>LFJQ01000015.1:0-2400000 GCA_001182835.1 Oropetium thomaeum | reverse complement strand
GCTCATAAAAAAAATATAAAATCTATGATCTAGTGAACAAAGCATAAGCTATTTCATCACGGAATGCATTCATGCTTCGATCTTCGTCCCTTGCTTCACGAATCCGTTTGCGAGGTTGCGATGTTGATGCTTCAGGAGGAACATAGTTCTCATCACGATCAAAAAGATCAAAGTCCTTGTCCCCAAGTTGACTCTCTCGAATAAAATTATGAAGTGTCATACATGCAAGAATTATTTCACTTTGCTTTTTCATTGGATATCTTGGCACTTTTAATAAAATCCTCCATTTCATCTTTAAAACTCTAAATGCCCTCTCGACTACATTTCTAAGAGACGAATGAGCATAATTAAATGTCTCTTTAATACCTTTTGGCATTGAACCGTTATGAAATTCTGGAAGATGGTACTTCGTTCTCTTGTAAGGTGCAAGATAACCCCGACGATTCGGGTACCCGGAATCAACCAAATAATACTTCCCTACACATATCAACATTACAGTTGCAATCAGTACATACAACATGATAACCCACATCGATATATGAGCTGTGCACACATAGATAAAATAATACCTTCTGGTGGATGTGGAAACTTGCTCTTGTATTTGTGGGTGGCATCATCGAACACTCTCATGTCATGAACTGAACCCGGCCATCCCGCAACAACAAATGTGAACCTCATATCAAAATCGCAAACACCAAGAACATTTTGAGTAGTGAAGCCCTTCCGACACATATGTTGAACCACCTTATCATTAGGCACCACAACTTTTATATGAGTTCCATCTAATGCTCCTATACAATTGTTGAAGTATGGAAAGAACCTAGAATCCCGCAGCCTAGGGTGCAATGTTCCAAATTCAGGGTCCAATGGTTTAATTATGTCACCAGCTAGCTTCAGAATACATTTTAATACTTTATCAAAATTACGGTGAACTGTCTCTAGGGACCTCTCCATGCGGTTCATAGCTTGCCTAACTGACTGTGGTGCACCAACCATCCAAAGAAACATTCCCAAGGCTTCAACCGAAGAACTTTTATTTGTAGACTTCAGGCCATACGAGTGCACCAATACATCATGTAACCGTTCAAATAATGGTCTACTCATTCGAAACATGTTATAGCATTGTGTACTATCTGCTAGATTTCTCATCACCCAATCATGACCACTTTCAATAACCTTTCTCCTATTAGATTTGTTGAGGTAAGTTTCATGATACATACCAAAAAGGAGTAGACCATCCATGACGTCTCTTTCTTGTGCCTCCTCCTCAAGTAGGAGCTTCACAACTTCATCATCAATTGAGTCTCCCCAGCCATATCCTAAGACAACACGCATAATAACCACATTAGTTACAACTGCCTAAGATGGACATAACACACGACGTAAACATAACACGTTGACATAACACATCAAGTATCGATAACACGTCGACATCACAAATCAGAAACATATAATACGTTCACACCACAAGATATAGATACTAGTTTCACATCACAAAATCACACAACAGGTTCATATCACACATAGAGGCAACTGTGTTCCCCCCTCCACTACATATTACAGACAAAAGTAGCATAAGCATATCTATTACAGGTTGTGCTACCTACAGTATCTCTTTAAGAAGGCCAGCCTTCCTTCTGGTGTTTTCATGTTTATGAAAAAGCGTCTGGTACAGTCATCTTTGCAAATCTGTGAGACAGCGTAGTACTCTGCACTTGTTTCATCCACCCCACACTCTAAAGCCAACTGCTGAGCTTGCATAATTTCAGCACTCAACTCAGATCTCCGCTCTTTCTTCTCTGTACATGCTATCTTCAGAAGCTCATTCCTTTCAGCTGACATCCTTGTAGACACACTTAAATAATCCTTCATCATTTTTACCATTGGGCTTTTGGACTTCTTCCTAGGACTGTTAGCTGTGCTGCTACTACTGCTTCCTCTCTTGCGGCTATTTGAACTCATAGGACTGGGTTGAAAGTCTTCAAACCTACCTTCCTCGTCTTCATCTTCAATAGGGTCTGTATGCTCTTCAAAATTACTTTGTCCAGCAACATATGAAGAGGAACCGTCAACGGCAACACCCTCGAATATTTTCTCAAGCTCTGGTAAGTAGTCAGGAGGGCCCCATCGTAAGTTTTTCCATTCTGGATGTTTCTGCACATGGGAAAAAATTGAAGTTAAATACGTATCCATGATTATAAAACCATGTTTGATAGTCAACGTAAAAAAACAAATACCTCTGTTGCTTCCTCCCACCACTGAGGATCTGCAGTAGGCCACCCATTTTCATCACGGCCTAGGCCACTGTTGGTATGAAGATTTTTGATGAACTCGTACATTTGCTTCAATTGCCTGATTCGATTACTGATCTGCTTCTTATCGTGCCTCAAGTTTGTTGCCCGATAGTACTTTTCCGTAATCAACTTGTACCCTCTAAATCTCATAATTCCTTTGTTGTAGTTACCCAAAGCTATTTGTTCAAGCAGCAACTTACACAATACTTTATTATTTCTATCCGACCAATTTGCCCTATCAATTTTATTCTAGACAAAACAGCAAACAAAATTACATAACGCATTTCAGAACACTGCATTATGAAAAGCAATAAGGTACTGAAATGTAGGTGACATGGGGAAAGGCACTTCAGTAGCACAAGATGATACATCAGCACAAACTGACCTCAATGTCATCTAGGCTAGTGATCCTAAACTACGAGCTGCCCAGGAAGCTATGCAACAACTGAAGCTAGGTACGACATTAGGGAGATGATAGTAGCAGCCAAACAACAAGTGCACCCCGAAACAGAAAGTAATACATTTCAGAAAACATTATGGTGGGGACATGAACTGAACAAAACGAAATGTGGCAGATACAATGATCAATTAACCTACCGTGGTGCACAAGTAACAAGTCTAGGATGATGTAGTAGTAGTAGCACAATGAGTTAATATGCACAAAGCTACCATTTACAAGGATGACCACATACTAAACATTCTTGTACATCGGCTTTTACTTTTTGAGTTGGGTGTCGAATTATACCTGAGGGCTGAAGGAAATGTCGTTGTCACCGTTGTCGCCAGAATTATCGTCATCTTCGCCGTCCGTCACCGCCAGGAGAAGGCATGGAACGGCCGCGTGCAGAAGTCCGCGGGTGGGACGGGCGAAGGCATGGCAAATGCTCCGCACGCCCTACACCCTCCCCAGCAAGGGCTCCTCCGCCGCGACTGCTACGAGCCGTGCGTAACCCGAGCGTACGATTCACGCTTCGGGGGCGAGGAGGAGGGAAGGCCAGGGTTCCGTCGTTGCCACAATCCTCACCGCCGGACTGCAGGTACTGCTGATACGCCACCATATGCGGCCAGGTCTCCGATTGTGCGTTGAGGTCAAGTGCCTCAAGGCCAATCCGGGGACCATGTCCGGAGCTCGAGCCCGGATGGACGCCTGCTGTGTCGGAGAAGATGTCGAAGCCGCCGGCGGGAGGTGGGGAGTAGGAGTGCGACTGCGACCTGGAACCATCACCGCGGAATCCTTCCATCTGCGAGTAGAAGACGTGGACCTGTGTACAAAAGGAAATGACTCAGCAGTCTAAGTTCGTGTCTGTCGAGGGCAAACAAACTTTGAACAATGAACCCAAGGACGTAGGGGCTAGTTCATCAGCAGCAGCTTCTGCCACTTCTGATGTTGAACCATCCACTAGTCAACCGAATAATGTTTCAGATAATATAACTAAAAGCAAAGTTGATCGCAAGAAGGCTGAAACATGTACATCATCTGCGCCTACCATGCGATCTATGAAAAGGCCAGCCGCTGGTACTCTGGTAGTATGTCCAGCTAGTGTTATGCAGCAGTGGGCTAATGAATTGGCTGACAAGGTTAGTGAACGTGCTAAACTGTCTGTTTTAGTGTACCAAGTTGGTTGAAGAACCAAAGATCCAAGTGAGGTGGCCAAATATAGTGCAGTCATCATTCCATCCAAGTTTGTCTAGGGAGGTGAATAAATTTCTGAGGCTCACTCTCTACCAAACATCCTGCCCAAAGGTAAGCAAAAGAAGCATCCTTCTAAGTATTGGTCACTCCGATAAAATAAATCATCATGGTTCTCTTATAAAACTAAAAAAAATTAATGACAACAAACTCCAATTCGATGTAAATCATCCTAGAAACTTCTCAGTAGACTACCATAATTTGAACATGTACGAAAAAAACACACAAATGCTCGATAGAAACAAACAAATTGATTAGAAACTTCAGAAGACATGTTACGAAATCAGTTTATTTGAAATACCATGGTCTGGGATAGCCGGAGATCATGTTAGTAAAGGCATTGCCTAGCAGCCTTGGTGAAAAAGAGGCAAAGGAATCCCAGAAGAATGCACGAGGTGGTCAAGTTCGGGGTTACAAGGCATCAAAGAAGATAATACTAGCCACCATCTGCAGCACGATTAATTGCTGTTTTCACCAAATAAATGAAGGTGACTCTAGCTCAATAGATACACGACTTCAGAACATTTATTGTGCAGACAAATAGGTGGCCACGCACGAGCAACTAATCTGGTAGGTGCAAGATCTACCAGAGTGAGGAAAATAGCAGCACATACCGGCCGGCGGCGGATTTGGGACGACGCGGACGAGGCTTCTGCCGGCGGCCTTCGGCACTTCTTCGAGGAGGAAGACTCTTGCGCCGGCGCTTCTTGCCCAGGAGGACGACGACCGGCGGGCCGCGGCGGACCTTGGGCCTACGAACGACGGCAGCTTCAAGGGGAAGAGAACGATGGCGCCGGACCTTGGGCCGGCGACCGGCGGAGGACCACGCTTGTGCCATCGCCTGCTTGAAGGGGAAGAGGACGGCCGGCGGCTGCGCGAGATCCGGACGACGCGCCGGCGGCTGCGAGAGATCGGGCGGCACTGGCGGCTGCGCGAGCAAGGGGATGGAGCGGAGTCGATAGGGGTGTCGGGGCAAAGATGTCCGGGGCCTCGTTTAGCCGTTATTTGGGCCTCCATCAACGCTAAAAGATTTAGAACTTTTTAGGACTTTTTAGCCCACGGTGTTTGGCATTCCATAGCAAGAAGTAGGCCTAAATAGGGCTAAAATAGTGGATCCAAACATGGCCTTTTTTATTGTTGACACGTTTAACTTTTTACATCATCTTTGACTGCTCATCTTATTCAAAAATTTGTTTCAAACATATAATTTTTAGTTATGGTTCAAATACATTAAGTTATAAATCAAATCATAACAATATATTTGATATTTACTATTTTAAATAAGACGAGAGATCAAAAATAATGTTTAATGTCTAAAGTGTTAACAATAAAAAAATAAAGATAGTATTTAACAAGCTGTACACGGCTGGTGTTGACCACTGGAGCCATTCTTGCGCGTCGCTGCTCCTATATGCATCTGTGATGGAAGACTGACCGGAAAAGGCTGTGTGGAAGTCGTTGCTGGGTGGAAATTGGAAAAGAGACTTTTGAGGTCTCGCTCGATTCGTGGAAGACGACGTGCAAAGTGGCTTCTAGGCACGCAACAATTTCAGCCTGAAATGCATGATATAGATAATCTTATTGTGGGCCAAGACAACTTAAACAGTGGCCCAACACACGAAGACAGCCCAAACTTCCAAAATTTCAAACTATCCCGCTCGTATCACCGAGGCTCCTAGGAGTACAAAAAAGGAAACCAGCGTGCTAACCCACTCGATGGTCCCATCCGTCAGGGTTAGAAATCAGCAGGAGATGCGTCTCTCGCGGCCCCCACAACCTCACTCCTCCCACCATTCTTTATACCCGGCCAAACCCCCGTCGCCACCATTCCCCCAACGTCTCTGTAGCTCGTAACGCAATCGCAATCGCAATCACATTCACACCGTCTCCTCCTTCCCCGACTATCTAGGGTTTGGGCTGGTGGTGGGTCTCCAGCTCCGGTGATGGAGTCGCTCTCTCTCATCGACGTCTCCGCCGAGGAAGAGGACCTCTTCCTCGGCCTCGCCTCCCCGCCGGCGCTGCCGCAGCCGCCGGATCGCGACCCGCCCCGCCCAGGTGAGCCACCCGGCTCTTCCTTCCGCCGCCATTCCGGGAGCTGGATATGATGGTACCCGCTGCGGTTGCGATTTCGGGATCTGACAACGGGGATTTCCGTTTGTAGGTTTTCGAGCTGCCGCGGCGCCCGCTGACTTGGTCCCCACCGGAGGTTCTCCGGCTGCGGCGAGCCGAGCTGCGGATCCGGACCGCGTGACGGAGGATCAGGTCGCGCCTGAGCGGGCAGAGTCCCCGAAGCCGCGGAAGGCCAAGACAGGCGTCAACCTCCGCAAGAGCTTGGCTTGGGACAGCGCCTTCTTCACCAGTGAAGGTTGGCCATGTTTTATCCCGATTCCCATTTCCGTGAATCAGATCTTGCATTCATTCATGTAATTTTCGCCTTCTGGGGTAGCTTGAGTGTCCTGATGTATGCATAGGGCTTTGAACCTTTTATCCCTTTTTGTGTCAAAATTGTTGATTGCTGCTTGTTCACATATTCACCTGCAAAGCTTTGCTTTATCTCGATCAGTATCATGTATCAAACAGGTTTTTTTTTTTAAAGGGATGTATCAAGCAGTTCAAATTACTGTTGTCTCTTACTATAGTAGAACTGCATTTTCTGACGCAGATATATAATAGCTCCCAACATTTCCTGATCTGAGCAGGTGTTTTGGATACTGAGGAACTGGCCATTGTGAACAGCACTTTCCGCAAGACACAGGGTTCCAGACTGCCTGGAATTACAGAGGAAAGTAGAAGATCAGGTGAATCAACAACTTCTACTCTGGAAAGTGAAAGCTGGGCCCTGGAAAGTATGGAGACGGAACTGTTTGACAATGTTCGTGCTTCTATCCAGAAGTCATTTGGCAAGCCCAATAAAGTTACAGCCGGGCCTGCTGCTAGCTCAAAGCTCCCCAGGGCAGCAGCAAATGCTCCTCGTGTTGCAGGTATCTAGGCCCTCAACTTAGACGTCATGTGCTATGTATGCTCTAGAACTGTCAATCTAGTGAACCTTTCCTGTCTTTTGTAACTGATAATCATTTTATTGATCTTTCTAGCTAGAAAGGCGTTTGGCCAGATACAACAGATTAAGGTATGTTCAATCATTTGATCGGTGATTTAATCTCTAATTTCTGTATTCAGTGACCATCAGTAGCTAATGTTTCTGAAATCCTTCTGAGTAGAATCATATAGGAAGTAAATCATTGCCACCTATGAAACTTAAGTGTTCTAGTGAATTTATGCAACTGAAGTTATCATCATCAGTAATCATGAGCTTTTCTGTACTTCAACATTTCACAAATAATTGGAGGGTTTAAAATTTATTGTAGTGATAATAACAATACTTCCTGACTTTCCAATTGGCTGAAATCCTTGTGAGCAGGACCATCTAGGCTTCGTTTTGTCTTGTTCTGTGTCAAAGAACTAAAATATTGATGCTTTAAAACTGAAGTTACCTGGGTGTCCTCATGAAACTTATGTACCTTCACCAGGAATCGGAATCCAAGTATTCTATTTCCTTGCTTAATAAGTTTGTTGTGCAATACTCTTCTCAACCTGTGTGAGAAGGTCCTTCTCTCTTAAATTAAAGCCTGAGGGGCATTCATACCCCCCACCCCACCCACCCACCCCTTGATTTTTTTTAATTGCAAATTTAGTTTTTAAAGTTTCAATTTTGTTCTTTTTGCTTGAGAAGACTCTGGCTGAAGATAAAGGAGCAAGACCATCCTCAAGACCTCCAAGGGCTCTGCCAAGAGTTGCTACAATGAGTTCATCTGCTAAAACATCTATGGCTTCGGGAATTTCAGACAAAAGAAGCAGCACTGGTGTGTTATTAGATATGCATTATGCATACTGTTCTGCCATAATGTTACTACAGCAGGCCTGATATGTGTTTCCTCTTTCAGGGGGTGTAGGTAACAGACAGGCAGTTGGTAGATCTGCCAATGCTTCAGGTGGTGTGCAGCCTAGTGGGGTGATGAAATCCAGTTCAGTACCCAAAACGGGTGCCTTAATTCCAGCAACAACTAAGCCGTATACAAAAAACAAATCAGCAACTCTAAGCAGCACAAAAAGGACAGCTCAGAGGATCCCTATTCGTTCATCATCAAAATCAGATTGCAGCAAAACTAATGCAACAAGGTCATCAGGAAACAAGATCCTAGCTGGTGTTCACAATGACCATGTGTTGCCGACCATTTCACCTAATAGCTCTATAGACAGCATGTGCTCTGTGATATCTGGGGCTTCAACAGCTTCTTCTGTAGGGAAGATGAGCCATACATCTGAAAGCTTTAGTTCACTATCTGCTTCACTGTCCCCCTCCCTCAGAAAGAGCAATGATCACCCTCTAACTGCAAAGCTTAGGCCTTCAGGAACAGCAGCATCTGGGGATAGTTTGATTGCTTCTTCAGGTACAACTGACAAAGGAAAAGCATCTAAGCCATCGGGTCTGCGAAGGCCTAATCCCAAGATGGGATATTTTGATGCTGTACGTGAATTTTACTTTTATTTTGTGTTATCCTGCACAATAATGTTATTGTCCCTTGTTGATGATAATCTAACAAAGTTGGTGTGCATATCTTCAGGAGAAATCAACCAAGCAACTGCAGCCCATGAAGATCCAGCAGTTGCTACCTGCCACACCAAAATCAAAACTGTCTTGTACTCATATGGCGAGTGCAGCATCATCTTCCTTTGGTCAACAAGAACCAAAGTCCGTCGCACCACTTGAGAAAAGTGGTGCTTCCAAGAGCAGGGCATTGATAGCATTATCTGAACCTGAAGCGTTCACTCTCCAGACTGGCCCTGTTGTGGCCCGACCTGAAGCTGTATGTATATGCCGTTTTCATCTTTGTTCTCTTGAAACAATGTGAATGTTCTTTATATGCTACTGACAAGGTTTCAGGTATCCCATCAGGAAAATTCGTTTGACCAAACTGTTAGTGCACACGTGCAACTGCAACCCATGAAAACCATGATTCTTGCATCATCACCTACTAGTCAAAAAGGATCAGAACCAACAGCAGTGTCTCATGGAGATCTGAGTGCTTCCACAAGTAAGGCACTTTTGATAGAACTTGAGCCGAGCCAAGTTGCACAGATGGAAACCATGGTTTCCACAAATGAGGTGGTAAAGGTGGCTGAGTCTGAAGCGTGCTCATTTGAGACCGGTTCAGTTGTGGCTGAACATGAAGCTGTATGTTCGTTTTATTTCTATGTTCCTTCTAATGGAAATGTCCTTTGGTGATTTTCGTCTAATAATCTTACCGTGTATTTCTTCAGGAGAAATCTGATGACCACAACATTGGTGAACAGGTGCAAGGGCAGCCCAGCAAGATCCAGCTTTCTCCGCCTTGCACACCGAACTATGGGATATCTTCTACACAGACAACGAACCCTGCAGCATCTACCTTGGATCAACAGGATTCGAGACCTATAGAAGCACCTCACGAGGAAAGCAAAGCAGAGAAGGTTGAAAAAGCAGGAGCAGAACCTTTCCAAGTGGCAGATCTCAATGTTGTGAAAACAGATGCATTCAAAGTAGCTGAAAATGAAGCATTCGTGCATCGGGCCAGTCCACTGGTAAACACCGCAGAAGCATCAAAGGAGAACATTCCAGCTTTGCACCAGAATACCCAAGGTAATGACGATTCAAGTTCATTATCTGTTGAGTTGCTAATCCAGAAGCTGTCGTCCATTGCCATCAGGCCGGCCCCTGGCCTGACATCTTGACAGAAGTTTTGCAAGCTATTCATCTATGCTGCTGCTGATTGTTTCTGCTTACTTCCTTGTTATCGGGGCAAGCGCAGTAGTTGGCCTCTCTGGAGTGTGTGTGTGTGTGTGTGTGTGTGTGTGTGTGTGTGTGTGTGTGTGTGTGTGTGTGTGTGTGTTTCCCCTGTTTTGGGACAGCGTCACAAGTGTAAAATCGAGTTGGCGGGGCATGGTAAACGGTGTATTAAGCTCATAACACCGAAACCCTGGTGTTTGTTTGCCTGATTTCAGTATAGTAGTTATTAGCCCTTATTAATAGAAAAAGTACATGAATGATGAATGCAGTGGATTGCTATTTTCGTTTCAGAAAATTGTTCTAACTCAGATTTTTTGTCTACATCAATCTTATGCTTATGGCAAGGGGCAAGTTGCGTGGCAATATCTGTGGTTCCTGCCCAATCTTGTTAAAGTCTGCTGCCACCCACCGAATGTCATCACATTCCTCGCTTCTTTGCTTAATTCGGGGACCCTGATTACTACTAGTAGTTAAGGTGCCGCCGGCAAGAGCTCCTATCTCGTTGCTGTTACTCTAGGTAGAAAAGATGTTCGTGCACTGCCAGCGGCGTTGAACTCCTTGAACACTGCCCCGGCCGGCTACTGCTACGACGTGGAGACGGCGGAGGTGGGTACGATCTGTTAAATCCTATTCTGGATCGGAGCAGTCGTTCATCGTCGCGGCGACGCTGGTCGGGGCTGTTTCCTCGTCTCCATCGTCGCACGGGTCGAGAGATGGTGGCAGGCGGGACCACTGCTGGTTCCACTCGTTGTGTTTGTCCCCATGATAGCGGCAATGGCATGGCTTCCCAGTTCCCACGACGGATTGCTTCTTCATGTAGATTCATCTTTACCGCCGTCGCAGGAAACGTAGAAAAAGAGGACTACTACTCCTTGTTTTTTAATATAATCATAGTTGACTGTAACCATCAATTTTAACCATTTATCTTATTAAAAAATATATATAATATTATATGTTTTATTATGATTCAATTTATCATTAAATATTTTAAAATATAATTTTTTATTTGAGACATTAAAATAATTTTTAAAATAAGATCAATGATCAAAGTTATTGATCAAAATTAACTGTGACTATATTTAAGAAACAGAGAATAGGGTCGTTTTTATCAAACAAATATTGTCACTACTTATTTTTTCTTGCCATGTTACCACTTTCCTCGCTTCTTTGCGAAACTGTTCACACCCGTTTTTTCTTGCCACCCGTTTTTTCAGTGATAGTCGAATTAACTTGTCCATGTATGTGATTTAAGTTCCCCAGATTAGAATGATATCTGGGTTAAAAGTCAGCAGCAGTTACAGGGACAAAACTGTTGCAGAACTGAGACAGTGTATCCTCATGGGAGAGAGGTCGCAATTTTGGATTCAGCATTGCATCTATTCAATGCTTTAGTTCCTGGCACAGATCATGAACCAGATGGTATTTCGTCCAGAAGAGGTAAAAGGCCACTGCACTACTCTAACAATCTATCCAATGCGGAACCATTTACAACATACACCGTGACACGGGGAAGACCCCCAAGAACCTACGCTAGTGAATGAACGATGTACTGAATTCTGGTGCAAAATTTCCAGCTGTAGTGTGGTCAGAGGAGCATAAAGTATTTGGGTCATGGGCATGCTAGTATGCTACTTCACCTACAAATACTTCCAAGGCGTTTCTCCATATGCTATATCGAGTACTGGCAAACCTGCCCACCCAACCCCCACCCCGCCAATAGGCATGATTTGATTCCAAGCACTGTTCATCCATCCATTTTCTGATATCATTTTGCACAACGGTGGGATAGTTAACGAGTCACAGAGAATGGCATCTGACCCCCCATTCCCGCCATTGTCTCCGATCCGAGTAATGGATGTCCCAATGCGCAATTTTCACCCTGTTTTGTGCCCGAGCTCTCTGCATGTCTTTGACATGCTTAGTGATTCTGCTATACAACCCAGTGGTCTCATGTACTTCATCGCCCCTCCACAGATCATAACTGCAACGCAAGGTCTGGCTGCGGTGCTTCCAAATTGATGCCAGAAGACTGCCGAGCTGGTGGTGAACCTGGAGACGGGAACCCAATGTTCAAGTCTGGACGAAGTACATCCTTGCTTGGTTTCTGTTGCAACTGGGGAACCAGCCCTTGCCATTGTGGTTGGCCCTGTGATCTCGAGAAATCTGTCTGGACCAACTGTGGAAATATCACCAAACCCTTGTTTTGAGCCGGACTTTCTCTAACTACCTGAACAGGTTGCCTGAAGAACTGAGGAACAGCACTTATCTTAGTATCATCAGCAGGACGAACATTTGCAAATGGCATCTTCCAACCAGAATTACTATCATGGAAAGTCGGGCTGACAATGGTTGGTTTGTTCTCTGAAGAAGCACCAAATGAGATCCAAGACTGAGCAACTGGAGCAGATGGGATGCTCTGGTTCTCCCTAATAGGTGCTGGAAATGCTGAGAACATATTCCGGGGAGAATCGAGTCCTCTGTTTGGTATGTTTGCCTGGCCAGGCACTGCAGTTGATCCCATTGATTTTGCATGCTCACTGAAATTCTTTTGTCCACTCACATTCATTGCAAAAGTTGCTGCATTCACTACTTGATTATTAGATGCAAATCCAACACTAGTTGACGGGCCACTTTTGTTGGATATTCCAACCTTTACATCACCACCAGGTCGCCCATGGTACACCCAGGCCGCTTCATTTCTGGGCTGTGGAGTGGTTGCCTCTTGTGACTGGAAGAAGGGCTTAGGCTGCCCATTTGAGGAAGGCATATCATGCAAACCAGAAGTACCTTTTGTGCATTCAAGACGCTGTGGTGCCTTTTCAATTGGGATGTTGCTTTTAGAGATTTGCTGGGTCCTGACAGCTTCTGGTGCTTGCAAAAATGATCTAGGCTGGTTAGTCACTTTGTTCAACGAAGGCACATCAAGTACGCCAGTCGAAACTCCTTTTGAACACTCGGGTCTCTGTGGTTGCATTTCAAGAGGACGGGCACCAGACGATGAGTTAGATTTTCTTTGCTCATTGGATCTTCTTTTAGTCTTTGCACTGCCAGACACTCTATGATTCTCATGCGGGGATGATGCATTAATATTCCTGTGCAAGGGCTCAGCAGTAACACCAAATATTCTTGGCTTAAATTCTGGACTTTCGAGCGGACCAGGCACCCCAACTACATTATTTCCGGTGTTAATTCGGTTAAGTAGACTCAAACTCATATCCTTCGGATTTGGATTCTTCCTTTCAGTTTGTCTGAATCTCTCATTATCTCTAGACACAGAAGCATTTCTACGCACACTTCCCTCTGAGTTCTTCAAATTTCTTGATTGATCATTCACAATAAGAACCGATGGTAACAGAGGCTCGTACTCTCCAACCCAGCCACGGCCATACTTTACTTCAGCAGGCAATATTTGCCGAATGCGCTCAGATGCGATTCTCCAACCTTGAGAACCAAGTGAACCAGCAAAACGAGCCAGACTTCTTGCATAGGCATACTCGTGATCAGTATGAACTCCAACCTGAAAGGCACATTTAACCAGTTGAGCTAACGTAAAGGAAAATAAATGGTTCAAGAACCAAGAAAACATCATGCATTGACATACATTAACGAGCTCTTTCCGTTCCATAGAGAAAACATCAAAAACAGGGTCAGATTGCAGTGAAAGCTGCTCTTCATATGAGTCATAAGTTTTTCGTCTAGTCTCATCAACCACAATCGACTTGTAGCTAGGCTTGGCTGAAAGATGACGGAAAGACAAAAATGTCATTAGAATTAAACAAACTGAAGCTGATTAGTTGTAGGAAAGAAATCGACTGAATTCAACTTTTACAACTACATCCTTAAACATTCAGTTATCTTGAAATGTTCAAAGGTGCCTGATATTTGAGAATGAACAATCAAACACATCAGTTAATACTATAACGATCATAACCTTTCTTGATATCTAGTTTCTTACTGTGATGAACATATCACATTTATCCAGAACACACATGCTAATTCATCCAATTTAGTGACTTAGGCTATCAAATTCTAATTCAAAATTGCAATATACAGTCAAGAACACAAGTACAGCAGTTAGATCTTTGACTAATGGATTGCTTCACTAATTAATTGCTTCACGCAAAGAGCTGATTCAGTAGAGACCAGCAGAGAATATCAAAAGAAGTACCTGAAATATCATCGTTCTTCTCAGATTTGATCTCATCTTGTGGTGAGCTGATATCTTTATCCAAAACCCCATTGGCTACAGAGAAACCAGCAGGTTCAGTAGCATGAGCCTGTGATGTGCTTAAGCCATTAGAACCGTCACCTGCAGAAGCAATGGTTGCACCAGAGGCATCTGAAGCCAGGGCACCTTGGCTACTCACACGAGCAGGCTCCGTAACAACCTCTTCATTACATGAATAACCAACATCATTTTGTCCATCTCCGTAAATATGTTTCTTAGAAGAATTTTGGCAGGATTGTCCAGTTGCCTCTCTGTTTTTACCGATGGGCGTCTCAGTTAACCTTTTTGTGGCTGTGGATACACCTGCATCTTCTCCATTTGTGCAGACAGAGTTCTCAACTGGCTCTTTGCAGGATGAGAAACATGGATCTTCTCTGTTTCCGCGAATTGGCTTCCTCGTGTGTGTTTTATGGGATGACAAATCATCTTTTAAACTCTGCAAAGCAGGCTTCTTGATTTTCTGTTTGTGGAAAGTGGACCTTTCATCTTTTTCTGAATTCCTAGAAATGACTTTCCTAGCTTGCTCTTTTCGGACTGAAGAGCTTAGATCATCCTCTAAGTCATCTTTTTTTAAAACAAATTTCTTAGATCGCTCTTTGGGGAATGAGGAACTTAAACCTCCCTCTGAATTTTTGGTGATTGATTTAACTCGCTCTTTGTGGTATATGGAACTTTCATCCTTCAATGTCCTGGAGATAGGTTTCTTAACTTGACCTTTGAACCTTGTATCATCTTCTAAACCTTTTACACTGGGTCTCTTCACTTGTTCTTTGCGGGGCAAGAAGCCTACATCATCGTCTGAATACCTCAAAACAGGTTTCTTAATTGGTTCTCTATTGCAAGAGTTTGGCCTAAATTTCTGTTCACTCCTTATCTGGTTTTCCGTAGGTATGCCCTCATCCCTCAGTTCCTGAAACTTCTTTCTTGCCAGCTCTTGTATGGAATGGGCCTGCATACACATGCATAACTTGAAATATTCAATGCAAGTAGCCCAACAATGGTATTTGAATAGCATATTCTTAACTTGTTTGCACACCTGTCTGAAGTAAATTGTATCGGGCGCATTGTACTGCATTGCATTGCTGCATATCAAGAAGACGTCATCCTGCAATGTAAAGAAGCATGTCATATATACCATTCAGTCCTTTTCGAATATCTCATGTGGAGAGTTGAGCTGTAGTATAGGTCAAAAACTCAGCAACCACGCCACTCTGAGTTGGTTATTGACCACATCGAGAATAGATAAGGATGGGCACTGGGCGGCGACATAATACAGAAATGAAACTGAATGTCTCAGTGCAATTGCAATCAGTCTAAAAAATCCCCAACATGGAGGTGTGAGTACCATAACCATTACCTTACAAGTTACAAATGTATTTCACAGGTAAATCCCGGCTCAAATAGGAATCAGAGTATTCTCAAAAGGCATCAAGAAACATTTGACAAAATGACAGCCAAATGACATACAAGTCAGGTAATACTTGAGCAAAATCACGCTCGCTTATAGATTTTAGAATGGAAGGTCAGAAATGCCAACAAGCTTCCACAGACAAATTGGACATGTATCACAGAGCTCAAATATAGCGGGAATATTCCAATAGCACTAGAGCCTTTTTCTACCACATATAACCAATTCTACAGGCAATAGTTTCAGATATTGCAGACTGATTGTAGCTCAGTTGGTTAGGCCACCCACCAGGTTTCAAATCCTGGTGTGCACATCAATTTGGGGAATAAACAAATCCACTCATTGCATCCCATTGACTCGGTTGAACCAACCTGTGGTGAGCGGGCCCAAAGCATGCGTTAAAGCCCGAACCATAGGGGGCGGCTCTCTGAGGGTGGGATCAGGGTTTTTGGGTTTTCTCGATCAGGGAAGAAAGCCGTGAGGGCAGTCTTTACCCCCACCAGTCGAGTTTTTTTTTTCTTTTTCTTTCAGTTTCGCCTTATCAATCTTATGATGAATGCCTTGAGCTTGGAAATAGTGAAAGTATGACTAATGATTTCAGTACAAGATATAGAACTAGGTTTCCTCCTTTGTAATCAACAGTCATTACTAGACAGAATAAACATTACGTTATGTAAGAAGTTTGAAGAAATTCAAAAACAATGTTTTCAGCAAATGTCCAAACCAGATTAATGGCTGCATTTTTCAATGTGATTTGACGATACCCTTTGTACAAGAACTTTTTCTCTGCACTATTTAATCAGGAAAAGGCTGGACAGGGAACCAGAGGCAACAAGCAGTTTTTAGAGTCAAGCATGCTGTTTTAGTAATATGAATCAGGACACACATGACAACCGCAATAGCACAATCAACACAAAAAAAAAATGATCCAGCATTGCGTCTTCTACATTCATAAAAACCATTTTTCTGATAAGTCAGGGCTGAATAATAAACCATCGAACTGCAATCTGTTACAACCAACAGAGTGTGCAATCACAAACATTTGAAATGAACTAACCTAAACTACAAAGCACGGTGCATTGATTTATGCGATTATGTAAAATACCAATATTGGCATCAGGGAATACCTTTTATCATGGTAAGTTAAATACATAAAAGCTTCTGGAAATTATTTTTAAAGAAACAGAACTTCAAATGGTTAAGTTGGACTTCCTAAATGTCAGCAAGCTTGCATCCAGCTACATGTGAGGTGTTTTCTTTGGTGTATCATGTAATGACAATGGCAATAATTTAGCATCCTGGCTCTACAAACATTACAAAGAAAAAACAGATTCTTAGGGCTTGATACAATGATACCACTTACAAGGTTGAAAAATACAGGTAGTACTGTAACTATATGAATGAGGCTGCATTTGGTATAAAAAAGAAAGAAAGGTTATTTATTTTAGTTAACGTACGTACTAGCTTAGAACGGACCCAAAAACACAGAGGTTTTCAACATTTACCATATGCAGGAACCGATGTGAAAGGCAGGACCTAGAAATGTGGTTTCGATTTGTGTTGAACATGAGAAGTTTACACTTTTTGTGGGCCTCCGCAACAAACATGATGAGCTAAGATTATGGTAACGTACCGCATGTTGTTTGCTGTGTTGGCCGATGGCTATAGATGGAATTCACTCAAAGACAAAAATGTGGGTAATGAACTGAAAAGTGCCACTTACCCCCAAAAAATATTATCCAAACAACCAACAAACGGTAATTCAATGGTTCTCATCATAATTTGCTAGCTAAGCATGCGACCAAAAATAGTCTGACCTCAAATTGTTCGAATGAGCGATATATGTTCCTGGCAAGCTTCCTCCTCACGGTACCAAAATCCATTGGGTGCTCAATCACATCATGGTAATCAGGCAACTGCACCATCAACAACAACATCATCAACACTCTGATAACTATACAACATTACTCCCTCCGTCTATCTTTTATATGAGCGTAAGACAGATTTGCAAAGACCAAGACACCAAACATCGCTCGGCTGGTGCCGCTTCAGTGCTAGCTAAAATGCCGTTCTGCTAATTACTGCACGGTAGTATTATATGGTGGACCCAGCCCTTAGCCAACCGCACAAAAGGTCCTTCTGCATGGATTCGCTCACTCGCGCGGCGTGAGTGCTAACTGCAGAGCGCATATCAATCGTGCATAAGTGATTTTAGCTTGGGCGCATATGAAACATAGATGGAGGGAGTAATTGGCAACTCAAGCAAGCATGGCATGAAAAAAAAGGTACCTCCTCCAGATCCACTGGCTCTGCAAACACTCCATATGTATCCTTCCTGCATAATCGAACAGTAACAAATAAAAAATCGAGCTCATCAAATGTTAAAGCAACTATCCCATTTCGAGTTCTGATATAACGCACTTTTGGAGCTTGTCGAGAATCATGTCCAGTGCGTTCCTGTCGGGCAGCGGAGTCGTCCGCAAGGTCCCTAAATCAAACCGAAAAAAAAAAGATATTTCAGCGAAAAAGGCGCTCGAAATTACATCACTGAGCAAGCACAGCTCGAGCAAACAGCAAGCAAATCAAACCTGGCACCGGGAGCCGCTTCGTCCGTGGCGCGCTCGCGGCATCGCTCCTCCCACCACCAACCTGCACGAAGCGCAGATCTGGCGTTAGCAACCAGCTGCGTGGTGAAGAACAGGCACGGCTGAGGGCTAATCCAGCGAGATGTCCCACCTCTCGATGACGAGATCTGTCGCCTTGCGGCTCGATCCGGCGCTTCTTCGGCGGCTTGACCTGGTCCTCGTCGCCGCTGTCGTCCTCCCGCACCTCCTCATCCGCGTCGGAGTCGTCCGAGAACGGGGGCGGAGGTGGGACCCGGCGTTGTTGCTGGTCTGGTGGGACCTGGGAGAGCTTGACGACAAGCTTGAGCTTACGACGGCGGCGGTCGGAGGCTGAGGAAGCGCCGCCGCCACCAGAGTCGGAGCTGGATGGCTCCGGCGACGGCCTCCGCTGGCGGGGGCGGGTCGGCGACGGGGAGGGCGATGATGGAAAGGGAAAGAAGTCCTCGACGAGCGGGCGGGAGGAGGCGGCGGCGGCGCGACGCGGGCGGAGCGAGCGTCTGGCGGGCGGCGACGGTGAGCGTCGGCGGTGGTGATGGTTGTGGAGCGGCATATGGGTGACGCCGTTGCCCCTCCGGCGCACCGGCGGGTGCCTCTCCGGAGAAGGTGACGGAGACGACGACGGCGACGGCGACGGCGACCGCGGCATGGCAGCTGCCGTCCGCTTCTTGGCCTCTTGGGTTTGGTTTGCTTGCCTTCTCTTTCTTGCTACCACTTTCCTTTTTTTTCCTCTCTCTCTCTCTCTACGGCCGCTGCTTTTGTTTGTTTAATTCCATTGTTTGCGTCTCTGCGTGTCCATCTCTCTCCTCTTTCTCTCTCCCCCTATCCCTATCTCTTCTCTCTCCTAGCGACTTGCACCAACCACTAAGGCTATTAGTCTGCTTTTGCTGCTCACTCTCTCTCTCCTCGGGGAGGACGATGGGCGCGGTCCATGGAAGGGTGAAATTATTGCCGCCACTACAGTGTGGGGAGTGTTGAATTCAGTGAACTTCAACTGCGACCACAGAGTTACGTTTAATAATAATTACTGTTGATAGCATGAAGCTGAGTGGTAGAGTTATTTAAGAAGAAAAAGGTTTTATAACAAAGTATAAATATGCCACTAGTTGTTAAATACTAGTACAGTATAAGTATATAGTAATCAGCTCTTAATGATCAAGCTCGTAGTAATAAGCTCTTAATGGTCAACTTAGTACTAAACCATTTTCGCTTGAGTTGAATGTATGAATCATCCAATATGTCACTTTGATGTTTGAGATTCCCACCCCAGCTCTCATTTTGACACCACTTGTAATATGGTCATCACTTATCACTTTGACGACGTAAGCAACCAGTACAAGAAAAGAAATTTAGAGTCCAATCTCTAACTATCATTCGAATTTTACTTGCATTTTCTTTCATCCAGTCTTCATGTGAGAGTTGAATTGAAGCACTCATTCTAGGAGGATTTCGAGTCCAAACTACTCATTTGCTAGGTTTTGTTGCAAAATTCACTCTAGTTCATACATGTTTAATTGATTCAACTTGTTTTCATTCGATTAGAGAAGTTAATTATGTTCTTATCAAATTTACTCGTACAACATTTTAGAAGTATAACCTTCCATACCACCGGGGATGCTGACTCAGATCGAGTATTTTGGAAGATTGATTTTGATCTTTAAAGATATTCTTTACGCTGTAGTGGAAATTGTAAGAGGAGATTCTTATATGAGATGGCTGATGTTATATGTAGATGTAAGCAAAAAAACGCGTGATTCAATTATAAGTATGTATTCATCAATGGGTTACCTGTACTTTCATAAGTATATATACTAATATACTATATATACTATTGTTTGATTAATAGTTTTGATCATTTATTTTAAAAATATGAGAAATATCAAATATTTGTTAGGATTTGATTTAATAGTAAAGGTTTTTAAGTCTTAATAGTAAAGGTTTTTAAGTTTTAATTTTTAATTTATATATTTAATAGTATGAGAAATATCACCAATGGATTTAATAGTAAAGATTTTTAAGTCTTAATTTTTAATTTTATGTATTTAAATTAATTTTTTAAATAAGACGAACGGTTAAATTATTAAAATTAACGATGATAAATAAAAAAACGGAGGAAGTACGTGAAAAGTGGTGTATATGTATGTTCGGCAGCTGAAATACACAATAAATGAACAAATAAAATATTTGAGTTATCCGATTCGCGCCAAAGATGTCGTGACTCAGATCTGAAGGGATTTCATGGGGTTTTGGTTCATGGGACGGGTCTACATACGTGTTGGATCAAGTCGCTTTCACATTTTCTCTCTCCTATTATTTTTTCTTTCTCATCTCTTATGACAGCACGACAATTTTTGGTCCTTTTTATATTCGATACATAAATCTAATCCCGTCTTTGCCAGGGTCCAGTTTCCCTTTCCACATGGCCTGTTAGGGCCACACGCTTTACTTCACACCAGGAATGGGTTCCTCCGATTTTGTAATTGCTTTCTTTAATCTTTTGTTGACTAGTGAGCACATGCTGGTGGTATTCAAATTCTACGTATCAGTACAGTCCTAGGCAGCATATCACGTTCAGTTTATATGCACATCATCATCTTTTCTTTTACAGTCAACATGCTATTATTTTTTACAGTCCGCATGATCTAAAGATGAATTTGATAGATTAGCAATTTACATCTTGTCTTTTAAAAACAACTCCCACCATTTTTTTAGTTCACAAGTTGAAGGAAATTGTTGACCTAATGTCACAGTTTAAAAAATGTAGGTAAATGTGTTGATCCAATGTCAGTCAGCAATAAGTAGTACAAAGCAGAGTTCCTTCAAGTCATTATAAGATCACCTCCACGATTTGATCGTTTGCCGGATCTCTTCTCCGGTAGCCGTACTACATAAGAAGGGGCTAAATCGTGCGCATGCATGCATGTATCTGCACCTAATTCCGAAAATACGTAGAACCAAACAATGCATGATCCGAACCAGATCAAGATCAGACCAAGTTGGGGTAGGAGTAATAGGACGGGGTGGTTGCGCTAAAGTAAGGGTACTGTTTTCTGGAGTAATGCACAGCCCCTGTTCGGCATCAGCTTCTCTTCCCGTTTCTTGTCCATATGCAGCAGCACAGGGGCAGGGCCTTTGCGTCAGCTTGTCACCTCGTCGTCGTCATGGCACTAACAAATGTTTTTTATTTTTTTGCTGTTACTTTGGGAGGGAAAAAAAATATTCTAGGCTTTGGCAACGTGTGTGTATCTGTCCTGTGATATTATTATTTGATGTCTTTGTTTCGGTTGTTTCTGTTTCTTGACGTACAAAGTAGTACAAATCCTGTATATGCGCGAGACCAAGGGAATCATTCCTGAAAGACAGCATTTCAACCTCAAAGAGCCCAAAAAAGAAAAAAACAGACCGGCATTTGACTCGGGCACTTGTCATCATGATGGAATGGAATGGAAAACTGATGAGTGGTCGCCTGGTCGAGACTCGATCGGACTGCGCCTAGCTAGCTAGGGCAGGCATCCGGTCACTACTGGAGCTGATGGCCACACTCATTGAGTGCCAGTTAGTACGCACGTGGAAGGGAAGCTCATGAGCCCAGTGCTTTTTTTTTTTTTTTTTTTTTTTTTACCTCCGCGCGCGGGTGAGTTACCACTGATGGAATGCCGGTCGAAAGAGAGTTCACCTGCCGCTGGGTTACCGTACTGTAAAATTCGAGTAAGTTTCCATCAAATTCAGTGGACCTGGCTGAGCCTACTCATTGGCTCTCCTGGGTTTTTACTGGACCTGGGACTGGGAGGAGGGTTTACCACGCCATCATTCTTTTTTCTTTTCTGGAGATGAGCGAGCTCTACTCTCGTAGTGTTATCCATATTTTCTGGCAGAGCCGCAGCGTGTTTGCTGCATGTTTTACTAGGCCGCTAGGGACCCCCCGCGGCCGGGCGGCGGGCGAGACAGTGCCGTTGCGGTCCTTGTCAGCTGTGGTCGGGCCCAGGAGCACCACCTGTCAGGATGGCCATTCGGTGGTGGACGGAGCTCTCTCGCGCCGCCGTCCGTCGCAGCGTGCAGAGCTGCTTTGCTGGCGACGATGATTCGGGTTCGTTCGCTTGCGGCGGAGAGGATATTTCTTGGCGCAACTTTTTTGGATGAATTTTACTTGTCGAGTTTCATTAATTTACTACTAGCGCTAGTAATAATTTCAAGTTTGGATCGCCACCTCCAAATAGGTTAGGTTACGCTGCGTAGAGGATGTGTTCGTAAGACTAGTTTCCTGTACCATTCAAAAAAGACTAGTTTCCTGCAAAAGCGAGTGCTGAATACGTACGTTCCACAGTGAACTGAAAGCCTCTGCTGCTGAAGAAACTGTACTCTCCGTAAGAGAAAGCAACTTGAGGAGGGATCATCAGCTGGGTCCGGGGAGCCCATGCGGGGGGCTGTCTTAGTCGTCTGACGTGGCCACGTAGTACTACTAAGTGGGACTGAACCGACTCGTCGATCGGACGGGGGACGCCCATCAGATTCAGAGGACCTCGTTCGTAGTCGTACTGAGTCCCTCCCTCCTCTTTGGGGGAAAATAAAGGGGTTACGAGACGAGCTGCGAAGCGTCCAACTGTCTGTCTGCTCGAGCAGGACTAGTAGTATTACGTCACAGGGACGGAGAGGAGAAATGCTGCACGCACATTCGACGCTAGACAAGGGTATGGTACTACTAGTATGGTAGCACTACAATTTGCCGTGTCCGTGTATCTAGAGCAGCAGTATGGTATCTATATGCAGGTTTTCGCTCGGCGGCCATCGTTCGTCCTCGTCTCGTTTCCTCCCCTCGCGGAAGCGGTGGTTAATAATACTACTAATCAAGGAAAGGGCCCGGCGGTAATGAGACGCTGACGGGCCCCAGCCTCGTCAATAATTAAGCAAAAGCCGGCCGCAGCCGTGCCATTATTATAGTGCGCGGTGGAGTGAGTGGTACTAGTACTTGGCATGCTTTGCTTCCATCGATGGATACCTTCACTTCACTTCACTGGCTCCCAGAGTGCTGACGGGACGTCCGACGGTTGGAAGAGGTGCAGCGCAGTCAGTCCGTCCCCTTCCCTTCCCGATCTGGAACGCTCGAAGCGCACGAGCAGGGACGGTCTACTGTCTAGCGTCTACGAACCAGGAGCCTATCCGTCGTCGTCTCGAGACGTGGTGGACCAGCTGCCGAATCATGGTCATGGGATGCCAATAGGCAGGCCTGCGACCAGCAGCAGAGGTCGCCTCGTTTGAGAACGGAATGTTTAGTACAGTACCGGTACCGGTACATGTCTTCGTCGCTGCAGCAGGGTCTACTTCCTACTCCTACGTGCGTGCCCCATGTAAAAGGCAACTACCGGTAGTGCAACTAGAGTGGCAATACCCGGTCATGCCTTTCCACGAATGGTCCCGTCCACCCACCACCCAAGACCTGCCTGCCACCGGTACAGGGATCGATCATCAAATCACCACACCGCACGGCCACACCCATGCCCCCACAGCCGCCAACAGACATAGGTGTGCACACAGGCAAACGCTACCACATGCCGGACAGAAAAAACCCAATTTCGTCCCCGAGACCATCGAGGTCACAGTTATGCTAGACTGCGGGTAGGTCACAATTCAAGAGCACCCTGCATTCCCTTTCATTTTTTTTCCTCTACAGTACGTTCCAACATTCAGGACAAAGAAAGAGCGGACGGTTCGGCAGATGCAGGCGCCAAACGCAGGTGTCTGCTCCTGCATTTTCTCTAGTACTACATCGCTCTCATACCACTAAAACGTCTAAGTATATGGTCAGAACTCAAAAACACCTAACATTCCTATCCAATCAGAACCAGTCATCAATGCCTGCAGGCCTTCCCCGCAAGGTTCCTATCCTAACATGTTCATCAACGGTTTAGACCTGGAATAGAAACCTCAGGTCAGCCTCTGTAAGCTTCGACATGGCTTCTGGTGAGTCACCAACAGTTCTGTAGACACAGACCAAGGGAAGTAATATCATATAAGCAAGGAGGGGATCATGAAGCACTGAAAACTGGGGCACACAAGGTGGAAAAAAGAAGCTATTACCCTTCAAACACCAGTTTCTTCTTCTCTTGTAGTTGCAGTATACGCTCTTCGACACTGTCCTTAATCACAAACCTCGTACTTCTGCAGTAGTAATACCACCATCAGAAAGTAGAACGTCAGCAGATATAAATATATGATGCAGAAGAAACATGCCAAAAGGTATCTAGCCCGGTAAGTTTATACCTGATTGGCTTGAACTGCCCGATTCGATGGATCCGGTCTTGAGCTTGGCTCTCCACTGCTGGATTCCACCAAGGGTCCATTAAAAAAACCTATCAAGGACAGTAATTTTTAAAAAATAAAATAAAAAGAGGACTGCACTTCAAAAAATATTGCTATGTAAAAGTCCTAAGACATGGAAACAGTTGCACCACGCTCACATTTGATGCTACAGTGAGATTCAGAGCTACTCCTCCAGCCTTCAGGCTCATTAGAAAGATCCTGCAGTCCGGATCATTGGTGAAGGTATCGATGGCTCTTCCTTTCTCGGTGATGTTCATGGCCCCATTAAGTTGGACACATTTAATACCAGACTGCCAAATCATCTTAAATTATCAGTAGTGCACAAACATGGTTGCAATGAAAGACCACTAAATGTTTTCCAAAACTTTACCTTCTCCAGGGAGAACTGAATCAGATCAAGGAATGATGTGAACTGGCTGAACACAATACCTTTGGCAGAACCATCATGCTCAATCATGTTTCTTATTTCCTCTCTCTGCATAATAGGTAGAAAAGTTCAACAATAAATTCTCTGCCCAAATTTACTTTGGTTGCACAATTACTACTGTGACTCGTTATCAGAAGACTCGTGCCAGGACAAGGAAGACCA
This sequence comes from Oropetium thomaeum, assembly GCA_001182835.1. NCBI lineage: Eukaryota > Viridiplantae > Streptophyta > Magnoliopsida > Poales > Poaceae > Oropetium > Oropetium thomaeum. Next base: position 2,375,028 of record LFJQ01000015.1, on the reverse strand, counting down.
TTCCAACACACAAACTCACAACAGTCGTCCGGACAGAATAACCACCCATGTGCAGATCCTAGGGACACAAATTACATGAGAACCAAAATGCACTGCATATGGACTTCTAAGCCACAAATGATTCAAGGTTGTCTGCCCCAAGCAACATTAGCACTGAATTCTAAAAAGTTCCACCTGATGCCACGAGAAGTCTACCAACAATATACTGCCAAAAAAGCATGGCAAATAATTCACTCTATGTTTTCGAGAAAACTTCACTATCCCTATGTGCCAACTCTATCCAATATAGAAGAACTATGGCCTAGAGAGTTCCCTAGAAAACGTAACGACATAACATCAGGTTTCACTGTGCTTAAGTAAATTTATGGTTTCTTCATTGAGACGTAAATATAAACAAACAATTGGAATACATTACATTCAATTGCAGAGAAAAATAATGGTAATAAGATTTTTGACATACCAATGCATCAATTTTTGTACTTGTCTTAAAATCCGCAAGGTTCGCTAGTCTGCTTAATATTCCTGAGCGTTTGCGACTCTTGGAATTTGGGGTAGCCTTTTCTCCAGACTTTTGTGTCGTTAAATCCACAGTAAGTGGCTGTGAACATGATGGACAAGAAACATTCCCCAGAGTTGCAGAATAATCTAACAAACAAGTCTTGCAGAATGCATGGTCACATGAGGTAACCTTGAAAAGAAAGTCATTGTGGTGAAAGAACAAAGGTTAGCTTATAATCAGCAGACAAAAATTATAATAGCAGACAAAATTTTCTATATATTTTTATTTTTCTTGGCGGGGGTGGGGGGGGGGGGGGGGGGGGGGGAGGAGGGGGGCAACTAACCACAACATCCTCGGCTATATTATGACATAGACCACATTGGCTTTCGATTCCTTCATTTGACAATCCTTCACGAGGCTCTGCTGTCTTAGAATATGCTACGAGGTAGGGATGATCAACAGCCTACAATTTGGTGCCACAATAAGTTACTGGCGCTAAAGTAATCATGACTATGTATGACTATTTCTGTTGCCCCATATACAAACATGCTATACAACTCACCTGTCTCAACCTTGTGAGGAGATCAAAGATATGAGCATAATTGTTCATTAGTGTTCCAGCAGTAACATACCTGCATAGAAATGTTCAATTTTATGAGTTTAGAACAAGAATGAACAAGACAAGAAAAAAATGGACAAAAAGAATGGAGCAATTCAAACTGAACTGAACCAGTGGAAGACCTACTAGAACTCAGGAATTCAAAGATCTATAATCTATAATGGCTGGAGTTATTTCCAAAAAAAAAAAAAAGTTTGCTACCCAAATTTTGAAAGACTGTCTCCTTTACAGCCACATAATATTTGTTAACAAGTTTATGCATAAGTAGGGCAGCAGGACTCACGAATCAAATTGCGTACAGCTTTGAGTGTACAAAGCCTCATAGAATTCCATTTCGTTTTTATCAAATGAATCCCGCCTTAATGTCACCTATAATATAGAAAACAAAATTGCTTACAGAGATTAAATATTTCATACATGAATATTAAATGTACTAAGATAGAGCAACTCACAATTTTAGGCGGCATGGCAAGATCTGCAGCTCGGCCTACTTTAGTGCGCCTTAATACTATGTCTTTCAGAACTTTCTCCTTCAGAAGAATCATGGCGTTCCGGCCATTAAGACTTGCTGAATTTGACTGTATGGGTTTGGTTATGTACTGTGAAATATTGGCTCAATCAGCATACTAATGTGGCAAGCAAATAATGTTGAAAACTAAGGTGGTACAGCAAACTCACTCTATTCCACCAGCAGAAATGCCTAACGGATGAATGACCACAGTCACAAACTTTCTTCATACTGCAGAGGATGGAGGCAAGCTGGTCAGGTCTTTAATCTAAATGAAGCACTAACATTCTTACTAATCATTTTGGTGGTTGCCACTTATTGCCATAATCATGTATTTTTTTAAACAAACGAAAACCTTATCTTTTCAAGGGTAAATAATTGAATAACATGTAGTTTTCCTGGAATGAGTTTCATGCTGTACTAGAATCTGCACATACCGAGTGTCTAGCACCACACAGGGACAATTCTTGCAGAAATAGTTCGAATAGGGAAAGATTTGCAAGAAGCGAATCTGCAAAAACAGGTAAGAATCATAATCTAAAGTTATATATGTCTGTTTCTTCAAGCATTGGTACAGACCAGCGAGTAAAGTTCGCCAACGCGGTTTTGCAAGGGTGTCCCACTCAGTGCCCACTTGTATTCTGACTCTAATGCAAAAACAGCTTTTGCAGTATTGGATTGCCTATCTTTTATGAAGTGAGCCTGCACAAAACCATGATGTAAAAATCTATTGAAAGAGGATTGGGGCAGCAATGCATAATTGTTAAGTAAACAATAGCTGATAAAGTGAACTTATTCTACATCCACTCGACAAACTTGATACCTCCATTAGCAACTAAAAAGTGAAGAAATATGGTTTAGACACCAGGCAATTGAGCACTTCTCAGAATGCAAGAGCATTGACAAAACAAGGACATTAAAAACACTGAGAATTGACAAAAAACTGACTGCAACTAAACCTCAAGTTGAGTCACCGTAATATGACTTATATTTTGCCCATTGATATAAAAATGCAGTTTGCACATTCAGATCAGTGAAGGAAACAGCCCCATAAGAGTGAGGACAATCAACAATTTCATTTGCCCAGTAAACCAAGCCTTAGACCATACCTAAGAGGTATCATAGATTGTCTTATTAAAAGCATTAAAATGCATCAAAACAGGTACAAGAATCACCTCATCCAAGATAACCCGCTCCCACCGGACCAAGTGCAGAGGCGACTGACCCCTTGATTGACTGCATGTTTCATGACCCAATTCTTCAAAATCTTCATTCCCCTCCTGATCCGTCTTCTTGCGGACTCTCTTTCCTTTCACCTTACTGCTATCCCACTTCTTGCTCTGCTGTTTTGATTGCTTCTCTGTCCGCATTGCATTAGGTCCGCAGAAGTACCTCAGGTGCACCTTCATCTTGCTGGGATAAAACAACTTATCACAATACTCACACCGAATCTTGGGTGGCATGATGTTCCTCCGGTAGTCCGCCTCGATGGTGGAGTAGGTGGTGATAACGAAATCATAGTTGTTGAAATCGATCTTCTGGTCAGCCCGTCGAGGGCCGTGGTACACCAGGTAACGCACGGTGCCCTTGGCAGTATGCCGCTCGATTTCCTGAGCCCATTGGATAACTGCCACCACGGGGCAGACCACCAGCGTGCACCCGACGCGGGGGTGGTCGGGCGTCATGGAGGAAGAGGAGGACGCCTGCTGCTGGCCTGGGGGCCTGAGCCGGCGCGCGGTGACGACGAGCGAGATGGCCTGGATGGTCTTCCCCATCCCCATCTCATCGGCTAGAATGCCGCCGCGCGAGGGGGAGGCCTCCTGCGCCAGCGCCCACGCGAGCCACTCCTTCTGGAACCGCAGCAGCGGGAGCTCCACCTCCGGGGCCGGTTCTGCCGTCGGCACGGTCCCCGATGCCGCCGCATCTGATTCGAGGTCATCCGCGTAACCGCCCGCCCCCGCGCGCTCCGCGAGCCACCTTTCGTTGGCATCTTCCCACTTCTCCCATGGGAAGGGCAGCCGGTTCGCTTCTCTAGCCTTCTTGCTCTTCCTCTCCTTCCCCCTCCCCCTCCCCCTCCGCCCCCTCGGCGGTCTAGGAGGCGGAGGCGGCGCCACCGCGCGTACTTCCGCGGGCGCCCGGGTGGCGGACTCGTCCTCATCGGCCACGAATGCCTCTTCATCGTCGTCGTCCTCCTCCTCGTCAGCCTGGTCCTCGGGATCGGCCATGAAATCAGAGTCGGAGGTGTTGTCGTCGGAGGAAACCTCCTCCTCCTCCTCCTCCTCCTCGTCACGGCGGCGGCGGCGGCGGTTGCTGCTAGATCCTGCGTAGGAGAAGCGGGGGATTAGGGTTTCCTGGTCGGGGTTTGCTCACCGGGATGCAGGGCTCGGCGAGGGCGACTCACCGGAGGGTTTCTTGCCGCGAGGAGGCATGATGGTCCGAAGGCGGCGGCGCGAGAGGGAGAGTGGTGTTGGGCGGGCAGTTGGGGAATGGCGAGGGATGGGGGAATTTGTGCGGGTGGACTGGGGCTAGGTTAGAGGGGGAGGCGAATTGGCGGGAACTTGCCGCGGAAGGAGCCGGCTGCTGACCCTGGTCAGCGGGAAGTGTGCTGCGGAAGGAGCCGCCGGTGTCAGCCGTGCAAGGAAAGGGATTAATTAGCACTGGCCATTGGGGATTAGGGTAGATAATCCTTGGAGACCCCAATGACGGCCATTGCTGGGGCATGAGTCGGAGTGTGTGGCACGGACGAGGAGAGATCATTGTTCAATCAAGATGCATACTTAGTTTTTTCTGTTGGTTGTATGTAATTTTTTTTTACTAGTTTTTCTGTTGGTTGTATGTAAACTTTTTGTTACTTCATTGATCTGAAGAATTTTTCCATTTACTCACAGTTATTTTCCTACCGACACCAACTAACACAACTCATCCAAAAAAAATTATGATAGTATAAATTTAAAAACAACTTATGAGCACATATGTAACCATAATAAATTATGAGTTTTAGGCTCTTGACAGGTATAATTATTTATAGACTATAATTAATTTACATAATCAACTTCCTAATCCCTATCAAATATGCTTTTATTTGACATATTATAACTTTCAACACTTCTCTCAATTTATTTAGCATTCTCACTATTCAATACACATTTTTTTCTTCTTGGTAGTACATATCTATTTTTATCTATCTCCTTCTTTTTTTTCGGGTACCGTACCTTTCCACTCCTTAATTTTTATGTCTAACTCTAAATGCCAATTAAGACGGAGTGAGTACTTAGTTATAGTTTTAATGATTGATAATATGCTAATTGTTTTCCGCTTCTAGTTTGTCGTAAAGGGTTTCCCCTTTGATCTAGTCACCAGACATATCTTTGATTCAGTTCAATCTCAAATAACTTTTAATTTTTAAAAAGTGTGGAATAGAAGGTGCACTGGGACCATGCTTAGTCATTTCAGATTTGCCCCGAGTGGTCGATTCCGCAGTATCATGTAATGTGATCCAATTATCCAAATGGCTCCACTAGGGGTCTAACCATGGTTAGCTTAGACCACCTTCAGGCTTCAGGATGATAGTATACTTGGGTACGTAAACGATTCAAAGTTTAACCGCTTTTTATTTCCCAGCGTGCTTGTTAATATAAAATATTTATTTAAGCAAACATACTGTTGTGTTCGCTATTACGTGGCGACGTGACGTCCTTCCTCATCTGAAAATTACGTACAGTGGACATGCAGAAGAACGATGACGAAAAATAGAAATGAAACTTCTCCTAAAAAATGAGGCTGAGAAACTTCCGTGAGGCTTACTGCCCGTTTGGATACCCGGGCTAAAGCGCTAGGCCCCTCTGCTTTAGCCCGGTTTTGTCCCAAAACGGAGCCAAAAGCCACGGGAGAGAGGGTTAAAACGTAGCCAAATCTTTAGGCCGGGAGGAGTCACTAAAACAGCCTAAAGCACGTGACGGGACAGCCCTACCCCTCGGCCCGAACCCCCCCCCCCCCTTCCTCACCTCGAACGAAGCCCGAGCGAGAGGCCCCCTCACACGGACGACGATCCGCGGACGAGCGAGAGGCCCCCTCACACCCGGGACGAAGCCCAAGCTCGAGCGCCCCACCCAACGAAACATGTGAGCGAAACATGTCAAAATTGAATTGAAAAGGCACGGGCTTTTGAACTTATTATTGACACATTTGTGACAAGCATACTCCCTCACACGGCTATTTTTCAGTTTCGTGGTTCCCTTATGTAGTTCATTTTTCAGAATCAGATACTAACAGCTAGGAAGAAGGTTCAGGGGCAGTAGAACATGCCGACGAAGATATTGCCGCGAAACGACCTTGCTCGAATGGAATGGACCGCAGCTGGATGCCGCGCGCCGCCGTCGACATTTTTGCGCCCATGGGAGTGAAACTAATCATCATGGGCAATAAATACGGTAGCTGATCAACGACAAACACGATCCATTTTCCTGCATTTACGATCCCGATCCTGATCGTCCATCATATCCAGTGTCGGCCGCTTGACTCCCTCATTCATCAATCAATCGTTTCCGATGATCGAGTGCATGTGCATCATTCATTGATCTGCCTGGTCGAACAAGAGACGGACAAACGCAACAGAATGGAGAAGAATCAACAGCGTACTGTATAAGCTCGAACGAGATAATATTATACAGACATACAGCCGCAATACACGCAAGGGGAAAAATAATCAGCAGTATTATCAACCATTCGATTCTGAAATTTTGCATCAACTGTTACAAGCTGTGACCGAGACGACGGCAATGTAAAGCTATAATTTTGAGCAGTAGACTAATGGATATCTCGTAGATACACAAAACACAGAGATTTATGAGCGGAATCTTCAGCGATTAGCCGATACTGTAGTAGTTATGAGGAGCGCGCGCGTGCAGACTCGAGACTTGAGAGCACGCATGCGTTCGAAAGCCGAGCACGACTCTAGCTAGCGGCCACCGCCGCCACCGGCACCTGCGCCGCCTCCTGCTCCACCGCCGAACCCGACGCCCACGCCGACGCCAACCCCGATGCCGAGGCCTCCACCGCCGCCGAGCCCCCCGCCATGTCCAAGGCCGCCGCCGAGCCCACCACCGTGTCCAAGGCCACCGCCCAGTCCGCCGCCGTGGCCAAGGCCTCCACCGGCGCCGCCACCTAGCCCGCCTCCGGCACCTCCGCCACCACCGAGACCGCCGCCTCCTCCGCCACCAAAGCCACCGCCGCCGCCGAGACCACCGCCATGGCCGAGTCCTCCGCCAGCTCCACCACCGAAGCCGCTGCCAGCACCACCGCCCAACCCGCCGCCTCCACCACCGCCCATGCCGCCGCCGCCACCACCACCGAGGCCGCCACCTCCGCCTGCTCCACCGCCCACGCCACCGCCGAACCCGCCGCCGGCGCCACCACCCAACCCACCGCCTCCACCACCGCCCATGCCACCGCCGCCGCCGCCACCAAGCCCGCCGCCTCCGCCGGCTCCACCTCCAACGCCACCGCCTGCGCCGAAGCCTCCACCTTTTCCACCTCCAAGTCCACCGCCTCCACCGCCACCCATGCCGCCGCCTCCACCGCCACCAAGGCCGCCACCAGCGCCTGCTCCACCACCCACGCCGCCGCCCGCGCCGAAGCCTCCGCCTGCGCCTCCTCCGAGTCCTGCACCTCCACCGCCACCCATTCCGCCGCCACCACCACCACCAAGCCCGCCTCCGCCGCCAGCTCCACCGCCGACACCACCACCGGCGCCGAAACCGCCACCTTTTCCGCCACCCAGTCCGCCGCCACCTCCTCCTCCAAAACCACCGCCACCTCCACCACCAAGCCCGCCTCCTGCACCAGCCCCGCCTCCGGCGCCACCACCGAAGCCGCCACCGGCACCACCTCCGGCGCCACCTCCGAGGCCACCACCTCCTCCGCCTCCTAGACCGCCTCCTCCTCCACCTCCGAGACCGCCTCCTCCTCCGAGACCAGCACCAGCTCCACCACCGAGACCGCCGCCGGCTCCACCACCGCCTCCAAAGCCTCCACCTCCTCCGAAACCGCCGCCGCCGCCGTGGCACCGTCCGAAGCGGCAGTCACGACCATACGGTCCACGTCCATAGCGCGGCCCGCGTCCGTACCTTCTCGGTCCACGGCCGAAGCGCCCGGAGCCGTACCGCGGGTCGTAGTCGTCGTCGAAATCGGCGCTAACAGAGAACGCCAAGCAGAGGAAGGCGACCAGGGCGAGAGCGCAGACACAAGGCTTCTTGAGGTGGACAATGGCCATTACCATATCTTGGCAATGGACGCCTCTAAAGGCTAGCAGCTAGTAGTAGCTATAATCCCCTGATCGGGGTGGCTCTTCTTGAAGTTGCGTGGTTTGAAGTGGAGAGCTCGCAACTCTCATGTGCTTATATAGACGGGTATAGGGGTTAGAGGGAGTGAGCAAGCAGAGCAGTGATGGAGGGGAATCGTGAAGTCCAGTGCCGCGTCGACACTGTTACGAATCCAATTGCACTCGCGTTGACGCGTTTTGGACAGGTGACAGATACGGGAGCATTGAGTGCTGCTGATTTTTTTTTTAGAATCATGATTTTTTTTTTCTTGGAGACTTTAATTATCACTGTTTCTTCTCTTCACTGATTTTTCTTTGAGACGTTTTATTTCTTTATACTCGTGTATTGCCACCCTAAAACTAAAAATCCCATGTAAAAAAGAGTTCAATTCTTTGGTTGAGTTTAGGGAACTAATTGTTTCTTGTGTTGCAACTATTACTGATCTAATACTATTGTTTTATTAGCCCAAAATGAATTATAAGGCTATAAGCATTAGTACTGGTAATACTCCCTTTTTCTTAAAAATAAGTATTTTTAAGATTGGTTAAAATCAATTCTTTCTAATTTTGATCATTAATAATTTAAAAATTATAATAATTAATTATATATAAATAATATTATTAGATTCATCGTAAAATAAACTATTATAATATGTAAGTATTTATATTTCAATTAATTTATTTATATAGATATTAATAGTTAAAATTAAAATTATTTAACTTTAATCAAATTTAAAAATACTTGTTTTAAAGAACGCAGCAAGTACAGTTTAGGACGACGACGCGCACGCTGCGATGTGCGTTGAGCGCGGCTCGGGTTAGAGCTGTTTTCCCCTCCCAGCAATTGGCCAACACACACACAGCATGCATCGATAGCCAATCGCAGTCCGGCGTTGACGAAGTCGACATGCACGCGTACACGGTACACGTGAACAGTGGAGGCCATGCAATGCAAATTGAACGGATGATGCTGATGCGTCGATCGATCGATCGTCCATGCCATGCGTGTGGGCCACCTCGCTCTAGTGAGCAGGAGCAGCTACGCTACGCAATGCAATGGTGGGTTCGCCTTCGCGCAAGCATGCGACTTGCGAGGAAACAGCTAGCGCGGCGCTCGTCTCGTCCGTCGCCGGCCGGTGGCAGCTGCGAGCATTTATCTCTGGCGAGAACGGCATTCAATTTGGCTGTCTAGCTACCATCTGCTCCGGCCGGTCCCGTCGACCGCCATTGTCAACTCATGCGGTCGGTGAGTGACCGCAGGCGTAGTGGGCGCACGCCTTATCTGCCAGCCAACCAGGCGCCGACGTAGAGTTCGGTCAACGTCGGTTGACCTTTGTGTGTGTTTTGTGATAACAGTACACAGTAGTAATAAGATTGGCAATCTCCTTGCCATTGTTTGGGTTGTTACACGGCTACTATGGTCAATCTTAATAGTATGGATACTTACTAGTAGTACTACTTATAGTTAACTTTGGCAGCTCAATTTGATTTGTTTACTTAGGAATTTCTTGTGTATCACTGTGTCTTGCGGTATTATATGTCTGAGAATGTACATGCGAACGATTTCCAACACCTTAGGTTCACACCCTTTCAACTTTTATGCGTGTACAATATGTTTATATCAATGTCTGCTAGACCATTCAGTTATCTATGATTATAATAGCATAAAAGTGTAGCCTGCAGGCTGATCAACAGATGATTTTCTTTCAGATAATGGAATTATATTGATATTAGAAATTATGATACCTTAATTTCCTAGTGTGTGGAGGAAGGTGGTAGTGGCAGAGTGGGAGAAGATATAGAGGGTGAAATGTAATGGAAAATGGAGAGACAGGGAGAGTGAATGAATGGCAGGTGGTCAGATGGAAAACATAACTATGGATTCTGCACACTTAATACACTGGAATCTTTATCTTTTAGTTTATGTCGAAATACAGTCAATGAAATCGAGAAATATTTACAACTTGAGCTCAATAATATCATCTTGTGGGTCTCTATAGATCGAACAATCAACTACAAAATAGTCCATTCAGTCTCATCAAGTGGTCCAAGATCAGATGAAGGGGGTGCCTGCGTCGCCTCTGGTGATTTTGCATTCCTCTTTGAAAATATGGAAACCTTCCTGTCAAGAAGGTTTGAGAAGATTTTTGCGTTTCTTTCTTCGGATGAGGTTTTCTCATCCTTTGGAGGCGTCTTCTTCTCATCCTTTGCCCCGCGCTTCCAAAGTGGCGGGCGATCTTTGCCCATAAAGCTCAACTTGAGCTTAAAGCGATTTTTATTTTCAGACCTCTCATCAGGCTGCTCCATGATCTGGAGAGCTTCTTCAGGGTGGGTCACTATGGCTTCCATCGTCTCGTACACCTGGCATAGCATTAAGAATGATTGCACTATCCTAGAACTGTAGTAATATGATTATAGAGTGAATAAACAAAGAGCAGAATACCTTGCAGATTTCATCTAACTTCTCTTTTGACATGTCATCTTGGTAAACGCCAATTATGTAGTCCTTACAATCGTAGAATAGTTTCGATAGGTCATTATCTGCTGGTAGAACAGATTCTGCTGCTACAAAGCATACAGAAAGCTGATATTCACAAGTTGTAACCGATCAGGCATTAGAATGTCTTTTAAGAAATAAAAATGAAACCTGAAACCTAGCTAAAACCAAAATTAAGGAAATACAAAAGACAGATAGACTTGAGCTTACAATGGCAGCAAGTAGCTGCTCAAAGAGTTTTGATGGCTCAATAACTTCCAAGGCACCAAAAATGCTCTCCCTGCATGGTTATATTGCTAAGTTACAAATTTATAATTAAACAGTGATGTCAAGAACCAACGCACCAATTCGTCAGTATATTTCTACTCACACAGCTAGATCTTCATCATATATTGGAGCCTGTTCCAAGGCAGGTATCGGTTTTGCAGTCTCCCACAATTCCTTCCACAAGTTTCCTTCTAGACAACCACACAACACCAAACCGAAGATATTTAGGATACATGTGCAAATTGGAAGATGAGAGCAAAATATATAGAGTGATTCACAGTCACCTTTTGTTTGCATCCTATCACTTAATCGACCACGTCTAGATGAGCCTTCCCCTACAGTGGTAGTGCTTGCAGCACAATCTTCAGACCAATCAGGTGGAGAGTGCCATCTAATGAAGTCTTCCAGGACACATCCTGGATTTGCAGCCTGTTATTAAGAGTAGATTTTTTGTTTAGGAATCTAGCTGACTTGTAGTTTTCTGAGGAGAATATATTTCAACTTGCCTTGAAAGCTTGCATATCCGACAGAAGTTGAGAGCAACCAGCACCCAGACTGATATAAAAACAAAGCATCAGAATTACATAAATAGTTATTAATAATATTTAGCGGCAGAAATGGATACGAAAAGGTTATTACACCACTGTCATATTTGTCAGAGTCAGTTGTTGCTACCAACTAAAACTGGAATGAATTATTTGCTAGCATCAGCACTCAATTACTACCTTTGGATTAAAATTGTGGCGTGATATCAATACGATGGTAATAGTAAAGATTGACATATTGCCAGAGTCAGTTGTTGCTACCAACTAAAACTGGAATGAATTACTTACTAGCATCAGCACTCAATTACTACCTTTGGATTAAAACTGTGGCGTGATATCAGCATGATGGTAATAGAAAAGATTGACATACCTTCCAGTACGTAACACAAGCTCCTCCGTTTCTTTTATAAGCTCTGCTGTCATAATAGGGCCTTCCTGAGTATATTGTAAACAGTTAAAAATAACCAAATGAAGAATCATAAAATATGAAGATAGGCAGAAATAACAAAGCACCTTACCTGTAGTATTGGGGAATATATGGGTTCACCAGTTTCCAGCAATGTTAAGTTCTCACATAAGCAATTAGCACCAAGCCGAAGAACGTAATCACCAGTGCTAACTCTTGCATACATTCCACTATAAGGAGACTCACCATTCGAAAAGATGGGATTTGAGTTGTCAATGCTTGCCTTTTTTACCAGGGAATCCATTGCGACCTTAGCAGCTTGTCTTCGCTTTTTCCTGGCAATGCAGCAATTTATGACTTGTATCTCCTGATGTAGCAAACAACAATTCAAGTCCGGAGCAGAATCCAGTGGCATTCGAGGCACTGGTTCCCAATCAGACCATAGTTTTCTCAACTGCATGAACAGAAAATAAAATGTGATGTTTACATTTAGTTTGGTTACTCTCACAACGGTACATTGATTATCTTATTCTTTAAGAAAATAAAGTTCCCTGTCGTATTTATGACCTTATGCATCCTAATTGTTTGGTGTTACAAAGATAACATCAATTACAAGGCAGTATTTCTGAATGCTATCAATATACGGTATGTAAATAGTCACCAGGAACATGGAAACATGCCACATTCCATGACCCTGGGAACAATCTTATCCCTATGTTGTCACAAACTGCAGGTAGCATACCATTCCTCAATCCCATTAATCCAGCAACTCGGTAACTATGGTGTGAGGGGGGATTTATCTGCATCAACTCACCTCATCCACAACAGATTGCCAAAAAAATGCCATCTTGTGCACAGAACTAATGCTGCCAATAAACTGTGCTAGTTGATGAATAAAACTTCCAGGTGGTGCACCATGGAGACCCTTGGAAAGAGATGTTGAATGAAGCAATTCTGGGTTACACTGATTTCCATCAGGTGGAAACTGTTCCTCTGAAAACAAAATTATGCATAATATTTCAAAATGACAAAGCAAAATCACATCCTCAGCTCATATAAAGAAAGGTTACCTAATTTGAATAAGGAATACATCAAGGATTGTGTTTCTTCATCGCCGAAAAATTCAGAACTCGATCTTTCCTCCTTTTCACGTCGAACAAGTGATTTAACAGCAGATAAGCTCAAGCCTCCTTTCTCTTTGAGCATTTGGTCTCCACTAGACCTCATTTCATTCATTGACTTAAAGTTTTTCCCATTTCTGTAAGAACAAAACAGTTGCACGTCATCGTACACAGTATCTAAAACAACCTAAATTAAGTAATGAAGTCATTCACGTTAAATATTTTGTATGAAGTTCAAATGCGAAATCATGCAGCTGCTTGCAATGGCATTCTAAGAATTGACAAATTTAATATGACATGACATTACTTTTGGATAGAGTTTTATACATTTAAGAACAAAAGGTGGGTTTGAACAGAAACTCTGGATGGTATAACTACGCTAAGAAACATGAACTTACTCAATAGCAGCTGCCAGTTGTCTAACTATTGAAATTGGAGGAAAGGACAACTTCGTTGAAGAAGTTGACTCAAGTAGTGTGTTTGAGCAATGTTCATTCCCTGAGGGAGTCACTTCTAGCACCTGGAAGAACAAATATCTTAATACATGAAGATTCATTTACTCTAGTAGCTAATTTGCGTTTATGAAAAGTAATGTCACATTCGGAACTTAAGCATTCAACGAAGAGGTCCTTTCTGGACTCAACAAGAGCACTAATTAGACATCTATGCAAATTCTTCCCTGGCTGTTCTTACAACAAGGCTACAAACTTGATCCTCGGTCCAATCCACTAGAGCTGAACGTTTCACTCAACAGTGGCATAACACAGAAATAAATTCATCACATGAAGCTTTGTGATGAGTGTTAAATGCATGCCAACGGGCATCAACAAAGAATAAAAAACAAGTATCAAAGTAGCTTCTACTAAACGAAAGGTCTGATCTCTTTTTTTTTTTTTTCTAACTGCTACAATTCATGCAATTCACAAGTATGCTGTGGGCGGCTACCTGAACAGAGCATCACAAGCTAAACAACAGCTCAGAAACGATCGAACCTCCAAGTAGCCCAGTACACCGCTCTAACACAATGAGCTCGCCATTTCGTTGATGCTATTCGTACAGTGGGTTTTGCAACAGTCAAAGCCTACCTCCGATCGACCACCACGCGCCCGATCCTCGCGCGGACACCGGACTGGACCACTGGAGCACGAGCAGCGTCCGATTAAAATGATCGAAACGCTATGAAAACCAGTACCTCATCACGCGGCGACGGCGGCGGCTTCACGTCCGGCGGCGCGGCGCCAGCGTCGGGCTCCCGATCCAGCGACACCCGCGGGGACGGCGTCCTGCTGCGCCCACCGAATCCTTCCACATCTGCAACGCCAAAGCAACCGGCTCCCGCCGGAGAGAGCTCATCAGATTCGGACCTCGAACCCGGATCGATACCGATCGGCGAGGACGAGAGGCGGCGGATGCCGTACCTCGGAGGTCGGCCTTGATGTCAGTGAGCACGCGCGTCGCTGCTGAATGGATCGCCGTGCGCGCGCGCGACACCAGCGACAGCGGCGCCGGCGCCGACGAGGAGGGGCCAGCGCCGGCGGGGGGCGGGGGAGGCAGCTGCTGCATGGTGGGGCCTACCTGGCAGTGTAACGGGGAGGAGGCGGCATGGAAAGGAGGAACGGGAGCGGAAGACCCAACCAGGGGGACGAAGTTTTTTAGAAGCTGGATTTGGTAATGGCAGTGCGCGATGGGATCCGGCTGCTTTCCCTCAGGACGAACGAAATCCAGGGAGCCGTGCGATTGCTTTGGCCTCCTCGGTGGGTTGTTGGCTTCGGAAAATGGTTAGGTTTTTTGAGCTCCTTTTTCTTTTTGCGCTCTAGTAGTAGTAATATTGCTCGATTTGGTTTGATTACCGTTGGGCTCCTCATATATGGAGACGAGCTTTGCTTGATGGTTTGTGTACATGTTTGAATGGTTCTCGGACGGACTGTTAATTAGTATAATGTCGATAGTGATGATATGATGATTATGTCTAAAGTCTTAAACAAGTTTCTTCCTAAACCATGAACTCGTCAAAGTTACATTGTGTTTATCGCCCGGTACCACAAAAGACAAAGATCGGTGCCCTTAAGAAATGATTAAGTAGCAGTAGCATGTACGAAAGGATATTGTACATTGTCTGAAGTAACTTGGACAATTTCGATTTTCTTTGGACAATGACATTTGTTTTCTTGTAGCATACGGTAGCTTGGTTCTTATGTGTACTTTTTTTTCTGACTACGTGCCACTTAAACTGTGCGGCGTATAAAATTGTGTTGCTTTTTTTTTCAAAAACAGTATATAAATTAGTCGCGAAAATACAACTGATATTTGAGAAAGTACAAAAAGGTTTGTCCATAAAAAAACATTTGTTTGTCTACTGGAAACTGCAAATAAATTTGTTTAAACATAAACATTCTCTCCTTTTGATACCTGATTTTATTTCGCAGAATTGACTACACACCATTGGATACCCAATTTGGCCACTAATTTGTATTTTTTTTCTATTGAAATACTTAGTTGATAAAAAATAATTAATTATCGAAGTTTAAGTTTGGCTGCACAGTTCGAATCTTGTTTTCTTTAGGCGTACAAAGCTTGAGGAGCCTCCTTAGCCACAGACAAAATAATGAGATGTTGCATTCACGATGTCAGTTTGCCAACTCCAATCACATCATCTACTCCTATTGAACATGTCTTCGCTTCTCCGTACTGTAAATTCGTACCTATACACGTGAGCACGTAGAATTCTTTCTTCGCTCATCAGGTTGGAACGAACCTTTTCTCATCTTATATCGTCAGGCACACCGCATAGTCTAGCGGCTGATAAACGAACGAGTTCCAGACCATGCGATCTTAATGTTTTGAATGATTCTGCACAATTTGCCGTTTGACATTTTCAGCTGTTACCTACTAGTTTCAATCCACAGACATTACTGTGTCTCGGTAAATTTCAAAACTTCACAGAAATTTGGTAAACTTTCATATTCCTTACCCACGTGCTTACCGAAAAAAAAAAGAGATAGATGTGCGACTGAATTGAAGTTGACACGTGATCCAGCATATACTACTTTATTAAGAAGAATCTCACACAGTAGTAGAGTATAGCAAGATGCTACACGACTGCTTAATGCTTATACCCACCACACACACACACACACAAAAAAAAAAGAAATACAAAAAAAATAAACTTACATAAAGAAATCAAGCAAAATGCAGCCACAAACAAACACTGCTACCTGTAAGACTGTTAGTACTAGTCCATGTTCTAATTCAGAACTATCAATGGCATATGCATGTTTCAGACTTTGAGCTGGGTTACTCTTCTTTGAGCCTTCATTTAGTTCAGTAAATAAATAGAATCCCTGTGCCTACACTCCAGCTTGTCATCCTCTGATGACAAATCAGCTTTGGTCCGCCGTCGTCACAGTGGCCGGGTCCGGCGACCGGCGGCGCGGCCGCAGAGGAGCGCGTTCTTGGGGATGGGGAACTCGTCGCGCCACGACGTGGACGGCGTCCAGACGCGGAGGTAGAACTGCTGCCCCAGGTACTGCCTCGCCCAGTTCTCCGACCTGACGTTCCACATGCCGACGTTGTCCAGGGGCATGTAGATCGCGGTCCATGCGTTCGGGTAAACCTGCACCATAGCAACATCGCGCCGTTGTTACTGGTACTCTCGGAAGTTACGTGCAAAATAAAGGTCATCGTGGAAGAAGTAGGGTCGATAGCGAATGGAGTGCGCTGTGCGCGCAGCTTTCCCTGATGGAGATGGATCACTAGTCTGAAAGACAAACTCATTCCATACGGCAGCGGCTGAATGGCTGGCGACTGACCTATATGAATTGTAGGTGAACTGAATAGTCCGACTCTATCTGTAGTGGGATGCTGACTTGTCTCACTAAAAGGCTTTACTGAATCATAAGCTAAGCTCTCCCATTCAGATGCAGATATCGCTATCATTTTCACCAAATTTCACAAGAAACTACTACTATCTAGGCAAAAAAAAAAAAGAGGTTCTAGCACCACGACCGACAGAATTTCAGAATTAAGGAAAGCACACCTGAACAGTGTACCGCGATACGCCATCTCTCAAGTTGTAGCTCTGCCTGCTGGCCGGAGACCATTTTCCTCCATCCATACTGCACACAGGTAGTGATAACAATGAATCAATGCATTTTTAAGTAAATAAAAGAGTAGAGGGGAAGAAAACAAATGCCGAAACGTAGTACTCAGGTAAGGCGACGGCGCCGCGTAATACGTACCCGACGACCCAGAATGCGTATCCATCGATGTGCCACGACTGCACCTCGTTCTCGTCGTTCTGGAACACGACCTCGACGTAGTCCCGGTAGCTGGCGCCCATGACGGACGTCTGGAGGTATGCGGCCCCAGTGCCGGACGGCGGGGGGTTGTCGGAGATGCTGCCGACCGAGAACACGCCGGGGATCTTGTAGTAATCGGCGAGCTTGAGCGGGGTGTCCGGGCTCACGTAGGACACGCCGTTCACCGCGTACCGCTGCTTCCCATTGATCACCGCGGCCGAGTTGGCCAGCCGGATGGTGCGCTTCACGGGCACGAGCCCGTAGTGGTACGAGCCCTGCGGGTTGGGCCTTGGCCCGCTCGCCGTCAGGTTCCACCTGATGGAGCGGGCCTGGTTGAGCGACCAGTCGATCTGCGTGGTGGGGCCACCGGGCACGGGCCCGGGCGCCTTCTTGCCCGCGGAGTTGGCGTAGCGCAGGACGGCCGTGGTGGAGATGATCTTGGCGGTGAAGCGCGTGGACACGACGACGGCGTAGTCGAAGGCCGGCTGGTCGGCGGTGACGAGCACCGAGTAGGACTGGCCGAGGTTCACGTCGAGGGACGAGTAGGTGCTCTGCAGCGTGTGCGACCCTTCCACCTCCACCAGCTTCATGGCGTGCCCCTGGAACCGGATGTTGAGCGAGGTGGCCAGCCCAACGTTGGTGATCCGGAACCGGTACGTCTTCCCGGGCTGAACCGTGAACGTGTACCCGTTCCAGCTCCGGCCGTTGATCAGCAGGCCGTCCGGGAAGCCCAGCGGCTTGCCGCTGTCCAGCACGTACCTCAAGTCCTGAATGCAGGCGGTTTTGCATTTATTAGTTTTTTTTTGTGACTTTTTTCATTTGTTAATAATTTTTGTGTCAGTTGATTTGATTCACAGGTTCATCATCCATACTGTCCAGACCAGTTGACAAAGGAGGTAGGTACGGTACCGTGTGGTTGGCCTTGTACCAGTCTCCGATGAGGACGGTGTAGTCCGCGGCGGGCGGCGGGAACGGGACGGGGATCATGGGCCGGCTGAGGACGCGGATGCCGCCGAACCCGCCGGCGGCCTTGTGGAAGGCGAGCGAGGGGAAGTAGTAGTATGTGCCGATCTGGTCCTTGGCCTGCAGGATGTAGGTGAAGTTGGCCCCGGCAGGGATCGGGCACGTCGTGCCGGCCACGCCGTCCTCGAACGAGTTGCGACGCTGCTGCAGCCCGCTCCTGCAAAATGCAATACACCACCCCCGGAGGGCCAAACACAGTCGAACCATTCATTATTCATCAGTTTGCATTTCGTTTCAACATCAACGAAAAGGGAAGGGAAAAAAAAAGTGCTAGCTAGGATTCGAGGTTGCGGCAACGAAATTCGGATCCGATTCGTTCGAGTTCCATCGTGATACGGCGATTCGTATTGGCAGGAGAGTCGTGGTGAGCACGAGATCAGCACGAAGCAGAGCACGTTCTCATACCGTTGTCGCGTACTAGTTGTGTACTAGTAGCACGTCGTATGTTCTCGAGGCGCCATGTGACGTGAACGTGTTTGGAGCACCCACAAATGCAGTATTAGTCGCATCTCGCATTTGGTTACCGCCACGCGAGTCCACGACCGCCAAAACCGCACGCTCGCTACGACATAGTAATACCACCAAACCAAACTAACGGCAAAACGAAAATGGTTTGGTTCGGATCTCGTCATCGCCCCCGTACCGTAGACTTGAGATCGAGACCGACACGTACGTACTAATGCCGTCGTCGTGCCTCGCGCGCGGCACGTGCATGCACCGATCGCACATCGCCATCGCTCTGGCCTGGCCTGGACGTGCACGCAGCACGCTGCGACGTCATATACGGAGGGAGTACGTGTGTACTACAGTACGTACGTACGTAGCGACGACAGGGTACATGCACCAGCTCCACCGCTCTCCCACGAGCCACGAGTACCAGGAGGACAGTTTCACTCTCTTGGCCCAGGAAGGAACGGACGAACCCGGTCGGCGAGGGCCACGACGCGGCGCACAGCTCGACCGGCCCGGTGGACCGATCCAGCGACACTACCGGAGCGGTGAAAAAAAGGAGGTTCACTTTTTTACTGTGCCTCTACACTACTACTAGTAACTCTGCTGCAGAGAGCCAGAGACGCTTCTGTGGTCGCTGTTGCGCGACATCATGCTCTCAGTCTCAGCGAGCGACCAGCGTCACAGGCGGCGGCGGCAGGTTTGTTCGTGCTCGTGCGTCAAACAAAACAGTGAGGGTCCCGTGACGGACGTGAAGCGGCGTCATAAAAAACTTTCCCGCGGAATCTTTATACAGGTTGTTGCGGCTTGGCACGGCGCGGCCACGCCAGAGGTCGCCGACGGCTTGGCTCTGGTGGTCCGGCGGCCGAGGGAGAGATCACGAGATACGGCCGGCGTACTTGCCCCCGTCCCGTGCCGCCTGGCTACCACTCCTATCATTCCGTCCCGAAAAATAAAGGGCGGCAAACGAAACACCAGCAAAAGATGATCTCAAACTGTGGCATCGACCTGCGTTGTCTGTCAGAGATGCTGGTGTTTTTCTGTGTTTGTATGGGGAAAATCTGTCTGTGTTTCACGAGCGTCAGTCAAGGCACGTGTTCTTCCTCTGGAGCTGCCGAGCTGGGTTGGTAGTACTACTACCAGTTTAAAAAAAATCAGAGGAAGTAGTGCCACCAGGTTTTTAGTTCGATTGAAAACGTACAAGACAAAGCGCTAGATTTTGCTCTAACCCCTTTCGAAAACAAGAAAGAAAGAAAGATTTGTTCTTCCAAGTTCCAACCCGCCCGATCTCAGTGACGCGCAACTCACACACGGTCCTGCTGCTGAGTGCTGACCCAGCGCAGCGAATCACAGGCCCAAGGACATTTATGGAGTATCTATAGTACTCTGCTACTCCGTAGTACTGTAGTATGCGGATATGGCGTGAGCTGTCACGGAGATGTCAAGCTAAAAAACCCGCCGACATCCAAAAGGATGTCGTTTATGCCGTGTTTAAATAATGTTACTAGTAGTACTCGCACTGGAGTATACGAGTAGGTAATTTAAAGCGTGGTAGGTACAGTCATTAGCGGCTCACTCGCACTGGAGGCACTCATCTGAACAGACGAGGTAGTAGTAGTAGTAGTAGTAAAGCAAAGCAGGCGGTGTAATGTGCTACTAGTAAGGAGTAGTGTAGTACCAGGAGAGGAGGAATGGCTCGGTGAGGTTGTTGTGTACGTTGACGATGAGGTTGTCGTTGGTGACGGCGTCGATCTGCGGCCCCGGGAACTGGTTGTTGATCAGGATCCCCTGCACCCAACCCAACGAGCAGAAGGTCGTTTTAATTTTCACCGTAACGTCATCGATCTCCACCGCTTCAGTTCAGCAAATCAAGTACTGTAGTGCTAGTAGTACAGCAGTAACGCAAGCAAGCAATGCGAGACGGACAGACAAGCAGACAGGGGAGGGAGAGGACGGAGAAGGACGGACCTTCTGCTTGACGCCGAGCGGGTAGATGTCGCCGTACGTGACGGTCCACGTGAAGAACCGGTACGGGTCGTCGCCGGCCACGGGCGCGCCGCCGAGGAGGAGGAGGAGGAGGAGGGCGAGGGCGAAGAAGAAGAATAAGAGGCGAGCGGCGGCGGTGGAAACGGCGACGGCATTACAGCCGCCCGCCATTGCGCTTTCGACTCTAACCGTACGCGGCAGAGAGGTCGAGACCTCTCTAGGCTATAGTAGCTAGATAGTCCCGCGCGCGGCAGCAGTGGATGGAATGGATTGGGATGGTAGAGTGGAGACGAAGGTGATGGCGGGCGGGATGGGGGGCGGCTGGCGCAGTAGGTGGTAGCGTAGCTAGAGACCAACTGCGCGGGGAGGCGTCAGCGTGTGGGAACGTGGGATAGCGGACGCGTTTGCTCGAAAAGCGGAGGAGGGGAGGCTGCCGAGTGGAGCGTGGTGCGGTGGCAATGGAGTGGAGTGTGGTGCTGGTGCGAGAGACGGAGAGGTGGTTTTGGTTTTGGCAGTGGCTGCCTGCGCTCCGCCCGTGGGGTGTCGGGTCCGGGGCGCCCCCACCACCTCCCGCTCGATCTCCTTATGTAAGCAAGCATGCAAGCTTCTAGTCTTAGATAGAAGGACGAGCAGGGGATCGCGAGCGAAACTGGTACCGGCGGTGGGCCGTGAGAACCGAGCAAAATGTGGGGATGGGCGGCTCGCGCTGTTGTCTCGCTTGACCCATGTAGTAGTAACCGAAGCTGGCCTGCGACTGGAGTGGAGCCTGCAGGATTCATTTTTTGGGGGGTTTCAATTGATTTCGTGCCTACTGTATGAAGTATAATTATCTGCTTCTTCTTTCCTGGCGTAAGCGCAGCACCGGTTACGTATGCCTGAACCAGTAGCGTTTAAACTGTGCCAGTTTTTAAAGGTTTTTCCTAGGCGCGGATTAAACCCTGCCACCAATTTTGATTAGTACAACTACAGTAGAAAAACAGAACCGGCGGGGCGGCGGAATGCAGTCAGGCAGGCAGAGGCAGGTCCCGCGCACCACGGACGGTGCTGGGATTATTTACGCCTGGCGACGCGGAGAAGCGCCGGGCTCGATCTGGCTCTGCTCTTGTGGATGTGCGGTTCAGCTAGCCGTCGACTGTCGTGCGATGATGAGAGAAACAAAAACAGGTCCGCTAATACCGACGCTGCATTTTCGCCGGGTGAAGTGGCGGTGGCACAACAAAGCATACTATATCGCCAGCGATTCCGCGCACTCGGCCAAAACGAGCGGCGCGCGGCCGCCCCTGCCTAGTCTAGACAGTCTCTGGTCAGAAAAAGAAAGGTTTGGGCGGCTACGACGGCGCGCTTGCGAATGAATGCAGGTGCTGCTGTAGTGCTGTGTTGGCTTTGGTTGGGGTGCGAACGACTCCAAACCTTGACCGAGAAAAATGGCCGAATCACATCGGTCCATGGATCAACATGACGCCACCACACCATTAAACACTGTACTACTAGTAGTGTACTTATTACTACTGCTGTCGTAGTGGCCAGGGAGCACAAGTCACCTACGCGGCGGAGCGGACGGAGGGCGGGCACCAGCCAGTCCACCACAATCTCTCAACACTATGGCAGGCAGAGAGCGTGGGGAACAGATATGTAAACTCGATCCGTCCTCCTCTCCATGAACTCGATCGATAGCAGTTGGACTCGCCAGAGATCGTTCGGCTTTCCAAAGTCAAAAGCTCCATGGAGACTCCTAGTAAACTGTATCATTGTGGTGCAAAACGATATGAGGAGCCGCGTTGCCTGCAAAACGACAAGTAATTGAATGGCGCCCGACCTTTGCTATCTCCAACCAACATTACTAGTAGCCTGTAATGTACCCACTGGGATTCACACGGCTTGAATCGCCTCCTCCTCAACGCATATAAAAGTACACAGGTGAGCTCTGTCATATCACATACGTAGTATATGCTCTCAAACTAGCAAGATGAGCGCCATATCCTCGGAGGAATCGCAACGGACGATCAAGTTCATGACTTACAACTTCTGGTCCTTGAACACGTCGCGGTGTACCGGAGGATACAGGCGGTCTCCGAGCTCGTGTCCTGTCCACGACCCCAACGTCATCTTCTCGCTGGTAAACGGATCGATCTACTGTACTATACTTTTTTTTTTTAAAAAAAATTATAGCCACGGTTGATTTTAATCGTTAACTTTGATCATTCTTCTTATTTAAAAGAATATAAATAATATTAAATATTTTATTATGATTCAATTTATTACTAAAGATCCTTCAAACATAATTTTTTATTATATATATTTAAATAAATTTTTTAAATAATATAAATATAAAAAATTAACAGTCAGACTCAACGACGACAGAAATTTTAAAAAATAAGGAGTACTACTGTACCATCATCTCCTTACTTGTTCTCTCCCTTTCTTGTTTGTTAGTACTGTACTATCTTGCTCTTGTACGTATTCATGGTGGCGTACGTCCAATTATATTGCATTGATGATGATGCAGGAGGTCACTGACTATATCTACAGCATCTTTGAAGAGGCTCCTTGGTGTGAACAGTACAGAAGGTTCTCTTCCAAGGTTGAAAAACATGGCTACTCATCATGGGTCATCCAGTGCCGACAAGAATCCATTCTGCCTTCTGGTAATAAACTGCACTGTACGTATTTCTTTAATGTTGTAGTAGTAGTATGTTTCATTCTTGGATACAGAATCGAGAGATAGAGAGGTTAACTGGTACCGGTAGTACAACAATATATGTTGTATTCGTATTTGCAGCTGAGCAAGATAGGTTTGATGAAGGAAATTATTCCCGAGTACGATTACTGCCCCAGAAGCCCCAGGTTGGTTGGCTTTGGCTCATCGTCGTCGTCGTCACCGTCACCGCCAGGTTCTCCGCGTGCAGGTAAAATACCTTCCGATCTGCTGTCGGCCTGGGTGTTCCCGCTCGAGAGGTCCACCACACACGTGCGGGTGGCGACGTGCTGCATACCGGGCCCGACTCCCGCAGACACCGGCTCCGTGCACCGGCGCGTCACGCCGTCCACCACCAGTACGGCGAGAGCTTCGTGCTGCACGACAACGTGGTGCTCGGCGGCGACCTGGGCTGGGACGACGACCTCGACGGCCCGCTCCGGCCGCCGGACGGGTGGGTGGACGCCTGGCGCGAACGGCGGCGATGGCGGGTGGACGTACGACGCGGTGGCGAACCCGATGCTGAGGGGCGTGAAGAGGCCGGAGCGGCGGAGGGCGGACAGGTTCGTGTGCAGGCCGAGGGATTTCACGCTGGAAAACGTCGAGACGGTCGGCGTGGAACCGATCGCCGGCGCGTGACGCGATTCGACGACGCGGGGAACCCACTGCCGGTCCTCTCCAGCCATCACTTTGGCTAGGTGCTCACCATCACCACGAAAAGGAATTAGCAGGGCCACTGGTCTATATGTGTTCTGTAATTAATTCTGCAGATGCAACTGCAAAGCTCTTTCAGACTTGGGCTTCTTTATCAACTACTAGTACTCTGCAGAATTTTAACATAAGACAAACATATGCTACTCTGAATATTTTCGTGTTCCAAATCGTCGTGCGTTGGCAGCATGGTCATCCATAGTTCGCTTACCTGCAGACAGCAGCTAGCGAAATCCACATATCGAGCCTGGACATCGGTCAATTAGCTAAGATCGTAGTAACAGGCACACATTCAACGCTAAGACTCGTTTGACAGTTGTCCAAACATTGGAACTGGGCCTCTCTTTTATAAAACTTTGCGATCAGTTGCAGCATGCATCGAACCTGAATCCTGGCAGACAATAATTCTATCTCTCTAAAAGATGACATGGCAAAATAATCTTTTTTCTTTTTGTTCCTTGCCTTCTCTTCACCTCTCTTGCACCCCTATACACACCATCTCCAATGGCAACTAGCACTCTTGCGCGTGTGGCAGGCATAGCCACGCTCCTCCCTCTATGACTCCAAGTAATATTGTGCTTGATAATAAAAAGTAAAAATTATGATAAATCTAATGTATTGTATTGTCACCAGACAATTAAAATATGGACGTAGTACATACTACTACTTTGGAACAGCGTCGGTGTCTTGGAGGTTCATAAAGATCGAATTCTTATCATATGTTTTGATGATGTTTCCAAATGATGAAATATAATGATCAATCATTTTTAAAAATTTAAAATGTATTATAAAAATATATTAACTAAGTTTTATTATCTATGAAACATTCTAGAGTGTTAGAAGTTTAGAAAATTTTATATGCTTAATAATTATACTTTAATAACTATTTTGAGAAAAAGAAGTATTTATGCATAAATTCTTTTATTCATTCCAATCAGTGATACATCAAATAACATAGAATTGAGAGATTTTAGTTAGTACAAAAGCATTTAGCCATTTCACAGATATTTAGTGCCCTAGTTTTGAAATTGCTTTATTTAAATAGTACTCTACCATCCTACATTTGTCACATTTTACTTGTTCATCTAGCTTCCCAATCTCAATACAACTTTCTTTTTTCTCAATACATCTCTATATCTATCTCTATCCTTCTCATTTTCTGTACACCTACTTTATTCTCCTTTTCATAATCTCTGTGTATAAAATTAGATGAACAAGTAAATTGGAACGGAGGGAGTAATGTTGTAGTATAACGACTTACACATTTTCACATCAAACACTACATATTGACTTGCACCATATGGAATTAGCAAGAACATATAAGCTAATGATTAGACCTAATATTTTTTATATTAAAATATTATGATAGAATGGCGTAAATCTAGGAATAAATAATAAATGTTAGAACTATATACACATACTTATTACTGACTTCTATATTGCTACTTCATATAATAGATATGTAAATTTTAGTTTTTTTAAAAAAATTATATATCAATCATACATATTTACTTTTATTTTGGTGAAACAACTATGTAAGTTGAATTAGACGATGACAACCTCTTCAATATAACTAACCAATTTCATCGATGGAAAACTATGTATTTTACTGAAGATTTGTCTAGATTGGCATCGATAAGTTCTAAGTGTGGTTATATTATTTCTTAAATCATGTTCACAAGGAACATAATATCTCCAAGACGCATATGCTGCTGATTATCTGAAGTATTATCATCAACGAGAGTGGTCTAGTTTTTTTCTAATTTAATTGGTAATCTTGGTTTTATTTGTTATTTGGTTGGTTGATTGTTTGGTTAATTTTATTTGCGTGATGGACACCATGTTTGATCAGACTGATGGACAGACTGCGAGAGTTGAGTAATTAAAACAATTTTGTGTTGTTTTATTAAAGCATATCAAGCTAAACAGAGTGCACGGTTCTTTCTTTTAAATATCTTTGTTACAATGCTAGTTGGCATTGTCCCTTAGCTCTATACCTTTTCAAATTCTTTATTGTCATCTCCCATATTATTTTTAATAGTAATTTATGATTTGTCTTCTTAGCTTTAGGAGTGAAATACAATGTGCGTCTTATCATACAACATCTCTTGCGTGCTCAACAAGATATGAAGTTTTAAACTGATAAAAAGAGATCTGAGTAACAGCTTAATGTTGGTGAGTGTTTGTCAAGGTTCAACCACATGTTTAGTCATATCTAGCTTCTCGTGCAAATCAGAAATTGGGATTCAAGTTGTTTTAACTATTGTGTGATTTAAAAAAATTAGACGGTTGCCTACGAGTTAGATTTGTCAAGATTTTTCTCGATTTCATCCGGTGTTACATGTATAGCACCTCAAGTTGGCCCCTCCTTCCAACTATGAGGTATTGCCGCTTTTTCGTATTGTCATCTTTCCCTTGCAATTTTTCATAAATTGTTTCTTCGTCATCCTTTGATTACACATGTTGATAAAAATATATAAAGTCTTCTCAAATGTTCAGGGATTGATGCTGACATGGCTACTTGGAAAGGTACAGAACCTCTATGCCAACATTCTCTTTACACAAGTCAGTTTTTCTGAAAGAGGTGGTATTACTACAGATACTGCCCCAACAACAGATAAGGCGGGATGCAGTTGTCAATAGTTGTTGTCAAAAGGGTTTGCATACCCAATACTCATGTGAATGGATTGAAATGGGTCATGCCATGTAATTTAGAGAGGTATGCATGTCTTAGCATGAACGGGAGTTTTTTTTTTTTTTTTTTGCGAAGGGTAAAACATTATTAATATCAGGTCACACCACTACACCTAGAGCAGAATGCTCCTGGAGCACTAGCTCCTTAATACAAAAGCCAAGAAGAGCGGTGAGAAATAAGGCTATTGTTCACACTGGGATTCTTCGCCAACTCTGTTTACTGAATCAGTTCTTAGTAAAAATATCAACGATTATTACCAAGACAATGTAATACTTATTAATCATGATTATCAAAAAAAATTCAGTAATTACGGGTTTTTGATTCTGTTATTATCATTTTTTAGTAATTTTTGTATTTTTAAGTAAAAATCAGTTAGGGAAGAATAAGACTCTTCACCTAGGATGAACAATAGCGCTATCCTTGAACTGTTGAACTCAATCCAATTCCTCTGTTCGCCGAATACTTGTTCCATATCTCCTTCCCGATCAACTTCTTCATATACTGCTAACAAGTTGCAATTGTAATCTGTTGGTTTTTCGCGTTTGATGGTGGAAAGATAAATGTAGAAGTTAAATGTATTGGTACCCCAGTGAACGGACTCTTCGGATCCGGTGCCTCTTGAAGGCCGGAATTAAGCCTGCGCGCCCGCGTCTCTTCCCCTTCGTCTGCCCGCAATTGAAAGCAAAGACCCCGCTATTGCTGAACCAGGCCGATATATATGTACCTGTGCTTCTAGTCCATTGTTTGTGTTTCTCATCATACTCACGGCGGGTCACGCTCATGCATCATCATTCAGCGGAGGCAAGATAAATAAAGTGGCCGAATTGAGCTACAGAGAGCTGCTGATCTCTTACTATGGCTTTTAATTCGATGAAGAAAGTACTTGGCATCCAGATCAAGTTCATGAGCTACAACGTTTGGCGTCGTGAGGACGTCGTGCTGTACGAGAGGATGAAGGCCATCGGCGACCTCGTGGAGAAGCATAAGCCGGATGTAGTCTTCTTCCAGGTAAGAAGATACTTCGTATTTCTATTCGCATGGTTTACGGGCGTACTACCGTAGTTTCTCGCCTCGTCGATACCTGTCCGTTGTTGTTGACGACGAGCTTCTTCGTTTCCCAGGAGGTCACGCCTGACATCCGCGACATCTTTGAGAGCTTAGCGTTCTGGGAGGAGTACCCTTGGGTAACAGCGAGTGAGAGACGAGTGTTGCTGCTGAGCAAGTTCCCGCTGGAGAACGTTGAGCACCGGAGTCTGCACGGCTCGCCGACCGGCCGGGGCTACCGGATGGCCGACATCAACATCAACCTCTCGTCGGAGGCGGTAGCGACGCCGCCCATCCGCGTCGCCACAGGCCAGCTCGAGCGCCCGAGCCCGCCTTCGTTGATGCGCTTCAGAGACCGCTACGTGCAGGCCCAGCAAGTCGTCACCGATCTCAGCGGATGGGACAGCGCCGTGTTCGGCGGCGACTTGAGCTGGTGCGACGACACCGACAAGCCGTTTCCGTTGCCGGCCGGTTGGGTCGACGCCTGGACGTCGTTGTGCAGCTCGTATAATGGGAGTTGGACGTACGATGCATTCTGGGAGGTGGAGGCCACCAAGTTCAACGGCTATGCAGCCACACCAGATTCCATGACGCAGCGGTCGGATCGGTTCGTGCGCAAGCTGAAGGATTACAAACTGAGCGGCATCGAGCTCATCGGCGAAGGTTCGATCGGGCCAAAGTACAGCACCAAACCAGAGTCTAGTTACAGTCACGCCATTCATCTGATGCCGAGTTGCCACCGCAGGTTGGTTCTAACCATAGTCCCTAATGAACCCGCGCCGCCCACAAAAAGGGAAAAAAAATGAACCCCCGCCGCGGCCGGAAAATTCGCACAGGCGGCGGTCCGCAGGAGATCAATGGAGGACTCGGACTAGCCCGCTATCATGCCAACAAATCTCTTGTCTCGATCGCACCAGTGCTGCAAATTGTCAGTCCATCATTACGGTATTGATGCGTCCGTGCTGTGCGAGTTATTTTTTTATTTTATTTTTTTGTTTCGTCCGTTGCTCCGCGTAATGCATGTCCAGCCCATTTTGTTCAATGCCGCTAAAGACAGAGCATTGTCAGAAGTTGGTGACCGACTCCGTGCTATCAATGTTGCTTTGTTCTTTTTGTATGGTGTTTGTCTCTCCCTCTCCTTGTAACAAGTTGGTGACCGACACCGTGCTATCAAGAATGTTAGTGCCAACTAGTATTTGTTTCTGCTTTGATCTTCAGATCATTGTAATCCAAATCTCAGTCTGCTAACGTCCTGTTTTCTAATGAAAATTCAAGTGGGATACTCTCCCATTGACCCATAAAAAAAGAAAAAAAAACAAAGCATTTGTTGCATGTCTGGAGAAGTATCTTTTCTATTTAAAATATCTTATATTCATGTTATTATAATATGATATAATATAATTTAAGAATCAGGAAATATTTTATCATGGGTGACCAATCTTGATCTACTAGTTAGCACTAACATTCTTATCAACAATATTCAGAAAAACTAGTTTGTTCAACAATCAGAAGACTCAGGTGACAATTTATAGAACCCAAAAGTCAATAGTTTTACCAAGTAAATTTTATAAAACTACAACTATTTGTGTCGTTGTTTTACAAGTACTCTATTTTTCTCAAAACATGTGAACAATAAATATTAGGAATTGTTTTGACAAGCAGTCTCTAAACCTAGCAACCTAGTAAAATATAACTATTGTATCAAAGAAATAATAAAAATGAAACTTGTTTAACCTACGAACTTTTGGCAAAAACAAAAATTAACTAGCTGACAATCCTTTATAATTTGCCGGTGTGCTCGTGTAAATCTCAGCAACCATATACAATGTTTTGGTAGACACTTTACTCTCCAATGCAAATGAGTGAATGAAAGCAAACGTAAAGTAGAGTACCAGAATGAATTTTGCTTAATGGCACGTATTCATCTCCATCTCATTGTTGATTTTATTTACCATTATATGCGCCAAATGCTGAAGTGCTGGTGCCTAAACAGGGATGTAGGTTTTGCATTCTGTGAGTCAATGGGCTAGTAGAAAACTGACCTTTGTCCAAAAAAAAAAAAGAAGAAGAAGAAGAAGAAGATTTAAAGAAACAAGGACCCTTCGTTTTCACTTGCAGCTTGGAGTCAGTAGCTCATCGTTGATTGCCTACAGGTATTGAAAGCAAGACGGAATACTAAGCAACCCGTAATTACCGAATCACGAGTATGTATACTACATCCGGCCTTTTACCTGGAACAGAGTAGCCAAGGAACGGGTGTTCGTATTCTAGGGAAAAACTGCCTCCATCCCATAATCTCCTTAATATTAGACTATGATATAATAAACAAGTAAACAAAATATTACTATTAAGTTTTTCTAGTAATTAACCCATACACCATAATTTTACGTACATGTAGTTGTATGTAACCACCAATTTTGCTTGGGACCATCAGTTTTTTTGAATACAAAGAATTAGTCTAAAAGTAAGAGACTAATAATTGATCTAATGTTTATATAAGAAAGGTTATGGGATTTTTATTTTTTATAATACTAAGAAGATTATAGGATGGAGGGAGTACGATGCAATCGTTGTTCTGTGCTTCAAGGACTGACAAATGGTGATGAAGATTTAGTTCTCTACTATTTAGTTGAAGTTGCAGAGTAGTAGTATTTTAAATACTATACTACCTAGTTGCTCAAATGTTTGCTCATATTCTCGTATTATCAAGAATTTTGGAAGCACAAGTTTTCCTCTTTTGCTTTAGAATTCCTCAAATCTCGAGTTCGTTAACCTTACGCTGATTTGTAGGATTCTCAGAAGGATCCCAAGATGCAGATCAAGTTCATGACCTACAACGTTTGGTCCCGAGAGGATGTAGTGGTGTACGCCAGGATGGAGGTCATCGGCGCTATTGTGAAGCATCACAACCCAGATGTGATCTTCTTCCAGGTAAAAACAGAGATTCATCATCCATCTACTTGATTTCATTCCTAGAAGTACTCTTTATTAACGTTCTTCATAATCCTGGAATGCCCAGGAAGTTACACCATACATTCGCAGCATCTTTGAGAGCTTTGCGTGGTGGAAAGATTACCAGTGTCGCCAGTACGCGCAGGCCGAGCACGCCGTCGCGGCGCTGAGCAAGTGAGCAGCGCGGTGAACGTCGTGTTCGGCGGCGACATGTGCTGGCGCGACGGCACCGACCGGCCCTTCCCTCTCCCTTCGGGCTGGGTCGACGCCTGGACCGCGCTACGTGATAGGAGTACGACGTGTTGGACTTACGACGGCTTCTGGAACGAAGAGGGCCGCGGGCTGTTTACGGGTTACTCTGGCTATTGGCTGCACCATTCACTCAAGGACCGGTCCGACCGTTTTGTGTGCAAGCTGAAAGATTATCGTTGACCCGCATAGAACAGATCGGCACCGATATCGTGGGTGACTACTACAAAATGAAGGGAAATGAAGGAATTTATCTGAGACCGAGTTACCACTATGGATTGGTTCTCATTGTAACGTCCTGATCAAATGAACCTTCCGAAAGGTCTGTGAGAGTTCTTTTCTTGGCTACTCAGTAATCGCTCTATTATTGTCAAAATTACATTACCTACTTTCATCCATGATCTATCGTGATATTTGTTCCTACTGTTTACTTGTTTAGTAAGAAAATCATTCGCTTTCTGAATCTGACTGTCTTCTATTATTAATCAAAGTAAAATAAATTCATCTCTGAAACCTAAAATTGTTATGGATTGTGTAGACTGAAATTTAAGAGATTGCAACAGATCGTATGCACATTTCATTAACAGATGAAGAAAATAATTTATTCATTCCACTTGATGCTTATCTAACAATAAAGAATCACTAAACATAAACCAATCCCTTTCTAACTCTGCCCTCCCAAAATTTCAGTTTTTTCTTACAATTAACATGCCTTTTTGTTCATGTCCAAAAGTTGGTATCCGTCATGATAATCACCACAATGCTCAGAACCAACTGAAGGAAGAGTGACGACCCATTCTCTCTTCCGGTTCTTAGTCTCCATATGGCGGATCCCTCCGCGTCACTCGTCTGCCTTGTAGTGCTGTTTGAGCCGTCAGATCTGGTAACGTTGCTCAGCAGCTTACTGCATGACACAAATAAAGGCCATCATTAGGAAAACCAAAGTGCAGAGTGAATTATGATAGACAGAATCTGTACTTGCACTTTGCTCTTCTAAAATAATTCTCAAACAAGAGGATAGAGTTATAACTTGATAACCCGTTGAGACGAGTTTTAGAAAACAGGACTGCCCTGTCCCTGTAGTAGGTAATTTTGGCTGCTACGTTTCTTACAGACTAAACTCAACCTCTATTGTCACGATGTAAGCAGGAGTTTATCTGTTTATGATATGAAAGCAATTTGAAATCACCTGCACTTTGCACAGCAAGGTGTTTTACTAACAAACCATTTTTAGTTTAAAATGACCCATGACATACAGAGCTCCAATGAAACTAGTAACATGTAATGATTTTACTTCCTCTTCCTTTCAAAAAAAAAAAAGATTTTACTTCCTCTGTCAACTGGTTTTTAATTCGATAGTATGATAACTATTTCCATTATCTACCACTGGCCTTGGCATATATAGTCCATTGAACAAGTCAACGAAATTTCAGAGAAAAGTTTTAGCAATATACCTTCCGGGAAATATGCAGCTATCATGACCTGCAAAGAGAAGGTACCCCAATTTTAGAAAAGTAGAATGGAGTTGCAGAATTCACATAGTGAAAAATGGTGTTCCAATATCCCACGAAAATATTTGAAAAACAAAAATCATGTAAGGTCAGATATGTAAGCATGCGTACATACTTTTGAAATGAGAAGTTCAGCAAAATCACATATAGTCACACAGAATGACAGAAGTGTGATTTCTAAGGCTACTAAGAAAAGAGAAACAAAGTGATTTTTTAAAAAAGAAAAGGAGCAAAGTTATTTATTATTATAATAACTTGCATCTATAACAATAATTAAATGGTTACAAAAATGTTTAACTAAAAATTCCTGAGGTACATTACAAAAAGTTAAAATCATCAAAGAAATACCATGTTCTATGATGCAGAGTTGCAGTAAATTTAGAGTTTTGCCAGTCACATCACAGCAGAACAAAAGTTCATTCTGATGTTAAAAGTGCAAATCCAAATCTCATCAACTCCACTGATGAACAATTTCTGATATTTCGGAGGAGAGCCATGACACCATTTAAAAAAGAGCACATCAAATTGTAATCCAAGTCATTCGGTTGTGTGCAGAGCTCCATTTTGAAGTTTATAATGCAACTCAGTCATTAAGTGGCTAGGAAATGGACTTTAAAAACTGAGCACGTGATCACCAAATACCCACAACTACACTCCATGTTCACCCACATTAGCTTTGTAACAACCCAAGGTTACTGTATACTAGACGGACGAGCATGAGCCATGATGCACATGTGTTCAGGTAACAATAATATTGCTCCCATACCAGACAATACTACATGCTCCTGTTCCCGTGTCCATTTTGAATAATATAGCATTCGATGGCCAGTTGCATGGATTACCCGTGTCCTGATCTCGAATCAGGATTTTGAAAGAGCCTGGATGACATCCAGATCCAAACATCGCTAAGAAAAACTTCCAGATCCAAATGATTCCAGCCTGCACTCTCTTTCTTTCGTTTCTTCCCTCTTCTACTTCTTCTAGATAAATTTATAGCCATTTTTGCACATGACAATGGTCCTGTACTCCTGTCCCGAAAAGAAGCTGCTCCTGCTGCGTCACTATACCGCAAACTAACATTAGTTCCCGAGCATTATCTCTCAATGCGATCCCTGTGACCGACATGTTAGTGGCGTGATCCATATGGCAGGAATACCAAATGACCCTGGCCGTATGCTCTGCGCTGGCCACAGGGACGTCAATGCCAGTGCCTTCCAGACACGGCAATGAGTTGAGCTGTGCCTGGGACGGTGGCGGCAGTGCACACACACAGGAACAAAACCCGAACAGTGTTTGCCAGTGAAATTTTAAAAGTTTCAGCATGGTGCCCAAATCTCCATCAAGTAGTATGCCGGAAGCCCGGAGGCTATGATGGGCAGCAGCAAAGCTCACCGCCTAGTTACTTTATCTTTTGAAGCATGCCGCGGGCACATGAGCATTAGCGATGATGCATTTTCACAAAAGGTTGGAATTTTTGTTCTGAGAATTATGAGCCTGTTGAAGCTGTCCCCTCGCTCGAAATAAGAACAGCCGCAGTACGGTGCAAGCAAAAGAAACGAACAAGTACTAGAGATTTTTCAGAAATGACAATCTAGCAGTACTACGAGTTCTAGCGAAACGGTGGTCACAGTGACGAAACGAGGCGTCCAATCGGCAGGCAGGTGCCCTTGGCATGTGAGGTGAACCACACACCGTTTGCTCCGCACATGCGAGAAAAGGCCGCTCTTTTTTGGTGCCATGGCATTGGCATTGGCCTATTGGGTGGCTGCTGGCCACTCGCGCCACGCATCCATGGAACCAACCAGCAAACTCCAAACACTGGGCGAGTGAGCACTCGCCCAGACCGGGCAGAGCACCAGACAAATGCACAGCCAGATCCAGCTCAGCTTTGTGTCGGCTTCATAGCGAGCTGACTCTCATGGATGATTCCCTCCCTGACAGCCCCGGCCCTACTGGTAGAGGAAGAACTTTGGTGTGTACATTTGTCGTACTGACAAGAGAAATGCCGGGACCTGGCTGGGTTAGATCCAATCTCTGTGCTTAGCAAACTACAAATGGAGTACTACCAACAGAATGGTCTGATTTGTTCTACTAGTCCCATCTCCTCGTCGGGAAGCTGGCAATGGGTTCCTCTTCGTCCCAACGTTACTGGAATATGCATGCAAGTTCCCCTACCACCTAGTGAATGAATTACTAGGGGGAAGGCCAAAACAACAGTTGGGAAACTATTTCTCGCCGACTTTCAGAGGGAATTGACCTCCCTACCGGTTTTAGTAGTAGTTCAGCTAAACTCCACCTACAATGAAAAGCAACCTTTCTCCTACCCAGCGATTCATTCGCGGGAATTTCAGATGGTTGCTCTCAAACGAAAGGAGAAAACCGAACAACCTTTGCATCGCGGTCACTGTCCCCTTCCATGACGAATAGGGCTGCTTTCCCGGCGTGACAATGGCGTCGATCCTACTCGAGTCTGGACGAAATCTCACCGAAGCGTTTCCGCCGACCTAGTACAACATTTGTCCGGCCCTATGCAGGGGCGCCTCACTGGTTGCGGTTCTTTGCTTGTTTGGCTGCACCTCAATCGATATAGATTAAAGAAGATAGGAGTAGACCGAAGGAGATATTAATTTATTTTCTGTAACAAGCCACTCTAATAGGAGCAGGCAAATAAACATAAACGATTAAAGCCATACACGCAAAAAAACTACTACTGGGCTGGTGAACAAACCTCCAAGTAAGGGTCTAATGGAAACGATTAAAGAACTGCCTGCTACTCTGCGCTCACCCTCACCACTCGATAGGATGTGCAGAGAGCATTCACATGGAAGAAGAATCGCTGCTAAATCACCGGCAACTTCGCAATAGGTAAATCAAAGAAAAAAAATGAGGCCATTTTGCAAGAACCATCTCGAGCAATTGCTGCATTGGGCAAAGAAACAAAGCGAGAAGGTCTACGGTACTTACTTGGATCGGTGGTGGTGACCATGCCGGCGCCCCGGAAGTAGCATGACCCGGAAGCCCTGCCCTGGGACTGGTAGTACGCGTCGAAGGCGTACGACGCGTGGCTGCGCACGTCGTCGGGCTGGTAGCACCCTCCACCGGGCTGGATCGCCGAGCAGTCGGCGCGGCCCGGTCCGCAGGCCCAGTCCATGGCCGCCTGCACGGCCTTCTCGTCGGCGTCGTCGGAGGCCACGCAGAAGGTGCGGTCCGTGGTGTCGTTGCCGAGGAACCCGCCGGCGGCGCCGGACACGTGGAGCAGGTACACGGGCGTGCCGTTGCCGTAGAAGAGGCCCCAGTTGGCCTCGG
Organism: Oropetium thomaeum; assembly: GCA_001182835.1. NCBI lineage: Eukaryota > Viridiplantae > Streptophyta > Magnoliopsida > Poales > Poaceae > Oropetium > Oropetium thomaeum. The sequence goes on along the minus strand of LFJQ01000015.1, from coordinate 2,339,327 downwards.
ACACGGGGCCCGGGCGGAGGTCCTCGTTGAAGAGCTCGTAGACGTAGACGCTGCTCTGCGCGCCCGGCCGCATCGGCGTGCCACCGGGCTGGTTGTCCTGCAGCACGTGCTTGATGAGGTTGGAGTTGTACGTCTCGGCGTTGTCCCTGGTCGCGTACGGCTCCGCCCTGCGGTCGCCGTACGACGGCCAGCCCGTCTCCGTGACCAGCACGTCGGGCGCGGCCGTACTGGCGTTGCCGAGGAGGTTCCTGACGGCGACGTGCACGGCGTCGAGCATGGCGTCGAACACGTTGGTATAGTGGAGCAGCGTGTTGGGGTCCACCATCTCCTGCGACGGCGGCAGCGGCCGGAACAGCGCCGTGTCGACGGGGATCACGCCGTTGCTCTGCATCAGCGAGTAGTAAGGGTACATGTTGAGCATCAGCGGCGCCGAGGTGTTGGCGAGGTGGGCGAGCAGCGGCAGGATCAGGGACTTGGCAAGGGACTGGTTGAAGTAGGCCTGCGACGGCGGGAACGGGTCGAGGACCACGGAGAAGGGCAGCGCGGTGGACACCGGGATCGACGAGAGGTTGGCGGCGGCGAGCGCGGCGGCAAGGGACCGGATGGCCGGGAGCAGCACGGGCAGCGCGGAGGGAAGCGCCGTCGGGACCTCGTCGCCCACCGCGATGGCGGAGATCAGGTCCGGGGCGCTCGAGTTGGCGCCCGCGAAGGGGACCACGCGGCGCGTCACCCACGCGGTCGCCGTCGCCGGGGACGAGCCCAGCGCCAGGAGCTCGTCGTTCGGGACCCCCACGATGGCGCGCACCCCGGAGCTGGAGGACGCCAGCGCCGACAGCAGCCGCGGGTCCGCGTCGTAGAGCCGCACGCGGGTGATGCGCTGCGCGCGGAGGAACGCCGCCAGGTCCGACGGCGACAGCAGGTTCGTCACCGCCGTGCCGATCGTCACGCCCACGTACGGCTCGCCCGAACCGCCACTGCCGCCCGCCGCCGACGAGCCTGCAGCCACCAACCGAACCGGCATTAGCAAGCGCGCAAGAAACAGAGCACCAGTGACGAAATTCAATCTCAATTCTAGAAAAAATTCGCAGAGCACGAGGGGGGGAGAGAGAGAGAGAGAGAGAAGAGCTTACAGCGAAGAGAGAGATGGAAGGAGAGGAGGAGCAAGAGGAGGGGGATGAGCAAGCTGCTGCTGCTGCCGCCGCCGCCGCTCCCTCCCCTGCTCCAACTCCCCATGGGGAGGAAGTGTGCGCCTCTGCTGCTCCTGCGTCTGCGCCTGCTGGTGTCCAGGAACCCGGTTCTTTTGGCAAAGGTTGCTGCTTTCGACGCGCACTTCTACTAGTACTACCTCGCTTTCTCCGCGAATCTCCTCCGCCACCGCAGCTCGATTTCTGCGTGGGAGCGTGCGTGCGGTGCCGCTGCTGGTCCTGGAGTGGAGTGGAGAGGTTGGTGTGGTGTCGTCGACTGTCGAAGGACGGCTAGGATTTGGGGATTTTGGTACGGATCGAGTGAGTATGGAACGGGCGAGGCGAGCAAGTAAAATAGATTGAACGGGCGATGGGTATTTTCTGGGGTTGATTTGGTGGTGATCAGTCTGACTAATCACCCTTGTTCTTTGATTATCTGTGCGTTCAGTAAAGTGTAAGACAGGGACCAGAGAAGAAGCGAACCGGTGAGACTGAGCCACCTGGAAAGTGTGGGGAACATGTCTGGAGGTTACACAGGTCACACGACAGTTACGCTTCACTTCCCACAAGGATTTCAAGCCCATTCGTTGCAAAAGCATTTTGCCATGGTTTAATTTTTTTAAAAAAAGAAAGTATCATAAACTACAAAGGTGTAAAGGGGAAAAAAAACTGGTTGAGTGATGCTCAAAATTATAGTGGATGTTTCTTTGGTGACTAGTACTAGTATTGAATTGCGGGAAAGACAAAGGTGATTCCGCATTTCCTTCTGCCCCAAAAATAGGTTGGGAAAGGGGGAATGTTCACCCAAGCAGAAAGCTTTGCGCAAGAAATTGTACTATGCGGAAAAAGGTTGTGGAGGATAACAGACGCTTCAACGTTCACGTCGGCGAGCTAGGACAATGGGGCATGTAGATGTTGTTGGAGAACGACCGCGCACGCACTGACAGCCACTCCATGGCTGGCGTAATGGCAGTGAACTAGTCTGCTGCTTATGCCCTGTCCTGAATCTCACATTATAACTAGGATGAGAAAATCTAAACTGGCCCCAAAGCTTATGCCCCGTCTGGTGCTTGAATATTCGTACATGTTCATTGCTAGAAGTAGTAGCATTGCACTTCAAGGACAAGGACAAACCGTGCCAGTTAACCGCAGGTCCTGCGACCCGTTTAGCTTCAGGTGCCAATCCAGGAAAGACCAGACATTGTGCAGCTGTGCTTCAGGTGGATGGCAACTTGTAAAGCCTAGGGACAAAAAAGACAGACACTCTCGAGTACGCATTAAATTCGGCGAAGCAAAACCACAAAAAATCCCAACAATAGAATGGCTTCCATAAATGGGTGCACATACTCGAGAATGGAAAGTCCCATAAGAACTGAAGAACAGGTCCAACCAGTAACTTTTCTAGCACGTTCATCTTAGATTTGAGGAACACACAGCGAAAGAGCTAGAATCCAGATAGAAGGCCTCTTATATAGAGGTATAAGGGTTCAAAAATAAGAGCTCAGATGGAGATGCTCTTTAAGAGCTATCTGGGGCTCCCCAGAATTCCAAAATTCTGAACTGAGGCTGACCTGCGATAATACTCACATCTATTTCTTTAGAGAATTCAAAATTGAACAAACGAGATAGTTCAAGGAGTACTATCAGCTTGCAAGGCCTTATGACTTAATCTTGTGTGCTGCATCACACACCTAGTCTTATCATTCATCAAGACAATGAGATTCCACAACCACAAATCCAAGCGGCAGGAGGAGATGTTATCAGGTTGAGGTGTGAGCTTCGGCCTATAGAAAAAAGCTGGGAAATTTTCTTTTCACAAATATTAGACAACAAGCATAAATTCTAATATAATTTTAGGAGCAAAGAGCATAAATTCTCATCTAATATTTGGAACAGTATCTACAACTAATATTTTATATACTTGTCTTTTTAGAAGCTACATTAGTACGGTATGTGTCACAAAAGGACTTCCCCCTGGTAAGAATCACTAAACCAGCTAGCAGTTGAACAGACACATATCATGGACACGCACTTTGATGCCCCAATTTACCCCTGCCTGATTACTAAGCTGGGGAAATCCCGCCATATGTGGACCTGCAACGGACCTCAAAGCTATGATATGAATGTTGCATCAATGACAGATAGGATAGAAAACAGGTTCTGGACTGCAAATGAGGTAAAGGAAAAATACCTTGGGCATTTTAGACATTAAGTAGAGATTCCGTACATTCGGCTGAAACCTATGCTGCTGCATAACCATCTTGTGACCCATTTTGTAGTCAGTGTGCAATAAACTCAAAGTTTTGTCAGTATTTCTGCACCAGTCTTAGTAATCAGTATGGTGTGCTCAAACTGTGCAGCCCAGCTTCCATCAGCAGTAACAGTCGTCCATCCATCTTCCCACGTAACACACTCTGTTTTCTCCATTGTGAGTATAGGTTCTGCAAAATTCCATCAATATCTTTTAACTGACATCAAATTCCATCATTGCACAAGTGTGCAGTTGCACATAATTCACTACCAGTAGATTTTAGGACTATTTGGTAAGCCAATTTATCCAAACATACAAAATCATGTCATGTTCTATTTAACATTTTTTTGCTTCATAGAAATGTTCAAGCAAATTCACTAAGAAAACTCTCCAGCATATGCTATTCAAACGAATGTACTACCTATTTTTTGACAAAAGACTTCCAAAAATACAATTGAAACAACAAAGGATAGCACATACCAATAGTAAATGTCTGACCTTCAACCATCCGTCCTGAGTTTTCATTGGCTACAAAACAGAGAATTCACAAGTCCAAAAGTCATGCTAATTGCATCATAATATTGGACCCAAGATTGACACAGCTTATGTTACAGTGTATGGACATCTAATGACAGAATTGCCAGTTCGTCTTAAGATGAATGAACATCTAATGAGCAGATTGCCAGTTTTGACAAGAAAAAAAATAAGTTCTGCTCCAACCATGCTTGGGGTAACTTTTTATGACAACAAAAGAATGGGCCTTAGCTGAACTAAAATCCTTAGTAATATGTTTTTTCGGATAGAATAAGTACAACCTAGCAAACGTACCTAACAAGAAGTGCAATAGAACTAAATATTAGGATATCGGAACAGGAGCTTGTAAATATATTGATAAGCAGAAAAATGTAGATATAGATAGTTTGGAAACAGTCAGGAGTCAGAAAGAGGTACTCACCGTGATGTAGGATAAGTGGCTCAGAATGATACATAGTTCCAATACCATGTCCAGCAAAGCGCTCCACCACATAATAGCCATAAAAATAAGCAAGCTTACTGAAATAGTGACAAACAAAAAGTGATGCCATGTGTTATTATAGCAGCAAGTCGGAGGCATGGTATATCATAAAAGCAGAATCGGCCATATTTTAAGGAGAATTATATCAGCAAACTCAATAGTCTGATGTTTACAACGATTTGTATTTTTTTCTCAAATCAGCTAAGATTGGCAAATAATATTGTTTGAAATTCCTAAGGTATCAAAGAGCTAAGGATCTGTATTTAATGAAAAAATGACTGCTCAAAAGAAACTAAGTGCCACAAATGAACATCTTCACCACGGGGGGATGTAGATCACGGTGGCCTCAGATTTGTAATGTGTTGTAACAAAAAATTTGATGTCAGATCACTTTGCAGCAATAAAATGTAATTAGCTACTGAATGATTTTTCTGCAACTCAACTGTGTGAAATGTCAAATCTTAAAGGAAGGAAGAAAACACCTGTTGCTTAGAAAGAATTAGCTAGAAACTTTCTTGGTGGCACAATCCGAACATAACTTAGAGACTTGAATAAAGACTGTCAAGAGTAATGGATTATTACAGTTTTCCTTTCACTTTGTATCAGTAGAACCTAGATACTTCAGTTTTCTGAAATATCGTGATATAAAAAAAATGTACCTTATTTTCTTCCCAATCTTTCTGTAGTTAGCACCATCCCTGCAGACAGAAATGCCTTTGTCCAAGCATTCTTCCGCTGCCTGATGCAATAAAATAATTATTTTTTTCTCGAACATACAGCAAAGTTGCATATCATTGCATTACAAAAAACACCACCTCACTCCTATCCTAACCGCTTAACTTGACCCCTTAACCCCTTTGCATATCTTCTTCCATTACAAACATATGTTAGGTTCTGATATACCAGTATACCACTGCACACAAACATAATAACATTGCATAGCTACAAATAGTTAAGGCAGATGTTATTTGAATTCTGGATGAACCATCTCACATGTTAATAATAGCTTACCTTCAGAAAGTGCTTGATTGAGTCATCCACTTTTCCACATACAAATGTTCTGGAGGTACCCCCATGGTATCCCTGTTGAGGAATGTATGAAACTCGTTATAGACTATTATGCCAAATGTACAAATTATATCCACAATCTAAGAGTACTTACATTGAGGAACACATTCACATCAATATTTATAATGTCACCATTCTGCAGCAGAAAGAAAATTAGTTAACAAAGATACTTAGGTGCTAGAGATGGGAAGATGCAAATCTCCTTCTCACCTGCAGCTGTGTTGAATCAGGTACCCCATGACAGACACACTCATTTACTGATGTACATACACTTTTAGGAAATCCACAGTAACCAAGAGGAGAAGGATAAGCACCAGCTTCAATGATCATATTATGCACTGCTGTGTCAATTTCATTTGTAGTAACTGATGGCTGCGGTACAAATGAAATTAATTCGATGTTACTAATATATGAACATAAAATTTGGTTGAAATTGAATATAAAAGTAAGTTAGCCATATACAAAAAGAAAAGAGCTTACCTTAACTAAATTCCCAGCAAAGTCCAGAACGCGGGCAGCAAGTTTACAAGCTGCTCTCATTCCAGCGATACCTTCAGCATCGTGTACTTGCACACTGCATAGTTCTGGTAATCCTTTTGAACCAACATATGATGGCCTTGGAATGTGCTCTGGCACAGAAAGTTGTGGGTAGATCTTCCCACGCCTCAAAGGTGGCCTTTTCTTTGATTTTACTGAACTTTCGTCTTCTGACCTTCAAATTTGAAAGGTTATTAGCTGAACCGCAAAATATGAAAGGCAGTGTATCAATGCATCAATACAAAAAAAAAAAAAGGAACAGTCATCAGAAAATGAGTATCAACTAATATGTCGTACAAGATTTCAGGCAAACCTACAATGTGGTATCTAGATAAATGACTATGGGCTATGGCTACAGCTAATAGTCATGTTAAGAAAAAAATTGCCAAATGCCAAGATCTTAAAACCAATACAGAAACTGTACTTTTCCATCTCCATGAGCTCATCTTCCATCCATGCAAGTCTACTTGACACAACGAAGCATCTCTTTGGTGCTATCACTATCCCTGCAGCAAAGCAAAAAAAGGAGCATCAGCTCGTCAGAGTTCTTGACCATTGATCTCAACTATAAGCTATACACAAAATGTTACTTTAGAATAGGCAATTCATAACAATCAATTACAGAGCTCATAACCAAAACTACCAGATGCTTATATAATTGATCCTTAGAAGCAACGAGGATAGCAAGCTAGATATTCACATGTAACGATGCAAATTTATCTCGTTATTTTCACGCCAGATTCAAACTAAAATTCATCTGCGTAGACCGAACCAAAAAGAACCAAAGAACTTGCCGGCAACCACATCAATACAACACGGAAAACGAGGAGCAGCTGGTATGCAGAACCAGAATGATATCTCGATTGCATTGTACAGCCACCAGTAACGTCGTAATGACAACGTAACAAATGATGTGCGAGCAGTAACAAATAGCAGCGCCATCAAATGTTAATATACCTCCTGAAAACTGTAAAAGAAGCAGGATGCTAAAATAAACCATATAAATGTCATGATACTCATGAATCAGCCTCCTATGCAGCGCAGCACCATGTAAGGGCCCATCTCATTATGACGGATCCTCAAGAAAAAGAGACAGCTCTTTTGGTAATGCAGGTGTTACCCATAATAACTGGGTAAACGAGCTAAACCAGTACAGCCAACAAAAGGAGTGTCGGTCAAATAGTTCAACTAGACTTTTAGTTTCGTTACACTCCGTCTGAATTTATATAAGCATACCCACACCAAATCCTAAGCACTGAAATTCCCCATTAGATTGGACGCAAGGAGGGTGTACTGGCACTGTAGCAGCCACGAAAGGGGACGCCGCAGCTTTGAACTTGTTCCGCAAACGAACGCATGAGCATGAGACTACCTACTGCGAGAACGCCCGACAGCAGACAGACTATCCCGGGGAAACAGCGAACAAAACCAGTGACTCAGCTAATTAAAGCTGATCCGTTGTTCAAGTGATGGGTAAGGATTTCCGCAAAAAAATAATAATAATGATGATGATGATTAGGGATGAGAGAAGTAGTAGTAGAAAGCCGTACCAGAGCGGGCGGGAAGGAAAGGGGCGGCGAGCGGCCGCACCGACAGGGCCTGGAATGGAGGGGCGCCGAGCCTGGCCATGGAGGGAGGAGGGATCCGGAGGAAACTGGGGGGGGTTTAGGCGACAAGAAGCCGCGAAGGGATAAGCCACAGAACAGAACAGAACACGAGCCACTGTCTTTGCAGACGTTTCACGGCTTCTTCCAATTCCCGGGCTTTGATGGGCCTAAATCGGCTGGGCTGCTGGATGGACGACCCCTGGCTTTCAGTAGTACTAATGGAATATACTATTATATGCTCAAAAAACAAAAAAAAAAAGTAGTACTAGTACTATTGAAACTGTGGATGAATGGATGGATGCTCATGAAGGAAAAACCAAGCCACAACGCAGCGGTGCTGCTCCAAGTCCACAGAACAAGCACCGAAAGGATCCGAGAATCTAGTCATGTGTGGGTGGTGTGTTGTCCACACTCCCCTGGTCTGGTCCGTCGGTCCCCTACACTGTTCATGCATGTGGTCTATATTTTAGCCAAAGAGAGGTAAGGCCAGTCTTAGTGGTCATTTCATAGCTGTTTCATCTAACAATAAATAAGCTGCCATGTCAGCAAATAAGCCTATATGACATAGAATTAATAAGGTGAGAGAGGTTCGGCGTTTCATCATCACGAAACAAGCTCTCACCGTTTCCAACACTCTTCGTTTAATCAATCTCCTCCGTCCTGGATCTGGTGCAGCGTCGCCGAGAATCTCTCCCCTGTCCTCATCTTCGCACCCTCACCTCAATCTTGGCCGCGTCAAACCCGTCTGCTTCTCGGAGGAAGAAAGATGTGCTTCGCGACCAAGAGACCAGCAGCAGACGCAACCTATGTGTTTGGTTGGAGGAAGTGGAGAGAATGAGAGAGGATAGGATAGACTAATCCTTCGTTGTATAATGTTTGGTTCGGAGTCGAGGGACAGGAATTAGAAATATTTCTAAAAGATGTCGGATAACTACATCCCTTAAAAACCGACGGACAAGGCTATCCACCGTTTCTCGTGACCGCTTCTCCCAAATCTCACCTCCTTCTCCTCTCTCGTGCGCCGCCTCCCGCCCGACCGCCCGCCCACGCGCCGTCGGCCGTCACCCGCCTGCCCGCCCACCCGCCCGCCGTCGGCCCCCCGCCCGCTCACCCCTCGGCCGTCGGTCGCCCACCCGCCCTCCCGCACGCCCTTGGTCGTCGCCCATCGCCCGCAGCACGCCCGCCCGACCGCTCGCACGCCCCTCGAAGTGCAGAAACGCCCTCGGTCGTCGCCCGTCGCCCGCCGCACGCCCGCCTCGGCCGCTCGCCCACCTCGGCCCTCGAAGTGCAGAAACAAGGCAAGGAAGTTCACAACTTTCTCGATTTGCTGATAATGCTTCGGAAGGACTATTGATAGATCGGTAATTTTGCATACTCTAAACTTCATCTGAATTAAGATTCAGGCGCCGTTCAATTTATATTTTTGGTTTCACCGTGTAGGGTTCTACATCACATGGCCTTGAGTTCACTCTAAGTACTGGTGACTTCCCTACACTTGGCTCTGAAAAATGTTCTGAATCAAACAGTCAAGGGAAAGAGGCATCGCAAAACGAACAAGGGAAAAGCCTAGCAGCTGGTATGGTTAATTCTACAACACCAGTATATAATAGCTGATTTGTCCTTTGCATATTGTATATTTAACAGGATGTCTTGTGTTCTAGGACCCAATGAGGTAGTTTCCCCACCCAATAATCAGTCTGTAGATATCTTGAAGACAGATCAGCAGCAAGCACATACTGAAGGTGCTCCTTTCCCAGCAGCAAGTCTGTCGAACAAAGGCCAACAGCCACAGATCTGAGGAGGTTTGGCTGCCTGTAAGGTACGGACAAATAAAATACCTCAATTTGTTCATGTTTGCTCTATCATTCTAGTGTTGTTCATGTTTTGTTGACGTGGATCTGCGAAGAATACAAAATATGCTACGATCTATACCTGTTCATGATTCATATGGTTCGGTTTTGTGATTCTTGCATTGTAGATGGATACAAGAACAAAGAAGATATTGGCTTGTGTAGCTGCAGCACATTGGTTCATATCAATGATGACTATGATTGTTGCCTCTAGTAAAAGGAAACGTGTTGCACGTAGGATAGGGATTACGTATGGTCCAATACATGAGAGAGATAGAATTAGAATGGAATACCTGAACACAAAAATTTGGAAGAATGAGACAACTTGTATTAATATGCTAAGGCTTGGTAGAGCTCGTTTCTTTCGTTTCTATAAGGTTTTTAGGGATCGAGGTTTGCTTAAAGACACCATACATATGTGTGTGGAGCAACAAGTTGCTATGTTTCTCAATACAGTTGGACACAACCTTAGAAATAGGCTTGTTGCTACTAATTATGGTAGATCGGGTGAAACTGTTAGTCGTTATTTCAACAAAGTGTTGCATGCTATTGGAGAGCTACGGAATGATTTTATTAGACCACCTTCACTGGAGACTCCTACCAAAATAGAAAGAAATCCAAGGTGGGATCCTTACTTTAAGGTGTGATGCTCAATCCATATCTCTCATTGACAATTGTACTATGAAACCTTTATAACTGCTAACTTTTCCTAGGTTGTGTGTACCTTATATAAGATTGTATTAGAGCTATTGATGGTACACATGTAAGGGCATCTGTTACTAAAGATATGGAACCTTCGTACCGTGGTAGGAAGTCCTATGCTACTCAAAATGTAATGGCCGCTGTAGATTTTGATCTACGGTTCACTTTTGTCTTAACTGGTTGGGAGGGTACAGCACATGATGCTCTAGTTCTGAGAGACGTTTTAGAACGTCCAAATGGACTTCGTATACCACAAGGTAATAGATTATTTTTGTAGCTTAACCTTCATGATTATTTTTGTAGCTTAACATAGGTTGTAACACTTTTATCCCTTATATGATAGGCAAATTCTACCTAGTTGACGCTGGTTATGGAGCCAAGCCGGGATTCTTGCCCCCTTTTCGTACTGTCTAGTACCATTTGAATGAGTTTGGGAATAATCCGGTGCAAAATGAGAAAGAATTGTTCAACCTTAGACATTCAGCGCTACGTGTGTCAGTAGAGCATGCATTTGGGTCACTCAAGAGGAGGTTCAAAATTCTTGATGATGCGAAACCATTCTTTCCATTTCTAACTCAAGTAGACATAGTGGTAGCTTGCTGCATCATTCATAATTGGGTCATACACGATGGTGGGGACAATATCATAATACAAGAATCTGATTGGCCAATTCACACTCATGCTACGACATCTGCCGGCCAAGCAAGTGAACACACTTTCATGGTTAATCTGAGGCAGCAAATTGCTGACCAAATATGGTAGGACCGTCAAAATAACTAATATGTAATCTGAATTTTTCTTTGTAATGGACCATTGTATTGCTGCATAATGTGTGTAATCTGAATTTTTCGTGTATTGGACCATTGTATTGCTGCATAATGTGTGTACTTTGAATTTTTCTTTCCATTGGACCTTTACCTTGCTACAACTAATATTGATTGGTGCTTGATTCATTATTGTTGCTAGTAAGTGCAATATAGTATGTTCTTTTGTTTTTTATGGTTGGTAGGAAATGGAAGCAAAAGACAAGAAAAAAGGTGATGAGAAAGATAAAGCTCACTGGATTCCAGCTAGTTCCGCTTTTATGCTGACTTTTATGGCCAACATGGTGCCCAACGGCACACGGACTTCATCGGGATTCAAGAGAGTGCACTACAGTGCTTGTGCCAAGACTGTCAATGAGCAGTTTATGACTAAGTACAATAGAGAAAATATCAAAAACCACTTGCGTACATGGCAACGAAGGTATGCAAAGATAATCAAGGCAAGGAAAGTGAGTGGCTCCGGTTGGGAAGAAACCAATTTCGTTATCACTCTTGATGCTGAGTACTATGCCTCCTATATTAAGGTCTTTCAAGAAGTTACAACATTGACTTTGCAATTTCAGACATCGGTGAACATTGTTTTCTTTTTTTACACTTTTTTATAGGACCATAAACTTGATGCTGATCTCTTTAACAAGCCTCTTGAGCATTATGCTGAATTGAAAACTCTGTATGGAAGTAGCATGGCCACTGAAAAGTATGCAAAGGGGTCTGGTGAACCGCTAGGTGGGGAAGATGCTGAAACAGAAATTGATATGGAAGAAGCCAATGCCGATGACAGTACTATCCCAACAACTCCAACCACTCCTACCACAACTCCTGCTGCTACTAGTGTTGATCAAGCTGCGACATCCTGCACAACTAGACCGAACAAAAAAGCCAAAACTGCTGATGGGGAGGTTGACCCACTCATTGCAACTCTCAAGACGTGCTCTGATAAAGTTGCTACAGCTATAGAAAAGTTGGCTACTAGTGATATGGATCTCCCACCTGATCTGTATACCACTTTAAAAAGCATTCTAGGTTTCAACGGTACCCATATCTCTTTCTACTACTCTCGCTTGGTGGCTAACCCTCACATTGATCGAGCATTCTACAATCTACCATTTGATGCTAAGATCGATTGGATCGTGGAGTTCATCACTGCAAAGTTCCCTGATGCTGTAATTCCTGATCATCATTAGTAATGTTGTAGTAATTTGTTTTTGCAAGTAGATTTGAACTTATATATATATGTGCAAGTAATACCTGATCAGTGTTGGTGGGGTTGTAGTATTCCGGTTGTGTGGGGTTGTACTATTTTGGTTGTGCACAAAAACTTGAACTTATGCATGTGCACAAGTAATACCTGATCAGGTTTAGTAAAGTTATAATATTTTGTCTATGATTATCAGACATTGTTATTAGTTATGTGTATGATGATGAAATTTAATTAATATTTATGTATTAATTAAGAATATTAAATTGTAGTTATTTATAAATTATGATATGTGTTCATAGGGGGTAACCTCATCCAAGGTGACTATATCATATTGTATTTCTTCATCCATCCAACCAAACATTTCAGGGGGATGAGTCTATCCCTGACACTCGTACTTCCAACCAAACAAAATAGGAAATGACTCTGTCCTTCCTATTCAGAGATGACTCAATCCCATCTCTCTTAACGCTCGACCAAAAGCAACCTAAATGACTGCGGCGAGGAAAAAATGTAGTTCATGCCTTCACGACGGTGGCGGCAGGAGCATAGCTCCAAGAAAAGACGAAATCACCGCTGCGCCGCTGGCCTGCGCTGCCATCCGAGCCTCAACCGCCCCAGGCAGCTTGCACCTCTCACAACTAGCACCGCCACTGCAAGGAACTGAATGAGGGAGCTGGGGACTCGGTAGCATCACTTTCCCATCCTCGCTTCATTCTTCTTTTTTTTTCATATTCTTGATACTTTTGTTTGCTAAAGTGTACTACTAGTGTTTTGCGTGTATGCTCAAACAACAACAAATTCCACGGCTTAGTGAGGCCGACAGATTGATAGAAAGTGATATAAGCAACATATAATATTGTTGTTAAAAAGAGTGGGTATCTGATAGATTTGTTAAGTGCTTCACTGGCTACATGATTCATATGGCACATTTGATCAAACCACCTTGTAAAAACTAATGCAGCAGGTGGCATATGAAACAGTGAAATAAAATTATGCACTGAGAGGTTATTTCATTGTAGATTTCATTTAAAAAAGATGATGCGGCAGTCTTGGAAATAGGGACATGACCCAAAGATATCCAATCATCTCTGTTTGTTCGTATGGTCATGAAAGTGAATTACTGACCTGAAAAATATCTACGTTTTTTTATCTACTTTTTTTTATTTTTGTTTTTGTGAAGTGCCTACAAGATCTCGTTAAGTGCACGTACCAAAAAAGCACAAATAAATTGGAGGTTTGGATCCACTTAACAAGCAGGGGGGTTTATCCGCTTGGATCTTCTATACGGAGTTCTAGCTACATGTGGCCGCTGATCGAGAACCATTTCAGCGTCTGCACATAACGAAGACAACAGCTAACCGCGGCGCTGGTTTGCCACGTCTTTGTAGATGCTAGAGACTACAGCGAGCGCTTCGCCAATAAGCTGGCATCATTCGTCGCGCATACACCTCCAAGCAGGATACGCATCGCAAAATCAGAAGGTTCTAGTACACTGTACACGGACGGCAGTGGATTCACAGCCACAAACAGAAAAAAGGTTGACGAGAGGAAATATGTTTTGAACCACCGCTTTAGCTTGAAACAGAAGGTGTAGCAGCCGCTAAAGATAAAATAAAAGATCCAAATTATTACCTCCGTTATAATTAAAAAAATACAAGAGACGACGACAAGGTTCATGCTGCCGATCGACGTGTGCGTGTGGAGGGAGGTCCCCGTCGCGTCACGTGTGTATGTACATACGTGAGAACCACGCGACGCAAATTGTAACAGGAATATGCTCTGGACTGTGGAGAGAGAGAGAGAGAGGAACTGATGCAGCGGTTGTATAGCTGAGCGCCACGGTACCCTGAACCTGACTGCATTTGTGGGTGCACGCTGTATCTATGCACCCAAACAAGCATTCTCGGATCGCAATAATATAGTCAAAAGTTTATCGAAATGATGTTGAAAATTCTGACGTGAAAAGTTTCATGCACAAATAAACGGACCTATTTTTTATAGTTCTGTAGTTTTTTTTGTGTGTGTGTATAAATGAAACTACGGTTAGTTTTATGTTCTTCATTAGTACTGCTAATAAGTTGTGTAGTACTTCCTTCGGTATTAAAAAGAAAATAGTTTAGGACAATGGCATACTCTTCAAAGCATGCTTTTGACTTTAAATTTTGATAAAAATATTTATTAAAAAGTGACATATGTATACTTTTATGAAAGTATTTTTTAAGATAAATATACTAATATAATTTTTGTATTTTTAAAAATAATAATTTAAAAGTTATTCATGGTTTATATTCTTAATATTTGATCGGAACTTTATCTAAACTATAATTTTTTTTACACTTGCGAGAGTATTATTGAATGTGGGTTTCCATAAAAGTGAAAAAAAAAAGCTAAAATAAGAAGAAAAAGTTGTTTTCATACAGTCTAAAGCTAAAGCTATTTTCCTATAGATCATACTACTAATCAAAGAATCTAATCAGATGGTTTCCAAACTATTGGCGTGGCAGTGCTAACTAGATGGGTCGCCACTCGTGAAAGCGGCCCCTTCCGCGTCCTTCTCCACCATTTCGACCCCCCCAAAGATCTATCGTGCCCCCAGCCGCCAATCAGGAGCCAACCCCCAAACAGTCAACAATTGGTTCCATAAATTTATTCCACCTTATCGCCGCGGGCATCGTAACTTTTGTTTAGCCTGCCAATCGGATGGAATCAAGTAGCGTCAACGTAAACCCCCACCACCACAGTAAAAATCAAACGCGACCGACGTGTAGTACTAGCTTGG
Source organism: Oropetium thomaeum (assembly GCA_001182835.1). NCBI lineage: Eukaryota > Viridiplantae > Streptophyta > Magnoliopsida > Poales > Poaceae > Oropetium > Oropetium thomaeum. The sequence goes on along the minus strand of LFJQ01000015.1, from coordinate 2,324,309 downwards.
ATCCTTCCTAGATTGAGCTGCCAGATATTGACGGTTCCCCGTCCACGTCCACAAAGTCTCGCGGCGATGCGATGTGATGAGAGTTGAGAGGCGCCGGCGCGCGCGGTGGAACCCTCTACGAACCTTCGCGCTCGCTCGGTGCGCGCGTTCGATTAGCAGCCGAGCCGCCGCGCGTAGCCGCATTTGATTAGCGTGACTTCGCTCCGTTCTGGTGTCGTCAGGCTGTATGTGTAAAGTGACGGATGACATCATCAATTAGGGAGTGGAGAGGGATCTTCTGTGGCACGGCAGCACTGTATGGCTTTAGAAAAAAAATTGGCAGGAGAGTGTGAACACGTAAGTATATTAGTGTTATTTTGGGGTGCTATTGCCCTTCCTTCAGCTGTACGAGATAATACTTCCTACGTATTAAAAATTGTTATCTTTATATAGGACAGTCAAAAAAATGAATTGGTATCTTCCTCGTAGTAAAGATAATAAATATTGTTGATTCTTTGAAATTGATAAATAGTAGTACTATCATTATGAAAATGTTTGTAAATAATTATTATTTGCTTAATTAGGTGGAAGACATATTCTACTCTCCCTATCAATTGTGTACAGTCTGTTTGTAACATCGCCTTGCTGGCATGTACTAGGAGAGTAACCTAGTGTATCTACAGAAGTTTCTATGTCTGTTACGGCTAGCTTTAAATCCAATTATGAACAAGGTGAAAAATCCACCATTTCGCAATCCCCCGTCTACTGGTGCAGAAACGAAGATAATCTTGGCCACTCGCCCTGATCCTCCATGGCTCCATATGAGGTAGACGGGTCGTGAGGCATCCACGCGGCAACGCAACCACACACCTCGCGGGCAACTACACACCCCGCAGCCACCGTGTCACCCCCACCTGGCTCCCACTCAGCAGTCAGCAGAGGCCAATCTGGGCCGGGCCTCTCCAGTCCCCATACTCCCCACTCCCGGGTCTAGATTCTGACGCCACTGCTTCGATCGGCCGGCCAGGAAAGCCTCGCGAGTGCACCGCTAACCGGGGCTGCCACGTGGGCCCCAACCTGGCTCTCCCGGAACCCGTCCAGGTTCGATGAACAAAGCCTTCTGCCCGAGCTATATGTAAACCAGCCGGCCATTTCCACCCCCGTACACCACACAAACAAACCTAACGCAGAAGCGGCCAGAGGAGAGGCGCATTTGCTCTGTTGGCCACATATCCCTTCTGCGAAATTTGTGAAGGCCGGCGGTGCAAATCTCTGAGCTAACCAATGGCTTCCGCCACCGCCTCCATCTCGTCGCACTCCGCCGTCGTCCTCCGCGACGTCAAAGGTGAGGTTTCCATTCCACAAAATCGGTCGAATTTGAGGGTTTAGCTCAAATTTATTTTCCGGCTCCTGAGCTTGGAAAGAGCTTCCTGTTTGAATTTCGGGGGGCTGTTTTGTCCCTGCGAAATGCATTTCAATCGAGGACGAAATTGTTCTGAAATTTCAATTTTCTCTCCTTATCCTTGCAGTCGCGAGGATTGGCTCCGTTTCCGTGAGGCAGCAGGTGGCCGCGGGCCAGCGCGCTCGGGCGATGCGCCCGTTGCGCGCGGCAGACCCCGGGAGGCAGCCGGTGTCGGCTTCCGCCTCCGCCGCCGCGGCTCCGGCCGCGCCCGTCGCTGAGGAGAACCCCGCCGCCGCTGTCCCGGCGGCGGTGGACTACGAGGCCCTGGCGCAGGAGCTGGAGGGCTCGTCGCCGCTGGAAATCATGGATCGGGCGCTCGCCATGTTCGGCTCCGACATCGCCATCGCCTTCAGGTGCGTGACACACTTGTCGTCGCAGAGTCCGGTCCGGATCCTATTTCACGCGCCCGTTACTCGTTGGCTCGTGGTAGACGCTAGAACTGGGCTTTCAGCCCGCCGTGCCGCTACCGGATGGTATCTTCCGATTCCGAGCGTGTGGTTGGGAAGATTCCTCCTACTCCTCCATTTTTCCATACGTCACTGAACCGTGGGCCGATCTTATCAGCTGTCACTGAGACATTATGTTAGTTCTAACCGCGGATCATAGTTCAAACTAGTACTAGATTCATATATTAGCTTGATGGGCTTGACTCTTGAGTCCGGACAAGTGGCACCCTGTCTTCAATTTCACGTGGCTTGTTGATAACCCCTCTAGTCTATTTTTAAATTCTTGACGTTCCTCAGTGCAAATTTTGTACTAATAAAGATCGTCAATTATAAATTGTAGGAGTTTTTTTTTTTGCGAAAACAGGAGTATTTAACTTTGTACTAAAAGAATTGTAAAGTCTAATTTCTAATATTAAACTTTACACTAGGTAGATATGTCATAATCTTGAACTGATTAATAAACTTATAGAGATCGTTGATCAAAAGTAAGGAGAAAACATAGCGAACCATTTCTAAAGTGACATTCGTTGGTGGGAGTACTTATTTTCGTATGATACAATAAATGAATGGGTCAGGCGGGGTATGTTAGAGTAACTCAATCTGTATAACCAAACCCATTAGCTGCTTGGCGGAGTGGGAATTCAATACTAGCAGTAGACGCCTAGACGGGTTGCCAAGCTTAGGACGCGTCCAGGTTCACTGAATCTGGTGGCCAAATTTGTGTTTGCGAAAAGGAGCTAGAATCGTGGCCCACCATGCGCACTCAACGGCACAAGCGGACGGCCAAGTTGTTTCTCCTTGTTTGACTGTCATACGAAACGACAAGTGCAGCGATGGTTGGGGAGATTCCTTTTTCTCCCTCTTCGGCGAAGCTGGAGACAACAAGCATAATTCGTCTTCTTTAGTTATTAGTGCTTGTTAAGCTAGTACTACTATCACTAGCTGTCTAGCTGATAGAGAGACGGGACAAAAGGATCCCACGCATGCCATGCTCGTCGTGTAGGTAACAAGCAACCAACCTTTGTAGTAGGATTTATGACCTTCAAGCCGGCGACCACGTCATGGATTTGTTGTTTGTTGCATCGCGAACATAGTGCGAAAGCGTGGCATGATGTAAAATGGATCAGTTTACTCTTTTTCCCCCCATTTCGTTCTAAATGATGTGATAAACGCCTCGCTGATGTCAACCGTTTTCTTGTGTGTCGTGCAGTGGCGCCGAGGACGTGGCACTGATCGAGTACGCCAAGCTGACGGGGCGCCCGTTCCGAGTGTTCAGCCTGGACACGGGACGGCTCAACCCGGAGACGTACCAGTTCTTCGACAAGGTGGAGAAGCACTACGGCATCCACATCGAGTACATGTTCCCGGACGCCGGCGAGGTGCAGACACTTGTCCGGACCAAGGGTCTCTTCTCCTTCTACGAGGACGGCCACCAGGAGTGCTGCCGCGTGCGCAAGGTGCGGCCCCTGCGCCGTGCGCTCAAGGGGCTCAGGGCCTGGATCACCGGGCAGAGGAAGGACCAGTCCCCGGGCACCAGGGCCAGCATCCCCGTCGTGCAGGTATATAATATATACACACACGTGTTCACCATCATCTTGGTTTTGTAATTTTTTGATTCAATTTGCAGAGGTTTGGGGTTCAATTTCATCTGATCCTGATTGGTGAAATTTTGTAGGTTGATCCTTCTTTCGAAGGCCTGGATGGTGGAGCTGGTAGCTTGATCAAGTGGAACCCCGTGGCCAATGTCGATGGCAAGGACATCTGGACCTTCTTGAGGACCATGGACGTCCCCGTGAACACCCTGCATGCTCAAGTAAGTTTTGTTCCAAACTTGCAGTTCAGCTTTCCCCGATATCTGCAAATGTTTACATTTGTTCATCACTGAACTGAACTTAACTCTGGGTTTTCAGGGATACGTGTCCATCGGCTGCGAGCCGTGCACCAGGCCCGTCCTGCCGGGACAGCACGAGAGGGAAGGCCGGTGGTGGTGGGAGGACGCCAAGGCCAAGGAGTGCGGCCTTCACAAGGGCAACATCGAGAAGGACAACCAGGCCGCGCCCAAGGGCGCCAATGGTAACGGTGCCAGCGCTATGGACATCTTCCAGAGCCAGGCCGTCGTCTCCCTCACCCGAACCGGGATCGAGAACCTCCTCCGGCTGGAGAGCCGCTCCGAGCCGTGGCTAGTGGTCCTCTACGCGCCCTGGTGCCCCTTCTGCCAGGCCATGGAGGCCTCCTACGTGGAGCTGGCCGAGAAGCTGGCGGGTTCCGGCGTGAAGGTGGCCAAGTTCCGCGCCGACGGCGAGCAGAAGCCGTTTGCGCAGGCGGAGCTGCAGATGCAGAGCTTCCCCACGGTGCTCCTGTTCCCGAGCCGCACCGCCAGGCCCATCAAGTACCCGTCAGAGAAGAGGGATGTTGACTCGCTCCTCGCCTTCGTCAACAGCCTCCGATGAGGAGGTCCTCGACGAGCGAGAACCATCGTTCTCTGTCAGTCTGCGTGCTGCATTGCTGCCCCCGACTAGGAAGTGATGTATGTAGAGAGGGAGGAGGTGTCAGCAGAAGGAATTTGGGGTGCTATAAAATGGTGAGGGTTCAGAAAACAAATTTCAGATGCAGATAGATGATGCATCTTTGTTACTGCAAAATGGTTGCAGATATAAACGTACTGAATCCTAAAGTACCATTGTGCTAGGGAGGAAACGGGGGTGTGCCTATGTACTGTAGTTAGTGGTCGCAGATGATTGTAAGGGAATCAAATAAAGAAAATTTCAGTTTTGCGGAATAATTATGTTCATCTTAGTACTTAGTACTCCTCCATTCAGGAAATGATGTCGTTTAGGACATCTCATTTGCACTAGTCACGAATCATTTTTCATGTCTAAACGACAGGATTTTGAGAATTCGATAGTACTTGTGAAATGTAAAATGTAACTAGGACAATTTAGTTGGTTCTTGCCTCAGTTTACAAAAACGTAACATGTTACGAGTTACAAAAATAAAATATGGGTGCTGAGGACACATATTGATAATCATAGATCAGTTCTTGTAAACAATAGACTCGTATTATTTTTTCTTCCTTAATAATTATTCATAAATTCCTCAAATGAGGCTCATTAAAATGCAAAATATAAGACTACTAATGAAATCATTTTTTTGTGAGGGACTACTAATAAAATCAGAAAAAAAAATCGAACATTTTAAAATTACTTCCCCCAAATATCCAACTCGCTTATTAATTTCTAAAATGTTGATGAATGGCACTAGAGACATCAAAATTTAAATCTGATGGTAACGAAAAAAATTTTTTTTTTTGCAATGGTAAATGAGAAACTAAGTCATTTTCAATGATATAAAAGGAATTTTCTCAATAAACGAATTTAGTGAAGTTGGTCAAATCGAAGCATTTTCAGTACCAAAACATTCCATTCAATATGATGGGATGGGACGCTAAACAATTCAAATTTATTATTTGAAATATTGATAAAATATATTCATATAAGATCTAAGGAACACAATGGTTCACAACTCACAAGGATTCAAAAATAGAAACATTTTGAGAGAAAAAATGAATTTAAATTTTGAAATTTAGACTTGATCCCGTCCGCACAATTCACGCGACGAGGAGCGCTGTGTCCGCCCATACATCTCCCATGGACTTGGCCCAATTACCCGTGCTGCAGGCTGGCCCAAACAAGTCCAGCCCGACTGGTATTTCTCGGAGGGCGGCGGCACAACTCTCCTCCATGGCTCCATCCCCAACGTGCAAGCAACAGGTGGATAATAAGCTCCCACGTGGACTGCTCTACTCTCCCTTTCGGCGGGCCCATTCCTTTTCCTTCTCTACTACCCCACACCAAAAATCCATTCCATCCTCTCACACAGAAAAAAACAGGACAACAGCGATAATCATTACCGAGTTTCCCCTTGGCCAAAACCCCTGGAAATCACCCACCACGCGTGGCCAACGCGCCCCCAAATCCATTCACACGAAGCATTTGGCCGACGCCGGCGAAGGGAAGGGAAGGCCGGGGGAAACGATCCCGATGGCTCTACTCCCCCAGATCCTCCACTCCCCGCACCCGCGCCTCGCCGTCGCTTCACCCTCCTCCTCCTCCCGCGCATTCCGTCGAGCGCCTCGCCTGCGCGCGGCGCCCGCCCCCTGCGGCGCCCGCGGGCGCCGCCTCGTCGCGGCGGCCGGCGCGTCCGGTCCGGAGCCCTCCTCCTACACGCCGGAGTCGGACGACGGGCTGGTGGAGCTCCCGCTGTTCCCTCTCCCGCTCGTGCTCTTCCCGGACGCCACTCACGCGCTGCACATCTTCGAGTTCCGGTACCGCATCATGATGCACACCGTGCTGCAGACCGACCTCCGCTTCGGCATCGTCTTCGCGGGCTCGGGCTCGGGCGGCGCCGCCGACATCGGCTGCGTCGGCGAGGTCGTCAAGCACGAGCGCCTCGCCGACGACCGCTTCTTCCTCATCTGCAAGGGCCAGCAGCGGTTCCGCGTCGCCCGCGTCGTGCGCACCAAGCCCTACCTCGTCGCCGCCGTGCAGTGGCTCGAGGACCGACCGCCCGCCGCGACCCCGGCACCCGGGGAGGACGCCGAGGCGCTCGCCGCCGACGTCGAGGCGCTCATGCGTGACGTCATACGCATCGCCAACCGCCTCAACGGCAAGCCCGAGAAGGAGGTCGGCGACCTGCGCAGGGGGCTCTTCCCCACGCCCTTCTCCTTCTACGTCGGCAACACGTTCGAAGGCGCGCCCCGGGAGCAGCAGGCGCTGCTCGAGCTCGAGGACACCGCCGCGCGCCTGCGCAGGGAACGGGACACGCTGCGCAATACGCTCAACTACCTCACCGCCGCCTCCGCTGTCAAGGATGCTTTCCCCTCCTCGCCGTCCTCAGGGTGAGGTCGTCACTCGTCAGCCGGGATGACGATAAGGAATTTGTGGAGGGTATAGGACTAAGCTTTTTCTTATCTATTTTTCGCGTTTTTTCTCTTATATTTTCCATGGCTAGGTTTTACTCGCGGGGGTTTAGCATTTTAGCGTGTGTAAAATTGTATAATCTGTCAATCTGGTATCTCAAGTGAACAAAAATTGAGCTGTGCTGATGGTCCTTGCTAAGGATAACAATTTTGCTCGCTTAGAGACATTAATGGTGCTAAATTGGAGGAGAACTGAAGCTGTTCATACAGATTGGTCAGCTGCTGAATTTAGATTCGTGCATTTGCAGGTAAAATGTGAATGGACTTTTATTTTCTAGGATGTATGAGCGTGAGAGCCTTTTGTTTCAACTTTCCAGAGCCCTGGTTTGGATTCGTCTTCCCGGTCTTCCTTATGAATAGTGGGTCAGGCTTAACAAGTTGTCCTGGCCCTGGTACCAAGCTCCTGTTTTGACTTTAGGTAGTTAAACCATGACACACGTTTTGATTTATATGATGGCACCATGTCATTCAACTGATCTTCAAAAGTTGTTTTTATCTTGATCTAGTTTTTTACTGTTGCAAAAGTATTTGTTCTAGAACAGATCTTAAACTTTACTTTGATCATGAAGAAGTTATACATTAGGATCTCATGGCTTCAGTGTGATATGAAATGACATGAAGGCATTAGTAGCTTAAGTCCCCATCATTGCTGAAAATCTGAAATGTTCTTTAACATGTCCGGTTTGTGAAGGTTCTCTTATTCATCATTTTGATGCTCTAGGTGAGTTTAAAGATACTGTGGTGGCTTGAATTTGTATTAACAATTGAAGAGACAATGGTGAAATTGGAACTTTTAACTTATCAATAGCTATATTTCACTGATTTGTCAATAGCTGTATTTCAAATGAGTTCAGTTTTTATTTCTCAGCACATATGAGCAATGATCTTTGTGCCAATAAAAATGATCTGATCCCTATGTAACTGTAACATGTAAACATATTAGGAACAATCTATGTAATGATCTTGTAATGGTCAGTGACATTCAACAGAGGCTACTTGTGGGAGAGGGTCATTGGAGAAACTTTCAGGTATCACAAACAATGTGCGCCACAGGTAGCGTAGTGAACATTGTGGTGGACAGGCTGGCAGATATAACGCTGGTTTTCTGGACATGACAGGTGACACCGGTGAGCAGCGGTAAGCACTGTCTGAAATTCTGAATCACGGTGCACAATGCGTCCCATCATGACCACGGTGTAACCTCTGCAAGACCATTCGGCGCATCAACGAGGAGCACAGGAATGCAGGATACTACTGGAACCGCACCCCACGTTCGTTGAACAGCCGGAGCAACCGTAGCAACTCGTCATTGGAGAGCTTTGATGGCCGCTTGCTGGCGAGCTCACCGGAATCCAATGCTGCTGCAATCCTGTCCTTGAACGACCTGAGCTCTTCCTCGCTCAAACCAACCGCTCCTGCAAGCATGTCTTTGTTGTTGATATCTTCATCGCAGTCATCGTCAAGCGCGTTAAGGCCGACGTTGCCGGCGCAGCCCTCGCGTTCGTCACTCATCTGGGACTGGGACCGCCTGAACAGCTCCATAACCATCCTCTTCTGCTTGAAGATGGCGCCGAGTGTCTTGTTCTTCTGCCCAAAGCAGACGCGCGTGAACGCCAGCCACTCGCCGAGGTCGACCCTGGGCGCTGCCGCCCTCGGCCGGATCTCGACGACGGAGGAGTCCACCCTGGGCATGGGCACGAAGTCTCTCTTGCTCACGTCCATGAGCAGCCTAACGTCGGCGACAAGGCTCACGTTGGCCGCCAGGCGGTTGTACTCCCCGTCGCCCGGTGTCGCCACCAGCCGCCGCGCGAACTCCTTCTGCAGCAGCAGCGTCGCCGTCCGGAACCGGTAGGGTCCGAACAGCAGCTTGGCGATCAGCGGCGAGGAGATCCCGTAGGGGATGTTGGCCACGCAGACGTCGAACTCCGGGAAGTCCACCTCCACTGCGTCGCCAGTGATCACCTGCCAACGGAACGGACGAAGAATGATCAGACCGACTGACTCGTCCGAGGCATTTGGTCGAGCGGCTAGCGGGCGCGCGGACCGTGAGCTTGTTGGCTAGGCCGAGGGCGGCGGCGCGGGCGGTGACGGCTTCGACCATGCGCGGGTCGATCTCGACCGCGGCGACGCGGGACGCCGGGGACGCGAGGAGCCGCGCGGTGAGGTTGCCCGTACCGGGGCCGACCTCGAGGACGGCGTCTCCCGGCTGGAGCGCGGCGCGGCACGCGATGGCGTCGAGGACGCGCGGATTGGTGAGCAGGTGCTGCCCCCGCGGCTTGTGCAGCCGGAACCGCCCGTCCCACGCCTCCGACGCCTCCGCCGCGGCCGCCGATGCGGACGCGCTGGTGCTGCAGAAGGAGCCGTGACGGACGGCGCGGTGGGTCCAGAGAGCGGACACTGCTCGCTTCATCATGGTCTCAGCTGCCTGGGAAGACAGCAGCGGCGAGATAGAACAGCACTATCAGCTTCGTACGGTGAACTTTCGAAAATTCCTTCAGAATTCTCCCATCTCTGGCAAATTTCTAGAATTTTGAAAAGGGAAAGTCTATTTTACTTCCTAACAATTCATTTATCCGTTTTACTCCCTAATAGTGTAATTTATTGACACATATTAGAGTTTTGTTCTTGCAAACACACATATTTAAAACCTTATTTATTTTTGAAAAAAAAACAGATTCGAAAAAATAGGTACGTAAACATGATATCAGATATGAAAGTGCAAATAAAAAAGGCTCACAAGCGACAAAGGATTACAAATTGGACACGAATAATCTGATTCTTGTTTCCTGTTATCTGACGAAGTCCTGTACCCAAGCCCTGGAAGTCTAATCATAGGCAACATGACTTTATTCGATCAAACGTCTAAAAGGCGAAATAATTAATCTAGTCCATCAAGTATAGTTTAAAGCTCAGTTTCATCGCTCAACTTCTAAAAAGTATGATTTGGTCTTTGAACATGGTTAGAGGCTCAGTTTTAATTTTAATTTATAGTTTTGTTTGAAATCTATTTTTAATTTGTAGTTTTGCATAGGTCAACGCACAACACACTACATAATTTTAATTTATAGTATTCTATTTGAAATCAAATTTTCCCCCAAATGATAAACTATTTTCAACTTTGACTTTCATTTGTCAGAGTATGTGGAACGATACAAGCATCATCTTTTAATAAGACACATGATCAAAATTATACCGTTAGAAATTGATAACATCTTTTTTAAAAAACTTAACAACATTAATATTTAATAAAACAAAGTAGATGCCACCGTGATACCGCGTCCACATTTTCTAGCTATGACACGACAATATACCGTACAGCGTTAGTATCTTGATTATGGAAGCAAGGAATTATGTGGAAAGATAATAAGATGGTACACGACTATTTGATGCAACAATTTTTACATTTGCACCCAAATTAACAATTGAAAAGGCAATCCGAAATTTCACTATCTTATCTACTCAAACAATAGCTAAGAATTGAATCTACTGCTAATTACTCTAAGTGATTTTTACACCAAGTTCAGAATGGTGCATAAGCTCATATTTTATCGGCGTTGTGACATGCATGGTGTAAATCCTTACCAATTTTTTATATTATATGAATGAAAGAGAAAAAAATTTCTTTTGAGAACATTGAAGCAGGGCTGTATTCCCACTCTCTGCTCCTCTCTCCCCTTTCCCTTCCTCCGCGCATAGCATCGGAACCCAAGCGGAACTAGAACCCCTGCACGTGCGAGCCTCTCCTGCCTCGATCCGGATGGATGCTGCTGGGAGCGGCGGAGGCCGCGGGAGGCTGCGGAAGACCGAGTCGGCGGAGATGCGGTGGGTCTCCTCCGGCGGCGCCTACGAGGAGGACGAGATCGAGAGCTCCGACGACGGCGGCGGCGGCGGCGGCGACAACCCTACGGCTGCCTTGGGTTCCCGGGGCGGCCGCTCGGACGACGACGACTATGAGGAAGAAGAGATGCTGCGCCAGCGCCTCGTGCGCACGGGCCCGCGCGCCGACTCCTTGGACGTCGAGGCGCTCGACGTCCCCGGCCTGTACCGCCGCCAGGTCTGTGCTCCACACCACCACTCCATCTTCTTAGTCGAACTGTTTCGGTTTTCGCTGTATTTCCTACGTCAGCGCGCGCTCGCGATCGAGCAATGCCTTGTGATTTACTGCTACTATTTGTGATGGTGTGCTATTTGCATGCTTTCCCGTGGCTTAGTGCTAACGGGGACTTGATTAGTTAGAAGCTGTGAGACTATGAACATCAAAGGACGCTTCGTGTGAGCCGTGGCCTGTAATTTAGCTTGGACTGTTCAGGTTTGTTGGGTTATTTTGGTGTATCAGCTCATCCCTATTAAAATTTGATATCATCGACAAATTAATTAACTAGAAGATTCAATTGCCACTCCGGCTGATATATATGTTTGCTATATATACATCACACGTGCATAGTATGCCTGCAAATTCAACTTCGAGTTTTCACGCACAAGTATCTTAACTCTCTGATTGATACCTGAGTGTTTTCTGCCTTGCAGGAATTTTCATTAGGCAGTAGCATTGTGCTGACCCTTCAGACGCTAGGCGTTGTCTTTGGGGATGTTGGTACCAGCCCATTATATACCTTTGATATAATGTTCAACAAATATCCTATTACTTCAAAGGTCGATGTGCTTGGAGCACTCTCACTTGTAATATACACTCTCATCCTAATACCATTTCTGAAGTATACTCTGATTGTTTTGCGGGCAAATGATAATGGAGAAGGTATTTGTCTCTATTTACTGGGTTACAAGAAGTGAATTAGGAAAAATATTTGTCTTTAAGCTCTTTATCTAATATTTATTTTCTGATTATTTGGTAGGTGGGACATTTGCTTTATACTCGCTAATATGCAGAAATGCAAAGGCAAGCCTGCTTCCTAACCAACTACCTTCTGATACTCGGATATCAAGTTTCCATCTGAAGGTGCCTTCAGTAGAACTTGAGCGGTCTTTGAAGATCAAGGAGCGTCTCGAGACGTCATCTATGCTAAAGAAACTGCTTTTGATGCTTGTTCTTTTTGGTACTTCTATGGTGATAGCAGATGGTGTTGTCACCCCGGCAATGTCAGGTTTTTGTCTTCCTCATGCATTCTTCAATGTATTTAGCTCTTCAACTAGCTGGGTTATCTGTATGTCTGCTTTCCTAGGAGTGTCATTCTACACCATTCTTTATCTCCTAGAAATAACACCATTTAAAATCTGCAGTGATGTCAGCTGTTAATGGCCTGAAGGTTGGGATATCTAGTGTTAATGAAGGTGAGTACATAGTTTCTTGATAAAGAACTACTAGTTTGTACTGATAGTCATGCTCGGTGCTCATAAATTTGTTTTTTTGCTTTTGCAGGTGAAGTGGTCATGATAACTGCTGCATTCCTTATTGTTCTTTTCAGTCTACAACGGTTCGGAACGAGCAAAGTAGGGCTTGCTGTTGGTCCTGCCTTGTTCATATGGTTCTGCTGCCTTGCTGGGATAGGAGTTTATAACATCAGGACTTATGGCTCAGAAGTATTACATGCGTTCAATCCTGTGTATATCTACTATTATTTTGAAAGAAATCCCACTCAAGCCTGGATGTCCCTTGGAGGCTCTCTATTATGTGCAACAGGTATGTTTTTTTTGTCCATATCGTTTCTATAGCTCGTAATTTAGTCTTGAATACAAATACTAAAGGTAATAACAATTTTATATTTCATTACTCTGCTGTGGTTATATTAAAAAAAGGCTTGGTTATTGTTATTGTTGCTGTGGTTATATTAATCTTGAATGGACTGTATACATTCAATAGATAGCTCCATAGCTTCGGTAGGTTATTAGAAAAAAAAAGTGGTTATCTATTAGCAAATTCCATCTCTGCTTTTGTTAGAATCATGAAACAAATGATTGACCCATGCCCCAACATATATCATGCAATGAGTTCTAGAAAGTTATATATTATATTTACCACAGTATGGACTTTCCCGACTGTAGTTGCCTACAAAAAGAGTTTTAGAAAGCACAAATTAAAAGCTAACAAATAACATTGATTCAATTGGCATCTGAATAAGAAAGGGGATTTGTTTTGGAGGGAAAAAGAAAGGGGAACTTTTCTTTAGGATCTTCTGAGTGCTAATATATGGATAACATGATGATTCTTTTCAGGGTCTGAAGCAATGTTTGCTGATTTATGCTACTTTTCCGTTAAATCTGTTCAGGTAAACCGCACTCCCCCCCCCCCCCCCCCCCCCCCCCCCACACACACACACACACACATTAAGTTTGCTCTTCCAATTAAAATAGTTGAGGGTAACTTACTATTGCTCATGTGTTGCAGCTTACGTTTGTGTTTCTTGTCCTTCCATGTCTTCTACTGGGGTATCTAGGGCAAGCTGCATTTCTTATGGAAAACTTAACTGCAAATCAGCAGGTCTTCTTTTTATCTATCCCAAGTAAGGCAAAATATATATATGTCAGTATACTGAAACGAAAAGTTGTTATCATAGTGTAATCAAACTTCATTTTATTAGTTGTTGCAAGGCCCGTGTTGATAGATTTTCAACCCATGTTGCAGGTCAGGCATTTTGGCCAGTTGTATTCATAGCTCTTCTGGCAGCACTAATTGCTAGCCGTGCAATGACAACCGCTATATTTTCAACCATAAAACAGGCAACAGCTCTTGGCTGCTTTCCACGCTTGAAAATTATTCACACCTCTAGAAAGTTCATGGGTCAAATATACATACCTGTTATGAACTGGTTTTTGCTGGTTTCTTGTTTGGCATTTGTTATGGTTTTTGGGAGCATAAATGAGATCGGCAATGCATATGGTATGTGATATGAGCCTTAAACTAGGATTGGCAGTGCATTTCACAGAGCAGTCTATTCTACATACTTGTAGCTCTATATTTTAGATGTCCTTAGCGTATTCTTCACTCTGATTTCCTTTCCTTGGCATACAACTCCTCTACTTTTGTAAACGACACCTCATCCATCAGTATTATGTGCTAATCGAGAAACCAAAACTTTCTATAATCCAATGTCATGATTTAGGGTTAGTGTCATAATTTCATTTGAAATGTACAACAGACAAAGAAGTTGAGAATTTGAGTTAGTCCAAATAAATTCATTGGAACCTAGCCTTTTAGTATCTACTAATGTTTCTTCTTTTCATTTTGAATCCATATATTGAGATTTCCTGGACAAGATTTGCTGAACCTCGATTTAAAACATGCACCTGAGCTCCAATGATTCTTAATATACAGTAATCTCCTGCATTCAAGCATCACCTTATTGTGTATATGACTTTTTTTTTTCACTCTAGTCCCTATTATTTATATCTTAACACATGACTTTTAACATGACGATTTTGACGCTAAATTGCCTCATTTCTCTAGTCCAATCACAACCAGAGCATAATTTTCTAATGCCCCATCTTTGGTTACAGGCATTGCTGAACTTGGGGTGATGATGATGACTACTGTCCTGGTGACCATTATAATGCTTCTGATATGGCAGGTCAACATTGTTGTAGTCCTATGCTTCCTCGCACTCTTCTTAGGGCTGGAGTTGTTTTTCTTTTCCTCAGTTTTGGGAAGTGTTGCAGATGGAAGTTGGGTTCTTTTGGTATTTGCAGCTGTACTGTATTTGGTAATGTACATATGGAACTATGGAACTAAGTTGAAGTACGAAACAGAGGTGAAGGAGAAACTTTCGATGGATTTTTTAATGCAATTAGGCTGCAGTCTTGGTACTGTTAGAGCACCTGGAATTGGATTGCTTTACAATGAACTGGTCAGGGGGGTCCCTGCAATCTTTGGTCACTTCCTTACCACACTACCAGCAATTCATTCAATGGTCATTTTTGTCTGCATCAAATGGGTCCCAGTTCCTGTTGTTCCTCAGAATGAGAGGTTCCTGTTTCGTCGGGTGTGCCCAAAGAACTATCATATGTTTCGCTGCATTGCTAGGTACAGACTTTGTTTTTCTGTTTGTAAAGTAACTTAAAATGTTTAACCTCCCAGAGTGATTCTATGTTGGTCTTGAAGTTTCATGATGTGCTTCATTGAAACTTAGGCATCTCCTTAATACATTTTATGTTTGATACAATAGCCATACATTTTATGTTTGATACAATAGCCATTCTGTGCTTGTGTTTTATTTAGTTCTTACCTGGATTTAGAGTGTATACTCCATAGTAACTTTGTTGATAACCTGAGAGACTTTTTGCCAGCTTTCTTATTGTGTAGGCAGGGCCACAGGACAGGTCATTTGTTGGGAGTGCTGCTTTTACTGCTCTCTTACTTGTCTTAGTTGTCAAATGTTGTGTTAGGTTTACACGATGAATCAAAATTTCTCTCTTCTGATTGCTGACATAGTATGATTTATGGCTGTTTGTGTGAAACTTTTTAACTCACTGTTTCTGTTATCCTGCTGTTAGTCCACACATGAAATAAGAATTCTGTTTGTGTTACATTTGTTACTTTTTTTTTTTCTTTTTGCACAACGGTTGGGGGGTTTTAGGCTCGCTCAAGTATCTATCATAATAGTTCATGTTCTTCTGTTAATTGCTGTTTGTAACTTTAGAAAGTTCTTGCGCTTATTATTTTGGCCATTTTCAACGTGTTTGTTGCCATGTGAAACTAGTAAAATGACACTTAGGGCTCGTTTGGTTTGTGACCTTCAGTAAGGCTCATTTCGTTCGTGGCCTGGGGCTAGCTGCCTGCAGAAGGCAGCGATTGCAGCCCCAGGCGCTTAAGTCGAATGCCTCAGAGCACTGCCCTGGTCAGGCAGAATTCCCAGGATCAGAAGCAAAAGTTATTTCATTGCTTATCATGTGCCTTAGTGACTTTATCTTTGCTCTTAAGATGCTGACCAATCGGGTTCCATTTAGGACTTCTATATTGTTGTCTAGGTGTATGATCACTTGTGAACAGTGTTTCGTCACTGCATATACATTACCCTCTTGAATGCTGACCATTCATGGTTGCAGGTACGGCTACAAGGATGTGCGCAAGGAGAATCCCCAAGCATTTGAACAACTTTTGATTGAAAGCCTTGAGAAGTTCATACGCCGAGAAGCTCAGGAACGCTCCCTAGAGAGTGACCATAATGAGGACACAGACTATGAAGAGGAGATTGTGTCTGGTTCATCATCTAGAGTTCTGGTTGGTCCTAATGGTGTCATCTACTCCCTTGGCGTTCCACTTGCAGAGTCTGGTAGTGTTAATAACTCAGCCCTGGGATTAAGCCTGTCACTTGGATCTGTGGATGAGGCAACAGACGGGAGGCGAAGTCTACACAACGAGCTCTCTTTTATTCACAAGGCCAAGGAATCAGGTGTGGTGTACCTTCTAGGACAGGGCGATATTAGGGCCCGAAAGGAGTCGTTCTTTGTCAAGAAACTAGTGATCAACTACTTCTATGCCTTTTTGAGGAAGAACTGCAGGAGGGGCATTGCAACACTGAGTATACCCCACACAAGGCTGATGCAGGTATCGATGCAATACATGGCGTAGAGTTCTCTGGTATGGTTTTCTACTCTGATGGTAGGGATACTAACTTGCGGCTGTATATACTGTGGTGCGAGATGTTTTTAAAGCTTCTTCTTTTTTTTTTTTGATAGAATCAGTACTAACAAACAAAATCTGCTGTTTACCGGTCTGGAGATTTAACATGAAACTTCCCATGCCCTTGTCCCGATATCTGTATACTGCACTGTTTTGTGGACAATCCTTCGCTGTAGTGAGTTGTACATAGCATCCTGCTCTGTTATGCCTGGTGGTTTTTGGTTGTCTGCTTGTGCTGAGACGAATGAGCAGACACTGGTATGAATTGCCCCAGCTGCACCAATCAGGGGTCAGGATCGGCGTCCTGCACGGCCGCATACCTGCTGCAGATCCAATCTCTTCAATACCAGTTAGTACGCGTGCTAATCGACATTTATTTTATACAAGTATGATCTGTGTGCCTATCTGTTGTGGTCGCAGCAGCAGGTCTGGCTGGGCTGGTTTGATTGCCTGATGAAATTCAGAAAGAGCACAAGATCCCGTTGGCGTAGTTGTGGCGCACCTGATGTGTTGTCAAGTTTCGCGTGTCGATACGTGGCTGTGGTGCGATGCTGCGGATCGCAACCGGTGAGTGAGGCGGATGCGGATCAGAGATGGGTGGCGGCGTCAGGGCGAACGAACGAATCTCCGGGATACACGACGCCTGAGCCTGAGAGCGACCGGTTCTAGTGGAAGACTGCGTTCCGTGGCCCGGGCTGGGGATTGATGTGTCGGACGGCTGCCGGGGACGACGTGCCGGGCCGTGCCTCTGGATATTTTCTTATTACTAGTGTTTGGAATCGGAAGTGGAGGTGGACGGTGACCCTTGCTCATCGTGGCCATCCTGGAACTGGAAGGACAGTTAATTAAACAATTAACCAGGAGTGAGTGGTTGAGCGGCGATTAATCCTTGTTTTGTCCCCCCACCCCACCCCTTCCTTTTGATGAGCGGAGGGAGGGAGCCTCATCAGTCAATCGAGAGTAGCAAGACATTCTACTGGGCCCAGCTTTGCTCAAATGTACGAGCGCATACACTGGGTACGGTAGGGACTCGTGCGACGAGACCAGTTTGCGGCCCACTTGAATAGAGAGAGAGGGAAGAGGGAAGGGAAGAAGGAAACATGTGGCGCCCATGGAATCAGTACGCTGTTGCTTCCTCGTGCTCGAAAGAAGAAAACGCCTGCCTGCCACTTTCTGTGTAACTGTGTAGTTTGACCGAAGTTTATTAGGATGGACTAGTATTTACCGAGGGCCAGATTGTTTAGGACTGCTCTGTTACAGTAGTATGAGACATACAACTCGTGCAGAAACCGGTTCAGTTTTTGCACGGTTGCTCCAGAAACCCCAAAAAGAAAAAAAGAAGAAAAAAAGGTGCCCCGCTGGCGCCGCACCCATCATAAGCTGCATACTCGAAACCTCATCCAGACGGAAGGGAATTGCATACAATTACTGTACCTGCATTACCGGTCACTGATACGTGAAACCGATGTATGTGCAGTACTGCAGGGGGTCCGCACGTCGTCCAGACAGCTTCCACCAACCCTTGTGTTTCTGACAGCCAAAATGTACCAACTGATATCTCGTATCTTGTCGCCAGCCCATATGAGCTGTTCTTTAGATGTGCTTTGGACACTGTGTGCTTCTAGCCTTCTAGTACTAGCTAGTTCTTCATGGATGCACGGAAATGTGAATGACTACTGGTTGAAAGAGACCATCACTATGGTGTGCCATCAGGAATACCCACAATGGCATGTACTAATTCGGCATAGGAAAGAATAAAAACTATCTCACTACTAGTAGTGTAGTGAAAAAGAAAGGCCATGCTGATGACTAAGTAGTACCCATCTAGGCTACTGTACACTCGTTAAAGCTTTTCAGAACGGTTCTTTTCATCCGTGTCATTTCAAGATGCCCTGTAATAACAGTTACTGTACATCTTTTTTCTTAAGGACGTCATACTACTTAGCTAGTACTCCTTCCGGTCCTAAATGTAAACATTTTAAGATCTTATTAAACATAAATAAACGTGGTTAACTTGTACTATAAAGTAAAAACCTGTTCATTGAACAAGTTAAAAAAAGAGAGTAAAGTTTGACCATCCGCCAATGGAATTACGTACGTTCATTGAAAAAAAAAAACTGGTCCGCCAAAAGAACAGCACCTGCTACAATACTTATGCATATCGTACTAATAATACATTGACAGAATCAAACAAAATTACTATACACAGTACTACTAGTAGCCGTCAAACTGGCATTATTAAACACCGACCGTGCAAAAGTCAAGGCCATGATCATGATTCTTCATCTCTAGACTAAGGGTGTGAAATTATTTGGCGGTAAATTTTTTTTTAAAAAAAAACAATGGACTTGTGCAATCGTTGTTAGAGGTAGGGCAGAGCCAGACACCGCCGTGCTCGATCGGTCTAGGTAAGAACTAGTACTACGTAGTAGGAGTACAAGTTTTTCTTCTGGAGCGCGCGACGAAGTGTGCTTGAA
Source organism: Oropetium thomaeum (assembly GCA_001182835.1). Classification (NCBI taxonomy): domain Eukaryota; kingdom Viridiplantae; phylum Streptophyta; class Magnoliopsida; order Poales; family Poaceae; genus Oropetium; species Oropetium thomaeum. Next base: position 2,305,393 of record LFJQ01000015.1, on the reverse strand, counting down.
CAAATCCTCAGCATCAAGGACATGCAGTTTTAACCACTAACAGAGGACCACACCCGGGCGATTCAAGTTTCAGTTTTACCGTTTGGCCCTGGTTGGTTGTTGTGTGCTCTGTGCTGAGAGAGAGAGAGAGAGAGAGAGAGAGAGAGAGAGAGAGAGAGAGAGAGAGAGAGAGAGAGAGAGAGATGGACAGCAGCTGCCGTGGCTGCCTCCACGCCTGAAGACAGGGCAGGCAGGGGTAGCTGCCGTACAAAGGCGTCTCTCTGATGAGCTGAGCACGGAGAGATAGTAGGCGCATGCATGCATGCCGGCCGGCCGTGCATCGCCGCGCCCAGAGGAAGCTGCGGAGCTCATTTCCCGAGAGCCGTCGTCGTCTCCAACTCCCATCATTCGCGGCGAGAAAAATCCATGGATTCGTGGCAGTCAGTACTAGTAGTAAATCGTGGGTTCAGGCTCAGGGGGAACGGATCTTACTACTTTTACTACTACTACTACTACTATCCCAGATTTTTTTTTTTCTCTCGCTTCTTTCTTTCTTTTCTGGCAGCAGCATCGCAGCACAGGCAGCCGTACTAGTGGTCGTTAGCTTTAGCTACTCCGGCAGCTAGCAGACGCACTGTCTGTGGGTTACACTACTACTACTAGCACTAGCAAGGCGAGCTCAGCTCAGTGGTCGGCGCCAACCACGAGCAAAATGCGCGCAAGATTGCACAGGAGAGTAGGTACGGTATGGCCGCTACTATGCCTCTGCTTGTGCAGGGAATCGATCAGATCCTCCGGGATTACTCGATCATTGCCCTCGGTTTCTTTCTTCGTGATATAATGTCTCTGCACCTTAATCTATCTCGTTACCGTATGGACCAGATTAATAACAAGATTGTTAGTACTACTAGCTAGGTCCACACACGCACACACACACACATACAGTACAGCGCACTGGCGTGTCCCTGACAAATTAAACGGCCTAAAACCGAGCAGCAGCAGCAGGAGGAGACGCGAACCAGCTGCAGAGCACCACGCATCCGATCGATCGATTCAGAGCCACAATCATTCCGCGTGCCGTACGCTACTACCGGATCGCGTTGTGCTTCGCCGTCCTCCTCTCTTCTTCCTCTCTCCCACATCGCCCAATGATCTCACCGCCTTTCTTCTTCGTTCGTTCGCCGGCCGCGCGCGTCGTCGCCGGCCTCTGCTTTAATTGTTCGGTCACTGTAGTAGTACTGTGGCTGTGTCGTACTAGTAGGAGTATGTGTGTGGGCGCGCGCGCGCGCTATGTAATTATGTGCCCCTGACGACTGAGTAGTAAAATGATCGATATCCTTGTCATTCAGTACGTGTACTGGCGGTACTGCGACTTTTGTTAGTATTAATTATCCATTCATGCATCGTCGAGGCAGCAATTGATAGTAACATGAGATTTCTCAAACAGTAGCACCACCAGAGAAGCTATAGTATCATTCTTCAACGAAGACGACGTCATTGGCTCTGAAATAAATTTAAGTATAACATTAGAAATTTACCAAATGGCTCATATATATACTCCCTCAATTTTAAAATAGACTTCGTTTCGGACAAAGTTTTGATCAAACATTAAAAATATAAATCATCAATAACTTCTAATCTGTTAAGTATAAAAATATAAAAATCATACGATTTTATTTGTCTTGAAAAGTGTACTTTAAAGAAAGTATACGTACGTGCATCACTTTTCAATAAGTATTTTTCTAAAAAATGGAAGTTAGAGTTACGTTTTGAAGACTATGTCATTATCCAAAACGAACTATATTTTAAAATGGAGGGAGTATCATACGAGTACTCTATCACCTTTTGTGTTCTGTGTAGCCTACCTTTTCACCCTTCTTAATTTGCCTGCTCGATCAGCTCTAAAACGATATTTAAATTGCAAACATTGACTAGTACATATTTAGAGAAACATTTAGGTTTTTTTTCCCTCAAACAGAGGTCGTCATAGTGGTGAAATGTGTGTGCGGATACATTTTCCACACACAATCACTTTGTATATTCGAGCCTTGCCTTTTACTACTACACCCTTGTTTGTGTGAAAAAGGAGAACGACAGATGTGAATTAGTCATATATAGAGTCCCATGATTGTGAAATTGCCTACTTGGAGCTTACACATGGCCGGGCACGTCACCACTACACAAATGTCTTTTACTATCTCTACTATATTAACTAACCAAATGTAAAAAGGAAGAAAAACTAATTAGAGAGACAAGGCCGTGTGTTTAATTGAGGTCTCACATCTTGGTATACGTACGTAATCCAATGAGTCGGAACTTTCAGCATCCCTAATAATACTCTGTAAATTAACCTGCGCATATTTGTACTCTATGGTTGCCACACGCTTGAGTGAACATGGGTGTTCATCTATAATATACTGCAGGATGCAAATGTCAAACAAAATACTACTACTACTGTAATAGCTAATGAGAAGCCTAGCTAGCTATAACGGTCTTTCAATGTTATTTTGTTCTCTTAAGATTGTTAAGATATGGTATAGGCATCTTATAAGAAAAGGAAACTCCAATATATTTCCAACTTATATCGGCATATATATGTGAAGAAACTGGGCTGAAAATTGATCTAGTGCATTAATGCGTACACTGAAAAGTTTTCTAATACTTTGCTTTAGCAAAAGATATGGGGATACTAATTGGTGGTAGGTCCTTGCATGTCGTTGCAGAAGAAAGAGTCTTTGCAGTATCAGTAAAAGCCTCTCCAGATACAGTACCACACGACATGCGTGACGTGAAACTGTATTGTCCTTGTGGAACCTGTAACGGTGTGAAGATCACTACTGTGCATACAATGCACTTAGCATTTGTTGTGCAATTAACGTACTATAGCATTATATGTATATATAGGTTGGTTAGCTTCAATTAGGCAATATGTTTGACACAAATTCGATAAAAAAAGGCACATACATTTACGCACCAAATACTGTATATAACCTGAGCAAAATGTAACTAATGCATTCTAGAAACTAATCAAGATAAAATATTGTTCAAGTGTGACTGTAGGCATAATATCAAAATATGCTTCCATATTCAAGCAAGTAGAAATAGCTCTGTAGTGACCTATTGATTTTACTTTGCCAAGTTTACAACATGTATAATGTAACAGTTAGTTTAACATGTTTCCCAGGTTATATAATATCGTTGATAAGGTTCAGAAACTTTAAAAAGTAATTCAAAAACGACAAAGCTCATCTATTAAATAGATTATCTATTTGAACGAACGTACAGCGGGGAAAAAAGCTTCGCATCAGTGCTGTGTTTCTTTTCATGTACTATACTCAGTTCATTTCTGAAAAGCTGGAACTATAGTGTGTCCACATCGAATTGCCATTTTGCACCTTGTTTTCTACCAAGCAAATTGTACAAGAACACTAGCCGAATTTGATAATGGAGCATAAAATGGGCAAGGGAAGAATATATCAATGTTGCTGTAAAAGGAAAAAGGTCGGCCAACAAGGGCCATGAAAACGAAAAATGATCACTTCTAGTGAAAAAGTCACGCACGTATGCAGCTCAGGCCTTGCTAATTAAACCCATTTCAGGCTTCTGGTCATTTTTCTCATTTTTTGTGCTGCTCATACTATTAATAAGCACTACGAAAAATATATATAGTCTATATATATAGGTAAATAAGGCACTAGTAGCATCAAAATGAAGCTCATTGTTACTACATGACAGACAGGTAAGAACAAGCACATCAGCCACATATATATATATTTGTCTCTAGACTGGACACACAGCAGAACGAAAAGATTCTGTGAACACACAAACATGATAACGCTAACTTGAGCGCACTGCCACTAGGAATCCTATGATCTTGTAAGAAAAAAGCAAGAGCACAGAATTCAAAGAACAGATGATGATGCACTCACACTCATTCACTCACTCACTCACTCGCAGCGCATGAAAATGAGAGAAACGATAAAGCTGCCGCGCATCGCAAAAAAGGGAGACAGCCATCCGATCCATGCACTAAAAAGTGACGAAGTAGTAGTAACTAGAGAGCACAGCATGCAGTAGCGGTACCACTGCATGCTCTCACTCAGCTGTGAGAGAGAGAGAGAGAGAGAGAGAGAGAGAGAGAGAGAGAGAGAGAGAGAAGTGTAGGAGTATGCCGTATCATCATGAGAACTGCAGATGTTTTAAATTTCTCATAACTCATAAAGTCATCATGATTTCATTCATACAGGCAATTAAAGTTTGAACAGAAGCCCCCAAAGAAAGGAAAATTTCACTCTGCTAGAAGGAGAAGAAGAAAGGACAAGAAGTCGAGATGAACAACAACAACCACCCTTAACCAACTCTAGTGCATGGAGAACTCAAAAACAGTTCTCTCGAATCCAGCTGCAAAAGGGATATAAGAACTAGTGTATCAACTTGTACATCTAGGGAGTTCGACCCAAATCCATGGTAGAGAGAGAGAGGGAGTAACCAATTGAGTTTAAAATGCCGAGATGAGAGAGAGAGAGAGAGAGAGAGGCTAGCTCTCATGCATGGCTTTTGCACCCCACCATGCGCTGGTAACTAGCTCTACAGCTACTGTATCCCAATACCATATGCCCTATGTACAAAAGCACCCAAGGAAGGAGAAGCTTTGCCAACAAGTATAGCAAATCAGGTAGGTAGTATATGGTGGCAGCACTGCACTTACACTTCTCCTTGCTTCCCTTGGTCTCATGATCTCCCCCTCCTCCTTCTCCATCTTCTTCTAAAACCATGTGTGACGCAGTCATCGATCATCTGTGGATCATGGATCGGCAGCGTATTTTGATGACGAAGATCGAAGAAGAATCCTCCAGAAATGTTTGATTTCTCCAATTTTCAGCTCTTTTGATGAGGTGAAACGACGATTGCTCTTCTCATCCACAGTGCTCTCTCTCATCTCAGCTCTTCCCCCCCACCCCCCCGCAAATTACATGTTATTTTAGTCAAGAAGGAAAAAAATTAACCGAAAAATCATAGTAAAAAAAAATAAAGTTAACAAGCCACAGCAGGCAGGACGACGCCCGGCGGCTAGAAGAGCGTGGCAATGGAGGATCCACAGTTGGCGAGGTCCGGCCACGACGTCGCGGCGCCGCCGCCGTTGCCCCAGTACATGAACGAGGAGGGCGTCGTGGATGTGGTGGTGGAGGTAACGGCCGCGGGCGGGTTCGTCATGGACGCTGCTGCTGCGGCGGCCATGAGCGCGTCGGACGCGATGATGTTGGCGTCGATGTTGGACGACGACGACGGCGTCGGCATCTCCCAGCCACCGCCGTTCTGCTCCCCGCCGCCGGCAGCCGCCTTATTTTGCTGGTGGTGCTCCCCGCCGCCGCCGCCACCGGCGGCCTCCGCCTTGACGTGCAGCTCCTCCAGCCCCGGCACGAGGGAGCTGGACAGCAGCGGCGCGTAGAAGGAGTCCATGATCCCCGCTCCAGCACCGGCGGCGCCGTCCTGCAGCCAGGGCTTGAGGTGGATCTGATGCGCGCTGCCGCCGTAGCCGAGTCCGAGCAGGTGATCCACCTGCGTCTGCCCCTGACCATGCTGCTGCATCTCGTGGTAGCCGGCGGTCGTGTCGGAGACCACCGACTGCATGGCCGCCTGGAACAGGCCGAGGTGGTCGCCTGCCCCTCCGCCGCCGCCGCCGCCGCCGCCGAGGAGCAGGGACGCCAGCGAGGCGCCCCCGGCCGACAGGCCCAGCGCCGACGTCAGCGACTGCATCGACGACGACGACACCGGCGGCGGCAGCGACAGGCCCGCGGAGGAGGCCGTTGCCGCCGCCGCGGCTGCCGAGGACGACGACAAGCCGCTCCTCCCCGCGACCGCGCTGCTGCTCGTCCTGGACCGCTTGTTCTTGCGGCACCCGCCGCCGACGGGGACGTTGCGCAGCGTGCCGCCGCGCGTCCAGTAGCGCTTGCACGCCTTGCAGAAGTGCCGCGGCTGCGACAGCGAGTAGTTGTTGTAGTAGCAGAACTTGGTGTTGGCCGAGTCGCAGCGCGGGCACCGCAGCGCCTCCGCCCGCGGGTCCGCTACACCCGCCGACGCCGCACCGGCGGCACCGCCACTCCGCCCGGCCGCTGCCGCTGCCGCTGCCGACGACGGCTGATGCTGCACCGCCGTAGCTCCCGCCGCACCGCCCCCCGCGCCAGCCATCTCTCTCTCGCTCGCCGCCTCAGAACGCACAGATCGCGACGCAGCTAGCTGGCAGCCGAGATCGAGGCTGAAATCGGTCCGCCGACGGGAGTATCTCTCGCCCGCCGGTGATCTGTATGTGAGTAGAGAGAGAGAGAGGGAAGCAAGAGAGAGATGGGTACGGTGGTGGAAGAAAGAGGAAAGAAGCGAGGAGAGGTGGGAGAGAGAGAGAGAGAGAGAGAGAGAGAGGGGTGGGTGGGGTTTTCAGGTTCAGGGAGAAGGTTCGCTGACAAGAGCTACAAAACAAAGCGAGGGCGGGCGTTATTATTGAGCGCTGATGGCGATACTAGCGCGCTTAGTAATAACCACTTCGCGCTGCTGGAAACGCCGCGAGCAGACGAGATGAAGATGAACAGGGGAGAGAGAAGGGGCTGCACGCAGCTTAACCTAGCTTTATAGCCGACGACACGACGTCGCGAAGGAAGAAGCGCGCCCGGCCAGGCACCACGCGGTCTCGGAGCACCCAAGTGATAAGCCTTAATTGTATTATTTCTAGAGTGTTAATAATATAGCGGTGTACTACTAGTTTAATTGTACGTCTACGCGGCATAATAGTGGTAGTAGGACGAGCGAGAGATGATGTATATGTATATACGTATATGTTTGGGGGTTGGTTAGTGTATGTGTGAGTTCGTCTTTGTTGCTTTAATACACGTGCTTTTGAGTCTGTATTTGACTGGAGCACTAGCTAGCAAGTTGGATCTGACAGGAGGGAATGAATGTGATTTGCCTGCTCATTTGTTAATTGTTTGGGAATGCGTAAAGATAATGCGCCACCTGGATGTGTTAAAATTTTTCTATTCATAAAACCGATCGAACAAAAGGGGTTGTGAACTAGAAGAAATAGTTGCAAATAGAACGCGTATAGTAGCTAGGATTCGGAATAGCTGTGGTCAGACACACACATACGCGTGTATATGCGAATATATGGACGCACACTCTATCCACAATTTGTTTCCCTTTTTGTCATTGGTCTTCTAGCTGCTAGAGTTGAATCCCACCACGCATGCATAAATTTGTTTACATCATTTTATTTTAGGTTGACTATAATATACGTAAATTGTTAGAATTATTACCATTGTAAAATATCTTTTCCAACTATCAACAATTGAACGTATATATCATGTCTTGTAGTTTCAAGTGCATTTAACTCTTTTTCTGGAGTTACCGACAGACTATAACCAAGAGGGCTATAATGTAAATAACAGCACACACTTAGCCTTCCTTCAAGAAACTAAAACTGTCATGTCGTACGTATATATACATAATAAACTGATGATGTACAACCAACAACTATCTAATTAAGTACACATTACAAGCTTGTTTGAAGGATGATGTCACATGTGTGCAAACTTTCACACAATTACCATAAAATTTCAAACATTGGAATGAATATCAGTGGAGGATGTCCCGAAAAAATATAAGAGAAGCCGAGACAACAAATTTTGTTATACTATAACTCCTTATGTGTTGATAATTCAAGTTGTTTTGAAACACGACACGGTCTTCAAAGCTTAACTTTGACCTCTATTTTCTCTAATAGTATTTATTAAAAAAAGTGATACATATGTATATTTTTATGAAAGTATTTTTCAAGACAAAAATCTATTCTCATATGATTTTCATATTTTGAAATTTAATAATTTAAAAGTTATACATGATTTAACGTTTGACTGAGAAACCTCGTCCAAAATGACTTTAATTACCAATCTGGAGGGAGTATTTAAATAAATGCAGTGCGTTCGGGCGAGTATTGATGCAATTAGTAGCGTATACTAGGCGGTATATCAAGCGGGTTCAAAAAGTACAGAGCAAGGAATAGATGCTTGCTCGTTAATTATTTCTTAATCACCGATGAGGAACTGGTTCCTACGTATTTTTCATATGGGCGGCGGCCGGCGGGGGAGCAAGCAAAAAACATTTGACCAGAGTTGAACTACTAGCAGCTCCGTCGTCGTCCTTGATAAGACCGGTTCAGCAGTTCCATACGATCCATGGCTGTCCTAGGTGTGCACACACGTATGGACGACGGACATGAGTGCTACCACACGTACTACTGCACAGTGGTTAACAGACCGATCACCAACGAACGAAGACACATACTTGGATGATTAATTAGAAGGCTGCTGTCAGCTCGCTCTCACAGATGTTTACGCCGAATGCAGACACAACATATATATAATTGTCCTTTGTGGTGTGTGTTGTGTTGTGCGTGCGTGCTGCGCCCTGTTGATCGATGATGATCATGCATCATCGTCGTAATTATAACAACAACAAGAATAACAACGTCGCGGACCACTACTCCACAACAACGGAATAATACACTACTCTGATCGATGATGGATGCTGCACCGCACACTCATTCACAGCATGCACGTGTGTACACTCTCACTACAAGAGTCCCCCAAATTAATGAACACGCAGTACGTACTAGTACTACAGTACTGTCAAGCGTCGGCTGAAATCGTACGGCTACTAATAAGCAGAGTATCGACTGCTGTGATCGAAATAGCCTAAAACGGCTGTTTGAGCTTTAAGTATAAAGGTATATAGAGGAAGAGAGGAGAGCGAAAGAAAAAATAATAAAGAAAAAGCAGCAGCCAAATAGAAGCAGCTGAGATGGACGGAGGGAGGAATGAGGTAGCAGGTGTAGTATAGCTAGCTTAGCCCCAACAAGCAATGCAATGCAGTGCATGATGGTGTGTGGGGCGCGCGATTGTTGGGTGCCCCCAACAAGTTTTTTCGCGCGGCTCCCGAGAAGAACAAATTCCCCACTGTCGCGGCTATGCTATAGCTACATAGTACTACTCCTACGCCTAGACGGAGCATAGGCGCTTGCTTTGCTTGCTTTGTTTCTTCCTCCCTAGCTAGCTCCCTCTCGTTCCGTATACTGTATCCCTTGTCCCTTTTTTCTCCTGTGCATGTCGCCCTTTTTCTTTTTTTTGTTTTTTTTCGCACGTACAGCACCACTAGTGTAGTACAGTAGTACGGTTGATTTGGGCTTTTGGTTTTGCCGGGACGACCCACCCTGATCGAACCGGAGGAGAGAATCGACGGCCGGAGTAACGCGTCCGTACGTGGAAGCGAACGACGACGACAATGGCGCGGTGATTGATCGAGCTGATGATAAACCTGGATCCTGGAGCGAAAAAGAAAACGACAGGTCCACGTCGTCGTCGATCGGTCGGTCGGCGGCAGCAGATTGACGCTACTCTCGCGATTGGGGGCCGTACGTACCGGCCGCGGTGCAGAGAGGTCTCGATATATGTGTTTCTTTCTATATATCACGCACGGTCGTCATCGTCGTCGTCGTCGGGACCGTTCACGCTCCACAAACACAGCGTGCACCGCCAGCTCGCGGCCTTCTACCTGGCTCGCTCGCTCGCTCGCTCGCTGCAGGGGGAAGGGACGGATACGGATGGATGAGAGGAGGAGAGGAAGGGGACACTGCACAGGCCAGCAGCACGGTGAGTTTGGTATCCACCAGTTGTGTCGCTGACGATCGACGGCACGGACGACGGACAGCCGCATGCAGCAGGCGGCTCCGCTGCCGCCGCTGCATTATGCAACGACACGCAGAAGAAGGACGGGACCAACCAACCGGAACCGTCTCTGACCCATAGCTAGCTATTACCTACTCCGCCGTACTAGTGCTATATAGCTATAGCTCTGTGACATGTAGTCTCTTCTCCGATCATGCATGCATTGCGGCCTGTAGTCTTTCTCTCTCTCCCCTGTACTAGTACTAGTAGTACTACCTGTGTTATTGACGCACCACCTCCATGCCAGGCGCGTGGAGGTCTGCTGATCGATCGATCGACGATGATGATGCGGCACCGGCACAGTACGTGGAGAGAGAGAGAGAGAGATCGTTCAGGCGACAGAGGACACGACCCAGCAGCGTCGTCCAGCAGCACGACTGCACGACGTGGAGAGAAGAGCACGGACGCTGCCGGGCTGCCTGCCGCCGCGCGCGTCGCGCCGTGTGACTGGACTCTGTGTGTGCGTAAATGAATTACTACTACGTTTCACAAAAAAAAAAATTGAATTACTACTACTGTACTCCTGTACTACTAGCACGAGTACAGTGCATGACTACTAGTTGTACCCGGCCGGCCGGTCCACACACTGTGCCAAGTGTGCCCACACGGCGTCTGGTTTGGCGCCCCTCTATCGATCGTGGACGCGCACGTCGCGCTGCTTCTTCCGGTCCGTCCGTCCGGTCCGGCGGTCGCCGTCTGTCGCTGACAAAATAGTACTACTGTATGCCGCTACCACGATAGACGACTATAATAAGATTATTCCCTATCTTCGCTCTGCAGTCTGTCTCTCTGCAGAGACGATCGAATTAAGCCCAGGCTTAATGATCTCACTGTTTAAGTTGACGATGGACCCAAGCAAAAGTTCAGTTGGGGGCGATGGCCGGATATATGTTATCTCACTGTCTCGCTCCAATCACAGAATCTCACTTGGACGCGCGCTTTGGTTGACACGGCTATCGTCGTCGTCGTGTGCCCACCAGTTCATTCTTCTCTCTTCCAACTCTCTCCTCGCCTCTGCGAGCAGCTAGCATCCATTACTAAGCAAGCATACTAGTATTAACAATTGTTTGTTGTAACAGGTACTACGAGCTAGTTACTAGTACTAGTACATGCATTGCTTAATAACGTCTCATCATCACCATACTCTATATCCCACGGACACGAGGAAAATGAACCGGAAATAATTGCGGATGAGGCCCGCCGTGTCGTCGTCCCCGGATGCTGCGCGCGCTTGCGCTCGTCTAGTGTAGCATCCCGAGACGACCGACCGTTCGATTACCACCACCAACCAGCAATCATTCGTTCCACTACTACTGGTACTAGGACGAGAGAGAGAGAGAGAGAGAGAGAGGGGGGGTGGGTGGGTGGGTACCCCGTGCTCGAAGAGGCAGCCGACAAGGGCCATCAAGCTAGCGTCCTCTCCTAGGACGACGGACGGTGTCTTCGTCGTCGTCGCTGGTGGTGGTGGCGCTCGCTGTCCGGACGGCAGGAAGGAAGGAAGGAAGGAAAGGAACGGAAAGAATAAAGCCACCGTACCGGGGGGCTAGCTCCCGGGCAACCCGGAAACCAACACGCGCGCTGGCTTCGCAGCGCTCGTACGTGCTTCTGCGCCTTCCCGTTAGCCAACTTATTATTAACCTGACTCGACGACCATCTGTCTGCGCCACCGCCCGGCCGGGGAGTCGGCCAACGCTGCAGCAGCAAGAGAGCAGGCGAGGTGACGACGAATCGACCGTTACGACGATGTGCGTCTGCATTCTGCGCGCATCGACGATCAATGCCACGGTGCTAAAACTCACACGATATGCTGACGCAATCTCCGGCGGGCCCTTGGCCGTGGCGCTGTCACCCGGCCAAAGCCAAAGCGGCGGCGTCGCGGGCCGGCCGGGTCGGTCGCGACTCGTCTCGGGTCATCTATTATTTTCCGCCGGGGAGCGGCCGCCGCGCGCGCGAGCGCCGTGTCTGTCTCTCTCGAAACGCACCGAGCGAGGACGACGACCGAATCGTGGACCGTAACCATCAGGGGTAGCACATAGCTCTGTCGCCTTAAATTTGCTGCGAAGAAACGAATCGCGGACGACTGATTTCCAAAAACGAGAGGTCGTCGCCGACGAGCGACGACGACGGCGACGACGAAGAGACTACTGCGCATTCATTCGTAGCAGGGGACGGGTCAAAACCGTGTGGACGGGAGGACGGGGGGCGCGCGGGTACGACCGGGCAGCTGCTAGTACCGGAGAACAAATTACTAGTAGTATTAGCTAGCTAGTGGCGTCCACGGCGCCGTGTGCGTGCCACCACCTGTCCACCCACCTCCACTCACTCACTCTCGCTGGCTAGCTCATCAGCCGCCCGTGTGTGTGCGCGTTCGTTGCACCACGTATCGGTCGCCCGCCACTAGGAGTAGTAGTAGATAGAGAGGGATGCGTGTGGAGAGGAGGGGACCCAACCCGACCCAATCGATCGACAGAGACGGTGGAGAGAGAATAGGAGAAGAAGAAATCGGTGGAGAGAGGGACGCACAGATTCTCTCCTCTTGTGCTGGCTAGACGTACCCCGGCCGGGCAAGGCAAGGCGTGCTCGTGAAGGAACGGATCACACGAGAGAGAGAGGGGGGTGGGAATCAATCTGGTAATTAGTAGGGACGGCATTGAGATTGGATGACCGGCGGCTGCTTCTATCGGAGCAAAATTTAAACAAACAGGGAGGAGGAGGACAGCGCGCGCCAAGACGACGACAACAATCTCAGTCACCGCCGCCCGCCGTATTATTATTTGTTCAAACTATATACTATGCTTCTCCCCCCCCATCAACAAAAATTCTTCCTTACATTCCATATTCCCTTTCTATTCTCATCACGCCTCTCGATCTCGATCACGAAGTACGTATAACGCATCTATATATGCGCGGCCACGCGAACCCAGACAACGGATTAGGTTCGCCTCTCATTATTTTTTTCTTCTTGAACGACAGCTCTCCAGCTAGCTAGTACAGTCAGATATATAAAATAGTAGTAGTATAACAAGGTGCAGGTATATAGTACAGTCACATGACGCAGACGGACCGGGACATACGACGACCACGACAGACAGACATTCCTGAGACTCGTGGTCGACGTCGTGGTGGCGGCAGAAGCGTCCGGCGACCGCATTTTCATTCCCCCCACCCCCCGCATTCTCTCTCTCTCTCTCTGGCGCCCGCGCATCATATGCGACGGCGCGTGCGTCGCCGGCCATGTGTGACCACGGGGGCACACTGTTCACCCTTCCCGCCGGCCGGCCGGGAGACTACTACTGGTACTGGGGAGTGCATGCATCTTCTCTCTCTCTCTCTCTCTCTAGCTATCAGACTATCAGAGCGAGAACAAGCATGGACGGCCGAGACGTCGTTCGTTCGCAACAGTTTCGGCGTATAGTGACGACGACGACGAGTTGAGGAGACCGAGGGACCACGATCTACAACCACTATATAGCTACGGTCTTGCAATATGCTATGTGTCGTACTACTACATGCTACAGGGGTACTGTGTACCGTGGAGAGTACGTATAGCATACATGTAGTAGGCACGATTGTGTCTCTCGCTATCTGTGTGGATACAGTGACGCCGACAGCGCGTCCTGTATGTGTGCGTAGCTAGCTAGCCAGCTAGGGACTATATATATGATGTTGTTTCAAGTAGCTTCAGCAGCTAATATATGCTCCGAGATATTAAGCTGATGATGACAAAGATGCATATGTACAATTCACCTTCTTTTCTTTTTAGAGGTAATGGAACAAATTAAGGTTCTTCCCGTCCCTTTCTACATCCATAAGGTAGTAATGTACAAAGTATACCGCAAAAAAAAAAAAGAGTAATGTACAAAGTTGTGGGTGGTGGACAATCACTTATATTATTTCTCAATAACCATGTTACTACTTCCTCTTGTTAACTTCTGAATTAACTGGATATGTTCCTATTTTAGTTCATCCAGAGCTATAACAAAGACTAAATTATTAAAAGCCCAGATTAATTAAAGGACGATGACAGAGAGGATCATTCCATTCCAACGGCAACAAACTAAACTAGTATATTAATAAATACCCATTAATTCCAGGCTAGTATTCATCACTGATTGATTAATACTAATTAATAGTTGATTAGGTCATGCTGCGCGTCATTGCTAATCATCCCACCAGCCTTTTAACCTTGGACTCCGTCCTGCCGCGCCATGATGCCCTGCACAAGCCGCTCTCGCTAGCTAGCTGCACGCATGTGGTGGGTTAGTTTTCGTCCATCCGGCCGGCCCTCTCTCCTCTCTCTATACGACGGCCATCATGCGTAGTCATGGCATGGCCCCTAATGTTCGCAATTAGCCACACACCACCATCATGGCGCGATAAGATCTCCGTCAGCGAGATTTTTTAACAGTGGCATATAGTAGTAGTACCACACACGGTCGATAGATGACTGGGATGGCCAGCCTGCAGCACCAACGAACGAACCAATCGTCCATGGACGATGTGGCCAGCAGCAGCACCGCCAGTGGCAGTACAGTACGCGGGCTGGGCTGGGGCTGGTCGGCCGGACGGGATGGAGACTCAGAGAGGGGAGAGAGAGACGGACGACGGGACGGGACGAGAGAGGTTACCCACCTCCCAAAGTGCTCCGGCCAGAACGGAGGACCAGTGTGCTATGGAGCTAGTAGTGCCATGGCATGGCGCACGTACGGGACCACGGCATACTATGCACCAATTCTCTCTCTCCCTCTCTCTCTCTCCTGGTGTTGTGTTCTCTCTCTCTCAGAAACAGATCATCGTCCTCTCAGCTCTCACATCATCATCACAGCAGAGTGTAGTAGGAACCTTTGCCCTGGCCCGCCCCTGCCACGCCTTGTTTCCTTGGAATCTCTGTGCCCTCCTCATCAGTTGGGATGAGAGTTGGGGCACATGCTCATTGGTCCACCACCTCTCTCAAGCCACGCCATTATGCATGCTTTTTGTACCTAGAGAGCTGGTGTACTGGCGTCATGCAGCGCCTATGTTGACTCGGACACACATACGTATGGAAGCGAGCGGCCGCAAGTACTAGTACGTGTTAGACGATAAAGCATGGATTGGACTGTGATAATACAGAAGAAAATTCTGTGCCGACCGGCCGTAAACCTGCTGTGTACGACCCATCCGGATTCGTGACACGTGGAGATCCAATGGCACACCGAATGGCTCGCCTCAATGCCATCGCCTCTGCGTCAGCGTCGGCTCTACCGCCACCGGAAATGCCGAGTGAGCCGAACCAAAAGAAGAAGAAAAATCTGCATCCACGATCCAGAGCGACTCGGCGGTGATGCATCCTCAATTCCCCATCCTCAAACCAGCGCCGAAGAACCTTGTCATCCTATGGCGGTGGCCGGCGCGGTCCATCATGCGGGCTTCGCGTCCACAATCAGAATGTGGCAATAGCACCCTCCTCCCATCCTATGGCTAAGATCCGCGACGTGTGGCCCTCCTCGCCTGGCCGAGTTTCAAGACCACACTCGCCTGGTCGTGGGTATTTGGGCAGCAATGGCTTTCGATGCTTCGTGAGCCTAATGTGGCAATAGCACCCTCCTCCCATCCTATGGCTAAGATCCACGACGTGTGGCCCTCCTCGCCTGGCCGAGTTCAAGACCACATCGCCTAGTCGTGGGCGTCTGGGCAGCAATGGCTTCCGATGCTTCCTGGGCTCACGACCATGACGATGAAGCGGAAAAGCCGATGATGTGAACTTGAACAAGAGCCGTGTGTGTGAGGCCGTGAGCCAGCCAGGCGTTGCGGTTCGGAAAGATTTCAGCCGAAGCTTCATGGGCGTCGTTTTGTCGAACGCATCAACGTGGTGAACATCTGAGTCAGGGCCGCACAACAGAAGGTTTGCAGCCGAGGCGTATGGAATTTCTTTTCCGATAATACCGCATGGACTCAAGTGTTAAGTGCACCATTATTTTTGAGTGTGTGCATATTAGTATGAAATTATTTTTCCAAAACCTTTTCTTGCAAGCGTCATGCTGTGTAATATATCTGTCCCAATAGGACAAAAAGACAAAGTTCTATTCTCAAGATTAATTCATACCGACACAGCCTATGGAAATGATTATACATATTGTCGCTTGAGTGTATTTATATGGTTCTATTTGTAAAAGTAAGGACAAAGAAAAAGACCTTATTTAGTTTCCTAAAAAAAGACCTTATTTAACTGTAGACCCGAAAGTTGATTTCTTTGTAGTATGTGGTAATAAAAGGACGCGGTATAAGTGCAAAATTGGGTGGGTAAAATGAAAGTACTGCAATGTCATATGTCTCGTGACTCTTATTGTCCGGTGAAATCTAAAAGTTTGGGTAAATGTAAAACGAAAGGCTAACAACAGTTGTCACCTGTGTCGTCACAATAATGTCATGTCTCGTGAAGAGCATTGAAATGATGTTCGCTTATTATAATCATCATAGCTAGTACAAAACTGAAAGCTCGACAATTCATAAATGTGTGGCTCAATGAAAATGTTGGAAGTTTTAGAAGCCAAATGAGTCATTCTCCGTTGCTCACTTGTAGCAATAAAATCAAATATACTTACCTTTTAAAGCACAAGTGAATGGTCCACCCTTTACTCACCTCTATAACATATGCAAATCAAAAAACAAGGTTTTGTTTCCTCATCTTTAGATCCAAAAAAGGAATTTTTTGGGTAAGGAAAATAATTGAGTTTTATGCACCTAACCAGTTCACCAAAAAGCCTAAGCTGATGGAGAAAGAAGGGCAATGCAGTTATACTTTAACACCCCCCTCACTTGCAGCCTCCCGCAGGGCGCAAACGTGGAATTTTAGAACGGAGGACTTAAATTGCAGAAAATTGCCTCTGCTAGGATTCGAACTCGAGACCTCTGGCTCTGATAACATATTGAGTTTCATGCACCTAACCAGTTCACCAAAAAGGTTAAGCTAATGGAGAAAGGAGGACAATTCACTTATACTTCAACAGAAGCCACTATTTCAATGAAAATTGAATCTGGAAATCTTAACATATTCGCGACGAGGTGAATGAATACAATCTCTCCTTCCTTTGCTCCCACTCGGGTGCGTCCGCTTGTTGTGTTGTGCTCGACACAGTCACTACCGCACTACGGAATTACGGTTAGGGTTGATGGGTTGTCCGAGGGGCTCCTAGGCCTTAGAAGGAGCTCCGTGAATCCGTGAAGACGGGATGGTAAGATGGTGATGGCGCTCCTATCCGTGGGAAGGTCGAGGGCGTTTATCCGGTAGGTCGTAGTGTCGATCGGAGGATTAGAACAGCAATGGTGGATCCAATGGAGGGTAAAAGGATGAAGGTGTGAACGAGAGCATGTGACTGGTTAATTAGCATGACAGCGATCGGAGGCAACGAATCACCGGAAAGAGAGGGTGGGTTAGGGGGCGTCTAGTTGGAAGTGAAGAAGAAAGGGATGGAAGCGGGAAGAAAGGAGGGGAGAGGAGGGCTGGGGTGACGGTGACGAGACTCGAAGGTGTGCGCGGTAGGGTGGTGCTGGCAGCAGCACAATAACGGGTCGCGTGAGAGGAGGAAAAGAATGGAGACATCAATGGTGGACCAATTGTTTCTAGGTCATGGACTGATTTTCTTTTCACCACCTCATGTCAAAACCGATCAATTTATCAGCGCCAACAACGGGAAAGGAAACTACATATACTACTAAATATGTTGAATACATGGCCGCGTATTTCAAGATTCGATAAACAATACTTCCTCTATTTTTAAATTGTTATCGCCATTGACTTTGATCTTTAAATTTGACTGTTCGTATTTAAAAAAATATGAAAAATATCAAATATTTTATTATAATTTTGTTTATCACTAAAAGTTCTTAAGATATAATTTTTAATTTTATGTATTTAAATAATTTTTTGAATAAGACGAATGAAAAAAGTTGTTGATCAAAATAACTGTGACAACAATTTAAAAACAAAAAATATATCATCCGGGATAGGACACTATTGGTAATTCCACTTCCATCTCCCAAGTGAATCACCCAATTCTACAAGGAGGGTCAGCAGATTCTACCGATGCATGGCCGACACCAGAGAGAGAGAGAGTTGTTAGTGTGGGACCCAGGGAATGTTGTTAGTGTGCCCAAAGTCGGTACTACTACTACGGAATAGGGCAGGAGTATACAATACTACAATAGGACCGCCCTTATTCTCTCTCGCTCGCCCTCTCTCCACGGATGTACGGAGAGAGAGAGAGAGAGAGACTAATTAAATTAACAATGGCGTGTAGGTGAAGAACTGGTGGTGGATCTTCCTCGCAACTACTCCCATTTCCCTGCACTCGAATCCAGCAAAAATTCTCTCATCGCACTAATATTTAAACACCTTTCTTTATTTAACCTCTCTCTTAACATTCTCGATCGATGTTGCAAATATTCTCTTCTTTCTCTATCTACTACCACTCTATACTAGCTCAGAGAGTAACAGAGAGAGGGGAAGAAGAGATCAGATCAGATCAGATCAGAGGTTGGGCAGTGTGCGCGCGCGGCTAGTTAGCTGTGAGAAGCAATATAGAAACCGGGCGCGTACTAGTCGACACCCAAAATACTGCGGAAAGATTAGGTATGCCGCGCGCCACATGTATGCATGGCGGAGATCAGGCCGCCGGGCGCGCCCACAACAACAATACGCGTGCCATTTGTTTACGCGCGCACTCGGGCCGGGATCCATCAGATTAATTAAGTATTGTTTAGCCTTGCAAATTGCATGCACGGATTCCCGTTTGTTTTGTTTAATTTAATGAATTACTCGATCGATCCAGAGAGAGAGAGAGAGCGCAAGCGCAGATAGCAGTCAGTAGAATAGTTATGAGGGGGCACGGGTTCCGAGGGGAATGTCGGTCACTTGTTGCTTGTTTTCTTGCTGTTCGACCGGTGAGAGAGCGGGATGTTTTGTTCGTTCCCTCTTGTTTGCTTTCGGTAGAATAATAATAATAATCTTGTGTTTGTTGGAAATCGCAATCACCAGTTTTATTTCTGGGCCGTGGGTGAGCCGTCCGTCCGTCCATCGTCCATCCATCCATCACCTGATGGAGACTAGGCGTGTGTGTCATTCTGAAAGGTTTCGTATTTATAAAATCGTTCGCGCGTTGTTGTTGTGTTGTTGCCCTTGTGGAGCAGCTAGCTAGCGTTAATTTTCTATATATGGCCTCTCTCCCTTCTTTCTGCTCACGTCAATTATGTTCGGCACACACCTGGTAAAGCTAGCCTAGCATGAACCAATTAGATTTTAGAAAATGAAATTTACTTTCTGCCTCTGAAGTTACGCACATAGCATTTACAATATAACAATATTTTTTTAAATGAAATAAAAGGACAAGGGAATAAAAAGAGATAAATCAAGAATGACAAAGTCTATTATTAAATTTTCATCCGTAAGACACAAACAAATCCAGCGCAGTAGTTTCCAAATTCCTACTCGCCTTTCAAAATATCTCTTTTATCATATCATGAACCAATTAGTTGGCCGTCGTCTTCAGATGCAGAATATATGGAACAGCCGGAGAGAGTTTTTGGATTTCGTTTAATTGTTCCTACAAACAAACCAATACTACTAATTATATCAGTAACACGGAGGTAGTAGTTACATGGTGGAGGTGTAGCAGTTTTGTTCCTAATATTAATTACCTCCATGTAATAACTACTACACCTCCATGTTATTGATGTTCGGACACAGCTTGTTACTTGTATCCTACACGGTATATTCACGGGTGGAGGGAGTACTATATAACGTGTTTTAATTTTGTTCGTGTTTATTATGGCAGGAAAAAGTAAGGTGAGTATAGTCTAATTTGAATTTTTTGACTAATCTCTGATTAGAGGTCTATAACTGGCCAACGTGATTTTAATAATTTGCTCTCAGCATGATTTGTAAGTTAACTTATTCAAACTCATGAGACCAATGTAACTGTTAATGCGAATATGTTATATCAATATTTGAAGATTTTTGTTTATTTGCCACTCAATTCGTGCGCCTCCCACAGTTTGTCATTATTTTCAGAAGCCTTCTTTTTCTTGCCATCGTGTATACGAGCTGTTCATTTTCGTGCCCATACATACCAACATCAAAACACAGACAGCTTCATATTGATGATAACAATAGTTATTTTCTTACTTTTACATATAATATAATGCCTTTTATTTACAATATTTTGGAAAATGGATCCTACAAACCATTCAAGTTGCAATTGTTTAAATTCTAACGGTACGTTGGTTATAGGACAGCCAAATCCGCTTCCATGACAGTGATGGGTCACCCTCATCCTGCAACTCCAGCAATGAGAGAGAAGGCCTAGAAGAATAAAAAGAAATTGGTGACCGGCCCCAACAGAGGATTGGTTCCTGCACTGTGCTGTGCCAAGAATCTCACAAAACGCATCCCTACGCATGCAGCTCCCTCATGCAAGCCACGCACACATAATTGGAAGCTTACATCCTTTTGCACATGGAATGCCAACTCCATGGCCTAATGATGATATAATGCAGCAAAGATGCCCTAGGAATGGCTGGGCAAAAGAATATATAATAGGAAAAAAAAATATTAGCTGGGAGGACGCTCCTTGTGGGGCACCAGATCTATATGGACAAAGTATGGGCAAATTGATCAGTTGTGAAATTGGAGAGAGAGTGAATGCTAATCTCTGTGTCTGTATCATGTGCACGCTAATCTCTGTGTCTATATCATGTGCTTGTAGTAGCTATATAGATGTGGTAATCAATGGTAAGTGTTGTGTATTATAAGATCAATGGCCATATCTCTCTAGCTAGTGCGCTGTGTGTGGTGATCTACTAGGAGCGTGTCCAGGAGCAAGAGATATAGCTACTTCACCAGCCTTTTTTTCAGAGGGGCCCACCTCTTGGATTTTGATTTTGACCTCTGCCCCTCTGGCTTTGCTTCATGGAGAAGGATACCCTGTCTGCCAATTATGGGTAATATAGCTCTCTAGGGGTTGCACTTGCATGGTCTTGGCAGCATTTTGAGCTGTGTGTTTGTGCTAAGCATTCTTCTGTTCTTGTCTCCTTGCTCTTTTTTCTATCATTGCCGTGTATAGTATAGCTGGCCTTTATTCTCGAACAAGGAATTGAGAACTCATGCAAACAGAAGTCTAAGGTTCTCCCAACGAGTACCATACTAGTATATTTAGAAATTACGTGTACTGAATTTCCATCGGTAAACTTAATTATTATGCGGATAATTTTTAACAACTTGTATGGGAATACTAGTATTGATGCATGAGTTATCACTTATATTCTCTCCATCATCATCCCCTTATGTGGTCAAATCTGATGACACGCCAACAAAACCAGAAAAAAACAAGAAAGTGCCTTTAGTACGTAATTAGGTGAGGTGACCTCTCAGATTAAGAAAGCTTGACCTTGTCGTTTAGCTGTCGTCCCAAAGTCATATATATAAGGACATATCTTTGACTTTATGATCGCACGTCGGTTGCAATAGATGGACATGATCATAATTCATTACACAAATATTTTTTCGGGGCAATATATGATTTTTTTTTTTTTACCTCCAAGAGATTTTTGTATTCTCTCAAGGATGGAGAGTACCACTAGCAGCTGGTTCCCGGTGAGATGTCGTAGAAGTTTTTTTTTTTTTTGTGCACCGCCCTTACTTTCACATCGAGATTGAAGACGATTTGGACAGAGAGAGGGAGGGAGAGAGCAGCAATCTCTTTTTTACTAGTGCCATTCATTAGCTTCGAGATCCGATAGATCAATGGCCAATTACCAAGCAATTAGCGTGGCCGCCTTAAAAGAAGGAAACACTTGGTAATGGCAGAGTACAGTACAGCTGCAGCATCCTGTCCTGCAGGTGAGTATAGATAGAATTATTCGTGGCTTGTGGAGGGAGAAAGCGAGGTGTAGGGTACGCACAGAAAAGATAGTGAAGAGAAGGCATCCGATTCTCCGATCCGATCCGATCCGTCGGTTGGGAACTCGAGAAAAGGGAATGTCGGCCGGCCGGCCGCCCACCACGCCGCACTACCACCCATCCCTGTCATCAGTCACCTAGCGGAGCAGGTTGCATCGTCAGGCGCTTCAGCAGCAGCAGCAGCCTGCGCGGGCGTTCGAGCGAGTTCTTCCGATTATAGTACGCGTGCCATGCTGCCGCGTGCGCGATCTCCGACTGCTGCATCCGGGTCCTCTGCTGCCCGCGTGCTCGAGCAGCATGCAGCAGGTTCTTCTCGATCTCTATAAGCTAGTAGCAACAACTCACCGGGAACTGAGATTCGTGATGCTTCTTTTGAAGCACACGCGCGGCATTCAGTTTCAGTTTTGTCTGAGCCTCTCCGTGTTTCGAGGAGTGTGTATAAATCGTCGTGCATGGTGCGCACAGTGCTCGCTCTCACATGGAATAATCTGCATTTCTCATTGTGGGAGAAAAAAATGTGCTAGTACTTGTTTAGTACTTCCTTCATAAAAAAAATAATGTTTTAGCTTTTGGGTTCTCAACTTTAAGTTTTTATTTTATTTAAAAAAAATTTACAACTACTAATTATATTATCATTAGTTGGTAGAATATAAAATATATTTTATATATGACTTAATTTTATTATTTGTATAAATTTTTTAAATAAGACAAACAATTCTAGGTAATGTACGAAAATCTAAAACATCATTTTTTTTTTTAGGACGGAGGTAGCAGTATACGTGCAGCATTCTAGCTATGCTGTCTAAACGAGAAAGTGGGATCGATCGAAGCGAGTACTACTATTCTAGAACCTATGGTACCCACGTCGATGAATCGAAAGAAGTGGACATTGCCTCCTTGTGTGTGGTGCAAGCAAAGAAGAAGAGTATCGTGTTCCGTGTTGTTCGAACACACGTACGAGGACGCCGCAGCAACGTCGTCGATGCTTCAGCTTGAACGACAACGCAACGCCACTGCCGGACGGTCAGTGTCGATCAATCGATCATCAATGCCGCAGCCGCAGCCGCCGCCGGCCGACACGAACACGCCAAACCAGCTGACAGCGGATGGCGCTCCAACCGCCCGCCGCCGCGCTCCGCACGAGACGCGAGACAGCTGCATAATTAAAGAAGGGACGTCACCACCAAGAGCTAGTAGCGTCGTCCGGCCGGCGGCGCACCCGGCCGGGCGGCGCCGGTCGATCGAACGCCAGCTATTAGCTGATCGATCGGTTAACCGTCTCGATCGTCGATCGATCGTCGACGACGGCGGTCGGTGAGAGACAGACCACCAGCTGCCGTCCATGTCGCGGTCGGTCGGTCTCTGTGTCGTGTGTATTATCTAGAAGCCGCCGTTTTATTTTCTCTCGAGTCTCGAACTCTCGATCGCTGCATGCGCAGCAGGATCGTCGTCGCTCGCTCTCGGACTGACCGAGTCACTATCCATGGATCTCTCGATCTCGATCGGCGTTCGTTGTTGCTTGTTCATCGTACCAAAAGCCCCACAGGGGCGGGGCTGATGATGACGACGAAGGTGTTGCACGCTGGTGTCATGATGAATAGCCTTAGCTAGTCCCCGGCCCCCTGTTGATATGTTGCAGCATAAACACGTAACTGACTAACCAAGGAAAGACTGACGAGCTACGGCTCGCGTGTCTCGATCTCGCAATCACGAGTAGACTTGACGGCCTGTGAAACGAAAACGATATGGAGACGTCGTCGTTTATTGTCCTCCAACGTCGTCACCAGGCCGCCCGGCCGGCCGGCGTCCAATTCAACAAGTTGAGTTGAGCAACTGTTAGAGTTAGCCCCATCACACTACTATGTATGACAACACTATACTACTACACAGCAACAGATTGATAACTCGAGTAGCCGAGTACACAGTACTCGTCAACCCATGCAACATGCATGGCGGCAGCACTAGACCAGGGCCAGAGGAATTAAAGGCGCAGGCCCATCACGAGTCCGGAGAGAGACCACCGGCCGGAACAAGGGGGACCCATCGGCGGCGAACGGACGAGAGCGCCGCCACGGCTCAACCACTCGATCGCAATGTCAACGACGACAGCTAACCGAGATGGCCCGGTCGGCCTGCAACGGAAGCGGGACTGCAGGCACACAGGGGCCAAGGCCCAGCCCGTACGTAAACCGCGAGCGAGCCTACGGGGGGTCCAGAGTCCTCCAGCCACCACACCACGTGACGGCCGGCGGCGAGTAGCGGCCGCCGACCCGACCGTCCTGCCAGGCAGGGGCCTCTCCTCCCGGGCGATCGGCCGCCCGGCCGAGAGGGTTCGTTACGGTGGCCACAGCCGGACACGGTACGGCCTGCCGGAAATTAAGAGGCGCAATCGATCTGCTTCTTTCTTGCACCCAGCAGAGCAGAGGAAGGACGAGGGGCCGCCGTCGCTTGCTCGCGAGCGAGAAAGGAACAAGGCCCTACTACCTAGCGATCGTGGCCCAGGCTCCCCCCCAGGCTGGTTGGCCCGCGGGAGCCTGCTGGGCTAGCTGGCCTGTGGGCCTACCACGGCCGTACCACTCCGCCGCGGTAAACGACCGACCTGCACTGCACTGCTGGTTCGATGGCTCAGCTGTTCTGCTACAGACTTACCGAACCAGGAGTCAACTCCGCGGGTGTTTTACCTGTAACCTCTGCTGCCGCTGGACGCGAGCAGGGATTTATTACTGCTGCGTTTGGACGGTTTCGAGCACAAGTCAACTGGTCAGTTACTTACCGCGGGCCACGCCGTGAAGATGATCATCGTTCAATTGTTTTTCTTCATTTTTCACAGCGCGGCGCTCGGTACCTTCACGTGGAGAGGCGCTGCCCACAGGCCCAGCAGCGTTGTCTTACAGGTTTTTTTTTCTTTTTCTTTTTTTTGACTGAACGTTGTCTTCCAGTTCCACAACTGAAAAAGTTCAGAATTGTCAGATGCGGGCACTGCATGCCATGCCCCGATGGATGGAGGGCAGGGTGGTGTGGGTGTGCAGCTTAGCCACGGTCCCAGGTGTGGCGCTCTAGCCAGTCTTTTGTGGGTAACGTGCATACCTGTCCGTGCACTGTAATAAAAGTTTTCACAGTATTTGACTTTAATCCCGTCCTTCTCGGTTCCCTGTTCTTACCTCACCTCACTCGGTTCAGTTACGTCTGTTCTTAGCTCGCAGTTAGGAGTATATGATTACAGAGAACGGCCATCTGAGTTATGAAAGACAACCACTGCACTTATCCACGAGAGAGAATGAAACAAAGTGATGGATCATCTAGGCATCTGAGGAACTGCCACTAATAATAAAGATACATAATACGGTCTCGCCATGACATGAAAGTTCAGCATCAGGAATTGTTGATAATCTATTCTAGCACTAGGTTTTCATGTACAACAGGAAAAACGATTCTTCAATTCACATGGAAATGTCATGTACGGAGGCACAAGCCGTGCACCGGAATCGGGGTTAGCATAAACAACAACACGCAGTCCCGCCGCCGAAGGGCTCAGGACGACAAGAGGGAGCCCTTCTGCTTCGCCAGCTGCTGGTTCAGCTTGCCGATGAGCTGCCTGTTGCCGCATAGGTACTCGCGGAACGACGCGCGCAGCCTCCGGAGCGTGAGCACGTCACTCCCGCAGGAAGGCGCGTTCAGTAGCGTGGAGAAGAGGCTCTTCCACAGCTCCACGTTCCAGTACCTGCGATTGCACGGGATGACAAAGGATGGGTCATGTAGTCTCTCGTTGCTAACAGTAACAGGACGCAAGAAATTACAAGAGACGACTGGCAGTTCGCAATCGGACGCACCTCTTAAACGGTTGTTTCGGCTTGTATTCGTAGCCTTCACGACCTGACGCGGGCGCCTTCTCGACGCTCATGTCTGTCCCGTGCAGCATCATGTGTGCGATGACGCAGAGGCCGTATGTGTCAACCTACACGAAAAAAGAAAATGATGATTCAGTAATTGACCGTGCATTTAGTAGTACTAACTGCTTAGAATACTATAATAATATCTGAGGAAGGCGAACACGCTACAGACTTGATACATCCAGTTCCTCTCTTCCTGCATCTCAACACAGCTGAACCCTGATGTTCCACAGTCCCCATGGAACTCCGTGCCAGCTGGGAAAAAGTTCAGGTCAATGCTACGGCCCCAGTCGACAAGGCAGAGTCCCTGGAATGCAAATTCCTTCCATAAGCATCAGAAAGGAGGCTTCAAATTCCAAAGCATCTAACCAAAATAAGTTACCCAGCGTGTTAGGACGGACGTGCATGCTGACCTGATTCTTTTCGGCTCTTGCTTCGTTGCTGAAAGTCTCCTCTGTGATTTCTCCACTTTATGATGACACAAGTAGAAGAAAGACAGAAATTAGTGGATAGTGGATATCAGATCATACAAAATGGCACGTGCTACGTTTAAAAAGAGCATGGAGTAAAACTGGGCTACAGATCATCAGCATTACTTCCTTGCAAGATATTAGACCCTTTTTTTAATGTTTATACTATATATGGAGGTATCGGAGGGTTTTTTCGTCAGAGTTACTATTGCTTAAGAGATCAAAATGTCATCGCTAAAATCAAGAACCTACTTTAACTACAGACTAGTCTGTGGATCCCTATTCTCAATACAGGATAACAAGGACATCAGAACTACAACGTCATCAGAACTGGGAGCATCAAAATGCAGATTTTCTGCTGATAGTAGTAAATCAGCAAAGATTTTTTTAACCCACCAACCCAACACCTGGGGCCAGCAAATAGACCAGTTATCAACTTCAGCTTTTATGACCAAACATGTCATCTCAACAATTATTTGCACAAACAAATTTATATATCTTAGCAAGAACTCAGAACTAAACATCATCCTGACAAAACAATACCAGATATGTCCAAACTCCAAACCAACAGTTCAGAAGTATAATGGCAATATCTGACAATTACAGATTTGATGTTTGAGAATTTGCATCTTGAACCATTAATCAGTAGAGAAAAAGTAGGAAAGTGCAGATAGAGGTAGATCAATTACCTTGGGTAGCGAACAAGGATATTGTCGGGCTTGAAATCGCCATGAATTATGCCAATACTGTGCAATGTCTCAAGCATGTGCAGCATCTCTATTGTATAATATATGCATAGAACTTCATCCATGCTCCGGCTGACATTGACCAGCATGTGGTAATTTATGACATCCTACAAAACTTGAGTTACATCTCGGCAACATTGATTTGCTATAGTTATATATATTGTCATTGACCCAGATAATCCAGTCACACAACAGTAGTAAGAGAGCTGATTTCTAAAGGATGTCTTGATAGATATGAAGTAATTACCAGAAGAGTTCCATGGTCCAGGTAGTCACAGACTAAAACACTGACATCAGAGAAAACATGCATTTCATGTGTGTAGCCGAAGTTTGGTCTCTGAGAGTAAAATCATGTACAGTGCAAATTCAATTATGATCATTGGAAGTGTTATGGCAGCTCTTAAACAGAAATGATGTCTGTTGTTAAATAGAAAATTTGTACCTCAATATCAGATATACGCATATCAAGCTGGCGATAAATGTAAAATTCCCAAGGAAATGGGGGCTTTTGAATCTGCAAATAAGTACTAAGGTCTCATAGTGGAACAAAATACAAAAGGCAAGCTTCAGTACCACAATCAGAACTTATTTCACCTTCAAAGCAACCAGTTCTTCTGCATTACCGTCAACAGCTGCTTTGTATACTTTGCCAAATGCACCAGTTCCAGGGGTTCCTTTTATTTGATACTTTCTGCCACCTTGGCACAACAAAATGATTGTAATTAAACTTTGCAATATCTATCTACAACATGAGTGAGCTTACCAAAATAACAGAAGGACATATATGTGTGAAACTTTATGTACTCACTACAACAGAGCACCCATCACCACGTAGCAAAAATAGGAAAACGTATGGAATTTCTGTTAAAGGCTGAAAAAACTAGTAACAGTTATACCTAAGTCAATGAACTTGTTTCTTAAAGCAGTCAGCGAAGAAGTTAAGGACACCTGTCCAGGGTAGACCTTGTTGCTCTTATGATAGCCCTGTTTAAGGATTTGTACAGCCCTATAAGATAAGGGTCAAGAGACATATTTAAAAAAACCTATATGCTGCCAAGAAGCAACTGCAACTTACAGCAAAGTTCTTGAGGTCACCATTAATTTTCTGAAGTAAAGTGCTCATAGTCGACTCAGACCATGGATTTACTACTGTAAGTTCCTTCTTCTGGATTTTTGATGGACTGGGCTACAAAAAAGAAGATACAAAACCAGAGCGAAGAACAATTACTAATCTGTAAGGAACTAAGGATGGTAGGCATCAAGGACCAGTATGCATGAAAATAATACTAGGTAAAATAATGAACTGTGATAAAACTTCTATCTGGGAATATGCAAGTTAAAAGTAAAGAAAAAATGCTTTACATACTACTTCTCATGCTTAGGCAGATGCTAGATCTTTACCTTTCAGTAGACAAAAATAATGTTTCATTCCCCACAATTATTTGTTTATACTACAGAATAATGCTGCCTGCTATTTACAAAAAAATCTTTTCTACAACGCACCAAACATTTCCCAGGAAGAACTAGCAAATTCACAGTAGAACACATGACTAATAAATCGGAGCACTCTTAAATTCATTACCAACTATAACTTATTGAGATAATATATTTATCAGTCATACTAACCTGTCTAAGCAACAAGATAGAAACTTCACTTAGCTGAAATGAAAAGCTTCCAACAAATTACCATGGTTCTAACAGGAAGTTTGAAAATGAATATGTAATCCAGAGCTATTTGAGAGAGACAGAAATGTTGTCCAACATACCCATGGCTCCAACTACAAATACATGATCATGAGATATCTGATAGCTACAAAATATGGTGCTCAACCTAGAAGCTAGAAACAATATGATTATATCATGCAGTTGCATACCTGTGCATCCGCCTCTGCTTGTTCTATAAGATCCTCCAAATGTTTCAAAAACACCAAATGTGCCTTCTTCAACTGCTCCAGGGGCTCAGCTTTTCTGTTTCACCATCACATAAATATGGGAATATCAAGTTATATCTGCTAAAAAGAAGTGAACATTGACTGGAGAACATTTTCCACCCACACTAACCGGGAGACACCGGTCCTGAACACCTTATCAGCCTCCAGCACTTGCCCTTTAGAAAACAGAAACAGTGCATAACATTCATAGAGAAGTGCATGCTCCAAAAACAACCCTCTCTCCTCTAGGTTCTTGTAAACCCTAGGGAATTCACCGGTTGCATCCGCCTAAAACAGCAAGATCATACATTAACCCACAAAAGGTTAATAATGAAAGAAAAAAAACCTCTCGACTAGGCCAAAAGAAGAAGTAAATCAATCACATACATAGAGGATCCAAACTTTGAGGACACGCGGATCCGTAGAGTACTGGTAATCATCCCCATACTTTTCAATGCATTCAGTAACATAAAGTTTGAGCTGGTCTGCGGCTGCTGCGTTGTACTCTGGGCCTGTGTCACGCTCATCGATGGCCTTTCTGATAGATCTGAACACAAACCCACAGATCTACTTAAGCACATTGGGAAGATATACAAGTTTATGAGCTGTGCACAAACACCCAATGTGAGCATGACGATTGAGTAAAATGCACACAGCACAAGTGTGTAAAATACTCAATCGTCATGAACTCATGATCAATCATGCACACCATTATGCTTCACACGCGTTTTATAACAGAACTTGTAACGATGAGTTCATTTATCTAAATCAGTGCAGAAATGTTACGTGCACACCATTATGCTTCACACGCGTTTTATTTAAGCAAGGAATCGGATGCATGTGCATCCCAATCCAAATCTCAGATGGCGAAACCATGGGTAACGAAAGCGGAACCGCGAAATGGAGCCACAAAATCTAAATTACCAGCCTAAACCGCACAAGCTTATAAGCAATTAATGGCCGAACCATTGGTTGCGGAACTGCACATAACGGGCGGCGGAACTTGTCTCCTCCGGAACCCACAGACGAAGTGAAATCCACACGGTTCGCATAAGCCTGACGCTTAAATCGAAGTGCTGGAGGAGGGAGGGAGGCGGATCGAGGCGGGGGGGGGGGGGGGGGGGGGGGGGTTGGTTTTACCTTAGGTACGGGAGGATGGGGTCGGAGAGCGGCGAGGCCACCTCTCTCGGAACCCTAGGCGAGGACCTCCCGAGCGGGCTGGAGGAGATCCTCTCCGCCGCTACCGGCGTGCGGTCCAGAATTACCATGACCCGCGTCAGAGCCCAAGCTCGAACCCTGCGATCTCCGGATGCGGTGCGAGTCGCGATGGCGACGAGGTCTCGCTTCTGACTGTGGAGCGGGCGGGTGACAGGGAGTGGCCGAGCAGAGAGCGCTGGACACCCGAGCGCCCATTTTGAAATGGTTTGAAATCCAGCAGTGTCCGTTGTTTAACTGGGCTCAGGCGGGTTCTCATGGCGGCCACCCTGTCACTTCAGTTTGGAAAGGAGCGCAGACTTGGGCTGGATTCTCACGGGCCGAGCATGGCCGTCGACGTCTACACTCTAGAGGGTAGAGGCGGGCTGACGGGCGGCCCTGGTCGTTTGGAACGGGAGCTTTGTTCGTTCGTGTTGTCGTTCCTGGCCCTGGCTGCTGTTGGGAACAGAGAGGGAGGAAAGAGAGCGAGCGCACGAACGAGAGGGAGGGAGAGAGATGGAGGCGCTGAGGAAGCAGGCGAGCAGGTTCAAGGAGCAGGTAGCCAAGCAGCAGCAGGTGCGGATCCCAAGTCCGATTTTTCTCTTTATTACTCGCTGCGATTCTATGCTCCTGCTAAGTGTCATGGAGTATGGGCCTGATTTTGCGGTGATTTTGTTGCGCATTGCTGCTCAAGGTTGTCGTCCATGTTAGGGTTTCTCGGTTGTCCCCTCCCCGCTGGATCTTCTATTTTTCTTGGCAATCTGTGGTCCTTGGACTGTGTGGATCTGCAAGCCGTGCCGCCTTTGGGTTCGGGATGAAGAAGCGTGGAGCAACGTTGGTTTTAGTTTAGTTGGTACGGAAGTTTTTGTTGTTTATTGTACAGTAGCTTACGAATTTGGATGCTTAACTGTTTATTGATGAGCTAGAGTGATGCTGAGGTCGCAATTCATTGGTTGGATGGCTGTGAAATTTAGAGCACATTTGATAGGTTTTTGCATCTGTAGTAGATGCATTCGAACCAGCACATGCTGTTCTAGTGTCAGATTGTAAGCTGAGGTTCTGAGGCATAGTAATTAATTGTGCAAACTGTATGTATCGAAAAGTCCCTTTTTCTTCATGTGATTATGTAGTTAATTTGCTGAAGTATTTGACGCACTGATATAATTCCTGCGAATAGTTATCTGAAATGTGTCCCTTCTCTTATTTAAGATTCATATACTACTCTGCCTGGGATACATGTTTTGGTTGCATTCCTAGTTTTATTTCTTTCTATATGGTGAAGTGCCTGCACTATAGTTTTCTCTTGTACTACCTCCGTTTTTTTATTGTTGACGCTTTTTAATACAAATTTATACTAGAAAGTGTCAACAATTAAAAAACGGAGATAGTACTTGGACAGCTTGGTGTTGTGATCATTTTTAACGATGATATCAACAGAAACATGCAGCTTTATGCAAGTGATTTCTTATAACCTTTTTTTGTATTGTTGTAGCTTCCTTCTTGACCCATATTGTTAAGCATCTCTCAACTATCCTGCTGTATTGTTATTTGCTGTCTAAAGGCATGCTAAAAATCCTGAAGAATTCTAACGAATAAGGGAATTCTGTACTGTGGCCAAGGCATCAACCTGCAGGATTCTAGAGAAGTTTGAGCTTACATCAGTTCTAGCCTCATTTTTCGAAATTACATTTTTCTTATGAATGTAATGTCCATGAGTTTGTTAATGTTGTTTCTTCTTGCTTAAAAGTTTGTGATTTTAAAATTTTCAGGCTGTTATAAAGCAGTTCAGTACTACTGGCTATGAGCACTCAGATTCCATTGTGATTGATGAGGTTGAACTACAGAGACATCAACAGCTTGAGAAACTGTATACTTCTACTCGTTCTGGAAGGGTAAGGATGGAAGAGTTACAGACAACAATGCTCATCCTCTTTGCTGTATATTCCTTAGTTCAATGAATTACCTTGCTATCATATTGAATTATTAACCATCTCTAGTAGATCACACATATGTTCCTGTAAAAAAAAGGTTGTGCATCATGTCTTTTTACAGTTTATACTCGTTACTCGATGCATTAGACAGCTTTTTTTCCCCTAATTTACTGTATACAGAAGTGAAGGCTGTCATTGCAGTGTATGAGTCGCTGAGATCCATAATGCCTCTTACTAAATTCATCTGATATATGCATGCTTACAGGATTTCCAAAAGGACATAGTTAGAGCAGCTGAAGGCTTGGTTTCCATTGGAAGCAAACATATTGAAGTGGGTATGTGATTCATATCTGTTATTATCATTTCAGGCTGATATTCCCTCGCGGGCTAGGGTAACTGCTATTGTGATATTTCCTTGCCTTATTTACATTTTCCACCATGATAGAGCCATTAGTGAGGATTAGAAAATATTTATCCTCCAGAATTTATACTATTAGCTTGAATCATCTTACTTTTCTATCATTAACGCCAATGTATTACTGAGCATGCTTTTAGCCTAGTTTTAAAAACCATGTCGCAGTTGCAATTTAAGTAGAGAAAACTAGAACTGGGTCCTTGTTTGGTCCTGTTTTTTCTATTGGATTGGACATGGAAGTCGACCTCTTTAAAATGTATGATAAGCCAATCAAATATTTGCCAGTGCAGAGAGTTACAGCTAGAAAAATCTGGTGTGGCCCTGCCAATGGCTGGTTTGGTGCATGGGCATACGGTTGATTTTTTTTTTTTTTAAGAAGCAGTGGGAGTTACGCTTATTCTCTGAAAATGAGGATCCAGTTCTGAGGTTCAAGCCGCCCTGCATCCCCAAGGATGCATTTTGGGTGTCTTGTACCTTAAATAAAACCATTCCAGTGGATACACGACCAACCAGCAAACTTGTAAAATCTGAAGCATTGTCAGGTCAAGACCAATCCAGTTCATATAGTTATGCCTTTCACAATATTATCCCAGTTTCCGAAATCGAAGAATGAAGATAAAATTATCTGACACATAATGATGGGAACATGTTAAGACTCCATATGGAATGTGGACAGTTTTTTCCAGATTAATCTTAGAAATCAAATATCTTTTCAGTAAATTTCTTTGTAGTACCTTTTCTCGAGTACGTAGGAGAGCTGCATATCATTGCATTATTAGAAGAAGAAAATTACAAAACACACACCCAAAGTTCTTTTACATTGTGCCTTTTAAAAATTAGAACACAAGACCCAAACTAAACGAAACACTGCACCTGACTAGGATCAGTCAACAGCGCTGTGTAGTACCTTTAAGCTTGTGAGTCCAAACATGGCCCAATCAGTCCTTGGTTTATTTAATGCTTTGTTTGGCACTGCATATTATTTGTACTTGTATACAAAACCCACAAATACAACATCTGGGAAAATGTAACATATATGCTCTTTATTTTGGTCACAGGGACAAAATTTTCAGAGGACTGCTTTAGATATGGTGGTGAAAATAATGCAAGCGATGAAGCTCTTGCAAAAGCAGCATCACTGTATGGAGGTGCTTTGAGAAATGTTGAGAAAGAATACGAAGATTTCAATAGAATTTTATCTTCTCAGGTATATGTTGATTATTACTTGAGCTTTTTTTCCATGTAAGTCCTGTTTAGTTGGAGGTAGTCTACGTTAGTGGGGATTTAGTTTTGAAAGCAGATTTGGCGCCCGTGGGGGTTCCCACCCCCAATTGTTGAAAATGCGATAATTTTACACGTTGCAACTTTTAAAAAATGTCAAAAAAAAGTTATTGTTAAGTAACAAATATAAGAGTTATTATCACAAAAAAAGAGTTATGAAAACCTGCAAAAGATCATTGTCAAAATTATCTTTGATATCAAGATTCACAAATCGCAAGGGCCACAGTTTGCACATGGTAAACAGTGCCAAATTGATTCTTTTCTATTTTGTTTTTTTAAATCTAGGACAAATTTTATGCTAAAATTATATGAATATACTTCATTTCATATGTACTACACATCTGATGCTGAAAATTAAAAGACTGCCACATGTGGAATTCACAATGGGGGCACAGGCACCTCTTCGCACCAAACAATTACCAATTTGTTTTTTGTTCTTTTTTAAGTTATCAATTGGTTGCCTGCTTGGTGGGCATAATGATTTAGGTGGGATGGGAAACATGTCTTTGGAGGGTACAACTTCAACAATTTGAAACCCATGGGGAAGGACACTGATTGGTTCGGGCCTAAACCCATAATTTGGACCCACCCAATACATGAGGGTCTCACCCACCACAGGTCGGATCAACAAGTAAATGGGATGCAACGAGTGGATTTTATAGGGATGTAAAAGGTGCACTTAATGGAGTACCTCCAAACCTCTTAGTTCAAAAAAATGAACTAGTTTTTCAAAAGTGAGGGCAAGTGTGAAAATTTAGTTCATTTTTTTGAACTGAAGAGGTTCGGAGGTGAACCTAATGGATCTCTAGTTTCACCCCTAGGATTTTATACATATATACACCTTGGGTATGCGCGCATACCCATCTATCATGTACATACTCAATTTAAGATTTTTCAAAATGATAACCATGAAAAAAAATTCAGGAACCCGTATGTTTTAATGTAAACTGCAATACTGCACTACTTTGTGTGTATAAATAGATACATCACTATATGATTAAAATTAGGAGTCCCACTGAAGTTTGTTCTTTTTTATGACTTTCAAAAATCTTAAATTGAGTATTTACTCATACTCAAAAAGATAAATGTGTATGCGCGCGTACTCAGAATATGTTTTTAAAAGTGGGAATAACTACGCTTGGGAGTAGAGAGGGGTTATTGTGCACACCAGGATTTGAAGCCTGGTGGGAGGCCACAATTAATTTGTGATTTTTAAGTGGAATGGATACATCTCAGCGACTCAGCCCCTTAAAAGTGACTTATTACTAGCATAAGATCGGATTTGGCACCCACGGGAGCGCGCACCCCAGTTATTGAAAATGAAACAATATTACATGTTGCAAGTTTTAAAACATTTCATAAAAATCATGTTAAGTAGCACACATTTAGAGTTATTTTAAAAAAAAGATCATTGATAAAATCATCTTTGATATCAAGATTCAAAAATCACGAGGGGAACTGTTGGCACTGCCATATTGTTTCTTTTCTAATGTTTCTTGAAATCTAGGACGGATCGGATGCTAAAATTCTAAGGACACACTTCATTTCATATGTATACTGCACATCTGATTTTGAAAGATTGCAACATGTGGAATTCGCTAATGGGATGCGGCACCCTGGGTGTCAACAATTACCGTTTCTAGCATGCCTTTACTCCCTGAAGTTTCTAAAAAAATTCCATTGATGGATGTAATTTATTTTTGTTTTGGTCATAATTGAAATGTTAGTTTCGATAGAACCAAAATGTTGAAAGTTTTATAGAGTTCATTTCCTTTTACCAATAATCCAAGCAATGATGAAGTGCCATATGCTTCTGTTTTTGTTATTTTTGTTTTGTCCATTATTTTCTGATGCTTGTGATTTTATTAGGTTCTTTATGGAAAAAAGAGCAACCCATATCGTTGAGTTTCGCATTCTGAAATATGTGCTATTAAAATTAGAAAGAAGAGCATTAGTATGTGTATGGTACATTGATTAAATTGTAACATATTATTCCATGTATTGACCTCTCAGACAATAGACCCATTGAGGGCAATGGCTATGGGTACACCCCTTGAAGATGCTCGTGGTCTTGCACAGCGTTATAGTCGGATGAGACATGAAGCTGAGATCCTCGTACGTATTTTTCGACGCTCTTGATTTGTGTTGCAATTGAGTCATTTCCAGTTATCTCTACTTCCATTCACCCTAATTATTCTTGTTTGTTCAATAGTCTACTGAAATTGCTAGAAGAAAGACTCGGGTAAGAGAAGCTCCAATTGCTGAGAACACTACAAAACTTCAGCAGTCTGAAGCTAAAATGATAGAGCACAAAGCAAGCATGGCTGTGTTAGGAAAGGAAGCAGCTGCTGCACTTGCTGCTGTTGAATCTCAGCAGCAACGGGTAACACTTCAGCGGCTGGTTGGCATGGTTAGATTGCCTTCCCATACTATATGGTTATTTATTTGCATTGGTTTGTAAACACTCATTTATTGTTTGTCCTTGGTCATTTGTCCTGTTGAAGGTAGAAGCAGAAAAATTATTCCATTTGAGGTTAGCTGCTATACTTGATGACGTTGAAGCTGAGGTAAGGCTTTCACATTTTGCTCTGATTACAATAACTTATCAAAATTATCTTCGCATTTGTAATTCTTTGATATTTTTTTTGTAGATGTCCTCAGAGAAGCAAAAGAGAGAATCTGCACCACCTACTATTCCTTCTCATAAGCGAGCTGAGAAAGCCCAGTACTTCCTCGCCGAGGTAAAAGGAGTAACTGACTGTATACAGTAATGAGTGCGGATTTTCTACTCTGGTGCTATTTTCCATATACCCCCTCCGGTGGGTACCTACAAACCGCCTACATCAATGGAAAATAATATAAATGCTGATCCTTTTTTGTTGCTACAGGCAGTGCATAACTTCAATGGCACCACTGAGATGGAACTGAGCTTAATTGTTGGTGATTATGTTGTTGTTCGTCAGGTTGGTGTGCTTATGACAGCCTCAGCTATTAATAATATAAACACTGTCCTGCAGAACTTTTGTTAATGAGACATAAGGAATCACCTGATCAAAGATGATCAATTTGTATAAATGCATTATCCTCCTGTAGTTGTTAAGACTACCTACATGCTGGGACTGATAACTACAGTAACTGAAGAAAAGAGTCATAGAATGGTGGCGCCAACATAGATGGAATTATCCTGTCCAACTAAAAAAGACAATGAAATTACCTAATTGCTAATACTATTTTGCTGTATAGTCTGCTTATTTTCTTTGTGCCTGCACCAGATTACCCCTAACGGTTGGGCTGAAGGAGAATGCAGAGGGAAGTCAGGGTGGTTTCCTGCTGCCTATGTTGAGAGGCGTGAAAGTACGCCCCCAAATAAAGTTTTCCCGCAAGCTTAAGGTCATAAATGGTTATCTATTTCTACTGTGCAATGGTCTTGACTGGAAATGTCATTCGATGCCGTGGATGCAGTCCTGTAACTTACGAGAGGTTTATAATTCTTGTATATCTTATACATTCATGTAGTGGCCTAGAATTTAGATAGATCCATTTGCTTCCGCTTGTGCCCGCACTGAATATGTTGTTTATCTTTTGTATAAACATCATCACTGTAAAGAAACCCTTTTGACTTGCTTTATGTGCTTGTAATGATATCTTTTCATATCAAGGTATCAACTCACACTGCAGAATTTTAGAATGCTTGTCAAACATGATATAGAAACTATTGTTCCGTATACGACTGTTGGATGGCCAACAGACTGATACGATTGTATATAAAAGTGGAAATTATTCACCTGTCATCTAGTGTTAGAATTTCGAGCTCTGTTTATCAACATCACAGGATACAAAAGAACACATAAGCATTGTGAACAAAGACGATGCATTGCCAAACAATAATAAAACATGTACATTTCGCTCAGAGCCCTTAAGCTATCAAGACTTAAACATGTTTACAACTCAGCTGGGAAATGATATTCCCAGTTTCCCGTCCCCTTCATAATCATGACTGGTATGAGGCTTGCATTGCATGTCACAGGAACCTCGCCTGGGATAAGATAAAGATATGAATCTGGTACGAGGCACATTGAAGGGCGGGTGACTCACAGCTGCTCTGGTTCGAACTTCCAAGTATTCCCCTGTAAAATATGAATGTCAACCTTTATTATTGACTGCAACATCGCGGTGTTTATGGTTTGCATGTAGCTCACACCATTCATGCTAGACTGATCATGTTTCGATATGTTTGCACATGACCCGTGACCCATCAATCAACATTCATCTTGACCAAGCCACAACTGTGGCAGAAACCTTTTTCTGATACACATCAAGGTTGGGATGGCGAGGCTACAAGTAAACTATAGGCACAGTATATTCAGCAACATAATTCATACCCAATCAATCACCATTCATCAGAAGCATGTCACCGGAAACTGTGTTTAAACTTCAGTGACAGGACCAACAAGGAAATCAGCCTTTATCTTCGCCCAGAAGCTCTTTGAATGTCATAGGGACCCCAGGTAGCATGCGTTGAACCAGGACCATACTGGGAGCCAGAATCAGCAGTGTTTGCCTGTGATAGAGATTTGATTTGAGAATGTGTTTCATGTTGCTCCACACAAATAATGAAGCCAGAAGACGTACTTGATTCATGTTGTATCCCGCATTATAAGGATTTGGGGCATAACTGGTTTTGCTATTCCCGTAGCTTCCAACATAACCTGCAAGATAAATGCCAGTCAGTATAGCACACATACTACATACTTACAGATAAACAGTTGAGTAATCAGCTTCACCTGTTATGTCATAGTGTTCTGAAATCTTAAATTTCAGAACACTAAGGCAGTAAGGCTCTTACTCTGAACAAGATTATGATTATTAGAGAATTTGGATTCTGTTAGGGGTTTTCAGAGATGATTGAGGTCCTATTCGGTTTGAAGGGGTTAAGAAGGGAATAGAAGAGACTGAATTCCCTACTTGATTTATTAGGGATTAAATCTCCTCAATCCACTCCAAATCCCCTCATAGGCGAGGTATGGATTTAATTGCATTCCTTACCCTCTTATCCCCTTCAAACTGAACAAGCCCTTAGTTTTTAGCATGCAAATTTTCTGTAGCACTATCACTTACTAGAAAGGTTTAAATGATTAAAAAAAACTCAAAATAAGTTAATACCCTGATTGCCAAAAGAAACAGCAGCCCGTGACCTCTTCTCAGCATTAGCAATTTCAGCTCGAAGTTTCTCTACTTCAGAAGCCACTGAAATCAAATTCTTCTGCATCTCCTGCCCCTGCTCATAACTTTCAGCATATCGTTTCTTCTCAAGCTCAATACTTGACCTGCATGTTGGTTCATTAATAAGTACCATATAATATCAATGAGACCAAAGGCATTTGCCACAATTCAATTAAGGATCATATTATGAAAGGGCAGTTAAAACTATACCAGCACTAGAACTAATACTGGCTCTTTAATACAAAATAGGAACCCAAAATTGTGCCGAAATCACAAGAACTTTAATAGGCTAGGCGTAAATCCACACTCTCAATCAACTGAGCACCAATGCTCAAACTATACACCATAAAGCACACCATATTAGTTTGGAGTGACAAAAAGATAGCTCTGCAGTAAGCATGCCAATTAAGAAAGAGGGAATATAAGTCAGGGGGGAAGCAGACCAAGATTACAAAACTTGCATGCCCAAAAACGAATATATTTTTTGCAACAAGGGTGAAAATTCCAGGCCCTCTTTTTCTTGAGGAATATACAGTAAGGGGAACCCCTACCGTGCTAGAGATTACTGTTAAAAGATGAAATAAATTAAGGAACTGCATAGGCCCAGAGGCCCCGACAACGTGAAGAGAGGCAGAGGAAGGCCAAACTTGACATGGGAGGAGTCCGTAAAGAGGGACATGACATGAAGGATAGGAATATCAAGGAGTTAGCCATAGATAGAAATTTGTGGAAGCTATCGATACACGTGTCAGAACCTTGGTTTTCTTTTTAACCTTTTTTCCTTTTCTATCTTCCATCGTTTGTTTTTGTCAGACATTTGTGTTTAGGTGCTTTTCCCTTTTCTATCTTGCATCGTTTGTTTTTGGTTTGTTGTGTTTGCTTGTCTTCCATCATTTGTCCCCTCTGTATTCTTTGGGTGTTGTTTGTGTTTGGTTCTCGGATGTTTCATCTCTAGCCTACCCCAACCCAACATGTTTGGGACTAAAAGGCTTGATTGTTGGTTGTTGGTTGTTGGCATAGGCCTAGAGGCCAAAGTAGAAGTTAAAAGAAAAAATGTACAAACAAGCAAAAAGGAAGCTATCCGAATTAGTCTATCAGGTTAGTGAACAGGAGAGTAGTGTCTTCCTGCAATCTACAGGTCTTGTATCTTGAAAAGTAGTAGTGGTAGATTTTACAAAGATCTACCTCAAATGTTGTGTTTCATGCCTGATCTCCTGGATCTCAGCTTTTAATGCAGAGACCTGCTGCAAGTCCACTGCTGAACGAGCCAAATCTTGTGTTAACCCCTGGACCTGGCCTGTGAGTTCTTGTCTTGCTGCACCCAGCTTTTGAATGTCTTGACGAACCTGTGCAAGTTCTGCTTTCATATCATCCAATGTTAGGAGCTCTCCCTCCATCTTCAGTGACCTCTCATAGATCTAAGGGGGGAAAAAACCATGTCAAGAGTCAGAACCCCAGGTCGTAGGCAATAATGAACTATTTCAAGTAAGCGTGCGGATTTGGTGTTCCATGGTGCTCCCGCACCATGAATAGCTACCAATAGCTACCGTAGATGGCCGGATCTTTGAGATTGGGTTGACGGACGGCTAACGTGCATGCTACAGTACAGCCAGCGGACTTTCTCTGTTCACAGCCGCATCTCCCCTGCTGCTGCCCTTTGAGCAGCTGCCGGGCCAGTGAGCCTTCAATCCCAAACCTTAACCCTCATCGGAGCATCACTGGAGTTGTGGAGGAAGGGAGAGAGAGGGAGAGGGTGAGGGAGGGAGCAGGAGGAGGAAGAGGGAGGGAAGGGGAGGGAGAGCAGCAGCAGGGAGGGGAGAGGGAGAGAGCGCAGCAGCTGCAGCTGCAGGTGGGAGGAGGGAGAGAGCGCAGCAGCTGCAGCAAGGAGGGAGGGACAGAGCGCGCATAGCAGCAGCATAAACGCGCGCGCGCGCAAGAGAGAGAGAGAGAGAGAGAGAGAGAGAGAGAGAGAGAGAGAGAGAGCACATCAACAGCAACATGACGGCGTTGTGGTGTGGGCGCACCCCAACCCGCCATTTATTTTCCGTTCAAGTAAATCAGGAAATTTTAGTTCAGATATTGATAACAACTTGAAACAAGGCAGCTTACCTCAAGTTTAATATTAAAAAGGTTTAGTTATACAGCTTCAACCTTAGAACGAATGCAAAAATAGGCAATGCAATGAAGAATAAAAATAGAAGCGCAAAAACTGAAAGAAAGGAAAATAAATGATCTTGGGTAAATTTTGCAAGAGAACAATGTGGTGATCATGTTATCTTTGAACCCCAGAGGAACAGATTCTCATGAGAAAGGGTGTGCACACACTCTAACCAATAAATGTGAAGGAAAATGATCCAGGTACATTAAGCATGTAATGTTATGTATTTTGCACTATAATATATAAAACAATTGTGAGTGATAAATGTTGGGTGAACGTGCCACCCCACAAGGAGCAGAAATCTATGCCTTGCTGTCATTTTTCACATTTTTCACTCTTTGTTCTCTCCCTCTTTCATTATTACCATTATTACATGACTCCCAAGACAAAGATGTGTTTAAGGTTCGATCAAGTGTAAACTGACACATCCCATCTCAAGTGCAAAATTTCCAAGGACATGAATGTGAAGACAAAAACAAATACAGGATGCTAGACAGACCTGTAGTGTCTCGCCTTATCACTACTATCCAAGTATCTGGTGACTATCTATTGCCTTATCACTGCCTAACCTGTGTTGGTGGCAACCTAATCCTGCTTAGGCATTTGGAACCTGTAGGGGAGTCATTGCGTGACACAAACTTTCCTCTTTGTCAAACTTTTTTTTTCTGTTTCTCTCCCATATTCCCCTAGTTTCGGTATTAGCAAGGATAGTTGAACACGAGACTGGCACTTGTGCAAGTTCATTTTGCAGTTTGGTGGACCAGGGTGCCAGGTACAAAACTTGTCATTATAATTACAAAGGTTCCTATTTACCTGCACAAGGAGTGCTAGAAACCTAAGCTACCCGTGGGCTATTTTCAGAGCAGCAGAAAATCCTATCCAATTCATTGGCATACATATACTACAAACTTTACCAAAATTAACCCAATTTGTGAAACCAGGAGCAATTTAGAGCTCAACACAAACACCAAACTAACATCCAGGAAGCTCATGGGGGCATGTATTCGCACCTCGCGAAGACGAAGATCACCGTCCTCCTGTGCTGCGGCAAGAGCACGCGCTGTGCGGCCAAGCTCGTGCCGCGCGGCGGCGACCTCCTGCACTAGCGCGACGTGCGTGGCGGCCAGCCGCTGGTTCTGCCCGAGGAGAACGTGCGCCTCCTCGATCTCCGCTCCAAGTCGCTCCTCAAGCGCCGCCACCACGTGCGGCTGAGGCGGCAGGGGGCCACCGTGTCCCGCGAAATGGTGGTGATGCGGCAAAGGCTGCTCGCGGAAGGCATCGGGGTGTCCGGGTGGCAGGCGCGGTGGCTCGCGGAAGTCGTCGAGGTGATGGCGCGGGGGGAGGCGCGCCGGCTCGCGGTAGTCGTCGAGGTGGTGGTGGGGCGGGATGTGGGGGTGGTGGAGCGGAGGAGGTGGCTGTTGGTTACTGCTGCCGGCACCGCCGCGCGGGAAAGAGTGGGGCAGCGGGTTGCGGTGGCGGCCGGCCATGAGGAGTCGCCGGAAGACTGGAAACCTAACGATGAACGGGGAAACGGTTTTAGCCAAACCGACAAAGCATGGAAGATAGTTGTACCGTGGATATTCAACGATAATCACTGTTTTCGTTCGCCCTATCATCTCGTATCCAACCTAGTACTCCCTCCGCCTGAGTGTGCATAGGGGTTATCCCAAAAAACTTTTAATAAAATAATAACTAGATTTATAGAATATATCAATAATATTTAGATCTCTAAACAAATTTATAAAAACACATTAATCTAAATATTAAGCTGAAGATGACTGATTTCTCTAACACTCTTTTTGATGGAGGGAGTGACAAAGATCACCGTTGAGCTTAGAGTTTCTTCATGGATCAAGATGTATACGTTAGCGGGATTAGATGAGGGCCCGTTAGAGAGATCAGATGGAAGAAGTGGGAAGTGGATGGAGTGGCGAAGAAGAGAATCATCATAAGTGATGAAAGATAATCACGACGGGATAAATAATAAAAAAACTTGAATTCTAAAATGTTAGTGCGGTGGAAGGCACGTTCAATATACTCTCTCCATTCTTTTAAGACTTTGTTTATGACAGAGTTTATAATATCAAGAAAGAATTAAATAGTTCCATCTTCCGTGGTCCTACTTTGTTCACATGTCAAATTAAGCTCTACGGGTTATCGAGGCCAAGGCTTGCGAGATTGTTCAAGGGTGCGCGTGTTTGACCCCTTGACTAACCAAACTTTTTTTTGTTCGAAAAAAGCACACTCATTTAAACACTACCTACTTAAAACTCTTTTTACCTAAAATGAATTGCTTTGTGAAAAATGAAAAAAAAAAGTAAAACGAATTTAAAAAGAAACGGAGGGAATACTATG
The DNA here is from genome assembly GCA_001182835.1 of Oropetium thomaeum. NCBI lineage: Eukaryota > Viridiplantae > Streptophyta > Magnoliopsida > Poales > Poaceae > Oropetium > Oropetium thomaeum. Next base: position 2,262,115 of record LFJQ01000015.1, on the reverse strand, counting down.
AATCGGTGATCAAAACACATACAGATAGAATCAGGGTAGGCAAAAGAATCCTTACTCTAAACGAGCCAAGATAAATGGTCTACTCCAATTTATTTTAGAAGGTTTTGAAAAAGAATGGATGTAACGGCGAGAGCCATCAGAGAGAAATAACGAGGGTATGATCATAGAGAAGATGTCAAGATAGGAAGGTGCGAAAGTTGGGAAGGGGCATGGCGCGCATAGGAGCGGATGTCGTCGGCATCAGAGGTCAACATCAGAGATGATTTGAGTGAAAAGTTTGAAGGTAGAGGGTGAGTTATATAAAAGAGAACCCTACTACTCAAAAAACAATTTTTTGAGACAGGAACTATCGGTAAAATCTATTTAAAATGAGCCGTCAGAAATACGCCAATAAAAAATATACTATCGATTGATTGACAAAATTAGTTTTCTTTACAATTTTCTTAGAATCAACATATTAATGTGTCATTCTATATATGCTTTTTTCGATATTCTTGCGAAAAGTCGACTTTCTAGTAGTGTGCTTCCATTCTAGTTTTAGATCAAGGTTTGCCTAGGTAAGTGTTGGGAATGATCTCAAAACTTCCAACATTTGAATTTTTTTTTCAAGCTCGGCTATTTGTAGATACTCTTGCATTTTTTTATCGTCCTGACCAGAAACGATAAGAAAAAACAATGAAAGAGTACATTTTTTTTATTATTTTCTACCATTTTCTTAGTATTTTTTTTATGTACAATCTAGGTTGGTTTATGTTCTCAATCAAAGGATATCAAAACTAAAATGTGGCATTTGAAGTTTATTGCACTTTTGCAAAGTAAAAAGTATCTTTTGTTCCTCGTGAGTGTTTTCTTATATTGTATAAATTCTTTGTTCTAAACACCACTGTTTGTTTGATTGATTTAAAGAATTATTAAATACTACTACCTTCGTTTTTTAATTATTAATCTTTTTAGTATAAATTTATATTAAAAGAGGATCAACAATTAAAACGAAGGTAAATTTATAATAAAAGGATCAACAATTAAAAAAAGAAGGTAGTACTCCCTACGTTTAAAAATAGAGTTCGTTTAGGATAAGGGCACGGTCTTAAAACATAACTTTGACTTTCATTTTCTACGAAAATATTCATTCAAAAGTGATGCATGTATATTTTTCTTAAATATATTTTAAGACAAATCTATTACTATAATTTTTATTTAAACTTTAATAAATTAAAAGTTATCTTTACTACTTATTAATTCTGTATTCATCGTCCGTGCGCTTGTTATTCCGCCTGGCGAGCGCGCGTCCTGTCCGTGGAGATTTGGCCTGCCGTCCGATATAAAAGCAACAAATCACGTAGCACAAGACCCTAATCCGGCACAACCACCAACAAATCGTGTAAATCCCAGACCCTGCACGTGAAAGACGCGCCGTCGTATCCACGGCATCTGGGAGCTTCTTCTGCAGATCGAAGCACAATAAAATTAGCTTGAGCAAAGAAAGTGAGCTCACCAGGTTGACCTGTTTTCCATGCAGTCCCTATCCAATCGGAGGATTCAAAGGAGATTACTATTACAATATGCATAAGAAGCACGGATTAATAGTGGTTGGAGAGAGAGAAAGAGAGACGTTGGAAGAAGCTGCTCTTGCCATGTAGAAGCTATCGTCACCATCAATAGCCGTCTTGGCCGTACAATTGAAGCTTCCATCGCACGGATCTAACAGGGACTTGAGGTGGGAGGGGAGAGGACCAACGAGCAGGATGGAGCGGAGCATAGCGCTTTGCTGCGACGAGGAAGAAGTAGAGCAGCAGTCGTCGGCCACTGTTCGGCCTCACGCTTGCATCGGAACGCTTGTTGCATTGGTGCTAGATTTGAGAGAGGAGAGGAAAATGTAAGACAGGAGTGGAGCTCTTATATGGGGAAGGATATGAATAGATGATTGGATAAGTGAGGGTGAGGGGCAAGCGACGGACCATAACCAAAAAAACGAAATTAATAAATATTTCGGGTCCAACCTCGATTAATGCGTTTCCTTGTAATAGCTCATTGTTATGTACGTAATTTCTGTTTTGAGGTGATCACTAGGATGTTTGATTTGGGGGGATTTCGTGCTTAGTTTGAAGATTTTACGGTTCGATTGTAATTTGATCCGGTTTTATATGGTACTAATCAGGTGATGTTAATGATTTAGGAGAACTGCTCATTTTTAGGATGCTGTGGTGTCTTTGACAAAGGTATGTCTCCTTCTAAGATAACTAAAATTTTGTATATCTCTCGGTCATATTTTTGGAATAATCAATATTAATATTGGTAACATTATGTTTGTGAAGTTGTAACAATTTATAACTAAAGACAGGATATTTAGTTCTTTAGCTGAAACAATAAAGCATTTTAATAAAAGAAATCTAAAATTATTGTAGGTAAAACACTAAATATAAAATAGTAAAATTGTTGATGAAAATTCAAATAAATCTATAATATCTACCGACATAGTATTATCTTAATCGGGTCGAGAAAAAAACTTAACATAAAAACAAATGATGCACTATTTTTTTGAGCAAGGATGTCATTTTATAATATAAAAAAGATAAAAAACCGTAGCAACGCATGGACATGCTACCGATTCATGATTTATATTTCTAATGTTTAACCAATATATATTTTAAAGCAAACTCTTTTTTAAAACAGAGTAAGTACTATTTAAAACCGTTAGTTAGCTTTCAGTTAGAACTCAGAAGCTCTGTATCTATGCTATGTCTGAAGAGCGCCAAAAAAAACAGAAAATGCACTACTAGTGCAAGATCGATACTAATACAACAGAAGATTGAGACAGGCGTATACAACAGAAGAACGAGAACCGACCTTCTCCGCTCGCTCTTTTTTGACAATTTGATTCCGGTGTCAAAAAATTCCCAATCCTAGTCCCCCCGCCTCCGGCCCGCGCCGCCCTCCTCCGTTCTCGCGGCCCGCGGCCGCCGCCTCCCACCGCCGGGTCGCGGCCGCCGCCACCGAAGCTCCTCTAAGCCCGGAGGACATACCCAAACCCGAGCCCTAAGCCAATCCAAACCCTCCTAACCCTAACCCCTATCTTCTACTTCCCATCCTTGCTAGACAACAGGGCCGCAAGTTCAAGAGGCAACGCCTTAAGCGCCTACTGCTGCGCCTCGAGCCGCCGACCGAGGCAGCCAGAACCAATGGAGGTAACTGTGTTATTATATCCTAAGCTACCTCGCATGCTTCCTGATTTGGCTTGCTTGTGCTCACACCGGGGCGGCTCTGCGTTTACTTCTATCGCTGTCTTACAGGGGAACGGGAAGGTCGACCTCGAGGCGACGATGGCTACCCTGGCACCAGAGGAGGATACGGCGCAGGGGCTTATTTTGCCCAGCAAGGAGCGGGTCATGTACCGGCCACCGCCTGGGAGGTCCGCCCTAGGTATGGAATTGGTGCTTTGCATGCAATGTAGCATACATCTCCTGATTCATGAATGTTTTGTGAACACAATGGTACCGAGTTTATTTTGCGTGCTGCTTGCCTACCTGGTGTAATCAGTGCAATTTTCTTGTGCACTGATTCCAGATGAGTTTTTATCCTTCCCTGGGAATTTATAGTTTCAGGGAGCTAATTCTGGGTCTGTGCTCTGGCAGGTCTCGACCTCCTTGCTCATAGGAAGCGGGAATTGGAAGGTGCCAATGTATTTAAGCCTCCTCCTCCAAAGGTACCCGTTGCCGCCGATTCTACCGATGAAGATGAAAAACTCGAATCTGGGGAGAATGATACCACGAGCATATCTGGGATTTCTCGTGCTAATTCGTCTCGCCGCTATCGTGGAAGCGGTTCCGATGATAAACAATCTTTGAATGGTGCGTTCTTCTTACAACCATACAAAATACAATACAAGAACCGTTATGATTTTATCCTCAATTAAAATGCTGTGCATTCATGCTAATGAGTCATCCATGTATTCATTTTTGTAACCTTCAGCTGCTCATGAGAATGAGAGATCCCAAACGCCTAATCGTCAAGATGAATCCTCTCGGCAAGAGGTCAGTAATTACGTAAGAAACTGTCAACCTGCTGTCCCACCTACTTGGTTTGGTAGTTGCATCAATAATTTAGTTAATTTTGCTCTCATCATACGCAATCAATGCCCGCTACTTTACAGGTGCATGTCTCTAAAAGCTCTCAAGGCTCCCATTCTCAAAGCACACCTCGTAGATATGATAACTATGATGATAGAAGATCCCGAGACAGGCATGGTGAACGCGAGAGGTCCTCGTCTGTTGCTTACAGTAGCAGTGGAAAGCAAGGACGATACCATGATGACAGGGAATCTCAAACTAGGCGCAATGAACATGAGAGGTCGACATCCATTGACCATAGTAGTAATAAGAGAAGTAGATATGAGCGATATGAGCACAGCTCAAGAAGCTCAAGAACACCTGGTATTTTTCTTAGCTTTTAGTTCTTTTTCACTCTTTGACTCGCTGGCTTGATGCTTTATCAGACAAGAGTATCTTTATTTGTTGCTATAGCACGATCTGACTGGGACAATGGACGCTGGGAGTGGGAAGATACACCTAGGCGAGACTACCGTGATGATCGTCCGGGCTCCCGTAGGCATCCTTCGCGGTCTCCCATGCTTGGTGCTGCATCCCCTGATGCACGCCTTGTGTCTCCTTGGTTAGGTGGGAATACACCTCGTTCTGCAGGTAAAGAAAGCCTACCTGATACTGTAAAATAAGTAATACTCTCTTCACATGCCGATGATATAACTAAATTGCTCATGATGTTTTTCATATCCAGCGTCACCATGGGATAATGTTTCTCCCTCGCCTGCCCCCATACGTGCTTCTGGCTTATCAAAAGGGTCTTCTTACTCACATTCCAGTGGAAGATCCCAGTCCCACCAGCTTACTTTTTCATCAATATCTGGTTCTAATGTAAGTTGAGTTCTATTTGTCTACCAGTATGTTTTTATATTCGAAGGACCGGTCTCAGTATACATCACTTAGTGAGAGCTTTGAATTTACATTTTTTTTTCCTGAATCAAAATTTTCTTCTTGTTGATTAGCTCAATCTCTGTAGTGGGCAAATATTTGGATTTCTGCATGTATTCATTAGTCAATCACAATATTTTTTAGTGATCGTTAGGCCTGTTCTATAGAGTAGTGTTGGCATACTAAAATAAAACATATCCAACAACTAAGCGTGGCAGAGATGCGTATGCTACGTTGGATATGTGGCCACACTAGAAGAGATCGTGTTAGGAATGACGGCATGAGAGAACGATTAGTAGTGGCACCAATGGCCGAGAAGCTTGTGCAACATCGTTTGAGATGGTATGGATATATCCAACGGAGGTTGCAAGAGGCACCAGTACGTAGTGAGTTAATAAGGCGCCTCGACAACATGAAGAGAGGCAGAGGAAGACCAAAGTTGACATGGGAGGAATCTGTAAGAGGGACTTGAGGGATTGATATATCGCTAAGGAATTAGCCGTAGATAGAAAAACTTGAGTTGTTCCTTTTAACCTTTTTCTCAATTTTAATCTGTCATTGCTCTTTCGTTGGTCATTGTTATTTGGGTGCTTCATTCTTTTTTACTTTTTTCTTCCGTTCATCACTTGGCTTCAGTTGGTTTGGTTTCGATGGTCTTTCATCTTTATTTTCTCTGTTTTTCTTTGGATCTTGTTTGTATGGATCTCTTTGGTTTCATCTCTAGCCTACCCCAACTTGTTTGGGATTAAAAGGCTTGGTGGTTGTTCTTGTTGTAGTGATCATTAGGCCTGTTATTTACTTCGATCTTGTGAGGTGGTAACCTTCTTTTTAGTTTCTTAAGAGTTCATTTGTTTACTCGATTATCGTATGCTGTTATATGCTATAACCACTGTTATCCCAGGTTATTAATGCTGATAGAAGCCCATCGAATGCTGATGGACACTCTGAGATAACTGAGGAAATGATGCAAGCAATGGACTATAATGCTGACCGTGCATGGTACTTTCACCTTTTCTCTTAATTTTATATTATAAGAAAAATGGTGATACGGTATATGAAACATTCAACAACAACAACTCACCTTTTAGTGTCCAGCAAGTTGGGGTAGTCTAAAATGAACCCGTAAGAATCAACATGAAATTTAAAATAATATAAAAAAGATGGAAAATAATTAGAGATAAGAAAAGGAAGGGAAAAGTAATGGTTAATTTTTTGTGTGTGTGTTGGGGAGGGGGGGGGGGGGGGGGTCATTTCCATAAGAATGGCTACTTATATTTGTTGGCTTGCCATGCTTATTGCAAACCCTCCTTTATCCAGGCATTGGACCGGATATGATAAATACAGGCAAAATGAATCTATTTCTTATATTTAGTTTCTATTAGAATCCAGAGTGTACATATTCTTTTTGTCTTTACCCCAAAGTAGTTTCTCTAATCCATTGGTATGTTCATTTCAGTGTTCTATTGTAGGGAATTAAAAATGATGAGTCAAAATCCTTATAATCACAAGAAAAGAATACATAATCAACTATGCTTCTAACTTTCAGGTATGATTGTGAAGAACATAGCACCATGTTTGATGGTGATAATTCTATGTATCTTGGAGATGAGAGTTCTTACAAAAAGAAGGAAGTACAGATGCCAAAGAAGCTGGTAAGCTCCATGTCTGTTCAACTGTACCATACTCCCAAATATTTACCTCCACTAGATTTGATTCCTGATTGGGACCCCTCATAGAAGTATGGAACTGGGTGTAGATGATAAATCAATAAAATAATAGAAAAATTGTAGCGTAAGACAATGTGGAGTATGCTGCTGCTTTCTAGTAAGAGTTGGGGTTGTTATTTTCAATGTCATGTTTGGGCTTCAGATTTTTCACGACCAGGTTAACTTACTGATAGTCCACCAGTCAGGTGCATTCAAGAAGTTACAACATACACATAGTGTTCTTGCCATTGTCTTATTCTTATCCCTGTTGTCTTGTTCAGATTTTACCCCCTTTTAGTTCATGAGCCTGATGAGCAATCAATATGGTCAAACACTCAGAAACTAGGATATTATTTCAGGAAATATCCTATTTTTAATTACTCTCCAGTAGATAGCTTGGTTGGCGACTTAACTCGGCGCCCTAGATATTGTGGTTTTCACAATTCTCTCCCGGTTGCAGACTCGTAGAGATGGTTCTCTGATGACCCTTGCCCAGAGCAAAAAATTATCACAGATGACTGCTGATAATGCTCAGTGGGAGGATAGACAGTTGTTGAGATCCGGAGCTGTCAGAGGAACGGAGGTGCAGACCGAATTTGACGATGAGGATGAGCGGAAAGTGATACTTCTTGTCCATGGTATGTACTTTGCTATAATAGTTTCCACCTATGTTCTGCTTGAAGTTTTATATGTTTTTTATCTGTTTACTGTTATTCATTTTTTTAGTAACACAACCATTGCAATCTTACCATAATGTTTGGAAATCTGCTATCTGTTTCTCATATAATATGGTTTCAAGGAATATTTGATGTTTCTTCTTAGAGGAACGATGAAGTAACATCATAGCCATGTTATCCTAAACGCTAAACGGTAAACAGTCAGTCACCTGCTGTTTAGCCATTATTTGGGCTAAGCGGTTGATTAGGCTAAACGGTCGATTAAATGGAAACGGCTGGTCACCATTTAGCGTTTAGACCGGTTTAAACGGCCGTTTAATCCCATTTAGGAAACAAGGTCATGGATGCAGTTATGTTAAATTGATCCGATCCTTGAGCTGTTTGTCTTACACTCTGTTATTTGGTATACATGCTACTAGATAATAGATATGACTGCTTGCTGGGATCCTTAATATCATTCACTCGTAGAATTCTGTAGCACAGTAAACATTGAACAGCTTAAGAGCAAATTGGTTAGCCTACCCCAACTTGTTTGGGACTAAAAGGCTTGGTTGTTGTTGTTGTAAGAGCAAATTGGTTTGGCTTCTTGTGAACATCCTTGTGGTGGCACACATGATCCAGTTGTTCATGTCAACCTGATTTCTATCTGCATGTGTGGTATCCAGTGTTTTGTTTTTGCATGACTGAAACTGTCAAGATTTGGAAACTATGTAGCATGCTTATGCCTAGATTTTGTATTATTTGCTAGCAAGATTTTCTACTAATGTACAATACTTAGATGCAATTTATTAATGCTGATAGGATTAATTTTTTGCAGACACAAAACCTCCGTTCCTGGATGGACGTGTTGTATTCACAAAACAAGCAGAGCCTGTAATGCCATTGAAGGATCCAACTTCTGATATGGCTATTATTTCACGCAAAGGTTCTGCGCTAGTTAGGGAAATTCGTGAAAAGCAGAGCATGAATAAATCACGGCAACGGTTCTGGGAGCTCGCTGGATCTAAGCTTGGGAATATTTTGGGCGTTGAGAAGACTGCTGAACAAGTTGATGCCGATACTGCAGTCGTTGGTGACCAAGGTGAGATCAATTTTAAAGATGAAGCAAAGTTTTCACAACATATGAAGGAAAAAGCAGAAGCTGTGAGTGATTTTGCAAAATCAAAATCTCTTGCTCAACAAAGGCAGTATCTACCGATATACACTGTCCGGGATGATCTGTTACAGGTATTTACTTTGGGTTTGCAAGTTTACTATGAGGCTTTGGCTGCATCATGAACCTTTATCTTTATTAAAGGAGTATGGTCCATAAAACATAAATTTCAACATTCAAGGGTTGGAATGTTGGACTATGAGATGCTGACTGATGAAACCCATTTGCATACAGAGAAATGGCAACGTCAAGATTCTTTCCTTTTAATATCGATAACTTTGATAGTCTAAATTGAAGTTCTTTGGAATTCCTTGTCTATTTAGACATCATAGCTTGGGCTTTTTTTTTTTTAGTTTATTTCCAGTGGTGTTGCTAGCATAATTTGGTGATAATCTGGTGTTATATTGATGCTGTTTGAGCAGGTTGTGCGTGAAAATCAAGTAGTTGTGGTTGTTGGTGAAACTGGTTCTGGAAAGACCACTCAACTAACTCAGTATCTCCATGAGGACGGATACACCACAACTGGAGTTGTTGGTTGTACTCAACCTAGGCGTGTGGCTGCCATGAGTGTCGCTAAGAGAGTTAGCGAGGAAATGGAAACTGAGCTGGGAGATAAGGTTGGGTATGCTATACGATTTGAGGATGTCACTGGTCCGAACACTATTATAAAGGTAAAACGCTGGCAAATTTTATGTTTTATGGGATAAAATTGTGCACCTTCAAACATTGTGTTTAATCTCAGGTTCCAGTATTTGTTATTTTATGTCAAAGTTTTATGTTATTTTACTCTTGTAATAGACGCATGAATACATTTGTGATAATATCTTACTAGTTGGTCAAAATTTAGGCCAGATTAATGTTTTGTAATTAACCTTTGATCACTTAGCATGGCATTGCTCAGACAATTTTTTTTTTTGCAGTATATGACAGATGGAGTGCTCCTTCGTGAAACCTTGAAAGATGCCGACCTTGACAAATATCGGTATACTGCTAACATGTCCCTTCCTTTTATTAGTATTGATATTCCCTTTATCAGTATTGATAAGAGTTTTGATGTTATATAATTCCTCATATTGACTTGAACTGTCTCTTTTCTTTCATTTTTTCCAGCGTTGTTGTCATGGATGAAGCACACGAGAGATCGCTTAACACTGATGTTTTATTTGGTATCTTGAAGAAGGTTGTTGCACGCAGACGAGATTTTAAACTAATTGTCACATCTGCCACCCTAAATGCTGATAAGTTTTCCAAGTTCTTTGGAGGGTAAGATGACATGATTGACATGTCCATTCCTAGTTCAATATGAGCCATGATTAATTCTTTAGGAGCCTCTCAACTAATCTCTCCTCTTTTTTTTCAGTGTGCCCATATTCCATATTCCAGGTAGGACATTCCCGGTGAACATTATGTTCAGCAAAACGCCGTGTGAGGACTATGTGGAAGCAGCAGTGAAGCAGGCCATGACCATCCACATTGCCAGTGGCCCTGGTGATATCCTAATCTTCATGACTGGGCAGGAAGAAATTGAGGCTACCTGCTATGCCCTTGCTGAGCGCATGGAACAGTTAATATCATCATCCACCAAGACTGTGCCCAAGCTAGAGATTCTGCCGATCTATTCACAATTGCCTGCGGACTTGCAAGCCAAGATTTTCCAGAAGGCTGAAGAGGGTGCTCGCAAATGTATTGTTGCTACTAACATTGCTGAGACCTCATTGACAGTTGATGGTATCTTCTATGTCATTGATACCGGGTATGGGAAGATGAAGGTATACAACCCACGGATGGGTATGGATGCTCTCCAAGTTTTCCCCGTCAGCCGAGCAGCTGCTGATCAGCGTGCAGGACGAGCAGGAAGAACTGGCCCTGGCACATGCTACAGGCTCTACACAGAATCAGCTTACCAGAATGAAATGCTCCCTAACCCGGTGCCAGAGATTCAAAGGACCAACCTGGGGAATGTAGTGCTTTTACTTAAGTCCCTCAAAGTTGAAAACTTGCTTGACTTTGACTTTATGGACCCTCCTCCCCAGGAGAATATCCTCAACTCCATGTACCAGCTCTGGGTGTTAGGTGCATTGAACAATGTTGGCAGCCTTACAGAAATTGGCTGGAAGATGGTGGAGTTCCCGTTGGACCCAACCCTAGCAAAGATGTTGCTCATGGGGGAGCAGCTAGAGTGTCTTGATGAGGTGCTGACCATTGTATCCATGCTATCAGTGCCGTCAGTCTTCTTCCGCCCAAAAGACAGAGCAGAGGAGAGTGATGCAGCAAGGGAGAAATTCTTTGTCCCAGAATCTGATCACCTTACACTCCTAAACGTATATCTGCAGTGGAAGTCTAATCAATACCGAGGAGATTGGTGTAATGAGCACTTCCTCCATGTCAAAGGTCTTCGTAAAGCTCGAGAAGTGAGATCTCAGTTGCTGGATATACTGAAAACCCTGAAGATACCCCTGACATCATGCCACATGGAATGGGATGTCGTGAGGAAAGCAATCTGTTCTGCCTACTTCCACAACTCAGCTCGATTAAAGGGTATTGGGGAGTATGTCAACTGCCGGAATGGGATGCCTTGCCACCTGCATCCCAGTAGTGCTCTCTATGGCCTCGGTTACACTCCTGATTACGTTGTCTACCACGAACTTGTCCTGACAACTAAGGAATACATGCAGTGTGTCACTGCAGTCGATCCACAGTGGCTGGCAGAGTTGGGCCCCATGTTCTTCTCGGTGAAAGCGACTGACACCTCCCTTCTCGACCACAAGAAGAGGCAGAAGGAGGACAAGTCAGCAATGGAGGAAGAGATGGAGAAACTGAGGCAGGAGCAAGCCGAGGCGGCACGAATTGAGAAGGAGAGGGAGCGGGAGAAGAGGGCCAAGCAACAGCAGCAGGTTGCTATGCCTGGCCTGAAGAAAGGCTCGACGTATGTAAGGCCGAGGAAGATTGGCTTGTAGATAAAAACGTTTTCCTCCAACGCTTGTTATTTTCTTATTGAGTTTTGACCCTGTACTATATTAATGAGCTAATACAGTCTGCGCTCTGCAGTATGTACAGAACACAGCATTTTGAATGTGGATGCAGGGAAAGAAAACGAGATTAGGAAAAAAAGAACCCTCAAACCAGTCGGTTTGAGTTCTTCATGAGTATTTAATCAAGAATGCATGTAACGTCGACTTGTGTATACGTTTTTAAATACAGTATTTTGACCCTGTACTATGTCCATGAGCTAATACAGTCTGCGCTCTGCAGTATGTACCAATCACAGCATTTTGAATGTGGATGTAGGAAAAAGAAACGAGATTAGGGAAAAAGGAACCCTCAAACCAGTCGGTTTGAGTTCTCCGTGAGTATTTAATCAAGGATGCATATAACGTTGACTTGTGTATACGTTTTTAAATACAGTAAATATTGAGTCTTTCAAAATTTTGGGCCTCGGATGTTTGATATTATGAGCTGACTAGAACAGCTTGGCAACTTAGAAGGCGATGACGGCAATAATAAAAACATTATTAGCAATGAGAGAAAAAAAAGGTATTGTGGCTGCTGGGATTCGAGCCCAGGTCTCCACGGCCACAACGTGGAATTCTCACCACTAAACTACAGCCACGTTTGTGTCTCTACAAAAGTATACAATTTACTAGTACTAGAACATAGCTTCTGTCCAGCACCAAAAACAGTTTGAGTTTTTTTCTTTTTCTTTTTTTGACAAAAAACTGCGGAGTTATCAGTGTGCTTCCATAACAACAACATCCTGCGCTTCTTCTTTCCCTGCCGATTTCGAGCGTGCTTTAGGTAGACACCGAAGAAACACAAGCCCGTGACAACTCAACCCAATCCCCATCAATTTCACAAGAGATAAAATAGAAACTGAAAAAGTCCTTTCAATCTTTCTCACCTGTAGACGAAGTTTAATTTACTGTCTCAATTACAAAACAGGATAATCTGATCTCTTAAGTATCAATACCGCCTGTTTTTTATTCTTTGGCGTGGAGCTGCCAGTGTGGCTCATATTAAATGCCATATTATTCTTTTTGTTCTTTTTAAGGAAACTATATTTAGGAGCTCAAAAAATATGAGCATTTTAATGTTTTAAAAAAATCCATGAACGAACAAAAAGTGTTTAGTAGTATATAGTCATTTGTTCATGTTTTTAAGTTTAAATAATCAATTGTTTTAAGTTGTTTGATTTTTAATAAGCCTATAAAAAATGAAAAGGTACTTTTTCTATACTATAACACAACTATAAAAAAGTCCAATGAGTTTCGGTGCCTGTGAAGGTGTACTTAAGAGGTTTACCTCACCCGCATCCATCACCGTTGATACCCTTTCCTTCCCCTCCAATGTCTTATTCGAGGTTGGAGGGAGTAAGGACTCACCTTTTTTTTAATAAGATTTTTAATAGATCGAATCATTTAGAGTTATGCTTCTTCATGTCAAGTTTTTTATATGATAATTTTATTTTCTCTCTTTCTTCCAATCTTTTTTGGTATTTGGGATATTTCCTCTTTCTCCTTTTCGACAATAGCGTCAATAACTTTATCGGCTCATCTTGATGTCTTCGTCATGGAATGATTTTCTCCGGTTCTTCTCTGTTTTGTTGTGGTTAGATCTAATAATGATGAAGTAACAAATCAATTATTGAAAGACACAAGAAAGAAGATGGTTCTCTACTTTGCCTATAAAAATGTTGACCGTAGCTCATTTGATATCTGTTCTATCAGAGCTTTTGTTGAGTGTTTATCCGGTTATCCATATGAATCGTTGATATTTTAGGCTACATGAGTATAATTTAAATATTCCAATGTGAGTAATCTAATATTTAATTCTTCTTTTTGTAAACCTCTGTCTTTTTTTTTTCTCCCTTCTCGGTCACTCGTTCGTTCCGCTCCTTACCGAATTTCTGCCGCCGGTCGCCACCCAGCATCTTGTCGCGAGTCTCACCGCCGCCGCCGTCCACTAGTTCTTTGTCTCAACCGTCTTTGGCGCTGCATCAGCTTAAAAACATGGACTAGGCGTTCAGCCTATCACCCAGCCGCTCTTCGTCCACCCGATCTGCGCTTCCTACCGCCGCACCACCTCCCTCCGCCAACGACGAACTGCGGGTGAGGTCTCTCGCTCTTTGTGCACATCCTTGTCCCTTTTCTCTTCGGATTCGAGCTCAAACATCCCCATTGATCTGACCAGTCAACAAGGGAGGGATAACAAGGACACCAGGAGGGCGAGGTCCAGGACGGGGATGGCGAGCTCGTAGATGAGCAGGATGTGTGGCGCATCAATCTGCTGTAGTGCTTGTTGGATGGCCGGAGTAGGGCGTCCAGATCGGTGACTGCATTGGGGAGGAGCTGGATGTGTTGTTGCTGAGCTTCTTCCTGGTCAGGTTGGTTTGTTCATCCATTTTGCAACCAAAGTCATTGGTCTTAACAATTGACAAGTAGTGTAGTAGTTGCCTGGTCGCTCGGTTCTTTTGAGGTGCTAATTAATTTGTAGATTAATTTGCTGTAGCCACTGCAACTAAAGTCATTTGCTTTGATATTTATTACGTACCTGCTCAACTCAACAAAAAATGTGTGCAGCAAGCAGTTTTAGGTGTATTACAAGTGTTTAAACTTTGTACAACTCAAATGTAGCTGTTGATAAATATAGCTGCTTGTTTGAGGAATGCAGTAGTTGCCTGGTCACTCAGAATATACTGCTTCTACAAACATGGTGGAAATTTTCTGTTAGCTCAGTCATAGTTTTAGCAAGTATTTTGGTTATCAATGTTTGCTAGAACCGAATAGGCTGCAAATAAATACAGCTTAAAGCTGTCCTTTAAAATAATCTAGAAAAATCTATAGCGGATCTGATTATGGATTTGATTTAATCCTGTTTGTTTCTTTTGGGAAGTGTCATGCACATGCTTTCCACACTTATGGCTAGTGATTGGGGAAGACTTGGGGGCAGCAATTGGTTATGCTGCCGTTGTGATGTATATTTATTTTGAAGAGGCACTCACACATACCCATCAACTTGCTGACGACTAATCAATCCTTGCATTTTTTAATCCTCTATCCAATTTGAGATATCAAATAAATTTAACAACTTCTCTGCATAAAAGAAAGAAAAAAGTAAATTTAACACCTTATCCATATTACTGTGATTGTGCTTGTACTGTGCACAAGTATTTTCTTGCATAGAAACTCAGTGATTATGAACTACTCCCTCCGTCCCCTTTTATTTGCAGTTCTAGCTCTGGGCACGGAGATTAAGAAAAAAGGAATAAGTAGGTGCACAGAAAACGAGAAGGAGAATGATAGAGATAGAGATGTATTGGGAAGAAAGAACGGTGTATTGGGAAGCGAGAATCACAAATAAAAGGGAAAAACTGGAGGAAGCTAGAATCACAAATAAATGGGGACGGAGGGAGTATCAACTTAGTTTACTCGCTGGTGTTTGTGAATTCAATGGTGATTTAGCCACCACTTCACTATTTCATGCAGATGATAACTACTACGTGGGAAGAATGTTATTCTCTTTGTATTTGTGGGACATTCACAATACCTATTCCTGACATCCCACTGTTCTTTGTAATCATTTTTAATGCTAATTGCAACAATCCTGTTCTGTAGACTTGTTTTTAGTGTATTAGGCCCGAAACTGATGTCTTGATCCATGTTTTCCAGGACAATGTACATTGAATCTGAGGATTTGATCACCCAACAACCAAAGGCAAACGGCCGAAGACCCGTTGGTAGCTCGCAAAGTTGGACAGTATGTTGTTTTTTGTTCCATATTTCTTTTTTACGCGGTCATCATAAACAGAACTTCAGACTGAGGGGCTCATGTCTTCTGTAGCGGTATGGTGTTCTGCTTCCAAGCCAACAGACACGGAAACTAAAAGAATGGGTTCTAACTGATCACCAGCAACAACTGGTTAATGCTAGTGGTCTTGGGCATCTTGCTCTCACCACTGGGTTTACCATAGATCGCTTTTTGCTCACAGCATTTTGTGAGAGATGGAACAATGAAACAAATACTGCACATTTTATGGGATTCGAAATGGCACCATCACTTCGTGATGTTTCATACATTCTCGGCATTCCAGTGACTGGCCATGTGGTGACCGCAGAGCCAGTTGGTGATGAAGCTGTGAAGCGGATGTGCTTGCATTATCTAGGTGAGAGCCCTGGACATGGAGAGCAGCTGTGTGGCTTAATTAGATTGACTTGGCTCTACAGGAAGTTCCATCAATTGCCAGAAAATCCTTCCATCAATGAGATTGCATATAGCACCCGAGCATACCTTCTATACCTTGTTGGTTCCACCTTGTTTCCTGATACTATGAGGGGATTTGTCTCCCCAAGATATCTACCACTGCTTGCAGATTTTAGAAAAATCCATGAGTATGCTTGGGGGGCTGCAACCCTTGCTCATTTATATAGGGGGTTGTCTATTGCAGTAACACCAAATGCCACAACACAGTTTCTTGGCAGTGCAACTTTGCTCATGGTACTACTCTCTTTTTGAATAATTTCCTATAGTTATCTGTGGTGTTTTATTTAAGGTTTGGTTGTAGTTGTTGTATGTGTGGTGTTTATTGTCTGCCTCTCTAATTGAGACTTCCCATTTTTCCCACAAGACCTGGATATATGAGTATCTTCCTACAACTCAACCACAACAAAAGAACCAGAGCCTGTTGCTGCCAAGAGCTTGCCGGTGGAACTTTGGAGGAGCAACACGTGGACAGAGAAAGAAAATTATGGAGTGGAGAAAAGTTTTTGAGCAGCTTCAGTTTTCTGAGGCAAGTCCATATGGCCTATTTTGTTAAAATGTACCACTTCTTCTATTGTAGTTATGTTAAATTCCATGTTGTTCTTTCAGCTATCGTTATGTTATATATAATATAATGCCAATTACATTTTCAGGTCAATTGGAACCCTTACAAGGACATGAATCCAGCCATTGTACCAGAATATTGCATTGCAGCAGATAACATCTGCTACTCTCGGACTTGGCTAATCAGCTTTAACATTAAGGAGGTGTACGTGCCTGACAGGTTCGCTAGGCAGTTTGGAATGGAACAAGGCCGCCTCCATGGCGTGCCAATGTGGGCAAGGAGAACTTGGAGTAAGTGGAAAGACTGGAGGGTTGAGTATGCTCTTGAGATCAAGGAGTTCCATCAGTTGGTTGGCTGCCATTTTACACCTCCTACAGAGACCAATAGAACCGACCTCTTACCAGACGAATTTGTAGTGGAACAGAATGCTGCAGGATATAGTCGGAATACCTCTCAAAACTTTTCTGCTATGGTAACCTCTTAACATAAGTTTGCCTTATATGTTGCTTGCAGGCTGGGCCCTCGATCAGCCTATTGCTTTTGACATGCAGGTTGAAGATTTAAAGAGTGATCTCCCGGCAATCGATCGTTACCTTGAGGAAGAATTACTTCCTGTGGAGGTTTCAAACTTCCTTGAGAGGGTGATCACGATGATCAAGAGTTACTCCCCTCCACAAGGCAATGGAACAAAAGATGAAACACCTCAGGACTGGATTCGCACTGTGAGGTCAAAAAACCCAAGAAAGAGGGGGAAACCATTACACTTTCAAGATCCTTCGAGCCCCCAAGATTTGAGGTTAAATGGGTATGCAGGTGCACTAGTACCTTATCAGGCTAGCAAGTGTAATTCGCTGCTTGATGCCACGGTTGATGTACGAAGTGGCGATGAAGAGGTTAAGGAACAAGGGGCCATGTGGGACCTTGGCAAATATCCCAGATGAAGACGCCAACTCCGTCCATGTGGCAAGGCAGCGATGACACTGATGTCCTTCGTAGGAGGGGAGGCTTTGCGTGTAGCTAAAGAAGTTCAAGGCTTCAAGCACAGGGATGTAGTGGGAGCTGACAGTTAGCTGGTTGTGTAAGCTCTGTGCATTTGTTGATAGTAGTGGATTAAGGACTTAAGGTAGCAGCGCGTGCCGCAGCTTGCTGCTGGTGCCGTAAGCACAGTTTGTAAAACCGTAGTGTATTAGCCTGTAGCGCCATGGTACATGCTGCGAACAGTGAGGTATCCTGTGGCTTAGGACCTTTTCAGTTAATCAGGAGTAGTTTAAGTGGAGGCCTTTCGAGTACCATTGGGGTATAACTCGAGGGACGGCGGAAGCGATGGCATTAAAAGATGGTCTCATGTTGGCGCAGCAAATTGGGTGTAACAAAGTTGAGATCCAAGCCAACTGTATGGAGGTGGTGGTGACAATGCAGGAGGGAGGTTTCTCAGCTACGGCCGCCGCCGCTGTCTATGATGATTGCTACCAACTTTGAAAGGACTTTAGTGCTATTTCGATTCAACATTGTAATAAGGAGTGCAATTCAGTTGCCCATGAGCTAGCTAGACAAGCCTCCGTAGCTAGAGGAGCTGAAGTATGGATTGAGGATCCGCCTGATTTCATTTTAGGATTGCTTGTAAAAGATGTAACCGTTTTGATGATTTAATAAAGCTAGCCAAATGACATTCCCTCACAAGAAAAACATTACCGTTGACGGCTCTGAGCTTTGGGCCAAATTTGCAGGTAGTTCATGTCTCACTAATGACATCTTTTAACAAACACTGATTTAGCCAATGCTCATTTTGATTTAGCCTCTGCCGGTCCATGTCAGCCGCCATGCTAACGTCACTATCTGTGCTCTCGCTGCCTCAACCACCGCTTGGCTCCGACAGTGCTCTTGCCGCCGCCCACGACCGTTATCGTGCTAACTTGTCGTTTTTCACTTCTCCGCCTCCGACCGCCTCCTGCCCAGGTCTGACGACGATGCCATCGCCCGCCATGTCGTTGACGCTAACTTGTTGGTGCCGGCTTCGTTTCTGTGTCCGGTGGGAGGAGAGCTTCAGAGTACAAATTCACGATTGTGTGGACAATAGAGCGGAAGAAGTTGGTTCTAGGTTAATGACTTGTTTACAGTCAATTCGGTATGGGTCTGGTTGGTAGAGCTTATCTAGGAGTGAATCTCAGTTAGAAGTGATTCTCTAAACAGAAGTATTTCTGTAGTTAAAATTAATTTTTTTATTTTTCTATGTTATACTCTTTAATCGGTATTACTTCACGAATCAGAAGAACTAATTTTTTATCTTATTTATTTTAGAGAATCATTTAATAAAATTAGATAGAAATTATTTCTTTATTCTAGAATACAGCGTTTGATATACCTCGTGCATTCACAGATTCCGTGTCGGGCCAGAGTGGTAGAGGCACCGGGCACCACAGTACCGTATAACATTTTAGGGCCCACAGCTCCACCTCCTAGCGCCACAGTGGCATCTGACATACCCGCCCCACCTTCCAAACCAGGCCCCACTCTCTGCGTCCATCTCTCCCGGACGAACAGACAAATCAAACCAGCACCCACGCCAAATCTCGCGACATGTAGAAATGGGCGCAGTCGGAAGCAGCGAGTAGTGCGAGACCAACGGCGCCGCGAATCCAAACCCTAGCGGCCTAGCACCAGGAGGAAGACGGCGGGCGAGCCCGGTGATCGCAGCCCTCAAAAACTCTAGGGAGCACGGGACCGCCTCCGAGGCCGGATCTCGGGGGAGCGAACGCGCGCGCTGGTGGGATGTCGGACTCGGCGTCGATAGCGGCAGCCATCGAGACGCGGTTCAGCAACCGCGACCTCATCGGCCGCGGCTCGTTTGGCGACGTCTACAAAGGGTAACGGCGGATTCCCCCACTCCCTATGCAATTTCCTTTCGCTTCTCCATTTCTCTCCCGAATTGTGAGCTGCCGCGTGGTGGGCCGCTCGATGTTGAGCGGCATTGAGTTTGGCGGCGAAGAGCTTGAGATGGTGTGAGTTTCTTCATGAGTTTGGGAGTTTGACGTTGGGATTTAGCTGATCAAGTGGCCAGCTGAGTGGCGCCTATAATGTTGTCTAGCTTCTTGTCTCGCGTTAGTCCTGTGGCATTGATCATTTGATCGGGATCTGATGGAAACAAATTGGTTTGGGTGTTGAGTGAGGGACCCAAAGAAACAGGAAGGGCTAGCTCGGCTATTTATGCCTTTTTTTTTTTTTTGCTGAGTGATGCTAGTTTTGGATGGAATCACTGCCTTAGGAAAATATATGCAAGCAGCAGGGTGGCACCTAGCGGCTTCTCGTTCGATGCCCATTTGGTGGGCTTTGAAGCAGGTTAGGTGCTGGGTGCAGTGTGGCGTGTAGTGGCCGCATTTCTATATGGGCTACACGATCAACTTGTGTGTGGATGGCAGGTTAGCCATTGCCTGACTTGTGTATGATTGTCGTGGTGAAAAAAGCCTTCCTTGAGAACATGTTTGTCAGCTTGATCAAACCTGAAAATGATTTGGTTCATGTACAAGATGTCCATTTGGTGCGAACTGGTTTAGAATTTGTTAGTAACTCATAATTCTAGCCCATGTTTTTAAAGCATCCAACCGTCTCTAGTCGCCAGGCCACCTATCACCTGATTAGATTGGCTAGGTAGGCGACTAAGATCGATTAGTAGGTTTCTAGTCGCTCGACTAGAGATTAGTTGCCTGGGACATCATGGATCTCTCGATGGTGGAGTTCAGCACAGCAGGAAAACCGGTTCACAAATCAGCTAAGACCAGAAATTGCAAATAAGTAGGTGGTGGTGGAGGAAGAGGAATACCAATCAATTGTTGTAGAGGTCTCGGCATCGGCGACAAGCTGCAGTGGAGCCGGCAACAGGCTCCAGCGGCAGGCTGCAGAGGCGTCGACGGCGAGAGTTGAAGGGTCAGTGTCCACGGTGTCATGGAGTGGTGTCGGCACAGCGGTGGGTTACTGCAGTGCAGGCGGTGAGTGGCAGATGAGCCTGTGATAACAAGCAGAAGTGGCGGCATGCATTGGTCATGGAGAGGAGAGTGAAAGGGATGAGTTGAGGATGAGACAGCCATATTCACTTATATACATGGGCTCAGTTGACCTAATGTGCTGAAATTGGCCAGGCCTCTCTACCAGAACTGGTCACCCACGACTAAAATGGACATCTAATCACGTTTAGGCGGCGATTGAGTGGACGATTAGCTCTGATTGCCCATATCGTCTTGCTGCACCTACTCGGATGCAGAAAGAAATGATTCCCGACTAAGCGATGCTTAGTCACAATGTGGGATGCTTTAAAAACATGTGCTCTAGCAACTTTTATATCTAAAGTGAAAATCCTGCTATTTTATCTTAGATTATTTTTTCGCATATCTGCTGGCATTTGCTTTATTTATATTTTCTCTTTCCTCATTTGTGATGATGAATGCCTACTCAATGTTCTTTTCTATTGTAGCTTTGACAAGGAACTTGGTAAAGAGGTTGCAATAAAAGTTATTGATCTGGAAGAAGCGTAAGTCTCTACCATTAAATACACATAGACTCCTTAACGTATTAGTTATTAGGTTTTAATTTTGGACGGTAGTATCTTACCTTGTAGTATACATAATTAGTTTATTGAGAAAGGTCCATCTTTTCTGGAATTGCATGTGTGTTTATCTAGACACTTTGCATCCTGGCACATTACATTTCCTCAGATTAATGACATACCTGTTGTAGAACAACATCATCACACCCATAGTTTTTAAGGCATCACCTTAGCGACAAGGCGCTCTGGGTTCACCTCAAGGGCTTAGTTGCTGTCTAGTGTCTAGGCAACAACGCATATCTGGGTTCCACCCAGACCCCTCACAATCTTAAGAACTATGATCACACCAGTCTTGTTGTATAGTAACTCTTTAACATAAAAAGGTAAACCTGTATATGTAATGTAGAAAGATTTGCATGATGACCTTATCCTACCTTTGTAACTAAATTTTTTCTCATAATGGACTACTAGTTGCATCTGTTTCTCGTTTTAGATTCAGGCTCTTGCTCCCCCCGCCCCTAAGATTTTTATCGAAGTTATTAATGTTTTTTTTCCCAACCAATTCATGCAGTGAGGATGACATTGAAGACATCCAAAAGGTAATACTTCTTTTATATACTTTTCACCTTACGTGCTATATTAGATGTGCGATTGTCATGGTAAATTTTGCATGCAGTTGATGTGGAAGTTCTTTACCTGAAACAGTCAGTTTCCTATTTCAGGAGATATCTGTCTTGTCACAATGCCGGTGCCCTTATATAACAGACTATTACGGCTCGTACCTTCACCAGACTAAACTATGGATCGTAATGGAATACATGGCTGGTGGTTCTGTTGCTGACCTTGTATGTTCTGTGTATATATTTTGATGCAGCACAATGCTTAATACTCTGTAGCTAAAATTGAAGTTGGTTCACCATTTCCTTGTCAAGCATCCTTATGATTATTCAGTGTTTTTTTGTTGCTCTGACTTTTATTTTTGCACGTAGCTCCAAGCTGGCCCTCCTCTGGATGAAATGTCTATTGCATGCATTTTGAGGGACTTGCTACATGCAGTGGAGTATCTGCATTCTGAAGGAAAAATTCACCGTGATATTAAAGGTCTTGATTACATCTCTTATTCTTATCTCTCGATCAGGAAATTTCTTGCAAATTTCCCCTATATAGAAAATATGGTAGCCATTTGACTTTCTAGTTATCATCAATTTACTAAGGATATAAAGTGTAGTCGGTTCTTCAATTAAGCTGTGTCAACATAATGTTAGTATAATCTTTTTGAATCAACTGACCTTATCAACAAAATTTCATACGACCCATACCGTAGTATCTTAGATATATCTTTCTAGTTGTTATTGGCCGTTGCTTGCTAGTCAGTTTGTGAGCTAATCATTGTTGTTGTAGAAGTTACCTAGTTGGGGTCTATGTTTGGTGTGGATAATTTGCAATGTCCTTCTACAAGTACAGTGGTGTACTATCATGTTAAAAAAGATGGACTTTAGAAGTACCACTGAACAGAGGAAGGAGGGGGCAGGGTTAACATTTAATTGCATGGGTTATCAATTGAAACCATTCATTCATTCACTCATTAAACATGCATTGATTGATTACATTGTATTCTGTTCAAAATAGATTGCTCAAAGAAAAAGGGTTGAACCCTTCTGTGAAGGCTACCAATCTAGATATGTTATCATCAGTATATTTTCTATCTTCTTTTTGTAATGCAAAATATGACACCATTCTGATGTGACGGACAATACTGCTTATTATTTTGCAGCGGCAAATATCCTCCTCACAGAAAGTGCAGATGTGAAGGTATAACTTCTCTGTGCCCTGTGCTGTTGGTAATTCTTAGTTTGTTATACTTATTCTAATAATTATATTCGTATTGCGTAGGTTGCAGATTTTGGTGTTTCGGCACAGTTAACTAAAACAATGTCTAGGAGAAAGGTACCATCTTAACCATGTTCCCATGATATGAGGTTATCAGTGTTTCAATGATTTAGAACTCTACATTGAGACAGCCTTCTAGGTGGCATTTGGTTTGCGATTAAGAAACTAAGTAAATTCCAAGTTTTCAGTGCAACTTGGTAAAATGAATGATTTTAATCATACATATTATCATCCTTTTCTGGATAACATTAGTTAGCTCAGTGTCATTCCAAAGATGTACATAACATTTGAGGGACAAAGTTATGTTTATTGAATGTTATTTATACTTATGGTTGAATATTTGAATCACTGTCAACCAATTTGCAATCTGGCTTATTATGGAAAATGCCCAAAATAAGTGGTTCCAGCCAAAAAGGTTTACAGTCATGATTGTTGCCTAACCCAGCCTTTTCAACTACACCTTGTCACGAAACAAGTGTAGGACCTGACCACTGGGTTTATAGTAGTCATGGTAATTCTTTGCTTTTTGTTTTTTGTGACATTACTTTATCATTGTTGCGGCTAGCTGGGGTTATGCAGTTATTGTGCATAGATGTTTTTTTTTCTTTGTGAGGTGAGTGAGTGGGCTTAGGGAAGGGAGAGGATTGGGTAGTTCATAGAAAATTCCAACAACCAAAGTATTTCAAGTTAGATTTATTAGTTTTTGGTAGGATTAAGTTTGAGTTGCATCATGCACCTGATTGTATTTGACTGAACCGGCACCATATTAAGGCCCTTATCTTTATGTTGATATTGGAGCTTCCTAGCGTTTGGCTTGATGGCACTACTTCCCTCTGTTCCAATCTTACATGGATTAACTTGAAGAGTTTTTAATGACTTTGATTTATGCAGACATTTGTTGGGACCCCCTTTTGGATGGCTCCTGAGGTTATTCAAAATTCTGAAGGCTACAACGAGAAGGTGCTTTTCTTGCATTTGTCAAATTGCTTCTTATTATGTTCTTTTAGTTAACTTTATGTCTCAATGCAGGCAGATATCTGGTCTTTGGGTATAACTGCTATAGAAATGGCAAAAGGTGAACCCCCTTTGGCAGATATTCATCCCATGAGAGTTCTTTTCATGATACCTCGTGAAAACCCACCTCAGGTCATTTGATTATTTTTAAACTACTGCCATCAAGTATATTGCAGCCTACACACTGCTATTTATTTCTTTGAAAGAAGATAACTATGTCTTTCTTATTATGCAGCTTGATGAGCATTTCTCTAAACCAATGAAGGAGTTTGTGTCATTGTGTTTGAGGAAGAATCCAGCAGAGGTATATTTCATGTTTCAGTATTTGCCGGTACCTGCAATAACTTCCTCTGGTCTTGTTTTCTCTTAGAGCTCACTCTATCATGTTTCTGCAGCGGCCTAGTGCCAAGGAGCTTCTTAAGCATCGTTTCATAAAAAATGCCAGAAAAACTGCGAAGCTTCTGGAAAGAATAAGGTTTGTGGTATACATTTTCAATAGCGATTGACTAAATTGATACCTGAAGCGTATCAATTTCAACCTCATTTTATGTGCTTCTTGCTGGTATTGGTAGGGAGCGGCCAAAATTTGCAGTTAAAAACAGCATAGATTCCACACAGAATGGCCAAACACATATTGAAGATGTCAGTACAGGTACTGTCAAGGTGAATAGAGCAAAAGATACATCTCGAACTTTGAGGTAGACTCGATCCAACAGTAATTTAAATTTGAAATCTTCACATAACTCATTTTTTCCCCATCTTTCTATTTAGTCAAGGAACAGTGAAGAAAACTGCTGTCTTGGATTTTCCTGATACATCGGAGGGCACGGGAACTGTTCGAGTTGGATCAAGACCACCTCAAATTTCCTCTACCAAGGATGTTAGATCCGATATGCCTCATAGTCCAAATACACCAACAAGTGGATCTGACCGAGAAAATCAGTGGAGGACATCATGGAGGGGATCTGAAGACAGATCAAGCTTGTCTCAGAGAGAGGCACATAATGAACGTGGGGGCCTAGAAAGTTCAGAAGATGTAATATTTTCATCGATGTGGAGTATAAGTTGGGTATTTTAAGAAAAAAAATAGTTTTACTGTTACTAACAATCAGTTCTTTTCTTTGCTAGAATGACCAATCAGTGAGTGGGTCAGGAACTGTTGTATTACGCTCTCCAAAAGCATCTCAGTTGCAGTCTGCAGCTAATAATCACAGTTCCAAGGTACCATTTAAAATATGGTTTAGATGTTTGGTTGTCCTATTTTCTCCTTGAACAAGATGAATGTATAAATATAAGAAGCAGCATCTGATACAACTTACTTATCAGCCTCCAAGCAGATTCTCCTCGTATGAAGATACATCTTCCACTGGGACTTTTGTTCGTAGTCAAAGTGAAGAACCAGAAACTCCTAAATCTTCGAGGTCAAGGTTGGGGATCCAAGAAAAGGCATCAAGTGCTTCACTTGAGGATAGTGCTATTAACCTTGCAGAGGTGATGCACATGCACTTAATTTTCTTTTTTTTGCCAGTGTCTGTTTGTGTTCAATGATCAATACGTAGCTTTTACTATAATTGTACAATACATGCAGGCAAAAGCTGCTCTGCAAGCTGGGTTTAGAAAGGGAAATGCTCGAGAAAGACCTGTCATCAGCAGACATGAAAAGGAATCACATGAGCATAGAACTTCGGGAGTAAATAATTCAGAGGTCCAAAGGTATTCAGTACTTAGTTCTTTTTTCACATCGAAATCAGACACATTCTGCCTCATTATTAAGTGTTCCTTAACAGAACTTTGTTCTTTACTCTAGTGAGAACATTGATATGCAAAAAGGTCACAGACCACGTCAAGTACCTGATGGGCAATCAGCCTCTCGAACTTCTAGTTTTGTAGCTTCACCTACAATTTCATCGTTGATACTCCCTTCACTAAAAGAGGTAAAGTGTAAGTAACATGTAATTGGGCTAAGACAATCAATCTATGCATTCCCACAGAGATATCTTCCAACTTTGGACTTTCTTGTCACCATGCTGCAGGCCACTGGTGAGAAGTTTGAACGGCCTGCTGTCCGTGCATTCCTTGATTCCTTGATGGATCTAGAACATGAGCTACCTGGGTCATGTGAGATCTTGATTGGCAGATTGCTACATCGGCTAGGAAGGTACGGGTGTCTTTAGGATCTTTGACCCTTGTTTCTCTCTTTATGCATTGTCAGTTTATTGACTCAGATACCCCTCCCATGCAGCTCTAAGGATTCCTCGTTGCAAGGCCTTCAGGAGACGGCAGCTTTGGTTTTCTCTAAGAAATCTGATCCTGCCTTGGAACCAGCAAGCAGCAAAAAGCCAGCTAATACGCCACCGTTGGCAGCTCCAACCGTGAGCCCGCTGGCGAGGTTCCTTCTTGCAAGGTTGGTCACATTCAGTCTTCTCCATGCTTGGCACTCGTAACAAGAAAGCTGAAATGAGTCGCTTCCATTTTTGCAGGTGGCAAAACCAAGTGTCGCAAGACCTCAACTCCGTTTGATTACAAACAGTACAAAAGGGAAGAGATACTCCATCTTTAATTCAATGTATAATTAATTTTGAGTGTACATAATGCTGTCATTAGTACTGTTTCTGGTAGATCTCAGCACCGTATGCTGCCATCTATTTCATTTATTCTGTTCATCCTGAATGTTCCCTTTCCTTCTTATTTTGTATTGGAACTGCAGTCACCGAATGTTATTACTCAGAGCATTCTGTATGTATGTACGTATGTATGTTTGGCTTCTGTTAATTTTTGGGTTATTCTTTCAAATTTGAAGAATAATTTGACGGGGCTCTTATAGCAGATTTGATCGAATAATTGGTGGTGCATTGCCAAGTCATAATGGTCATCCCAGTTTCGCAAGTGTTTGATTCGGAGTTAAGTGGAGATGGGATTGTCCCGCTAGGGAATATGCGGGACGCACTCGCCCTTGAAAAACTGCTGGACCAACCAACTCATCCCACCTCGGCCGCTCGTGGCGAGTCCGTTGATAAGTAATCCGTCCAGCAACCTGGCGTCGCGATCGTGACCGACCCGGGTGTGCTGCGCAGTGTTGACTGTTGACGACACAAATGCACTGGCCCAAGTCGGCTGTTCTTCCGATCAAAAAAAAAAAAGTCGGCTGTTCTTTCTTCTGATAGCGTTATCGGCTGAGCAAATCTCTGTTCCCACCTCACTAATCACGCAGGCACGCGGGGACCCACCCGCAGCCTCACTCAAGAAATAGCCGTTAAGCGGCAGGCGCGTGCACGACCCACCCCACCCACTATGCGACCCGCTCTTAACCCTCCCTTTCGGCACAGTGTTCGAACCAGCCGACCGTTAGCCGCCCCGCCCCAACGTTCTTCTCATCCTACCCTACCACCGCCCCGACGATCCCAGACGACGCCTTCTTCCTCCCCGCTCCTCCCCGAGCCATCAGCGAGCGAGCGAGCGAGAAGAGTGAGAGAGAGATAGACCCTACCAATTTCCCAACCTTAGCCTAGGACACGACCCATGGCCGACACGGGGACTTCCGCGGTGGCGGCGTACCAGATCGACCCGGCATACGAGTTCGACGCCCCGAGGTTCTTCGATTTCGTCAACGAGGAGACGGGGGAGGCCGTCCGCGCCGCCGAGGCGTGGTTCGAGGGCTCCGCCAGCCACGGCCCCTCACGTAAGCGGCTATTATTCCTCACCGATCTCCCGCGATCCCCTTCCAATCCCCACCTCCCACGGATTTCCTTCCTCCTCGAGGTTTCCCTGATGAATTCCTTCTCCTATGTTCCTGCGCGCAGCGTTCTGTTCGAGGATCAAGAAGTCCAGGGCGGCGACCAAGGTCACGTTTCTCTGCGACTTCGCCGACGCGGAGGGGCCGGCGACGAAGGTGCGTGCCCGAATCGATCCTGTTTCATCATCCTTGTTCCGGTTTCGAACCCTAGCCCTTCTCATCCGGCAATCTCTGCATTTGCGCGTGTGCAGGAGGACGCTGTGGTGGAGGACGTGGCTGCAGGTGAAGCGGCGGTTGTCGATGGGTAAGTGCCGGAGAATTCCTTTTTCTGAAATCCATCTATTGTTCTTCGTCTCGGTAGTAGCGAGCTAGTACTAGTTAATTACTCATCTCGATTGTTTGCTTCTCTCTTCTCGTCTCGCGTGTGTTCAGGAACCCGCCGGAGATCAAGGACGCATCCTTCGACTCTGTACGTGCTTCCTTCCTCACTCCCTTATGCTCTACGCCGTTCTCACCAGCATTCCTATAGTAGTTTCTTACTGCTCATGTGATGGGATTTTTCAGGTGCGTGAAGAAAACACCGGTGTTACCTGCGCCAGCACCGATGACCACCAGCAGCTGCAGCAGCAGGAGGAGGAATGGTAAGCTCTTTTGAAAGGACTTTTTGTCTCGTCTGATTTCGTGATCCTTGGTTGGCATAATGAATTGGCTGTGCCCTTGTTGTTTTGGCCAGTGCTGCCTGTCCTGCAGAAATGTCTGAATCACCTCCAGCCGATGCAATGTCAGAGTCGCCGCCTATCGGAGAGGACGAGGAGGAGTCACCTAAACCGTTCGAGTGCCAACCGACTAGAGACCCGGCAGCAAAATGTTGGTTGCTACATGATCTATGTTTCGCTGCACGGTTCGTCATAGTGGTTTCTTCTTAATGCCGACTCTGACTTTGCCATGACTTTAGCAGCGGATGGTGGTTCTGCCAGCACGCCTAAGATGGAGAGGCCTCTACCTCCTATCAAGGTTGCCCCTGCAGTCTCTGCTTGTGCAAAATCTATTGTGAAGACTGAGGTGCTCACTCCAAAGACGCTGGAGAGCACATCCAAAGCTGGTCCCTCCATGAGCATCAAGAGGAGTGTGGTCAAGTAGGGAATCAAGCTCACCTGCACATTTTGTACATTCCTGAGATTATATTTTGTTTCTGACTTGTATTGGTTATTAGGGACGCTCGTAACTTGGCTGCTGGAAAGGCTGCCTCCGCTGCTAAAGATATCATGCAAGAAAACCAGGCAGTCAAGAGGCAGAAGCTCGATAATGGTGGGGTTAGACAGGTAGGGGAATGATATATGCAGATTGAAGATGGAAATTCATGTCATTCTTGTCTTTTAAGAAACTAGTTTTTTCTGATGTTTCTGTTGTTGCTTAGATTCTGAATGTCAAGACCAGAGTCTTGTCTCACAAGGGAAGAGCTGGGTTAGCAGCGAGCACTGAGACGAGGAAGTCTCATGAAGATATGCACTGTGCAAAGGTTTGTGCATAATCCATCTCCTACTGTAGAGCATATAGCAGATACCAGGGGAAGAGATTAAAATCGAATGCCGCATATTTTCTTTCTGCCTGATCTGATACTTATTTTGCATTGTATAGGAAGTGATTCCATATGTTTCTGCTGCGGAAATGGTCAAGAAGTTCGAATCAGGGACTAGAGAGCTAGGCATACCTCACAATAGATCTCTTTCTCATGTTAGTTATTTACAGATGGTTATTGTTTTAGCACGAATTTACAATTGCAATACATGTGTGTTTGTCATAACAGTACTGGTATAATCAACGGCATGACATACGGATTTCTTGTGCAAACTATACAGGAGGATGCAACAACTACATTGCAGAATAGACCTAAGCTTATGTTAACCAGGCCAAAGGAGCCTGAGTTTCAGACTGCCCACAGAGTCCGAGCAGTAAGAGTGAAGAGCTCTGCAGAATTAGAGGAGGAGATGTTGGCGAAGATCCCCAAGTTCAGGGCACGACCATTTAATAAAAAGGTGAAAAATTATTCACATCTGAAAAACTACTTAAGGTGTAAAGGATTTATGATTAGATTTCAGGAACTGAAGCTCTGTTTGCTGTTTCTTTTGCTTTCAGATTGCTGAAGCCCCTGCGTTCCCCCCTCTTCAAAGGAAAGCACCGCAGATTCCTGAATTTAATGTGCGTATTCCGTTAACAGGATAAAAATTCACGAGTTTGTGTACTCTTCTTTTATTGATTAATTCATTGGTGCCTTTGAAATAAAGGAGTTCCGTCTTAAAACAATGGAGAGAGCTGCTCGACATGCAGACACCTATTCACAAACATCTTGTGTGGAAACAACCAGGGTAGGTTTCTGCATGACTGCCATGTTTGGATCCAAGATACTATTGTTATCAAACTTGAGTGCTTAATTAAATATTGCAGGGTGAGAACAAGCCTCTGAAACTAACAGCACCAAAATCACCGCAGCTTCACACTGCCATGCGTGCTCGGCCACCAAGGTTGTCTTGCCACTATTATTATCAATGATGAACTCCAAACATTATAGATATAAATGCTTGAGTCTAACGCTATCTTTCAACAGTGTGAAAAGTTCTCGGGAACTGGAATTGGAGGCATTGGAGAAGGCCCCCAGGTTCAAGGCCAAGCCACTGAACAAAAAGGTACAATAACTTGAATTTAAAAGGATATATAGATTTGAGATTATGATTTGGCCTCAGCCTGAGCATCAACTTCATGCAGATTCTTGAGAGCAAGGGAAACATAGGCGTGTTTGCTCCTCCAAAGCCTCAGTTGACAGCACCCAAAGAGTTTCATTTTTCAACTGATATTCGTCTGGGTCCTCCTTCAGTTACTGATTTGCTTGACAAGGTTGTTATTATAAGTCATATCATGATAACTAATAAGATGTTATCTTTGTATAAAGAAATTTCCCTCACAATCTTCTTTTGCGCTTTGCAGCTTTCTATTTGCTCTGAATCTTCTTCACACTCAGAGAGGAAAGGTGTGCCTAGACTCACTAGACCAAACCCTTTCAATCTTCATACAGAGGTTTGTAAAATATGAATTCATAAGCATTCATGCCATTTCTCACCATAATTATCACATCAAATTAGTAAATATATGCCCCTGTTGCAGGAAAGAGGCCATTTAAAAGAGGCTCAGCTAGCTGCTCAACTTGCACAGAAGGAGATGGAGGAGGAAAAGGCCAGACTTCACAAGGCTAACCCGTACCCATACACCACAGACTATCCAGTGGTACCTGAATTACTCTTTGTTAACTTCTTTTTATCTCTTAGTCTTATTTAATTTTATCTAACATGCTTCCCATTCAGATGCCGCCAAAGCCTGAACCGAAGCCCTGCACAAGACCTGAAGGATTTCAGCTGGAAAGTTTAGTGAGACACGAAATTGAGCAGCAAAGGCTAGCGGAAGAGAGACAACGGATGGAGAGGGAAGAGGCACGGCTGAGAATTGTGAAGGCCCAACCCATACTGAAAGAGTACGTAGTCTTTTATCCTCCAGAATACTTCCTTTCTTGTAGGTGAGATACTAAATAAGTTGTAATCTTCTTGTAGAGATCCTATTCCCCTTCCAGAAAAAGAACGAAGGCCTCTCACCGAAGTACAGCAGTTTGCATTACATGTTGACGAAAGGGCAGTCCAAAGATCAGAATTTGATAACATGGTCAGTACATTCCCCATATACCTTTTGCAGCTCATTGCAACATCCTCCTATCTTGGTTTGAGCTCCTGTCTGATGCAAATGCTTGCTTAATGTGTATGTGGTTCAGATAAAAGAGAAAGAGAAGACATACAAACGTTTGCGAGAGGAAAACGAATTCGCCCAGAAGGTAACACACCTTTCACCCAAATGTCTGCACGAAATCTTTAAATGCCTTTTGTTGATCGATGGGCGCAATCCCTGCCTTAGATCGAGGAAGAGAAGGCATTGAAGCAGCTCAGGAGAACCATGGTACCACATGCGCGCCCTCTTCCCAAGTTCGACAGACCATTCTGTCCCCAGAAGTGAGTAAAATCACCTAAACACAAGTTGTCATCTTCAGTATTCGTCTTCCTGAACGTGAAATAAAGTTGGCAGTTGATGTTTCGCAGATCGACTAAGCAAGTAACCCGCCCTAAGTCTCCGCAGCTTCAGGTGGACAAGAGGGGAGCTCGAGTGCACGCTTTCATAAGATGATCAAATTGATCACCGCCTTCTCTTCTTGCTGATTTATAGATTGCATTTGTTCCTTGACGTCAAGATCATTCCCTATCTTGCCGTTGATAGTGCGAGTCTGTCTGATCATACTCATAGGCACATGTAAACTGGTCAGTCAACAAAGGTGACAAGTTGTATGATCCTGTAGGAGCGGCAATTATGATTGCTGATAGCCATTGTGTGTTATGATCTCAATGATTACTTTGTAACTTGTTATTGTTTATTTCATTCTTGGCACACCTTGGCTGTGACCAAATTCTTCTTTCTCCAATAATGAAAAACGAAAATGAACGCCACAGATTAAATGAAGAAAAGATGAAGCATTTGTTAGTAGCACTGTTAGAGGTCCGACACGAATCTCTTTTATGCATACTAGCCATTAGATAGTGTAGAGACGAAACCGCTAACAGTGTTCACATGCTAATGCGTTCAACGAAAGCGCTCTCATATCAAAACCATATTGGACGTGTGGGTAAAAAAAAAAGGAAACTGCGAACATCGAGACTGGTTGGATGGAGGGGATGCTCCAAATATTGTAAATGTCATTGTGTTACCGTAATAGAAATGTTAGAAACATCATATTTTTGACTTTTCTGACGGCGACGCTGCTGCACCACCTGCCTTTGACCCGTTTTTTTTTATCAATTGGCCGTGGAAATGTGTTTCAGAAAATTTTTGTACTATGTATGTGTACAGTGTACCTCTGTTCATTTATTCACGATGACTGAAATCAAAGTACTGTCCTTTTCACCTCCAAGAAAAAAAACACTGGTGGACTACTTTTATTCCAACCTCCATCACACGACTTGCAAAGGGCGCCAGTGCCGACGAGTCAAAAACGTCTGTTTATATCAGTCTGCTATTGGACGGAAGCAAGCGGCTGAAAATAGCTACAAGAGACTCCAGATGACATGATGCATTCATTTGCCAAATTTGACATCCACATTATTCCAAAGATGGTGCCTCAGGTCCATCCTAATCTTTGCTTTCAGCAGGAGATCGCTGCCGATGAGTGTGAAACATCCAAAGTGGAGGGAGCAAGGAACCAGTGCATTCCCTTTTCTCTCTCCTTGTCCCCACCTGACATACTACTCGCCGTCCCCAATCCCGCCCAGGTCAACCGACTCTATCCAAGGCAAGATCCAACTCTTCTTCTCTCTTCCACCCCGCGCCCCCCCACCCCCCAAAAAGAGCATCTTCACCGATCACTCACACCAACCCCCGTCGCTCAATTATAAACCTTATAATATTGTCATCACCAGGCTGAATTTCGTTTCTTTTCCTCTTTATTTCGGTGGGACAGACCAAGGAACGTGTGATTTATTAAGGGGCGGCGAGTTTCGAGAAGCCCGCTGACGGTGTGGTTGATTCGGTCCGGAGCAAAGAACCAGGGAGGGGAGTGCCCCGGGAACCGGAGCAATGGCTGGCAAGGAAATCTACAACAAGGTGAAGGACAAGGTAAAAGAGAAATGGAATCCCCCCCCCCCCCCCCCCCCCCCCCCCCCCCGCCTGCTCACTGGCTGTTTACGGTGTTAGGTTTATGATTGTTTCGTGTGAGCTTTTTTTTTGTTTATTTTCTATCCTTGTATTCATGATTTGTGCGGAACTTTCGGGGGAGGCCGTGAAGGTTGTCTTGAGAAATTACTGTGCTGTTTTTTTTTTTTTTTTTGCTTTTAATCAAATCGATGCCTTTTCACTGATTAGGCAATTGGGGACCTAGTAGATTCTTGGATTCGGACATACGAAAATGTTGCAGTCAAGCCTCTAGATCCTGTTCTTGGATCTACAGCTGAGGGCACAGCTTGTTATATCGGTTTCACTACCTGAATGTCGAGTCGCTGTGATTTTTTTTCTAAAGAAATTTTAAGTTGAAGGTGACAATCTTTTGCTCCATGTTATCACTGTATAAAAACGAAAGTTGCAATCTGTACGAAGCTGGGGTAGTTTTGCAAAAACACAAGTTTGGTCGAGTGCTCTGAGAGAAACTGCTATTCGGAAAATTGTTTAATTGAAGAAGCATACTTTCCTTCTGCACAAACATGATGTTAGAAGGTAAACGAAATGGTTCGGTCCTGTTTATATTACTGCAGAATGGGAACATAGAAACAGCTGAACATTTTAGGACGAATGCACAGCTTTTTAGTGTTTTTGTCAAGGTTTTATCTCAGGTGAAAAAGAAAGTTGAAATTCAAAGTGTTTATGGATGGCATTTTGAGGGTCAGTTTTTGGTGCAATTTGG
This sequence comes from Oropetium thomaeum, assembly GCA_001182835.1. Lineage (NCBI taxonomy): Eukaryota > Viridiplantae > Streptophyta > Magnoliopsida > Poales > Poaceae > Oropetium > Oropetium thomaeum. Next base: position 2,228,120 of record LFJQ01000015.1, on the reverse strand, counting down.
TCCTTAGTAGTCTATACTAGTTCTGTACTTCTTTTTGGCTTTTCACTAATTTCTGTTTCATATGGAGGTAAAATAACTTTATTTATAAACAAGATTTTATGGCTGAAACGAAACTTGCATAGCAGCTTGCATGTGACGATTTTATTTTTTTTGATCCAAGTTTGATTTAGAAATGCCGACTTAGTAGTTGTTTTTTTATGTTTTTGTTTACTGATGCTTCCTTTTTCTGTGATACTTCAATCCAATTAGTGAGTGATTAATGGATATGATGCTTTTTCTCTTCCTTCACTGATGTAATCCTCTTCATAAGTACAAGATTGACAGGAGATTATATGCTAAATCCTGTTATGACAGGTGAAAGATGCCTTTAGTTCTTCCGGACCAGAAACAGGGAAAGGCAAGACAAAGTTGTCAGGCTTGCGAGTAAGGCACGGTTACCATCTGGTGAAGGGAAAGTCAAATCATCCAATGGAGGACTTTCTATATGCTGAGTACAAACAACTTGACGATCATGATTTGGGTTTGTTTGCGATATTCGATGGTCACCTTGGCGACACTGTCCCTGACTTTCTGCGATCCAATCTTTTCGATAACATCTTGAATGAGGTATTCTTCAATGCAATTCCCTGTTATCTTCCTATAACTAATGTGGGTGATCGCTTTGCTACATACTCAGTTGATTTTAGTAGATTGTTGTCTGTGTTATATGTAAACTTCTAGAGTGTTGAATTCTTAGAGTTTTGTATATTTATGATGACAATGATTATGGAGGTGAATGAAGACATTGACTTGATCTACCTCCAGTCAGAAATAATGTTATTTTCCAACCGTTTGCATCAAAAAGGAACTGTTTTAGGTTGAAGGTGCACATACTTGGCATACATTGTTTTTCAATCTATAATGTTTCGAAAAACAACCATATTAGGAAGAAGGGGGAAGTCCATTTTACTCCTCCGAACAATTCACTTTGTCTGTGTAGTCCCCAAAACAAAGTTTTGGCTCAATTTGCTCCCCAAACAATTCAAGTTAGTGTAATACCCCTTTGCAACTTATCTTTTTTTTTTTTCCTGTTTCTCTTTGATTCTTTGTATGGTTTGAGTTTAAAGCTCAAATTTTGCATTATGATAGAAGATATGTGCAAAAAATGTCTTATTATTTATTCATGAATGTTCTGTAGGTATTTTTAATTCTCTACTATTGATATTTTTTTAGATACTATTAAACTGTACACTTTAATCATTCTTTTTTGCGTAGGGTTCTATGTCAACTATCATCTTACAAAATTTCAGTTTTTAAATTCAAATTCGACAAATAGAAACTAAAAAAGACATTGCATTAGGGAGTAGATTGCATTAACTTGATCTTTTTAGCAAGTAAATCGAACCAAGATTTTGTTTGGGAATAAAATGGACATAGTGGATTGCTTAGGGGATTAAAATGGATTTCCCTAGGAAAACAATGAAGAGACTACTTTGATATGTACATTATATCTTGTCTGGGTGATAGTTTAACTCGGAACCATGCTGATTATTTTATATTTTCATGCACCCTCAGCCAAACTTCTTGAGTGACCCAAAAGCTGCTATCCGAAAAGCGTACCTGCTTACCGATGAGAAAATATTGGAGAATGCAGCTGAGTTGGGAAGAGGTGGCTCTACCGCTGTTACTGCCATTTTAATAGGCAGTGAAAAGTCTGTGAAGGTAGTTGTTGCAAATGTTGGAGATTCACGTGCAGTTATTAGCAGGAACGGTGTGGCAAAACAACTTTCAGTTGACCATGAACCAAACGTGGAACGGCAGACAATTGAAAAAAAAGGTGGCTTTGTATCAAACCTACCAGGTAAATGAGGGTTCGTGTGAGTATGAATGTATTTTTGAGACGATATTTTCATCCTGGCTTACGATTGCGATTAGCCGTTTCAACTTATAGATCCATTACTTTCATGTCATGAACAAGAAATCGACACTTACAAGAACGAGCTGATAACATCTTTCATAGCTGAAGCTGAACACGCATATTATCTGCAATTTATTTATTACAATCCGACCTCTTCTTGCTTGCTTAAATGATAAACAGCTATAGCTCATGTTTCTAAAAAACAGAAAATTCAGTTGGAAAATGTTTTGATTTCAGGTGATGTACCACGCGTTGATGGACAACTGGCAGTTGCACGGGCATTTGGTGATCGGAGTTTGAAGAAGCACCTCAGCTCTGACCCACATTTGGCTGATGAGGCTATTGATGAACATACTGATTTTCTAATTCTAGCAAGTGATGGCTTGTGGAAGGTAATACTTGCAAACCTCCAAAACGTTGGTGTATTTCAGTACCTAAGCTTTACTAACTGAACCACCCTTGCCATTAACTGTAAACGCACGAGATGCCATTAACCTCCAATACTTGGGATTAACAATACTTTCTTTAAAAAAATAAATATAAAAGAAAACTCATGCGCAAAAACAATGATCTGTCGAGTTGAATAAATATTTCCATTAAGTAATTCACATATTCAGCTGCATTTTATTGTGGTTTATGATAATTATGCAATAGTTTGTCAGGTTCTGTTATGAGTTGCACGAGTTTACGTTTTGTCGTTTTGATGAACTGCACATATTCAGGTCATGTCCAACCAAGAGGCTGCCGATGAGATCAAGGACATCAAGGACCCTCAGGCAGCCGCGAAACACCTCACCGAACAGGCAGTGATCAGGAAGAGCAAAGATGACATATCCTGCATCGTCGTGAAATTTATGTGCTAGCAAAAGCTGAAAACTGTTACTCCAAACTGTACAACTGCTGTTATTTAAACGGTTCTATGCGTGCCACTGTTGAATTTCGTCCCTAGTATTTTCTATAGTCAATTTGAAACAATCCACAAAGGGGATCAAGGCTTGTACTGAATAAAGTATGGTATGGTCACTGTAACTTTAGTTCGTTGTCATGTTTATAGTTTTCTTTCTTTTGAGGGAGATTTCTTGATTTAACCATGACTCCATGAGAGTACTCAGCTACTCATTACTTGCAATTAAAGTAGCCCCTCCATTTCTTTTGATAGACTATATTGTCAATGACTACTACTTCCGTTTTTTTTATTGGTGACACTCCTAGTACAAATTTATACTAAAAAGGATCAACAAAATAAAAATGAAGGTAGTACTTGTTACTTTTTTTTCATTATTGGCTTTGGTTCATTCGATTTTAACCTTTTCTAAGTAATCGTATAAAGAGGCCATAACTTTTATGAAGGAGGGAATAACATGGTTCCGATTGCGCTTACCCTTTGAGCGTTGAGTACTTTAAAAAAAAAACAGAAAAAAAGAAACAAGAGCGTTGACTAATTAAACGGTGATCTATGCAGTCGGAAGCGAACAGCACGACAGCGCGAGCAAAGGTTCAAATGTGGAGTAGGCAGGCCTATTTCCTAATTTCGGGCCAAATGGGGCCTGTTTTTCACCAACCCAACTTCTTCCCCGACCCAACAGTGGCATAACCTACCGCACCTCGGCCCTAAAACCCGCGCGCCCGCGCTCGACCGGCGGCTGCGGCGCACGTTGCAAAACCCTAACGAACCTCCCTTCCCCCGCCCCAGCTCCGGTGTCCCCCACCCCCCAGTCGACGAGCCGAAGAGAAGGATGCCGCGGACCACTACGTTGGAGAGCCCCGGGTGCCCGCCGCTGCGCGCCCTCACGACCGACATCCTCGGACTCGTCAAAGGTACCACCCGCGACGCAACGCAACCCTCCTTCCGCCGCCGCTGACTCCCCCGTTTCCTCCACGGTGCAGTCGTCGAGGCCAGGGCGAATCCGGCAGGTGCCGCCAAGGTGGTCGAGACGTGGGGTGATCCTGACGCCTCGCGCGCCATCGTTGCCGCCTCTCTCGCCGACCGCGCCACTGACCCTGTGAACACTCGCCTCCTTGTCGGCTGAGGCATTTTACCAGATTGAACAATCATCCAGGCGTGGCTCTAATCGCGTTATCTTTTGCTATTGTGCAGGTCTTGGCAGTGGCGAGGAAGAATGGCGTGGTGAGTAGCTCCTCCTGCCTTCTCTTCTGGATTGAAGAGCTTCCCTTTTGCCTTGCCCCAATTGGTGTCTGATTTTGGATGATATGGTGCAGGTTGAGCTGTTGAATCCTCTCAATGGGCATTCTCTAGCTGTTGTCAATAACGTGGTGCCAGAGCCAAATGATCCCGGTGTGCAAGTTGACCCCCTAGTCGCGCTCCATCTTTTTTCAAGACAGGCTTCAGATTCGATGTAATGCCTCATTCCGCTGTTGCCTATTTGAGTTCATTTTTTATTCTGTGGTCATGAAGTTACATTGACCTCATTGGGGATAGCAGGTTAGGTACATTCATTGCCTGCACGGAGAAGGGGAAAGTATACACGAGGTCCGTTGCGAAAGAAAACGATTCTTCTGGTGCGGATGCTGGCCCTTCAAGCACGTGGGATGTGGGCAATGTGCAATTTTGTTCTGTGGATCATGGTGAAAGCTATGCGATGTTTGGAGGGTGAGTTCTCTGAAACTCCATCGCCTTCAGATTAAAGAATTGTGCTTGAACTTTATTGATTTTGGTTTCAGTTTCTACTATTTGGGGTACCCCAATCTCTGTAATTTTAAAGGGCTGTAAATAATAGCATTCTTTTATTATAGGAAAGGTATAGAAGTGAACTTGTGGGATATCACATCGTGTAGTAAGATATGGTCTGCTAAATCTGTAAGAACTCATTGGCATTCTTATTTCACTTCGCACTAATATTACGATAGCAAACATCATCTTAATAATGATTCTTTTGTATGAAGCCGCGAGCTAATAATAACCTTGGTATATTCACCCGACCATGGTTTACTGCTGGAACTTTCTTGTGCAAAGATGATCATCGTAAAATTGTAGCCTGCACAAATGATCATAAGGTAATGCAAGCTTAATGCTCGTTGCTTATTATACCATGAAGCGCTCACATAATTTCTTTTTCTTATAAACGGTTTTTATGACAGATTGAATGGTTGTGTAATTAAATGATAAAAAATATCAACCAACCTAGGAGGAACCTAGGACGAACTAAGAGAACTTAGCTCCCATATTCATAGCAAAGAGCTTCACATCCACACTCTCAACTGGGCTAGCATCAGTTCCTGTTTACATGACCCAACCAAGGTGCTCGGGGTCAAGGATTCTTGTTTCTGCTGATAAATTTATTACAGGTTCATTTAGATCCATGCTGTTTCTCAGAAATTAACACATGCTGTTCTACCTAATACCAGTTTGAAACTTCCTTAAAGCCACCCCCACTAAAGACAAACCTCACACATGTAGCATAGGTTCATCATTTCATGATAGTGCATGCAAGTCCAATGTGGGTGTGACATACCATCACAACATACAAATACAAAATTGCCACTAAGGCTCCTATTAGTATGCTAGATTGCTACTAAGGGTCCTATTATCGTGCCAGATTTCTACAGCACATTAGCAGACAGTTAGATTTGTTTATGCTAACTTCTTGGTCCATCATCAGTCATGTTCTTATAAGTTATATTACTGTGTATTTATCTTTATTTTCAAGGTGCATTGGTTCTTAACGGTTACAGGTCCGCTTGTATGACACTGCTTTGCAAAGACGACCTGCTATTTCTGTTAATTTTAGGGAGTCACCAATCAAGGCAGTTGCTGCTGATCCAAATGGACATGATGTGTACATTGGTACAGGAAGAGGGGACCTTGCTTCGTTTGACATGAGAACAGGTATGATAAGATGGTATATTTCATCATCTTCTGCTTACTATGTATTGAATTAAAATTTGATCATTTGATGCCTTCTTTAAAAAGCTACTTTAGCTCAGAATTTTATGTAATTACTTTTTGATGTCATGTAAATACTTCCGTTCTACTCCATTCTTGCTATTTGCTGAAAAGCTTAATCCACCTGTCTACCCTGGTGTTTCCGTTTATCTCTTGTAACTTGTATAGGTATTGGTATATTTACTTTGTTTGCTTACCTCAGATTGACGATGGTCTGCAGCTAAAATTTAAAACTGCAGTGTTGACATACAAATCTAATCCCACATTGCTCATGTTTGTATTGTCGAAGGATCACACGTTCTATACATGGTTAGCTGCAATTTGCAAATCTGTGATTGGTAAGATGGTAAATCAACTTATGTTTCTTTTTTTTTTTTCAGGTAAATTAGTGGGATGCTATGTTGGCAAGTGCAGTGGAAGTATCAGATCAATTGTTAGACATCCAGAGCTACCTTTGATTGCTTCTTGTGGTGAGTATTTCTGGTGGATCTCTTTGTTGGGATGTCTCTTTCACTTCAAGTTTCCAGATAGATATAGTTACAAGTATTTAACCAATCAGATTACGATCACTTACTATGGATTTTTGTAAATATTTTTTATTCCTTCATTACTGTTACAATATGTTGTATTTAACATCCGTACCAACTTCTGTTGTATTAGACATCTTTTTTTTTTTGGGGGGGGGGGGGGGGGGGGGGGGTTGGCGGGATTAAATACCCCAAGGGAGACATTGTTGATGGACTTGCTTGCATGAACTAAAGACAATGTTCACCTTTGTAGGACTGGACAGCTATTTACGTATCTGGGACACAAACACAAGACAGCTGCTATCTGCGGTATGTTTAAGAATTGCTTACACGGAAAAAAAAAATCTTCGAATGGTTTCCGTTATTGCATTCTGAATAAATTTGGGGCTCTTAATATCAAAATGAGAGTAACTAGGTAGCTGTTTACATATTGTGGTATTATTTTTCAACTTTGGTTTTAAAATTTCTTACTGCTAATGTGAGTTTCATATTCTAATTTATATTCATGATTAAAAACTTCTCGAGTGCTTTCTTGTACAGGTATTTCTCAAGCAGCACCTTACTACTGTTGTTATTGATTCACATTTCTCAATTGAAGGTGTGTATTCTCAACAGTTGTGGTTTCTCTATGTGCTTGATATTCATAGTATTTTCAACTGACTGTTGAGTTTTTGGGTATCTTGAAAAATGAACATTATGCAATCTTGTCAACCACATATCCTGACTTTCTGAGTAACATAGTGTTTACAAGAGCAGTGTTTTCTGTCGTTGCAATTGCGACCTTGAACCTGTAGACCTGACATGGTGTTGAGCACAAATTCCATTGCTTTGACGAGCATCTGAAATGTCCTGTACTAACACTGTTATTGTCCCAGAACCTGGAGAGACGAAGTCCAAGCAGCCAGAGCCTTCGGTGGAGGTTCAGGCTGATGTCAGAAAAGAGAAGAAAAAGAAGAGTAGAACTATTGAAGAAGACAAGAAGCAGAGTGAGGAGGTCCACCATGACTTGAGTGATGCTGAAATGTACACCCCCAAGAGAAAAAAAACTGAAGAAAGAAGGAAAAGCCTTAAAAAGAAGAGCAAGAAACAGCAAGTTGCCTAGGACAAGTACATCGATCTCTTGTGTTGTTTCTTTAGCAGTCTCATAATTTCATTTGAAATTCAGCTTGCCGTCCATCTTATGCAACTAAGTTTTGTGATTACTGAGAAAAGAATATAGAAAGGACGCCACTTTGCCAAGAAGTTGTTTAGTTGCATCTTTACTAGATAATCTTCTTTGTGCCGCCTGAACACACTTTTTGTGCCGTCTGAACACTTTGAATTGAAGAAAATAGTTGGCCACACCAATTGGCCCAACAAGGTGCCGCTGGAAATCTAAATCAACCTTGGTACTAGCAGCATCGGCATGGGGCCATGAGCTGCTCCTATTTGTCACAACAATACTAGATAGTGCTAATTTACTAGTACCTCTTTTTCTAAAAAACGGAGTATTATTAGAATTTTCTGGCGGTGAGGATGGTTCAGATTGGATTTGAACGTTTATCGCACCATGTATGGTGTCTCTTCTGAAGAGAAAATCAAGATGCGACACGAGTTGGGTACACACCCATTTGAATGGGAAACAGAGAACGAAGATAATCTTTAATGAGTTCCCTTTGGCGTTTTCACTAATTCTATAAACATATTCCATTTGAATACTTGCTTATGCCTACATATACTAAATTTGTCTCTAAGTGACATGTGGGGAAGGTCTTGGCAATCTCATCGTAACAATCACGTGGAAGCCAGGCGGCAATCATGTGACTGCCAAACAACTGATTTGTGCAGGATTATTCGCTGGATGGATCATTTTCAGATCATCATTCCAGACGTCAACTGAGGTGCTTTCATCCTCGGTTTCAGGGAGGGAATCTTGAAGATCTCCCAATGATTTCAGTTTGCTACTAAGAGAAGCTATTGTCTTCTGGCAGTCTGCCAGTTTCCCTGCAGCCTTGGCTAGCTCTTTCTCCTGCAAAAGCGGTTAACTTGCTATGAGGAACACCATGAGGAGCTATTGAGAACATCATGAGGCTGACTATTTACTACCAAACTTTGTTGCTAGAGGTAATAAGATTGACAGAATAAATGGTGGTGAAATGCGAATTAGTTATCTAGGAGTTACCTTTCTGATCTGAAGATCTTTGATCGCCGCAGGTTTCAGTAATTGGTGACCAAGGGATGTGCTGAATATTTGATCCTCCATGATCTGACACCTGGTTGCAAATTCCGATAATTGTTCAGTCTCTTTCTGCTTATAATTTTCCTCCAGCGAACTCATCCTTTGGTGCAATTCATGGACTTCTTTCTCTTTGAGCTGAAAGTGAGTTGCCAGTTTGTTCTTCTCATCCTCTGAAGCACCGAGCGCTGATATGTATGCTGCTGATAAGTTCTTCTGGCTCTCCAGCTTATTTTCTAACAAGGAGACATTCTCCTTCAGGCTACTGATTTCCGCTTGTTTTGTTTCAAGTTGAGACTCCAAATCCATTATCAGTGGCATGTTTTTGTCGATCGTATCCTCGAGCATTTTAACCTTCTCGTTCAGCTGAACAATCTGTGAATTTGCAGACTCCAGTTGATATCTCAACTCCTCTCCCTGCTTCCACCGTGCCTCCAAATCTTGGCACCGTGTTGTGAGCTCAGAAGACGATGTCATCTCTTCCTGAACTTTCAATTCCAAGCGACTCACTTTCTTCTGCAACGACGCTATTTCCTCACGTGCTGATTCCAACTCGAGCTCCACATTCTTTTTCTTCGTCTTCAGAGCTTCAAAGCTATGGCATTTCGTTGCGAGCCGAATCGACAAGGCCTTCTCCACCTCGAACTTCCTCTCTAACATGTTGATCCTGTCACTGAACTTCTTGGCTTCAGATCGTGACGCCTCCAACTGAGCGCTCAGCTCTTTCTTCTCTGCTCCCAATGCTTCCATGTCCTGGTACTTAGCCGCGAGCTCCAGCGTCAGCGTCTTCTCGGACTCGACCCGTTCCTCCAGGATGCGCTCCTTGTCCAGCAAGCTCGCGATGTCGGCACGGGCAAGCTCAAGTTTCCCCTCAAGCTCGCTTCTTTTCGCCTCGATGGCTTCCATCTCGGCCAGCATGGCATGCTTCTCGCCATTGGCATGGTTCAGCTGCCTCTGCAACTCGGCTGATTTCTCCTCTGCCACCATTGCTCGGTGGCGGAAAGACCTCATTTCCCGCTGAGCCTCGTGCAGCGCCTTCTCCCTGTCGGCCTTCTCGGTTGCCAACCTCTTGGCCTTCTCCTCTAGTTTCACCAGCTGCACGCTCGCGTCCTCGGTTTCACCATTTGAAGGGACGTTCGCGGAGGCGAGCTTCTCCATCTCGAGGAAGTCGTCCATGACGCCGATGTCCACGGTCGCGAGGCTTGCAGTCCTCGTGCTCGCATTGCCCTTGTCGCTCTTGAACTGGTCAAGCTCCGTGATCAGAGCAGGGGTCCAGGAGTCCGAACAGTCGGACTGGCAGTCCGTCACCGACTCGGCGCAAACCGAGCTCGGGGTGCGCCGGAGCTCGGCGTTGATGGAGATGGAGGGTCGCCGTGCCGCCGCCTGCCGGAAACATCACAGATGACAGAACAAAGATTGCTCAGCGTCGTTTTCGATGTATATAATGCGTTGGTTGTTAATGCAAGGAAAGGATCCCTATTTCCACCACCTGCAGCCTTCTGCACTCGGCTTCGAGCTTAGCCACTTTCTTGATGCTCTCCAGATGCTGCTTGCTCGCCGTTTCCGCAGCCCGCCTGTTGAGCTCCTTCTCCATGGTCCTGAGCTCCAGCTCCTCCGACTTGGCGCGCAGCTGGGCCTTCAGCGCCGAGTTCTCCTTCTCCAGGGCGGCCGCCTGCCTCGAGCCGCCGGCGTCGCCGTCGGAGGCCACCGAGCGGTCGGACTTGGCCTCCAGTCTCGCCGTGAACTCGACGATGCGGAGCTCGAGCTCGGTCTTCTCGGACTCCCATCGACGTGCTTGCTTCTCCAGCGCGTTCTGCACCGTTTCGTCCTGCTCTTCCTTGGCGCGCCGTAGCTGCCGGACGCATTCCTTGAGGGCGCCATCGAGGTGGATGAGCCGGTCCTCGAGGGCAGAGTTCTTAGCAGCTGCAGCACCCAGCTGCGTTTTCAGTGAGGCGATCTCCTTCTGGGCCTTCTCCCATCCTAACGTAGAACACAGGTTTTTGTCAGACAGAAGCATATGTGACTTGTGACTTCTACCCAGAGATTAAACTTTGCCATGAACTGATTAATGAAAGGTCAAGAAAGGTTCAATTATATTTTCACAATAACACAAAGGTTGATAGAACCCCTGTGCCTTCCAAGGATATTACAGTGATTCTTTTTATCGTTTCGTTCAGATTACTAATCTTATTCACTCATATATGTAAGATCTTACCTAGAACGGCTTCCTCTGCAACCTTGGAATGCTGCTTCACGAGATCATCCTTGGCTCGGATATCCTGAACCGCGGATGACAGCCTCGCGCTCAACGCCTTCACATCGCTGTCGTCGTCCTCTAATTCCTTCGTTAAGATCTCTGGCGGTTGAGTCGAGTTTGGAGCGGTATCCTAATCAAGAACCCAAACTGTCAAACACCCTGCAGATTAGCTGGGTCCTTTTTGGGCGACTAGGCATAAATGTATGCTGAAAATTGACTGTCATGAGTTGTTTTTCTTGTCAACTTGAAACAGGATCATGCAAGAACGGCGAGATGGTTAGAGATTTGAAGTATACAGCGATACAACTTATACCGAACGCATGGGACAATTTGGCAGAATCTGGGTACTAAGCGCGTTCACCAGACACTGTCGATAATAATGCTCGAAAAGCACCATTCTTAACGCCTAAAGGCTCTGAGAAATTTCAGTGCAGTACATGGAATACGAATAACTGCAATTAGTCTTGAAATAACTGCGTCTACTCGGTACGTGGTAGGACAACGTTTGCGGACTATTGCCTCAGGCATTCCCAGCAGTGAATACTAGTACATAATAGAGTCCATGGATGGGTGCATCTCTGGTCAAAGATCACGAGCAATGGCATGGCAGGACCAGAGCTGGAAGACATGTTTGATTGCTCTGTGCCAGCAACACAACAGGAACAGGAAAGGTCATTTGTGTTGGGCAGAGGAGGCGCTGCACGAATAGCGCAGCACGTGGAACGGCCAACCAAACAAATGCATCCTGGCCAAGTAGCCATGATGTTGTCAGAGAAAAGTTTAGTCCCAACCAACACCGACACCCTTCATCCTCCACGGAGGGACAGGGTACGCAGCGGGTCAGGTAGGCCTTGGGACTGTTAGCCTTCCTGGTATAGCAACGTCCGGGACCAGCCTCATTGTGAACTCGGAACTCCTGTGCATAGAGCCGTCAAGAAGAAAAGAAAGAAGGGGACGCCTGTGGACGCCGTTGCCATTGCTTCTCGCACAGAAGCTCAAGGAAGATAAACTGAATCTTTGTGCCCCTTGTCAGTGCCATTTGGGCGTGTAGGTGAGCTAAAAATGGTCGATCCCTATTTGGAAACCGGAGTTGGAGGCCTACGGTGGATGCCTATATGTCGTCCGATCAGTTTTAAGGTCTAAAATAACTATAGTTATTTTTTAAAAGTATTTATAGGTACTAAAAATTCAACGATGGAGACTTATCTGGACTCACATAGTACAGTATTTTATTTCACTGAGGGTAATATTAAAAACAAAAATATACTATTAATTAATTTAAATTATTACTATTACTTAATAATAATCTAAATTTATGTTTTTTATTAATCATTATTATCAACAATTTTCTCATTTATGGCTCACATTTTTTGCCCACAAAGTTATTAATAAACAAAAATTAGTAAAAAAATGTTTAATTAAATAAAAATAAAAATACTTAATTACCCTTAAAATACTGATCAATATTTTGATGTGAATACTGGCTAGTATTTTAGATCTTAAAACTGCTCTATTGCAAGTAGCAATTAGCAAAAGCTAAACCCATACAAACAGCAGAGCATCTAAATAATGAGGTTCCTGTCATCAGGATGAGAAGCAGGGGTCTCAGGAACAGCAAGGCATCTGTCCGGAACAACTGATGATGACTGTACGCGATCTTGAGCTCTCAAATTTCTATGAGATGGCGCTGCAAATTGGCGGTAGGCTACAGATCCGGTGGCACAGGATGGAAAAGCCTCACATGTTTCGCCCCCGTATCATATGGCGGCCGGCGCACTGCCGCACATGCTGCGTGACCTGTTAAGCGCAGGATTGCACAGCAGGCATGCAGGCACGCAGGCAGGGCTCACAAAGTCAAAATGGATGATCGCTGATGAACAGCGATTCTTGCTTGCACACCACTCATCGTTCGTCGACAGGACCGACCGGGTTGTACTTCAATGTCACGGCCTGACCTCGTCATCAGTGTTGACTAAACATTCCGTGAACACGGAGGAATGAGTGCGTGTGCCCTTGCTACGGTTTCTAAATGAGCAGTAAAGACTATATTGCGTTGTCGGAATGCAGAATTAAGGAAATGGGGCAGGTAAATGCTGCTGAACTGAAAATAAGGAAGGATGCCTCCTTTTTATTTTTCCCTTCATTCGTTAATTAAAATCGACTCACCTGTTCGTCAGTGAACCTCTCGGACGCAGCAGACCCGCCGGAGGTGTCGGTCTCGGCGGAGCTCTTGTCCGTGGACCTGCGCCGCCACAGCCAGCTCCGGCGATCCATCCCCGGCTGCCTCTACACGCGCCGACCAAATGCTGCTGACTCACTCTGAAGAACCACCGCCTGGTTTCTCTCGGGAACAGTCCCTGATCACACTGCAAACCAGAAAGAGAAGAGGGACGAGAGTTTCAGCCCGTCTGATCAAACTGCCGAGAAATCATTAGAGCAGTGTGGCCAAGATTCCTACACCCAGTCAGTGTCACCCGGATAAACAAACCCAGTTCAGAAAGAATGAAACCGCGCAACTCGGAGACCGCCGTCCCAAGGGAAGTGAGGTCAAACCGAATTTAAGGGTGAAGCAGAGCCGAATCCCGAAGAACAGAAAGGGGGAATTCAATCCAAGACCCAGGCGGATTCTCACCTCCACCGAAATCCTGCGACTTTGTATTTGCAAGACGAGGACGAATCGAAGCCGCAGCCAACAAGAAGGAAAGGACCGCGCCGAAACGATGGACCCGGCCGAGAAATGCGAGCCCCAAGAAACCGCCGCCTCCTGCTCGGTCACCAACGGCCTCCTCCTCCTCCTCCTAATAGGGATAGTCGTCCTCCACCTCGTCGTCCTGGGCTCCGCACGCGAAATGCGCGACCCTGCTGACTGACGGAAGCGAGAGCATGTCTGCGGTTGCTTTCCGGACTCCTACACCGCACCACACCATACCATGCGGGGCCAGGCCTTTTGAAACCGCGACCCAGCAGCAGCAGCAGCAGAGCAGGCGCGGCAGGCCGTTTCAGAAACGGAAGCTTCGCTTCGCTGTGTGTGATGAGATTACACTACGTTCTCTGCAGGCCGTGCACTCGTGCTGCTCGGCAGGCACCACTGCACGCACGTTTGCGGCTCGCCCTTCCCTTCTCTTCCCTTCGGTTGGCTTCGCTAAACGCCGGTTTTTTTTTTTTTCTGTGTTTTGTCCACCTCCATCCATAGTTTCGAGTCCTTGTTTCGTTGGCAACGGACGGAAAAGGTCACCGAGATTCAACTGTTTTCTTTCACGGAAACACCCGTCACTAAATGCCGCGAAAAGCTATCGCCGACTTAATGTTATTATTATTGCTGCACGTAATGGATGAATGGTTGTATGGTACTGTGTGCGGCTCTAAACTCTAAACTGCTACCAAATACGTGTACTCTAAAACATTCTACTTTTTCCAGTTGGTAGTAGTAGTAATTAATAAAACTTCCTAGTAATTCGTAGTACAAAGATCTATGCTATACTAGCACAATACCCACGCTTTTGCTGTGTTCCTCAACAATTTTTGTTCAAAAACAAAATAAATTAGGAGCAGTGCTACAGTTACATACAAAGTTCGGTTAAATTTACGTACTGGTACTGGTGACGTGGTAACCAACAACATGTTGAATTTTCGTTAAATTAGCTAGGAATGTTTGTAATAAAGATCCAAGTAGACCTAGCATTAAGAACTCTTAAATTAGAGTAACATTTCACAGATAAGTAAATAAGGAGTACTTACGTATTATTTTAAATACCATCCTTTTTGCTTTCGAAGAACAAACAAATACTTTGCTACCCACTAACTACATACATATTGTACCATCATTGCGAATGCGAAGAAATGAGTCACGAGCGATGGCTACGTCAGCGTTGGACAAGCGTTGCCTGCTGTACAGTACAGCGACGGCGACAGCTAGCCGCGACACGCTGCTGCTGCAGAGTACGGCCTGCACGCAAATAAATTACAGTAGTATTTGCCCAATTTACACAGTAACACCATTTTGGCATCGCCGTCGTCTTCCACGAGAGCGCGACGGATCGTAGACGTCCGGTCCCTGTCGCGCTGTCAACATTTATACGTGCAGCCATACTAGTACTACAACTCTATTGTTTTTTAGGATATACGGGCAGTGCGTGACAGAGGGTTCAATGCTGACATAGTATGAATCGCAAGATTGGCACACTCAGCAGTACCAGTATCTGAAAACTCCATACAGCTGGAATTTAATTTGGTGTCATCGAAAAAAGTAATTACTACAGTATCAAATAATAATATATCACAATGATCCTTGTGTCCTTGTCCAAATCTTTTTTTTTCCTAGTAGACAATATCAAACATGCCCGACCGCTTACATAATAATCAGGCGCTATCTCAAAATCAAGCCTAGCTCCTCGCTAGCTAATCATCTTGATCAACGACAAAGTCTTGATATGTATTGGCTGCCAACCATATGTTTGCGGTGACAGTAACAAAACAGGCACCTGAGCGCCTGTGTGGGCCTGTGGCACGCCAACCATCTTTTTCTGCCGTAACAGTAGCAGCAAAACAGGCACCTGATCGCTCGCAATTTCGTCTTTGTATTCCATTATTACTATACATTTACAGTTTTTTTTACTACAAATGCATTTCTATCGAATTGCCGAGATCTTCCACGAGTACCTTTTTCTTTGTGTGCTTTATTTTGCTAGCTGATGTTGTATGTCAGCTACAAATACTAATTAAGTATGAACTATGAAGCAAATGACATGAAAGAAACATAATTATTAAAAGAGATACCAAATGGCTTCTCCGACCATTGATAAGATGGCGAGTCAAAGAGATGATTAAAGAGCAGCTGAAAGGTCAACAAATGGTGAAGTTCCTTTGTCAAATTATGACTGGCCAACCCATGAGATGCTGCAAATTAAATTTTAAATGACATATTATTATTATTATTATTATTATTATTATTATTATTATTAACCAAGGAGATTTTTAGACACTGGATGTATATGGCATTCTGCCCTAGGTAAACTAAACAGAGAATTTTGTTCCCCAGGTAGGTACCACAGCATTGATACAATCAAGACACACGAAATAGCTGCGAAATGAGACTAACTAACAAAGGGTCGGTGTTGCGTAAAATGGATAACCTATGATCAATAATATACTGTCGACACGACGCCACATGTCCTTTTTTTTCCTTTTTTTTGTTGAAGATAATTCGACCTACCACATGGTCAAAAAGATGCTCCAAACGGGGAGGTAAATATTAGTACAAGGATGATTAGGTTCGAACTGCGTAGTTATATGCTTTCTTGTATGCTGCACGTTCTGTATTTGACAGTAGGGACAAACAATTAAGGAATGTGATCCATGACTCCGACAAAGCACAGTAGTGGCATCATGACTCCGGAGAATGAATTCCAATCAACGTTTTGTCAGGAAATGGCCATGCGTATACCTCAACCTGCTCATATCTCTCTGCTCCGACATTAGGAGACAAGACCGCCGGCTACAAAATTGGGTTCTTGTCGTCCACTCTCGCATGGTCTTGATTGTCAGCTTGGATTCTTTAGCCAACACAAATTCTCTAATCATGTTTTATTTTCCGGTGTGACGGGGACAACTTACATATATTATTTGGCAAACTTATCCATAATTAATGAATCTAAGATATATTCTCTCCATTTCAAAATAGACTTCGTTTTAAATAGGTATTGTCAAACATTGGGGATATGTATCATAAATAGTTTTTAATTTATTAAGTTTAAAAAAATAAAAATTATATGAATAAATTTGTTTTTAAAATACTTTAAGAAAAAACATACATACATCATTTTTTTAAATAAATATTTTTTTAAAAAAATAGAAGTTAAAATTACGTTTTAAAGACTGTGTTATTGTTTAAAATAAACTCTATTTTTAAATGAAAGGAGTATATTAACATCGATTAATTTCAGCCCAAACGCCAAAGCACGTCAGTACAGCCGTTGAAGGCCGAAAATGCCAGTATTCCGTTGATCTGTTCCCTTCCAGCCGCAGCAGTGTTTTGCGTGGTGTGTACGCACATACAGTATATATTTTCGGGAATTTTTTAAAACTAAGTATAATGAGACGGAGGGGTATATGAGTAGCTGTTTAGGATGGTTCCTCAATTTGGTCTTTGATTCAGGATATACGTGAAGAAGTTAGGTCATCTTTTTCTAGTTTTTTCAGCTCAGAAGTGTGGAAGTGGAAGGGAGCAGAATAAAGTAGCGTACGGGTTAGCTCAATTAGCGAGTCGTTATAGAAAGTGTTAAGTTTGTTTCGCGTCCATTCCTTAGTTGTGTTCAGGACTTAGTGACTTGATTAATAAAGAAGCTCCCGTCCCCGGGGAAAAGATCAGGGCGAGAGCACAAGTACGTGGACTCAGGTAGCGTGTATTGAGCTGGACTGCCCACACTTGCCGCGGATCAGCCAAGCTCGAGCCGATATACAGCCCATCGCCAGATAACAAACAGGCCTGCAAGACCGGCGCCTGCCTGATTCATTCTGCGTCTAAACAACAAGAAACAAAGAAACCTCCGTCCCGGCATCACAACGCTTCACGTCCATCCGTTATTGAGGGAAATTTTCAGTGCAAATAGAAATTGAGCGCAATGGTGCAAACATACAATATAGCCTTATCAGAACGTCAGGATTCCTCCCATCTTTGCCGCACACATAATTTTCAGAAACCACACGCGTCATATTGTGTAACGCCCTAATTTACAACTTTTTTGTAATTTTATAAAATTTGCTAGAAACTAGAGTGTTGTCGAATTCTTCACCCTCTAAAATGATTTTTTCTTTTAGAATTTGAAATTAAATATGAATTGTCTGATTACACATCATGCCAGATAGATTACAATAGGTTTTTATAGTGTGGCTAGAGAGCTAATTTCTTAGGTTTGACTTATAGTTCATTTATGTGATTTGTGTTTAAATCGATTGCATTTGGTTAAAGTTTGATTTTGATTTTCAAAACAGAAAAGAAAATAAAAATAATACCCAAAACCTTCCTCAGCCTCTTGGGCCAGATCCTCCTTTCCCAGCCCACCTCCCTCCCTTCCCCTTTGCAGCCCGTCGTCCGGCCCGCTCACCGCGCGCGCTGGCCCGCAAGCCAGCCAGCCGCGCCGCCTTGGCCCAAGTCATGGCTCAGCCCAACCCGCCAGCCCAGCCGCGCTGCGGCCCAACAAGAGCAGTGTCAGCACACCCTCGCGCGCGCCCCCCGCCTGCCTCGGCCTGCTCTACCAGCGCGCGCCGGCCCAGCAGCAGCGCGCAGCGGCCGAGCTCGCGCCTAACCCTAGCCGCGCACGCCTCACACTCGCGCCGCACGCGCCGCCGTCACTTTTGGGCGTCCGCGTCCACCTCTTTGGCGTGCGTGCCACACGCCACCCTAGGGGTCCGCGACCCGATAAAAGGCAAGCGCCGCGTCCCTTCTTCCGTTTCTCCCACGCGCCGCCACCTCCCTCGCAGTGCAGCGCCACCACGGCCACGCCGCAGTTCCGCCAGCACGCTCCGTCGCCGGCGACGCTCGCCGTCCACCGTCGACTCCACGACAAGCTTCGCCAAGCCGCACCGCGCTCGACCGACCAAGATCGAGCCGAGGTTTGAGAAAAATTGCAATGTCACTGAGGGAATTATTCATGTTGAGATAAATATCATATACATCCTTGAAACATAGATAAGATATGTAGACAAGATATATGTATTTGTAAAAAAGAATTACAAGGCTCGCTCCAGAATAATTCAGTGTAAACAAGCTAGGTTTCTCGAGGAATAGCAAAAGCGCATAAAGGAATTATTGAATTGTCTTTGGCACGACAGACCACTAGAATCATGAGAATCAGTAGAGAAAACACTACAATTCAATCCTAGTATTGAGGTCTTCTACTGGCATGCCATAAATCTAGATGCTAAAGCCGAAACAAGAGATAGCCATGAAAAGAACAGCATCAAGCAGACTAGAGTGCGAACATTAGCATTCAGCCGCTCCAATCAAGGCTGCTCAGCCAAAGGAGGATTTGATGGTGTTGAATCAAGGGTCAAATGATGTGAGGAGGATATAGCAGGAAAGTGGGAAACTCTAGGAGAGGGCGGGCTACAGGTCGCTACAGGAAGGGCGGGGAGGAGAGGAGAGGGCCCTCACCTGGCAGTGGATCTCCGCTCGGGGTCGGTGGAGTCGTCCGTCGGAATTGGAACCGCGGTTGTTGCGACGCCGGAGCCCTCTCTGCCTCTCGGCTCGTTCCCCCCGCCAGCGGTGGAAGCGAAGGCAATGACAAACTTTTTTTATTTTTAATAAAAATGAGCAAATACTGTATTATTTATTTATTTTGCTTATATTACATGTGGGTCCTGTGCGATTATGAGGCCCGTGCTGTCCAAGCGGCCTCCGCCAGCTCACACGACCTGGACAACGAAGTTATGAACCGACGCAAACTGCATTCTACACCCGGCATCTGGCAGCAGCTGGGTCCACGGTCATCCCAACTATTCAATTCAATACAAGGACGAGAAATCTGAGTTGGAGGGACGAGATATGGAGAAAGGTGTCCACGTCATAAAAATCTCATAAGGTGTTCACGTCATATAAATCCTAATCAGCATGCTCAAAAAAACTGCAGATTTTTATGACGTGGACACCTTATGAGCATGCTGATTAGGATTTATAATACTTGTTGGTACACAACTTCTGAATAGATTTTTTGAGCAATTTTTAGTGGGTCCTTGTATTGAATTGAATAGTTGGGATGACCGTGGACCCAGCTGCTGCCAGATGCCGGGTGTAGAATGCAGTTTGCGTTGGTTCATAACTTCGTTGTCTAGGTCGTGTGAGCTGGCGGAGGCCGCTTGGACAGCACGGGCCTCATAATCGCACAGGACCCACATGTAATATAAGCAAAATAAATAAATAATACAGTATTTGGTCATTTTTGTTAAAAATAAAAAAAGTTTGTCATTGCCTTCGCTTCCACCGCCGGCGGGGGGAACGAGCCGAGAGGCGGAGAGGGCTCCGGCGTCGCAACAACCGCGGCTCCAATTCTGACGGACGACTCCACCGACCCCGAGCGGAGATCCACTGCCAGGTGAGGGCCCTCTCCTCTCCTCCCCGCCCTTCTTGTAGCGACCTGTAGCCCGCCCTCTCCTAGAGTTTCCTCTTCCCCATCCCACTTTCCTGCGATATCCTCCTCACATCATTTGACCCTTGATTCAACACCATCAAATCCTCCTTTGGCTGAGCAGCCTTGATTGGAGCGGCTGAATGCTAATGTTCGCACTCTAGTCTGCTAGATGCTGTTCTTTCCATGGCTACCTCTTGTTTCGGCTTTAGCATCTGGATTTATGGCATGGCCAGTAGAAGACCTCAATACTAGGATTGAATTGTAGTGTTTTCTATACTGATTCTCATCTAGTGGTCTGTCATGCCAAAGACAATTCAGTAATTCCTTTATGCGCTTTTGCTATTCCTCGAGAAACCTAGCTTGTTTACACTGAATTATTCTGGAGCGAGCCTTGTAATTCTTTTTTACAAATACATATATCTTGTCTACATTATCTTATCTATGTTTCAAGGATGTATGTGATATTTATCTCAGCATGAATAATTCCCTCAGTGACATTGCAATTTTTCTCAAACCCATATTTGGCATCCTGCCCATCTCAATATTGTTATGTTCATATATTTACTGGAATAACTTAATATGGAGCTTTTAAAAAAAAGTAATTTTGATGGCAAAATAAGTTATATATGAGGAGGTTTTATAGTCATTTCTTGTTAGTTTTTTCATTGGACTAAAGGATTTTATACTCAGTTTAGCTAAATCTGGGCCATTTTTCTGGTTAGGCCTCAAAACCAGATCTAATCAAAAAAATTAATTGATTATAGTAGCAAACATTGATTCTGGATGGATCTGTGAGTTCTCATGTAACAGAGGGCTATGTGCGACTGATCATTTGCATAAACTTGTTTTTCTTGGATTAGTAAACTTATTACCTGTATTTTCAGGCACCATGATTCCGTTCCCAGGAATGGATATCAGTACAATGGATCCTGCGACTCTGACCCTCCTGGGGTCAGCTTGTTGTGTGATGCTTTCTTTGCATTTCACTGTGCAATTGGTGTCACAGCATCTTTTCTATTGGAAAAATCCCAAGGAGCAGAAAGCTATACTCATTATTGTGCTAATGGCTCCACTGTATGCCATAGATTCCTTTGTGGGTCTTCTTGATATCCAGGGAAGCAAAACTTTTTTCACATTCTTGGACGCTGTTAAAGAATGCTATGAGGCACTGGTGAGTTCTCTTTGTCAGCAACATTCGTACATGTAACGTTTATCACTTCAGTAACTCTTTCCTTTCCTTTCTATTTTGCAGGTGATTGCTAAGTTTATGGCGTTGATGTACAGCTACTTGAATATATCCATTAGCAACAACATAGTCCCTGATGAAATCAAAGGGAGGGTGCTTCATCACTCTTTTCCTGTTTCTCTTTTCCTGGTACCTTCCTTCATCCTTGATACATTTTTCTGTATATAGTTACTGAATATTTTAGTCAATGTGAACATGGTATCGTAGGTCCATACCTGGAGATACCTATAAGCAGACTTATATATTTAAAGAAGTCAACGTGTGTCAGCAGAACTAACTGAACTTTAGGCTTGACATGAAAATTCAAGCTCCTCATTTGAAGTACTTATGCATGTAGCTTACTATACCGGTTCTTTTTTTTTTTGTTTGAACTGTATGATTTTTCTTTCAGTTATATCTTTCCAATAGAACCCCCAGCTTCTTGAATGTAGCTTTATTAATCTTCCTATATACCTGAATGATTCTGTCTCTATAACCTATTTTAGCATCATCCTTTTGACGGAGGTAACTGTTAGAAATTCAATTGTCTAGTTTGGTTTACAGGTTCTTAGTTTTGGTGGCTTGAGTCTCTGTATTTACTAATTAAAACTAATAGTCTAATCAATTCTGCTATGACAGCCCCGCACAGTTCGATTGGAACACAAAACATTGAAGCTCCTGAAGTACTGGACCTGGCAATTTGTTGTGATTAGGCCAGTATGCTCCATTCTGATGATTACACTTCAGCTTCTTGGAATGTACCCCAGTTGGGTCAGCTGGACGTTCACAATTATACTGAACTTCTCAGTCTCCATGGCATTATATGCTTTGGTTCTTTTCTACCACTTATTTGCTAAAGAGTTAGCACCTCACAAGCCTCTTGCAAAATTCTTGTGCATCAAAGGGATTGTCTTCTTCTCATTCTGGCAGGTATGCCATCTTACCCTGTATTGCAACTACTCTATCTATATGGTTAGACCTTCAAAGTTTCTGAATGCTCAGATATAAATTTGAATGGTCAGTGTTCTAGGCATTCACTGTCTCACTGAATGATATCAGAGTGATTCTGTAAATGGCTTAGGTTTGTTCACTTTGATGAGTTACTTGTCATTTCTTGTCATAAAGTGTCATGTCTTATAGGTTCTTTGTTTAACTTGTATATATATAACCCCGCTGTGTCTAGAACTTTCAGTTCATAATTGCCCATGTAGGAATTCCATTTGTTGTTTTTAACAAATGTCCATGCATTGGCATTTGGATGGCTAGACAAGAATTTTCTTTACGAAACAGTATGGCAAGCAAACAGCTACACAGTGTTGTGCATCACTTAACTAGTGACAAACAACGCGAGCTGCAAAAATAGTTTAGTAGCTGGGCAGTTTTAGTACCTTCCTGCTGAAGAACACATGAAACACCTATGCTATGTGTTCCAACGCTAACACTGATGACCACATCAGGCAACATTCGATTCAGAAGAAATCTTCCTTACTGCACGGGGAAAATAGCTGAATTTAGCAATGTGTCATTTTCCTTTTCAATTTTTAGTGAGAAAATCGAATAAAATAGCTGCCCGACAATGTTAAAACCTTCCTGTGAAGAACACATGAACACTTCTGTGTTCCATAGAGAACACTGGTGACCATCAGGCAACATTCAATTCAGAAGAAACCTTTCTTAATGCATGAGGAAAATACTCTAGGTGAATTTAACAAATGTGTCATTTTCCTTTCACCTTTTTAGTGAGAAAATCAATAGTCCTTGCTTTTCGAATTTTCAGTGAGATCAAATGTCGTTGACTCCTTGTATATGTTATTTTACCTATTTTGCAGGGTATCGCTCTTGACATTTTAACCTCGTTAGGGATCATCAAATCCCACCATTTCTGGCTGGACGTGGAGCACATCCAGGAGGCGATCCAGAACGTCTTGGTGATCCTGGAGATGGTCGTGTTCTCTGTCATCCAGCAGTACGCGTATCACTTTGCCCCATACAGCGGCGCCGACAGGGCGAAGTTTGAGAAGAAGAACGAGTGAGAGCCACACACGGTTTGCAAGAGAGTAATAATACGCTGTATGTTTGTAGTATTAAGATGCAACTAGAAACACAGGCAGGAGAGATCCGCAGTCACGTATGCGAAATGTCGCCTCGCTGTTATACCCCTTTTTTTTTCTTGGTGAGGACGTGAGGGTTACGTCGCACTTCTTATATGTATGTACAGCTTGTGGGAATCCATTGTTATTTATCAATAAAGGATTACAATTAAGGTAGAGAGCCTACGAATGAGGATATGGGATTATGTATGGGAATATCAGTTACGCGGGAGGGTTGTGCTCCCTGGTAGCTGGGATAAGTACCGGTCGAAGCATCACGCATCATCTTTCTCATGTCACCTCTTCTTTACAGAATGAATTTCTCGTACGCCTTTGATGGTGCTGATGTGGCCCGTGAGATTGATTGGTGACATTATTATTCAGTACTATCGGTAGTATATGCAAAGTAAAAGTTCTCGATAGAGACGTTGTCTAATTTTTTTTATAGGTAAAGTAAACCTTAAGATTTGACTCGGTGAAAACCAATAGTCTTTTCAAGGACAGGCATCGTCTTGGACCCTCTAATCTCCTTCTTGGCCAGTTGTTCTCGTTCTCGAAGTAAACCTACAGTCCTAGATGTCCTTTTCTTTTTGAAGGGAGTCCTAGATGTCTTTGGCGGCTATCAACATGGGTCGTAAGAAAGGTTCTCTCCCTTTTTTTTTAACTAGCTTTTTATTCATCGGTACGCTTGATGTACTTATGATCTGGACCTTGGACCGATTTTATTGGTGATTATATTGGCTTTCTTTAACTTTCTCGAAAGTCAAGACAGTGATTGTACGATCTTTTCCATCATCTTTTTTTTTTTTTAAAAATCATGTTATTTTCAGTTTCTAAAACACCTTTTGTCGATTTCCATTACTTACTAGTACATTTCTAGTAGGAGTACTATATAATTAGGGGTGGAGGGAGGAGGACTTACCCTTGCGCTTGGACAATGGAGATTGGCTGCGATTCGCCCCGTTGCGTCAGCAAAGCCCATATGTACGCGATGGACCGCTCACAGTGAAGATCAGTGAAGCGTTGTTTGGCTACACCTCAGTTCCGTATATATTAAAAAATATTAAAATAAATTAAAGAAGATATTAATTAATTCGTCTTCCACCGTAAACTACTTCAACCTCTTTCAATTTATATGAATCAAAGAGTAGCCAAACAAGCCTGAGTGGGGTGGTGGGCACGATCATCGGCCAACCATGAGACCGCTGCGGCTTGCCCTTGCTGGCCGGCCGGCCGGCGTACGTGGTCCCACGCGCGCTAACTCCTGTAGATTACAGTAGATTCCTATACTGATTATGGGCGTCGTACGGCGCGGCCTCTGCCTCGTGACTTTGGCAGGGGCTCGCTTCATCAGTCAGTCGTTTAGCCTAGCCCTTCAGTTTTTTACCGTCCGTCCGTCCCGTTAGTACAGTACCGAATTTTTTTTTTTTGGTAAGGGGTGGTCAGTGTACTGTATCTGCATACGCCGTGCCCACGTACGGGACGGGACGACATCGATCAGCCGTCTCGTCTTTGCCGAACCGCTGCGCTGCGCGACGAGAACCGGGAAAACGCCGAGAGGGACATGGATGGATGGATGGATGGACTCGATGATGGTCCGCCGTGAGGACAGCAGGTACGACGAGGACGGCAGCTAACTGGAAGCGTTGTCTTGACGCGCAACGCGCGTGCCACCACCCTCCATCCCACCCCGTACGCCCGGCCCGGGCCTCATCGCCGGACGGCTGGCCGGCCGGGGTCGGGGCTCGGCCCGCCCCCCCCTTCGCTCGGAGTGACCAGCGCTCTCTCTCTGCCCGCCGTGCACGGACGCGTGCGTCCAGTGCGCAGCCACTGGTCAGTGGTCAGAGCCAGCCAGCCTTGCTTGCGCGGGAGCCACCACCAGCAAGTCAGTCAGTCAGTCAGCTCAGGCTCAGCCAGCCAGTGATGATGAATTGATGATGATGGCGATCAGTGCCGCCCCGATAAAGCCGCCTCGGATCACGTGCAGCAGAGAGAGAGGCGATCGCCAGAGAGGCCAGCCGGTCCGTACGTGCGCGGTGCACGCCAAGGTCCCGGAGGGAGGAGTCCGGTGGGCGGACGAACTGGCCGGCGGTTTATTCATCCCGTGGAATAGTCTTCCTGGTTCAGCTACTGTACTACGTATACGTAGCTTTTGCTTACCGGGGTGAATACGGGGAAGTCGGTCGCTTTTGGCCGGGTTTCGCATTCCCCGTCAAGCCTCTTGCCGACGACCGCTCAGCTCGCTTTGGAAGCCGAGGCCGGCAGCGCTGCTACGTGTAGTCGTGCCGGCCTAGCCAGTCGGATTCAGTCCGGTCCGGTCGATGACACGATGGGATGCCTTCTCCGTTGCCTGTGCGCAAGTACTACGCAACCCAATCAGTGAGGCCACGCACACCGTATACTACTCAGCTTTGGAGAGCCAGCTAGCTCCCCAAGGACGAGTACAGCAGTAATTAACAACATTTTAACAAAAGGGGCGGCTTGTTCACTGAGAATAATAACATGTTTTTAGGATCAACGTCAGCGTCATAAAACACGGTTGTGACTGAAAATAGCAAGCAAGCAGTAAACGTGTGCCTTCGTTTTCCCTTAATTTGGAAGCATCTCACGAGGTTAACGTACTGAATGACCATTTTGGTACTAGTATTACCCTAGCTAGCCTGTTATCCTCCTTGCGCCCTTTTGAACGTTGCTCAAACAGTGTCATGATAAATGAAATCCTATTCGAGATCTCCGGAGGCTAGAGAATTTATTCCAACACTTTTTTTCCCCTTTACGCGTGCCAGTATACACTTTGGCGTGACAACCCTAATTCTATTCCACAGTACGTACTATGGGCCCACAAAAGACAAGAATGACATTTGGAAGCAATTGATCGTCTCCACATAAAAGAGAAAAGAAAAAAATAGAAAGACGGGACAGGGATGCCGAAAGCGCAACTTGTCTCTAAAGCGTCCTGGCTTTACAATGCTTCTGGTTCTGGGCGTCGTCTCTCGCTGGGAGCAACAGACTTTTTTTTTTCTCTTTTTCTTTTTTTTTTTTTTGCGGAAGGGACCAATAGACTGTAAATTCTAGTATTACGAAAGAAGGTTCGATCGATCGGTTAGTGATGGACGACGGAAGCTATTTTTTATAGAACATGCATGCAAGAATCCCGTAAAATTAAATGGTGTTGTTACACAACATGCAAGAAGGTTCGATCGATCGGTTAGTGATGGACGGGGGAAGATGAGCATATATCCATATGTCCCAAATCCGTATATACTAGCTCCGTTAGTTTAATTGTTGATATTTTTTAATTTAAATTTATACTAAAAAACGTGGACAATAAAAAAACGGAGATAATAGATAATTACTCTTTATTTCTAAATTATTGTTGTTAGGACATTGTATGGCTTTATTATCCGTGTTTTAGTGTTTTGGTTGCTACCCTAACACGCTGAGGGCAATATAAGATGCCTGGGAGCCTGTGCGTGCCAGATAATTACCGGAACATGCATGATTTGATTAGTACTACCTGAAAAAAGTGCCCCTGCCTGATCTCATGCGTCTCTCACCGGTTGGGCGCGGCCTACTCTGCCGTCGTCTCCGGATCCCCATCCCCCCTCAACCGTACCGTGTGAGAGGCGCAAGCAACCAAAAACTACGGCACCGGATCGTTACGGCGGGGCAGTACGTGTACGTGTGATTAGGTCCGGCACGCCCGGGTCCCTCCGTCTCCGTCGTCCCGACCCTGGCTGTGCATTTCCGTCGTCGATCGACAAGAGACGACGGCCAGGACCGGCCGGGCCACCCCAACTGCGAGCAACGCAACATGGCGGGGGGGCCCCGGCCGGGCCGCACGTCAAAGCTTTGCTGCTGGGGCCTGTGTACGAGACTCGAGAGCGCGGCGTCAGTCTGAGCATTCACTACACCACCAGTCGGTCACCGGCGTCGTCGTCGTACCTCTCTCTGCTCAGCAGCTCCTCCCAGTTCCCGTACGATTCGGGCGATCCGGCGTGATCAATGCGCGACACCATCCAACGTCTTCTGCTCCCTCTTTACTCGCAATTTTATCTCCGATCACGAAGATTAATAAAAAAAATAAATTAGATACATAAAAAACGAAAAAAAACAAGATAGAGATATATTAAAAAGAGAGAAATATGTATTGAAAAATAAGAATCACAGTTAAAAAAAATAGATGACCTTAAAATCACATGAACGGAGGGAGTACCAGCGGCAGCGGTATTAGTAGTTCGACTTCGACTAGATCGTCGGCTCTACGTATATATAGTACTGTAGGAGTATACCATCTAGTGCATTCGCACGGCCACCGCGCTTTGCTACTCTCCATACTACTACGAGGACTAGCTTTATACTACCCCATGTACCTAGAATGTGCGTCATCGCGTTGAGAAACGAGATAATTCCCCGTGAGCCATAGAAACTTTTATTTTTTCTTTTTCCAATTTTTTTTAAAAAGTTTCAAACCACTCAAATTGAGAGATAGACCGCACAAATCTTCCAGTAAACCGTTAAAACTAGTTGAGAGATAAAAAAAATCAAGCGGTAATTAAAAAGTAAAAACCTTTCGGCTTACCGTTTGATTTCCATTTCAATTTCACCTGAATTTGGATCTCGTTTTTTGAAAAGTTTTTGAAGCAGTTTTCCTTGATTCAAACAGGTTCGTATGTAAACCGTGCTCTGCAGCGAGGCACAAGACGGAACCCAACGTACCGCCGTCTGCCCGCGCCCTTGCAGGGCGCACACAAAAGTGTCTCTCATGAGAGATTACAAGATCGAGTGGTGTTCATGAGAGATTACGATATTTTGGGATTGACTCACAAGAATTTTCTCTAATACGGCCGCGTAGACGATCCCACCAGACTCATATATACATATGTTATGCCCCGTATAAACGTACGTACAGTACACCTCGCGCCATGGTACGGGGCCAACTTGTGCGCCCCTGCCCTCCACACGCACGGCACCCGCCTTTATATCCCTCTCAACCTTTTTTTCTCCCCATCGCCCCTGCTTCCTCCTCTCGTCTCCTCCTCCTTCCACTCATGAGCTTTTGGCTTAGCTAGCTGTGTACAGCTCCCCTCTCCCACCGGGCAAGCCAGCAGCTAGCTGGCACCAGCTTCGTCTCCTCGATGGACCGCAGCAGGGAGCAGAGGTCGTCCCGCAGGTCCACCTCGGCGGCGGCGTCCATGGCCGCGCTCGCCGCCGCCGCGGCCGCCGGCGAGGGCGCGGACAGCGCCGGGGAGGTGACGCACGTGGACGAGGACCAGAGCCAGCCGACGACGCTGGTTGGCGCCGCGGCCGGTGGTGCGCCCGTCGTCAGCTCCCTGTCGTCGCCGCCGCCGCCCACGGAGGCGGTCCCGGTGACGGCGGCGAGGAGGGGCGGCGGCGCGGCTGGAGGCGGGTACGGCGGGCCGAGCTGCCAGGCGGACCGGTGCGGCGTCGACCTTACCGAGGCCAAGCGGTACCACCGCAGGCACAAGGTGTGCGAGACGCACTCCAGGGCACCCGTGGTGATCGTCGCCGGCCTCCGCCAGCGCTTCTGCCAGCAATGCAGCCGGTGAGCCCCGCTTATTAGCTCCCGCCAAAACCCTCTCCCTCTCTTCCACTTCCACTTTGACGATATGTGGCGCGCCGAACTTGCACATGGGGAACGAACAATCCGGTTTAATTATTAACATATTCGAAACTGCACACCAACCGCTTTTCATCTTACTATACTCTATATCTTACTAAAAAATTAAAAATTAATTGGCTTTATTGGATTCATTTTTATTGAACTCTGTTGTCTGGGGTTAGCGTCTTCTTGGATCACGGATGAGATCTCTCATGCGAAGTCGTGCGTGCTCTGTTTGATTCTCTTGGTATGCAGTCTTTCAGCTAGATTTGGAAATATCGTTCCTCTGTCAAGTGATTGACTGGTTAAAACACTAAATATAGCTAGAAATAACCGTCTTACCATACGTCAGTGGCTCCGATTCACCCCATCAAAAATGGATCAGTGAAAGTTACTGTTCGTGGACCATGGGCATGTGGACTACTAGTAGTAATTTCTGTGTGCTGAGACGAGACAGGGAGGATAATAAAGCAGAGGATAAGGAGGACTAGGTTTTCATGGCTCTCACCTCAGACGATTCGATCCTGCTTTGCTGGTGCACAAAAGCACCGCTCGTTCGGTCGCATGAGAGGTGAGTGGCCGTAGGTAGTGGCCATCGATCGTTGTCCTTTTCCTTGCTTGTTTTGAAAGCCTAGTGACTTGGTGCTCCCCCCCTCCTTCACTTTAGCATTCTGTTGTCGGTGGCTGGCGACGCAATGAGAAGTGAGTTTGTGTCGTAGTAGCCCACCCACAGAGAGAGCCTTTTGCTAGATCCAAGCTGCTGCTCGGCCTCAGTTCAGCTGCAAAGCAAAACCCAGTGCCGTTGTCTTATTAGCTGATAACTCGATCAGCTGTGGACAAACCAAAGATCGGAACAAGGTCTCTCTCTGTTTTTCATGCCTGGTGCTGGTGGGCTGGTGTCTCTTCTTGGACCATCTTGCTCTATACAGTATGCTTTCGGAGCATACGCATAACCCCGGACCACCTCATCAAAGACGACGAGAAGAGGCAAGACGGCTGGCCTCACATTACTTGCGGCAGGCAAACGGATGGATGTGGCCGTCTCTCAGCATCTTGACAAGACTTGATTTTCAAGTCCATGCCACCATGTGCTTCACATGAACAGGGAGACTATTACTAGTAGCTAGTCGCTTGACGTTAATTTGCCTGACTAGTTCCTGTTGGTCCCCTAATTACGAGCACTTGGCCTCTAGTACTGTTCGTGCTTTCCTAGCTGGAGTGAGCCTGTGATAAAGACATGTAGTACGAGAAATCTGCTTTTGCAGAAGTTGTTCGTGGCTCATAGGTGAGGGAGTTAAGTGAAGCAAACAAAATAGTCATCCTGCCCATCGATCGCGTTCGATCAGTGTGTCCTGGACAAAACATGGTGAGGATGCCCTCCTGTAATTAAACCTGCCGATCAGTTGCCGATGAATTAAGACACATGACTGCACATAAATCAGTCCTGTTTTCGGGTGCCTCCTAATAATAAGAGCAAGTCCTGCCAGTTCTCCAATATTTCATCCCCAATAAAATGGTAGTATTAGTGGTCATGAATACTACCACCTCAAATTTGAGGTTAGGAAGAAAGTACTACTATCGCAGCAGTTTTGTCGATAGTGTTTAACATGATGAAAATCATTTGCCTTCGCAAAAAAAAAATGATGAAATCATTTGTGCTTCTTTGTCGTCCATCTTTTTTGGGATGTGGACAGGTCTTTTAGGGTCCTTGCTTTGCCTTTTTTTTCTTTTTCTTTTTTTTTGGTCGCCACTTTTGCGCGCACACACATGTGCATCTGTGCCTTTGCACCTGATTCTTCCGGCAGTGAAAATGAAAACTCAAACCAGCCCCCCTCTGTTTTGTTATGTGGACGTACGCCTTGCGTGCGTGCCAGGCAAATTTGATTAATTTTAATGCCCGGCGTACCTGATCGTACTATAGTACAGTACCCCATAGGCCATAGCTATAGCTAGCTGCAGTATCCGCCTCGTGATCGCCGTACCTCAGTCTTTCTCTGTGATTTGACGAGAGTACGTGCAGTTTGGCAGAGTATGAAAAAAGCTGTACTAGTACTCTAGTAGTATACTCAACCATGATCATATTGTTTTTTATTTGGATATTACATTTGATTGTTCATTTTTTTGAAAATATTATTTATTCTGTTATGATATATTTTAATTATAGCTTATTACTTTAACATTTATGTAAAATATTGAATAGGGCGAGAGGCCAAACATGAAGTGAAAAAAATCGAAAATGACATGACCATGAGTACTATACATGCCACCGCGCTTCAGATGCTTTAATTAGATTTCATACTAAATTGCATCTGAAGTCAATTCTCTCTGATTATATAATCTAGTGGTAGTAGTTACTTTGCTCTGTCGGTTAGGATTACTTGAATTATAGTTCCAAAAAACAAAAAAGATAAACAATAAACTACCAGTTTTCTTCACAAAACCAATTTCAGAGCTGATACATTGCACTTAATTGTCGTAGTAACAATCCAGAGAGAAGCAGAAAAAGAAAGAGCCTATTATTTGTATATATATGTAGATGACACTCTTGGTTTTGCAGGTTTCAGGACTTGTCGGAGTTCGACGAGAACAGGAGGAGCTGCCGCAGACGGCTGGCCGGACACAACGAGAGGCGCCGGAAGGGCGCGATGGACCCGCACCCCGGCGACCAGGACGGCCGGGGCCATCCCCATCCAGGGAACAACCTCCTCATCACATAAACCTCAAGCATGCTCTCTCTCTTCTGTCATCGTGCCATGCTATAATATATACTTAGCATGTGTGTCTCTCTACCACCACTCTATACTAACATATGGTGGTAGGCCATCGTCGATCCGTATATGTGAACTTGCAACTAGTATCTGCCACTAATAAATAACCTAAGTGAATTGTGCTGATTAATGTAACCTGCCTGCAGACAATTTAGTAAGCAGAACTGTAAGGGTAAATGTGTGACTATGTATTGATCATATCGTATCAGAAGTGTGATCAATTGGCCTGTACCAAACAGTAGTTCGTGCTGGCCATGTTTTGATGTTGTGAACTGAATCAGTGCTACTGATGATTGTTGTAATATATATGCTACTTATTCAAGTACGTATTAGCGTGCTTAGTTTCTCACTAATTTCCTGCATGCATATGTTTTTTTGGGTTGATGTCAGTCATACTTCATTTCTGAACTGTTTTGGTTGCCCTGCAGATTCTTTGCACATATAACCTTTAATTGCTGAGATCCACATTGCTCTCTTTCATCAGAGAAACCCGCTCTATCCATTTTGGATTTGTCTAGAAGTTAGCATTTCCCCTTTATTCCATCGCAACTGAAAAAAAAAACATTTCTGATTTATTAGTACTGCAGGTGTCTACAATTGTTGTTGGCCTAGTGGCTGAAGTTTTTAAGCACCAACGTCTGCAATTTGTTCTATCATCCTTACTTTTTTTTAGGATATTTTCCTTCTATTTTCGTGACGCATTTGCCCCATTAGATGTCTGAAACATTGGCTCGTCGTCAAAGCAAACAAAATCTGATCCACCAGAGCAAATATAAATTTTCATTAAAATAAAGAAAAAAAAGAGAGGCAACGATAGCACTGCAAATGGTAAAGCAGGAGAAATACAGTAAGAGTTTGGGCTACCGGTTATCGATCGAGCATGTCATGGGCCAGTTTCTGCATGGCGGCGTATGACGACCCACCCTTCTCCACGGCCCTCCTGCACGCCGCCATCATCTCCGCGGCCTTCTCCCTGGCCTTCCTCCCCGCCTCGTCTCCCGCCCCCATCAGGATCCGCACGGCGCGCTCCATCTCCGCGGCCTGGACGAAGCTGTCCTTCCTCTCTGGCATGCAGGTCCTGAGCTCGACCGCGACGCCCATGCACGCGACGAGCTCGAACGCGTTGAGCGGCTGCTCCGCGTAGAGCGGCCAGGGCGCCATGGGCACGCCGTGCCACAGGCTCTCCAGCACCGAGTTCCAGCCGCAGTGCGTCACGAAGCCGCCCACGGCCGGGTGCGCGAGGATCTCCTGCTGCGGCGCCCACCGTAGCCACACCAGGCCCGTTCCCTTTGTCCGGCTCAGGAAGCCGTCCGGAAGTAGCGCGTCGAGCAGGTTGTCCGCGTCGGTCGGGTACCGCGAGCCTTCGGCGTCGGCGTTGGCGTCGGCCGGCGGGCCGCGCAGCACCCAGAGGAAGCGGTGGCCGCTGCGTTCGAGCCCGTGGGCCACCGCGCGCGCCTGGTCCGCGCTCATCCATCCCCTGCTCCCGAAGCAGAGGAACACGACGGACGCCGGCGGCTGCGCGTCGAGCCACCGCACGCACTCGTGCTTCTCATCATCATCATCATCCGTGGGTGGCTTCTTCAAAGAGAGCACGGGCCCGATCGGATATATCGTGGGAACGCGGGCGGGCGTGGTGCACCGGCCGTCAACGATGGCCGCGAGAACACCCGGCTCGAGCCACGGCGCGGTGTTGACGATGATCCCTGTGGCGTCGAGGAAGCGGCAGCCGTGGTACGCGAACCACGCGTAGTCGTTCTCCACCGGCGACGGCATCGACGCCGCCGGCACCGGCTCCATCCCCGGCACGTCCACCACGTCGTCGACGGCGTCTGCTTCCGCTTCCGTCGTGGTGGTCGTGACCACCCGCGACGCGGCGGCGACGACGTCATCGAGGACAGCCGGCAGGCGAAGCATGAGCGCGAGCAAGGCGCCGGTGGCCGTGAAGTACACGTAGCCCGGGACTTGGAGGTCGCGTGCGACGTCGAGCATCATGGTGGCGAACCAGTCGACGACGACCGCGGCGACCGGACCCGCCAGCCCCGCGACGGCGTCCCTGACGTGGCGCGCGTACAGCTGCAGGTACTCAGACGGGTGGACCGGCCCGCGGCCGTGCTCGACGCCGGGGAGGCGGTGGAAACTGATGACGAGGTCGGAGCCGGAGGCGGCCGTCATCGCCGTCTCACGGTCTATCTGCCTCGTGACGTCCGATGCGTCCGAGTCCATCGGTGGCGGCACGATGAGCACGGCGAGGCGGACGGCGCCGCCGCTGCAGTGCGGGAGCAGCCTCTTGCCGGCCTCGAGCATGGACGCGAGGTGGCCGGGAGCCCATAACGGCAGGAGCACGACGGTCGTCGTCCTCGTCTTCAGGCTTGACGACATGGGAATCTAGCTAGCTAGTAGTAGTATAGTTGTCACACTTAGGGATGGAGCACTAGCTAGGTTCTTCGTTTTTGGTCTCGTGATCATCGAAAGCTATCCTTTCCTTTCAATGGAAACCTCGTTCTTCTTTATTTTGACAGAAAATTAAGGTGCGTTCGGTGCTCTCTCGAACGAACGAGGACAGATGACATGTCTCACCAATTTGCAGCAGTCCCTTTCGTGACAAGTTGAAGAGACAACGAGTGATCTCAACAAGAGTAACGCACGCACTGACGCACGAGAGAGCGAGTGTGCGGTGCGGAATTCCAGTGCGCTCTACGACGTGGACAGAAGCGATGACGTGCAAACTGCAAAGCAGGTAGTACTTAGTAAACTAGTAGTAATAAACGAGGACTTTTACGGTAAACCAAAATAAATGTCTACCGTTTATTTTTCTCATCTAACGGTCTAGATGTAAAACATGATACTTGTTACATCTACCGGTATTATGATATCATAATCAGATATCATAAGTATCACATGGGTATTATTGGAAAAATAGTTATAAATTAATATTTGGAATAAAGTAGAGTTGTTAATTCGGTTGTTTTTTTGGAAAGTGCAAATGCGGCAGATCAGGGATTAATTTAATTCGGAAATAAAGTAGAGTTGTTAATTCGGTTGTTTTGTTTTGGAAAGTGCAAATACGGCAGCAGATCAGGGATTTGTTGGAAGAAATCGTCTGTGCATGCGTCTTCACATGTTGTAGAGCTTCAACACCTTGGCCATGGGGGCCATGTACAGATATCATCGGATTACGAAACTGAAGTGTCCGCTTACAATGCAAAATGTATTTGCTTGCATTAGCTGTGAACGGAGCATCGCCATGGGCTCCAAGGATGATTCATGCTCGACCAGTGTTCCGTCCTCTCCGCTGCGGGCTGCGGCGCTGCTTACCCTCCGCAGAAGTCAAGATTCTTGACCTGGATCGAAAATATGGTTCATATAATTTGATCGGCACGGGAGATAATCATCGAAGAGGTTCCTCAATAAAAAAAAAAGAAAAAAAAAGAGATAATCGCCAGAGAGACGCAGCGTCAGATGTGGAGGTCAGTGGCTGGCAAGAATTTAGTGATGATGCTGGCGGTTGGTTGTTGCAATCGCTAACATATAAAAAAAAGTTAATTATTTAAGAGAATTATAATTACAATATGACCCATTAAAATGAACGGTTAGACTGTAACCATGATACCTCTTTGTTAATGGTATCATAGAGCACTGTAAAGGTCCTCTAATAAACATGTCAGGTATTTTCACGGCGCACGACTGGCCAGGTGCCTCAGGTCTCTAGCCGTGGACACGGTAACGGTGTGGTGGTACACTGATCTGCGAGGCTTTGTTTTGCCTGCTCCTCCATTCATATGGTTGAGAGAGATTAGAGTGGTTTATAGTGGAAGATAAATTAATATCTTCCTTAGACCTTCGTTCGGTTGTTTAGGATTGTTTCCATGCCTGATTTTGTTTCAGGTTTGGATCGAATGATTGATAGATTATCCTGAAGATGATACATCAGAGTGGCTAAAACATGATTTATCCTTTAAAAATAAGAAAATGAAACAACGGAGAGTTCTGTTTACTACATCCACAGAAGTGTCACTTTGAAGATCCAAAAAATCATGAAACTGACGTGCAGACTCCAGACCTACGGGAACAAAGAGGAACAACAGGATCCACAAGAAAATTGCCCTGTAGCAGCTGAGCACGGTGAGGGCGAAGGATTTGCCGCCTCCGCCCCGGCCCCCGCCGCTAGCTGCAGTGGGGGAGCATCCTCTTGCCAGCCTCGAGCATATGGACGCTGAGGTGGCCGGGAGCCCATAGGCATAGGGGGAGGAGCACGACGGTCGTCGTCCTCGACGTCCTCGGGCTTGACGACATGGCTAGCTAGCTAGTTGGCAGTTATACGGATGGCGGAGTGCTAGGTGTGTTCTTCGTTGTTAATTTGCTCTCGATTGAATCGAAAGCCTTTTCATCCTTTTTATTGGAAGGGAACCTTGCTCTTCTTAATTTGAAAGAAAGAAACAAAATGCGCTCGGTGCTGTCTCGAACGACGATGACGTTGCCTCACGCATTTGCAGTTAGTAGTCGTCCCGTTCATGTCATGGGAGATTAATTAACAAGTGGTCTCAAGAAGAGTAACTGCAATCCAGTGACGTTTTTGTTTGCACGCAGAAGAGAGCGAGTGCCCGCGCGGTGTACGGGGAATTCCACCGCGCTCACAGGCTCTAAGTGCAAGATGGGGGTGGAGTCGGTCAATCAGGCCCATCGGCTTCGGCAGCGACGTACCTGATTGGTTCTCGCATGGACAGAGCCTGTCTGGTCCTAGGGACTCAGGCGCTCGCCGGCAGGCTCCACACATGCAACCGACTGGCAATTGGTTGTCTGTTCGCATGTAGCCTGGATGCTGTTCGTACCACTTGTCTCTATCTTAAAAGCAGCAGCGCGAGCCCTCTTGCATGCGACGAGTCAGGCCCGCGGGAAGCGAACAAAATTTTCGTATCCGCAGAGCCAAGCCGCGCGGTTGCGTTTGCATCTGCCCAGTCAGGCTGAACAAAATTTTCTTTGGGGCTAGAGATTGCTAGTAGATCAGTGGATTAGCTGAACAGTGAATTCCACAAAAGTATAATGCTAACTAACAAGCTTTAAACTGTGAAAAAAATATACTATTTTCAATTCATTCAAAATAGCTTATTCTAGTACTACAAAGTCTATATATAAAAAGCAACAACTTATGGGTCTGTATATAGCCATAATCATCGTATTGGCTAGCGACTAGTTTGTTAACGTTCACCCACAAATTGAAAAATGCTACATGTAGTTGGATATGGCGACCAATGATACAACTGAACGCGGCGAACCATCCCAGCCGACAGCCGTCATATCGTCATGGATTCATGGAGATGGCGCGACTCCGTCGGGTGTTACTACTATCTGGGCAACGAGCTTCCGGAGCGCGGCGCACGACGACCCGCCCTCCGCCACGGCCTTCCGGCACGCAGCCATCTTCTCCACGGCCTTCTCCCTCGCCTTCCTGCCCTCCGCCGTCTCACCCATCAGGGCCTGCACCGCCCGCTCCAGCTCCGCCGCCTCGACAGCAACGTCGTCCCCGCTGCCTCTCATCTTAATCTTCAGCTCGACGGCGACGCCCATGTCGGCGACGAGCTCGAACGCGTTGAGGTGCTGCTCGCCGTACTGCGGCCACGGCACCATGGGCACGCCGTGCCAGAGGCTCTCGAGGACCGAGTTCCAGCCGCAGTGCGTCACGAAGCCGCCGACGGCCGGGTGGGCCAGCACGTCCTTCTGCGGCGCCCACGACGGCCACACTAGGCCCATGCTCTTCGTCCTGTGGAGGAACCCCGTGGGGAGGAGCGCGTCGAGGTCGGCGTCCGTCGGGTACCGCGCGCCGCCGCCGGGAGCGGCAGGTGGACCCCGCAGCACCCATAGGAACCGTAGGCCGCTGCGCTCGAGGCCAGCGGCGGCCTCCGCGACCTGCGCCTTGTCGAGGAACCCGATGCTTCCGAAGCAGAGGAACACGACCGACGCCGGCGGCTGCGCGTCGAGCCACCGCACGCACTCGTGTCGATGCCCCTTCTGCTGCTGCTGCTGCTGCTGCTGCTGGTGGTTGTGGTCGAACCAGATCACCGGGCCGATCGCGTGGACGGCCGGCGCCGGGCGGGCCGGGACGCAGCAGCGGCCGTCCGTGACGGCGGTGAGCACGCCGCGCTCGAGTTCGACGGAGGAGTTTATCACGACGCCGGCGGCGTCGAGGAAGCGGCGCCCGTAGTGCTCGAACCACTGGTAGTTCTTGCGCGACAGGCACACCGGCATGTTGTACTGCGGCACCGGAGGCAGCCCCGGGACGTGGAGCGCGCCTTCCGCTTCCACCTCTGTGAACATGTCGCCGTGACGCTCCTCGCGGAGCGCCGGCAGGCGCAGCATGAGCGCGAGGAACGCGGCTGTGGACGCGAAGTACACGTACCGCGGCGCGGCGAGCTCGCCGGCCGCCACGTCGAGCAGGGGCGTGCAGAACATGTCGACGACGATCGCCGCCACCGGGAGCGACAGAGCCGCAATGGCCTGCGCGACGCGGGGCGCGTGTAGCTGGACGTACCGGAAGTTGAACTCCTCGACCGCGGCGCAGTCCGTGGGCGGCTCGACGGCCGGCAGACGGATGAAGCGGATGTTATCGAGGCGGCGGTTGCTGGACGCCTCCGCCTCCTCCCGGCGCACGTGGTCCTCGACCTCCGACGCCTTCGCTGGCGTCGGGGCCTCCATGACCAGCACGGTCAGGGAGAGGGCACCACCGCCACCGCTGTCCAGCATCCGCTTGCCGGCCTCGATCATGGACATGAAGTGGCCGGATGCCCAATACGGGAGGAAGACGATGGTTGAACTTGGAGCAGCCATGATTGGTGGATCGTGCATGGGCTGCAGAGTTTCGCTGTTCTCAGCAACAGCGCACAAGGCCTCTGCGTGGCCGGAAACGATTCCAGAGGAAACAGCGCAGGATGGTCTTGTTTGTTTTTATGCGATGTAACAAGGCATTCTACAAGAACACACGTAACACTAACTATTTGTCTAGCTAAGTTGATGGTACCCGGTGGCTTCGTCAGATTTTATGGGCATCAGGCGCGTCGATATACCAGATAGAAATTCTGGCTTTGGTTTCTTCTCTGTGTTTATTTACTGTTTTGAATGTTACTATTACTTGCATTTTTAAGATTCCGTACTTACTTTTGTTTTCCATGCAAAAGGTCAAGATCCACCGTTCCAAACCTGACCTACCTCTGTTTTCTTAATATTGACGTCCATATTAGTTCAAATTAATGTCACTAGTAGAATAAGAAATCTAATTCAAAATCGAACTAAATTCTATTACGGTAAACAACAATATTTTAAGAAACAAAGTATGGTTTTTAAATCCATCAGTATGTACTTCTCATTTCCCATTTGGAACGAAGACGCTCTCTGCATTTCTTGTCAATACTACTGTACTATTCTGCGGCCAAACTAGTGTGAACACTCTAGTGCTTCCACAACAAATAGAGAAACGACAGCTTGAACATGGCCAAGAAGATATTGGCCACACACAGTTGTGAGACTGCCGTGTTGCAACTTGTATCGCTTTGAACCATCATTTTCCACGGAAATGACCTGTTGGAATTTCCTAGACGCAGGACGCAGCTCGCTCCTTCTTTCTGTTCGGTTCGGCCCATCATGCACCTGTTATCCGCTATCTATCTTTTTTTTTTTTAGGGGAAGGCTAGTCGTCATACCCATAATACAGAGGTGCAGTATGTAACGAGACGGCACGGCTCAGCACCGTTGGGACCTTTGGATGAAGGCCAGTCGTCATTTTTTTTTTTTTTGAGGGGAAGACCAGTCGTCGTCATACTCATACAGAGCCAACAGAGGTGCAGAATGTAACGAGACGGTACGGCTCAGCATCGTTTGGGCCTTTGGATGAAGATTTTTCCATTTGAGCAGCATCACTTTAAAATACTTCCATCATATGTCTTTTGTCGAGATCTTGTCTTTTATTTGCTGCTTAATGTTAGTTCTATACTCTCTGAGTTCTTATAGTAAACTGGCACCAACAGACTTATGTATGTAATTTTGTTGCTTGCTTTTAATGAAATTTCAGAGTGTTGCTCTGCAGTGGAAAAAAAATGAATCTGGTAGCCCCAGTTCGCCCATCCTTTCCTGCGGCCCAACTTGTTCGGCTGCGCTTGCTTCGCTCAGGGCCTTTGTCCTTGCACAACAACCTCTGGTCCAAGCACCTGCAGCAGAGGTGGCCGGCACGCACGCACGCGGAAGAAGAGATTAGAGAGACAGCGGTTATGAACTTGCTTGGGCCAATTGCGCGGAGTGCTCCGAGCGAAGCCCCCCCCACCCACCCATTCGGCCGATGGGCCTCATCCTTCCTGGGTGAACGCCAGATACAGCCCAAGCGAGCCCACCTCCGAGTGCGAACCGCGCGTGGGATGAGCGGTGGTCGATGGGCGCGAGCGGAAATAACTTGGCGGTGAATCTGATCGGATTTCGACAGCGCGCGGGGATCCGACGCAGAGTTCGACTCTCGCAGTTGGTTGGAATTCTAGCAATAAATTTGCCCGACCTGAGATTGCCCGTTCCGTCGTCACCTGACTGCCCGTCGTTCTCTTTGGAGCGATTCTCGCATCCCATCCCTGCTGCTTCCACACCCTAGCGCGGTACGTCGCAGCAGCATGCTGACCATGATGGTGCCGTCTGCTGCTGCCATGTGCAAGCTTCACCGCGCCCAACAAGCCCAAGAGGCGGGTCAGACGAGGGCGCCCCTGGCGCCGAAAGGAGGGTTCGCCAAGAAACCGCCGTCGTCTCCGCCGCCGCCGCTTTGCCCTGCGCCACCGAAGGCAACAAGCCGCGGCCGCGCCGACGGTGACAACCACCACGCCGCACCGGTCGAGCCGTTCGAGGACGACAGCATCAAGCGTAGCTCGTCCGTCAGCTTCGTCAGGGGCGCGGGGGTGCTCGTGCGTAAGCCGATGAGGACACCGCTGCCCACGGGGCGGCGCCTGGTGCTGTTGCTAAGAGCCGTTGTTGCGGAGGAGGAAGGGGGGGACGGCTACCTCGGCGTTGTCTATGCACGTACTGAACACACCCACCCTGTCTCCACCATGCGCGTTGCCGTGAAAGTCGTCAAGAACATGCCGCCGTCCGACACCACCATCGCGTCGTCGTCAGCCGGATCGTCTTCCGACATCACCACCGCTGCCGCCAGGCATTCTGCTGCCAGCCCGTCGTCACAGGAGGGTGAGGATGACGCTACAGGGCCAACAACAGCCGGGAAGAGGCTGCCCTTGCCGAAGAAGGTGGAGGAGGAGTTGCACCGCAACTCTGAAGCCATCCTGGCTTCCTGGTAGTTGGGTATGGGAGTATAGATATTGTGATCGTCCGGCTGCCAACGGTGTTTCTTTCTTCTTACATAGTAGATCGGTCATCATCTAACTGATGATGCAGTGTAGTGTAATATCTTTATTGTTGTGTTAATTCTTTTTAATGACCATTTATTCGTTGTTTTGTATACTCAGAAAGAGAGAACAACAAACGAGATTTTTATATGCTCAGTTTAATTTCTTCCCTACTGTTTCGCCCCGGATGATCTTCTCGCATGACCCACAGTTTACATATTTCTTCGATAAGCCCTTGTCATGATTGAAGTTTCGGTAATGCAACGTGATAGATTTTTTTTTAATAAAAATGTGGTAGAGTATACGAAGCGTAAACAAAAAGTAGAGATTTGTTTCGTGTTCCCATCCTAAAATTGGTGATGGTCTTGCCTTCCAAATAATTACAATACCTTTTCAGTGTACTTAAATTAATATAAATTATTTATTTTTCTGATCTAATTGTAATTATTTAGATTAGTTTATACTACTTCTAGCCATCATATATTGTTAAGTATAATAATAATGTATTGTTTGGTATTGTAGGCTAGTTTGGGAATAAAAAATAATAATAACATAATGTAATATTAAGGATCTCTTAGGTCGTTGCATCAAGGAAAGAATTATTTCACCCATGAATCAATCAATTCATTCTCTTTCATTCCATCTCACTGGATCGAACTCCTTGACAGTAACGATGTCAGTAGTTGCGCCGTATGCCGCAAGATCCCATCCGTACGATTAATGGGGCGAATCAGGAACGAACTCTGACTGCTCCAAATCCTTCTGTCCTCGTTCCCATGCGGTCGTGCGATAGTTTTGCAATCTTATGATTTGTGGCTTGGATTCGGACAGAGAACATAAAATTGAAGAATCTCAGGAGCAAATTCATCG
The DNA here is from genome assembly GCA_001182835.1 of Oropetium thomaeum. NCBI lineage: Eukaryota > Viridiplantae > Streptophyta > Magnoliopsida > Poales > Poaceae > Oropetium > Oropetium thomaeum. The sequence continues at coordinate 2,186,254 of LFJQ01000015.1, read as the reverse complement.
GAGAAGCTAACAACTCTCAGCAATAGGACGAGTTGATTAATCTACGGTGATGCTCTGTGTGCTCTGTTCCATGGGTGCGGATTTGAGATGTGGAGACTTCGTTCATTCGTCGGCCGCGACCATGGAGTCTTCACACTTTGAGGTCTGCCATTTGTTTTTTTTCGAATACGCAGAAGAGCTACGTATCTTTATATTAAGAAGAAGAGTGAACGGTCCCTTACAAGATACACCACCTCGCTCCGGACCGAGCTGTGAGGGATCTTTGATACATTGGGTTTGTAACTAATACAAATAATAACATAGGCGAGGCCTGACCACACACACCTAAACAACCTCTTCAACCTGAGCTAGGGCACGGAGAGATCGAGCTCCCGCCAGCCCCCATAGATGTTTCTCATTCTCAAAATCCTGGAGAATCGTGTTGATGCAGGGACGTGCTCCATTAAAAACGCAGGCGTTGCGATGTTTCCGCAGGATCCACCCTCCTAGGATAATTAGACAGTTAAGACCCTTCCTCTTTTCTTTTTGAACTTTCTTGCAGGCCTTCCCCCACCATTCAGCAAAGCTTTTTTCATGCCGACTCGGGGCACACCTCATGAAATCCAGAGGCGCCAGAATTTTGAACCAAAATTGACGGGCAAAAACACAAGTAGTTAGTATGTGCTGGACGTCCTCATCTTCTTGATCGCAAAGGACACAACTGTTGGGATGAGGGAGGCCTCTGCTGGCGAGACGATCAGCGGTCCAGCACTTATTACGTATGGCAAGCCATAGGAAGACTTTACACTTTGAAGGAGCCCAAGATTTCCATAACCGACGCCAAGGTTCAAATCCAACCGAGCCATGAAAGAAAGCCAAGTAAACCGACTTGGAAGAGAATTGACCAGAGCTTTCAAAACGCCATATATGTTTGTCATCTTGATCAGTTAAGAGTATGTCCTGAAGAGCATCCCATAGCTGGAAGAATTCATAGAGCCCACTCATCGATAATCCTCCTTGGATGTCCCTGGTCCACACGTAATTAGCCAGAGCTTCCACAACTATGCGCTGCTGCTGTGTTTTCATGGGCACTGCTGCAACCACGGCTGGAGCAAGGTCACCAACGGAACATCCAAACAGCCATTTGTCATGCCAAAACAAAGTACTATCACCTGGGCCAATATGAGTTTGTAGGGCAGTGTTGAAGAAAGCAACTGAATTCTTGTGAACCCGTATATCAAGACGGTTCCAAGGCCGACTAGGATCCGTTTTACTGAGCCAAAGCCAGCGAACTTGAAGAGCCCAACACATGTACTCCAGGTTCAACACACCGAGGCCACCATATTCCAAAGGTCTCTGTACCCGCTCCTAGGCCACAAGACACGACCTGCCATTGATTTCTTTCCTTCCTTTCCAGATGAAACCTCGGCGTATTTTGTTCACGGCCTTGATGAACCACTTAGGTACAGTGATGGCAATCAGAACATATATCGGAACAGCCGAGAGGACAAAACAGACCCAAGTAACTCTGCCTGCCAAATTCGTAAGAGAAGCTTGCCATCTCGGGAGCTTGTTTCCAATTTTTCCAATCCATGGAAGTAGGTCTGATTTCCTTAGCTTTTTATCAGAGATTGGCAAACCTAAGTACGTGCATTGGAATTCAGCTGTGGTACAGGGTAAAGTTGCACTGACCGTCTCCATTTGTGCTTCTTCGCATCTGATGGCAACACACAACTTTTTTGCAGATTTGTTTGCAACCTGATGCTTCGCCGAATTTGGAAAGGATTTCCAACGTTAGGTGCATCTCCTCTTCTACAGGCCGGATAAAGAGAGCCACGTCATTCGCATAAATCGAAATATGATGTCCTTGATTCCGTCGAGAAAGCGGCTGTAGAACCCAACTCACTCGCCTTTGTGAACAAACTATTGAGCACGTCCATGACCAATATAAACAACATGGGTGAGAGAGGGTCTCCTTGGCGGAGTCCGCGTTGGTGATGGATCTCATCACCCAGCTGTCCATTAACCAAAATCCGAGTAGAGGCAGAGCGCAATAAGTTGGACACGAGGTTGCACCAAACCAGTCCGAATCCGAGGTGATGGAGGACTTCCAAAAGAAAAGGCCAAGAAACTGAATCAAACGCTTTCGAAATGTCCAGCTTCAAGAAGAGGCTCGGTACTTTTTGTTTGTGTAACAATTTAATTGTTTGCTGCACCAAAATAAAATTGTCGTGAATGCAGCGACCCCGGATGAATGCACTCTGGTGGGCAGCAATCAAAGAGTCCAGCAGTGGCGCTAATCTGTTTGCCATGATTTTTGTGATAAGTTTAGCAAAACTATGGATCAAACTGATGGGCCGATAATCCTTGGCGACCAGCGCTTCATCCTTCTTAGGAATAAGTGTGAGATAGGCTGAGTTAAGAAGCCATAATTTCCTCACATCACCTTGTTGTAGAGTGATGATTGCTGCCATAAAATCTGCCTTGATAATGGACCAACACGATTTAAAGAACTTCCCGGTATAACCATCCGGCCCCGACGCACGATCAGTTGGCAATAATTTGATATTATCCCAAACCTCTTCCTCTGTTATTGGGGCATCCAATGCCGAGAGATCAATGTCAGCACGATGGAAGAAAGTCAGGTCGAGAGTTGATGGCCGGGGGAAGGCTGTCCCTAGCAGGACATTAAAATAGGAGAACATGACCTCTTGTTTCTCTTCCTGGCCTGTGACCACTTGCTCATCATGGACTAATTTTGGGATAAAATTCTTCCGCTTCCGGAAGCCTGCTGTCCGATGAAAAAGTGCAGTGTTGGCATCCCCATCCTTTAGAAAACTGATGCGAGAACGGAGCCTAGCAATAGTCCTTTCAAGAGATGTGAGGACGAGGCAGAGCTGCTTTGCTTCGTGCCTCAGCCAATCTTCATCGGGTGTCAAAACACCGGTGTCTTGTGCAGTTTCCAATCGATGAAGGATTTCCTTGGCTATACCGAGCTGAGATTTGACATGGCCGACCTGTTTTGGCTCCAAGCTTGGTGAGCCTTAGTGAGGCGTTTCAACTTGAGAGATGTCCTTTCCAATGGACACGAGGCATTGAGAGGTACACTCCAAGAATCAGAGACCGCATCATGGAAACCGGCGAGTTTGGGCCAGAAATTTTCAAAACGAAAGCGAGGTTTACCATGAACACCTTCCTTGAGACCCAGCAGCAGTGGGCAATGATCCGATATTTCGGTGGCTTGACTTTGTAGAATACACTCAGGATATAGTGCCTCCCAATCAGCTGTGCACAATACCTTATCAAGCTTGACTAGAGTCGGTGTCTCCCTCCCATTAGACCATGTATATCTTCTCCCAATCAGTGGCACCTCTTTGGTTCATGATCATTTACAAAACGTCTGAAACGCCCCATTATAGCCCTATTCAAGTTCTCATTGTTTTTGTCTTCCGATGAAAAGATCATGTTAAAGTCACCAGCAAGCATCCAAGGGCCACTGCAATGATTTCTAATGTCACCAAGTTCAGCTAGGAATTCCACTTTTTCAGCATCCAATTGAGGGCCATAAACACCCGTGAACCACCACTCTGAGCCATTAACATCTTTGAACTTAATCGAGACCGAGTGCCGATGCACTCTCCAATGATCCGAAGAAAAATAACCCTCACGCCAGGCAACAAGAATACCGCCCCGAGTGCCTTGGGCTGGTAGGAAGACAAAATTACTGAAATAACGACCCAGGAAAGACCTTACATCCCAATCTGAAATTAATGCCATCTTTGTTTCTTGAAGACATACTATGGCAGGCTTACAAGAATCGACCACCGTCCGTACATTGTCACGCCGTGCTCTCTTGTTGAGACCACGCACATTCCAGTCTAAAATTTTTGGGGAATCCATTGGACTGAGGAAAAAAATAAAACGACCACAAGAAAAAAGGCGGTAGCTGTCACTCATGCTGCCGCCACAGCCTGTGGCGATTGAGCTTGTGTGTCAGCCGGCACCTCCTTGCCCAAAAGAGTTGCTAAAGCCACCACATGTTCCCTGCAAAGAGGCTTCTCAAAGAAACGAGCGTACTTCTCCCTAGTTGCTTCAGAGGCAATCTGTTGATCATCCACAAAACCCAAACGCCTGCATACTGTATTTGGCGGCCTGAAGATTGATTTCTAGAGGGAGCTTTGCGATGCGGTGACTATGACGCGGGGCTTGTGTAGACAAAGCACGTGGCGTCCGGCGTCTCTGAACCGGCAGGGTAGCGAGAGCCACCGGAACAGGTCTTGAGATATTGTTGATGAATTCCTCCACTGAAGTTGGGGCTGCCGGTGAAATAAGCTGTTGGTTTGGAGCGTCAGAAGCTTCTGTATCTCGATGCCGCCTAGAATAGACAGGTTGCTCCATAGTCAACTCAGGTAATGGTTCAGAAGGGAGGACATCTTCAGCTGGACGCCAGTTCAATAGAGAGGAAATAGTTGCATCAGGCTCGGTTGTTTCCTCACGAACAGGCCTGCATGGGCGACTCACGTTGCTGCATGGCTCCAAAACATGTGCCGGATCTTCTATGGTCACACACTCAGGGAGTGGATCAGCGGGCGCATGACAGCCAGGGGAGGATAGGGAAATACAGCCATCAACCCTCTCCTCAGGTCTCACAACCGAATCAATGTTAAACCCCGCCATCACCGGGAAGAATACCGAGGGAACATCAACCTGAGCTGGCAAAGCTTCTATTGGTTTTAGAACTGATGCCTCGGTCTGCTCAGTAGTCTCGTTGAACTCTTCGGTCGCTAGAACTAATGCCTCGGTCTGCTCAACAGTCTCGTTGAGCTCTTCAGTCGCCACAGCCAGAGGGGTAGCAGCGGGGAGTGGCGCCTCGGAAGGGGTGACGCCTTCGGACGCCGTAACCAAAGGAATAACAGCAGGGAGTGACGTCTCGGGAGGGGTGACGCCCTCCACCGTGGCTGCCACGTGGCATGCATCGGAGGCCACAATGCATGGCGGTGGAGATGCGGTGGCCGGCGAGGTACGATGCTCATCGGAGGGAACGCAGTCCTCAACGGTGCCTGTTTCGGGGCAAACACCGGAGATAAGTGTGGTCCGGGATGCCAGAGTTTTTGCCTGGGACTCGTCGGCCTCGACAGCGTCCGCCACCCTGCGTCCGCTGGAGGCGGCAGTTCCCAGCCGTTCATGAACTGGCGTTCTACGTGACGAGCTGGCCGCAACACTGGACTGGTTAGGTTGTCGGCTATGCTCTGACACCGGTGAAGAATCACGATGGCGCCGGCGCCTCTGCCGACTTGCATCATCGTTGTCGCAGTCCGAAGGGGGAGAGGCGTTGCAGGCCCTTGTAAAGTTCGCATCTACCACCTTGATGTTGATGGGGTAGTGCAAGGTTGGCTTCCCCGGCGGGAAGAGAATGGGTCCCACCGGTGGCTCAACAATGTGCAGCTCTCTAGAGCGAGGAACCTCCTCCGGCTTGAAGCACCACGCTGAGACGCGGAAAACTGAGTAGTCTTCACGGTTTCTTGTAGCTTGGTCTAGACGTTGTGGCCAGCCATAGGGATTCAGCAAACTCTCGGCTGTAGCCATTTCCCATGCATGTGCTGGTATACCACGTAGCTCAATGTCGACCAAGGAAGGTAAGGCGGTGCCGGAGGCGAGAGCTTGTCGTGTCCAGCGACGACAGTGTATCCGGACGACCCCAGAACCTTGGGATGGCCCTGCGCTCTCCAGCCTCATGGCCGTAACCTCTTCGTCGACAAACAGAATGTAGAAGTCGTTGCCGGCACGGCGCAGAACCAACGTGCTAACGGAGAGGTCAAATCTTGAAGCGATGATCTGTTTGATGTCTTCGATGGAGAGGTTGGGGTGGTCGCCGAACACCGTGACGAAGACCGCCCGCCGCAGGTTAGCCTAGGCGCGTTCCAGACGATCCGACCAGTCGATGATACAGGGAGGCGCCCGGGCCGGGGAGGCGCCATCGTTCAGACTCCCAGGTTCTGAAGAGACTGCCTCACCGTTGCCCTCGGCGTCCCTCGCCGGGGAAGAAACGTCTGGTACCCGGCTTCTGCGATGACGAGGTCTACGGCGCTGACGGCGCCCAGTGTCCTGGCGAGAACCGTCACCGGCTCCCGCTTGTTGATTGTCTGGAACGTTGTCGGCCATCAACAACGGCTGCTCAACCTGGTTCACCGGAGACTCAGCGCCCAGAGTGATGTGCCTCCACACCGAAACGTGCGGAGCAGAAGCCGACGTGGACAGTCCCTGACCGGAGGCGCCTCCTCGACAGTTAGGACACACGTAGGAACGATGGCCAATCTCCTGGCACTTGAAGCACCTAGGTTGAGAGCGACAGGTTGCGGCGTGGTGACGTCCTGAGAGACAATTGAAACAACGCCCACGAAGGTCCACAGGGACTGGCCGATGAGGTCTCTGGGTCCGCCGCCGATGATCCGATCGGGATTCAACTCTCATCCAACCATCCGCGTCCGGTTCAAAGGCCTGAGGAACATGGACAGTCGAACGGAGGAGAATGCGAACCGATGGTTTCTTCCTGGGCGGTGGGGGGGATCCTGAAAAGCCCGCCGACGACGCCACAGAGAGGACGGCGTCGCGGTAGGTGCGCTCGGCGTGCGACCCAGTGGCAGTGTCATCGGAACTACCTGACGCCAGACTGGAGCCACTCCATCACTGCTCTTTGGAGCGGCCACCGGGACGGAATGGACGCGAGAGAGGCGACAAGGAGGAGGTGGAAACAGGCGCCGTAGGGGAGCGAGAGACCGCCGCGGAGGCGACGGTCGGGCTGGTGGCCGCCGGATCCGGGGTGGATTCCGGCGTGGGGCTGAGAGGCGGGACTGCGCCTGGAGGAGGGGAGACGAGCGGTTCCATCCTGATCTTCTTAACTAACTATTTGAGGTCTGCCATTGCCAGCACACCGGGGGAGATGAGCGTTGAGCTGCGTTTCGTTGCTCCACGGATTCGTCCTGCCAGCGCTCCACGCCATGGTCGTCCGCTGCTCTACCTCATGTTTGTGGTAGGGATCCACGCACTCTTGAGGAGTTGAGGTCATGGCCTGATGGCCATGGCTAGTGCCAACAGCGCTGCGTATGTGAGCACTCTATCCGTCGCCTCCCATAGTCCCATCGAAGAGAAGAGGATTATATTAGTGTATGATGGTATGATGATAAATAAATTGAAAACGTGGTAATGATGATTTTACCCTTATAAATCAAGGGTAAAGATTTAGTTGCAATACCTTTATGTTTAAAATAATATAATTTACAGATACGGGACTCAATAATAAAGCACTAAAGTATAGGAGACAAATGTGGATGGATGCTTCTACGGTCCTTCTGCTGCAACTTGTAACAACTGCATGAATGATGAAGAAAGCTGTTCCCCGGCTGGCGCATACCTCATGGAGTCACCGCCGTTCATGGAGGCCAATGTGCAACTCGTTGGCTCATCAATCCCTATAATCATATCTTTACCTGAGCCTCATCGGGATGCCGAAGCACATGCATTGGTGCTTAACAAGGTCATGGAAAGGAAGCAGAGCAAGCAGCCCATCGTATGCGGAGGCACACGGGTGCGTGCCTGACGATTGACGTACCCGTGCGCTAGAACAGGCTGCACCTACCATATAAACACCGGAAAACCGGAAACCGCCAGTAGGCAGCTGATTCATTGTCAGAGATTCGCAAAACCGTACAATACAACTAAAGGTAAAACTGTTGGAGATGTACAAGAGCTGAATTTGTTGCAGGCCGACACAAGCAAGGGCATGTTTGTTGATTACAGATTCTCACAATCTACAAATCGGTAGTGGAAACAACATCTTGCAGATTTGCCCTGATTCCCAGCTCCTAGATTTCCACGATCGCAGAATCCATTTCCTCGAAACTATTAGAAAATTTTACGGTGTATGGAAATCAACACTGAGAGTTTGTTTGTTTTAGCTCCTAGAGCTCTTAGAGCTGAATCTAAAACAAAGACCTATTTTGAAACGTGATTCTTGAAAAGTGATTCTTGTTGGGAGCAGTTTTAAAAAATGAACTAGAGGAACTGTTTTGGTGGGAGCTGAAAATTATAGCTTCTTTCCACTCCCACTCTTGCATGTGGTCCTTAATTTAAGGAGGAGCTATTTTAACAAACATTTTAATAATTTTTGCTCCTCCACTTAAACGACCTGTTTTGTTTGAAGAGTTGGAGTTGGAGCAGTTTTTTGATGAGTAGGAGCCAAAACAAGCAGGTCCTGAAAATAAACATACTATAAATACTACATTTGAAACTGACACCCACTTCGATCTGCATAACTTTTACGGGACATGTCTAGGCCTCCAGGGATAGCACAGTCAACGGATACAGCAGTCAGTCACGGTGAAAAGGTTTTACTACATAATGTTAGTTCATTCAATCTGAGACAGCAGCGTGTAACGTCCAGCCTCCTCGAGGCCGGACTCGCTTATATCTGATAGCGCTTTTATAGGACGTAGTCTGGCCTCATAGACCAATACATATCTTTTCTGCTCATATTTGTCCTCAACCGTGCGCATCCGAAAATAATTTTTCGGTCATTCACCCATCCTGAAATTGCTCCAGGTCAAACACGCTTAACCTTGGAGTTTTCTGGAGCTAGCCTACCAGAAAAGAAGTTGTAACTTGTTGAGTATCATATTAATCCTATAAGTCCTGGATCGGAGTGTCAGAGTGTCAACTGAATCAGGTCTCTTGTCTCTCATCCTAAACCAAAGGTTTCTTTCTAGTGCTTTTCTTTTTTCCAAGCACCTTTCTATGTTCAGATCATGTTGCTGCATTATTGGTTGTTTACTATTTCCGTTTAATCAGTTGTGGTGTACCTTGCAAAAATAAATGAAATAATAATCCATTGTGCGAGTACGTCTTCATTTCATAAGCTAACAAAGAATATATATATATATATATATATATATATATATATATTAAAAAAATCTAGATATTTGTCTCTACATGCACCTTTATCATATTATGCAGCTACGATTATCAGTTCCAAACCTGTTTGAAGATCGATTCGATTACAAGGCCACGAGCAAACACTCAGTAGGCTGAGAACATGTGTGCAAAGAACTCTGAGGCTTTGTATACGTTCGTTTTCCTTTGTATCCGTCTTTTGATCCTCTTAACGACATTAGGTGCCAAGGCACGCTCGTGAAAAAAGTCATATATAGAACGCCAACTGACATCTTTTCTGTACACAGAATTGAGCAGAAAATAATTATTTTTTTTCCATTTTTTAAAATACTGTTATAAACGGAGGTGGTCTATGATTCGGGAGGATGGCCGCTAATTCTGATGCGTCTAGAAAAAAAAAAAACCATGTTAACACGACACTGTAAAAACATAGTCCATACCATGGCGGGCACGGAAAAGGTCCCGCTGCGATTTGAACACGGAGAAATCAGAGAATCACGGCCGCGTTGTTAGAATCATAACCTTCCACGGAGAAATCAGCAGAGGAATCAATCTGTCGATAGGTATTCATAACCCAGTCGGAGTCGGTACACGGCACGAACGGGGCAGATAAAAGCGAGATCATCCGCCCTCTTGTACTATGCAGTTTGAGTCCCGGCGCCATCGATTGGAAAGAAAGGACTTGGATCGAGAGACAAGAGCAACCATGGGAGCTAAACCCGCCTCAGCAACCCCGGCCCCGGTCGGAGCTAGCGCGGCGCAGCAACAACAACGACAAGGTTGCGCCGTCGCCACCGCCGTGAAGTTTGGTTGTATCTTCGTCGCCGTCGCCGCCGCGATTACCGTCTTCGTTCTCGGAGGTGTTTATATCGCTCGTGAGTATCCGAACGAGGACCCGGTTTTCTCGGTGGCCGTCGCCGGCATCGCCGGCTTGGACCCGGCGCGGGACCTCGCGGGCGCCGACCGGCCGACGCTCTCGCCGTCGCTGAACCTGACGTTCCACATCAGCAACGCCCGGAACTGGCAGTACCCCGCGTGCGTCGCCAGCCTCTCGACCGCGACGGTGTCGTACGGGGACGTGTTCCTGGCCAGAGGCTCCGTGCCGGAGTTCTGCGCGCGTCCGAGACGGGAGAGCGAGGGCGTGGCTAGGGCGTGGGCGGAGGACGTGGCGGTGCCGCGGTTCCTTCAAGATCAGGTCGCCGCCAAGCTGACGGTGGGAGACGCGGCGGTCGACGTCCTGACCACGTGGAACAGTGTCTGCCTCGCCTGTAGTAAGGTCAAGGTTGCTGGTGGAGGCCTCTCGCGGTGCGAGGTAGCTGATGAAGTAGCGTGCAAACGCAAGTTATGCGGATTATTAAATCCTGCTGGCTACACATGTTGATCAGGAAGCACTTCAGCAGTACCTTGCACTTCACGAATTGAGTAGTAGTACACTCACACTGTAATGTGGAAAGAAAAGACAAGGTTTTACTTTCTAATTTTTCGTGGGGTCGTGTAGGGAATATAGTTTAGGCTATATCCTGCTTAGGTCGTTTTTTTCTGTTTCAGTTGTTCTAGAGTTTGGTTTTTGAGTCTTTCATTTCCCTCGTCCCCGTAAAGATATGAAACTTTTAGCGTTTTTAGAGAAGAAAAGAAATTTATGACTAATATTGTCTAGTACTCCGTTCTTTCTCATTTACTTGTTATTTCAGGTCCCTTCAATTTTATTTTTATTTGTGATTTTCATTTTTCAGAACATCTTTCTTTTTTTTAAATACATCTCTATCTCTCTCTTTTTTTTCTGTGTCTATCTTATTTTTTTTAATTTTCATGTCTAAAACTAGAACTATAAATAAATAAAAGGGATAAAAGAAGTAATAAAATTAAAATATCCTTAGCTCCTTGCGGAGGCGGTTCCTCTAACGACAGAGGGTCGTTGGCCCACTGCATGCGGATCAGTGTGTCTGTCGAGCCTGCACGTCAGCGTAGTGCCAAACGGAAGAGGATCTGCGTCCTGCCTTGGCCACTCCACTTTGTTGTCCTCCTCCATACTTGAAATGATCCAAAATTCACGTTCTTTCCAATGTTGGATTCAACTTATATAGTACTGTGTTCAACTAGTAGTAAAATAGTACAACGATGGTGGAAAATCTGGGAACAATTCGTGTGAGATGGACGCCAGATTGGGCCTGAAAGCAGTTTGCCCCTGCTAATTTTTTTGCTTCAATACACGTCCAAAACTTCAAATTATGGACCACACTATTATAAAAGAAAGTGGAAATGGGCGCTTTCTTTCATTAATAATAGGTTTAATTATAAAAACTCACCTATAAGCTTTCTTTAATTTGATATTCCTCGAACTTGTGGGTGGACAGGTTTTGGTATAAATCATCTTATGGAGAAAAATCTCGTATTAGAAGAAGTTTATGGGTTAGTTGTTACAATTAACCCTTGATAATATCTAAATATCACATTGTGATCGGTTGCCGCACTGCCACGTACATGCGGCAGACTAAGGTACACATGACCCACCAACTGTGTCCTTTTAAGACTCTTTTGAAGATCCAGTAACAATCTTATTTACTGAGAGTTTAAACAAGCATCCATTTTGGCTGACGCTGTGATAAGAGTTCGCTTTGAAGCCAACGGACCTCACTTTCTCGGAAGCCCTGCCCCGTCGTGTAGCGCCTGACACAGCCTCTGCAGCGTCTCGTACGACGAGCCGCCTTCCTCCAAGGCCTTCCGGCCAGCGTCCTTCATCTCCGCGGTCTTCTCCCTCACCTTCTTCCCTTCCTCGCCGTCCATGAGAGCTCTGACCGCTCGCTCGAGGTCGGCCGCCTCCACGAAGTTGCCGTTCTTTCTGTCCACCTTCATCGCGACGGCGATGCCCATGTTGACGACGAGCGTGAACGCGTTGTAGTGCTGCTCGGCAACCGCCGGCCACGGCACCATCGGCACGCCGTGCCACAGGCTCTCGAGGATGGAGTTCCAGCCGCAGTGCGTGACGAACCCTCCGACGGCCGGGTGCGCCAGTATCTGCTTCTGCGGCACCCGTTTCGGCCACACCAGTCCTCTGTCCTTCGTCCTCTCGAGGAAACCGGGCGGGAGCACGTCGGCGAGGTTCGCGTCGGTGGGCTGCTTCGTGCCGGGCGCCGGCGGCCCGCGCACCACCCAGAGGAAGCGGTGCCCGCTGCGCTCCAGGGCCTGCGCTACCTCATGCGCCTGCGGCGCGGTGGCGAACCCCACGCTCCCGAAGCAGAGGAACACCACGGATGCCGGAGGCTGCGAGTCGAGCCACCGTAGGCACTCGTCGCGTTCGTGCTCGCTGCTTGCGGTGGCGGAGGGAGGGGTGAGCGGGATCACCGGCCCAACGGTGTACACCGGCGGGGGCCGGATCCCGCGCGTGCACCGTCCGTCAGCGATGGCCTGGACCACGCGCGGCTCGAGCTCCGCGAAAGTGTTGACGATGATGCCGCTGGCCTCCATGTACCGCCTGCCGGTGTACACGAACCACTGGTAGGTTCGGATCTTCCGGTTCTCCAGCCCCGTCGGGAGGCAGGACGCCGGCACCGGCGGGAGCCCGGGCACGTCTACGCCGCCGGGCACCGCGTCCTCAAACTCCTCGCCGGCCGCCACCTCCTCGTCCAGGACCGGCGACCGTAGCATTAGAGCGCACATCGCGGCGCTCGAGATCATGTACACGTAGGCCGGCACGCCGAGCTCGCGCGTCGCGTCGAGCAGCGTCGTGCAGAACAGGTCGAAGATGACCCCGGCCACCGGGCACGTCAGGCCGCCGACGGCCGCCTTGACGTGTGGCGCATACATCTGCACGTAGCGGGAGACGAACTCCTCGACGCCCGTGTGGTCCGTCGGGGGCGCCACGGCGGGCATGTACACCGACCGGATGTCGGGGTCGCTGGCTTCCGCCGCCCGCACGTGCTCGTCGATGTCGGACGCCACGTTCGCCGTCGACGCCGGCATGACGACCACGGTGACCGTGACCCGGCGGCGGCTGCACGCCAGCAGCCTCCGGCCGGCCTCCAGCATGGGCACGAAATGGCCGACGCCCCAGACGGGCACCAACACGACCGTGGGTTTCGCCATTGCTGGAGGATTCGAAGCAAACTACTCGGCCGGCATTCTTCGTTCTGAAATTCCAATGACGACAAGGTACTAGTACTGGGTAGGAGGGCTGATGCAGATTGTGGCGTATACAGGTCCGAGCTGATTCAGATATAGGCATGCAATTCAATACAAAATAATACGAAAGCAGAATGGGAACCTTGTTTGGTGAGATCGACGGTGCCGATTACCGCTGCTGCACTGTCGCTGTCGGTGATCTGCTGCATTGTTGCTGTCGGACCACGGACGGGATCGCATGATTTACATGTTAGCTTGCTAAGGAGGACTGGATGTGCATGTAATAGCCTGTGGAGTTGGTTTATGTGCTTACCTGTCGGTAAACTTCTGACTAAACTGGTGCTGTAAACTGTTTTGTCCTGATAATGATGGACTGGAATGGGCTTTCGCCATTCTTGAACTCTAAAAAAAATGCTCTGGGAGTCTGGGTTCACAGAACAGAGTTTGGTGTCGTGGACGGTACAGTAAGGACCATGCTTGGTCCAGTGTTGCTGTCGGCTCTTAAAATTGTACTTACTCTGTTATTTTTTACTTATTGTCATTGATTTTGATTAAAAATTTTGATCACTCATCTTATTTAAAAAATTAGTTTAAATATATAAAAATAAAAATTAGTATTAAAAAATTTTAATAATAAATTAAATTTCAATAAAATATTTAATATTTCTCATACTTTTTTGAATAATACGAATAGTCAAAGCTATTGGTCAAAGTCAACGGTGACATACAAAAATAACAGAGGGAGTATTTAGCGGTCTATGCAATTTATGAAAGTAAATTTAATAATTATATAGCAAATTAATGCCATGGTTGCTTTCTTTTGGCTTGTTTGTACTAAATATTTTTCCGAATGCACCAGAGAGGGGCGACTCATTTCACTAAGAATAAAGAATAGTTTATGTATGTTACTGAAAAAAAGAATAGTTCTATATGCAAAGTCTCCATGCGCCATCCACCTGATGACAGGCTTCAAATCAGTTAGGGCGAGATTGGTTTCGTGCTCCAACCCGGCCTGGCTGGCACTAGGCAACCAGGCTATGGCCGGCCAGGCTCACGAGTAAAATTGTTTGGTTGCCTCGCTTCTTGTTACACTACTCTCTCCGTGCATGCAGTTCGTATGCTTGCTTTGCACCACACCAGCCAGGCTGCACAGATACGTATTTCAAACTCGCTTCTGTGGAGCCAGGCCGGCGGACGTTCCTTGCATCTCCGGATCCAGGCCTAAGATCCTTTTCAGGCAACCAAACTCTAGAGACTGTATCACGCGAGCCAGTCGCTGTCTACATGCATCCAACCAATCGCTCCCATTGGGCGTGTTTGGTAGGCTGCTTCCAGCCCGGCCAGATCCGGTGGATGCAGCTTTAGCGTGTTTGGTAGGCTGGACGACCTACGGAGCCTGGCCCAGGGGATGCAGTTTGGGGTCCGGAGTCAGGCCCAACGGGAACGAGGAAAATGACCTTCTCTCTGGAGCCTGGCTCGACTTGAAGCAACTCGCACGAGCCCGCGGCGCACAGCATCCAACACACCTGCATCCGCTTGTGCATCCCCTGCGGATTGGGGTCACCACTCCTCCCAATCATTCGACTCGTCACTCGTCGTCTCTCCCTTCGTTACCTCACGCCACCGTTCCCCTCTCGATTCGTTGCCTGCGGCCGCTCGGCCGTGTTGGTAAGGATTGTGTCGTCCCTCCTACTCTGATCTCGAGCAGAAGCCGTGGTTCCCCTCTGCTGCCGGTACAACTATTCACACGCCCTCCTCCTCCTCTCCCCCTGCAAACTCCCGTCAATCCTCCTAGATCTGCGGATATTGATGGTGATTTTTTGATTTGCACCATGCGATGTCCAGTGCTTGTGGATCTGTTTGCTGTTTTCGTACTAGCCTCATATCTAGATCTATCCGTTCCCTGTTGAATATGTGATGATGAGTTCTCTTGATGGAAGTACAGCTTCGGTTACCAATCACATGCTTTCATGTTTGATGGTATCATATATGTGATGATTTGTTTTATTTCTCAGCTGCGATGTCCGTGATGATGCCTTTCAGTTCCGAGCTAAGCACTATCACTTATATGATGATTTAGTATAGCACGACAGCCTATGAAGATTTGTTTGCTCTCAGAGCTAAGCATCACATAAGATTTGTTTGTTTTCAGAACATACTGTGATGCTTTTTTTTCTTAATCTAAGACTTTTGGTGCTTTGCAATATTTTTTTTTGTAAACATGAGACTTGTTGTATTGATGCGTTGATTTTTTGTGATATGAGACCATAGATTTCTATATCATGTCTATGTTTTTAATTATGTGCTTCTTGTTCATCTATTCTGCTGTGCATGTCTTTGATGCTCCATCTGCCCAAGACATGAATCATCGTCCATGCAGCCAAAAGCTCTTGTGAAGCCAAATATGCGCTGGAAGGAAAATGATCATTGCTATTCAGCCAGTCCTCATTCTGTGACTAGTTTAGAAGTTAATGTAGTACCATAGACGTGTTTCTGCACTAGTACAGAAACAACGAATGTAATCTGTCACGTATTCAAATCTGGCTCTGATTGGAAAGCGTATTATTTCATATTGTTAAGTTTTGATTTGGTAGCCTGGACAGTATTGAGACAATTTGAAATCTTGTTTTTTTTTTTCCTGGGCAAAGACAGCCTTCGTGCAGGCAATGGCGCTAACTAGCAACCATCAACGCCAAAACAATAGCCTAGCAGCGGAATCCTAACCGGGCCTGGTGCAAGGTGACCATACTAATATCTAAACAGCCTACCAAACAAGTCCACCCTGCATAAGGGCATGCAACTCATCTCAAAGTATAGCCAACCAAACAAAAGCAGACTTGACCCAGGCCAACATCCATACAGCCTACCAAACATATCCAACTGCATATGTTCAACCAGGCTGGACTGAGCCTGCATCCCACTCCCAGCCAGGCCCAACCACATTCACCCTACCATTCACCCTAGCATCTGTGGCAGGGATGTGAAATTTGTTCCTTTTTGCGATGACTTTGAATTCTGTATGTATTCATACTTAAACTAAACTCACATATTAATTATACCTTGTTTAATTTAGAGTCTGTCTAAATGCTAGTCACCTGAAACAGAGGGCAAACGATGCTCCAATCCCGATCATGACCATGACGCGTCTTCAACCTCCCACCGTTGATGCCGCTCGCTGTACAGTCGTGCCACCACTACCCCGATCGTCCTCTAGGTCACCGGCGACGGACACCGAATAACCCCCACATCTAACCCGCCGGCCTCTGCCACCGTAGACGATAATCACCTCCCGCGATGTTGTGCGTCCTTGCTGCAGCTCCGCACCCACCCAACTCCGCCTGCCACCGCTGACAATAACTGCCTCCCATGTTGTGGTGCTGCTGCCGCGCTACCCTTGCGTCAACTGAAAGCCATAAGAAGACTGAAATCGCAAACAATATGTGATGAAGTTCTGATATTACTGAAATTGAAGAATTAGTAAGACCTAATTCAGCAGCTAAAAATGGCACACTTTTACTATATCATAGTGAAAATTTTGTAATAATGAAAGGCTGGATCACCTTTAATTAAGGTGAAGAAACCAGGATACATTTCATTTTGTCTCTTTTTTTCTTGTAAAAGCAGAGTCTGCCGACACTACAACAGAGTACATGCCTGGGCAGACTTTGTGTTGTACTAGATGGATACAAACAAAAAGGCGTGATCTGTAAAAAAATGTATGGTCCCGTATAACGGTACTGTACAGTACGTTAGATGTATGGGTGACCCGGTGCTGTTCTGTGCTCTTTTGTTTTCTTTAAGATTAAGAAATACGGCACGTACCGCTGCCTAGTGCTCTCGGTCCCAGATAGTGACAAGGCCACTTTATTTCCACGCTAGATTTCATAATTTTAATTTTATAAGTGAAAGTTGAAACATAATAGTTAGATTTTATTTTTGTATTTTACGATCTGATAGATTTTACAATCTCACAAACTAGTCTGAATTTGTTTGTATTGTGACTCAAATATTTACATGGTTGTCACTGAGGCCTATCACACGTGACTCAAGTTAAATTATAGAATCCCAATAAACAAACGACCTTCAAATTTTGATCCATAGATTTTCACAATCACAAAGTGAAAAAGAGGCCCTAATACACCCTTGCCACTTGAAGATGCTATGAAATTAAACCCCACATAACACGTGATATGCAGAAATGCTACAGCTACGAACGTACTACTTATGTGCTGACGAGGATTTATGCCTAATTATACCGTGACGTGGCTTCTGTTCCACTAATTACCCCACCTAAGCTTGATTAGTAATCCACAAATGGAATACTGCACCAGTTTAATAAGACCGATGATGGCGGGTACATTGGTCCGATCGGCGGATTTCAATCCCGGCCGGCCGGCCTGGCCCGCCATCAGCAATTGAGATGGCGCTGATGCGCCGCAATTAACTCCAAGCTGCGGCAAGACGCTACGTCGTGCCCAGCACAGTTGCATCATAGACTCGGAGTGGGGTGGGGCTCGGGCCGGTGCAGTATTCCGTCATGGGCCTAGTAATTACTGCTCCTTCCGTTTTAAAATAGACATAATTTTAACTAAACATCAAAAATATAAATCATCAATAACTTTTAATTTTTAAGCTTAAAAATATAAAAATTATATTATTAAATTTGTCTTAAAAAGTAATTTAAGAAAAGTATACATACATTATTTTTTAATAAATATTTTCATAGAAAATGATAGTCAAAGTTACATTTAAAAGACCGTGTTGTTATTTGTTGGATTTGAATTTTCTTCGAAACAGGAGGGAAGGATCAGTGAGTCTCCAATGTTTAGTGCCTATTATAGTACCTCGGAGAGGCTATTTACAGGTTACAACCATTATACTTTTTCTAGCCTTATTACAGGAATACCCTCGTCCTTTCTGCTTTACTACGGGGTATTTGGTAACTTAATCCTTTTTAGTACGTGCATGGCTGGACCTCCGTACTCTTTACATCATCCGCCTTATCCTCTCGTTACGAGCCTCCTTCGGTGCAGAAGGTTGCCGGGATTGAAGGACTCTTCGGTCCCAGTGACTTTCGCCTCTTAAGAAGGTCGAGAGTTATCTCGGTTGCAAGCCTAAATGGACTTTGTGCCATTCTTCGGAAATGGGCCGTAAATAGGCCTCGACCCCAACATTGTCCAAAACGAACTCTAATTTGAAACGGAGGGAGTGGTAATTAGTGTAACAACCATCCATATCGCAGAGTTTTCCGCGTGTTTTCAATTAAAGTGAGGTTGTAACTTGGCCCCAGTTGTGAGTTATAGTCAGCATTTATAAAATCAGTGAAAACCATACTGGTTTTTGCGATTTTCGATGAAACCGGTCCTGTTTAGTTTCTTCGGTTCGCTGGTTTTTGTTTTAAAAATTTAAAGAATTGGATGAAAAAATTGATAAAGAGAAAAACCGTTGAATACTGGAAAAATCTGATGGTTTGTCGATTTATTTTTGAAATAGTTGCTTTGTGTTTTTTAAATTTTACAAACCGATGGTTTACCAACTATAAACCGTTCAAAATCGTTTCAATTCGTTTTAATCTCATTGGTTTTTGATCAGTTTTCTGTTTTCAATCAAACCGATAACGTCCGGTTTCTCCGATTTAGGTCTTATTTGACTGCACCTCAGTCCATATGGATTGGAGTAGATTAAAATGGATTAAAAAAATATTAGTTTATTTTCTATCATAAATTATTTTAATCTTACTTAATGTTTATGGAACAAGGAGCAGTCAAACCAAGCTTCAATCAGTTTTGTAAACCCCTGCTATAGTAGACTGGGCAAACCATGCGATCCCGTGGTGCTCCGACAGCCACTCATCGACAGTGCAACAACAGTGATCGGCACCGTTGATCTTACCGAACTCCATCCCCTTTCGTGCTGTCGTATTTATTTGGGTCCTATAATTGATTGAACTGGTTGCCTATATCTGAATCAGCTCGGCCTGCAGATGCGCCACACTTTGCAGTACAATCATACCGAGTACTACCTGGTCATCACTTGAAGTTACAAGAAAAGTCTGCTTCGAATCGTCCACCAATGGCAGCAAGACCCACGGTCGTGTTGGTGCCCGTCTGGGGCCTCGGTCACTTCGTGCCAATGCTCGAGGCCGGCAAAAGGCTGCTCGCTTCCAGCGGCCGCCGGCTCACGATCACCATGGTCATCATGCCGGCGCCGACGGCGAAGCTGGCGTCGCAGATCGACGAGCACGTGCGGGCGGCGGAGGCCAGCGACCCGGACATCCGCTCGGTGTACGTCCCCGCCGAAGCGCCCCCGACGGACCACTCGGGCATCGAGGAGTTCGTCTCCCGGTACGTGCAGACGTACGCGCCGCACGTGAAGGCGGCCGTTGCCGGCCTGACGACGTGCCCGGTGGCCGGGGTCGTCTTCGACCTGTTCTGCACGACGCTGCTCGACACGACGCGCGAGCTTGGCGTGCCGGCCTACGTGTACATGATCTCCAGCGCCGCGATGTGCGCGCTCCTGCTGCGGTCGCCGGCGCTGGACGCAGAGGTGGCCGGCGACCGCGAGTTCGAGGACGCGATGCCCGGCGGCGTAGAGGTGTACGGGCTCCCGCCGGTGCCGCCGTCCTGCCTCCCGACGGGGCTGGAGAACAGGAAGATCCGGACGTACCAGTGGTTCATCTACAACGGCAGGCGGTACATGGAGACCACCGGCATCATCGTCAACACGTTCGCCGAGCTCGAGCCGCGCGTGCTCCAGGCCGTCGCCGACGGACGGTGCACGCGCGGAGTCCGGCCCCCGCCGGTGTACACCATAGGGCCAGTGATCCCGCCCGCCGCGAGCGAGCACGAACGCGACGAGTGCCTACGCTGGCTCGACTCGCAGTCGCAACAACAGCCTCCGGCGTCAGTGCTGTTTCTCTGCTTCGGAGGGGGAGGGTTCGCCACCGCGCCGCAGGCGCACGAGATAGCGCAGGCACTGGAGCGCAGCGGACACTGCTTCCTCTGGGTGGTGCGCGGGCCGCCAGCGCCCGGCACGAAGCAGCCCACCGACGCGAACCTCGCGGAGCTGCTGCCGGCCGGGTTCCTCGAGAGGACCAAGGACAGGGGACTGGTGTGGCCAAAACGGGCGCCGCAGAAACAGATACTGGCGCACGCCGCCGTCGGAGGGTTCGTCACGCACTGCGGCTGGAATTCCATACTCGAGAGCCTGTGGCACGGCGTGCCGATGGTGCCGTGGCCAGACGCTGCCGAGCAGCACTACAACGCGTTCACACTCGTGGTCAGCATGGGCATCGCCGTCGCGATGAAGGCGGACAGGAAGAACAGAAACTTCGTGGAGGCGACCGAGCTGGAGCGAGCGATCAGAGCTCTCATGGACGACGACGAGGGGAAGAAGGTGAGGGAGAAGACCGTGGAGATGAAGGCCGCTAGCCGGAAGGCCTTGGAGGACGGCGGGTCGTCGTACACGTCGCTTCAGAGGCTGTGTGAGGCGCTCCACGACGGCGCGGTGCTCCCGAGAGGAGGAACGTGAGGAGGGGTCGAGACGTGGAGTAAGCTCAGTCATTCCATCCAACAGACTCTTGCTTAGTACTACTATCTCCTGTCGCCGTACTTTGAAAGTGTTCATTTGAAGGAGTCAAAAATTTTCAACTTTGGTCAACTATATATAAAAATTCATTAATATTTACAATGAGCATTTAAGTCTACCGTAAAATATAGATTCATCGTTAATTATATTTTAATAATAATTTTATTAGAAGGTTTAAAATTTCTAATATTTTTTATAAACCTAATCAAAGTTAAAAAAGGTTTAATTGCTCTAAAAACAAAATGGAAACTTCCAACGGAGGGAGTATCTCGCAGCTAGCATCAGCCGTAACGGGTGGCTTGTTAATGACGTCAAGTAGTATTGTGAGATCTTTCGGTTTCGGTACTTTTATTGAAAACGAAAAGGTGAACCTGCCACCAACTAGCGTTGGATCCTTGCACTGCTGGGCTACGGTACTTCCTTTGTTCGTAAATATAAGTATTTAAAAGTTTTTTAAAAAGTATCTAGATTTATTGTATATTTTATAAATCTAGACATGATGAGAATGTTCAATGAACCTAGTAAATGACTTCTGTCAAGGGGCAATACTAGAGGTAATTATCATTAACGGCCCGCGGCTTTATTACTTGGAGGAGGCGAAACAATCTCCGTCTCGCCCGACCCCTGTGCCGCGCGAATACCTGACGGATCAGGTCCACGGGTAACCTCCGTCTCGCCTAACTCCTCCCGAATAGGGGTCGTATTCCCCCGGCTCGACCCGTGCGCTCGACCCCCCCCCCCTCCCCGTGTCAGGGTCGGGAGATCGCACCTCCGCCTCACCCGACCCTGAGGTCGGGCGAACCCCCTACCACGCCACGAGTAGGCGGGACGGCGGCGGTTAGGCAATAAATGCCTGCTGCTCCCACATCCGCTGATAGGAGAAGACATTGATCACTCGAGCAAGTGGGGGAGTGAATACACACGACGTGCGTCGGCCAAAGGACGGCCGCTACTACGGCAGCTCCTGTCAGAAGCCCACTCTTCCACAAGGACGAGACGTTTCTAAGCGACGGCCACGACGACGGCACTCCTCTATCGGCCCCCGCTGAAAGCCGTTCGTCCATACCGATGAGACGTTCCCGATTGACAGGCGCTCTCCACGCCACTGGATCGGGAGGACGCCGCCATACCGATAACGTCGTTTATAGCGATGAAGCCCAACTTGGGGCGTACGGTCACGACCACCAGCGCCATGTAACCCGGATCTCCCCTCTTGCGATATAAAAGGAGAGGCCGGGGATCGGTACGGGGGATCCTTTTCCAGAAGGAGCACAACCAGCGCTTCCCTACTTACCCGCTTTTCATCCAGAGACTTGGGAAGCCTTCCCTCTCTCGCCTGTTTGTAACCCCCTACTACAAACGATCGCAAGTAACACGAACAGCTTGAAACTAGACGTAGGGCACAATTGCCTGAACCAGTATAAATCCCTGTGTCCTCTTGCGCACCATCAGAACCCCAAAACGCGCATCCCACGATAAATTACTCGTCGGCGGTAACGAACACCGACAGCTTCAAATGCTTATATTTATGGACGGAGGAAGTACCATTCCGACGGCACTGAGTGTTTGAGTGCGACGCGAGTGAACTGTAGAAGGTTTCGTGGAGAAAAAGACGACAACTATATACTAGAAGTATTATAATAGCACATGCTATTTCACATAATAACACATCCTATTCCACATGTTGCCACATAGTAATAATTATCAAGAGATCATTTGCATTTTACTATATTTTCAGTTTTTCTTTCAAGGAGGAGCACTGTCGTTTGCATTAGTTTATATTTACAAATCAAACAAAATGAGTTTGAGCTCAATGAAAATTTTTAGAGATCTTTTCCGGTGCTTGCAAATATTTAGAGCCATCCATCCTCCTTGATCTAAGGGTTCAGAATTAAAGGTATCTATTAAAAGGTATGAAGGTATTAGGAAAGATATGAAAGTATGAAAGACAAGAAAGTAATTTCATCTTTTGATATATATAGAAGGTCAGAGTAGTATGTAGCCCATAGAGGAAACAGATACGTCATCAAGTCTGATTTACATTTATTTCTAAAATTTACTAATTTCCTCCTCTTCTCATTTGAGCGCCGAATGTTTTAATGTGCATTGTTGTCCAAGCTATTCTTGTTCTTTAACCGAAGAATATAGTGGTTTCGTACATAATAGTCTTTTCACATAATTACTAGGTTGTTCTTATTCTCTTTCTCCACCACAACGGTTGCGAGATCATCTTCTATTTGTAGACTTTTTTTATAATGTAATTGGTTGTGTTTAGTTCTCAGCAACGATTTATAATTTTTTTCTACCATTTACTTATTTTTTTTCATCTATAAAGGATAGTTTTGTTAGGTCCTAATGTCTCTAAGATTTGTTTGCTTTGTTTTCTCTTTGGCCATCCACTCTTATATACATTTTTTTTCAAGATTTATTTGGTTGGAGTTTCGGCTTGATCTATCACTTCACCACAGTATTGCAGCCCCAAGATACAAAGTTTTCTTTTTCAAGATTTACTTGGTTGGAGGTTTGGCTTGATCTATTACTTTACCACAAGATTTCAAGATGCAAAATAAGGCTCTTGAATGTTCATGACGAGGCATAGATAGTAATTCAGTTTCTATTTATGTTATTATTTATTGATTGATTTACCTGATTAACGAGCATTCGATATTTCATAAAGAATTAAAGACCATGCATGTCCGTGTAATCGTGCATGCTATATCCAATCCTTCATAAATAATCCTGTAAAGAAAAAGAAAAATGTCCTTCCAGTCAAGTAAATATTTTTAAAAGTAAGTAAATATTGCATTTCCAAACCAACCAACAAAACTTTCAGTCACTTTTAATTATTCAAATCAACTATTTTGAAAACAAACATGACAACCTAGAAAAAATCTCAGAATTTTCATTTTATCCCTCAAACCTTATCTAGTATCATTAAAATGAATCGAGCAAATGAATCCATGGAAATAAAAATGAACTGAGTAAACGAGCGAAAAACTCAGTAGCTAATTAAATTTGTTTGCTCTAGTTCTTCAATCTCGAACATGGCCCTCAACATTGATAAAGGAGAGAAAGTATGACTAATGAATATGTATAAATGAATAGAATTAAATTCTTACTTGCCATATAATTACTCACTTGTCATAATTATAATATTCTTAATTCTATATCTTACCCCTCCTCTAATCAACGATCTAGATTAAAAATAACTTTGTATCTCTAAATACCTCGCAAGCACCGGAAAAGATCTGAAATTTTTAATATTGGTTGCCACAATCTCGCAATTTATTTTTGTTGAATGTATAAGGAAACCAGCATGTAACTTTGGTAGGCACTAGGCAGTATAGAAACCAACATACAAGTCGAGACGCCGTGCTGGCAAACACGATGGCACACAGTCAAGACCACACAACAGAGCTGAAAAGGAAGAACTATCGCTTGTGCACATCGACCGCTCCTTTTTGCAGTTCTTCGGAAAGCCTCTGCAGCGCGGCGTGCGACGACCCACCAACCTCCACGGCGTTCCGGCACGCAGCTTTCATCTCCATGGCCTTCTCCCTCGCCTTCTTTCCCTCATCGCCGTTACCCATCAGCGTCTTCACCGCTCGCTCCAGTTCGGCCGCCTCCACGAAGTTGTTCCTCTTCCTGCCGGACTTCATTGAAACAGCGACCCCCAAGTAGGCCACTAGCAAGAAGGCATTCAGGTGCTGCTCGGCGTAGAGCGGCCAGGGCACCATTGGCACGCCGGACCACAGGCTCTCCAGCACGGAGTTCCACCCGCAGTGCGTCACGAAGCCGCCCACGGCCGGGTGGGCGAGAATCTCCTGCGGCGCCGTCGTCGGCCACACGAGGCCCTTATCTTTGGTCCTCTCGAGGAATCCTTCCGGGAGCAGCTCGTCCAAGTTCCCATCCGAGAGGGACCAGTCGCCGGGTGCCGGCGCGCCTCGCAGCATCCAGAGGAAGCGATGCACGCTGCGCTCCAGGGCCTGTGCTATCTCGTGCGCCTGCGGCGCCGCGAAGCACCCGAAGCTCCCAAAGCAGAGGAACACCACGAAGCCCGGCCGAGGCTGCGCGTCGAGCCAGCGTACACAGTCGTGCCACTGCTGTTCCGGTTCCGGCGACGCGATGACGGGGCCGATGGGATAGACAACAGGCGGGGCGCCGCGCATGCACCGGCCGTCGACGATAGCCGCAATCACGCTCTGCTCGAGCTCGGCAGGGGTGTTCACGATGACGCCGTCGGCCTCCGCGAACCGCCTGCTGTGGTACACGAACCACGTGTAGTCTGGGTTCTTCTTGTCCATCAGCGGCGTCGGAAGGCTTGAAGGCGGCACCGGCAGCAGCCCCGGCACGTCAACGGCGCCCCTCCATCTCCTCGAACTCCACCGCACCTCGTCGTGGAGCACCGGCAATCGAAGCATGAGCGCGAGCATCGAGGCGCTGGAGGTGAAGTAGACGTACGACGTCACGGCGAGGTCGCGGGACACGTCGAAGACCGTGGTGCAGAAGAAGTCCACGACGAGAGCGGCCACAGGGCTGGTCAGCCCGGAGATGGCTTTGTTGGAAAATAATCCTCCGCACGACAAATACTTAGTTTGTTTTTCCTTGCATAAGAATAGGAGGGCATGGCCACGATCTAACGGCCGTGCGCGTCGAGTAGAGCTCACAGGAGCACGTTCGCGCGGCATGACTGCATGACCGAGTTCATGCCATGCATGACGGGCGAGAAGCCCGGCCACTACTCTGTTTTCGTTCGTTAAATAGCAAAGAGAAAAACCCGAAAACGCTGCCAGTTCCTGCAGCACAAACTCCCGTCTCCACTTCGTGTTCGCGTGCGTTCTTGAGTTCTTGTGTGCGTTCACTGCCGGCTAGACGTCCGGTGAACTCCAACATTTAGTATCAGAGCCACGTCATCCCAGGAACCGGCAATGTCTGCTAAACCCAACGCCTTGCAGTCACCTCGCCGTAGGCAATCACCATCGCCATGTCGCCCACGACACCGCGACGGTGGTCGCGTCATCGAGCGCGTCGTCAACCGCTCAACCAACGACCTCCAATGGCCGATGCTCGGCCGCTCCAATTACACGGAGTGGGCGCTGGTGATGCGTGTCAACCTCCAGGCAGCGGAGCTGTGGGACATCATCGAGAACGGCTCCGACAACCTCGCCGACGATCGCGGGGCGGTGGCGGCGCTGATCCGTTCAACGCCGAAGGAGATGCATGCCGGACTCTCCGTTGAGGAGACGACGGGTGAAGCATGGGACGCGATCCGTACCATGCGCGTCGGCGTCGAACGAGTCCGCGAAGCCAATGCTGACCGCCTTCTTCAAGAGTTCCGCGACGCGTCGTTCAAGTCCGGCGAGAATGTGGAGGACTTTACACTCCGCATTTCCACCATGGCCAGCGAGCTCCGTGTCCTCGGCGACACAGTGGCGGAGAAGGACGTCGTGAAGAAGCTGTTGCAGTCGGTGCCAGCCAACCTGGAACAGGTAGCAATCTGTATCGAAACTCTGCTTGATCTCTCCCGTGTGACACTTGAAGAAGCAACTGGGCGCCTACGTGCCGTCGAGGAGAGGAAGAAGAAGTCCGCCGCGCCGATCAAGGACACCGCGGGCCGTCTCCTCCTCACGGAAGAGGAATGGCTCGCCCGAATGAGGAAACACGATGGGGGCGGATCCAGTTCCGGTGGTGAGCGACAGGGCCGTGGAAGAGGTCGTGGGCGCGGCCGCAACACCGCCGCCCGTGACGACAGGCGCCCGCCAGGAGGCGAGCAGCGCCTGGCCACCCACGACGACAAGTGCGCCTTCTGCGGCAAGATGGGCCACTTCGAGCGCGAATGCCGTAAGAAGAAAAGGAAGGCCCAGGCCCATACCGCCCAAGTCGAGGAACATGAAGCCGAAGCCCTGCTGATGGCCGAGGCGGTCGTCGTCAACCTCGCGCCTGCGCCCTCCTCTGCTTCGCCAGCGCCCGCGGGAAACCAAACATCGCCGAATCAACCACCACCACTCCAAATCAAAGAGCAGAAGGTGTTCACCCAGCTCGAACCTCGTGAGGAGCGCGAGTACGGACGCTGGATCCTGGACACGGGCGCAACCAACCATATGAACGGGTCCAAATCTGCGTTCACTGAGCTCGACACCGGTATCGTCGGGACCGTGCGCTTTGGCGACGGCTCGGTTGTAGAGATCGAAGGGCGCGGCACTGTCGTCTTTACCTGCAAGGGCGGCGAGCATCGCGCACTGACCGGCGTCTACTTCGTACCCCGCCTCAAGGCCAACATCGTAAGCATCGGCCAGCTTGACGAGGCGGGGTGCCGTGTGCCTATCGACGGCGGTATCCTACGCATCTTCGAGCAGGGTGGACGTCTCCTAGCCAAGGTGGGGCGTTCGACTACACGGCTGTACACGTTGGGGATCACCATCGGCCGCCCTGTCTGCCTCGCCGCAAGGTGCACTGAAGATGCCTGGCGCTGGCACGCGCGGTTCGGCCACTTGAGCTTTGCCACACTGCGCAAGATGGCGGCTCACGACATGGTGCGCGGGCTGCCGCTGCTTGATCAAGTGGATCAGGTGTGCGACAGCTGTCTCGTCGGCAAGCAACGCAGAGCTTCTTTCCCGGCACAAGCATGCCGCCGAGCGGAGAACATCCTCGACTTGGTCCATGGTGACCTCTGCGGCCCGATCACGCCCACGACGCCCAGTGGTAACAAGTACTTTCTCTTGCTCGTTGATGATCTGAGTCGCTATATGTGGGTACGGCTGCTGTCCAGCAAGGATCAAGCACCATCGGAGATCAAGAATTTTCAGGCTGCAGTCGAGGTGGAAACCGGGAGAAAGATCAAGGTGCTCCGAACTGATCGTGGAGGGGAGTTCACGTCCGTGGAATTCGGGCAGTACTACGCCGAGCAAGGCCTCGAGCGCCAGTTGACAGCTCCCTACTCTCCGCAGCAGAACGGAGTGGTGGAGCGCCGCAACCAGAGCGTGGTCGCCATGGCTCGCTGCATGATGAAATCGAAGGAGCTCCCTGGATACTTCTGGGGTGAGGCGGTCACGACGGCCGTTTACATCCTCAACCGCGCCACCACCCGTGCGGTCGACGGCAAGACCCCGTACGAGGTGTGGCACGGCCAGCGCCCCGCTGTACACTACTTCCGCACCTTCGGCTGCGTCGCGCATGTCAAGATCGTGAAGCCGAACCTGAAGAAGCTGGATGATCGCAGCCTGCCGGCAATCTTCGTCGGCTACGAGAGCGGCTCCAAGGCGTACCGCTGCTACGACCCTGTCACCAAGCGCATCATCGTCACGCGAGATGTCGTCTTTAACGAGGCGGCGTCCTGGCGCTGGGAGGACAACGACAGCGCGCCTGCAGAGACTGCGACGTGGTTCGACATCGAAAATGCCACGGCGACAGTCACCGTATCTCCATCGCCTGATTCACAGCCTCCTTCACCGTGCACTCCGCGACAGCAAATTGAAGTACCACTCGAGTTCGCCTCACCGCCCCAGGAACACGAGGTGGACCTTGATGCTGACCATGATGACGCACCGCTGCGGTTCCGTGCCCTCGACGCCATCATCG
Source organism: Oropetium thomaeum (assembly GCA_001182835.1). NCBI lineage: Eukaryota > Viridiplantae > Streptophyta > Magnoliopsida > Poales > Poaceae > Oropetium > Oropetium thomaeum. The sequence goes on along the minus strand of LFJQ01000015.1, from coordinate 2,158,045 downwards.
GGCCTGGTACACCGCCTGGCCGGGCACCAAGGATCCTCGACGCTGAGCTCCACCTCTCCACCACGGCAAACGAGCCGGCGTCGTTCGGGGAAGCTGAACGGGAAGCCTGCTAGAGATAGGCCATGCGCGAGGAGATGAGGGCGATCGAGGACAACAAGACATGGGAATTGGTCACACTCCCCACAGGGCACCATGCGATCGGACTCAAGTGGGTCTTCAAGGTTAAGCGCAACGAGAACAGCGACGTGGTGCGTCATAAGGCGCGCCTGGTGGTGAAGGGTTATGTCCAGCGCGCCGGCGTTGACTTCGACGAGGTGTTCGCTCCAGTAGCACGGCTGGAGTCCGTGCGTGTCATGCTGGCACTGGCAGTGCACGAACGCTGGGAAGTTCATCACATGGACGTCAAGAGCGCGTTCCTTAACGGCTAGCTCAAGGAAGAAGTCTACGTCGCGCAGCCGCCCGGCTTCCTTGTCGACGGCAACGAGCACAAGGTGTACCGCCTCCAAAAGGCTTTGTACGGACTGCGGCAAGCACCGAGGGCCTGGAATGCCAAGCTGGACGCCACAATGGCTACACTCGGTTTCCAGAAGAGTAAATCTGAACACGGTGTGTACACAAGAAACAGGGGAGTGGCGCGGCTCATCGTCGGCGTCTACGTCGATGATCTAATCATCACCGGGGCCAGCACCGAAGGGATCAAGGCATTCAAGGACGAGATGAAGAGCAAATTCCAGACGAGTGATCTCGGCTTACTGTCTTATTATCTCGGTATTGAAGTTGCACAGAGCACCGGCGGCATCACTCTATGCTAGTCCGCTTACGCCGGCAAAATACTTGATAAATGTGGTATGAACTCGTGTAATCCGAGCCAGTCTCCAATGGAGAGCCGCCTCAAGCTGAGCAAACAGAGCCCCGGCGAGAAGATCAACGCCACCGAGTACAGGAGCATCATTGGGGGCCTGAGATACTTGCTCCATACTCGACCCGACTTGGCCTTCGCGGTTGGGTATCTGAGTCGCTTCATGGAAGAACCCAAGGAGGAGCACCTGGTTGCCATGAAGAGGGTGCTGCGCTACGTCGCGGGCACGCGCGCACACGGACTACACTACTCCAGACACACCGAGGGGAAGCTACGGCTACAGCGACGCGGACATGGCCGGCGACATTGACACACGGAAGAGTACAAGCGGCGTCATCTTCTTCCTCGGCGGCAACCCTGTCACCTGGCAATCCTCGAAGCAGAAAGTCGTAGCGCTCTCGTCCTGTGAGGCGGAGTACATCGCTGCGACGACAGGGGCGTGTCAGGCATCTGGTTAGCTCGACTTGTGTCCGACATGATCGGGAGCGAGTCTGGAGCACCGGAGCTACTAGTGGACAATCAATCCGCGATCGCGTTGAGCAAGAACCCTGTCTTCCACGACCGGAGCAAGCACATTGAAGTGCGCTACCATTTCATCCGAGAGTGCGTCGAAGATGGAAGAATCGTCCTCAGCTATGTTGCAACAGAGCGTCAGCTGGCGGACATGTTGACCAAGGCACTCGGGCGAGTTCGTTTTCAGGAGCTATGCACCAAGATCGGCGTTCAAGGTGGTGTTGATCGTGCTTAGGCTTAAGGGGGAGTAATGTTGGAAAATAATCCTCCGCACGACAAATACTTAGTTTGTTTTTCCTTGCATAAGAATAGGAGGGCATGCCACGATCTAACGGCCGTGCGCGTCGAGTAGAGCTCACAGGAGCGCGTCGCGCGGCCACTACTCTGTTTTCATTCGTTAAATAGCAAAGATAAAAACCCGAAACCGCTGCCAGTTCCTGCAGCACAAACTCCTGTCTCCACTTCGTGTTCGCGTGCGTTCTTGAGTTCTTGTGTGCGTTCACTGCCGGCTAGACGTCCGGTGAATTCCAACAGGCTTCCCTGAAGTGGGGCGCGTGCATCTGCACCCACCGGGAGAAGAAGTCCTCGATGCCCACGAAGTCCGTGGGCGGCGCCACGGCGGGGAGGTAGACGAAGCGGACGTCCTCACGGCCGGCGAGCTGATCAGACGACGCATGCTTCTCCGTCGCCTCCTGCATCACGAGCACGGTGAGGGAGAGCGCGCCGCCGCTGTGGGCAAGCAGCCGCTTGCCGGCCTCCAGCATGGGCATGAGATGGCTGAGGCCCCACATGGGCAGCAACACCACCGTTGGTGTTGGTGTCGCCATGGATGGAATGGACCAGCACGATGAAGTTCGTTTTTGTCTTTTTTTTTTGCAAGGGAGCACGATGAGCTTCGGCTGCTGTTCCACCCTGCCCAAGAGCTTTCTTGTGGCTTTGTTGTGGAACACATGAGTGGTTATTATCAAAATAGTAAATAAATAAATAAAATTGGTGTGGGGGCATCGTTGTCGGGTCGATGGGAACATGTACAAAGCTACGTTGAGGCGTTGAGCACCCTGGTGCCATGGTGGTGCGAACCGAACATGGTTCTTCTTTTTTTTTTTTTGTTTCGATTTACTTTGGATCGATGCCTCCAATGTGCGGATCCCACTGCTCGTCCTTTCGCTTCCGTGGAAAATGTATTATAGTAGAGCAATACGAACTTGTGTTATTTCGAACTTTTAGTTTAGATTTTTAATTTCATAAACTTGTACACTTATGTCAATTAGATTCATGAACTTCTACTTTATATTTGTATGTCCATAAATTCATTTGTCAATTAGGTGCACAAATAATGTTTTTTTATGACCATAAACTTTTTAAGTGATATACATGGCACGTTCATGCCCTTCCTCAGCTGAAGAGACTTCGGTGGCGCGGCACTCCCTCGCACTTACGAACAGGTTGGACTCTCTTCTTCTCCCCACTTTGGTCGTGGATGGCTGGAGCCTTCTACCCTGCGCAGGTGCCACTCGTGGTGATTTTAATTCTACCTTTCAACTGAAATATCAGAAAAAAAAACAAACACTAAGTTAACAATGTTGATTGGCTCTCATGGACAAATCTAAGCGAAAAGAAAATTATTGTTGTGGGAGCGGCGTCGTTATGTTGGACTATATGGCGATGTAAGAATGATATTTGTTTTAACAAAGTAAGCTACACATCATTTTTGTAGGGTATGTTTAGGGGAGCATACTGGCTACGATATTGGGCTTTGCTACTGTCGGAAGAATCAGGAATGAAGTTCAAACTAGTGAACAATTCGTTAGAGGTGGCATCGGTGCATTTGTTTGCTAGTTATGGATAGAGATTCAATAATAGGCTACTACAACCGTAGCTTTTTTTTAGTTTGCTTTTTGTGTCTTTTCGGTCGAACGGCTGAGACCTGAGAACAATGTAATAAAACTAAAACAAGCTGTGTGCTTAAGAGCAGAGGCTGGAAACTTTTGTTTCCGTTCTCTAGAAAAAAATTGTTGAATGGAGGGAGTACATCATCAGCTCGTGATAAGTCATAAGAGTATTTCTAACAGATTAACCATACTGAATTGGTATACCTAGAAACTGCCATAATATGTAAAATAATAATAAAAAAAAACTGCTTCAACAGATTACCCATATGGATTGCTATACCCCAAATCTTTTGGACTATGACCTTAAATTCTCTCTTGGCAATGCAAAATTACTAATCCACTGGAGACCCAAATCCTCACCTCCATGCGCGGACCCTGAGATTATTTTTATCTCATAGTTTATTATGCATTGGCCATTCTTTGAAATATATGATTCTTAAAAGTTAGGAATAGGAAAAATACAAAATTAGAGTTGCATTTTTTTTTAATCCCATGAATGAATTGATCAGATGCAAGAGTTGAAGTGTAAGTGTCGAGGTTCATTACCGTCGACTAGTGAATTTATCGTGGGGAGTGCGTTTTGAGGCTTCGATGGTTCACGAGAGGACACAAGGTTTATACTGGTTCAGGCAACAACGCCCTACGTCCAGTTTTCGAGCTGCTCGTGTTACTCGCGACGAGGATTACAATGGGGGTTGCAAGAGGAGGAGAAGGGGAGAGTGCTCCCCGTCTCTAAGTATGTTCGAGGATGAGTATTCTAAGACCTGTGAGAGCTAGTGAGCTTGAAGCCTTAGACGTGTAAGCTCGTGGGATGACTCTTCCTTCGCCTTCGGTCTCCTCACCCTTTTATACTGTGGTGTGGGGAGGCCCGGTTCCATGGAGCTGGTCGTGGCCGTACGTGAGGTTGGCCTGTCCACGACGGATGACGTCTTCGGTTGGGCGGCGTTGCTACTGCTCGACGGAGTGGCTCGTGCCGTCACTCGACGGAGTCCCGTCCGTATGGGGAAACTCCACTGTAGAAGTTGGCTTGGTGACACCGTGGTTATGGCCGTCGCTCTGGGACGTCCTATCGAGGAGTCTCTGACAGGTGCTGTAGCGATGGAACCCATCCTTTGGGCGGGGCACGTCGTGTGCATTTAACGCCCACTTGCCTGGGTAGCGGGCGGCTCTACCTGTCAGCGGACGTGGGCGTGTCAGGCATTTATTTCCCAACCGTCACCGTCCGTCTTACTCATGGAGTAGTGGGCCATTCGCTCGACCCTGAGGTCGGGCGAGGCGGAGACGCGTTCGTTCGACCCCTATAGGGACGGGGTCGAGCGCGTCGCCCGAGCGTGGAGGATCCGACCCCTCCTCGAAGGGGTCGGGCGAGGCGGAGATTGCCTGTTGGCTCGGTCTGTAGCGCGCCCGTACGATGCGGAGGCTGGTTAAGGCGGGGATTATTTACGCCTTGATCACGTCATTAACGTCGAGGGTTATTAAGGTTAACTACCTCTGGTATTGACCCTCAACAGTAGCCCCCGAGTGAGGCCTGATCTCCTTATAAAGGGAGTCCGGGGTCACTCACATCGGGAGTGGTAAACTTGCGACGGCAGACTCGCGTTGGTCCTTGTCGAGTTTACGTGTTCTGCGATCCTGTGATAGATCTCTTTTTGCGATTCCGTTCCCGAGACTCCCGCTCGTTGCGGTGGTCCGATCGTGGACACGGTTCGACTTGTTTCGTTCCCCCAGCGCGTTGTCCGCCAGATGAGGAGGTTGAGCCGGGCCACGCTTTACCACGGAGGCCGAAGTGTGACGCTCGTCGAGTTACAAACGGGAGAGTTCGAGTGAAGCCCGGGCTCCCTTCGGGAGGAGCGTCGATGGACCAGCTGGTGGTCGACCTCAATATTCCTGGTTGCCGTCCCAATTTGGTACTCGGATGCCGTTCGCTAGGCTCCGAGGGCTCGCTGCCTTTCTACGGTGAAGTACCCATGGGTTGGCGTGAACCGGAACTCGAACTCGGACCGAGATGCCCTCGGCGCTTGCGTGCCAGGGTATTGGCCGCTAGCGGGCCCATCTCTATCTGCCCCTCACTCTATTTGCGCTCTGAGCGGCTGTCGAACCCGTTCGTGGGGCTAGCCTTCGAACTCTTTGGGCCGTCGGGGCATATTCCAGCCCAAGCCCCTGCCTGCCAAAATTTATTTCGTGGCAGCAGCGCAGCAGAGGCGCCTGCCGCGACGGGACATGCGGTAGGGATTTTAGACTTCGGGGGTTATGAGTACACGCGCACGTGCGCTCGACCTCGCCGAGCGGACAGCCACATGGGCCCCACCTGCAGCGACGGGCGGTAGGCGCTACGCGGGCGAGAGTAAATGCCGTTCTGTGTGGAGCGGTGGTGCGGGCCCGTCTGTAGGGACGGATGGAAGACGCCAAGCGGGCGGGAACCTTCCCGCACTGCGCGTGGCGGTTGAGAGGGCCCGTTGGCAGTGAGCGGGGTGAGAGGAAGTCGAAAGGGCGGAGTCGCGTCCGCGCGGGGCAAGCTAGCTAGGTGGGTCCCACTTGTAGCAGTTCGGGAGCGGCCCCAAGCGAGCGGGATATTTCCTGCGCTGCGCGAAGCGGTTTCGCGGGCCGAGTTACAGCGAGCGGTACGAGAGGAATCCAGGAAGGCGAAGTGGTGCCCGCACCGGGCGAGATGACCAGGCGGGCCCTGCTTGCAGCGAGAGGGGTGCTAGGTGGGTGAAAGGTATAAGTACGCACCTTGCATGCCCGTTCGCCGCATTCGTCATTCGCGTCCCTTTGCCTCCCGCGCCATCTCATACTTTCGTCTTTCGTTCTTCTTTCTTCCGCGCTCGCGTGTTCTTTTCCTTGATCCTTTTCGTTCCTCTCCGATTCCTTGCTAGTCTCCCATGGCTTCTTGGCTGAGATCCGACATTCGGAGGGCACGCCTCGAGGGCTTGGTCAGTAGTGGCCTTCTCGTTGCCCGGACGGAGGCGAGGGAGTGGTTGCTCCCGGGCAGCGAGGAGGTGCCCGCGTCGGCGGATGGATACGTGGTGTCCTTTGCCCACTTCCACGAGCGCGGGCTGGGAGTCCCCGCGCATTCCTTCTTGCGGGGGCTCCTTCACTATTACGGTCTTGAGCTCCAGCACCTCAACCCCAACGGGATTCTGCACATCGCCACATTCGTGGCGTTGTGTGAGGGCTATTTGGGTATCGCCCCCCACTTTGATCTGTGGCGGTACTTCTTCTCCGTCTCGCTCCAGAGGAAGGAAGGGCCCCACCACCCCATTGGCTGCGCCAGTATCCACCTCCGCGGGGAGTGCGCCGGCTCCTACATCCCACTGCGGCTGCGAAGCTCTCACAGGGGCTGGCACGGGCAGTGGTTCTATCTCAAGAACGACACTGCCGGGCCCCTGTCGGAGTTCACCGGGCGCACGTTCGACACGGCGCCCGAGGCGTGGAAATAGGGGCCGTCAGCCAAGAAGCGGAAACGGCTGGACGACGCTCTCGATGCTATGTGGCGGCTCTCGGAGCGGGGGGTGCGCGGCGTCGGGGTCATCGCCGCGTTCCACGCCCGACGCGTGCTGCCGCTGATGGCGCGGCGGCTCTGGCTCTGGGAGATGAGCCCCGGCTCGGATCTCTCCGGGTCGGCGATGTCGACCGGGCCCATCTCGGAGCTGGAGCTGAAGCAGCGGCTCCGGGAGTCCCTCGCCGCCGAGGACCTCGAGGATCCGGTGGACGACCCCCCACCGATGCGCCCTGCTGAGGGGGGCTCTCTTTTGGTAAGTGGGGTCCTCGTCTCGTCGTAGTTCCAGTTTCTTTCTTTTTTTTCGGGCCTGACTTTTCTTCTGTTATTGTTGACAGAAGAGGGAGCTCGTGGACCGACCCTCTCGCCCCCCTCTGCCTGAAGACGCGGCCGTTCGGGAGGCCAACCGCTTAGCCGTCGAGGAGCACAAGTGGAAAAAGGACGCCCGGAAGGCTAAGCGTGCCCTGAAGATCCGGGCCAAGCTGGCTCGGGATCAGCGCAGGCGGGGGTCGGACGATGACGACGACGACGACGAGGAGGACGAGGAGGAGGAAGAGGAGGAGGAGGAAGTCGTGGAGATCCCTCGTCCCCCGTCGAAGCAGGAGTTGGTGCACTCCCACCAACGGGGTCCGAGGCCGGAGCCTCGGGGGTCGGAGGATCGGAGGTCGGAGGCGGCGCTGTCCTCGACCCCTACAACCCCTTCCGCATGGTCGGCCCCCGAAGAGAAGACGCTGGCGCCGAAGGATGCTCACGCCCGCCCCGAGCCGGTGGGTTCGGGTCCGCCGGCCTCTGGGCCAACATTGGTCGGGGCCGCAGGCCTAAGAGTCGGTGAGAAGCGGCCGGCGGAGGAGCAAGGGGGGTCAACCCCAAAGCGCCGCCTGTCGACGTTCGTTACCGTCGACTAGTAGATTTATCATGGGGGGTGTGTTTTAAGGCTTCGATGGTTCGCGAGAGGACACAAGGTTTATACTGGTTCAGGCAGTAATGCCCTACGTCCAGTTTTCGTGCTGCTTGTATTACTCGCGACAGAGATTACAGTGGGGGTTATAAACGGGGGAGGAAGAGAGAGTGCTTCCTGCCTCTAAGGGTGCTCGTGAGTGTTGTTCGTGTGCTTGTGCGTAGAGAGCTTGTGGGTCTTGAAGGCTTGTCCTTCTTCTTTGATCCCCCTCCCCTTTTATATGGTGGCGTGAGGAGGACCGGTTCCGTGAGTCTGACAGCAGCCGTACTCCGGTTAGGCCGAGTTGTAATGGCGATGCCTTTGGTGCGGTCGCGCCGTTCCTGTTCGACGGAGTGGCATTGTGCTGTCGTTCGGCGGGGTTCCATCCGTATGGAGGAGACGTCACTGTAGGAGCCGGCTTGATGACGCCGTGGTGATGGCCGTCGCTCCGGGGCGTCCTATTGCACAGGACGGTGAGTCTCTGACAGGGGGCTGTTGGAGTGACGCCCATCCCGTGGACGGTGCACGTCGTGCACATTTACTCTTCCGGGAGCGGTCATCGCCACTGTCTGATCGAGAGTTGGAGCTTGGAGTATTAATGGCTCAACTGTCCCCGGACACCCGTCTCGTCCGGGGTGGTTGGATCGCCCAGTCTCGTCCGACCCCGGAGGTCGGGCGAGGCGGAACTCTCGTCCGACCTCTCGAGGTCGGGGTCGGGCTGCGCGGAACCCTCGTCCGACCCCTCGAGGTCGGGGTCGGGCGAGGCGGAACTCTTGTCCGACCTCAGGGGTCCGGCACTGCCCGTCCGAGTCCCGAACGTCGGGGTCGGGCGAGACGGAGTGACCTCCCTCGTCCTCGGGCCTGGGTCTATCAAAGCGGAGGTGGTTTGGCTATACTGCGCGGCTTAGCCTTCCGGGCTAATACGATTAATTAGCCCAGGTACCAAACCTCCACACCGCCGTTCTTCGTCCCGAGGGTAAGTGTGTCGCGCGAGGCTTGTTTTCCTTCCGCTTGTACTTAGTGTTTTTTCTTATGTAGGTCCGGAGCGGCGCCGAGGAAGGCTCTGGCGGGACGGTGGCCCGAGCGCGTTCCGAAGGGCGCCATGGGCGGGGCTTTGGAGCCCCCGCGCCCACCGGCGGCGGCGGCGGAAGGATCGAAGGCCCCTTCGGCCGTCCCTCTAGGCCCATCGAGGGCGGCGGCGGCCGCCAATCTGGAGCCAACGGAGGTGGTGGCGGCCGTTTCTTCGGAGGCGCTGTCGGAGGCGATGGCGGCGGCTTCAGAGGGGCAGGCGGAGGCTCCAGCGCCCGAGCCGAAGCTGCCCATTTTTGGGCCTCCCACGGCGGAGGAGGCGGCGATGTTGGGTGCCGTTGCGGAGGAGGGCGCCGCTGAAGTGCCAGCGACGGCACCGGCGACTCTGCCGGCTGCGGGGCCGGTAGAGGGAGGCGCCTTAGACTCCAGGGGCGCGCCGTGGGGCGCAGAGGGGGCCTTGTCCGCCTTGGACTCCGTCGCGGCTTTCCTCCGGGGCCAGCTCGTCGATGAGGAGCAGCTCGCCGCCGCGCGTCATGCGGCGGCAGACGCCCTTGCCCGGGAGAAGGCCATGGCGAGGTGGCTTTTGGAGGCGGAGGAGAGGCTCCGCGCCGAGCGGGAGGGGGCACGTCGGGCCTGCGGCGCTCTGACGCCCTCGCGGTGCAGCAGGCCTACCGGCTGCAGGCGGCGAGGGCTGTTTTGGAGGAGGAGGCCAAGGCCAGGCTCGAGGCTGAGGAGGTGACTGCCTCCTTGGCCGTGGAGGTGACTCAAGGCCGTGCCGAGCTCAAGGAGCTCCGAACCGGCGCATCGGGTAAGCTCTGGCTCCGACCCTTTCTTTTCTTTTGACTTGGTTGCGAGCTAACCGCTGCGCCGCTGTTTTGCAGTTATGTCCGCGAAATTGAAGACAAGCGCGGAGGAGCTGTCGCGGCTCCGGGAGGAGCTAAAGAGCGAGACTGAGGAGCACGGGACCCTCCGAGCCGCCGTCCGCGCAGCCCTTGTCGACCTCGGAGTGGCCGAGGAGGTTGGGTCGAGCTCGCTTGCTCCCCAAGTTCCCCGGCTCGTCACTCGAGCGCGAGCCATAGCGGAGGATGGCCTCTACCGGGGGGGTGCATCGGGCATTCGCCGTTGCCCAGTCGCACTACATCAGCATCGCCCTCGATTATATGAGCGAGGGCTTTGCCCCCGGCTATACCGATGCCGAGCTGGACGCCATCGAGGCGGAGGTGGCCCCCTTCGTGCAGGAGCTCGCTGCGAGGACGGTGGCGGAAGAGGCAGAGGACGTGCCCCCTTCCCCCCCCCCCCCCCCCCGGCAGAATAGAAGTTAGGGTAGTTTAGTTTGTACTTAGGACGGTCAAGGACAAAAGCGCCCGACCTTTTGTGAATTAAACGAAATGAATCAAATATCTTTTGATCACTAAAGGTGTCTCTAAGTGTTTTCGTGAAGGTGTTCCTTCACAGAATTGTGAGGGCATTCGACCCCTTTTTTCTTGCTTTCGAACCTCAGGAGTCTTAGGCCGTGGGCAGCGCCAACGTTCTGTCTAGCTGGTGAGCGCCGTTGCCGTAACCTTGGGGGTCGTAGGCGTTGCGCGGTCCGACCAACTAAACTTCACGTCTTCTTCCACCCGTGACTTTCCCTTCTAAGTTTCGAACGTAGGACGAGAGGTCGAGACCCTAGAAGAGGGTAAGTTTCGTTTACCCTTTCCTCGAAATTTTACGAGCGAAATGGCAAAATTTGAACAAGTGTCAAGGTGCGCGCGTGATGCGCACCTTGTAGGTGTAGCCCCCGAGCGGGGTCCGACTCCCGTGCGACGGGAATCGGGCGCCGCTTAGCGAAACGGTGAAATTTTAACAAGTGTCAAGGTGCGCGCACGATGCGCACCTTGCAGGTGTAGCCCCCGAGCGGGGTCCGACTCCCGTGCGACGGGAATCGGACGCCGCTTATCTTCGGCGAGGAACAGTAGAACTACTACGAGTTCTAAGGGTAGAAGCGACGTAGCTGTTCGCTGTTTCAGGCGTTGGTGAGCTTTTGTCCGTCTGCCGTGTTCAACTTATAGGAGCCGGGTCGGAGGACCTTGGAGACGATGAAGGGGCCCTCCCATGGGGGCGACAGCTTGTGGCGGTCCTTGCTGCTCTGAACGCGTCGAAGGACGAGGTCGCCGACGTTGAACGTCCTTTCCCGTACGTAGCGGGCGTGGTAACGCCGCAGCCCCTGCTGGTATTTCGCCGATCGCAGGAGCGCTACGTCTCGCGCCTCGTCGAGCTGATCCATGGCGTCTTCGAGGGACGTTTGGTTGCCTTCTTCATCGTAGGCTCTGATCCTCGGAGCTCCGTAGTCGAGGTCGGTAGGTAGTACGGCTTCGGAGCCATACACCATGAAGAAAGGAGTAAATCCCGTCGCCCGGCTCGGGGTCGTCCGCAAACTCCATAGCATAGCGGGGAGCTCGGCTACCCATCGCCCGCTGAACTGCTTCAGCCGATTGTAGATTCACGGCTTCAGACCCTGTAGGATGAGACCATTCGCGCGCTCGACCTGCCCGTTCGTGCGGGAGTGCGCCGTGGCCGCCCAATCTACTCGGATGTGGTAGTCGTCGTAGAATTTAAGGAATCGCTTCCCTGTGAACTGCGTATCGTTATCCGTGATGATGGAGTTTTATACCTCGAAACGGTGGATTATGTCGAGGAAGAACTCGACTGCTTCTTCTGATCGGATCCTCGTGATTGGCCGAGCTTCAACCCACTTGGTGAACTTGTCAACGGCTACCAAGAGGTGGGTGTAGCCCCCGGGTGCCTTCTTGAGTGGTCCGACCAGGTCCAATCCCCAGACCGCGAATGGCCATGTGATGGAGATGGACTGCAGCGCTTGTGCCGGCAGATGGGTCTGTCGAGCGTAGAACTGGCAACCTTCGCACGTACGAACGATATGCGCGGCATCGTTGACGGTAGTCGGCCAGTAGAATCCCTGTCGGAACGCGTTTCCGACGAGGGTCTTGTGTGCAGCGTGGTGACTGCAGACCCCTCCATGAATGTCTCGCAGCAGCATCTTCCCTTGTTTGATGGGGATGCAACGCTGCAAGACTCTGGTGAGGCTCCTTTTGTAGAGTTCTCTGTCGATGATGGTGAAGGACTTGGCGCGCCGCGCGATGCCTCGAGCCTCCGTCTTATCGGCGGTGAGGTCTCCTTTGAGGAGGCGGTCGAGGTACGGCGTCCTCCAGTCGTCTGGGGGGCTCGCGCCAGGTGTGGACACTTCGTCGATGTCCATAATGCTGGGGTCGGGAGGCACCGTGGCCGGTTTGTCCCCATGTGCCTGGGGCGGCTCAGTGCCGACCCCTGGCGCATCTTGGGGTCGGATTGACGGTCGGCTCTGGTCGTGGGCGAAGACCCCTAGCGGGATCTGTTCGCGTCCAGCCGCCATTTTCGTTAAGAAGTCGGCTTCCTCGTTCTGTCGCCTTGGGACGTGCCTGAGCTCGAGGCCATGGAATTTGTGTTCCAGCTTGCGAACCTCTTTGCAGTAGGCATCCATGGTCTCGTTGTGGCAACTGGACTCCTTCATGACTTGGCCAACGACGAGCTGGGAATCACCCCGAACTTCGAGTCGTCGGATTTCCAATTCGTTCGCGATCTTGAGCCCGTTGACAACTGCCTCGTACTCGGCTACGTTGTTGGATGCGGGGAATGAGAGACGGATTGCGTACTTCATGCGCACCACCAAAGGGGAGACGAAGACGAGTCCGATCCCTGCCCCTTCTCACATCAGCGAACCGTCGAAGTACATCACCCAGTACTCCTGGTCGACAGGAGCCGCGGGTAATTGCACCTCGGTCCACTCTGCTATAAAGTCGACAAGGGACTGAGACTTGATCGCCGTTCGGGGAACGTATGTGATCCCCTCGCCCATTAGCTCGAGCGCCCACTTTGCGGCTTTTCCCGTCGCGTCGCGGTTCTCGACGACCTCGCGTAGCGGGAAGGAGCTGACGACGGTTACCGGGTGAGACTCGAAGTAGCGTCGGAGCTTCCTTTTAGCGAGGATGACACCGTAGAGGATCTTCAGGACCTGAAGATATCGGGTCTTCGTCTCCGACAGGACTTCGCTCACGTAGTAGACCGGTCGCTGGACTTTGAGGACGTGGCCTTCTTCCGTCCGCTCTACAACAAGGGCGACGCTGACAACCTGGGTCGTCACGGCGATGTAGAGGAGGAGAGGCTTCTTAGGGGTCGGAGGCACCAGGACTGGGGGCTTCGACAGGATAACTTTTATCCTGTTGAGGGCGTCCTGTGCCTCTGGTGTCCATTAAAATCGCTCGAATTTCTTCAGGAGTTGGTAGAGGGGGTGGACGCGTTCACCGAGGCACGAGATGAAGCGGCTCAAGGCCGCTAAGCATCCGGTCATGCGTTGTACTCCCTTCAAGTTCTGAATCGGGCCCATTCGATTGATGGTCTCGATTTTCTCCGGATTGGCTTCGATGCCACGCTCGGAGACGATGAATCCGAGCAACATTCCCCTCGGAACCCCGAAGACGCATTTTTCGGGGTTGAGTTTGATGTCGTTCGCTCGGAGTTTGGTGAAGGTCCGCTCCAGGTCGGTGACGAGCTGGTCGGTCTTCTTAGATTTGACGACGATGTCGTCGACGTATGCTTCGATGATATCTCTGATGAGCTTGTCGAAGCACCTAATCATGCAGCGCTGGTAGGTTGCGCCTGCGTTCTTCAGCCTGAACGGCATCGTGACGTAGCAGTACGACCCGAACGGTGTGATGAAGGATGTCGCGATCTGGTCGGACTCCTTCATACGAATCTGATGGTACCCAGAATACGCGTCAAGGAAGCAGAGGGCTTCGCACCCTGAGGTGGAATCGACTATCTGGTCTATACGTGGCAAAGGAAACGGGTCCTTTGGGCACGCTTTGTTGAGACTGGTATAGTCGACACACATTCTCCATTTCCCATTCTTTTTTCGTACAAGGACGGGATTGGCTAACCATTCAGGATCATGCACTTCTTTGATGAAACCGGCTGCCAGCAGCTTCGCTATCTCCTCTCCGATGGCCCTGCGCTTCTCCTCGTCGAAGCGGCGCAGTCGTTGCTTCACCGGCCGGGAATCCGGTTTGATATGCAGGGAGTGCTCGGCGACTTCCCTCGGAATCCCCGGCATATCCGAGGGTTTCCACGCGAAAATATAGATGTTCGCGCGGAGGAAGTCGACGAGCGCGCTTTCCTATTTGTCGGGGAGGGATGTCCTGATCTTGGCCACCTTCTCGGGGGCGTTGACGGGGTCGAGCTGGATCTCTTTGGTGCCCTCGGTGGGCTCGAAGGATCCAGCGCTGCGGTAGGAGTCGAGGGCGTCTTCGGTGATCTGCTGCCGGATGACAGCAAGCTCTTCCGTAGACGCGATGGTTGCGGAGGCGAGCTCGCCGCTCTTCGTCTCGCACTGGTAGGCGCGCTGGAAGGAAGCGCCCACAGTGATGACCCCCTTCGGCCCAGGCATCTTGAGCTTCAGGTAGGTGTAGTTGGGGATGGTCATGAACTTCGCGTAGCACGGCCTCCCCAAAATGGCGTGGTATGACCCGTGGAATCCGACTACCTCGAACGTGAGAGTCTCCGTTCGAAAGTTGGTCGGGGTCCCAAACTTGACGGGCGGGTCGATCTGCCCGAGTGGGACGGCTTGCTTCCCGGGTACGACGCCATGGAAGGGGGCTCCAGTCGGTCGGATGAGCGACCGATCGACCCCCATGGCGTCGAGCGTCTCTGCGTACAAGATGTTGAGGCCGCTGCCCCCGTCCATGAGGACTTTGATAAGACGTTTCTTGCCGATGATGGGGTCGACTACCAAAGGATATCGACCTGGTCGTGGAACGTGGCTGGGATGGTCGGACCGATCAAACATGATCGGGGCCTCCGACCACCAAAGGAAGGCTGGTGTCACGGGCTCGGCCGCGAACACCTCGCGACGCTTGACCTTCGCACAGCGCTTTCCTCCGTGCGCCTCCGGGTCTGCGGAGATCATAAGGCAGCCGTCGGGCTCGGGGAACCCATCGTTGCCTTCGCTGGCGTCGCCCTCGCCGACCGCGCCCTCAGGGGCTTGTCGGGGTTTGCCTTTCGGCTTTCCCTTCGGAGGCCCCTGGTTCAAGAACCGCTTCAAGAGCGAGCACTCCTTGTAAAGGTGCTTCACGGGGTACTCGTGGTTGGGGCATGGACCGTTCCACTTCTTCTCGAAGTGGTCCGAGGTGTCCGTAGCCGGTGCCTTGGCGCCCTTCCGTTCGGCGGCCGCAACCATCTGTCCATCAGACGATTGTGGCCGGTTCTTCTTCTTCTTACGGGAGCAGTTGGAGGAGCCTTCGCCGGCGTTGTCGCCCTGCTTCCCCTTCGTATCGGGGCGGTTGAAGATCGCGCCCACGGCTTCCTTGCCGGAAGCGTGGCTGGTCGCGATGTCCAAAAGTTCCTTGGCCGTTCGTGGACTCTTGCGCCCTAGCTTGTGGACTCGGGTGCGGCACGTAGTCCCAGACAAGAAAGCCCCGATGACGTCGGTGTCACCGATATCCGGCAGCTTGTTGCACTGCCGGGAGAAGCGTCAGACATACTCCCGAAGGGTTTCCCCTGGTTTCTGTCGATAGTTCTTAAGGTCCCAAGGGTTCCCTGGGCGCGCGTAGTTTCCTTGTAAGTTACCTACGAAGACCTCCTTTAAGTCGGACCAGCTTGTGATCCGATCGGCGGGGAGGTGCTCGAGCCACGTCCTAGCCGAGTCGGCTAGGTAGAGTGGCAGGTTGCGGATGATGAAGCGATCATCGTCCGCTCCTCCGGCTCGGCAGGCGAGCCGGTAGTCTTCGAGCCAGAGGCTCGGATTTGTTTCCGCCGCGTATTTCGGCACGTTGGTCGGCGGCCGAAAACGCTGGGGAAACGGAGCGTTCCGGATGTGGGAACCGAAAGCCCGAGGCCCCGGAGCGTCCGAGCTCGGACTCCTGTCTTCGTCATCGTCTTAGCGCCCTCCTAAACGCGGATGATGACCTCGGCCTGCCTCAGGGGCGCACTCTGGTTGCCGCCGTCGCGCCTCCAAGGTGGCGTGGGCGTCACGGTTTGCACCGAGACGTCCGCGGACGCAGGCTATTGATGTCTCGTCTGTCCCTGGACGCGTCTGTTGTACAGACGCGTTCGGGGTGTGTGGTTTTCGTGCTCGCGATCGCGAGCTCTCCGCTTGTTGCGCCGCTGCGCGTTGCAGCAGCACCTCAACTTCACGTTGAGTGCGTCGGGCTTCGGGCGTGATGGGTTCGGGGAGCTCCCGAAGCAATGCTGCTGCTGCAGCGAGGTTCTGACTCGCTCGCGCAAAGTGTGGGCGTCCATCGCCCTCCTCCATGATCCGCTGGCGTACGTCACGCACCATGGAGCGGGCACGCCCACCGGGCTCGGCACGAGCGAGTTCTCGGTCGATTTCCGCTTCCTCCTGCTCCAGCTGCCGTTTGGCCTCACGGAGTTCTTCCCTCCGCGCTTGTAACTGCTCGGGCAGTATGTCACGGGAGGGAGTCTCGGAGGCCGGCGGCAGCTGGGTGAGAGGGAGATTACTCCCCGAGTCGAGCGGATCTTCAGAATGTGCCATAAGGCACTCGCGCGAGGGATTATTGCTTCCCTCGCTACGTTCTGGGCCAGAATCTCTGTTCGCCTCGTCGAGGAGGTCGAAAAAGGATTCCGACGTATAGCCTATCATTCCCACGAACTCGGTGTCCGTGGAGCACGGGCTCTCGCACGATGACGTACGAGTCATCGCGTCTTTACCAAAACTGCCCTGGTTGGGCGAAGAGGTCGCGCGTGGGCCCTTGCGTGAGGGCTTCCGAGAGCGCGAGCCCTTGCCAGGGCGTCGCTTCTTCCCGTTGGCCGGCATGGCTGGCATGCAACGGGGAACAATGGTGGCGATTGGCGACACCATGGCGTCGTTCAGCGCCAAGTTGCCTCCAGAAGTGGCAACAAAGTCGAGGCTCCCGAAGGACGCGACGGTCCCGGGAATCCATCCGTTGACATGATTTGCCATCGAAACCTAAAGGATGATCGACGAAAACGCACTGAATCCCCCTTCCTGGCGCGCCAACTGTCGAGGTTCGTTACCGTCGACTAGTGAATTTATCGTGGGGAGTGCGTTTTGAGGCTTTGATGGTTCATGAGAGGACACAAGGTCTATACTGGTTCAGGCAACGACGCCCTACGTCCAGTTTTCGAGCTGCTCGTGTTACTCGCGACGAGGATTACAATGAGGGTTGCAAGAGGAGAAGAAGGGGAGAGTGCTCCCCGTCTCTAAGTATGTTCGAGGATGAGTATTCTAAGACCTGTGAGAGCTAGTGAGCTTGAAGCCTTAGACGTGTAAGCTCGTGGGATGACTCTTCCTTCGCCTTCGGTCTCCTCACCCTTTTATACTGTGGTGTGGGGAGGCCCGGTTCCATGGAGCTGGTCGTGGCCGTTCGTGAGGTTGGCCTGTCCACGGCGGATGACGTCTTCGGTTGGGCGGCGTTGCTACTGCTCGACGGAGTGGCTCGTGCCGTCACTCGACGGAGTCCCGTCCGTATGGGGAAACTCCACTGTAGAAGTTGGCTTGCTGACGCCATGGTTATGGCCGTCGCTCCGGGACGTCCCGTCGAGGAGTCTCTGACAGGTGCTGTAGCGATGGAACCCATCCTTTGGGCGGGGCACGTCGTGTGCATTTAACGCCCACTTGCCTGGGTAGCGGGCGGCTCTACCTGTCAGCGGGCGTAGGCGTGTCAGGCATTTATTTCCCAACCGTCACCGTCCGTCCTACTCGTGGAGTAGTGGGCGATTCGCTCGACCCTAAGGTCGGACAAGGCGGAGACGCGTTTGTTCGACCCCTATAGAGACGGGGTCGAGCGCGTCGCCCGAGCGTGGAGGATCCGACCCCTCCTCGAAGGGGTCGGGCGAGGCGGAGATCGCCTGTTGGCTCGGTCTGTAGCACGCCCATACGATGTGGAGGCTGGTTAAAGCGGGAATTATTTACGCCTTGATCACGTCATTAAGATCGAGGGTCATTAAGATTAACTACCTCTGGTATTGACCCTCAACGGTAAGTTATTTGGATACTTGACAGAAAAATATACGAGAATCTTGAGATTAGATGTTCATTATTACTAAGAGAGAGTAGGGGAGAGAAAGAAGCATTATTAATTGGTGGGGTCGTGCACAGATGTTTTCGCGCCAACTAAACTTCAGTTCGGACCTTGGTGACACTAATTAACAAACAGCTGCCAGTAGGAAGGTTTGGAGATATCATTTCACCCGCGCATCTGGTCCCTTTCACACACCATGCCATCCAGTCATCAACACTTGCAGGTGAACACGAGCTAATTTAAAAATTTCCAGATGAAAACGAGCTAATTTTGAAAGTTGTTGTCAATGTGGCCATGCTAGCAACGTTATTTATTTAATATCGAAAAAAGAAATACAAACAACAGGAGATGCGCTGTTGCCAAGCACAATGACACACACACATCCAAGTCCACACAATACAAGGTGGAAGGAAAACCTATCTCTATCCCTCAGCCTCACACTACTTGTGCAGCACATCGACCGCTCGTTTTTGCAGTTCTTCGGAAAGCCTCTGCAGTGCGGCATGGGACGAGCCACCAACCTCCACGGCGTTCCGGCACGAAGCTTTCATCTCCCTGGCCTTCTCTCTCGCCTTCCTCCCCTGATCGCCGTCGTCGCCCATCAATTCCTTGACGGCTCGCTCCAGTTCGGCCGCCTCCACGAAGTTGTTCCTCTTTCTGTCGAACCTCATCTTCACGGCGACGGCCAAGTAGTCCACGAGCAAGAAGGCGTTGAGGTGCTGCTCGGCGTAGAGCGGCCAGGGCACCATCGGCACGCCGGACCACAGGCTCTCGAGGGTCGAGTTCCAGCCGCAGTGCGTCACGAAGCCTCCGACGGCGCCGTGGGCGAGGATCTCCTTCTGCGGCGCCGTCGTCGGCCACACGAGGCCCTTATCTTTGGTCCTCTCGAGGAATCCTTCCGGCAGCAGCTCGTCGAAGTTCGCGTCGGTGGGGTACCGGTCGCCGGGCGCCGGCGGGCCGCGTAGCACCCAAAGGAACCGGTGCCCGCTGCGCTCCAGGCCGCGGGCTACCTCGTGCGCCTGCGGCCCGGTGAAGGAACCCCCGCTCCCGAAGCAGAGGAACACCACGGAGCACGGAGGCTGCGCGTCGAGCCACCGCACGCAGTCGTGCCGCCGCTGCTCCGGCAGCGTCGGGTCGACGGGCGGGATGACGGGGCCGATGGGATAGACCGCCAGCGGGGCGGCACGGCCTCCTCCGCCGCGGCCGCGCGCGCACCGGCCGTCGGCGATGGCCGCGATCACGCTCTGCTCGAGCTCGGCGGCCGTGTTGACGATGACGCCGTCGGCCTCCGCGAACCGCCTGCCGTGGTACACGAACCACGTGTAGTTCGGGTTCTTCTTGTCCATCACGGGCGTCGGGAGGTTCGACGGCGGCACCGGCGGCAGCCCCGGCACGTCCACGACGGCGCCCTCCTCCATCTCGCCGAACTCCACGGGCACCTCGTCGTGGAGCGCCGGCAAGCGAAGCATGAGCGCGAGCATCGACGCGTTCGAGGTGAAATAGACGTACGCCGGCACGGCGAGCTCGCGCGCCACGTCGAACACCGTGGTGCAGAAGAAGTCCACGACGAGTCCCGCGACGGGCCCGGTCACGGTGGTCAGCCCGGCGATGGCGTCCCTGACATGGACCGCGTGGGCCTGCACGAACCGGGACACGAACTCCTCGATGCCCAGCGAGTCCGTCGGCGGCGCGACGGCCGGGAGGTGGACGAAGCGCACGTCCAGGCCCGACGCTTCCTCGCGGCGTATGTGGTCCGCGAGCTCGACAGCGTCCTTCTCCCGCGGCGGCTGCATCAGGAGCACGGTGAGGGAGAGGGCGCCGCGGCTCTGCGCCAGCAGACGCTTGCCGGCGTCCAGCATGGACATGAGGTGGCCGACGGACCACACGGGCAGCAACACAACCGTCGGCGTCGTCCCCATGGATAAGCAGCACCGACGACTTCCGGTTCCGGCTGCTCTTTGGAACGGGATAGATGGGTATGGATATGGAATGGACGAATGGTGGAGGACAAAGGAAGATGTAAGTAGTAGTTTACTAGTAGTGCGGTGAGCTGTATCTTCAAAATCCGAAGCACGTGTACTGTACATTACCCACACGATGGCAAACGAGGCGTCGCTTTCTGGTGGGCCTCCCGCTGATCGCGTAAGAAACGCGGCTATGACTATCAAAAAGAGAAGAATATTCGGTGTTGCAGCGTCGTTGTCGTGTGGTCAGACCACGAAACCGTCGTGGACGTGGGGACATGCACTGCACGGTCGGTGGAGTTCGACGACATGGAGATGGAGGTGGAGATGGGAGAAGGCAGACGTAATGAGCGGGCAGTGGGACATGCACGGTCGACACGACATGGAGACGGAGATCTAGCATGTCCAACAAAACCCAAAAACGCCCAGCTAACGCTTTAGCCAATTAGATGCGCTGTACCTGTACATATATATGAGTTGTATGTTCAAATACTAAGTGTGATTGAACACGGCATTTTTCAGTGACATCCTTATCGTTGATTTTAGGAAAAAGTTCGTTCATGTAGGAATGAGCAGAGGTGTGTGGGAGGAGGTGTGAAGGACCAGTTCAAGGAATGGCAGCCCATGTGACCAAAAGTACTCACAAATGAAGGTAAAAAAAATAGTCCCACGTTGCTAAGTTAAGAGGAGCAAAACAACTTTAAAACCCAAGTCATGAAATGAAATAATAGTCGGGTTAACACTTTTAGACCAAAAGAGAACGAAAAGGTAAGAGTTATTATTGTTAGCTGGGAGCTAAACTGAGTGCGAGTGAGTCTGTAGCTGTATTTTCAGACTGGGACGTTGTAGGAGGCAGGGCTCCAACCATGGCAACACACGGTAGCAGCAGCACCACCAGCGCTGCCTGCGTGGTGACTGTGGTCTGTGAGTTAGGGTTGAAACCAAATCTGTTCTCAATCTGACTCAAGCAATGATGGGTTGTTATTTTTGAAAGAGGAAAATAAAAAATAAATCATGGTTTCCTTGGTTTTTAACCTAACAGAAGTATTCAATTTCTTTTGGGTACTTACTTGCACTTTGTCAAATTTGTTTTAAATCTTTTCAGAATTGGAAATATCACAATTTTATCACGTTCAAGAATCATTTGACTGTATTTTGAGATAAATACACGTTGTTTAGCATGTCTAGACAAAAAAATAAAGGGAATCCTACATATTGTTTATTTCAGCATCAAATTATTTCAAAATTACGGGTACATTCCGTGCAACAACCAGTGCAGCTGAATGACGCGATTACTGAACACTGCAGTCGGGATGGCAATGTGATACTTCATTTCTTCGGGAGGGCCGCGCCGTAGTGGAGCGCTGCGGAGAGCCTCTGCAGCGCGGCGTAGGACGACCCGCCCATCTCCACGGCCTTCCTGCACACGGCCATCATGTCCGCGGCCTTCTGCCTGACCTTCCTGCCCTCCTCGCCGCCGCCCATGAGCTCCCGCACCGCGCGCTCCAGCTCGGCGGCCTCGACGAAGTTGTCCCGCTCCCGGTCCACCTTCAACGGCACGGCCACGCCTATGTCGGCCACCAGCTCGAACGCGTTCAGGTGCTGCTCCGCGTACAGCGGCCAGGGCGCCATGGGCACGCCGTGCCACAGGCTCTCCAGCACGGAGTTCCACCCGCCGTGCGTCACGAAGCCACCCACGGCCGGGTGCGCCAGGATGTCCTTCTGCGGCGCCCAGGTCGGCCACACCATGCCCGTGCCTTTCGTCCTGTCGAGGAACCCGTCGGGCAGCAGCGCGTCGAGATCCGCGTCCGTCGGGTGCTCCGACCCGTCCGGCGCGCCGGCGCCCGAACTGGTGCTGGGTGGGCCGCGCAGGACCCACAGGAAGCGGTGGCGACACCGCTCGAGCGCGGCGGTGATCTCCGACACCTGCGCCGGCTCGAACCAGCCCATGCTCCCGAAGCAGAGGAACACCACCGACGCCGGCGGCTGCTCGTCGAGCCACGCGACGCACTCGTGCGGCGGCGGTTCAGCAGGGTCTCCCTTCTTTCTGCTGCTGCTGCCGAGCGACAGAACGGGACCGATCGGGTACACCGGCGGCGTGGGGCGGCCGGGCACGCACCGGCCCTCCGCGACGGTCGCGAGCGGCCCCGGCTCCAGCTCGTCCGCCGTGTTGGCGATGATCCCCGTCGCATCCATGAAACGCTCGCCGAGCCGCATGAACCACTCGTAGTTTGGGCTGTTCCTGTCGAGCACGGGGCACGGTAAAGCAGCGGCCGCCGGCAGCGGCGGCAGGCCCGGCACTTGCAGCTCCTCCAACTCGCGGAACTCCACGCTGACGGAGTCGTGGAGCACGGGCAGGTGCAGCATGAGCGCGAGCATGGCGCCCGTGGACGACATGAACACGTACGACGGCACCCCGAGCGCGCGCGCCACGTCGACCATCGGCGCCGCGAAGATGTCGAGCACGAGCGCCGCGACGGGGCGGTTCATGGCCGCCACGGCGTTGCGGACCAGCGGCGCGTGGAGGTCGACGTACCGCGCGATGAACTCCTCCACGCCGACGGCGTCCTTGGGCGGGTCGACGGGCGGGAGGCGGTGGAAGCTGATGTCGAGGCCCGAGGCGGCCTCCCGGCGGACGTGCTCCTCCACCTCCGAGGTGGCCTCGGCGGTCGGCGGCCGCATCACGAGTAGCGTGATGGAGAAGGCGCGGCCACCGCCGTGCAGCAGCACGCGCTTGCATGACTCCAGCATCGACATGAGGTGCCCCGAGCCCCACTCCGGCAGAAGCACCAGCGCCGGCGGCGGCGTCGCGCCCGTCATTGCAGTTGCAGTCGTCTCGCTCGCGATCGCTGGTCCTGATGTGGTTCTTCGCTCTCGTCCTACACCGAACACTAATACACTACGCACGCGCTGCTGGACTTTCCAGGTGAGGCGACTGGTTGTAGCTAAGCTCGAACCGAATACGATACGATCCTTACCTTTTTTCGTCACAAGAACCCTGGCACCAGGCCACCAGCACGGTTAAAGTGTGCGGACGATCGGCGCCGACAGTGACCCGGCACTTGGACTCCGCAGACAAAGCGGTGGAAAAAATTGCTCTCTTCAGTGGAACAAATTGGACTTTTTTCCTACTTCTTGCAAGAGCCTATTTGAAGATTATCCGGTTGAGCTATGCTATTGGTATGAAGATGATGCTTCTTTGGGCGGGGCATCGAGCTGCCGCACACAAGGTAAATGACGATGCCGGTCCGATGACGCCGCCGCTGCTGCAGTTAGACCAGCACAGTTGCCGCCAAGTTAGCACTAGTAAAACCTAATCATCGCTGTCGTGCTGCAGATGCAGTGATAGGAGCGAGCGTTTGGGTACTGTGCTGTCCTCATGTGTCTGTCTCTCCATCCTCGAGTAGGTTTTATGTGCTTCGTGTTCCACACGGCGGTAGGTGGAGTGGAAGGGATCAGTCCGTCCCGCGTCCGTGAACCTTTATCGCCGCCGGCGTGCACGCGAATTCCGGAGGTGGTCGCCGGAAGCGCGCCACACACAAACGGAACAGTTCATGGATCATGGAGAGCCTAGCCAGTGTGCGCTTACTAGTATGGGCTGCCTGGCCGGACCAAGCTAGGACGACACGCATAGCTCGATTAAAAGATGAGTTGGGTGATGCCAAGGGCCATGCCAAACCGGGCGAGCCCAAGCCCAACACACTAATAAGTGGAGTGTGGAGTAAGCAAGCTGACAATATCACAAGCTGACTGGAACGAACATGACCTAGAAATCTACAAATAGTTAGTCGTAAATACAATTACGTGTAATTTTAGTGGTTACTCTACAACACAGTATGGTCATTTTGATAACCCAGTCGTAATTAAATTGTTTTCACCACAAGCGAAGAGATCTTCCAGGCCGAAAAGGAGGTCTTTTTTCTAGCGAGTAAAATAGTACTTTTGGCACTAGCGAAAAGCACATCAATAAGAGTCGGAGTCGCGGTCCACATCAGAGGCACAGGCGGCATTACTAGCGCTTCTCTTCATGTTTAGTTGTTGCATTATTTGTAGCCAGGCTCCTAACCATCATGACCACCAAAATGGTACGGCATCCATGTCGCGCTACAGTGGGATGATTATGATCTCCCATCTACTGCACCGTGAGATCTCGAGGGATGAGGATCCTCTCCATTACCCATGGTGCATTGAGAGTTACTCCCTCCCATCTCGTATACTCGTCCGTTCAGGAATTGCTGTCGTTCCTGACACCTGGTTTGTACTAACCGTAAGCAAAAAAATCTAATCAGAATGACAAGTTTTTTAGAACGGAGGGGGTATATATGGTTTGTCATTGTATAACCTACTCGAGTTTTATCATCTTCACTTACAATGCACTTTAATCTCTCTCTTAACGCATCCAGATCCTTTGACGAGCATCAGAGGAGGCTGCCAGGCGGGTCTACACCTCGTGGTACCCGCATGCAGTGACTGCCATCCCTGTGATGTTCGTTGAAGAACAGCTTCCCTTCTTAACATATCTCTATCTCTTCTCGTTTCACGTGCATCTCACATTTTTTCACCTCTTATTATTGAGTATCTCTAGAGCGAAAATGGGACGAGGGAGGGCCAGTAATGTAGCGGATCGGCGAGCTAGACGATCGAGAACACTGATGAATAATTATTGTGAAGTGCTAACAAGAACCGTTGACACGTCGTTTGCTTTGTCTCCCACTTCATGTTTGAAGATGCCCCCAATAAACGATCGAGGGCAGCATGCAGGACCAATTAATCGTGCCTTCCATGATTCGTCATTGGACCACTCACGCATCATGCCTCGGCAGGTACTATACGTCGTTGTAGGATCGAAACACAAGTCGAGCCGTTCACACACCTACACCTATGATGATGATGATGAAGTGCCGACACACACGGCATGATCTTGGTCCGACGATTGTCATGGATCATCCCTACCACGCGATGAGCTAGCTAGGAATCGAAACATCACTAGCTAGGCCTTTCCCGCGATGACACTGACATTAATTCATCACCTCCGTTCCCATATGCTACAGTGCAGTATAGTGTAGATCCTGAATTACCCCATTCAGCAGCGCCAGTGTTGGTCGATATATACGCTATCATCGCACACTAGAACGAGGAAACAAATCTGTGTAGGTTTCGCTAAGAGAATAAACAACGGTACTGTTCGTTACTGTTCTGTTGCCAGGACACGATCTTAATTGTGTGCAATGGCCACTACGGTGAACGTGCTCCTCCTCCCCGAGCCAGGCTCCGGCCACCTCATGTCGCTCATCGAAGCCGGCAAACGGCTGCTGGGTCCTCGTCACGACGACGCCGACGGCTCGTCGCTGACGACGACGGTGACCGTGCTCGTCCCGCAGCCGGCGACGGCGGAGTCGGCGTCCGAGGTGGACGCGCACGTCCGCCGCGTCGTCTCCACGTCGTCGTCATCGTCCGGCCGCGCCGTGGGCCGCCTCCGGTTCCACCGCCTGCCGGCCGTGGACCCGCCGACGGAGTGCGCGGGCAACCCGCAGGAGTTCAAGTCGCGGTTCATGGCGCTGCAGGCGCCGCACGTCCGCGCGGCGGCGCGGGAGCTCGGCGCCGCGGCGCTCGTGGTCGACTTCTTCGCGACCGCCGTGCTCGACGTCGCGCGCGAGCTCGGCGTCCCGGCCTACGTCTACTTCACGTCCACAGCGGGGCTGCTCGCGCTCACGCTGCTCTTACCGGCGCTCGACGCGGAGGTCGCCGGCGACTTCGAGGACGGCGCCGTGGCGGCGGTGGACGTCCCGGGGATGCCGCCGGTGCCCGCGAGGTGCCTCCCGGGGTTCCTGGCGCGGAAGAGCAGTCCCAACTACGAGTGTTTCGTGTATCACGGCCGGCGGTTCATGGACTTCGACGGCGTCGTCGTGAACACGGTGGCAGAGCTGGAGCCCGCGCTCCTGGCCGCGATCTCCGAGGGCCGGTGCACGCCGGGCCGCGCGCCGCCGCCGCTGTACCCTATCGGCCCGGTGATCGACCTCAAGGACTCCTCCGCCGCCGACGAGGACGCCCACGTCGTCGTCCGGTGGCTCGACGCGCAGCCCCGGGCGTCGGTCGTGTTCCTCTGCTTCGGAAGCCTGGGTTGGTTCGACGCGGCCAAGGCGCGCGAGGTCGCGGCGGGGCTGGAACGCAGCGGCCACCGGTTCCTGTGGGTGCTGCGCGGCCCGCCGGCGCCGGGATCGCCGCACCCGACCGATGCGGACCTCGGCGCGCTCCTTCCCGCCGGGTTCCTCGACAGGACCGCGGACAGGGGCCTCGTGTGGCCGAAGTGGGCGCCGCAGAAGGCGGTCCTGGCCCACCCGGCCGTCGGCGGCTTCGTCACGCACTGCGGCTGGAACTCCACGCTCGAGAGCCTCTGGCACGGCGTGCCGCTCGCCCCCTGGCCGCGGTACGCCGAGCAGCACCTCAACGCGTTCGAGCTCGTGAACGTCGCGGGCGTCGCCGTCGCCATGGAGGTGGACAGGAAGCGGGACAACTTCGTCGAGGCCAAGGAGCTGGAGCGCGCGGTAAGGGCGCTCATGGACGGCGACGGCGAGGCGGGGAGGAAGGTCAGGGAGAAGGCCGCGGAGATGAAGGACGCGTGCAGGAAGGCCGTGCAGGAGGGCGGGTCGTCGCACGCCGCGCAGCAGAGGCTGCGTGACGACATCGTTCGTGGCCGGGGAGCGCGCGCGCGCTCGGCAGCGTAGCGTAGTAGCTGCGCTCGTTTGCGTCGTCGTCTCAGATGATACTGATGATGGGCGCATGCACGCCACGATTGGCAAGCGAACGCCGGACACTTGCTCCCGCTTCATGAATAAGAATATGATTATTTGTACCACTCCCATTTTTCAACTTTGAACCCTTTGAACTCACTGTTTTGTGATTTTTCCCTACGTCTACGTTTGCTTGTGAGTTGGGCCAGACTTGTGTGCGTACCATCGACGAGGCTTACCTACATCCGGACCAAATAATCCAAATGGAAAGGCCTAGCGATGTGAAATTGATGCTCGTCATAGCAGCCAGAGCTGGAAACGGCCCAAAGTTGGTATGAGCTCAACTGTTTCCAAACGCGTGTATGCACAACCAAGTTGGTACAGTATGCAACTCCCATTTTTTTTTTGAGACGCATTTGCCGCCTTGCCGGATTTTCTGGGATACACATTCTTAGGGCTCTTGGAAATTCAATGGGTACGTATCGCACGCGCTTCGCCGTGTGGTACCTCTCCTATCTCTGCCACGTCGGCGGCCTCGTTAATCTCCAAGCATTAGCAGAAGAAGCGCGTCATTAGCAAACCGGCTTTCAGCGACAGAAAACCATCGAGCCGAATCGAGAGAGACAGATCCAGCCGGGCAAGGAATCGTCGCGATGCACTTTCCTATTATCACGCAAACTGTCGCTTCGTCATCCCAGTAGCTTCATCCATACGGATCTCACGCGGCATACACGCAAGCATACCGCAGCGGCGCAGCCATGGAAAACAATGGCCTGATTGAAACGGAAGCGAACGGCAAGATTGCGCCGGCATCAATCGTCGCTGTTGTGCCTGTGGTCGTTGCCCCTACTGTTGTTGAAGTCATGCACTCATCATTGGCCAGTTTGGAGCAGGAGAGTGCTAATGAGATCCATGGTTCATACTCGCAGATCACAAGGCCGATTGGACCATCGTTGGCATCAAATTCATTGTCCTCTTTGGATGCAACCACTCAGATGATGCCGCAACTTCCGTCAATGGAAGTCACAGCGTCTCAGAGTTCACCCAACAAGGTATACTGTAGTTTCCTAAAAGTATTGAGATTAACATATTTATTCATATTGCTGTTGCACTTTTTCGTAAAATTACCGTAGGTGGATGATAAACACGATCAGACTGACTATAATAGTACTTGAAGTTAGAATGGCTTTCAAATCATGGAATGATGCATATGAAATGTATAATTCCTATGCATTCAAAATTGGCTTCGGTACTAGGAAGAGCAGTACAAGGCGGAGACCAGATAAAACTATATATCTGAAGCGTATTGTTTGTAGCAGTGAAGGAGAACGAGGTCCCCATTCATCACATGACACTGTAAAAGAAAATGCTGCTACTAGGACGTCTTGTAAGCTTGTATTCAATTTAGTATTAGTAGAGATGAAATTTTGGACAGTGCAAAAGGTCATCCTTGAACACAATCATTATCTTGCAAGTCCGAATAAGAGATGTAAGTTAAGATCTCACAGACATATTAGTGAAGCGGATAAACATCTAATTGGTCAAATTCAAGAAGCTAGAATGAGACCAGCTCAAGTATATGATTTTTTTAAGCAATGGTATGGAGGAGCAGAGAATGTACCCTTCCAACGGGTGGATTCCAATAATGAGATTGGTTGTGAGCGAAGGAAGTATTTGCCAGTGAATGATACGCGAACACTTTTGGAATCATTGAATAAAAAGCAATAAGATGATCCTACTTTTGTGCCATACAAATTGATGAGGGCACTAGTGAAATAGACAAAGGTACCGGAGAAATCGTCAAATTTTTCTGGGCTGATGGCCAAGCTATAATGGCCTATGCATGTTTTGG
Organism: Oropetium thomaeum; assembly: GCA_001182835.1. NCBI lineage: Eukaryota > Viridiplantae > Streptophyta > Magnoliopsida > Poales > Poaceae > Oropetium > Oropetium thomaeum. The sequence continues at coordinate 2,129,677 of LFJQ01000015.1, read as the reverse complement.
TGATGCCTGTCTTTTGACACAACATTTCAGACCAATAAATTTAAAATGCCTTTTGCCCCACTCCTTGGAACAAACCATCATAAGCAAACAATTCTCTTTGGGGCCGTACTGTTATATGATGAAACCATTCCTTCTTTTGTTTGGCTCTTCGAAACATTTCTTACAGCAGTGTCTAATAAGCATCCTCAAACAATTTTCACTGATCAATGTGCTGCCATGGCAGCAGCAATCAACATTGTATCCCCAAACACAAGGCATCGCCTTTGTTTGTGGCGCATTTATCAAAATGCTGCCAAATATCTTAGTCATGTGATTGCTGAACATTCCAAGTTTCTTGCTGAATTTAAGAAATGTGTACATGAAGAAAGGTCAGTTGCATACTTTGAGAAGGAATGGCATGACTTGTTATGCCGTTTCAAACTTCAGGAGAACTCATGGCTCAAACATCTCTATGATATGAGGGAACACTGGGCTGCTATCTTTCATGACTCCTTTACCGCTGATATGACATCAACACAAAGGAGTGAAGGTATGAATAATGTTTTTAAGAAAAGGTTTCGTAGAAAACTGTGCCTTTCTGAACTTCTAGAAGAATGTGAGAAGTGCAGCACTAGACTTCATGAAAATGAGTTGAATGAAGATCTAAAATCATGGGGTTCTAGCCCCATTCTTTATGCCAAAGATCTTCCAATGCTGAAGACTGCAGCTGAAGCTTATACAAGGAGACTTTATACAGAGTTTAAGCAACAATTTACGGATCAATTTTCATTCTCATGTAAACTGTTTCAATCTGATGGGCCAATCAAGACTTATAGGGTACTGCCTTTGAAAATAGAAGATGAATCAATAGTTCTGTTTAACTCTGAGGATACAACCATATCATGTTCATGTCGGAAGTTTGAATTCAATGGTATGTTTGTGTATATAATTTTTTTCTTACATTACCATTTAATTGATATAATTGACTAAAACATATTGATTATCTTGTAGGCATATTATGCAGACATGCTCTTAGAGTCTTCAATATCAATGAAGTGTTTGACTTGCCATCTCAATATATAATGCATAGGTGGACAAAATATGCAAAAAGATGATTTATTTGTGAGAAACAAAGAACTGGGAAGGAAACTTTGAAAACACAGACAACACGTATTTCTAGAAAGGCAACTTCTATTGCATTGAAGTGCGCAGATTGGAAAAAGCTTCTTGATGATTTAGAGAATGCTATAGACAAGTTGGACTTGAAAGCAGATAATTCAATAAACCAAAGACCTGCTACATATTCTGCGAATACTGAAAATAGTAACGAACATGTTGCAGAAATATTAAAAGGTAAGATGTCAATAAGGGCTCCTGCAGTTATAAAAGGTCCAAAGTCTAAAAGGGCTAAAAGTGCACTAGAGAAGAAAAAAAAAACAAGAAGAAGGTTGTGAAGAGAAAAGGTACGCTTATTAAAATATTTTCATTACGTACCTCATCCCAGAACACCAAAGAAAACTTGGCTTTTCTTTTTGTGAACAGCAGGAGAAGATTCAACCATTTCAGGGAACAATATAGAAGCTAGACAAGATCCACAACAAATGATTGTAAGGCACATGATCTGTGTTTCTTTATTCTTTCTCAATGTTCATTTCTTTGCACTGAACGCTAACATATAAGATTTTGTTTTGTTTTCTCCACAGGGATCTTCTGATGCAACAATTGGTCTTAATACTGTAGCACCCAACTTTGTAGCCAATATGTACGAAGAATTTTCAACCATAAAAAATCCATTGGTCTCAGGAGGATATACAAGTCTTTTACTTGGAGTTGATCAGGAGGCTTCAGCTGCTAGAAAGTTACATTTTGATTAAGTAGCAAATATGTAATATTAAAGGAACAGAAATACTGGATAATTTTTTATCACTTCAGATCCATCAGTTCATATATATTTCAATCTCCAGAACTGCAAATGTATTTCAGTAATGACAAGACATGAGTACATGTTAGTTATTTGAGTTACTGCCATTATTTAACTGATAGTAGGTAGCCGATCTGATTGTGCATTATAATTGATATGGTGAACCAAATTTGACGTTGCCTTCACATTGCTCTCCATCTCCGAGCTTCTCTTCTTGCCTTCTTTCAACTGCACATTATATCGTATCAGCTCATTTGTTTCAACTGGTGAGACAATTCATCGAACATATTATGTGCATCGGTAGGACACGCAAGAAGGAGAAGGAAAATTTGCCTCAGCGTCAAAGTTTGGCTGCACGGCTAGAGCAAGATCACTGTCATCTACTAATCCATGTCCACCTTGCTGCCTTGGAACTCATACCCATCTCAGCACTCAGTACCTCTTGCACCAGTACGCGACTATCGACGACCGGCGACAACACCATGAGCACCGGTGGTGAACTTCACGAGTGTCATCCTAGCCGCATGTAAGCTGTCAAAGCCACGCGGAAGAGATGATGCAGAACGGAGCCGGAAGGAAAGAATGGGCGTCGCCCAAGCCGCTCCGTTCTGGATGGAATCCATTCTCCGACCGCTATCGTCGCCTGCTGGATTGGTTTCCATCGGCTAGCCGTCGCTCGGCTCGATTTCGACTCATTTCATTCGGTCCCCACTGCGTACGGCGTGCTTGGAGATTCGCAAGGCTGCCGACGTGGCAGAGATCAAGGAGTTACCGCACGGGGAAGCGCGCGTGCGATAGGTACCCATAGAATTTCCTGGAGTATCGTCATAGATGTGTTTCCATGCAAAACCAAATTTTGGTATTTTATTTTGCTGATTTTTTTTCGAAGGATTTGACCAAAAATCGAAGCTAAGGGCCTGTTTAAGAGAGCTCTGCTATTAAATTTACTAGCCAAACACCTTAACTCTACCAACTTCAGATCCTCAAAATAAAGATAGAGTTAGAGCCAACTTTATCTTTTTTTAGAGCTCCTAAGAAGGTGCTCCAAAAATTAAAACTTATGGAGTTGATACAATATTACCACCACACCACTTATTATAAAACATATCCATTGAATTTTTTTTTTCTTTTCTCTCGTTGTCCTCCCGAATCAAACAAATAGGAGTGTTGACTTCGAATAAAAATGTCAAAGTAAAATTTCTTATATAACAGATTTAATATTGATTTATAATAAGAAATATAAAGATTTTTATAAGGACATAATAGACCCTTTTCAATCGAAACCTTGGATGTCTAGAGTTGGAGTTAAATTTTAAGCCAAACACTCTATGGTGAATCTGCAAATCTACTCTATAATAAAGTTGTAGAGCAGAGTTGATTTTTATAGAGTAGAGCTCTCTCAAACAGGCCATAAATCTCTTAAAGGCTAAGAAATCAGGCATATGGCCGTCATTACGTCATGAATCATGATTGTATATATCTTCCGGACTCTTGACATCTGACTTGGCACTCGAGGGACACAATTCTGCACAAATGCTTTGTCAGCCATGTATTGTATTGTACTCCCTCCATGGCAGCTGCCCCAACCCACTCTATGGTATGCGACCATGTCCACCTATATATTTGAGAAGGCTTGTTGCATATACTATATATTATACTTCCTCCGTTCTTTTTTTGTGTGATATCGTTGACAATAACCAATAAGTTTGATTATTGATCTTATTAAAAAAATATAAGAAATATTAAATGTTTTGTTAGGATTTAATTCATTACTAATGGTTTTTTAATCTTAAATTTTAATTTTATATATTTAAACTAATTTTTGAATAAGACGAATGTCGGTGTTCGTTACCACCGGCTAGTTATTATCATGGGTTGCGCGTTTTGGGGTTCGGATGGTTCGCAAGAGGACACAAGGATTATACTGGTTCAGGCAATCGTGCCCTACATCCAGTATCGAGCTGCTCGTGTTACTTGCGTTGTTTGTAGTAGAGGATTACAAACGGGCGAGAGAGGGACGATTTTCTAAGTCTCTGGTGAAAGTGCTTGTGTGGTGAAATGTGTGATGCCCCCCATCTGATCTTGTGTGTACCCCCTTTTATATTGCAAGGGGTAAGACACAGGACGAGTTGCGGTAGAGAGAGAGAGAGACAGTGGAGTGGTGATCGTGGCCGTACACTCCAAGTCAAGTTCGCCGGAGATAGTGGAGTGGTGATCGTGGCCGTACACTCCAAGTCAAGTTCGCCGGTGCTTCCTGGGCTCCGGGATTGTTGCTGTAGACGGTGTCATCGGTATAGCGACGTCCTTCTGTCCTGACGGCACCGGGAGCGCCCGTCAATCGAAAATGTCCCACCCGTATGGAGGGATGGCTTACGGCAGGGGTCGACGGAATGGCGCTGTTGTCGTCGCCCCTTCTCCCGTCGAGCCGTCGCTTAGGAATGTCCTATCCTAGGTGAGGAGTGGGTTCTGACAAGTCGCTGGAACCGTGACGGTCCTTTGGCCGGTGTGCGTCATGCGTATTTACTGCCCACTTGCTTGAGTAGTCATTGTCCTTCCCTGCCCGCGGACGTGAGAGTGCAGGTATTTATTCCCCAACCGCCATCGTCATGCCTATCTGCGGTATGATAGACGGCTCGCCCGACCCTAGGGTCGAGCGCGGCGGAGCCTGGTGTTGTCTCCCGACCCCGACGCGGAGGGTCGAGCGCACGGTTCGAGTTGTGGGGAGTCCGACCCCTGTTCGGGGAGGTCGGGCGAGGCAGAGATCGTCAGTGGACCCGAGCCTTCGGGCGTCTCTATGGCACAAGGGTCGGGCGAAGCGGAGATTGTTTCATTTCCCTCGTGCTATTAAGACCGCGGGCCGTTAACGCTGATTACCTCTGGTATCGACCCACGAACGATTAAAGTTAACAGCGACAAGTAAAAAAGACGAATGGAGTACTAAAAAGGAAAAAATAGATATCTCCTATATAGTACCATATATTTAAATGTACATCTTTCTAAAACTCTATATGTACACCATATTTGAATGTTCAAACTCTAATAGCGACTTGTCCCGGCAACTAGCTAGAAAGATGTAATTAAGTGAAGTACATATTCTAGAACTTTATATACTGCTATGCACATTCAAACACTAACAGCGACTTGTACTGTTGTACATGTACTGAGTCAATTTCACAGACCATGCTTTTGCCTTCATGATGAGAAATATAGTATACATGTATGTTTTTAATTGTACACGATTTCCAATTAGAAATTTAGAACTTTAAGTAACTCAATTAAAATGTAGACTATGAAATTTCCATAAAATGTCAATTCAATCAAATTATTTCTTTGAGTAAATTACCTGAGAGGCCCTCAAAAAAGTTTCCCTTCCTTCCTTGGCCTCCAAAGTACAGAACTTCCCTAGCAGGCCTAAAAATTTTTGATGATTCCTCCCATGGCCTTCCGTTAGTAACAAAGTTAACGCCGTTAACTAGAGGCCACAAAGGGAACTTTACAAATTTGAGTTGGTTAGCTGAGTAAATTTGTAATTCATGAAAATAACATATGAGTTTTTTAAAAAAATAATATTTTTGAACAATAATGATATAAGTGAATTGTATTATGGTAGAAATTATTTAAGTATAAAATATTATATATATTGGCAGAATTTTTATGTAAGTTGTTTTATATTCAATAATCTATACATATCATGAAATGAGACCTATATTTACTCTATCATGTGTAAAAATGTCTGAAAATAGAATGAATGAAACCTGATATGATTTTCATACTTTCCTAAAATTTCACTTTTCATTATCATTGTGATAATTAATGCGGTTGTGATGATATATATATGTGATATAAAAATTGTGGAATATTGAAAATATAAAACAACTTACACAAAAATTCTGCCTATATATATAATATTTTATACTTAAACAATTTCTGCCATAATACAATCCACTTATATCATTATTGTTAAAAAATATTATTTTTTAAAAAACTCATATGTTATTTTCATGAATTACAAATTTACTCAACTAACCAACTCAAATTTGTAAAGTTCCCTTTGTGGCCTCTAGTTAACGGCGTTAACTTCGTTACTGACGGAAGGCCATGGGAGGAATCATCAAAAAATTTTAGGCCTGCTAGAGAAGTTCTGCACTTTGGAGGCCAACGAAGGAAGGGAACCTTTTTCGAGGGCCTCTCAGGTAATTTACTCTATTTCTTTATTCTTGCAGTTCAACTATTTTTTTGTGAAGGCTCTAACTCAAAGGTTATGTAATAAACAAAGTTGTAACACAATAATCTCTGAAATCAGTATGACTATACTTAAATATGGTTGAAACAATTAGTTCACAATGTGTTATCAACAACAAGAGGGACATAAACATCTTGTCCTCCTGCTGATTGCCGTGGCCGCCAGAACCGACACGGCGATGGTGGCGGATGACTAGGACATGGATGATAGCAGCTGTGCTCGCAGGCGCTGTGCGGGCAGCCAGAGACACGGCGGCATGAATTCCGGCGCTGCTCGGTGTGCGGCGTTGTGAATTACTGCTTCCGTGCATTCCAGACTTTGCTCTAGAAGATGGGGCACGAGGCGGAGTGCACCTGAGTACGATTAATCCCAATCTCTTGCCTCTTCCGTGCTGAAAATGAAAGTGCATATTGTTATTTATTGACCTGTTTTTTCTAACAACATTGATCAATATGAGATGCAACTGTACTTGTACAGATATGTTGATTGTACATATATGTTGATTGCTGTTGTATACATGCAAATTTGTTTGAAGGCGTGAGAGATCAACTGTGTGCACCTATTCATTGATGAAAAATTAATGTTCAGATGTGTGTGACATATATAAGACATCCATCTATGCTAGCCCTTGTTCATGAAGTTTTATCAGGTTAGCTTATATATTTAGACAAAGTATAATTCTAAATTCTAATGGGCTGTGGTGCTGCATTTTAAGTGAGTGAAAATTTTCTTGGAGTTCAAGTCCATCACCTATACTCCTACATGTGTTTGTGCTTGATCTTCTCTGAATGAGATACTTTTGAGAAACAACATCTATCTTTGTATGTCTTTCTATGGCAATCATGTCGGGACTTTATGTGATTGTAACTTAATTTTATTCAGGTTTTATTTCACAGTGTCAAAGGTTTAGAATCACATGATTTAGTGTTGCAGAATTAGCTGAAGAATTAAGGCCACAGTATATGATTTAGTGTCATAGTGTAATTATGCGTATAACATACCAACGACGGCGGTGTGAAATATGGGAGCAATCACTAGCATGGTAAGCATGATAATCTAAATAGCACTTTTATTACTTTAATTTCATAATGTTCTATTACTCAATCCGCAAAGAATATGTGGATGCACCATTGTCTATAGCCTTTTTTGGCATGCTCTTTTCCTCCATGACACTGCTGAATTTGAAGAGAGTAAACAGATGAAGAACACTAACCGTTGTTTGGAGATTTTATAGAACGTTCAACAAGCATGGCCCAAAAGGTGGCTAGATAGACATGATGAAGGCAATAGGCAAATCACCATGGATTTTTAGGTCTTCTACATTCTTATTTTAAGAATACATCATTGCCTCTTGTCAATATAAATGCACATGATGCGTTGAATGCAGCTCTGATATCCATGGGACCGTTTTGCTGGTTCAACACAATTTTTACACATACATATGTTTAGTTGAACAATACTGTGAGTTGTATAAAACAACTTTCACTTGATTTTTGTTGGGTTTTTTAGCTACATTGCATATTACTTGTGAATATTTATTTGTAGGTTTATTTGTTGCTCTTTTATGATTCAAAAGAAACCCAAAATAGTGCTGAAAGAACAACACTGATTGGTGCACTAAAGATTCCATCATTTGTTTCATGAGGAATTTGTGGGAAGTGCAACATTGGTTAGGCATTCAATGAGAATATTGTCAGAACATTTTTCTTTACAAATTATCAATCTAAAATACGTATGATTAAGATAACATTATTAATTCAAATCTTAAGAAAATGGTGACATCTTATTGCAAGTAATAGAATTTTTCATGTGGAATTATAAAATTTAGCTTTTATAGCATTTTTAGTCATTTGTTTAACTCTGCTTGTGGATTTGGACATTTTGTAACAAATGGAGTATGAATACGCTAGAGCCTTTACAGCTTTGATTGTTCTCAGCCACTTGATATGAAACTAAAACCTTTTCACCCTTTTTTTTAAACATAAGCAGCCTACTTCATCTTGGTCTATTATTACTTTTTTTTTGCAGGGACTAGATCTACTACTCGAAACAACTTTTTGTTTTGTTTTGTACCACATTCTTCTCCATGTTTCAGTAAGACATATAAAGGTTTCGACATTGATTTGATTGATCATTCATAAGAAATGTGAAATCTTTTTTCTGCAAGGGATAAAAATGTGAATATAGAGCACAAATAAACATGACAATGTTGCGTATATTATTAAAGTTGTATGTTCAGTTGAATTTCTTATTACTCGTAGCAACGCACGGGCACTCAACTAGTATAATTATAGTTCAAAACAGGAAATATCAAAGACTGTTTCAAATTGGCTGCCTAAACTAGTATTGCTTGCTGCAGTCATTGAACAATCTCTAAATTAGCCAATGATTTGGAAAAGAGGCAGTTTAGAAAGGACCTTTGGTCTATGATGATGGAGTCGATGAGGAGTCTCCTTGTCGTGTAGGGGGAGCTTGGGCCACTCAGTTAGTGTGAGGTGATTATCTCCTAGACGAGCACAGCGACGAGCATGCATGTTGTTTTAGGTCTTGGCCGTGTGGAGGTGATAGACGAGCGCAGACATCACCTGAGGGTCGCGCGCCATCAGTCGGATCTGCTCCTCCGCTTGCCGTCACGCATTGTTATCTGCAACGGAGGACGGGGCGGGCGACGACAACCTCACAGCCTCTCGTCGGTGGGCAGAGAACGGGACGGGCGACAGTGGCCTCGCAGCGGCGGGCGGCGGTGGGCACATGACAGAGCAATGGCCTCGCAATGACGACGGGCGGAGGACGAGTCAGGCGGCAGCGACCTCGTGGTTGCGGAGGAGGGGGGTTGCGGCGATCTCGTGGTTGCGGAGGACAGGACAGCGGCGATCTCGTGATTGTGGAGGATGCGGCGGCGGCGGGCGGAGGAAGGCGGTAAGACCTATGGTTGTGGAGGACAGCGTTAGGTTTATAAATCACAATAATAACAGATTGGATCATGAGTCGTGAGAGCCAATAACAGATCAAAATAGATTAACGATTGACTAATATTGTTGTATGGATACGTAGTGTAGGGGGTTTGTAAAATTGTCTAATGGAAGATCCAGAATTAAGCAGTAATTAGATTTAATTAAATATAACTTTGCCAGTAGAGAGAACATACGTGAGTCGTTGGATTTGAGTTAAAGTAATATTATTATCGTAACTGTAGAGATATTATTAGAATGGTAGAATTTTTTTTAGGAGGTTGAGGGAAAAACGACAGAGTTAATGCATTATTGGAGTATTCAAACACCAGGGGTCTCGGGGTCCAGCACAGGGAAACTTAAAAACACATGGCGCACCTCATATGTTCTTGTGGCGGGAATGCTTCCCTGTCACTTTCTCCAGTTTCCATTGATTGTGAACAGGAGCATTTTGGTCAAGACTTCATGATGAGAAGATGTACGCGTGTGGTTTTTTTTCTTGATAACCGACAAATCTGATCTCCTGATCGACACCCGTTGTTAGAAAAGGTGAACACACACACGAAAGAAAAGAAAAAGTTGGCATATTGCGATTGGGCTTGCAACATGCAAGGTCATTTCATATGCGGGCAGCAGATCGAGCTGTTTGTAGACATGAACCATCATTGAGAATTCAGCAATTCTTCACGTGGCCAGCCAGGGGCGGATCTAGCAGCTGGACCTCTTTCTTCAGTTCTTGTGGAGATGTGGAGGGAGGGCAAGAGGAGAGTTTCTTACCGTAGGCAGGGGCTCAGCCATCTAATACACCTTGTAATAAGTTACTAGCTACTAGTTAAATAGTTGATGATTAATTATTACTACCCTCACTTTTAAAGCATACTATCCATTATAACAATAATCCTATTTCCTTGCAAAAAAAATCCAAATTCAAAATAAATCTAAAATTGTTTTCATAACAGTTATATTTCAGATGTGGGGGGAGTAAGTGGATAGTACTACTTTTAACTGGTTTTAATTATTACTAGCTATGATGGTCACAGTTGATGTTAGAAATTAAGAGCTCAATTATTTGTGAAAGGAGGGGACATCAAATACAGTCTATAAAAACACAAACTGAAAATTTAATTTTGACCAGAAACTAACACTTATAGCTTCTACATATGTTAAAATATTATATTCATGTTCATAAATATAAATATTTGTTGACTTTTAGACATGGTGCTTGATCATTTGTCTTATCTAAAAAATCATAAAAAAATATTTCTTTCATTATAACATGTTTTATTGTTAGATAAAGTTTAATATAACTTATTTGTTTTTATTATTTTACCAAAAAATAAATAAGATGAGTGGTCAAACGTGATTGTTTAAAATCGACAAATGTAAGTATTATAAATGCACATCTCTATTAATTACGAGTAATAAAATACTACAGTGCTCCGAGGACGGTTCCATTCCAACGCCATGCTCGCAGCCGCAACAGCGGCCACCATCCGCCCCCGTGGGCGTCACACGGTAGTAGTACAGCATAGAGGCGCCACCCAAGCTTCACGCCGAGTCAACCAAGCCCGGTTGCGGCACGATATAAACGCCACCGCGCTTCGCTCCTCTGCCAGCAACATAAGGAGGCGCCGATCCCCTCGTCCTCGCCGGCTCGCGAGCTCCGCCGCCAGAGACACACCGCCCACCGCCGACGAGGACGACGACGGCAGCATGTCCTCCGCCCCGCTGCTCGGAGCCACCGCCAAGAAGGGCGACGCGTCGCCGCCGCAGCAGCGGCCATGGCTGGACCGCGTTGTGGACACGAAGGAGGCCCGCACGCAGCTGCGGTTCGCGGTGCCGATGGTGCTGACGAACATGGCCTACTACGGCATCCCGCTGGTGTCCGTGATGTTCTCCGGCCACCTCGGCGACGTGCAGCTCGCCGGCGCCACGCTCGGCAACTCGTGGGCCACCGTCACCGGCTACGCCTTCGTGGTACAGTACGCCTTCTCTCTCCATCTCTGTGCCTGCTACTAGAGCAGTAGTATAGTACTACACCGAAATTACTGCTATGCTAGTTCGTAACTTGATTTCCTCCACCCACCTCTCGATGATGCGGATGCGGCCATGCATGTGCACGCCATCACTGGCGCACGACGCTCATCATTAATGCGAGAGAGAGAGAGGATGGCGATAAGGATCGGAGGAGACCCGGCCGATCGATGACCGCATCCGCGTTTATCCCGCGCCGTTCATAGCAGCCGCGAATTTTAATTTTATTTTCGAACAAGGTGCAAGAAAAGAATTATACACGGCACTCTCGATGTGTCCTACTACTCGTCTCGTGGAAAACGGCAGCGCCACCTCGCAGTCGACACACAACAGCAACAACGACAGCCAGGGGCAGATGCGATCGATCGAGTAGCTGAATTCAACTCTCGTGCTCGACGTCGTGTTGACATTTTCGAGCACAGTTACTAAATTTATAGTACTCCCAATTCAGAGTATTTGGGGTAGCTAGTGAAGATGTGTGTGTGTGTATGTGTTTTTTGTGTGTGTAACCGTAGTATTCAGGAGACCCCTTTTAGAGACAGTAGCTCTTGAAGACGCTCTAGCTAGGGATTCTACTATGCTAAGAACAAAAAAAAAAAAACAAGTAGTGGAGGTTAAAGAAACTAGTATTGTGCTCTTCATTTATTTCTCTTTAATTATTCATTCATGCTTTACCATCAAATTTTTATTACGTTTAATTTTTTTATCTATCTCTAGATTTTTTTTGTCCTACTTTGACTATAAAAAAATTTGAAATGCTGCACGTGCTCCGTTAAATAGGAGTAGCAATTGCAGTGTCAGGGTTAGCGCTGATAACGGGAAGTGAGGACAGAGACGGAGGGAGTAGACGCTCCAATAAAATAGAACATAAGTAGGAGTAGTATTGTAGTTGCAGGCAGAAATAGCTGAAATTAGGGAGTAATAGTGCGTATTTACTGAGTTGTGTGGCATCGGTATATATAATGCGCGGTGAAGGAAACCAAAGTAAAAAACTAAAAGCACTAAGCAGACGCCGGCCAGGAAGGAGAGGCACGACCACGAGACCGTTTTAGAGAGCTGCCAAAGGCCACGGGTTGTCAGGGAAAGCCGTCAAACTCAGTTGGCTGCTGGCCGCGGCGGACGCTCGAGGACCGCCAGTTGCCTGCGCCGCCGCTCTGTCGTCACACGTCTGCAAGAACGAGCCGGAGCCGTGCAACCGGGACCCATTGTTCTTGTCATCGGCGGTTGAGCGATCAAAATAGAGTCCGCCAAGTCATCGATCATCGGTCGATCAGTCGTCTCGAAAGAACAGAATCGGATTTTTGTTTTTTTCTCTTTAGGCAGACACGACTGGATGGGATAGGAGTATACTACAGTCGGTGATGTCAGGGCCCAGAACATGAGAGGATTTAATGCTAGTACTTCCTCTATCCAGTAATATAAACGTTTGTTAGCTTTTATATGTCGCGTTTGATCATTTATTTTATTTTAATTTTTTATAAAATAATAATATATAATATATAAAGTTTATTATCTTAATTAAACATATCATAATATAAAAAAATATAATTTTTATAAATTTTTCAAATAAAATAAATAGTTAAACATAATGTTTAAAAATTAACAAACGTTTATATTTCCGAACGGAGAAAGTACTGCTAAGATGTAGTGTACCGCCTCGTTGTTGCTGCTTCATCAGACTTGAAACCCACGCCTTCTCTTCTCATTGATTTTCCTCCTGCCTCGGATCCTTCTGAAAACCCCATGACACAGCAGCACAGTCAGCAAACGTGTGCACAAGGCGGCGTGTATTAAATGATTTTTCACATTCCATATATGCTGCCGACACGTGTGTTCCCCTTTACATTAAAAAGAAAATTTCGATGGTTGAAACTTAGAGCAATTCCATGGTCAAGTCAGCATGTGCTGCTTGTCTGAGATCATGTGATCAGTTTTAGTAGCTAGGATTACTCGTAAAGCTAGAACTCTTTCTTTTTTTGCGGGAACTTGGCCACTTGGGGGGCGGCCTCGCTATCGATCGAGTCCGGAGCGAGAGCAGCTGCTGGAGTCCAGCTGCTGGACCATTGGCGCCTAGGCTGTGGAAGGAAAGGAACGAGCTGCGCAGCGCAGGCGATCGACCGAAGCCCCCCACTCCACTTCGACGCTGCAGATTTTAGACACCAACACCGCGCACCATCAGGCGGCGGGCTCCGACCTCCGAGTCCGAGGAGGACGCGACAACGCGCGGCGCGCGGCAACATGTCTTCGTCCTCGTCCCCGCTGCTCGACGCCGCCGGCGGCGGCGCCAAGGGCGAGCCGCAGCATCAGGCCTCCTCCGAGAACCGGTCGTCGCATCAGCCACCGCCGCCGTCAACGTCGTGGGTGGACCGCGTGCTGGACACGGCGGAGGCGCGCGCGCAGGTGCGGTTCGCGGCGCCGATGGTGGTGACCAACATGGCCTACTACGCCATCCCGCTGGTGTCCGTCATGTTCTCGGGCCACCTCGGCGACAGCGTGCACCTCGCCGGCGCCACGCTCGGCAACTCCTGGGCCACCGTCACCGGCTACGCTTTCGTGGTACGTACGTCGCTGTGCCCTGCCTGCCATGCCACACATCCAATAATTAATGAGCACTACTACTACGTAGAGTAACTCTCCTTGCATTTAATTATAAATCAAGTTCTATCTAGCGTCGTAATGAATGTGATGTGGATCGGTTAGATACGTTCAATTCAAAACGCTCGTGCTCGATGTGGTGCTGACTTCTCGACCGCGAGCGCGGCCGGTGGTTCTCATGTTTATTTCGCGGTCAGTATTACTGCTACGTGCTTAGCTTAGCAGGAATAACCACTGGAACATTCCTCTGGTGTTTTAATTGGCCACAAGTAAACTGGTACTCCCTTTGTTGTTTTTTAATTATCGTTATTGATTTTAACTGAAAGCTTTAAATCGTTTGTCTTATTCAGAAAATTAGTTCAAATGTGTAAAACTAAAATTATAATTTAAAAACTTTTAATAATAAATTAAATTCTAACACAATATTTGATATTTCTTATATTTTTTAAATAAGACGAATAGTCATAGTTAGTGGTTAAAGTCAACATCTAAAAAAATGGAGAGAGTAGTTATCAAAGATAATAAGTATACGATACTTGTGGAGTGAGAGTACAAGTGACTGATCGATCGGCCACGGCCAGCATCCAAAGTCAAACTAGCCTCCGCTGAGGATTTGCCCGTTTCGTTTGCGCGCGCGGCTGCCGTGGCTTCTCCCGTCACGTCGCGCAATTCAATCGAAGCAGGCGGTGCACGACTCTCCGTTTCTTACCGGTTCCGTGGCATGAACAAGCAAGCAAGCAAGCCTGGCGTGTGTGTGGTCGCCGTGTATACTTTGTTGATGACTTCACTTCCAAGGGACTTCTGTACTGGCGTGCATACATCACGATCGACTACGCATGGTAGTGTTATGAGTAATTACTGACCATTGACGTTGCAGGCAAAAAAGAAGGGTCTAAATCTTGATCTAGGATTTCAATTGAGTGAAAAAATGCCGCGCGCATGTGTAAAAAAGAAGGGTCTAAGGACCTGTTTATTTCTGATACTCTCCGCTCCACCCCTTCTGACACGGTCTGCAACAGCCACGGTAGATTAGAGCAAATTTTCTCTCTCATCGATAGTTTGAACGAGGAGTGAACGGAGTTGCGTTTTCTAGCTCTCCCCGAAGCGGCTGACACTGATACAAATCAGAGGTGGGAGCGGAGTCGAGGGAATCAGAAACAAGCTGTCGCTAAATCGTTTTTTTTCTCTCGCTCTAGTGGAATGCCGCGCGCATGTGTTAAAAACTAGTAGTAAAACTGAAGAATCCATGGATGTTAATTGTCGCAGACGGGGCTGAGCGGCGCTCTGGAGACGCTGTGCGGGCAGGCGTACGGCGCGCGGCTGTACCGCATGCTGGGCCTGTACCTGCAGTCGTCCCTGGTCATGTCGGCGGCGGTCTCCGCGCTGGTCTCCTTGCTGTGGTGCTTCACGGAGCCTCTGCTCCTCCTCCTACACCAGGACCCGGCGGTGTCCCGGGCCGCGGCGGGGTTCGTGGCGGCGCAGGTCCCTGGCCTCTTCGCCTTCGCGTTCCTGCAGTGCCTGCTGCGCTACCTGCAGACGCAGTCCGTGGTGCTCCCACTCGTGGTCTGCTCCGTGGCGCCGTTCGCGGTCCACGTCGCGCTCGCGCACCTGCTGGTGAACGTGCTCGGGCTCGGGCTCGTCGGCGCCGGCGCAGCCGTCTCCGTTACGTTCTGGGTCTCGTGCCTCATGCTGCTCGCGTACGTCACGCGGTCCGGGGAGTTCAGCGAGACGTGGAGGGGGTTTTCCCTCGAGGCGTTCAAGTACGTGCTGCCTACCGTCAAGCTGGCCACGCCGTCCGCCGTCATGGTCTGGTGCGTGCGTTTCCTCTTCCTCCACGTCATTAATAATTGCTTTGTTGTTCTGTTCTGTGCGATAATAGTGGGAGCGTGAGAGGAATAATAATTATTGATTATTGTGTCTGTGCTGCTATATGCATGCAGCTTGGAGTACTGGGCGTTCGAGCTCCTGGTCCTGATCGCCGGCTTGCTCCCCAACTCCACCGTCAGCACGTCGCTGATCGCCATGTGGTACGTGACGCTGAACCTGTGTGTCAATGATGATTGATTACTATTAATCCTGCAGCTACCAAATTAACTAACTGTTGATGAATTCATATATATATATATATATATATATATATATATATATATATATATATATATGCAGCTCTAGCACGGAGGCGATCGCGTACATGATCACGTTCGGGTTCAGCGCCGCGGTTAGCACCCGCGTGTCGAACGAGATCGGCGCGGGCAACGTGGACCGCGCGAAGAACGCGGTGTCGGTGACCATGAAGCTGTCGGTGTTCCTGGCGGTCTCCTTCGTGCTGCTGCTGGCGTTCGGGCACGGCCCCTGGGCGCGGCTCTTCAGCGGGAGCGCCGTCATCGTGTCGGAGTTCGCGGGCATCGCGCCTCTCATGACGGCGTCCATCGTGCTCGACTCGGCGCAGGGCGTGCTGTCGGGCGTCGCCAGGGGCTGCGGCTGGCAGCACCTCGCCGCCGCCACCAACCTCGTCGCGTTCTACTTCGTCGGCATGCCGCTCGCCGTGTTCTTCGCGTTCAAGCTCGAGATGTACACCAGGGGGCTCTGGCTGGGGCTCATCTGCGGCCTCACGTGCCAGGTCTGCTCGCTCGTGGTCATCACCGTCCGCACCAAGTGGGCCGAGCTCGCCGAGGCCATGCAGGCGGAGAAGGCAAACTACGTCGCCTAGTACTCTCGTACGTAGTACGTTGTAGAAATCACCGTGGGTTCTGGTCTTCTGGAGATGTTCAGCTCACAATCGCAGTGATGGAATTTACATACTAGTATCTCGGTCGATCTGGATATGAAACGGATCTGAACATACTATACAGAGCGAGTCGGAGACTCCGAGTACTACTTGATTTCTCTGCAGCTTTGCTGGTGCAGTGCCTTTCCTTTTCTTCCCCCCTCTTCTAGCGAGTGATAGCCTTTCAATTGTTCCAGATCGATCACCTCATATGGGCAACCCAGCGTGGGACATTCCAGCCACGCTATCATAGATTTGTCTCTCTGATACAATAATAATAAATATCTAAAAATACATACAAAATATTTATAAATAATATAAAAAAAACTATCTTTTTTTCATTTAGTGATTGATATCCTCTATATCACCATGG
Organism: Oropetium thomaeum; assembly: GCA_001182835.1. Classification (NCBI taxonomy): domain Eukaryota; kingdom Viridiplantae; phylum Streptophyta; class Magnoliopsida; order Poales; family Poaceae; genus Oropetium; species Oropetium thomaeum. The sequence continues at coordinate 2,112,814 of LFJQ01000015.1, read as the reverse complement.
GAAATTTGTGGCTATTGAACCACTTGTGTCAGAATCCAAAAACGAACCAAGACTTGGTTCGAACCAAGCATCAATAAGGTAAATAAAAGTTATCTTCAGCACGACGGCTGGACCTCTCGCCACACGCATCGTTTCCGCCGCTCGTCGTGCTTTTTAACTATCAACCCATAGAACCCATTACATTAGAGCTATCGAACTGTTTTTTTAAAACGAGGCGAATCGAATCATGTCTTTCGGTTTGAACTGACGTTGAGCTTGCTCTAAAAGAGTAGTACTAAATTGCACCAACTATTAAATTGTTGGAGAGATCAAATCATATTTTAACTTATTAAAAGCTTGGATGGACACGAACACACTCCATTTTTTCTTACAACATGAGGCAACTTGTGTAAAACCCAGTACTTCCTCTATTCTCTGCTTTTCAAACGGGTCGCCAATGAAGTTCATTGATCCGTCGTGAGAACTGTGGAGTGGCCTTCGAGTCAATAATGGAAGGAGAAATGGTCGGACCAAGAGGACGGTGGCACGAGGAGGCGAGAAGGAAGAAGGTGGTGAGCGGCGAGGGCACCGGATCAGAGGGGATGAAGCGAAGGCTCTCAGTGCGGTGTCGTCTCAGTTTCCAACGAGTTGGAAACAGTGCTAACTCTTTCCTCATCAGGAAACTCATTTTGTCTTTCTCTTCTTAATTTAACCTGCCATGCAATCTAAATGCTGATGTGTTATAGTAATTAATGAAAATGAAACTCTTAAGGGCGTGATTGGTTACCTACACGAAGCCTGGCCAGGTTGAGCTCATGCAGGTGCGGCATGTTTGGTTCTCCGCAGCAACCTTGATCAGGCTATCGATGCAGCTAAAGTGTGATTGGTTGTCTGTGGTCACGTCTGACTTGAACGTCGGCATGCAGAAAACAGGTCCTGGCCTGGCTCGTGGGAAACGGTAACGGATTTAGATTTCGTTTCTCCAGAACCAGGCTCGCTCGCTGCTGGCTCCTCACAGCCAGGCCACTGTGGAACGAGCAGATAGTACTGGGAAGAGAACCAATCACGCCCTTATGAAATGTGCACTCAAACTGGCCTAAAGCTCGTGACTCGTGAGCCCTGACCAATTCGATGACAGGTGGCCCCAGTCTAACGCAACGAGCCGTCATCCCGTCACACCCTCTCCAGCAGGTGGGTCCAACTCTCAGCAGAGGGCGGCTCCGTGCAAGCTGTTGATGCTCCAGCCCGTCTCCAGCGGTCCAGCCCCGTCCCGCCCCGCCGCCCCGCCGCGCCAACCACCACCCGCACCACACGGCAATCCCCCACCACCAGGCACCCGCAAAGCGTTGCTTGGCGTCCGCCGAAACAAAAGTCGCCGTCGTCCCCCGCCTCCGCCGTCACCTCCCTCCCCCTCCCACCCCCCCGCTCGTTTGACCCCGTCTCCCGTTCGCTTTCCCCTCCGCGTCTGGCTCCGCCTCGTGATCCTCCGCCCCGCCCCGCGTCTTTCTAGGTTTAGCTCCAGCACACCCCCTCGACCGCAACCCCGCCGCCCTCCCGCCCGCCTGCAGAGCAGTTGGTTGCATCCGCATGGTGGCCCCCGCGTCGGCCTGAGGGGCTAAACGCGCGCTACATACCAGGAGATACATGGGGCCCGCCGCCGGCACCCACAGGAGCGGCGCCGTGATGAGGGCCGCTGCGGTGGGCGTGGCGGTGGCGTTGGTCGCGCTGATCCTGGCCCCGCCTCTGGCCATGGCTCTGCGGCCGCTCAGAGAGCACGTCGTGTCCGTGGGAACCACCGCCTCCGCGGCTTCGTGGGGCGATGAGGTGAGGATGGTGCCGCCGAGCTCCAGATTGGTGGGGGTTTGGGAGTCTTCATCGTCCTTTTCTCCCCATTTTCATTTCCCACGAGGGCATGGGTTTTGGACGAAATCGGCAGCTTAGGGTTGATCAATCGAAGCTATGGATGGAGGAGAGTACTTGGTTTTTGCTTACTGGTCTCGGCGATTTTCCATTTGGGGATTTACACTCGCTATTAATTCCCTTACACCGCAGTATGGTAGAGGTCTAGGTTGGGGAGGTGCAATTTAGCCTTATTTTAACTCGATAGTCATTTTAACTACAATAATGCTGTGTCCACTTGATCGTATGAATTAACCCAAGTGAATGTCAGAGTTCAAGGCATGGGCAATATCCTAGTTCCATTGACGCTTCCACTCGTCAATGATGAATAAGAAGTTATTTGAAAACCACCTTTGATTTGTTTTTACTCATTTACCATCTTGATTCAAGTTGTGAGAGTAGATCATTAATAAGATATGTTTATGTTGTAGAATTAACTCTACTGGTGCGCGCACAAGTGAGCTGATTTACTTGTGATCTTTGTGTCTGTGCAGCATGCCTTCTTCAAGAGGGATGAGAATGACATAAGTCCGTATTCATGGAACATTACAGGAACCTATAAAGGTAACCTCTTTTGTTTCTGCTTTTTTGTGATATTTATACTGTACATGTGTTTAACTTGTTTTATAGGAACTTTTATCTAGACTGTACATGTGTTTAACTTGTTCCATAGGAAGTTTATCCAGCATAGTGCGCTATATTATTACCTTGGTCCCCTCATTCACTTAAAATTAAGTCTATATAAACAACCCTGTATTTCAACAACATACACTAGGATGGTTACATGCCTTAAGATCTCTATAAATAATGATGTAATAGATGAGAATGATGTAAGCGTTAGTGACATGCCTCAAATCTCTGCAGTAGCTTATGCAGTGTTAGTGGCATGCTCATCAGTTGTAGCACAAGCGTTACTGACATGCTTCAAATCTCTGCAGTTCCTTATGCAGCATTAAGTGACATGCTCGTCAATGGTAGCATAAACTTTCTTGTGTTATTAACATTATAGGTCAAATCCCTACACTGTGTGGTCTATTCCAATTGTACTGCTGTCACCTTTTATTATAGTTTTGAAAGTAACCCTATCAGCATTTACACAACTGATCCCTTTTGAGTTATCCAGTTCTCACGTTGCTATGTAATGATTGCTAGAACTTTTTAGTAGTAGGTATCCATTCACTATATGATAAAATTGGCATTTCATGGTTCAGGGAGCTGGAGCTTTGCTGGTGCCTCAAATAGTTCGTCTAGATTTCTTGAGTTTATGAAATCTAATGGTGATTCAGTTTTGGAGTTGTTGAGCACTCCAACAAAGATAAGTGGGGTTCATTATGTTCAGGTAAACCAGGTTCTTTTCTAATGATTATGTGCAATGAAAATAACTCCTTTGCCACTTTTATGGCAATTCCTGGTAATTTGTTTTGTTTGTGATCAATTTGTCTTTTTCTCTCTTTTGAATCAACTTGTTTCTGCAATGAGGTTTCCCCTGCTGTATATTCCTCAAAACAGAATAATAAAAAAAACTTGAGTTGATAACCATGAATACAGCATGGTTTTTCATATGCAGGTTCCTTAGGGGAAAAAAAAAAACAAATAACACATTTCTTGCTGTTGTCAACCTGAAATATGTTTGTGATTTAGTTTTATTGCAAGTTTGATACCTTTCCATCCATGCTGCTGATTTGCTTTACGTACTATGGAATAACAGGGATCAATCACATTCCATGATGTAATTGACAATGCCCGTGATCATGGACTTGCTCAGATAAGGTTAGAAGGAGTGTATATATGGCCTTTCAGACAACTTCGAATGGTAGCAAACAGGTAACTGTTCTCTTTTCTTTTTTCTGTAACCGAAGGTCCATTAGCATCAGTCATGCAAAATTTCTTGTTTAGCATAAGTATTTTGTGTACCCTCCTTTTGCCATTTGACCTAATGCAGCCTTCTTTATGTTTTAGTGGCGCAGATGGTGAGCCACTTCAAGAAGAGGATTACTTTTTGTCGAATCCATACCATTTGGTAAGCACATGCATTTGACTTTATTTTTGACGTTGATTATATCTCAGAGTTTTATTTTCTTATTTTTCTTTCATGAGACCTTCTATTATCATTCATTTAATAATTCTCTTTAGATTTGTATGTGCCCAGAAGAACCCTCTTAGAATTAATGAGCATGCTTTTGAAAAATATACTTTTGCCTGCTTGCTTTGAAACAGCTACGTATTTTCTCCTCCCAAGTGTTTCAAGAATCTCCTGAAGAGAAAAACCAGAGGAAGAATTGTAAGATACAGTTTGTACTTGTATTGCTACCTCCCATATGATGTGAGTTTGATGTGTTCCTCTTTATCAGCTCTTACGTATGACATGGAGAAACACTGTAACACAGAAATAGCTGCTAAGGTGGTTCGTATATCATCTAACCTGAATGGTACTTAATTTCTTCAACTCATTGTTAAATTCATCATCCTTTATGAAGTTATTATATCCACCATAAAAAATTAATATTTGCATATACTAAGCTTCAATCGATATTACTTCCCTTTCAGTAGAGTATAAAACAGTTGCTGAATTTCTTTTTTTTGAAACAACAGAGTTATTGATTTTCGAATTCTTTTTGTTTATAACTAGAAGGAGAGCATGAGAAGTACCGTTTGGAGGGTTTGATGGAGAGCCCAGCTGTCAATGATGATGGAGAGTGCTTCTCCCCTATCTTATTAAATGCTACATCTTTGAATGTTGAAGTTTATTACAACAAAGCAGTCAACTACACACTGATGGTCACTTTTGTATCCTCTATGACTAGTATCTTCATTTGATTTTATCTATAACTGGCCTTTCATTCTGTTAGATCCTTAACCGTAGTTAGATCTCATTCCTCCAAGTTTTGCTACTGATTCGACAAATGGAGCACAGTAATACTCAATCAGTAAGCACACTTTTGCCCTTTAGGTTCAGTTTTTTCTTTCGTATAAAAATAAATCGTCTTGCGTTGCCATTTATTTGAGGTGCATCTTCATTTCTCACAGGGAGCTGCTAAGGTTTCTATTCTAATGATTGGCCAGCAAGCTATCATGGATGCATATCTCTGTCTACTTCATTTGACTGCTGGGATATTGGTTGGTGAGTCTTATGGTTTTTGTATGCTATTCCCTTTTGTTCTGGCATCTGTTTATGGTTTTCATTCTATGATGATAAACGAAATTGTGGCCTATTACGATTTTATAATATGCTTCCTTTTTGTCATTTCATGTTTCATATATTGGTTTTAACATAAGTATCTGAGCCAAATGCAATTTGCTGCTTATATTGGATGTATTTGGATGATATATTTAGTGGATGTGGAACAATGATCTACACATTAACTTTCCAAAACTCATTTCCAGCTGGCAATATTAAATACTTCCCAAAATCTCCTACAATTAGTCTAGTATCTATCTATAAATCAAAATGTTGAGCATTGAGATACCTGAAAATCAGCCTCCAATGAAATTTTATCATATTATATTGCCTTAATTTCCTCTTTTACACATCCAACTTTGTGCAGAATCACTCTTTAATGCCTTTGCAACGGCTGCGTTTTTCAAATTCGTTGTATTCTCTATATTTGAAATGAGGTATCTCCTTGCTATATGGAAAGCAAGCAGACCATTGAACAGTGGAGAAGGTTGGGAAATTATGAGAAGAGAGTTGTCTGTTCTGTACAGTCGCTTTTGTAAGTACTAACCACTCATTTCATTTATTCACACTTTCTTAGGAAATCACAGTAGCAGCTCAATGAACTCCAACTAGCAAAGACCATGCTGCCGGGCATGCTTCTTTATGTCTTTATTGCTGTTATAACGCACATATGCATTCAATCAAAGTTCCAAAAATATAGCATATTCACTGGATCAGACCATGGCTTTGTTTGCTGGTTTTTATCTATAACGTAGCGTGTCGTAATTGTCCCGTGTTACTGCTGCATGTGGTGGAGGGTGAAACTGTATCCCATGTGTATGTGGATTGGGAAACTATCTGATTTCGGCTATTAAATGAAAGCCCGGATTGAGATTTTATTGGGCCCTTAAAGCATGCGCATTGCTAGGTGCATCTGCTATTGCTTAAAGAGAAAATGGTCTCACATCATTAAGCACCTGTATGAAAAGATTCTTTTGCACAATGCTAAGGGTGTATCATTAGGTCTAACTGCTTTTCTACACATATTAAGTGTTGCATAAAAAACAAACTTCTTTATGACAGCTCGAAACATCCGTTGTGCACGCTCTTAGTCATTTCTCTTGTTAACTTAATCAACATATATCCATAGGTAGTATGTCAGTAGTTGCCAAACATAACTACCATTTTCCACGTAGTTCTGAGTGCTTGGTTTCCTCTACCATCTTTAAGACATTCAACTTGCATTGTGTTCTGCAGATGGCATTCTTTTGGGAGGAATACTTCTCATGTATGAGTTGCACAATTTCTTACGCCCACTTCTTTTCCTGATGTACTCCTTTTGGTTACCTCAAATTGTCACAAATGTCATCCGGGACACAAGAAAGCCACTGCACCCACAGTATATTATAGGAATGACTGTTACACGCCTTGCTATTCCACTATATATATTTGGTTGCCCTAATAACTTCATGCGCATTGAGCCCGACAAGAAATGGTGCATAGCTATGACAGTATTCATGGGCATCCAAGCAGCAGTGCTCCTGCTTCAGCACTATCTTGGTTCTCGCTGCTTTATTCCTCGCCAGGTAACAACATACTATGCTACAATAGTGCATTGCATTCAGTTCTGTTGCTTCCTATATGCATCTTAATTGCTGCTCATGCTGCTAATTTCGTTTTCAGTTCCTAAAAAAGTTGCTTAGTTGCTACTCTAGATGTATTTGTTTATTAATGTCAGTTTCTGGTATTTAATATTTTCGTCCACTGCCTTTTTTTTTTTCCAGATTCTGCCTGAGAAGTATTGCTACCACCGGAAGGTTGATGATAATAGCAATCAGCCCATAGACTGTGTTATATGCATGACTACAATTGATGTTTCCCAAAGAACAAATGAATACATGGTAACTATAAAGGATTTGCGGCATTTGCCGCTGCAGATAAGCTATTACTGGGCACTCACTATCATCTCTCCAACAGGTTGCTCCTTGTGAGCATATATTCCACTCAGGCTGTTTACAAAGATGGATGGACATAAAGATGGAGTGCCCAACTTGCAGGCGTTCTTTACCACCAGCTTAATGAGCATTGCTGTGTACCATATAGTTAGCAAGACGTAGGTAGCTCAGCATATACAAGGTATTATCTACATTCTGTTCCATTTCTACATAAATTTAGTTTCTGTATCCACAATTTATCATTTCTCTGGTCCTCATGCCTTTAGGTGGGATTGAGGTGCAATAAGGCAAGGCTTCCAACGATGTGAAAGAAAATTAGATAACTGTAGAGAAGTTTTCATGTTTTGATTTTCAAGAGGTCTTGTGTTGTACAAACTATCGTGCCAGGTATTCCACGAAGAAATTATCCTTTCAGCCTTTGTATTTTGCCGTTGCCTGCTCCAGTATTCCAATCCCGCTTTTGGTCTGAGCCTTGTACAAAGATTGTTGACAGTTCCAGATGTGATGCTTTCGTGCCCTGCATGCAGCAGCGGTTGCTGTAGCTCTTGCAGCTGTACTGGATGCGGCGGATTCTGGCCTTTTGCTTCTCGCTTGTGTCGTGCTGCTGACAGGGCAAATCTTGTGTCCGTCCTTCTACTAACATCACCTTTGTGTTCGGTATGCATAACGGCATTCAATTGTTGGTTTCTGGGATATCCTTTTTTCTACAGTGGCTGTGCATGGGAAATTGGGATGAGTCTCATCCTGTTAGATCCGGTGAACTCAACTGCTCGTGATTTTAATCCTCATTTAGGAAATCATGCATCTCATCCCAGTTTCTTTCTCTAATTCAAATTTTGCATTTGTTGTGATTTTCTTCTTCATTTAGGTAGTAGCTCATGCATCTCTAGTTCATTTTTTGCATCTGTTGTGTTCCTTGAGGGAAGAGAATACATGTCGTCCCTGTTTTATTTTCTGTAGTTCCTTGTGCCTTTTAAATCTCGAGTTGAAGGCAAAGCTCCTGGTCCACGAGGGTGGATGAACTGTGCTAAACAGTTTTTTTTTTTTTTTTTGGGTAGTAACAGTTAGCCCCAGTTTAGTGGACTACGATTACTTTGTTTTGATCTGGTCCATACAAGCTGTGCCCTTTTTTTTTTCCTTCTTTCAGGTGAATATCGATTTAATCCCAGTGGTGTAGATCTTGTGGAGTCATAAATCTAAATATAATCCGTTCAATTTTCTTTTATTGAGTTCCTAGTGCAAGTATAAACTCCCTTGTCTTAACAATATGAGAACGAAATAACAATAGATAAATGCGTCTTGTCATCTACGTACGATAAAATAGTCAACAACCACAATGGTACATTGTAGAAACCAACTGATCTGTTTGTTGGAGAAAGTTAAGGCTCACATTTGCTTGGTGAAAAGGTTAAGATTGTGAGCTCCCTGGCAACCTAAGAATTTCAGTTATATTTCTGGCTTTGGTTTTCTAGCTCATTAACAAGCCCACCCTGGCAACCAAATATTTTTTAGGGAAAACTATGTGCTATTGCATTATACCCTTATATTTTTTAGTCTATTTAACCGCTACAAATTAGGAAATCAGAGCACTTTGCACCTTTAACAACTCTCTAATTCGGTTTTACTGACATGAACAATGATTTAGGTGATTTTTGATGAATAAGTTAACATGTCACCGATGGCGAGGTACGTCTTGAGTCAAGTTCACTAAAACCTGGCCTACTCCTAATCGCTATCGTTAATGATATCAATCGTGAGGCGCACGCACGACGCCGCATGACCCGACGACACCCTGTCCCGGCCGCGTAACTCGCCGCAAAGGCCGGCCGCGCGACCCTGTCTGTGGTCACCCGCGGCGAGCGGCGTCTGGTTTACTCTGGTGAAGTGATTATTGTCCCCGCTCTCCTGTTCGCACGTGAGTGACCACCCTGCCCACAAAACCAAACCAGCATCCTTCGGCTCGGCCGCTGCATCCGGCTGGATTTGTACTTTGTCGTTTGTCTCCGTGACTAACGCAAATAAGTCACTAGCAGTCCGTCCACCAGTGCCAAGATTTAGAACCTGATATAAAAATCCCCATTGCAACATGACCAACCGACGGCAAATCATGTGAATTTTTCTCAATCTGAGGAATTTACCTAGTACTAGTAGTAGCTCGTAAAATTTCGGTTTGCCCGCGTACGGCACAGTAAGATACGATAGTACTAGTATACTTGTACTATAGCCGGTACAGCCACGTCATTGCATTTCCCTTGCACTCTAGTAGCCTTTCTTAGTTTCTTTATGCATCAGGGCTGGACAATCATTCCGTGCTCCGTCCAATTCCTTAAATCCTCGGGCGGTGGTGGCTCGTGAGTCGTCGTCATCGAGGTGCAACCGTGCAAGAACGTGAGCTGCTCTCACTCACTCTCTCACTCCTTGCGCCAAGAATAAAGAATAGAAAAAATAAAAGTAATGCCTTCATCGGCAATGTCAGTACTAGTACTGTCATTTCAAGCATTAATTTGGACCGTGTAAGTGTAATCGCCATTATCGCCCTCATTAAAGCTCAGGCGGCTCACTTCCTGTTCCGGAAGGGGAGGAGATTTCTGTAGCGAGAAACACGGGAATCTTTCTTGGGAAATCGAATTACTCTGAAATCAGCGAAAATCCTTCGGCAGGGCTGAAAGGGAAAATCTTGGCCAAAGCGAAAGGAAAAAAAGGTTCGTACTTGGGAGAGTAAGTGAAAGAGAGGCGAAGTGGGACGCAGGCGCAGCAATGCGGCAGAGATCTCCTGCCAAGCTGCTGCTGCGGCTGGGGCTGTGGCTGCTCCTGCTCGCGGTCTCCGCGTCGCTGGCGTTTCTTGGTGCTCAGGCGGCTAATCCTAGCAAAGGTGAGCTCCCCCCTGTTGCAGTGTTCCTTGCTTTGCTTGCTTTGAGCTGGAGATTTGGTCCTCCTCTTGCTCAAGTCTCTATGAATGCTGCGTAGTGCTGAGGCCACCCTTTCGAATTCGTGAGTTTGTGCGGAACTGCATGTGGTATTGCATTCGTTGCAAACCTGCAAGGTTGTCGTTTCCATAATTACAGATTCCATATCTGTTTTGCTTTTTTCTTGTTCTAATCCGAAAATCTAGTCAATGTGCCTTTGTGTTGTTTCGATTCAATCCTGTCCTGAAACTTTCCTGTAATGTGCATCTATTTTTAGCCACTTTCAGTTCTTGCAATTGGGGCCGCTGACCAAGTGAGGAATTTGGTTCTGACCCATTTTGAGAAACTTGAGTACTTTTTGTTTACCTATCACATACTGGTTGCTTTGCTATAAATACTTGTTAGTACTGCATTCATCGCCCTTTGTTGCGTAAGCTGGGCATACAATTTTCCTACGCATGACATTTTGAAGAAAGCTTTGCTCAACCAAGCTAGTATGACTGAACAGGAAGGTAAGTAGCATGTGAAGCTAAGGAGGAAAGGTAAGGAGAAATAGAAACCTAGCTTTCATCATGCTTTACTTAGCAATTTGGATGACCTGGCCACCTATATAACTCACATGGTGCATTCGTTTAAGGCTATCCCTGATCCATGTAGTTCTAATTGTCTGTTTATTTTCAGAACCATTTACCATCCGTATAAGCTGTGGAAGTTTCGACGATGTCCGCACAGCACCGACAAATACATTGTGGTACAGAGACTTTGGTTATACCGGTGGCAGATTTGCAAATGCTACTCGTCCGAGCTTTATTATCCCACCGCTGAAAACGCTTCGATATTTCCCGCTCTCTGATGGCCCTGAAAACTGTTACTACATTAATAACGTGCCCAATGGGCACTATCAGGTTAGGATTTTCTTCGCCCTTGTGGCGAATCCTAATCTTGACAGTGAGCCAATTTTCGATGTTTCTGTGGAGGGTACCCTATTCAGTTCTTTACTTCTGGGCTGGAGCAGCGATGATGAGAAGACATTTGCGGAAGCTCTGGTTTTTGTTCAGGACTCAAGCTTATCAATTTGCTTCCACAGCACAGGTCATGGTGATCCATCAGTCCTTTCTATTGAAGCTCTCCAAATAGATGACAATGCTTATAACTTAGGCCCACCATGGGGAAAGGGGACAGTGCTTAGAACAGCCAAAAGATTGAAGTGTGGTTCTGGAAAGCCTGCTTTTGATGAAGATCTGAATGGTATCCGCTGGGGTGGGGACAGATTCTGGTTAGGATCGAAAACCTTGTCTTCTAATTCTGATGATCAGTCTATTTCAACAGAGAATGTTATAGCTGAGACATTGCTTGCACCGAATTTTTATCCTCAAAGCGTTTACCAATCAGCCATTGTGGGCACTGATAGGCAACCAAGCTTATCTTTTGAAATGGATGCGACTCCAAACAAGAACTATTCAGTATGGCTTCACTTTGCAGAGATTGATAATGGGGTCACTGCAGAAGAGCAAAGAGTATTTGATGTACTCATCAACGGAGACACTGCATTTAAGGATGTTGATATAGTTCGTATGACAGGAGAGCGTTTTACTGCACTTGTTCTGAATAAAACCATAGCTGTCAGTGGAACAACACTAAAAATCATCTTGCAACCTGTTAAAGGCACCCGAGCCATTATTAATGCCATTGAGGTGTTCGAGATAATCACAGCTGAAAAGAAGACTTCGCCTGACGAAGGTTGTTTCCTACAAACTCATTTTCTTGCTGTTTCTCACAATATCAAACTTAAGGCTTCAAGCCTCACTTATTTTGAATTTGGAGTATGGTCCTAGCTATGGAAAAGGTTCAAAAGTCCATTTTGAAGAAGTTGCTTTTGTTGAACCTAAAAGTAGCACAGCACATGAATGTTTAGTAATTTTTCCCAGGAATTAGCTAATAGTTTTTTGTATTAATTATTGTTTTTGACTCCCTGTAGTGAATGCATTACGGACTCTGAAGAGTTCACTTGGTCTTCCTCTCCGGTTTGGCTGGAATGGTGACCCCTGTGTTCCTCAGCAGCATCCATGGAGTGGAGTTGATTGCCAATTTGATGACAAAAAAGGGAGTTGGGTCATTGATGGACTGTAAGTTTTCTATATCGTGCCAATGATTGAAAGCATTTTTTGTTATTAGCTTACTATTTTGCTATATACTGGAAATCTGTGCTGTGATTTGTCAACGTTGTTCTACTAAATACTAATATATACATACTACTTGAAACCTTTTTTCTACTTGAAACTGAAAAACTGTATTTGGTCTGCATTCGGTCACATGAAACTAAAAAATAACTATATATTATATGCAGGCAATAACCTCACCCCACACCGAACACTAAAATCCAAACATGTAAAATGGTTGAAAGAATCAATAATATGTGACATTTTTTTAAATCAATATCCTATCTGTATGTATTTTGAAGTTGACATTCTAAGTTCTTGAGTGCAAGTTGAAACAAGCATTAGAGAAAAAACAGAAGAAACTTTTTAATGCATCCAAAATGCTTTTTTTCCCCAATGCCACAGTGGTATAGTCGCTATTTTAATAATTATTACACTGTTGAAATTACTATATTTGGACGTTCAAATATTTTCATATTTACTGTGCCCTAATCATGTTTTGGGGGTGTAGTATCTTCCCTGTATGCATTTAAATCTGTAATATTCTTGATGTCAACCAAGCTGACTGCTGTGGTGTGTTTAATATTACTCTTCGAATTTGCAGAGGTCTTGACAACCAAGGATTAAAAGGGTTTATATCTGGAGACATATCTAAGCTGCAACATCTGCAAAGCATGTGAGTTTTATGTTCAACACAGACATGAGCATGTCTATTTGAGACCATTTAATTAGATTGAGAATAATATTTGTCAGTTACGTGCACCGAGCTGCCCTTTTTATATGTTCAAGCATACTACCGGGATATTTAAGGTGAATTCATTGTTGCTGAGAGACCTATATTCTGGATATAGTTAATATGATTTTATAGGGAACATGTCTGGTTTCCTTGTTTTGGTCTAGCTGCATCTACGCATGTCTGGTTCATTTACTAATTCTTCATTTCACGTTTTCTGGTTTGCTCCATACTCTCACCATAATATCCCAGGAATTCAGATCATTTTCTGCTCATTGTTTGGAGTGTCCATATTTCTTACCAGTACTGACACTTCTTTTTAGCCTGACCGAACTAAATTGCTTTGGTATTTTGCAGAAACTTGAGTGGCAATAGCATCAAAGGAAACATTCCAACCTCTTTGGGTACAATCCCAGATCTGCAAGTACTGTAAGTGCACTTTTGTGGATAGCCTAAGCAATAATTGGCTCCCACAATCACCATATGTTAGAAATGGTATTCTATATTTGTCATGGACGAGTGACTGTTGAAAATATAACTATTTGGCTGAACTGTTCTCAATTTTAGAAATTGAAGGATGCATAATATCAGAAATTGTGATTGCATATATTAGATATTGTATTGTCAGATTAAAATTGTCAATATCTCTGATACTTCATATTAACTGCTAAAACTCTGGACGCCTATTACTGATCTTTGTAGACCTTAACTCATTTGTATGTCAACGCATCTTGTGGCTTATTACAACTACAAAACTAAAAAGTGTTACAATCTGAAGAATCAGCTCATGTATAACATATCACTGCTACATTTTTTGGCCAAATTAATATGTTTCATGTGACACTATTTTTATAAATTACTTAGGGATTTGTCATACAATGAACTGAATGGATCTATTCCAGAGAGCCTTGGCCAGCTGACATCTTTACGGATTTTGTGAGTACACTAGTTGAAACGTTATTTGATTTGGTTTTCCGCTTTTGCTTTCCTTCCTCTTAATCTAAAAGATTCTCTGTTAAGGAATCTGAATGGAAATCATCTTTCGGGAATGGTTCCAGCCAGTTTGGGAGGAAGACCTCTGCACAGAGCTAGATTCAAGTAAGATATTACTCAATTAATAAAAATGAAATGTTCCCTTATTTCATAATACTGTATTACTGTACCTCACGGAACAAGTTACCCTTGAGCACAACTTCATATGCTATGATAATTCATGGCAGCTTCACAGATAATGCTGGGTTATGCGGAATTCCTGGCTTACGTGAGTGTGGCCCTCATTTATCTATGGCTGCGAAGATTGGATTGGCTTTTGGGGTGCTATTAGCTTTTCTGTTTCTAGTGGTATTCGCCGCATGCTGGTGGAAGAGAAGGCAGAACATTCTCCGTGCTCAAAAATTAGCTGCAGGTAAGATATGTGAAACAGATACCTGTTCTGAAATCAAAATGCACAATACAGAATACAGATTGATCATATGGTCTCTTATTACAGCAAGGGAAGCTCCTTATGCAAAATCGAGGACTCACTTCACGCGGGACGTGCAAATGTCCAAGCATCAGCGCCCGCATGAAAGCTCTCGAAGCAGCAACATTGAAAGCTCGCCACTCTCTCCTAAATAGTGGAATGCCTGCGTTACTGTTGACTCGGCTTTCAGTCTGCCGTTCTTATCTGCTTGACCCGCAGATTTGGTAAACTGAATTGTACATACTAGGTCCACGATGGTATATATACTCCATTCTGTTGATCCGAAATTCTGTCTAGGGGAACTATCAGACGAGTGAAACCATCCGATCGCTTCTATTTGCTGTGCTGACTGGTGACTGCAGAGGAATGTTTTGAGTTTTGACTTGCCGGAGTTGATGTTTTTTTGCGAAATGCATTTTATCGGGAGCAGGAGCCACGCGAGGGTTAAAGTCTCTGAATAAGGTATTTAATCTGTATGATTCTGTCCCAAATGGTTTTGTTGTGTATTGGTTCCTACCTAATGTTTTAACGTGGATGCATGAGACATTGAGCAATGTGGCACTGCAGTATGATACACAGTTTTGTATACCTTTGATGAACAAAAAACTGGCAGTTTCGCCAAAAAAAAAAAAGAACCTGGACACAAAGAAGTTGTCCCATTGTCAAAGACTCAGGCATAAAACAAGATGTTCTCCCATTAAAACAAGGCTGAGGCGTGCCTTACATATTGCACATCCAGGGTCTCCAGGATGCTCTGGACCACAGTCCACATCTCGTAAACGGAGCAATGTTACGTTGATTACATATAGTATTAATCATCCGCCGGGCTTCTCTCACAGCTCCGGTGCCACTCTGCCGTCGGAGTGGGGGAGAGCTCACCGTGCGACGCCGGGGATGTTAACCCACTGGAGGTGCAGGACGAGTTCGCCAGTGTCGATGTTCCTGAGCCTGAGCACGATGTCCTGTGTGACCTTGCCGTCCTTCCACGTGATTTGGCTCTCGGTTGCGAAGCAGTTGCCCGTCTCCGGGTGGATCGTCTTCATCACGGTGCCGTCGGAGACGTCGCTCAGGTCCTGCTTGGCCGTCTCCACGAAGTCCAGGATGGAGAACTCGGCGTCGCCCATGCTGTCGTCCTTGGTGAACGTGTCGTGGTCGAAGACCTCCTGGAAATTCTCTCGAAGCGCCGAGTTATTTATATCCATGAGAGAAGAAGAAAGGCAGATGAGAGATGCTGAACTGAACGTTATTGATTTGTTGGCGAGAACTTACAATCTTGACCGGCAGCATCATGCTTGTGATGGATAGCGTGAGCTCCTCGTTCCATTCTGGATTTCTTGTGTGGTATTTTATACTTGACTTCACTTTCTGCAGAATACACGTATAAAAATTATGATTGTCAACACAAACAAAGTAGCATTATCAATAGTGAATAATCATTAATAAAGGAACTGAAAAACAATCCAGGATGCCGTTTACTTTTAAAGAGGGATTAACAGGCTGGGAAATGGAAGCATGAACTTGAGATCATTGTGTCAATTTACCTGCGATCCAAGGCGGAGGACGACGTAGGGGTCGCTGCTGTGGGTAAGCGGATCGCAGATGGCGAGGTTCACCCCTCGCACCACCCGCACCTTGAGCAGCCCCAGCAGGCACTCCATGATCGAGAGCTCCTCTCTTTCTTTCTCTGATCGATCTGCAGTGGGGCAACGCAGGCAATACCCAGAAAGGGCAGAAAGAAGATCGATCGAGGGACCGCCAATGGAGGAGGAGGAGGTAGACGACGATAAGCGCGGGCGCACAACAACAGGGAGCTAGATAAAACCAGGCACAGAAAAGGCTCGGCGTTCGTCCTACCTGCCAAGACAAGGCAAGTGAGTCTGCAGGTAGTAGCGGCTGGACGGCAAGGGCGGGAAAGGCCGGCTTAATTAGCTTTTGCATGCATGCCCGTGTTATTTTCGTCTCGATCGGTTTGGCCCCCGATCCCCGGTGCGCCAGCTCTATTTTTTGAGTGAAGTGCATGCTCAGTCCTAGCATGAGGTCGTTCGGATCATCGGACGTATTATCTGGATCCATGTGAACTTTTATTAATTTCCATATCTAGATCATCAAACCGGTCCAAATCACTCTAATTAAGTAGCGTTGGTCTCTGCCTACTAATTGGTGTCTCCATTGCAGTCATATTACTGAAATGTATGGACTCACATCATAATTTGCATTGCTATCAAGCCCAGGCCTAAATATGCAAAGTAAGAGTTCAAATAGACTTAATCACACACCCCAAAGAATTTTAAGAACCGGCCATACCGGCCATACGCTTTACTTGTTGGAATTATGTGGGCTTGGCCCATTTAAATTACAATAATTCCTAAAAAAAGAATCTCAAAGTCCCATACATGTATGAGGATGGTGCAATCTAGTTCCATATTGCTAGTGAAAGTGGAGTGAGATCAACTTAAATAGTTGGTTGTTTCATATCCACTTGAAGGTGTGTGGATGAGAGGAATAAGGAAAATCAGAGAGTGCCGAGAGAGGTCTCCTCTAGTCTCCTGGCTGTGCCACGGGTGATGGCTCCTGATAACGTGACAAAGGCGACACCGATGGACACATTTTGTGCGCCCACAGAGAAGTCATCAAATGAAACTTTCAAGTTGTAGTTTTCGTTGTGAAGGATTTTGTTGTCAAGTATATCCGATTTCACCTTTCATAAATGGTATGGTACATGCATGCGAATTATGAGCATGCATTGCATATGGTTCGCGATAAGGTCTCACGTTTTTTTTTTCCCTTTCACACGCCAAAGCATGTGATGTGTCTCTACTAATACATTTGTTGAGTTTGTGTTTCCTTAATTGTATGCATGACACATTGTCCCCACCCACACCATCGATCACGATTCATGTTCCTTCTTTTTGTTGTTTTTTGTTCTTTCTTGTCTTTCCGTGACAAGTTATTTACGATTATAACACATATTTCATAAATAATTAACATTGTTGACTTAATTTTAGTCTCATCTTTGACTATTTGTCTTATTAAGAAAAGTACGAAGAATATCACATATATATATGCCTGATATTTCTCCCTTGATTTAATATTATATATAATATAATTCATAATTTTTCATATTTAAACTAACTTTTTGAATATGATGAATGGTAAAAGAATGATGTTAAGAATAACAGCATCAATTACAAATGGATGGAGTGTATATCACATCCAAAAATATGTAATACAATACCATTTGTGTATTATTAGTTGTTTGTGCTTGAGGCTCAGAAGTCAGAAGTGAGCCATATAAATGTCACCAGAACGTTTTGACAATAATTAAGCATGGCATGATATAAGACCACGGCGAATAATATGAAACTTGTTAAGCACATGCATGGTGCACGTGAAATGAATGGATCAGAGAATTATTATTGTTCCAATAGTGGAACGAGTGTATATGAGCCTTGGTTGCATCCGTCTACTAGATATATACAAGCGCTGCCTGCAGTGCTCAATAATAAACTAAGCAAGCATACACAGAGACTTAACCAGTCGTCCACCAAGATACCACCCCTGATGGAGGATATTCCGTCCCGCGTCCACCAGATCCGCAGCGCGCAGCGCGCACATGGCCCCGCCGCCGTGCTCGCCATTGGCACCGCCAACCCAGCGAACTGCATTCTCCAGGATGACTACCCGGACTTCTACTTCCGTGTCACCAAGAGCGAGCACCTCATCACCGACCTCAAACACAAGCTCAAGACAATAAATGACAAAACTGGCATAAAGAAGCGTTTCTTCCACCACACCGATGCTCTTTCTGAACGCCCACCCGGAGCTCCTCGACGGATACACCTCCGCGCCATCCCTCGACACACGCCTAGCCATCGTCGCCAAGGCCATACCGGAGCTGGCCGCATCGGCCGCGAAGAAGGCCATCGCGGAGTGGGGGAAACCAGCTACCGACATCACGCACCTCGTCGTCAGCACCAGCTCCGGCGCGCAACTTCCGGGCGTCGACTTCAGCCTGGTCCCGCTCCTCGGCCTCCGTCCCGACGTCCGCCGCACCATGCTGTACCACAACGGCTGCTTCGCCGGCGGAGCCGCGATGCGCGTTGCCAAGGACCTGGCCGAGAACAACCGCGGCGCGCGCGTCCTCGTGGTCTGCGCCGACATGACCGTCATGCTCTTCAGAGGCCCGGACCCAAAGGAGGGCGAGGAGGGATGCTTTATTCAGACCCTCATTGACCAGATGCTGTTCGGTGACGGCGCCGGCGCGGTGATCGTCGGCGCCGACCCGGTGGCCCCCATCGAACGCCCGCTCTTCGAGATGGTGCTGGCCGCACAGACCGCGATACCGAACAGCTCGCACGCCTTGCACATGCGGATCACGAGCGCCGGGATACGAGGCGCCACGGCGATGCCGGAGACTCTCGGTACCTTTATCGGAGACAACGCGGAACGGCTCATCTTGGATGCGTGTGGGTCACTTGGCATTGATGTTGCTGAATGGAACGACCTATTTTGGGTTGTGCACCCGGGTGCGCCGGCGATCTTGGATCGAATTGAGGTCGCGCTCAAGCTCAAGCCTGGGAAGCTGGCGGCGAGCCGTCACATTCTAAGTGAGTACGGGAACATGTTTGGAGCGACGGTGACCTTCGTGCTCGACGAGCAGCGGCGTCGGATGGAGGAGGAAGGAAAGGAGGAGACGCTTGAATGGGGGATTATGATGGCTGTCGGACCAGGACTCACTATTGAGGTGATGATGTTGCACCGCTGCAGCAAGAACTGAGAAGAGGAACACACATAAAGATAACATGTCTAGTCATCACCGGATAATGAGAATCATGGCAAATTTGAGGCTGTCCATGTTGATCCAGAGATTTTCTCTCAAAACTATTCTAAATAAGGGGCTAAATAATACAAGTTTGAACTGTCCCGTGACTTGTTAATTTTCAGACGTCTGAAAGTGCTATGGGTACTTTCACTCAACTGTGTGTGTGTGTATATATATATATATATATATATATATATATATATATTCACAATTGTTTTTCTATAGTGCTAAATATATAATTATCTGAAAAAAAACAGATAAAACAACTAATAACTTGTAGCTACGGATCTACTTAAGAGCACCTAAATTTTCATGTGTTTATCTAATTTGTAGCACTCGAATTTAGTAATTTAATATCCCTCCATTCTTTTATATATAGTTGTCGTTTCAGACAAGACTATTACACTAAAAAGGAACCGATACATCGTGTCCTAACGTCAACTTTTCAAAAACAGAGGAGTAATTTGTAGCACTCGAACTAGGTCAAAGGTTCACTGATTGAAATGGCTCCGAAGAAGGGGACTGTGCGCTGAACGACACTGTTCCTGTTTGGCGAACTACTGTTAGAGTAGAGCAACATGGCCAAATAGTCTTGGTTAATGACTAATGACAAGCCACGCCACCCCACCGGTCAAGCTTGACACAAGAAGTGCGATGACTGAGTATGGTGATTATGTGCCTAAGTCAGAAATGAATTATGGTGACTATGTATTGACTGAGTCCAGGCTCTTGCGTCACACATTCATGAAACCCGGGCATTGTAAGCCAGTAAGGTCTAAATCTGAAGGCTGTCTTTACGAGTTATTGATAGCGGTGAAACATGCACTGTGGTCGGATATAAAAGAGATGAGAGAGGGGAAATAATAGGCTGGGCATAGTATATACATTTTTTTTCCACTTACTAGTGCAGAAAACCTAGTGATTCTTGTCACCGTTGGGCTTGCGCTTATTGGTCAACTGGACCATGTGAATCGAACTTTCTTCCAATTGGTGGATCTTTCCTTAGCTGCTTCCATATGATATAGGGCTCTAATTAACGAAAGGGAAGTATGATGCCTCCATTATTTTAGATCAAATTGAAGTTACCCAGCAAGAGTCCTGCATTTTTTTACGAGTTGCTTGAGTTGTCTGCCTTGCATTGTGTTTGACCTAGTCTTCATGTGCATACTACAAATGACCATATAATTAAGAAAAAAATCAATATTAACACGTTAGAGTATAACCTATGTTTCATCGTCATTTGGTCCCCTTAATCTCTTGCACCGGCGTAGTTCATTGTGCCTCAGTTCGATTAGCAGTAAAGTGAATATCTGATAACTGAAGATGCAAAAGTATGGCGTTTGGCTAGCCTGGAGCAAGGTTTATAAAACCGTTTGAATGCAGAAACCGTTCAGGAGCAAATTTTACAAAAACTGTGGAAATCGCGAAAACCGTTTGGATGAAGAAATTGAATTTGAATGAAATTGAAACAAAAACCGAATAGTTTTTACGGTTTACTATCGGTTTTAACGGTTTATAAAATGGTTTGAACGGTTTTTGTGGTTTACCGGAAGTTATAGTGGTTTATAACTTTTCAAAATTTTCAAATTTTTAACTTTTCAAAAAAAATTAAATGATTAACGATGGTATGCATAAACCGTTCCGCGCCGATTTTTACAAAAACCATGAAACCGAAGCGATTTGAAACAATTTTGTAAACTATGACTTGGAGCAGAGTATCAGTCCAATGGCCAAACTATATGTATTGGACCTAGATAGGTTGACGCTCATCGATGGAATGGGATCTAATATCGTACGTCATGGGTTCCTGACGTATGGACCTGGCGTCGTACGGGTTTGTATGCAGTGACTCACTTCCGGTGACCTATGTGAGTGGAACCGGTTCCCTCGTCTGACGGCCAGTCAGAAAGTAATTTAGAGGGTGTTTGATTTCTATCACATTAAATATTTAAAAATTAATTTAAAATATTAAATATTGATTATTTACGAAATTAATTTGATAGACGAGACAAATTTTTTATGTCTAAGTAATTTATGATTGAGAATATTTTGCTATAGTAACTATGTGCTAATCATGAATTAATTAGATTTAAAAATTCGTCTCGTTGATTACTATACTTCTATGTAATTAGTTTTATAAATAATCAATATTTAGTCCTCCTAAGTAGCATCTGAACGTCCAGTATGACACGAGCTAAAAATTTTAGCTCTCCATCCAAACACCCGGTCAGGAACGAGCGATATGATCAGACGCATAGACGCCGACACGCATCCGCTTCAACGCTGCAAACATTGACTCGCTGCTGTACTTAAGTTGTTTAATCGTCTAGTAGACTCGCAGCAGCGAGGATCGGACTGCGTCACGACGTCCACGCGCGGCCACCCGGACCCAGTCTATGTACCTACTGTACGTGCCCTGCACAGCACCGGCGCAGCGCTAAGGCACGCCTCTCTGTTTCGACGTTATAAAACCGCGACTTTTCCATGCCCACACTTGTGCACAAGACGTTAAGCCTTCTCTTCTCCACCACTACCAGTGTGTGTGCGTTTGGCGTGCGTAACTCAACCATCCAACCATGGGAAGCGTTCCGGCGGCCACCGTTCGAGAGCTGTGGCTTGCGCGGCGCGCCGACGGGCCCGCGGCCGTGCTCGCCATCGGGACGGCGAACCCGAGTACCTGCGTGACGCAGGACGAGTTCCCGGACCTCTACTTCCGCGCCACCCGGAGCGACCACCTGACCGGGCTCAAGGACAAGTTCAGGCGGATCTGCGACAAGCTGGGCGTGCGGAAGCGGTACCTTCACGACACCGAGGCGCTGCTGGCCGCGCACCCCGAGCTGCTCGACAACGGCTCGCCGTCGCTGGACGCGCGGCTGGACGTCGTCAAGTCCGCGGTGCCGGAGCTGGCCGCGTCGGCGGCGAGGAAGGCCGTCGCAGCGTGGGGCCGGCCCGCAGGCGACGTCACCCACCTCGTCGTCGCTACCAACTCCGGCGCGCACATCCCCGGCGTCGACTTCCGGCTCGTCAAGCTCCTCGGCCTCCGCGCCGACGTGCGCCGCACCATGCTCTACCTCAACGGCTGCTTCGCCGGCGCTGCCGCGCTGCGCCTCGCCAAGGACCTGGCCGAGAACAGCCGCGGCGCGCGCGTGCTCGTCGTCTGCGCCGAACTCGCCTCCGTCCTGCTCTTCACCGCGCCAGAGGAGGGATGCTTCCAGACGCTCGTCAACCAGGGACTCTTTGGCGACGGCGCCGGCGCCGTCATCGTCGGCGCTTCCGCCGACGACGACCTCGCCTCCGTCGAGCGCCCGCTGTTCGAGATCGTGGCCGCCACGCAGACCATCGTGCCGGACTCCGAGGACGCCATCGCCATGCACCTCACGAACCGCGGCTTCGGCGGCAACATCTCCACCAGGCAGGTCCCCATCCTCGTCGGAGACAACGTCGAGAGGTGCCTGGCGGACACGCTCGGCCCGCTCGGCGTTACTACTGGCTCCGATCAGTGGAACGACATGTTCTGGGCGGTGCACCCGGGCTCGTCGGCGATCCTGGACCGCGTCGAGGCGGTGCTCAAGCTCCAGCCCGAGAAGCTGGTCGCGAGCAGGCACGTCCTCAGCGAGTACGGGAACATGTTCGGCGCCACGGTGATCTTCATACTCGAGGAGCTGCGCCAGAGAATGGAGAAGGGAGAAGAGACCGGGGCGCCGGAGTGGGGGGCCATGATGGCGTTCGGACCCGGGCTCACCGTCGAGACGATCGCGTTGCACCGTTGCGCGGCGGCACACGGCGACGTCGCGAAAGCGGATGTGGCATGAGGAGATACTCTGTATATGTTTTCAGCCGCGGTTACCAATGTTGGAGTACACGTTCCTCTTAAAAGTCGCATTTTGACGTCTCGACCACGTACTAGAATACTGTTCTAGCAACAGTTTATGTTTGCTACTTGTTTGACTGCTTGTGTAATATAGTCAGAGTCCAATAAATATTTTATAGATGTTCTTATTGACTTAGTTACTGAATTTAATCAGCTGTAGACTTTTCACATCAAATTTAATAATCATTCCTCTTATTCAATAAATCAGTTCAAATACGTAAAATTATATGTCGTGTTTCAAATACATATAATGATAATAACATATTAAATTATATTTATCCTACTAAAAATAAAATTAATGATCAAAGATGCCGTTAAAATAGTTAACAACAATAACGATTAAAAAAAGCCGAGGTAGTAAGCAACAACTAGGTATGCGCAACTAAAACCGCGTGATGGGCAGAACAGAACTACCGATTGGAGAAGATTCACATATGAGACAAGAAGTATGAGAATAGCTGAGACTAGCGTACCATATGTAATAAATTTGTAAACTAATTTTTCATGCTAGAAAAAAAAACATCAAAAGTATCCTCAGATTCCCTTATATATTTGCTTACTAGTTTTCTTTTTGTCAAAGTAATTTGTGGGTGGTACAAATTTTGATTATGATTATTTTAATTGCGTCACGATGTTATGAATAAGGGAAAACATCTCACAGCTCCATGCTCTGTATGTACTCTAGGCTTCAACTTGATTATCCAAGCGAGATCATCAACGGTATGTGTTATTTGAATATCAATACTTTGTCCATGAATTATCATCATCTCATTTACCAACATCACGAGTTGTGGTCGATAGATGTGATACGGCGCCTTTTTGGTGGAATTTGTTCACATCAGCCTTTATGATTTATAAAAAAAGCAACAATGAAGATCATGGACCTCATGGTATTGATATCGTAATACTTGATTTCTTACTATAATTTTTTTTGGAAAAGAAAAAAATTCTTGCATATCTCTTGCATTAACTGTACTGGAGTTCCGATATATTTTATTCCTTACGCTTCCTCTGCTGTGCTTCATGATCCTTGCAGCGACAGTGCAATGATTGGAAACCGGTTTAGCCCTCCAGAAACAAGTTTAAGCATGCAGATTGGTCACTGACCACGCGCCACGCGGTAGCGCCGCACCAGGCATGATGCATCTCCCTTTGGGCGGGCGGGCGGCCGGTCGTCTGGCCGGATCACGCGCGGTCTCTCTCTCGGCACAAATTCTGCATGCCAATTGCCAAAAGTCTGCAACCGACCCCGGAACAAGCCGAGCCAGCGCTCTCGCGTGCACCGTTGCTACTTCTCCCATCTCTCATGCATCGCGTGCTAGCTCGTGTCTGTAGTGTACCAAACTGCAACCTGGCCGCGAGGCGCAACACCCACGGCTTTCCTCGACGTCCATTCCTCCCTTGCGCACCGCGCGCCAGCCACACCGTGACAGCAGTGTGGACACTGTTGGCCGGCGAGCAACAGAAACATTCTGTTTTTTTTTCTTTTCTGTTTATTAGTAGAAGTACTATATATATTCCTATCATACAAACGTTTCCCTTCTCTTTTTATTCTTTTTTGGTTGAATTTGGACGTGACCGTCAACCGAGAGTAAGATCTTCAATTTGAAACAGACCGGGACGAGAAGACAATGCCACCGCCACCATAAATTTGTCGCCTTTCTGCACTGCATGAGAAGCAGCCACAACACGGTTGTGTACCCCGCCTGTTCCGTTTCACAAGTTTCATCCATCCAGGATCGTGTCCACCTTAATTTCTGTACTCTATCGTCATGCCTCACCACTACAACCACCGTAGGCAGGAGGCCTAGGGACCGAGGGGAGGGGGGGGGGGGGGCGTGTTTGTAGGCTGTGTGGGTCGTTCCTACGGCCGCTGGACCCAGTGTTGGTGGACCGGTGACACGGAACGGACAGGAGTCCACAGCGCGGTCCATGTACGGGACACAATGGAGACATAAGAAACGGTAGAAGGGGTGGGGAGCGCGGAGGGGAAGGATGAGCGAGAAGGCCTGCACAACACGCTTCCCACGTTCATCAAACTCAGCGCTTGTAGGGGGCGCTCTCCAATATTGGTGACGCTACGCCCACAGATGCCTTCGCACATAAAAGCTTACCAATCCTGGTACCACACAAGACAACTCCCCACCTTCTTAAAATTCCCCCGTCCTCCCCTCACTCCCCATCGCCATGGCTGCCCTACGCCACCTAGCGTTGCTCCTGCTCCCGTTCGTGCTCCCACTCTCACTCCAGCTCCACGCCACTGCAGCGTCTTCCTCCGATGCCGACCTCCTCCTCGCTGCCAAGTCAGCGCTTTTCGATCCCACTGGTGCGCTTGCTGGTTGGCAACCGAGATCCGTCGGCTCTCCGTGCCGTTGGCCACATGTTTCGTGCTCCAATATCTCCTCCAACACCGTCAATGGTCTTGACCTTTCCAGATTATCCCTCTCCGGTAAGTTCCCGACGGCGTTCTGCTCCTTGTGGTCCCTGGAGTACCTCAACCTGTCCTTAAACGATCTTACGGGCCCGCTACCGTCCTGCCTTGCCTCACTCCCGATGCTCATGCACCTCAACCTCGCCGGGAACAACTTTTCCGGCGAGGTCCCGCCGATGTGGGGAGCGGGGTTTCGGTCACTGATCGTCCTCAACTTGGTCCAGAATCTACTCACCGGTGCATTCCCGGCATTCGTGGCCAACCTCACCACGTTACAGAAGCTCGAGCTTGCCTACAACTCTTTCTCACCATCACCACTGCCGGAGAATCTCGGCGACCTCACCAATCTCCGCGTGTTGTTCGTCGCCCACTGTTCCCTTATCGGTAACATCCCTTCTTCGATCGGGAGGTTGAGGAATCTCCAAAATTTGGACATCTCGTCGAACAATCTCACCGGCAAGATACCTAGAGGCATTCGATATTTGACTTCTTTGGAGCAGATTGAGCTCTACTCGAACCACCTCTCCGGGAAAATTCCGGTCGGGTTGGGTGGCCTCCGGAAGCTCCGATGGCTGGACATGTCCATGAACCACCTCACTGGAAAGATACCAGAGGACATGTTCACTGCGCCGAGCCTTGAAAGCGTGCACATATATATGAACAATCTGACCGGGAGCTTGCCGGCGACGCTGGCAACGACACCAAGCTTGTCTGACCTCAGGATTTTCAGCAACCAGCTTGAAGGGCCACTGCCTCGGGAGTTTGGGAAGAATTGCCCGCTCGAGGTCCTTGACACGTCGGACAACCGGCTATCGGGTCCCATACCAGCAGAGTTGTGCGCTTCGGGGAAGTTGAGTCAGATCATGTTGTTGAATAATGAGTTTGAGGGTGCCATTCCAGTGGAACTTGGGCAATGCCGGACGCTGACGAGGATCCGTTTGCACAGCAACAGGCTGTGCGGCCCTGTGGCCCCGGAAATCTGGGGACTGCCAAATGTCTTTCTGCTTGAGCTTCGTGACAATGCGCTCTCCGGGACTATTGCTTCTGCCATCGCTGCTGCCAAGAACTTATCCAAGCTGCTCATGCAGGACAACCAGTTCACTGGTGCTCTTCCCGTAGAGTTGGGAACATTGCCCCTACAAGAGCTTGTGGCTTCCAATAATCACTTCTCTGGGGCCCTGCCCCCCTCACTTGTCAACCTTTCTGAAGTTTTCAAGCTTGATCTGAGCAACAACTCCCTCTCCGGTGTGATCCTGCCTGGATTTAGTAAGTTGAAGAAACTTGCTCTGTTGGACCTTTCAAACAATCACTTGAGTGGGAGCATCCCTCCAGAGATCGGAGATATTGATGATTTAAATTATCTTGATTTGTCGAACAATGAGCTTTCCGGTACACTTCCTATGCAACTAGAGAATATTAAACTGAGTCATTTGAACGTGTCCTATAACAAGCTCTACGGGCCTATTCCTTCTTTCTTCAATAGCTTATCGTTCCGAGATAGCTTCTTGGGCAACCCAGGCCTGTGCTATGGATTCTGTCAGAGCAATGACAATTCCGGTAACAAATGGCTTATACTTTTAAAATCCAGCGTCGTTGTTCTCATTGTCTCAGTGTTCCTCCTGGTCCTCAGTGTCGGGTGTTTTATGTACAAGTGCAGAAGCAGAGCCCACAAGGGTGTTGGTTCTGAATCAGAATATGAAGAGTCTCCTTGGGTCCTCACATCCTTCCACAACCTGGGTTTCAGTGAGAGGCCCATAGTGAATGGCCTCACCGAAAATAATTTGATTGGTCAGAGTGTTGTAGGCAAGGTGTACAAGGCTGTAGTTGGGCCTCACGGTGCGGCTATGGCTGTCAAGAAGCTCTTATGGACTGGCGCCAGGCAGAGGAACGAAACCTTTGAGGCGGAAGTCAACAAATTAATGCAAGTGCGGCACATGAACACTGTGAACCTTGCTTGTTGCATCACAAACAGAGTCTGCACACTGCTCGTTTATGAGTACATGCCTAGAGGCAGCCTAGGGGACTTTCTCCACAGTGCCAAAAGCACCATCTTGTCCTGGCCGATGAGGTATAAGATTGCTTGCGATGCTGCCAAAGGGCTCAGCTATTTGCACCATGACTGTGTGCCCCCGATCATCCATCGAGATGTGAAGTCGAGCAACATTTTGCTTGACGCGGACTTTGGTGCTAAGGTTGGAGACTTTGGTGTTGCAAAGATATTGGGGAGTGGATCTGCCAATTTTCCTCTCGTCGATGCCTCTCATGGATACATTCCTCCTGGTGAGTTGCTGCTGGTTCTCTAATTCATTTCCACATTTGTGACATAGTAAGGTTTGTTTAGCATAATATGCAAACTCTTCTTGTCAGGTAGTACTAATTTATAATTGGATGGATTTGGCATGCTTTCCATATTTGTTCTGGGGGCTAATTAATCTGCTTGCTGTGCCTTGCAGAGTTTTGTTACACTGCCCGCATTACTGAGAAGAGTGACATATATAGCTTCGGCGTTGTGCTTCTGGAGATTGTCACAGGTAAGAATCCCATGGCACCGGAGATCAAGGGGAACCTAGTGTCATGGGTGTCTTCAAGAATTGAGCTAAATGGACCGGAGTCGGTGCTAGATCAGACCATCCCTGAGCAGTTTAAGGATGAAATGACCAAGGTTATGCAGATTGCACAATGCTGCGTTACGAGGCTTCCAAGACACCGCCCACCGATGAGGCGTGTGGTGAATATGCTGCATTACTACATGAGGTCAAGGCTGTGAGCCTGGCGAAGCTGAGTTTCCCCTGCCATCTGAGCCGAGGCAAACTGAAGAATAATTAGAAGCATTGTATTCTCGGATAATGTACTCAAAACCAAATGGAACTATTTCTGATAATGAGAAATGCATTGCTGATTGCAGGTACTACTATTGTTCAGCTATATAGGACACTTTGATCAAATGATCAAGTCATACCAAATGCACCAGCCTGCTATAACAATGACCTCCCAAAAATTTTGGAGCCAAAACGTGTCTAGAAGCATCTAGAAACAAATGATTAGGCATACTGAACATTATCTCGTGTTCTCGCCGTAGAATCTGTCCTAATGCGACTTTACCTTGTTGATTGCATGGAAAATAAAGTCTGAGATGAATAAATATCTATAGATATACTGTTGACTTCGGTACTGAATTCAAGCAGACTAAGCAACAACCTGATTATACTGGGAGTAGTATCGAAAACTCCCTCCATGTTCAAATTAGAATTAGTTTAAGAAAAGGTTTTGGTCAAAACATTGGGATATAAATTATGAATAACTTTTAAATTATTAAGTTTGAATATATGAAAATCATATGAATATATTTGTCGTGAAACTATTTTCACAAAAGTATACATATATCACTTCACAATAAATATTTTTATAGAGAATAAAGGTTAAAGTTATGTTTTAAAGACCGTGTAGTTGATAAACAACTTATAATTGTTCAACATGGAGTATTCAATAATAAGTAGACTAGTACAGTATATTGACTCCAACAACAGCTAAAGTTCATGTATGGATTGACAGCGATATCCGTGATGACTTGTGACTGTCAATATCAAGATATCTATGCTTGTCTAATCTGTGGAATAGTGCATGGTTGCGAGTTTGTTATTATTTTTTATTTATATATAAATAAAACACAATAGTAATGAGATTGCTGAGCGCTGATTGAACAAGGGAGACCAACATTTCGTCACTGATGGATGACACAACTGTGACTGTTCCGAGGATAATAGGCTGAAAAATCCTTGAATGGATGCATATAAAAAGAGACGACTCATTGGTCCCAACCGCAAAGATAGTTCACCGTTCAAAGATGTTAATTTTTGGGAACAGAAAATCTTGATATACAGTCATGTATATAACCATGACGTCCAATATGAACAAATTGTCTAGACTGCTACATCTATATGTACAGCATGTACAAAACATTATGTAAGTTCTACAATGACATTTTTCAATCATCCACATCCATGGTCCCAAAGATTTTCACTTTGTTAGTGTAGTGTGCTTCATGCCTTGCCTACAGCTTCAGTTGAAGCAGTATGATCTTAGCAGCAGCAACTCAGAGCGATTTGTACTTCTCAATGAGATGAGATGCGTGTAGGCGAGACGTAGGTGTGATAGTGCACCCCAGGTTCCGCAGGTATGATATCTGTAGTTCGACATGGATGGATGGAGATCAGTTTCGATTGGAAATCAGCAAAGGCTTATAAAGCGTAAAAGTACAACTATGATAAATACGGGCAAAATAACAAGCTGATGCATCTCCTTGTGAAGATATTGGAGCATTATAGCAAGAACAAGAGATTTCTGAAAAAATCTCACCTGTTTTACTGTAGGTTCAGAAGAACCCATGGAGTTTTCTATCCTCTGCTTCTGGAAATGATCCTGAAACAAAACCACAAAATAAGGCTCTTCTGAAGACAGGACGTCCTTGGAAAGTGATGCTTCATTTGAATTAAATAGGCAAGATGTTGGTGATAATCAAGGAACTTGCCTGCCTTTCTCTATTCAACTGGTTCCGCTTCTCAATTGGAATTTGTTCCCACTTGATAACCTGAAATTAACAGTATTGCATCAGTCGTTTTATTTATGAAGGAAAAATTAACAAGCTGAACAAGGCATAATTCCAAGAAAATGAAAAGTAACTCACATATTGTGCATAACCCACTGCTTCATCACCATTTAGGAATGACTTCAGCTTGCGCAAGACATCCTGGACAAGAACTACCATCAGTTGGCCACCCAAAAAAAAGGGAACACCATCAGTTTTTCAGCTCTCCAAAGGAGAGAATTTTACTGTAAATGAAATATCAAAGTTTATTAACTATTACAGGTGACGGCATAACAGAGTGCCCACAAGAAAATAATATGACAAGCTGAAAGGGTAACCAACAAGTACAGTGATGCTTTCAGACAGGAGAGAGAAGACAAGGTCACCTTACGCTTGTAACGTTTACCTCGTATGCGTTCATCAATAACAAAGTTGATCTGAAAATCAAGCACACTGTTAGAATGTATATTGTATAGCGCTGTTTCTTGCATTGGGTCTGTGTGCTAGCCCCCCTGGCCCGCATGGCCGCGCGCCCTGGCACAACTGCGCCTGTCATGCTTGATCATGTTCTATAATTCAATAGTTGGAGCGATCACAGTTCGGCCTATATATGTAACCCCCTGTTACACATAATGAATATGACAAATTGTGTCGATGACAATAGCTATCTAATATGGTATCAATTGCCAAACCAATTCAATAATCGCTCCTGCCCTTATTATAACTCTGCAGTCGCTATGGCTGGCACGAGCGCGGCGATGATGTCACGCTCACCCCTCCCCTGATCTACATTAACAGGTCCCTCTCTGCCCCCTCCGCCAA
This sequence comes from Oropetium thomaeum, assembly GCA_001182835.1. Classification (NCBI taxonomy): domain Eukaryota; kingdom Viridiplantae; phylum Streptophyta; class Magnoliopsida; order Poales; family Poaceae; genus Oropetium; species Oropetium thomaeum. Next base: position 2,082,033 of record LFJQ01000015.1, on the reverse strand, counting down.
CGATACAAACCGAGAGGCTCCGCTCACCGCTCCATGTGGAGCAAGGCGCCGCAAGGCTTCAACATGTCGCCCCACACGTCATGCATCAGAAGTATCAGCTGAGGGGGCAATCCCACCCAAATCCCGATCCATATCAGCAAAGGGGGGATTAACAAACCGATCAAAGGTGTAGAATGAATCAGGATAAATAACTGTGGGGGCAAAACAAACCAAGAATAGTTGACTAGTAGAGGGGGTTATCTGGACTTTAGTCATAGTATGAGGGTGTAAAGTGAATTTTTCCTTATGTAAAGAAGAAGTTAGTACCTTATCAAGTAGTCTCTTTGGATTTTGAAACGCCACCTTCTTGGCCCAATAATGAAATATATGTGAAACTACTGATCTATCATCAATATCAAATCTATAGATATAGAAAAAGATAAAAGATCAAGTGAATAAATGTAAATCAGCTGATGCAAAGAGATATTTGCATGAAAAAATATTAAAAACAAATGTGAGATCAGTCAAAGACGATTTACCTTTTTAAGAAATCATTAGCAAGGCATCCTTGAGCCAGTTCTAGGTTAGTTTCAGATTGTTCCGCATTAGGCTTTGCAAATGATGTATCCCCTTTAGGATCATCAGAAGGAATATCCCCGGAAGGCTCTTGAAGAATGTTTCTGAGAGTTTCCTCACCCTACAATTCAAAAAAAAAAAAAAACATGGATTCAGAGAAGTCTCAGTTACCGACGAATATGAGGCAGGTCAACATATTAACTCAAACGTAGGGACAGAGGTATCAATTAAGTGGAAAGCTGAATGGAATGGCTTTTAAATCAGACTACTCACATCCTTACTTTAAGTCCTTAATACTAAAATAGTTTTGAAGTTCTTTAGCAGGTCCATTAGTCTATCAAAAGAAAATGGAATATTTCAATAAAAGGTGAAGGATACACATGGTAAAATGAGATATCATGGTATTTCTCACCTGCACCTCGAGAAGGTGAACAGGAATTTCTCTGAGGAAACGTGATGGTTGCAAAAGCTGTAAACCAATAGTTTTGAGTCAGAAAAACCTTGGTCTATTTAAGGATAAGGATAAATAGATAAAATAACCTGCCTGACGATTAGAGTCGACCGTAACATGCAAGATATACAGTTTTTTACGAGCACGCGTCATCGCAACATAGAATAATCTCCTCTCCTCCTGTTATTAAAACAAAATTGATGAAGTAATTACATTAAGAGATTATGACGGAAAAGAAATATGTGAAAAGAAACCTCTAGTGTGCTTCCAGTTTCTTTTGCTGCGCCATTGAACTCATGCAACAAAGGAATTTCTGAATCATTTGCCTGTGCAAAGAAACAAGTATTGGCAGCAAAATAAAACTTTCTTGACAAACTGATGCAGTAACAACTATCAAATAGATTACATCAGTACACATGACATAAATGAAAAAGGACACTAGTTACTAATATACAAATGCATAAAGTATATGGATAAATCAACCTTCAACTATCTGCCATGTGGACCACATTATTGGGGGAAAAAAGTTGATTAATTTGCTATCGGTTCTGACATTGTCATGCACATGTTATTACACGATAACATGTGCTATTTTAAAAATTTTTCTGCCAAGGCTGCCTGATTGTTTAGTTGCTAAGCACCACCAGGCTGCCAGCCTAGCACTACATCTGTGACAGTTTGTCAATGTATGTAAACCTCTACTCAAAAGTGAAGAAAATACCTGCACGATGAACACTATATCCCACTCCAAACCTTTTGACTATACAAAGGAAAAAGGAAGATCATGTTTCCTGGTATAACACGATAGCTAAATGGCACAATCGGCAAAATTAATTGCAGTCCAGAGATGAAAAAAAAACCTGATGAATAGTTGTTAATGTGATGGAATTCTTATTCTCCTCTCTCCGTGATCGAAAATTTTCAGTTTCCCTCAAAGATATATAATCGATGAAAGCTTTAAGTGTTGAAACACAGCCTTTCTCCTGAGTCTTGCTTATCTCTAATGATGTAGAAAAATGTGTTGACAAGAAGTCAGACACATCATCCATTAAGAACTGAAGGACCTGCACGGATCCACAAACACACAAAAAGAAGATGTCACCTCTTGTATATACATCCAGAATGATTCAGAAATATTTTTCTAAATTTGCCACATACAAACCCAACTGTATGAATAGGGTATGAACTTACAGATCTAATGTCGTTGTCTTCATTTAGCAATTTGCCATTATCAACATCAACGACTGCACGTTTTTCAAGAAGATATTTCTGCCGAAGAAATAAAATAGAACTTTTAGGAAAGATAAGAAATGAAGGATGAGCACATAGTTATCAAAGAATAGTAGCACAAATATATATTATGAAAGAACTATGTGATTTTTGTATTTAGCTATGGGAACTCTAATGAGCCTAATCCATTACCACAAAGAAAAAGGTTGTCCTGTTGATAAATACATTGCATGCTGTCCTGTTGTTAAATACATTGCATGGTTTTGTGATTTGTAATGCATAAATAATTTGCAACTGATATAAAACAGGACTTGATGACAGAGATCTGTTTAAACAACATGTGGTCAATAACAATGCACAATGAACTGTATGCACATGCACATCATTATGCCATGTTGCTATTAAAAGATGATAAAAGGCAAGTAGCATTTTGCTATCTAAAAGCTGCGCAGGATTACATATAGATTGAGAATCCTGCATGAGGATTACAGTCTTGATAAGTTGTAATCTTAATTCTTTCAGTCACTACATTGAGAATCTTACATACGAATATGTATTTGTAGTTCAATAATTCGTTTGTTCCACATGCTTGTTTGTTAACCTAAGGTGGCTTTTTATTATTTTATTTACAGTGTATTTTCTGAAACAAAAAAAAATGACTGTTGCTGTAGAAAAACTTTGTATCCCAACAATTCACAGATCATACTTGAAAGTGAGAAAAAACACAACAAAAGCTGTCATGGTATATAACGAGTTAACAGAACCTGAGGTAGCATATCTCCTGCAACAGAAATGATGACTGAAATTGATTGCTCCTGAACCAAAGAGTATAAAAGAAATTAAGTACCTTGAAGAACTATATAAAGATAATGCATACTTTTAAAATGAACAATACCGCATTGCTTGCAGCAGGAAAACATATGTTACGTAAACATTGTTTAGTTGATTGCATTGTCCATAGTCAACTGTCACCTCACCCCTGTATGTATGGGCTGATTTTTTTTTTACTGTACAGCAAGGGAAAGCCCTGCTGTTAAGTATTTGCTTTTTTATATTTATAAAAGTTTATAAAAGAAGAGGAAAACAAAGCTTTACAGGCTGATGTTATGATGTTTAATAGGTTTCAGGTGATTTGAACAAATTAGAATCCATTTTCTTGTTGATATATAATAGGGGTATGGTATGGAAGCTCAAAATGGTATATAGTTTATTATCTTGCACAAATGTTTTCTAATAAATCATTCCTGTACCTGATCAACACAGGTTTAGTGAACCATGCCACTGCGTAATACTAGTATAGTGTAATGAGATATGGCCAGCTGATGTATAATGCAATGAGATATGGACAACAGTTATAAAAATAAAAAGTATAAAATGTCCAGTGCAGCAAACATACCCTCTCAACAAGTTTTGATAGGCTATCCAAAGTTGATAAAACCTTGCGTCCTTGAGTAATTTGGGCCCTGTAGCAAAAATAAATGAGACAAGCAGAATATCCACGCTTATTTTATTTTTATCACGGGAGAAAACATGTATACAACATTGTTTGCGAGATGATTTGGGTGCATAGCAGGATAAGACGCCTCAATAATGTGAAGAGAGGCAGAGGAAGACCTAACTTGACATGGGAGGAGTCTGAGGAGTGTGGACAGATACATGAAGGATTAGAATATTGTTAAGGAGCTAGCCATAGATAGGAGAGCGTGGAAAATAGAAAGATATGTGCAGAACCTTGATTTTTTTCACCTGTTCTAACCATAACCCTTTCTCTTCCTTTTTATGCCCATCTCTGGCCTGACCCAACTCATGGTGTTAAAGGCTTGGTTGTTGTTGTTGTTGTTTTGTTTTGTTTGATAGTGGACAATGGGAAATAAGAGCAATTAACAATTCATACATAGAAAAAAAAAAGGTTTCAGATTTAAGACCAAAATAGTAATTGTTAGGTAAGTTCGGAGTGAGGTTCAACCCTCGCCTCCTGGTCTTCGTTTGTGTAACACCTTCTATTCCTCCTTAATGAAATGAAAACAGCTCTCCTGCATGTCTGAGAAAAAAAAATGGGAATTGTTTGATGGTTATTGAGAAGCTGATGTGCCATTCCATTCAGTAAGCTTATTTTTTTAGGGAAATACAAAGGAAGACCCCTGCTGTGAGACTTTATATTAACTATAAACAGAAAGAGTCAGAAGAGTTACACTGTACAATGAAACTGGAAAAGAGGAAACTGAAGAAGCTAACATCATCTAGGCTATGCAAAGAGGAGCTTTAAGGGTGTTGGGCCATTCTACGAAGGGATCTGGACGGTGTTCTTGACGCTGTGTCTGGAACAGGCATTCATCCTTAAGGCTTTCCTTCCAGGAAGCAATAGTTGGATGGTGATTATCAAAGATAGGACCATTTCGTAGCTTCCAGATGCTTTTTTTTTCTCGAACACATGTATATATACAATAATCAATCCATGTAGTAATCAGAATATGCATGCTAATTGTAATTCGTTAACAGATTTCATTTCAAACCGGCATTATATTCTTTGAAGGATGAAAGTGAATGCAACGGTTTCTTGCCCAAACTACTATTCTAGCTGCATCCTTGTAATGCGTGTATCTCATATTTGCTGCAAAGCATCCCACAAACAGTTTGTCACTCCACGACTTGAGCAAAGAATGGAAGACGTTAACCTGTATATAAGGCTTATCATACAAAAAAAAAAAAAAGGTCGTCACTTTCTTTCAGTTTCACAGGCTAGAATGTAATCTAGAAATTCTAGGGTGTGTGTGTGTTGGTGTGGGCTTTTGTGGTGTGTGTGGTAGCCGGGTTCCTGTCCCGTCTTTCTTTTTAATATAATGAAGCGCAGTTCTCCTGCGTTTTTGAGGAAAAAAAATTGATTGATGGTGTATGTGTGATGTTCAAGCTAAACAAAGGAAAAGGCATTACCTTTTGAAGGTACCAGAGACCTTGGCGCTGAAGATGTCAGTAGCTGCAGATATAAAACTACACTTTCTAGCCAATGAAATCTTTTCGATGTGGTCTAAAATCTGATGATTACAAAGCATACCGATTATCAAACATATGCAGTTTAGCATCAAAGGTTGAACAAAAAAGGAGAACTTAATCAGGGAAGACTTAAACCTTCTTCTTTTCCTCTTTATCATTAGGTAAAAGAGTTTTGAAGGCTTGACGCCATGGGCCATCGTCACAGCCAGGTATGGTGGTTCGAAGTATTGACATGATAGCTTTGATAACCTGGAATTGTTGTGAGGTAAAGCACTGCATACCGACAGAAGCAATAGCATGCATGGATGTTTCACATTGTTAAGTAAATCTGAATAATTTATCCTTCTTTCCTAAATTTAATATTAAAACGTAAAAAGGTGAAACAAACTTTGGATTCAGTAACAGTGAGGGAAAAAATGATAAGCTAATGCCCACTCTTCTTTTGAAAAATGGTGAGGCAAACTAAGTCACATCATGCTGAGCCAAACCTATTTTTTAACTTTTTCATTCTGTGACCGTGCTATATGCTTCCTTTTTTTATATGAATATAATAGTACCAGCACGGTATAAGCCCCCAAAAGAAAGGTAAGCGATAGCTATTAAGATCCAATCAAAACACAAAATATAGAGATATACAATTAATAGGTATAAAGCATCAGGCTCTCACAATAACATGATTGCACAATATATTCCAGTAGATTCCTTTGCATGTTCCTTTAAAAAAAACGCTATTTTGGAAAGCATAAGAAACTTCCACTTCAAAAATGTTGATGTTAATCACAATGAACGTTAGAACTTAATTAATTGCAACTACCTTTTTCCTGTAGAAAGCCACGCCATGAACATTAAAAGGAATCTTCCTATTGCGGAAGGACATTTGGAACGCTTTGCCAGTTATCTGTATAAGATAAAATCAGATTACAAGCAAAACCAAAATGGTTAAAAATATATAAAGCACATGACTTTCTACCTGTCTTCGGTAGAGGACAGCAACGTTACCAAAGTTCCAGCCTTCAGCAGAACTAGTACTTTCAATGATTTTGTCAATAACAAATGCACATTGAGAATCTTCACTATGGCACTCTTTGACAGTGATCTGCACAAATATTAAGAATTAGAAAAGTTAAAACACCCAAAAACAAATGGTAGTACATTTGTACCATCTAGAAGGATACCTTACACCCAGAAGGGTTGTCGGTCTCAACAAGTTTATGATGATGCCGCTTAGTGTTGTTGTGAATTAGAGCTGTTGCTGCTTCAACAATTGCCCTTGTGGAACGATAGTTCTTGCTCAACCTGATCTGCCAATCATCAGCATAAGAAGCTATAATACATATTAAGAGACAACATGGCACCTGTGATAAAGCGTTCATATCCTACTGTACCTCTTTGTGATTTGGAAAATCACTACGGAACGAGTCAAATCCAGAAGCATTGGCACCGTTAAAACTGAAGATGGACTAAACATACAACCTTCAGCATCATAGATAAGTTGAGCACACTAAAAGAAATCCAGAAACAAGATCCCTTTAATTTTAGGATGATGGATTTATTTGTGCACCTGATCTTCATCACCAACAATGGTTATGCGACTGTGGGAAGCTAGGAGCTTTAGGAGACAATATTGCATAGCACTTGTATCCTGAAACTCATCAACTACAATTGCCTGCCACATATCCTGGCACTCTTTGTATACTGCACAGGCAGCGATCCACAAATTATCAACAAACTATCAAAGTACATGATATTTAGAGAATGGAAGTTTTAAACTGAAACTACCTTCAGGAAAATTTGTGAGGAGGGTTATGGACAAGTTAATAAAATCATGGTAATCAAGAGCATTACATGACTTTAATATCTCATTGTAGTGTCGAAGAACTGAAGCCTACTCAAAATAAACATATCAGGTGAATTCAATTTGGTCATTGAAATGAATCTACGAAAAGTGAAATGCACCCAGCAGAGCAGCTTACTCCTGTCAAATCACCCTTCTTTTCATACTCCTCTGGAGTCCTACCGGAAGCTTTTGCCTGTAAACAAAGATGCAATGAATTGGTAAAACAAAATGCATATAAAGGCCTGCAAAGTAATAAAACATTTAATGTTGTGTATGCCTAAATATTTTTCTTGCAAAATTTTTTTAAGAACTACTCCCACACAGCCCAATGTGGTAATTTTGATCAAGAATGAGTTTCAGCATGAAAACCATTCTAATAGCAATCGAAGAACTGCCATGGACTTAGTGTGAAAAATAACGAACAGTGCAAGTGCATTTGTGAAGTTCCAAGCCATATCTACCATTCTAGCACCAAAAGTGATTATTTTCTGTTAAGAAAAATGCTAATATGACCTACAACCAAGGATTTCATCATAGCTATGACTTTTGTGAGGCAGGTAACCTGGTACTCATGCAATTAAAAGGGCAGCCCGGTGCACATAGCTCCCGCTTGCGCAGGGTCTGGGGGAGGGTCCGACCACTTTGTGTCTTTTGTATGAAGTCTTTTCCTACATTTCTGCAACAGGTTGGTACTCATGGAATTGTGATATACAAAATAAGAGTCTTCAGACTCTAGTTTTGTTACAATACATACATTACTTGCGTGCTCCTAAATAGCACTTTCTTTGGCTTTTCAAACAGTTAGGACTTAGGAGTTACTTCTAACAAAGATGTGCAAATCTCGTGTGTTCGACGAAAAAAAAAAGAATCTAAACCAGTTAAGAAGATACAATCTTAAGAAATGTGAAATTTATTGTGTCCCCTTGTCAAGCACCAAGGTCTTAATGCGAAGAGAGCGGTGAGAAAAAGAAAAAATGTCATCAACTCATTAGAAGTAGAATGCACCTGTGTGATGAATTTCAGCCACTTCTTGGCTTTGTCTTTAAAACAACTTTTTATGTCTTCATCATGCTGCTTAGTAGTACCTCCAAGATCATTTCTTTTTTCATTTTCCAATAAACGCTCTACTTCAATAACAGCCCTTCGTTGTTGACCATGGCCATAGATTATGAATTCAGCTGTGCGTCCTAGCCTTACAAGTTAGACAAGGGTTAAAAGAGAACTTTGTCAATAGTGTTAATCTGACTTCCCAACTGTCTGTAACAATGTGTGTGCTTGATAAACTGTACTCCATCCATCCCACTTTAATTGACGTTTTAAAGTTGGGCACAAGAATTAAGGAATGGTGGAAAAGGTACGGTACACGGAAAACTAGAAAGAAAGAGATAGAGATATAGATGTATTGAAAAGAGATAAAGGTGTATCGGAAGGTGAGAATGCCAAATAATTTGAGACAAGTGTTGAAGGCTAGAATGTCAAATAAATTGGGATGGCAAGAGTAAGAAAGAGCATAAAGATGAAACAAGAAGGCCAAAAAAGAAAAATAGATAGTATTTATCATTGTATAGTTGTCTTGTCCATCAACAACTTTGCCATTAAGTGTCCAAGTGAAATTGTGAGTTTGATAATCCTTAAACCAGCTCATATTGGTACATGCATATCGGACTTCTAATAACCAGTCATAACAATGAAAACATTATACTTAATTTATCTCAAGAACAAGAATAAAGAATAACATGTGCTCATCCACCAAATTATCTGAAGTAGAGCAAACTTTACAAATAAACCACTTCTATTCTTAACATATAGCCATTCATTATGCTGAGCAGCATATAAAATTAATTGAAGTTTTAGTATAATCCACCAGTAGAAAAGACATACTTTTCAGCATGTGTCCTACATAGCTGCAAACAGAATGAATGGAATGTGCTTATAGGAATGTCCTTGGCAACTGCCTTCCCCACCACTGCCCCTATTCGATCTCTCATTTCTGAGGCTGCAGCTATTGTGAATGTCATAGCAAGAATGTTTGGTGGTGGAATTCCCTAGACAAATGACCGTGTGAGCTTCAGGTATAATTACATGCAACTTTAGTAGTAATCGATACAGAACATCAAACCATACCTCTTTAACCAGCATGAGCACCCTACCAACCATTGTTGAAGTCTGAGTCATTCCAGTTTACAGGGAGAAAAATCAGAATATTTAAAAGCATGGAACTGGCTATGAAGTAATAGAAATTTTAACAGATTCAGTATAGCTCAACTACACAGGGCATTTTGCAAAATCCAAATTATAACATTATAAATCACCAAAGATATACAATACATTTATAAATCACCAAAGATATACAATACATCTAAACATTTTTTCTAAATGTGAAAAAGAAATTAGCACTTGCACATTTTCATGAACACTATCATTGCAAATCGCAAAGGAAAATTACAGTTCATCTACAACCACTAGTGTTCAGAACTTGGAAGCATGAAGTCTGGGAATATAGTTTCCTTCTTTAGTATGCTTGTATCACATCATTCTTTTTTCGTGAATCACATCATTTGGGTTCTGCTCACTTTTGGAATCAAAATTTACATGTGGTTTGTCAAAAATAAATATACAGATTTATTAGAATTATTGTATGCTCTTGGTCTGCTAAAAGTATTATCATAAACATGCTGCACCACGCATAAATCAGATCTCAGCTGACTAAGTGGAACAATGGGCTTCAGTAATTATTTTATTTTCTCTATATTACCAATGTACAGCAAGGAATCAATGAGTTTTTTATAAAAGAAAACATTAAAGTTGAGGCAATTAATCAACCAGAGTTTATTAGGTTATATAATATAGGATGCTAAGAACATATACTTAATACACCCTGGATGTATATACAGATAAAAAATAGAAAGAGAGGCAATATACCTTTCCACTTCCTGGACCTGCAACAATCATCAATGGAACATTGACATCACTGCATGCAGCCTCCCTCTGCCTATTGTTCAAGGAGTGCAAATATTCATAGTATTTGCGTGGAGCACACCCTTCCTTGTCCTCGACCTCAAGTTTTAAATCTTGGAGCTCTCCCTGGTCCAAGGCAGAAGATAGGGCAGCAAGCCCCTCGTGGATGGTGGCATCAACATCCCCAACGAGTGCATCTACAAGCTAAGTATCTCCCAAAATAAAAGAAATCACATGGTGGATTAGATCTTGGTTTCAAACCAAAAATATTCGATTCATTTTCCATGTTGTACTGATTCTCCTTCCCATAAACAGGAAACAAGAACCACCTGATGCCCTACAACTATTCAATAGTGCTTTATCAAAAGATATACCTCTCTATCCCCTTTTGCAATGGAAGCTACTGCAGAAACCGAAGCATCACCACATGATGCTAGCAAGCCATCATTACCCTTCAATTCATTGATAATGTCCAGACACTTCACAGGATACTTGGTATGGTGCTCCCCTCCAACGGAACTGATCTTCCAGAACATATCTTCAAACTAAATTCCTCTCAAAAGAAATTTAAAACAATATATAAGCTCATCTAGAATTATCAGACACCTCAACCAAAAAACAATAGAATCTCAACTCAAGGCAAAACAATGAATCACCACTTGTTCATGCTCATTTCCTATCAACCTCGCCATAGAGAAATAAATATAAATTTGGCTATGCTTCACAGATCTTCCTAACTCCCTTTCCAAATTTGAGAAATAAGATTTCAGGAAAATGATTTGAAGGCCATATTTTCCCCAACCTATAACTGTGCAACATATATTTAAAAACCGTCTCATTGTTCCTCCGCCTGATTCATGTTACCAGAAATGAACCTTACGAATACAATAACATCGACATACCTCCTCACCATCAGCTGTGATGGAAATAGCAGGAGGAAGCGAAGCATCATCCAATGACAGCACCAAGCTTTCTTCTTCCTCCTCCGCCTCCTTCAGCCCCTCTTGGTTCTTGACAGAAGACTGGGCAACATGCTCCTCACAAGCAGCATTCACCTCCTCCCAGAATGCGTCCTCGAGCTAAATTCATCCCAAGTGAGACATAAAAAATGCGGGGTTTCTCATCAAAATTAACAGTAACAGACTAATTCCTCAAATAATTCAGCTAGCACCAATTCCTTTACGATCTAAATACCCCCAACTTAGAAATGAAAAACGCCCGATTTCTGACCCTTTTTCGAGCGACTTAACCAAACCGAAGCGTACCGTTGGGATTTCTGGCCTCGCCTCGTTGATCAGCGTCGACGCCGCAAACGACCCTCCGACGGTCTCTGGATCCCCCTCTACCGCCTTCTTCTCCTTCTCCTTCGATGCCGTGGACTGCGCGTGCTCCTCGCAGATGGCATCCACCTCCCGTAGGAATGCCTCGTCCATATCGTCGTCTTCCTCCACAAGGAAGCCGCGCGGCCTGGCCGCCTTCGGAAGGGGAGTGCTGTATCCGTACTCATACCGCTCCCCGCCGCCCCGCTGTTCCAGCGCGTTACCGGAGACGACGGCGAGCGGCCGGCGCGGCGGCGGGCATGGGGATGGGGATTGCAGCGGGCGCTTGCAGGGGAGTAATGGGGAAGGGTTCCAGTCGCCGCGCTGGTGGAGGGGGAGAGGGTTGGCGTTCTCCTTCCACCAGAACATAGCCGCCGCCGGCGAGGCTTTCGCGTGGAGCGGCGGGTGGGCGGGGACTCCAGGAGTTTTCCCTTTTTGAAACGTGGAGAGGAAATGGGTTGGAAGCAAATTTTGAGCTGTTGTTGAGCTAGCACCACACTAGTCCAGTCCAGGTGCTGTTTGGATCCGTTTTTTTTTTAATGAAATTCTTGGTTTCTAAAAACGTACAAATGGATCCAAACATATCATTTTTTCTATAAAGTAGTTTCAGTTTTGTCTACAAAAATACATCTCAATTTGCATTCCATTTTCATGCTTCAACTTGTGGACGTGAGAATTTACATATAGAATTTTCTATGATATTGCAACGAATAATTTGTGTTACTGTGATGAAATATGGGTAAAATATAACGTTTTTATTCAAAAGAAACATCTTTTCTGTTCAAATATAAACATACTCACACATTTACTTGGAATTCACAAAGTTTCTTATTTGGTCTAAACTTAACATTGTTAACTTTAACCTTAAGGCTAGTTAAGGAATGGTAAAAATTTTCATAACAAACTGAAAATTTACATAGGGTAATAAGTCACTCTTATTCAGTTCTCAATTCTTAATTTACACCTCCTTCGGCTGATACCAACAGGGCGTTTCTTATTGCTGAACACAAACTTTACACCCATCAGGAAGTACCTCTAATATAATGTAAACATCACACTCGATCAGACCAAAAGCGCACAGACGATACATACCCTGCGAATCACAACATTTCGAACACTGTTTACAATGAGACACACATAACAAGGACCCAACTGCAGCTCCATCAAAAGCGATCGCAACCATCCATCATTCAGACACGTTTACAGCTGGACACCAGGAACATGAACCCACTCCACCTGCAGCACGATCAGGCCACTGTCAGCCTTCGTCAGCTTTAGGATCAAGTCCTGGACAACCTTGCCATCCTTCCATGTAACATGGCTCTCACCACCAAGGTAGTTTACCCCAACTGGATAGATGGTCTTGATCCTAGTCCCGTTAGAGGCATGCTTCAGGTCCAACTTTGCAGCATCATATATGTCAGTCAAGTTGAACTGAGCCACACCCATGCTATCGTCTGCTGTGAATTTGTCTTCGTCGAAAACTTCCTGTGCAGTTTGAGAAATACAGAAATCAGGAATCCTATTTTTCTGGTCATTGCATCATTCGAAACATAAGTGGTCCAATCAGTGCCAGCGATCCCACAGAAATGATTTGCTACCGTTTCTTTATACCAGAAGAATAGATTTTATTTTCTGAGTTCAATTTCCTTTTATATCTCAAACATCCAAGTCATTTCTCAAATAGGACTTTTGATTTCAAATCCAAAAAGTACCAGAATCAACTTGGTAGGAACATCAAATTTATGCATTCATATAATTTCTGGTGAGAGCAGACTGTGAAGCAACTGAACTAGTAGACTTACAAGGTGCACTGGCTTTGTAGGGTTTGTGACTGAGAGCTGCAGTACTTCATTCCATACTGGATTGGCATTCTTCTTCTGGACACTGGACTTCACCTTCTGTATCATGAGGAAAAAAAGAAACTTCAACGACAGACATATATGGGATAAACGTGCATGTCATACTCTCAAAGATTGACATCTGGGAGTGACAGGAAGAACAGTCATGTTAGCTAAATATCATTAGTCAATTATGGAAATAGAAGTGACTAAATCTCTGAGGTATAAGTTGTGGCCTGTGGGTTGTCGTCTCACAAACGAGTACTGGATTCATCGATGGCCTTGTACTTTCAAATAAAAAGATTCTTTTGCGGAACTTGTGCAGCACCCAAACCCAACCATATGCTACCCCACTTTTTCAGTTTTTCCATTTTAATATGACCTAAAAACTACTTGTAGGACGAACACTAGAGTTCGGCCTTCCACAGGGCCTAATGTTGACCATTCGCAGAACTCGTTTAGTATTGTATTTTTTTGCAGTTCCATGACCAAGATAGAACTGCAGAATCTCAAATCAGTTAGTTTGCATGAACACTGACATCACTTCCTGAACAACAGCATAGAAATGAGGGGTCTTGTTCAACATGGAGCCAGAGACTGGCATACAGGATCGATGAGGCAGAAAAGACCGTGAAAGTCTCCCCGGAATAGCAGCGCAATATACTACAAAAGGAGATTCAGGGCTCATACATCTATGAGATCGGGGAAAATAAACACACCCGAATCCCAATCTCCATTCCCCAGATCGCTGGTGGCGTTGACGACGACGAGCCACGCGCGTGCCCAGTCTCCGCGCCGCCCCCCGCCGCCTGGACCCTCGATCATGGGGAATCCAGGCAATGCTGTCTTGGGGCAAGAACGAAAGAAAATGGACAGAGAGGGGAGTGGGGGTGGACCTGGCCGCCGTACTGGAGGACGACGTAGGGGTCACTGGTGTGGGTGAGTGGGTCGCAGATGGCCAGGTTGCTGCCGCGCACCACGCGGATGTTGAGCTTCCCGAGGACCTCCTCCTTGGACGCCGACGCCATCGATGGCCCCTGGTTTGTGCGCGCCTTGTCTCGGTGACAGCGAGCTGCGGGAACGGGGGAGAAATCGAGGGAGGCTGGTCGGGTGGATGGATGCGGCCAACTGCAGGCGCCCGGCGTCGGATTATATAGGCAGCGGGCGCGCGGTCTGCTGGGTGCTGTCTGCCCTCGGGGAAAGAAAAATCAGTGAGCCAATTAGTATTTTTTATGTATAATTTTTGTGACTCGCAGGTTCCAGCTGAAATTGACGTGGTCTTTGGATCAGTTTTTTACGCACTCTAATTCCATTATGCTTTTGTTGTAGGGGTTGTCATATTCATTCCGCCAATCTTGAAAATACTATTCCCTCACTATTTAAATTATTGACTTTTAACGTCATGTTTAATCATTTATTATATTAAAAAAATTAGTTACAAATATTTAAACGTCATAGTTCAAATATCTTTAGTAAATTATAATAAATTATTTAATATTTATTACTCTCTCCGTCTTCTTTTATTTATAGTTCTAGCTCTGAGCATGGAGATTAAAAAAAATAGATAGGCGTACTGAAAATGAGAAGAAGAAAGATAAAGATAAAAATGTATTAGAAAATAAGAATGACAAAAAAAAAGAGACAACTGAAGTATCGTAGAATCACAAATAAATGAAAATGAAGAGAGTATAATAATAAATAGAATGAATGATTAAATATGATGCTTAAAGTCAAATAGTCAATGGTCTTAATAATTAAAATACGAATGTAGAAGTTGGTAATCTCCTAAGGAAATGTAGACATTTATATATGTAACTCTGCAGTAGCCTTTAGCAGGAAAAATTTGGCCAAATAACCAACATTCTGTATCGGCTCTCCTGCTCACTCCATTATTATTTCAATCACTTTTGTATTAAAATTTCTCATTATAAAAGAAACATCTCCAGGGTTTCTCACCATATAATCCATGTAAAAATTAACCATAACCTGGCTTAACCAATAACCAACTCACCAACAGTGAAACTAAATACATGAGGAGAGATGCCTATTTAACCAACTCACCTTAAGACTTAAGACCCGTTCACAAAACTAAAAAAAAATCCTACTTAATAACCTTGATGACTTACAAGAGCCTGATCAGCAATGTCATTTTCTACTTGGATCATGCTACGATCCTCCGGATAATTCAAAATAAGAGCAACATTATCTGAAGGCTTCACAATACAATATGTATGATGTCCGTTGTTATCTAAGGTGAGTTGGAGAACAGGTTCCTTACAAATCACGAAACACCAGCAAATTTAGACGATCAGAGGTATAAACCGGACTTGCCATTGGTACTCGACACACATAATCAAACCCATTGGTACTAGGAGCTCTCGATCGGTAGTGTCATTTTCTACTCGGATCACGATACGATCCCCCGGGATAACCTTTCTGCCAACCAATTCTTATTTGGACATGCCCCTTGTTGACAATAATCCATTTACACTCCGGAGCTACGTCACCCGTCCTGCCACTTGTCGCGGTTACTGTCGGTTGGTGAGCTGTGGGCGTGTGTGACAGACTGCCACCTCGGATATCCTGACCTTGCAACCGCTCCCGGTTAGTACGTACACGGCTGTTCTGACCTGTCCGATGAACGGAAGCCAGTGCGATGTGTACACGGTACACGTAGGTACGTATGGCCAACAGCTCCGGCGACGGCGACGGCGACGTTGTTGTGCTATATTTTTTGCGGCACTTGTGCAGCTCGTGCGCCATGCATCTCACACACTACGCGTCGAGTCAATATATGCTAAATGTACACCGTTGAATGTGATACATCTAACACACTAATTAAGGGTGTGTTTGGTAGGAATTATTAAACTAATTATGTATATAGATTATAGTATGTAAGTGATTATAACTACTAAATGTTTAAAAACTATATATAATTTAAAAGTAGCTTATGGATGATTATGACTATAATTATTTATGAGTTTTAGATATTTGGACACACAAAATGACTTATAACATATAATCTACTTGCATAATCAGTTTCATAATCTCCGTCAAACACACTCTAACTTTTATCAGCCATATTTTATAAGCTGTCCTCATCACATAAATATTAAAAAGAAAAAAGAAAGTATGTTACTGTGTCCAGTGCCAAGTCATTGGTGTGAACTTTGCAGACCACACACATTTACTCATTCATTTTTATTCACTTGATGTTAGGACATTATCAAATGACTTGTGTGCAATACTATAATTTTGTTGTCTGAAACGTCAACCAAAAGAAAATGGAGGAGTATATATATTAAAATGTTTGTGCACCACATGCTCACAATTTTTATATGGGAGGCCAGTGCATTCGTTGGGTCGTTTTCTACCAGCTAGCTCATTACTCTCCGGTTAGCAATCAATCATGCATACAATAGGGCTTTGGCGAATCAGAGTTCAGAACCACGTCGTACCTCTCGCAATCATAAAACTTGGATAATGAAAAAAAAATCTCATCAATTATCACTTGGAGTATTAATTATTGGGAAGCTATTGCACTGAATTGAGATGATGTTTGCTCTGTCCTAATAATTTACAAATAGAGGGAGATATGAAAAAAAGTGTTGCCAGAAAATTTTAAATATTTAGGGCTACGAGCAGATATACACCTGCATCATCTCGGGCCAAGCATACATATCGAGGGCCTTTTGGTATTTCCTTTTGTCCAAATCTGCCAGAGCTAATAGTTACCCAATCTGAGAGCTGTCCCATGGCCATAATCAGAGCTAGCATGCAATGGATGGAGTAACCATCAGGATCAGCTAACTGTACCCCTATCCCATATGGTCCATGTAATTAACAATTCGAGAGATTTAATTTTCCGTTGTGGATGGGATCAAGTGCATCATTTTATGGATTGTGATAGTACAACACATGGTTTATGGTTGTGCTCTTCCACAAGGTCAGGAACCTTGTCCGTGTGTTGCTTTCTCTGTAGCCTGTGTTCCACGATGTATATGCTTCACATGGTCCTGTTGTCCTTGTCTCAACACGTGAGGATTTAATTATATGTTTTGTCCTTTGTGCGCAAACCTAGCTTCTTCACCACGCAAGAGTCTCTTTTGTTGTCACAAACATTATCTTTTCTTTTCTTTGTTTTTCTCATTTGTTTGGGCTCTTGCACTCATTCTTTTCAGGCATTAAAATCCTATTTTTCCTGTACAAATAAACCCTAGAATTGACATGTCTTCTTTGATGTGCTCAACTGATCAGTCTTCTTTTTTCTTCGGTGACAGAAGAAAAGAGGAGGATACAACAAAAAAGAAGATTCTCCACTTCGAAATGTTGGCTGTCATTCGCTTAGGCATCTACCTTTTTTCCAAGTATTTGCCTTGCCTTGTATGGTCATCCATACGAATCGTCGTATAGGTTTGTAGTCAAGATCTTGGGCTGTACAGCGCATGAGTACAATTTAGATAGTATAGTTCTGGATATACGTACGTAGGGTATTTCAGTGTCCTTGTAACATTATCAAATATATTTCTTCTTCCGTTTAAAAAAAAAAGAAGAAAACTTCATCCTTAGTGGGAATCCAATTTGCAAACATGTTCGCATTCGCAATGGGCCAAAAATAAGCTCCAGACTGGGTTGGTGGGAAACGACGGACGGAGGCTGACGAGGAATTAAATGCCGGCCCAGTACGGTACGTGAACCGTTGTTGACCATTTCAACCACGCCAGCGATTGAAAACTGCGCGCCAAGGTAATGGAAGAAGAAGAAGAAGAATGGGGAGGAACGCCGAGCCCACTAACTAACACGCATGGCACAGGCGCGTGAGGCGTGCCATCCACCACTCCACACCAAATATGCCAAAAGTCAAAACCAGATCGAAGATCGTCATTACCTTGCTAGCTTCTCCGGTCTTCCTCTCCTCCTTTCGCCAAGGCAAACGCAGCAAGAGATCCTCATGGCGAGAGACGCTGCCTTGCGCCAAGTCCAAGCCTTCCAGTGGCAGCAACAGCAGCACCCAGAAGAGCCGGCGGAGAGGGACATAGCTGTCGACCCGTTCTCGCTGCGTCAGTTCTCCCGGCTCAACATCGACAGGCCGCTGCCCATCCCGTCCGTCTCCGTCGCCGACCCCCACGTGCCGTCGTCGTCGTCGCCGGCTCCGTTTTTCGCCAGCGGGAGCGCCTCGGTCGCCGTCTCCGCCGCGTTGTCGTCGTCTCCGCGCGGCTCGATCGCCGGCCGGCTGAACAACCGCGCCGAGGCCACGGGATGGGACGACGACGCGCGCTCGGCGTCGCCGGCGGCGACCCAACAACAGGAACAAATGCCCACGGCAGCGCTGCCGAGAGTCCGCCGCAAGTCCTCCACCGGCGGCGGGGAGACGACGACGACGGAGCTGGCGGACGCCAACGGGTTCGACGTCCTGCTCTCGTCGTCGGGGCGGAAGCCGCTGATCGAGCCGCAGCGGTGGGGAAGCGACGTTCCGCTTATCGCCGCCGCCGAGGACGAGGAGGAGGACTCCGCCGGCGGCTACTCCTTCCCCAACGACGCGCGCGGCAGCAAGAACGGTCGTCGTCGGGGCAAGGCAAAGGACGCTGTCGGTGGGGAAGCGCCGTTCAGCTGCTGCATGTACGTCCCGGGCCTGCACAGGAGGGGCAAACCGCCGACGCCCACGCCAACGGGGGCACTGCCACTCTCGTCGTCATCATTTGCCTCGGGAGCATTCACCCATGCCGCCGCCGCCATCGCGGAGAAGCAGCAGTACACCGACGACCCAGTCACGGCGCGGCAGAGCGTGGTGTCACTGGCGGTGTCGCTGGAGCGGTTCGACTGCGGGTCCCTGTCAACGTCCTCCTGGGGAGACCTGGACCCGGACGACGGCTTGGTCGTCGCCTCGTCTTCTTCCTACTTCGACGACGACCTGCCGCTTGAGCTCGTCCTGGGCTGCGACGACGACGATACTGACCTGCCAGTGTGCGCCGCTTTTGTGTTCGACGGCGACGTCATCCGGAAGAGCGTGCTCAAAAAGCGACCGGCAGATACAGACGGCGGCGTGGAAGAGGCGCCGCGAGGACAGTCGCTGGGGAGGGTATCGAGCTCGAGGGACGCGTCCGGCAGGTTCTCGGCCGCCCACGTCCGGGTGTCGTTGAAGTCGAGGCCAGCTTCAGCACCCACGTCGCCGTGAACGTTCCGCGACCACGTCAGGATCTAATGCATCCGCCTTTGCGTCTACCATACTTTCATGTTTCTGTTTTTTATGCTGAGTCTGCAAAACTTCGTTTCAGTACAGCAGTATGGCAGACACAAAATACAACTCACAATCAGACAGGAGGACCATCAGAAACAGAATCAGGATTTCGATTAGAACTCAGTTTTTTTTCTCCTTTCAGACAATACACGCACACAGCTAGCTCTTGCCAAAAACTATATTTACATTTCTCGAAGAACTACGTCACGCGTATATCTTTAGCGATGGTTAACATAAGGTACGAAGCCACCACAAAACTAGGGCTTCACAGACTCCACATCTAAAGCTGGGAGCGCCGGCTCTTTTTTCTTTCTTCTTTTCTAAATCCTAACTCTCAAAAATCCATCTGCGCCCGAACTACATCATCGATAGGAGATTGACAGATTGGACAACTCCTGCTGCTCGATTTCAGCTGATCCGCGCAGTTGAAACAGGTGCACATATGTCCACACCTGTGAGGATCATAAGGAACTCAGTTAGCAGTATTCCACAAACCATTGTGCATTGCTTATAAAAATATGATTACAACTAAGATCTGAGGTTCCTAGAAAGACAAAGGTACTGCTACCACAAGTCACAGTAAGAAATAATATATGACTTGTTGACCAAAGTGAGTCAATCTATCCCTGCAGATCATTTACCTGTAAAGTAGAGAGTCAACCTGCATTCGTTGACAGATGCTGCAACTAACCCTTTTTGCTGTGCTGTTGTGTTGTCTTGGCATTAACCCTATTCAAGAAATGGTATCAGAAAATAAAAAGGTGAGCAAAAAGGTCCGCGTCAATGATTAGAAATAAATAAAGTACAACTAAGATTGTGGTAGTGCTGAATGGATCACTAGAGAAGGCATGTAGTCTTCATTTTTGAATCACTTAACTCAGAAAAGCGTCAAAAGGTACCATTCAAGCCTAGAAAATATGCAGTATTGAGTTCGATAAAGGCTAAGATTTATTATGCGACAGATAAAGGCTAAGATTTATTATGCGACAGAACTGCGGAGGCACAAGGTTTGCTTCAAAGGCTAGAGTAACTCTTTCTATATATCGTCACCCGAAAGACAGCTGTATACTTTTTCTTGAGCCATCTGCCTGGTCTTTTAAGGCAACGCTCACTTGCAGTGTCAGCTCAAAAAAGAGAATGTTGCCTTAAAAGTCAGCTGTACACTGACGATGTGTAATAGTTTCCATATTTTATCTACTTTCTTTTCTTTTCTAAATGGATAGTCCTAATTTCGTTAATGGAAACTAAATTGATATAACCCAATTATCCAATTTGTGATCGCAGATCTCATATTTGAGTCATTTGCAATGTCTTACAACAATTATCCCTAACTTTTTAGTTATTCCAGGTAGAAAATATAGACTTAAAAAATTGCACAACTCACCTGCCTCACGTAGGGCACTGCACACCTCTTCTTTAATGGAGTGCTGCATCTTTACTTGGGATGCAATACAACTTTCCACCAACTTCTTTAGTTCGTATATTTCATGATGAATCTGAGACATTTCACCCCTTACCCTGACCTCCATTTCCTACAGCAGAGAATATAGTAAGAATGTGAACTTTCCACAGAAGATATTAAATAACAGTTCGCTTACAAGGAAGTTTTGGTTGTCATGATGTTGACTTCCAAACGAAGAATGCTGCCAATTCTCTTGTTGACAGGTTGCAAGATGTGAGAGAGGTTCCAAAGTACATGGTGCAGATACCACATCCTCAGTATTCTGGACCTGATCAGTCTGTCTCCAAAACATGTGTTCGTCATAGTATCCTCCAAAATCGTCCATAATAAGTTGTTGTCTTTGTTTGTGCAAGACAGTTCGCAGGAGATGGTTCATTTTATTACTAAAATCACTCTCAAGAGACTTTGAAACCATTTTGCTGCAGCAAGTCATGTCTCAATTCAGTAGAGTTGGTAAAAAAAAAAAGGTCAACCATATGCAGTTATTAGAACTAAACACTAACATGCCTAACAAAATGAATCAACGATTTTGATGTTCGAACAAAGCTACTGATCCTAAACATGACATTAGATTAATCTAATCAAAGCAGCATTGGGTGTTCAGATCTCAACCAGTACGCACCATAAAAGAATTGATGCAGCATATATATGTGATGGCATCTTATTTTACAGATGCTACGAGAAAAACAATAAGATAGACGAAGTGCACATTACCTTTCAAGAAGGCGGCAAATATCATTATTGCGGGACAAAGAACGAAAGTCTAACTGTGATGTAACACATAATGATCTCCATGAATTTGGGGAGTCTATCCAAGGGCGATCATTAAATTCAAGTTGGCTATGATTCTCAATATCCCCCATTGCATCCTGATGCCAGATATCCGGACTCACTGAATCAATTGGTGCAGGCCAACCAAGACTGCTTATCCATAACCCTCTCTCTTCCCAGGATCC
The DNA here is from genome assembly GCA_001182835.1 of Oropetium thomaeum. Lineage (NCBI taxonomy): Eukaryota > Viridiplantae > Streptophyta > Magnoliopsida > Poales > Poaceae > Oropetium > Oropetium thomaeum. The sequence continues at coordinate 2,060,195 of LFJQ01000015.1, read as the reverse complement.
ACTGAGGCTTTGGTTGTCTTCTTCTCGTAAATTATCACCTCTGGATGATGGAGTTTCTAATTCACGAAATGTGCTTGTTGTGCTTGGAGAGACATCTTCCACATATGGGTTGTCATCGACATTACTATGATCACTGTATCTCCCAAAGCTTGATGCTTGAGAATATTTTTGACTGTGAACGCCAAAGCTTGCACAATCTTTCTGGCATTGATTTCCATTAGTCTTCATAAGCTCAACACACTGTAGATTTCTGGGATCACCAGAGTTAACAAGACTCTCAACAGATACACCAATAGTTTTCTCCTCAGGTAAAACTCTATCATCACGTTGTTCATAAACACCGCAATTGCTGAAAATAAATTTAAGATTAAGTAGAAGTAACAATAATAAAAAAATATAAAACTACAAAGAGTCAAACAACTAACACACTCTATGTAAGCTGTTCAAGATAACTTTTTACCCATTATTATGTTGTCTGCAATTGTTTGCTTCTTCTAGGTCAGATTTCCGACTGCTGTTCCTGTCAATTAATTGAAGATATAAATTAGCTATAAGAAGCCGTGACATTTGACGGTTAAATAGTTTTTTCATCATTTTTGCCATATCAAAAGCTAACCATTTTGCTTACTCTGCAAAACAGGAAGGTCAATGAGTACAAGAAACCTATCTGGAAATAATCTCTCTGTACACACCAAAATTTCCTTTATTTATCTACGATGAAGGATTTTTTTTTTCAAAAATTGTGATGATACCTCTTGATATTATTCTCAAGCAGATGTTTTGGTTCGTGTGGCCTGACTGGTCTTAGAAGAGTACATACATCATCCTCAACCATACCTCCCTGGCGCAATAGCCTCAAACGAAGCATGGACTGCAAGGTGTGATCAATGATTAGGTACAGTTTGAACACTCCATAAACGTGGTTAAATGATACTACTGCAATGAAATTCACCCTAGACCATTTAAAATACTACTGCAGTGCAATCCAACTGCCTGCATAGCCTAATTCTTAAAATATAAGCTTAAAAAATGGGATATAACTTAGCGCCATTGCAATTTTGCTCAATCCCTATTCATTTTTTACAACTTGATCAATACCTTAACTGGCCTCATATCCCACATGTCAATGAGATACCAATGGCAATAAGGGAACGAACAAAATTGAGCTTTTCATTGGCAAGTAAGGAATTTATCCATTAGACAATATCAGTAAATATAATTCACATCAGAATGCTGCAGGATGCAGCATCAGTGTAGCACTTCTTTCCTTCGAGAAAAGAATAATCTTTTCCGTGGAAAGAAAAGAACAATCTTGACCTCAAGTAATCAAAATACTTGCCCAATACTTTTGCCAACAAGATTTTAACTGCTTGTAAAGGTATCAACGAACCGGCACAAAAATATTGATGGCAATTAAGCTTTCCTAGGTACCATGCACATCAATATATATTGGAGTACAGAACCAAAAGCGCTCCAGGTAACTGTTGGTACAGTAACAACTAAGCAACCTTAAAGACAATGAAATTATGAATAGTTGAAATTTGCAATGTACTGCCCCTTAACAAACCGCAAAGCCATTACTCAAATTTATTTACCACTCGTACATTATATCCTAGCAAATGTGAAGCCATGTTTGGTTCACGTGCATGTGCCCTCTTAGACTACAATTGGGAAGCATCCACGTCTGTGTAAGGTGTCTGCGAGACATCTCATCTCATCCACTACTATATTGAGTGTCGCAAAACCAGTCCGTCTTTCATTGGAGCACCGACCAATGCTGCACTGATAACGTTTTTCTGTAGCCACTAGCGTCACACAATACCGAAGTTGCATCTTCTTCAGAATAATGACAAGTACTAAGCTGACTAGCAGAGCTGTAAAAGAGAAGTACGGCCAAAGAGTCACGGAAACGTTTTCTAAGTACTCCAGTATGGATCTTTTGGTGGAACTTTCTACACTTTTACACGAGAACCACAACTTTTTTTTTTCTTTTACCTTTTGTTTTGGATTGCAAGAAAAACCAGAGCCACTTGCCGTCAGAAATACTAAAAAATAAGACCAAAACGAATAGTATATCACTTTTACACATTTACCAGTGAGAAAAATGTAAGATTTATTATGGATTTATTCTGTTTCTGTTTATATCGATACGCTAACGAACCTGCCGAAACAGAGGCGCGATAATGGAGGTCGCACATGACATTGATCAGCAACGCAAGTTGGGAAACCCGATCTACCAAACTCCCCATCGGACCCCATGTTTATGAGGTCAAAATCAACAGCTCACTTTTTTTTTCAGCTCGCCTTCAATAACTTACTAACAAATTCTCGATCAAGAAAGAAACAGAATAATATCCCAGTGGTTATTGTGATTATTAAATGGGAAAAGTACACTAATTCATGATTGACCGGAACCAGCAGTAGGAAACTCGATCCGATGCAATTCGACAGGCCGTGTGGCGACAGCGAGAGAGAATTTGTTGTTTTCTTTTTTCTTACCTGGATCCTTCCCTTGTGCGCGAACCGGGACACGACGTGCCTGTCGGCGAGCGCGGCGACCTCGCGCCTCCGGCGGCGGGCCATCTTGGCGACGAGCTCCTCCATGGCGCGGCGACCGCGCACGGTCCGTACGACGAGCTGCGGCGGGCGCGGGCCGTTGACGACTGTCGGGCCGCCACCGCGCAGAACCGGGGCCGGCGACGCGGGCGCGGACTGCGAGAAGAGCGTGGACGCCGCGGAGGCGGAGTCGTTGTCGTCCAGCAGGTCGTCCTCGGGGAGCGAGGACGCGCCGCTGAGCTTCTTGACGATGCACCCGACGCGGTGGCCTGCGCACGGGGATGCGCCGCCGTTCTCGGAGTCGGAAGCCGACGCCGACGCGGCGGCGACGGCGGCGTCGCGCGGCGTGGCGGGCCCGACGGCCTCGATCTCGCGCCAGCGCTGGATGAGCGAGGCCGCGCGGGGCCCCGCGGGCGGCAGCTCGGGCGCGGCGGCTGCAGCCGCGGAGGCGGACGCCGTGGCGGACGAGGACGCGTCGGAGGGCGCCGGCGAGGGTTCCCGGAACACGGCGGCGCGGGCGGCGACGGGGCGCGTGGCGGACGCGAGAGCCGAGAGCTCGGCCTCCCTGGCGCGGCGCGGCGCCGGGGCCGCGGTGACCGCCGCCGCGGCCGCCGCCCACCGGTCGAGGATCTGGCGCCGGTGCCGGCGCGGCGTCGGCGCAGAGCCGGCGGCCGTGGAGGCTTCGGCGGCGGAGGATGATGAGGAGGACGGCTGCTGGTGCTGCGGCGAGGGTACGATGATGTTGAAGAAGCCCCGTGCAGAGGTGGCGGTGGGGCGGGACGGGTCCCTCCATGAGGCGGACTCGTGGGGCATGGTCGCGGCCACCGATGAGGCCATGGCCAGGTGGGAGGGAGACCCGAATCCGAAATGGGGAGGGGGGGGAAGCCGGAGGAACGCGTGTGCGGTGCTTAGATATAACCGCGGCGGGCGAGGCGGGCGGCTCTTTGGCGAGTTTCGCGGAGGGGAACGGGGACCGAGAGAGGAGCGAGGAGGTTCAAACGGCGTCAGGCCGAGCCGAGCCGTTTCGTTGCTCGTGACTACTGGCTGCTGAATTTCCGTGGCGCGGGATCTGTTCTCTGGTTCTGGTTTTGGGGGGTTGATTGATCTCCACGTCCAAATCTGCTCGGCTCGGCGCTCCCCGTTCCCCTGCGGCGGAGCGGAGCAGAGGAGAGGAGGGCCTGCCGCTGCCGGGTGCCCGGGTGGGTGGTCACCGTGCTCCCGCGCGGCGGGGCGGGCGTCGTGCCGTGCGTACTATCGCGTGGCCGCGTGGGACACGGGGTGCGTACTACGACGTCGTGCGTGGCGCAGGTTGCTGACCGACCGGGACGCGCGGTGGGACTCACTGGATCATACTACGGCCGTGCTCTCTCTCGCTTTCGCCGAATGCCCGCGACTAGCAACCTCAAAAGTTGTTGGCGCGGTTCCTTTCGCAACTCCCCAAGCAACAACGGTACTCCTGTATTTACAGCTCACGACACCTGCACGTCTGCTGCCCTTGTTCAGGACTCTCAGGAACGAGCTCACAGGCTTTTTGGCAATGCGTGTCGATCTCTCCTCCATGTACTATAGTGACGTACTAGTATGTATCTATACGCCGTATCATGTCGTACTATACTAGTACGTTGTCGCACGTTATTATCCAAGACCAAATCAAAGTGGCGCTAGCTGTTCGACGTGGCTCCATCCAGTGAAAACTTGATGCGCTGATTATGCCTCCCAAGGAAACGCCGGTTTCCGTTTCATCGACCATCAACGCAAGGAAAATCAATTAATGAACGGACCACGTAACGCCCGGTCAACGACACGAAAAAACTTGTGTGAAGTTTCTCGACCGAACGGGAAAAATTACGGCGAGAATGGAAATTCAGGTTCGTGTTGTCCACGATAAAACGCCTCTCTCACAAAAAAAAACTCCGGTTTCAGATTTTTAACCTTTTTCCACCTATAAATCATTTTATTATAAACAACCACTCACCTATTATGTTATTTTACAAAACAACCCACCACGCGCATGAATGTTTAGTTAATTTAATTAACTTGTTTTCATTCATTTAGATCGAGTAGCTGATGTCATCCTTGTCAAATTTACAGAATTTAGAGAGTATCTTCATATTTTTTTATGTATTTTTGTGAAATGAAAAAGTGCTCCACAAAAAATTATATCTAGGTAATTTTCTTTTGACCAACAGATTTTCATGACTTTGTATATTTAAACACTTCAACAATATTAAGCTTAGTTCCCTCGCAAAATAGGAAAGAGATTTTTTTAACAAGAATTTGTTAGCTTCAGAGTTTGTGAATTTGGGTGATTCTTGCATCAAAATACACTAGGTGGGTGGTTATTTGTAATGAAATGACATATAGGTGGATATGTCAAATGTCAAGCGACATATGAGGTGGTTTATGCAATTAACCAAAAAAGAACCAAAAAAATGGAGAACCTAATTTTTAGTCAAGTGAAATCAAAGATTTCTTTGGATCAAGGATACAAGAGCCCTTAGATCCAAATCGAAGAGCAACAATTTACAATAAAACTAAAAATCTATTGTCTAGATACATTCAATATTCTTAGTTTACTTAATACATAATCCTACAAAGATAGAGCAACAAAAACAACTAACGACGCTAAAAGTTTGACTAATTAAGAATCAAAGGTAGTAGATTACAAATAAGTATGCTCCAAGTAAAAGTAAGCAGACTGAAACCTATACACTTATACTATAGTACTGTAGTAAACTATACGATCACGGTAGCCATATTGTTAATTTGCTTACACCATTCCTGGAGCAGTGTAGTTAGTTCTCAGGTCAAGGTTTCACCTAAACCTACGGTATAGAGTAGTACTAGTCTAGTTGTCCCTGCTTGCGGGATCCACGCACACATCCGGTCAGCTCACGAGTCACGACCAGTTCAGTCCTTGAGCCCGGCAACAACCACACTGACGTGCCACTATATACTGTGACTTTATTTCCACTTATTATGATTTCTATTACCCGACCGGATCGGAACAGCCGTTAGGTAGCTCATACGAAAATGTCTGGCTATCCAGGACTTGGGGAAAGCATCTATTGAACCATACTAAAAGTCCGTTATTGAAAGAGAGACGAAGCAATGCTTTTAGCAAAGTTATAGTATAGGAGTATTTCTTCATGGTTTGGGACAATGGGTTTCAAAGTGCTTCGCTAAAGAAAATAGTCGTTACAATGCTTACACTCGCATCCGTCTAATTAAATATTGTCTTTGTTTTATTAATTATTCTCATTATGGACTTTTAACAACATCTTCAACCATTAATCTTACTAAAAAATTACAACAAATATCATATATTTTATTATAGTCTCGTTTACTAAATGACAATACGAGTCCTTTTGCACAGGTAAACCTACCCTAAGTCAGCTAACATGTCTAGGTGTCGGCTGTAGCTAGCCAATTGATGGGTCAGTCTTGTTGAGCTTCTTAAAAGATTACGCTTTGCGAATATGTGGTTTTCAGGCGCCGATGTGTACGCTCACGATGATAGCCAGTGGGAAGAGCAGTTTGCAGAGTTCGAGAACCTCCAGTGGGAGCGTTGTGGTTTGCCGCAGTAAAATCTTGAAGTGGCTAGTAGCATGATGTCACTGGGCAAGGTTCATACTTTTGCTTAGTCTGGGAGTCGGAGTCTATACCTAGTCAAGTCTTCCGCTGTAATCGTGTTTTCAAAACTCTTTCGTACTCTGGTGTAAGACTTAATTTCAATTTATGAAACCATGATGTATTAAATCTTCCCCCTCTGTAAAAGGTTGTTGTTTTGTCCTGTCTGTGTTGTACCATGTGTATGCTCGCTTCATCGAGCATTGTCCAACAGGATCCTGGCGAGATGCAGGATCCGTTTCAGACTGAGTTTTCTGGGACGGGTCCGCGTTACTCTTTTACTTTGTAATTAAACATATCTGAAACACATCCTATAATTTTACATATTTAAACTAATTTATTAAATAACATGTTGGTGCTAAAATTTAGTCAAGACAGTAATTCTAAAACAGAGGGAGTAGTACGTTGAAGGAGAAAACGGTTGCATCATACTATCATTCATTGATTTCTAACAAAAAAATATTTTCAGACTTTGTGCTCTTTTAGTAGTTTGTGCAATTTGATTTAAAGACAACGCTCGAGAGGGAAATACATTTTCAAAATTATACGATCTCCTCATGATCATGATTTCTAACATATGGAAATACAAAAAAAGACAAAAAGAAAAAGACCAGTATTCAAGATGTACGTCAATGACACGCCATACATAAATATAAGTGTTGTTTCTAGATGATAAAATAATTTTTATGGCTAAAAACAATAATTAAATTTGATTCATAAAATCGTGAAATTTTATGACGATAGATTGTCTTTTCAAACAAATTACATGAATTTTTAAGTGTAAAGGTCAGTTTGGTAGCGCTCCTGGCCGCTCCGTTCCTCGCACTTTTCTCTGGCGCTCAGCACTGTAGAGAACTGTAGCAAGAATTGATTCTGCGCTGGGTGGGTTATTTCAAGTTTTTAACCGGGGGAGCAGGAGGATCGGCGTATCGCAGCTTTGCTGGCTCCCAGGAGCAGTTCTCTCTGACGCGGGACAGTAGCAAGAGCTGGAGAGCAGGGGGAGTACTTCGTAGAACCAAACAGAGCCTAAAATTCGAGTTTTTCAGACAAAAACCACAAAATCCCTTTGCAAAAATGGACGGAGCACCACACCTCTACACTCCCGCTAGTCGGCTACCGCCGCACATTCCGTACTGTCATCAGCAACACATTTAGTACGAGGCGACGGGTTCGACGACTAGTACCTGGACTGGACACACACGCGTAGATCCAAATTTCAAAACAGATAACGGCTGTTTGGAGCCAAGACGGTTTTGATTTGGGGAATTCGATCGGTTTTTTGTTTGGGACGAACCAAGCTGCTTGGAGTACTCATAGCAGTCGCGGCCATCTGTCTACGAGCGTGGAAGCATATAGCGCCGGATGCACGGTGCCTTTTGACGACTGATGCCAGCTTGGAAGCACTATACTACTACATACTCCCGAGGAGTAATTAAGTAGTAGAATCTGGAAACTGGAAGGCAAACAAAACACTGCTCGATGATCAGAGCAGTACACTTTCTAGTCAGGACTTATAAAAGCATGATGTCGTTTCTGCCCCACCTTTTACGCGCAGCGCAGGCGCAGCGGTGGGTTTTATTTATTTGATCAAGAACGAAGATACAATCCAAGGCCGGATGTTTATTGTAGTACTATTATGTTTCTAAAAGGTCACTCAAAGTACTGCAGGGTCGAGCCTTTTCCAAAGAGAGTACGAGTACTTTTTTTCTGGGCATTAATTCAGTTCTACTAGATACTTACTCCAACAAGCTGCGAGCGGTCCGGGAAAAGGAAAACCAACTATTACGCGGCCTCAATGCCAGTAGTACTGCCACCGCCGATCGATGAATCAACCGAGATCCATCGATATTACTGCTAGCTCGACGAACACGAACCACGCGCGTTTCGTCTGCAGCTGCAGGATCGCAGAGCGTACAAGACGTGGCAGCGCAGTAGTAGTTATTAGTAACTACTCCCTATTAATCCTACTGAAGTAGTAGTGGTAAGTTGTTCCATCACCGACCGCTTGGATCAACCGCCGGATCGCTCCGATCCTGACACGGCCGGCAGGGTGCGCGCGCACTCGTGCTTGCTCGCAGGTGCGTAGACATGGACGCGGTAGGTCGATCGCTTCCGTTTTCTACGTGTCGACCAGTTGGGTGAACCTCTGCGTGCAGGTTTTGTGGGACCTGTGACTGAGATTCATGTCTTTTTTTTTTCTTTTCTTTTTTGCGACTATGACTGAGATTCATGTCAATGGAACGGAATGACCTGCTTCGCGACACACGGAAACGGCGAGTGACGAAAACGGTACTATACAAAATGGACGGACGCTATCTTCCAGGAACACGCATATTTTCCGCCGCTGCGCGTGTAACTGCTCCGTCTCTCTCAACCAAGAAACCAGCACTAGCTAGCGGCGGCGGTGACCGGAAGAGACGACGGTTCATCACACACTTCATCTCACATGGAGGACGAATGTTTTTCTTTTACGTTCGTTTTCGCCTATATAGAGATTTATACCAACTCAGACGATCTTGGCTGCACAGAAGGGGAAAAAAATAGTGGTAGCTACTACTCTTACAATGCGATGCACGCACGTGGATAGCGTTTAGCCCTTTTTTAAAAAAAGTTTAAAAGGTGAAAATGTATTTTCTAAAAAAGAAGGTGGTGTACAGCTTCATTTTACAAACAAAATGAAGAAACTAAATAAAAAAAATACATGTAGATGTTATCTACATCTTGTTGATACTATTTGCTCCTCCATTTATTTCCTTTTTGTGTGTCGTTTAGACACAACACAACGCCGTAGTAGTTGTTTCGTAGTTCTTCCTTCTCTTGTCTGAAGCGATACATAAAAAAAAGACGAAGGAGTACTTTGCACTACTATGTAAGGAGTAGTCAGAGGCGGAACTAAGTATAGGGCCGATGGGGCACATGCCCTATTCGTGAGGCAAAAAACTCAGGGTACCCCCTTCAGTTTTTAGGGCCCATACATCATTTTGGCCCATATGCAACAGAGTACTCGAAGCGTCGATGTCCTGTCGGCTGCCAAGCCAAATGATCATGGGACTCGACACAATTTTCATCAGACCTAGCGCGCGGCGCGCCCGTAATTAAGCGACTGCGTCGGCGGACGGCGGCGACGAGGCGAGCGGCAAGCCGGCGATCGCGTCGTGCCCTCATCATCGTGTGCTAGCTCGTTGTTGTTACGTCGCAAGTCGCGACAGCCTGCTGCAGGCTGCCCTATTGCGTCGTTGCCTTCCTCATTGCTGCTCAGGTAAAATAATGTTTTCTCCTTCTCCATGACTCCACGGCAAGCCGGCAAGGCACCAAATCAATAATTTAGTTGACACTGATGTATAAGTTGTTTAATCTGTAGAAAGAAAAAGGCCAAGACACTAATGTCTTACTATACTCCTGCCTCCACCCGGTAGTACAGTCTAATCAACCTGCCCCTGCTACTCAAGAAACTGAAGAACGAGAAGAAATTCAAATAGAGGCACAAGTGGAGCAAACTATTCCTATTCCTAATGTTGTACCCAATGGAGTTGTAGCTAATCCTGGCTTCGAACGCCTATTGAGGAATTTGATCCAAACATTAGGGATGCTGCCAGCAGAGATTATATTTTGATGGGTCCATGCCAACCAAAAGGTCATAATTGTCCACAGAGAATGATATGTGGATGCAAAAGGAGATTTGTGGAAGATTGGTTCAAAAATCATGCATGGTTGGAGTATAGTGTTGCCAAGGATGCAGCTTTTTGTTTTTACTGTTATCTCTTTAAGCAACCAAGAGCTGAAAACTACGGTGTTGATTCCTTCACAAATGCTGGATTTCGTGGATGGAAGGATGGACGTCAAATAATTGAGGGACATGATAAAGGCATTGCTCACAATAATGCTAGAAGACATTACGAATACTACAAGAATCAGAGACAAAGTGTACCACATGCTATGACTACTGGCAGTACGAAGAAAGATAGTGAATATAAAAGTCGTATGATTGTTATATTGGAAGTTATCAGATTTCTTTTGCTTCAAGGTCTTGCTTTTCGGGGACATGATGAGTCCACTAAGTCAAGCAACAAGGAAAACCTTTTAGAGATGATAGAATGGTATAAAAGCAAAGATAAAAATATTGCAGATTTACTTAGAAACAATCAAATGACTTCACCTGCAATTCAAAAGGACTTATGCAAAGCTTGTGCAGATCGGACCAGCGAAGCAATTATTGAAGATATTGGAGACCGAAACTTCTCTGTTCTTGTTGATGAGGCCCGAGATTCATCCGTAAAGGAGCAAACGGCTGTTATTTTGAGGTATGTTAATGCAAGAGGTCAAGTTATTGAAAGATTTCTTGGTATTGAAGAGGTTGCTGACACAACATCATATTCTTTAAAACAAGCTTTGGATGCAATGTTTGCTTTCCATGGGTTATCGATATCTAGATTGCGTGGACAAGGATATGATGGGGCATCTAATATGAGGGGTGAATTTCATGGGCTGCAAAGAAGAATATTAGATGAGAATCCATATGCATTTTACATACATTGTTTTGCTCATCAATTGCAACTAGTAGTGGTTTCGGTTGCCAAGTGTTGCTCCTCTGTCTCTGATTTTTTTCACGCAGCTACCTTGATTGTGAACACTATCAATGCATCCTGTAAGAGAAAGGATCAACTGGCCCAACAACACCATGAAAATCTTGTGAACATGTTGGATAGTGGTGAAATTTCTTCAGGGAGAGGGAAAAACCAAGAAACCAACCTTGTGCGACCTGGGGATACTCGATGGGGATCACATCATAAGACCTTATGTCGTATTGTTCACACATGTGGAATGCTGTCCTAGAAGTATTAGAGATTGTGTATGATGATGGCTCGAGTGGAGAAAAGAAGTACGCAGCCGCTGGATTGATAAAAGAAATGGAGAGTTTTGAGTTTGTTCTTATATTGCATCTTATGATCAGATTATTGGGAAAAACTAATGATTTGTCATAGTGCTTGCAAAGAAAAGACCAAAATATTGTTTGTGCTGTAGGGTTCATTGGAACCACATTGCAGAAAATGAATGATATAAGAGAGAACGGATGGGAGGAGCTATTTGGAGAGGTAGAAAACTTTTGTCAATTGCATAATATTATTGTGCCAAATATGAAAGATACACTAACTGTTCGAGGTCGCTCGCGAGGACGTGGTGGGCAGTTGGTAACTTATTTGCATCACTTCAAAAATGAAATCTTTATTGTGGTTCATGACCAAATAATTGTGGAATTAAACAATCGCTTTGCTGAAAAATCCACTCAGTTATTGAGATGCATTGCGTGTTTAGATCCCAGGAATTCTTTTGCTAACTTTGATGAAGATAGGCTAATAGAACTGTCTCAGAGTTATGCAGCTGACTTCTCTCAATATGACCTTGTAGTCCTTCGCAACTAGCTTGTGATATTTGTTGCAGATGCCAGGGCAGATGCAACTTTCACATGTTGTAATGACCTCAGAGATCTTGCTGTAAAGATGGTACAAACTGATAGGCATCAATCCTTTCCATTGGTGTATCGTCTTATTGAGTTAGCTTTGATCTTGCCGGTTGCTACGACCACGGTTGAAAGAGTTTTCTCTGCTATGAAAATAATCAAGACTGATTTAAGAAATAAAGATGGGAGGTGACTGGTTGAATCATAGGATGGTATGCTATATTGAGCGAGATATTTTTGCAAGCATTACAAATGATGACATTTTGTACCATTTTCAAGAGATGAAGTCTCGCCTCGAGAAGCTACCTAAAAAACCTTCTACCGGTGTTATTGGTATGTTCAATTTATTCAATATTAAGTTATTAAATTTTATATGGACTTGAAACTGTTACAAATATTTGAGTTGTATTTGCTTATTTAGGTTCAAGTGCTCTTGTTGATGAACACTGAAGAGACTTCAAGCTATGTAGATTTCTCGCTGACATTTTCAGTAATTAGGTATTTAAGTTCTATCTGAAAATTATTGTGTGTTAAGAGTCTAAATGATAAGAAAGTACTTTAAGTGTCAAATTTTTGTCTTTTTTTCATATCGGTAGTGTCGGTCGTATTGTTGAGATTTGTGAGCGATAGTTAGTGTCCTAGTCTTCTCTGAGTCGAGAGTTCCGCCACTGGTTGCATCGTTCATGCAATGCATCCTGCGGCGGGCCGCAACGATGGACAAAACAAAACTGGACACCAACGACCAAAAAAGTCTTGCTGCTCCTTTGCAACAAAAGAAAAAAAAAAGGTCCTACTGCTCATCGAAAAGAAAACAACGGCACTTGTTCTTATTCTCAGGACAAAGTTGATTCCCAGATCAGCGGGTAAGATCGGTCCCGACAAAGCTTCACCTCCCCCAAACAGGGCATAGAAAGATTGCGTGGATGGATCTCATCAACATCAATCGGAGGCAGGAAAGTACTCCGGGTCGGGCCGCCGCTGGGGCCTCGTCGACCAGAGAAAAAAAGTTCCGTCAACCAATTAAAACTAGGCAATCGATACCTCCAACTCCAACAATTTTTTAATCATCCTATAATACTGGAATCGAAAGCCATCGTTCCGATGCGAGATTATGAAAATGTTGCCGGCAGGGGGCCACCGCACAGGACACAGGGAAAAGAAAAAGAACGCCACGATTTGAGGCTTGCTATGGATCTCTCGACCGGAAAAGGGTAGTGGCGGCTTGGGCAGCATCATCGCCGGCTCGGGCTCATCGGGCTCATCGGGCCCCGCCTCCCCCGGTCCTGGCACGCAGCGTGCCTCCCCACGCCCGGCAACCAGCCTGCTTCGGGGGAGCGAGCCAGGCCAGGGGCGCGCTGTGCACTCGTCGTCTCACCAGTTCACCACGTCTCTTGCTCTTCTGTCAACTATAATTCGGATATAAAGGTTTCCGTCAACTATAGCACTAGCCTACATTATCTATTAATAAAAATTTCCTTCATTTTTGTTCTTCTATTTGAAATTTCAATCGCACTGGTCCTGTGCTCAGATGCTCAATAACTTGCCGTCGTGTCCTGCCAGGCTACACTATTTGGATTTGGGATTCGCTGGCTTAGCCATCTACTGAGGTAAATGCTTCACTATTTGGATTTGGGGGGGGGGGATTCCCTTTAAAAAAAAATCAAACTTGCTAAATCATGAATGCCGTCTCAGCTTTGTTCTTTTTCCCTTCTCTCTAATCGCTACACATAAAGAGAGGAGAGGACCACAGCGTTTATTAGTTTGTGGACCATGGGCTTCTTGTATCTGACAATTCGAAGGCCCGTTTCGGTTGTTTCGGAGCCATTCCTTCCTTCCCCAATCTTAAACAAGTTCACTGTTTTTGTATTTTGAAAACCGCCCTCTAAAACTTCGAACCTTTACCTTGGCGAAATTCACCAACATTGACATTACGCAGGCATGGTTCAAAAGCAAGATATAAGATGAGCCAATGTACATACGTATGACGGTCGATCGAATCGCTTACAGATCAAACATTAGATTAAAAGAAAATAGATTAACATGAAGAGTTTAATTAAGGAAAAACACACACAGCCACACGCAGCCATTCTAGTAGGCGTCGATGGCGGAGCACTTGCGTCGGACGCCTCCCTCGTCGCCGGTGAGCACCTGCGCCTCGCTGAGTCGGCGCATGGACTGCGCGAACTGGTGCGTGAAGATCTCGTTCCGCTGGTTGGCGAACGCCGTGACGTAGTGGCCGGTGCGGGAGTCGTGCAGCATCTTCTGGTCCGTGGGCAGCAGCCCCATCCCGCGCATCAGGTTCCGGTAGTACCGGTTGTCGAACGCCGTCGGGGTCTCGCCGTCCAGCTCCACGTACTCCTCCTTGTCGCCGGCGGCGGAGCACTTGCGGGTCAAGAAGTCGGCGTACCGCGCGTCGATCGTGCCGGCCTTCCGGCGCTGGCACAGCCCCGGCTTCACCGCGCCGCACGACGCGCGCCCGATCGTGTGCGCGCCGGAGAGCGCGACGAGGTCGACGATGTTGAGCCCGTTGGACTCGAAGAAGGCGACGAGGTCGGTGACGCTCTCGCGGCCCATGGGCACGTACCGGTCGGCCTCCTCCGCGCGGGACTCGGCGCCGTCGCGCCGCCCGTACCGCAGCGGCCAGTACGGCACGCCGGCGACGGCGGACGCGTCGCGGGCCGCGGCCGTGAGGATGTCGGCGCACGAGACCGTGCCCCGGCACCGCTTCTCCATCTCCGACTTGATTTCCTCGATCAGCTCGAACCCGCGCAGCGTCTTGCTCGCGTCCGCGGACTTCTCGCTGCCCGGAGCGTCCACCAGCACGGACGCGTCGGTGCCCTGTTCATTAGTTTGCGTGCGCCGAAACGAAAATCAACCAAATTAATTAACAATGCTCTCTGCAAAAATCTATAGTCGTATTAGTCATAATGAAAGGATTGTTTGGTAAACGCACGTGGACGGCGAAGTCGTGGAAGAAGAGGCGGATGAGGCTGGGAGCCAGGGTGTAGTCTTTGTCGACGGCCTTCTTCACAGCCTTCTGCACGATGGCCTCCATTTCCGGGCACGACTTGCTGTAGTAGCCGGCGTCCAGACCGTCCACGGGCTTCTCGTAGGCCGGCACCGGGTACCCTTCCTTCTGCTGGCCCTTGTTGTCATCGTCTCCACCGCCGCCGCCATTGCCACCATTCGCTGACGCCGGGGCGCCGAGGAGGACGACGAGCAACGAGAGGCAGAGAACCAAAGAGACGGTCGCCGGCGTCCTCATCTTGCTCGTCGTCGATTGGAGAGCGAAGGCTTCTGTTCTTGTGATGGATTGACCTGGGGGTTGCTGCACTGAAGATTAATTTATAGCTTCTGGTTGTTCTGATAGCTTGGACGTACGTACTTGCCAGCACGTAGGAGCAGTTCACAACGACGTGAGGAGCAACACGTATGTCTCGATATATCAATGGCTTGCACGTAGGAGAAAGTGCTAGTTGGTAAATGATATCTCCCCTAATCGAATTATTATTCCTAATTGTCCTTTACATTTAACAAAATATACGGGGGACTTGCAACGGATAAAATGGATGGTCAGCCAAGTCGAACATTTATTTTTTAGAGCTTCCATTTCGGGAAATATCATGCACTTCTGGTGCTGCGAAAAAGAACAGGGAAGAGAGAATGCTACCGAACATTAGTAGGCCCCGTTTGAGAAGAGGTATTTCTGTGGAAATTTTAAATCCTAGCTACTTTAGGGGCAATGAAATAGCAATGCTTGCTGGAAATGTGAAAGTCTTACAAATTACTCCCTATGGTCTTAAATTGTTGTCGTCGTTGACTTCGATCTTCCAATTTAATCATTCGTCTTATTCAAAAAATATAAGAAACATCACATGTTTTTTTTATAATTTGATTAAGTACTAAATGATTTTAAAACTTAACTTTTAGTTTTACTCATTTGAACTAATTTTTTTAATAAGTTAAAGTTATTGATCAAAGTCAACGGCGACAATAATTTAGAAACGGAGGGAGTACATTCTTCTGAAGCAACTAAAGTCTCACATATTTCGCAAGTTTATAGTATTTGCAGTAGCAAAGAAAACAGTGTCTGAACAACAAACTGAACTCAATCTATTCTAGCATTTCAAGACTACCAACATCCTTCGGTGCAGTTAAGTTTACAGGGTCTAGTATATCAGTGGAAAAAAATGAGCTATCGTATATACAAAAGCTGCGAATATTACCAGGTCAGTACTCTGGGCAAAACTCCATTGTACCAATGAATTGATACTTGACATTTATATGGCTAAAAAAGAAAGGCTAGAACTCTCATCGAACCTGTCCAGCTCTTGTCCGTCTAGATTTGCTGCTAGCAAATCATTCCATGTATCTGTTGGCCCTGGCAAACACCAATGCATGCAATCATCATGCGCCCCCCCCCCCCCCCCCCCCCCCCCCCCTCCCCAGTGGTTGAAGGATGAGCGCCAGCTCTGAATTCGCTCAGATGAGTGATGTCCAAAACTCTGAAAGTAGACTGTGCTAGAGCCCTCATTAATTGTTGATTTACAAGCGCACTTCAAAATTTGTGCCGTTATTACCCAAAGAGAAAAATTCTTCCACCTGAACAAGTTTGAACTCAATATGTCAGTGGACTAAAATACCAAGTGTCAAATAATCAGCATTTACAGTAAGGTGTAAATATCTGGAATTTGGACAAGAGAAAACAGACTGTTGTAGCAACACTGAAACAGAGCATGCAAGAGAATTTTAAAAACAACGTGTTATTTCAGAAATTTAATACATTTCAGTTTTAATACCTCTTCAAGGACTAGGGCTGGTTACGTTGGCAAGATCCACCTTCATTCCAGTCACCACCTTCAAAATGTCGAGGAGACTGAGTGCGACCATTCAAAAAAAAAAAAAGAGACTGAGTGCGGAAGAATTCACAGCATTTGGTCTAACTACTTTGTTCACAAATGCAACCTGTTAACAATCGGTTATTAGAACAATGCGATTTTTTCAGTCTCTTAGACATACAAAGGTCACAGAGGGCCATTCATATCAAATGCACGTTGTGACAAATATTTTAACAAAGGCTGGCCTCGGAAAGCATTGAGCTTCTGGTGTCAGTTACCTATGAGTCAATCATGGATCAAAAACTATATAGAGAGAAGTTTCAGAAACCAGAAGAAAAGCCTATTTGCATACCATATGTTTGAGAGCCAAATCTAGTCCTGCGGTTGGAGGTAAAGGAGGTATAATTGGTTTCCCCTTCTGAAAAACAGCATCGGTGGCTCTGTTGGATCAAACTTTGAAGGGGCCCACCACCGATATGCAAAGAGTGCAAGATGACCAATAACAGGAACCCCTCTCTCTCTCTCTCTCTCTCTCTCTATATATATATATATATATATATATATATATATATATATATATATATAAGTTCAGGGACTTAGAGGACGACAGAGTGATAAGTCGGCCCTCGTTATGTCAGTGTGTTTAGATCATAATTTGTCAAGTGCAGAAACAAAAATAGTTCATTGAAGAAGTCAGAAACTAACATGTCTATCTGCGAATCAACAGCAATGCCCTCTGACTAACATGTGACGAATATGGTAAAAAATTTCAGCAGCAGTAGTTCAGTGTAAAGTTAATAATATCTAGAGAATTTACACAGATTTTTGAAAAATAGCTAGTTGAGTGTAAAGTTAAGGGAAACAATGAAAGGCCAACATTGGTTGACCTGTTAACTGACCAACAATAATTATCAAAGTAAAAAAATCTTAACAATTTGGCATCTGGTGATAAATTGCTATTTATCTGATAAGCCTGTTCACATACCAATGCCCAGTGTTGAAGATAAAAATACCATGAAATTAGATGCTTCTGCCCATGTTTGATCAGGTACATCCACATCAACTCTGTAACCCTGCTTGTAACCAAGAGATTCTAGAGGGCTTCCACTTGAACTGGTTGACCACCTACAAAAATATTGATGTTATTTCACATCAACTTTCAAAAATAAGGAGAGTATTTGCTACAAGCCTCCTACCGCATCGTCTTTTCTTTTTCATATTTCTTTAGCTAATTCAAAACAAAAATGGAAAAAAAATCAAAACAGGAATATGGGATGGAGATAATCCAATACATGAACACTGGTAAATCGAAGTGGAAATACGTTGGTACCGAAGAGAAAATGATAGTATATAATTGAATCCTAGGAAGACAGTAATATTAAGGGCAAATTCCTTACGGGCCATATAAAATGGTTCAAGTTCTTTATTAGCTACTCAAACATTTAAATTTTCTTTTGAGACATCACTTTTACTTTTTTCATTCCTTATTGCAAAAATTTTCGTATATTTTTATTTTCGTGACTCACAAATGGTATGCAGTTCGAAGTTAAAATTTTTTATACCTCCAGAGTATAGGTGCAGTTTTAGAAGTTGAGTTTCCCAAAAAAGTTAAACTATATTTTTTGATGGAGTTTTCAAAAAACATACTTTGAGTTTTGATTTTTTTTTTTAAAAAAACTCACCATCCAAAATTGCACCTATATATAGAGTGTAATATTTCAACTTCAAACTCTATAAAATTTGAGAGTTACAAAATAAGAGTGGTTAATAAGGAATAGAAAATAAAAATGGCGCCTGAAAAGGAAATTTGAAATTTTGAAAGGAACTTGAGCTTTCTTTGTGGAAAATAAGGAATTTATTCTAATATTTAAGCATAGTAATATGCTGACACACACATACATGAAAAGGGGTGTTTATTTTTCAAGCAATTGTTTTATCTATAAAGTTATAAGTTGTGTTTAAAAAATACTAACACCTTGAGCGCGTTAGACAAATAGCTTTTTTAAATAAAACGAATGCTGAAAGATGATCTTAAAAGTCAATGACGTCGAGGAGGGAGTACGTTACAAGTGTTATTTTGTTGAAAAGAATATAATATATCAAAACATTCAATTCCCACCATCACTTTCGATGTATTATTCATCTATACCACATCTTCTATCAAATGATGTAACTTGATAATACGGATATAACTGATGTACATCTATATTGAGTATGGTTTTTCTATATTGGTTGGTAACTACCGAGTCTTGAATTTTTCAATATTATAACATGTATCTTTTTTGAAACCATAATACCAACAAGTGTATATTATCGACTAGAATATACTTCAAAAGAAAAGCTATGTAATATAATATGTGGCTCAAGAAAGATGTTCAAAAAGAACTGGAAAAGATAAGGAACAGGGTAAAAACTATCCAGCAACAAGTACTTTCTTTCCCATGCATATCAAGTATGTTCGACGCTTCCATATCGGCGAGCGCCGGTGAAGAACACAAGCAAAGCTGGAGCTCGGACATTGAACTATTCCATCAAGCAAGAGAAAGGAGGCAAACATTGTATTAAAATTCAATGCAATTGATACACTTTGATCTTATCCGTAGCAACGCACGAGCAGTTAGCTGGTGTTACGATAACATTCCAATCCAGCGTGGGCAGAGCCCTGCCAAACAGACTCTAATCCATCGCCTCTGAATACCCGCTGCTCGTCCTCTCCTTCCCTCCTGTAGCCACCGTCCTCCACCCCGATTTACTGGGCAGGCACGGGCCTCCAGAACGGGGCACAACTTGGCACCTTGACTTGCGTTTGCCCCCCTCTTCCAGCTTCGACTGATGACCTCTTATTCCCAACACTCAAATCCTCCTCCCTCCTTGTTGGCGTTAGGTATGGCGGCCGCCCTACCACCATTACCTGCAGCGACAAATGCAGAACAGGTAGACGAAACTAAACAAGAACGATTAATCAACTAAAAGAACGGAAGCAAAATTGGAGATACAGAACCTAATTGGAGACGAAGGCCGGCCGGCGAACAGTGGACTCGACGACAGCCACCATTACCTGCAGCGACAAATGCAGAACCGGTAGACGAAACTAAACAAGAACGATTAGTGGACCAAAAAACGGAAAACTAAATTGGAGAATCCAGAACCTAATTGGAGACGAAGGCTGGTGGCGGCGGAAGGCACTGCCGGACGCGGCGGCGCTGATCCTCGTCCTCCTCCCCGTCCGCCGACGCGGATGCCGACCTCTTCACCCCACCATGACGGGAGGTCCGGCGCCCCTCCCGCGGCCCCTTCTCGAGGACACCGCAGAACCAGTCGAAGCACACTTCGTGGACGAACAGGCGGTAGTCCACGGCGCGGAGGAACAGCCGCTCCAGGGTGGCCATCTCCCTCGCGCGAATCGCGCAGTCGGAGCTGATCTCGAAGACGACCGTCCACCGCCTCGGGAGAGTGTTGTCGGCGCCGAACTTGGCGCCTACGAAGAGCGCGGCGGAGATCAGACGGTGCACGGTGGACGGATCCACCACCAACCTCGCCTCCTGCGCGGCCTGGCTGCGGAGGAAGCGAGCCAGGTAGATCCCCGCGAGGACATAGCACGTCGGCTGGATCTCGACGATGTGGCGAACGTCCTCCAGCTGGACGAACCGGTGTATCCGCTCTAGAAACTCGCCGATCGGAACAGATGGAGTCGCTGACGCACCAACCGCGCCGCCGCGGAAGGCGAGGACGAGGTCCGACTCCGTCCGTCGGGAGGCGGCGTGGCGGCGCGACTCGGACTCGAAGAGTTCCGCGAGAAGCCTGAGGCACCGGGGAACTCCGCCGTGGTCGCAGAGCACGGCGGCGGCGGCGGGAGACACGGTTGCGGACTTGCGGGAGGCGCGGGTAGGACGGAGCTTTTGGTGGGAGTTTTTGATCGATCGGAAATTCGGAGGGCGAGATCGCGGGACACCTTCGCTTCGTATGTATAAGAAAATGTAGCGCGGGACAATCGTATTCGTATCCGATTCGATCTGACAAGGTCGGTTGTGCAGCCGGGACCTCCCATTATGTCCACCGCGCGCTACGTACGTATAAGAAAATGTAGCGCGGCCCACGAGGCCCAGCTTCTGAAGCGCGCGCGGCCGTGACTTTTCAGCTGCTGAAACGCGCGCGTGCGTGACTTTTTTTTTTTTTCCTTTCTCTGTGTTGTCTAGCCGTCTGTTTATATTTTGCAGCAGGTTTTTTTTTTTTCCAATCCAGCAGACCTTTTCTGTGCTGTTCATGCAACACGAAGACCTTTTCACGGGAGGTAATGGGGGATAATAACCGGTGGAACCAAATCTAAACTTACATTCAGTACCACATCAAGCTAACATTTAATACTAACTACTCACTTTTTAGAATGTTTTCTTAAAAATAAAAACATTACGAAAAAAATGTTAAAATGACATTTATCCAACATTTTTTTAGCGAACAGTTATTTTTCACCACCAGAACAATTAATTTGACTAAAGAAATAATTAATTTCATCAGCTGAACAATTATTTTCACTGCCGGAACAATTGATTTCTCTGCCAGAATAACTGTATTCAACTTACTGGAACAACAAATTTCACCACCTTAATTTTCACCACCGAAAAATTGATTTTCACTACCGGAACAACTAATTTCACTACCAAAACAATTATTTTTCACCATGGGGGCAATTATTTTCACTACCAGAAACAATTGATTTTCAAACCGAGCCGAGCCAGCATTTTAGCTTTTTTTTGTTTCCAAGCCGAGCCGAGCCAGCTTGGTATGGTTTTGAGCTGGCGCGAGCCGAGCCGAGACAAGCCGAGCTGGCTCATTGTCCACCACTATATAAACACCCCATTGACGCCGGAGGGGGAAGCCATGATGCTGAATATGGTTTCAGCCTTTGAAGATTTGATGGATAATAAGCTGTCTCTTTCCCGGCTCTTTTCTGGCTAGAACTCTGATCTGACCTGTCCAGCTCTTCTCAGTCTAGATCTCAACGGCCTCAAGATTTGCTGCTAGCAAATCATTCCATGTATCTGTTGGCCCTGGCAAACACCAATGCATACAATCATCATGCTTTTTCCCACCAGTTGTTGAAGGATGAGCGTCGGCTCTGGATTCACTCATACGAGTAATGTCCAAAATTCTGAAAGTAGACTGTGCCAGAGCCTTCATTAAGTGTTGATTTACCAAACGCACTTCAAAATTTGTGCCATTATTATCCAAAGAGAAAAAATCTTCCACCTGAACAAGTTTGATCTCAATATGTCAGTGGACTAAAACGCCAAATGCAAAATAGTCAGCATTTTCGGCAGCACCTGACATTGATTGTGCTGTATTTATGATTCTGATGTACAAGTCGTCAAGTTCACTTTTCTGTTCAAATATAGGTCTACCCAAAGTCCCAAACAGCAGTAGGCCAGTGGTAGCAGATACTTATTGGATTCAAAACTATGGTAAATAGCCTACCCTACTGTTATGCATATGCTTTTGATAAACAAGACTATGGAGCTCTCACGGTATCATCTTGAAATAAGTTTTTTCCCCTTCTACGTATTACAACTGTATCATACCCAACAACATTTGACATAGCAACGGTATGTTATTTCAGCAAAGTGCACAGATCCATGTCATAATGATATGCATTATGTTCACATAAAAATGGGACAAACATAAAGCATGCAATAAAAAGTGAAAAACAAAGTGTTATTTCAGAAATTGAACACATTTCCGTTTCAATACCTCTTTCAAGGATAAGGGCTGGCTACGTTGGCAAGATCCACCTTCATTCCAGTCACCACCTTCAAAATGTCGAGGAGACTGAGTGCGGAAAAATTTCACAGCATTTGGTCCAATTGCTTTGTTCACAAATGCAACCTATTAAAATTAGTTATTAAAATTAAAACAATGAGAAAGACATAAATACCATAATGGCTGATAGAAGTATGTCAGTTAACAGGGATTTTTCAGTCTCTTAGACATACAAAGGTCAATGAGGGCCTTTCAGATCAAATGCACATAAAGATAAATATTTTAACAAAAGCTGGCCAAGCTAAAGAAATAAAATCGAATATTAGTCATATTGAAATGCATTGAACTTCTAGTTTCAGTTACCTGAGACTGAGGGTTCAATCATGAATCAAAACTATATAGAGAAGTATCAGAAACCAGAGGAAAAGCCTATTTGCATACCATGTGCTTAAGAGCGAAATCTAGTCCTGCAGGTGGAGGTAAAGGAGGTATAATCGGCTCCCCCTTCTCAAAAAACAGCATCGGCGACTCTGTTGGATCAAACTTTGAAGGGGCCCACCACCTATGTGCAAAGAGTGCAGGATGAACAATAACGGGAAGTCAGGAAGCTCCAAGCAGTAAGTACTATATTTATATGACAAAAAAGTCCAGAAAATTAGAGGATGGCAGAGTGATAAGATGGCCCTCATTATGTCAGTGTCTTTAGATCATAATTTCTGAAGTTCAGAAACAAAAATAGTTCATTGAAGAAGTCAGAAACTAACATGTCTAGTGGCGAATCAACAGCAATCCCTCCAAAAAGATTTAAGGTAATCAACTGGTTGACAAAACTACTGTACTTATGTGACTAATATGGTAAGAACTTCCAGTAGCAGTAGCACCTTAAATAATATTTACAAGTCATTAGTATAAAATAATAACTTATCTAGAGAAGTTACACAGATTTTGAAAAATAGCTAGTTGAGTGTAAAGTTAGGGGAAATAATGAAAGGGCAGCACTAATTGAGATGTTAACTGACCAAGCTGATAATTATAAAAAAGTATGTTAACAACAATTATATAAAAAAAATAACAGTTTGGGATCTGGTGATAAATTTATCTGATCCAATAGCCTGTTCACGTACCAATGCCCAGTGTTGAAGATAAAAATATCATGAAATTTAGATGCTTCTGCCCATGCTTGATCAGGTACATCCACATCAATTCTGTAACCCTGCTTGTATCCAAGCGATTCTAGAGGGCCTCCACTTGAACTAGCTGACCACCTATAATGAGTCATATGAGTTATCAATGATGGCCAAATAGATGGGCAACAATACCATTATATATGAAAAGCTATAAACTACCCTAGGGAACAGCAAAATGGCCAAACAAATAGAGGAAATCATAAGCAAAATATAGCGATGATAAGTCAATGTCTATTAACAATAACTCGAAGAAAAAGGTAGCAAGAGGCCTAATGAGAAAAAAAAAACTCAAATGCTCCCAAGTTCCAGAGTCCGAACTGAAAGCAAAGACTCTCAAAGATGCAGAAGTATGGTTCACATAACATAAAAAAAATACAAGAAAGCCATATGCCATACAACCATATTTAGCTTATAATCCAAATGACACTTCTTACCTACCATAGCGTACCAAGAGATTTGTCCTGTGGTATGCCACGGTGAGATTATAGCGTAGGAAGGTGAAACCTCGGTCTGCGCCAACCGGACGCCATTTGCGAACGTCTCCACTTACTCCTCTAAGCATACAGACCAAGGAGACAAACATATTACGGTTCAACGAATCACCAATAAATCCTGCGACAAGGAGTAGGAAAATCAACATTTGGAAAAGATGCAGATTCAGTGAATTATAACATATATTGCTCCAAACTGTTAAGCATGTGTGACACTTCAAGTCACCAATGTGCACCAAGAATGCAAATAGTTGAACATACTTCAGAATCCAGATCACTACATTTACAAGATGGAACTCACTACCTAGCTAATGTTATGTTTATGTGCCTCTAACTACACATATCAACAAAAATGCACATCTAGTTTGAACCCAATATCGGTCCCAAACTGGACCCCACATATTGGAAACTAGGCGGCATGCACTACATAACTACATTTCTCTTGTGTCGATCTTTGGAGAACTAATAAGGAGTTGTTAAAAAAAAGGTAAACGACAGCGCATCAGACGCAACATTGTACAGAGGATCAAACACGCCCGAGAACCCCTAGCCCCCAAATTAATTGCCACAACAGAATTTTTACCGGCACGTATCATATCAACAATTACTAACTTTCAAAGCACTTAGCACGCATAACGAAGAGGGCACGCGAAACAAACCAATGTTGGTGTTCCTGTGCCGCTGCAAGAACAGGAGCGGGTCAAGCCGGGGTAGCTCGCACCCGGAGGCGGAGGGCCTCCACCGCCACCGGAGCAGGTCGCGGGCGTTGGCCTTGCCGTTGGCGATGCAGTTCCACCCCTTGAAGATCTCCTTGCAGGTGTGGTCGTAGCGGAGCGAGGACCCCGCGGAGGCGTCGCGCACCCACTCTCCATCGGAGTAGTCGCAGGCCTGGGAGTGAGAGGGCTCGCGAAGTGCGGGGAGTGGACGGGGTGTGGAGGTCATTCGGTGTAGGAGGAGGAGGAGTGGCAGAAGCAGCAGGAGGAGGAGGAGGACGCCGCGCCGCCGCAGGATAGCGGCCGGGGTCCTCGCCGGCGGCATGGTCTTCTCCGGCGAGGGTCGAGTGAGGAGGTGAAGTAAAGGATCGAGAGTTGTTTGGGCCTGATGAAGAAGAACCTGTCCAAGCCAAGCGTGGAGATTGGGATTTTGGAGCAGGCCAGATCGGGAGAGGTCGAGAGACGTGACTGGGCCCAAACAGAAGGCCGGCCATTTTCCCGTCAAAGCAGTTTCTCTTCTTTATTAGCAGAAGGGAAACTGAAGTAGCAGTAGAAGTAGAACAGCATCAAGTATAGTAAATTTTCTTGTGCTAAAAAAAGTATAGTATATTTTCTGTCTATGATTATGTACCAGCCTGCTTACATACGAGCTGCACTGTATTTTGTCGACTCGTCATATGAAGCGAAGAGCTCTTGAGAGCAGCTAGCTTGCTAAACTTGGGACCATTTTATCTCTGCTCTGAAGCCAAACTCAAACAGCGTTGCTGCTTACTTGCCGCTGGCAAACTCGTGTGTCGGCATCAATGCCTCAATGGAGATTGCGAAGTGGATCGGCTGACTGCAAAGGGACCATGGACAGTATTTCATCCTCTGCTAAACGCGAAAAAGTTGTTAGTCAGGCTCTGGTTGATCGTCACTGAAGAAAGGTGCCACTACAAGGTTCAGATTGCAACAGAGGAGAGCTTCACTCTGCTACCGGTGCCCTTAATTTTAAAGCGATTGACCCTGAAAAAATAATGACAAAATCTTATATTAACCAAATGTAATGTATGCATGTGTGGCTGATTTTCTGAATGGCAAAAGCATTTGTTTATCCGTCAATGCTCCAACTATTCGCAGCCACATACACCAGAGATCCTGCTAATCGAACAAGAAAAAAAGTCTGACACAACATTGACTCTGCTAATTGAGTAACACTTTATTAGTATACTAGTTAAATGCCCATACGTTGCTACGGGAGATATTAGTATTTTCAAATATTGCGGTAACATAATGAATTTAGTAACATTATTCATACATGATCGATTTTTATGAATTATGATTTATTAATAGTCAAAGTTTAGTAAATTTAATTTGACCAAACCGTAAAATTCTTACATAGAAAATAGAGGGGTACATATCATTAATCAAGCAATAATTTTGTTTAACTAACTATAGATCAAATAACTATGATCAAGTAACAAATTTTAAAATCATTTGATAAAATTTATGCCAATCAAAATTTGTGTTACACATTTTTGTTCAAAGCTACAAACGTGTTTCTAAATTTGGTGACACTACTTTCCGTTTTAAGAATATTGATGTTATTTCACATCAACCTTCAAAAATAAGAAGAGTATTTGCTACAAGCCTCGTACTGCATCGTCTTTTTTTCATATTTCTTTAGGCTAATTCAAAACAAAAATGGAAATATTAAAACAGGAATATGGAATGGAGATAATCCAATACATGAACAGTGGTAAATCAAAGTGGAAATACGTTGGTACCGAACAGAAAATGATAGTATATAATTGAATCCTAGGAAGACAGTAATATTAAGGACAAGTTCCTTACGGGCCATCTAAAATGGTTCAAGTTCTTTATTAGCTACTCAAACATTTCAATTTTCTTTTGAGACATCACTTTTATTTTTTTCATTCCTTACTGACAACTGTCATATATTGTTATTTTCATAACTCACAAACGGTATGCAGTTTGAAGTTAAAATTTTGTATACCTCCAGAGTATAGGTGCAGTTTTAGAAGTTGAGTTTTCCAAAAAAGTTAAACTATATTTTTTGGTGGAGTTTTCAAAACATACTTTGAGGTTTTGAATTTCTTTATAAAACTCACCATCCAAAATTGCACCTATATATAGAGTGTAATAATTTTCAACTTCAAACTCTATGAAATTCGAGAGTTACAAAATAAGAGTGGATAATAAGGGATAGAAAATAAAAATAGAGGCTGAAAAGGAAATTTAAAATTTTGAAAGGAACTTGAACTTTCTTTGTGGAAAATAAGGAATTTATTCTAATATTAAAGCATAGGTATATGCTGACACACACATACATAAAGAAGGGTGTTTTGTTTTCAAGCAATTGTTTTATCTACATAAAGTTATAAGTTGTGTTTAAAACATGCTAACACCTTGAGCGTTAGATGAGTAATTTTTTTATTTAATAAAACGAATGCTGAAATATGACCTTAAAAGTCAATAACGTCGAGGAGGGAGTACGTTACAAGTGTTATTTTGTTGAAAAGAATATAATATATCAAAACATACAATTCCCACCATCACTTTCGATGTATTATTTATCTATACCACATCTACTATCAAATGATATAACTTGATAATACGGATATAAATAGCACGATGTACATCTATATTGAGTATGGTATGTACATCTTTTTGGAAACCATAATACCAACAAGTGTATTGTATTAAAAATCAATACAATTGATACAATTTGATCTTAATCCGTAGCACGAGCATTTAGCTGGTGTTACGAAAACATTCTAATCCCGCGCGGGGAGGTCTCCTTGCCACCTGTAGCCGCCGTCCTCCACCCCAATTTCCTGGGTGGGCACGGGAACGGGGCACAACTTGGCACCTTGACTTGCGTTTGCCCCCCCTCTTCCAGCTTCGACTGATGATCTCTTATTCCCAACACTCAAATCCTCCTCCCTCCTTGTTGGCGTTAGGTATGGCGGCCGCCCTACCACCATTACCTGCAGCGACAAATGCAGAACAGGTAGACGAAACTAAACAAGAACGATTAATCGACTAAAAGAACGGAAGCAAAATTGGAGATACAGAACCTAATTGGAGACGAAGGCCGGCCGGCGAACACAGTGGACTCGACGACAGCCACCATTACCTGCAGCCACAAATGCAGAACCGGTAGACGAAACTAAACAAGAACGATTAGTGGAGTAAAAAACGGAAAACTAATTGGAGAATCCAGAACCTAATTGGAGACGAAGGCTGGTGGCGGCGGAAGGCACTGCCGGACGCGGCGGCGCTGATCCTCGTCCTCCTCCCCGTCCGCCGACGCGGATGCCAACCTCTTCACCCCACCATGACGGGAGGTCCGGCGCCCCTCCCGCGGCCCCTTCTCGAGGACACCGCAGAACCAGTCGAAGCACACTTCGTGGACGAACAGGCGGTAGTCCACGGCGCGGAGGAACAGCCGCTCCAGGGTGGCCATCTCCCTCGCGCGAATCGCGCAGTCGGAGCTGATCTCGAAGACGACCGTCCACCGCCTCGGGAGAGTGTTGTCGGCGCCGAACTTGGCGCCCACGAAGAGCGCGGCGGAGATCAGACGGTGCACGGTGGACGGATCCACCACCAACCTCGCCTCCCGCGCGGCCTGGCTGCGGAGGAAGCGAGCCAGGTAGATCCCCGCGAGGACATAGCACGTCGGCTGGATCTCGACGATGTGGCGAACGTCCTCCAGCTGGACGAACCGGTGTATCCGCTCTAGAAACTCGCCGATCGCAACAGATGGAGTCGCTGACGCACCAACCGCGCCGCCGCGGAAGGCGAGGACGAGGTCCGACTCCGTCCGTCGGGAGGGGGCGTGGCGGCGCGACTCGGACTCGAAGAGTTCCGCGAGAAGCCTGAGGCACCGGGGAACTCCGCCGTGGTCGCAGAGCACGGGGGCGGCGGCGGCGGGAGACATGGTTGCGGACTTGCGGGAGGCGCGGGTAGGACGGAGCTTTTGGTGGGAATTGGGATCGATCTGAAATTCGGAGGGCGAGATCGCGGGACACCTTCGCTTCCTAGATATCCTCGCTTCCTATATCCCCGTACATGTTTTGTATTCGTATCCGTATTCGATTCGATCTGGCAAAGATCGGTTGTGCAGCCAGGACCTCCCATTATGTCCACCGCGCGCTACGTACGTATAAGAAAATGTAGCCCGGCCCATGAGGCCCAGCTTCTGAAGCGCGCGCGTGCGTGACATTTTTTTCTTTCTCGGTGTTGTCTAGCCGTCTGTTTATATTTTGCAGCATTTTTTTTTTCCAATCCAGCAGACTTTTTCTGTGCTGTTCATGCAACATGAAGACCTTTTCACGGGGGGTAATAGGAGGATAATAACCGGTGGGACCAAAACTAAACTTACATTCAGTACCACGTCAACCTAACATTTAATACTAACTAGTCCAGTAGTACTTTCTACTCACTTTTTAGAATGTTTTTTAAAAAAATTAAAACATTACGATAAAAATGTTAAAATGGCAATTCATCCAACATTTTTTAGCCAACAGTTATTTTTCTCTACCAGAACAAATAATCTTCACTAACGAAACAATTAGTTTCATCATTGAAACAATTTATTTTCACTAGGGGAACAATTATTTTCACTACCAAAACTATTATTTTCACTGCCGGACCAGTTGATTTTTCTGCCGGAGCAACTGTATTCAACTTACTGGAACAATTATTTTCACCACCAAAGCAATTAATTTTCACCACCGAATCAATTGATTTTCACTACCGAAACAATTATTTTTCAACATGGAAGCAATTATTTTCACTACTGGAAACAATTGTTTTTCACTACCAAAACATTTGATTTTCACTTACCGAAACAACTAATTTGACGACCCGAACTATTGATTTTCACTTTAAAAAGAATTGATTTTCACTAAACACAATTGATTTTCACTATCAAAACAATGAATTTTCCCAGCAAAAGAATTGATTTTCACCATCGGAACAAATTTATTCTCAACATTGAGACAATTGATTTTTACTACCGAAACAATTGGTCACAGTCGCCCTGACTGTGCCGCTGCAGAAAGCGAGGACGACCTTTGACTCCGTCCTCAGGAGGCGGCGACGGCGGTGGGACTTGGGAGTCTACAAGTGCGGTGAGAAGACGGAGGACCGGGTCACGCCACAATCGTCGTCGCGTAGCACCCCATTGACGCCGGAGGGGGAAGCCATGATGCTGAATATGGTTTCGGCCTTTGAAGATTTGATGGATAATAAGCTGTCTCTTTCCCGGCTCTTTTCTGGCCGGCTTCAGTTCCTCGCAACCTCGATTGTAATTCAGATTAAGAATTAAATTATAACAAATCTGAATTCTAAAGTGAGGTAGCTTTTATTAAATTTGGTATAAATATTTATATTTTATCATTAATATTTAAGACATATTTAACATGATGAAGCTATATTTTGACCTTTAAAATTTTCACAATTCTGAGCCCTCACTGTTTTCACACACCCTCTGTTTGGACACGTGAGTGTGCTACGGTAGAAGCTACTCTTTTACACACAATTGGTCAAGTATAATTTGAGTGAGACAAATCCTAAAAACTTATTCTGGGAGACCGGTAGTATGTATCACATCTCAAAACAGAGGCAAGTAGAACGCATTGACAACTAAGCAGTATTGCATAGTCTAAGCATCCATTCCATCACGTCAAAGATCTCAATATCTCTTGATTTTCAATGCCCCGTTTGGGTCTTTCTCTTCATGATCTCCCGGTAATTTTACAAACCAAAAGGGTTTAAATGTTTAAGCCACATGGGTGGCTTCTACCATATAATAGTCTATCATAGTATAGTACATTTCGTAGCAGCATGACTTTTTCTCCCAAAGCATTAAGCAACTCACCATTATGTGATAGCAGAGATGGACCAAATGAGCCACGCGAAAAGACTCATGATGTAAATACTAGCAATGGTTTCCTTGCTTAGCATGGTTTGTGAATACAAAACTAACAAACTCTTGCATCAATAAGGAATAGTCAAAAATAGCTGATGCATCACTGTGAATGCACTGGAAAGACACGAACTCACCCAAAAGGCCAAGCTCCCATACTTTCATCGCCTTCTTGGTTTCGAGGACTTGTGTCTTCTAGAATGAACACGATCCTCCACTTCTTCCTCATCATCTCCCATCTTTCTCCGCTTCTTCTGGCTGCCAGATTCCTTCATTTTCTACAATGATAGACGGTATGAAATATGAGCAAGTTGTCATGCAACCATGACAAAAATGAATACTTGAAGTCGAAGGAGGATGTACTGTCAGTGCAAGTCTCTTTGCATCAGATATGGGTTCTCTAAGTATCATCACTTCCTCTTTGTCTACCTTACACTGGTCAATTTTCTTACCTGCAACGATATCAGTGAGATAAGAGAAAAGCTTCGGAAAGATGGCATAACACAATCAAGTTACGCCTATCAACTGCCAAAAGGAAAAGAAAAGGGAGAAGGAAAATTAGTAGTACCAAGGAGTTGCTCAATCTGCACAAACCACTGGGCTTCATATTGATTCACCAAAGATGCAGCAAATCCTGACTGCCCTGCGCGTGCAGTCCTACCCACCCGATGAATATAATCCTACATGTAGCAGACAACTAAAGATTCAATACCTCAATAACTTATCATTTTTGGCTGTTTTTAAAAAATAATATCACTATAAATGGATAAAAAAAGTGCTGAAATCACAAAATGACACCTTAGAATTCATAGGAATATCATAGTTGATGACCACATTAACTCCTTGAATGTCAAGACCGCGGCTTGCCACATCTGTGCAAATAATGATATTGCATTCTTTCGCTTTGAATCTGTTCAAAGCACCTAATCGTTTGTCCTGATAAAGAAAAAAATGGTTCAGGAGTAATATTAAAGGGAAGAGACCATACAATATGCCTTTCATAGTTACATGTGGCAAAAGGATGAGCTAACAGGATGAACGAATTGTCCATATAATATGATTCAGGAGTAATTTTACCTGACTCATTTGCCCACTGATAGAGATAGCTTTAAAACCAAGATTTCTCAGCAGTAGCGCAAGGAGCCTCGTAGATTCACAAGTTCGCACAAAGATCATAAACATGTTTGCTTGTTCATCATTCCGATTCACAATATGACCTTGTTTCTCATTCAGAAGATGAATAAGATAACAATCCTAAAATTAATACAACAAAAAAATAATAATGAAATGATCAGAGAAGGGCCATTACATTATTTATCGGTATAACCACAATATTTTTCAAGACAGTTGAGGCAAATCTATCAAGATGCAGGATAGCAACTTTTTCCCTAGAAAATCACTAGGAACAGGATGCATTAATGGCAACTCTTTAGTAAAGTAAAAGCATTGGTCAATGGACTCAGATCTAAATGAGATATAGGTTCATCCTAAGACAACAGTTGATTTAACATTAATATGCAAAACATAACTAATTAACTGTAACATAAGTTCTGACAAAATAAAGTACTCTATTCAGGACAGAAAATAAATTATAAAGCGTATATACTAGGAATGGATGGCATAAAGATCACAAGTGGTGTTATAGCAGCATAAATAAATGGTACATAGTAAAAAGAAAATCGAAGAGATCAATCCAGATCAAATGAAATTAAACAGTTGTACAGCAATAACCGCAAGGGCACAGATAGATGGATGGATAAGACCAGACCTTGTAATCTGCTGGAACAAAATAAAATACTTGCTTTAGTGTATCTACTGTAGAATATTTGGAGGCTGCTTCAACCTGGCACCCAAACAAAATGCATCATTAGTAAAGAAGGAACACCAAGAGGTTTCATTCCTTAAACTTCTTGCTTATCAAACGCTTTAAAAGAAGACAAGTGTCACCTTGACAGGATTCCGGAGACAAGCACGTTGCAGCTTGTTTACCTAAAACATGATTATGCAAAGGAAACGTAGTTCAATAAACATAGAAATGCAAAGGCATCATACACTTTTTAGAAATTTGGTCAGTAATCATGTAAACTAACCGTACAAAAAAGATTATGCAATGAAGGTCAGCTCTAAATGAGAATGCAGAAACATGAACCAAAAAGACTTCATCGAACACATATCAAAACCTATCATGTTTTCATCGTATCAGGTATTTTTCTTTTTAAATGGTGTTATGACTGTTCAATCAACAAAAGCAAAGAATGCTGGGACACCAACTTTAACAAGCTTTTAGTACTCCAATTAACAGGTACAATAAATCAGTAGTTTTTATCTCATAAGTATACTTCATGATCCACAAACCTTTTTGGTCATAGTTGCAGAGAAAAGGAAAGTTCTCCTGTCTTTAGGAACCTCTTTCAGGATTTCATCGAGAGCTTTCTCAAACTCCACATTAAGTAGCTTATCGGCTTCATCTAGAACCTAGAAAAAAACAATAGATAACATCATGGTAAACTGAGTTCAAACAAGTTCATAGAATTCCTCCCAGATCATAGTTTACATGTGCAATTTTTTTACAGGGAATGTACATGAAACCTGTCCCCAACAAGGTAAAGGATGCGTGTTGTGAAAAAGGCTTGGGGAGCCAACCCAAACTAATCAAACCATTTCTAATGGATATGAAACCAAAAGCGAAACTATGGGGCTCTTTATTTACGCAACATTGGATCATCAGAAAACATTTCAGGCCATATGCATTTCTAACTTAACGTACACAAAAGGAAGGTCCGCTTTCATATGAGTATGCACTAGTAAGCAAAGAATGGACAAAATCCATAGGAATGTGCTTATATAATAATAAACAACTATTAAAAATAAAAGACTCAGAGACCACATACCAAGTACTTAATTTTGCTAAGACTGAAACCTTTTGTATCTGTCAAATGGTCCAAAAGTCGGCCAGGAGTTCCAACCTGAGTTTCAAGGGAAATGTTGCAGAGAATAAGATCAAGTCTAGATGAAGACATATGTGAAATCAAATTTACCTAGAAGACTATTTATAAAATCAAATTTACTTAGCAGAAGATACTGATAGAAATGATAGCAAATTCAATAGTTCTAATGAGTAATGACATGGCTGGGAATCATAGCATACATATGATTCCTCGAAGCTAGAAGCAAGACAGATGCGCCCTGTGTCTAGCTATTAAACTCGTCTAACCGTCTAAATGCACCTTTTGATCATCTAGATGCAAGGCGGAGCAAGTCTAGCGTCTAGATGCACATCTGGAAAAACACTCCCTGTTGCCACAGGCATTTAAATCAGAACTTCATTATCTTGCAGGTTAAGCTAAGCAACTTTGTGGTACTACCAGTAGCTATGAACCACAACCCAATGGGATTGTAAAACTGAGTCTCATGAGGATGCCAGCGCCATGGTGGCGACTTCTAAAAATTAATCTTATTGTATATACTTTGATTGAAAGCCATAGAATATATTTTTCAAGAAAATTGGCTCTGTATTGGAAACAGAGCAAGATAGCTTTGTCGGTAATATAATGTATTATTATATAGGTGGGCAAGGTCAAGCACAAAGGTTTTAACACACTAATTACTATGGGGTTGTAGGTTCATAGCTCATTTTTGACGCATCAGAATTTATGTGTGTTTGAGGGTGCTACTCTTAGCATCAGCAAGCTGGTTATGGATTTCAGGGAAGAGCATCACTTGTGGAGCTTTGCTGGTGCACGAGGGCTAGCAGTTCTTTTGTAGTGGTCAAGGGGAGGAACCGGGATGGTTTCCTGTTGGGTCAGGCCTTTTCTTTAGTTCTATTGTTTAGTTAAGCCTTATGATGTAATCCCAGACCCACACAGCTCGGTTCGCAGTGAGGTGATGCAGTTTGCAAGGAACCGTTTTATCTTCTTCTTAATACAATACAAAGCTCTCCTGCATACTCGAGAAAAAAAAAATATATGCTGCTCTGTACATATGAAGAAAAAAATTCCCCCATGAGAACAAAAAGTAACACTAGACAATCTTTGCTTGGAATATTATATGCAATTCTACAAAACTAACCACAATATGCGGACGTTTTCCAATGGCTAACACTTGCTGCATTCGATCCACACCTCCAACAAGCTGCAAAATGCAAAGAAAATATCATCCCCAAAGACTAAAATTAATCAAACAAGAATTCGTATTTGAGCAGTCATGACAGAAATGCATTAACACCAGCAGATACCTGAACAAATCCACTAGTGATTGTAAAAAAAATACTGAAAATCCTTGTAATAAGTGAATACAACAACAACAACAACAACAACCAAGCCTTTTGGTCCAAAACAAGTTGGGGCAGGCTAGATACGAAACCAATGAGATCCAACACAAAGAAGACCCACCAAAAAACAGCAGAGACTAAGCAAATATATCATCAAATATCATCAACATGGACATGGGTCCATGCATCCATCAGCTGAAACAACATTAAACTTGTGAAGCAATATGTTGGCAGTTAAAGCATTCTTGTTTCATATCACAAGTCATAGTCATGCTTGAGATATCTAGACACGAGAACGTTATAAAGTAGATGGATCATCAACTTGCAGTACAGAGAATTTGCCACCTTTAGGCAGTTAATACAATTGCTACCATGCCATCAGCAAAAAGTAGTACATGCGTTAGCTTGCACTGTAAACACTCACCACTGCGCATCGCAGGCCAATAGCTGATCCAAGCGCCTCAAACTGCTCTGCAATCTGAATCGCCAGCTCCCTGGGTCACCATTCATACATGATCAGCAAAAGGCCGAAAACGCACACTTCGAAAATAATGGACCGCATAGAAACCGACCTCGTTGGTGACAGCACGCAAGCGAAGAACGACTGTTGGGTATCGCGTTTATCCAGAAGCGCCTGCAGGATGGGCAGCGCAAATGCAGCCGTCTTCCCCGACCCCGTCTGCGCCAGCGCGATTAGGTCCCTCCCTGCCAAATCCAACCCAAATTAAGAAGAGAGGGAAGCAAATACCAGCCAAACGACTTGTGGTATGTGCTGGATAATTCATGCTACCCTCGAGTGCGTGGGGGATGGTCTCAGCCTGGATCCTAGTAGGTTGCTTCCAATTCATGGAGTCGCACGCCTCCACCAGCTCCGGGCATAGACCGAGCTC
Source organism: Oropetium thomaeum (assembly GCA_001182835.1). NCBI lineage: Eukaryota > Viridiplantae > Streptophyta > Magnoliopsida > Poales > Poaceae > Oropetium > Oropetium thomaeum. The sequence goes on along the minus strand of LFJQ01000015.1, from coordinate 2,024,473 downwards.
CGCGAATGTGGACGCCAGACGCGGCGCCGGCTCCTCCTGTTTCTCGCCAGCCCCCACGACCACATCCTCCCCATTCGCCATGGTTTCTTCTTCTTCCTCTTCTTCTGATTAGTGATAGAGAGGCGGGGAGTGCGAGATTACTGGCGCAAAGAGAGAGGCGAGGAGTGCGAGATTACTGGTGCGGAGAGAGAGCCGGCGCAGGCGGAGCGACGGCGAGCGGCGGCGCGGAATGCGTCTGTAACGTTGTTTTGTTAGGTTTTCGTGTTCACTCATGGGCCACGGGTAGAATGGGCCTCTTGGGCTGTGAAATAGGCTGGGATGAAGGGCTCCTATACTATGCTGCTCTGTTTGACCGTGTTATCTCTCTCTCACCTAGTCGCGTTCGTTCTCCACGCACGAGCTGGGGAGTCGCCTGGGTTGCTCCAAGGTTCGGCAGGGCTCTCCGTCGCCGGCGAGAATGGATTCAGTCGGGGCCCCGCACAGCGCATCCCGTTAACCTACCCGCGCTGCGGGCCTGCGGCCATAGATGTCGCGCCCGACGGCACCTGCAGCCCCTTCTGTTCCTCATCATCTAAATCCTAGCTCTGACGAGGTTGACTCCTATGCTTCGATTAAAGGTGCGATTTCTCTTGCATTTTACGTTCTGCTGCTTTCCTACCAGCCCCTGTTGGTCTGTACACATCTGCTTGCATAGTGACGGCTGTGTATTATGAAAGGTATCGGTTCGCTCGGCTTCAAACTGCACTAGACTGTGTGTACCACTTGGTGTATTTAGCGGTTAGCGGTCTAACTTTTCAAGGGGCGCAGGATTTCAGCTTGAAGGTAGTTCGTTAGTTTGTTGAGCACGTGTGCTGGATATTTATGATGCGAGGGAGAAACATGAGATGTATTTAAATTGGGCAGAGCGGTGATCATCATGTTGGTGAAAACATTGTGTCTTCTGAATGGATGTTCTGCACATGACATCGCTTTTGGTAGTATGTTAAAGCTTGTCTACTGTAAACTGTCGTTGTGGCATGTATGCTGCACATATCTCATACATTATACGAGTTATAGTGTCTAGTTTGGATTGGCGAAAAGCTTAGCTGTTTTTGCATCCTGCAACCTGTATTGCATTTGCAGAAGACTTGTCACATGGCAACATTGTAATGTGAACAACACAGAAGTCTCAACTCTGAAAACATATTGCTTATCAAGTCACCAGTTTGTCTAGATTGTTGTGGTGCATTGTGAATTTGAGACTATAATATATATGTTAAGTATCTGGTTTCTGCATTTTGGGAACCATGAAATTGGATATTACTTAGTGATGATGTCTAGCCTTGATTGCTGAATTATTGAGTTGGTTTTGAGCACCACACCCGACAACTGAATTTGTATCAATCTTGTTGTTATAGAGGATAGAGGACTTTAGTTTCTATATGAGAACAGTATGATGTGCACAACTCAATTCAAATCAGGAAACAACTACTCAGTCTGTATGGATGTTGCGTGCTGGAATTTGCGAGAATAGTTTTTTTTTTTCGAAAATGCAGGACAGCTGCGGTTCATTATATGAAGAGTAAAAAACGGGACAAGAACCCGGTTACAACACACCACACAGACCCCAAAACAAATTAAGAGTCACATTCACACCTTTTCTTAAGACAACACGACCCGGTAAGCTCAACAGGACTAACGAGGTTGTCAGATAGGAGATTCCTTTAGCCCCTGCCAAAGCCCAAAGCCAGCGTTTTTCCCCTGCCATGATCAAAGCTTGTGAAATACTAGGAGTTACACTATCAAAAACACATCGGTTGCAGTGATTCCATAAAACCCATGCGCCAAGGATGATGAGAGTTTAATTTGCGAGAGTAGTGTAAATGTTGTATATAGTTAAAGATCCAGACCATCCAATTAAATGGTTACCACCATTATCCACTAAACCTTTGTTTGCTCTCCAGAGCAAGGCTCTGATAACTAGCAGCCTATGTCCCAGTTTTATATCCATTTTGCCAGTGGCACGCAGTATTAATTTTCTGTTCTTGATATCAAGATACTACTAGAATAGTTGTTGGACTAATTTAGTAGTATTTGATTTAGCTGATGCTGGTTGTTGTTTCTCTGTTTTCCTTTCACCTCACGCATTTCATTCTTCATCTTACAGGACTTCGGGTGAAACACAAAATGGATTTGGAGAAATTGGCATTAACAAAGCAGGCACTCAGAACATTACACTTTTTCATGTTAGCCATGTTACACTACTTGAAACGATTTGCATCATATATCCAGAGTAAAGGTGGTTTGCTCGTTCTCTTAAATGTTTTGATGGTAGCTCCTGGAATCATACTCGTCATTTCTGATGGCCTACATAGAAAGGTGTGTTATATGAACCATAATGATGGATGCTATTATTTTTCGTTCCAATTGCGACAGAGTCAAAATATTCAAGATGATAGTTTGTGATACCATATTGGATTCTTGTTAGGGCCCATTTGGATGTTGGAATTGAATTCATTGTAGTTTAGGCAAATATTTGAGCTAGCTATATATTTGTAATGGAATGGAATGGAGTTGGAGAGTGCAAACATAGCATGGTGATATATAGAATCTATTTCCCACCTCCCACCCTATGAATTTGAGATAGGCTTAAAAGTGAACTTTGGAAAGTGGTGGAAAGTTAAATTCTAAGCCAAATAGACTAGTTTATTATAGAGATTTCAGTTCCACCAAATGAAGGGAGCCAAACAGGCCCGTAATGTATTTGAGCACTTTTGAAATGCTTGGTGGTTGTTGTTGTATTTGAGCACTAATTTTGTTTTCCTGATATGTATGCAGCATGTGCAGGAGTTCCTTAATTATGCTAAATTTGTATTATGGTGGGTTTCATTAGGTGTGGCTTCTTCAATTGGGCTGGGCAAGTTCTAGCGAACCTTCCAAAACATACACAAAGAAAAGATAATTTTAATTGTCCCTTTTGGTCCTGTAAATATTTTTTTTTTATTAATTGCATGGCCTGTTGATCAACTTGAAAGCTTGAAGCATAAATACACACTATTATAAGTTCATTTAGGAAGAAAAAGAGGAAAATCAGCCCAGTTTTTTTGGTAATTATTGCTAAACCTATTTCATTCGAGGAGAAAGCTTGAACTTTGTTCTTTATTCATGTTTGCAACCTTATTAGGACTTAAAGTAAAACATAAGCATTTGATTGATATGAAAGATTGGAGTGATTGCAGTAGCATCTATATACAAAACTGTCTTACTAAGAAATTAGCTGCTCTAATTAGTGACAATACTGTTCACCATTTGAAATTTCCTTTTATTTTTTACTTTTTCATATCGAGTTTTCCTGTGATCCTACCCAGTTTGCTGACCTATTATATGGGTTTTTGTTCTATGTTTTGATTAATCCTTTTAACCTTTTAAAATTAGTGGCCTTGGAGTTCCTGTCAAGTGCACTCTCGTGCGCTTTATGCATTCATCTGTTCGTTGGAATGATACTATAATGGAAATATTAATCTTACATTGGAGTATGCGCCTAGCTGTCACTTTCTTTTTTGGAAGGTTATTTTATGGCATCTCTGTATATTTAGTTAATCTTGTGAGACACCATTCTTTCAAGTTTCAAACTTTTAAAACATTATTGGTTAACTCTTCCTCCTTCAGTTTATTGCACTTCGTACAAATTTGTACACATTTGCTTGTTCAAATGGCTAGTAAATAAATTTGCAGAGATTGGTCCGTTTTCTGCTAAGCATGTTTTATTGGCTGCATGATTTCAGTGGGTATGCTAATCACCTGACAATACTTGTTAGAGCTGGTGCTTGTTAACTATTATTTTAATATATTTTTTTTACTAAAAAGATATAATTTTGGAATGTTTTATCACTGCAGTACAAAAGAATACTTTATCTGCAATATAAATGAAAACTCGCTAATGTTCTTAGGTTTTAAATGCAGGTTCTGGTTTGCATACATTTGTGCTGTATCTGGGTCCTCATATCGCTCTTTTCACTATCAAAGCTGTTCAGTGTGGCCGAGTCGATTTGAAAATGGCACCATATGGTACCATACAGCTTGAAACTGACCCATCATGGCTTGACAAGAAATGTTCAGAATTTGGTCCGTCTGTGTACCCAGCATCAGCACATTCAGTAAGCTCCCGGTCTTCGACTTACTACCTCAGATACACCTGGAAGCTATTCTTTGGGGCATTGGAAACTGCACTTGGAGAGCTACCCCCTTACTTTATATCACGTGCAGGTAAACTGCAAGACTTTTTCTTCTAAAAAGTTACTAATACTCTCACTATGCAATTTTCTATTATATGCTATACAACATTTGCTAATCTCTGTAAACATCACTATCTTCTATGTTTCTTTGAAACTGATTTATTTCAACGCAACATATACTTCTCTTTTGCTATTGCACTGTATAACATCTTGGCATTTTGTTGCTACATTTAGGTCTTTCTATATTTTTTGGAAAAAAACTTCAAACCATATATGGGTCTCAACTAAGGCACCTAAAGTTCATAAACTGACATTGTGAATAATTTGTGCATTTTATAGTTAGTTTTTGTTTGTCTTTTAAGTTTGAATTTTTTTTTTTTGTGGTGAATCAATTAGAAACGTGTTGTGACCATTCCCATTTTCCTTAACATGCTAGAGTAGCTTATTTGGGGTAGTAGATAAGAGGTGCAGTGGAGCTACTGTTGTATACGTAACAAATTTAAGAAAACCCTTCTGGAAGTGGTATCCTGAGTTTTGGAAAGTAAAACGGCTCTTTTTAATGCCTGCAGTATCTGTTTTTTTCCCCCATCATTTTTTTTAAGCTACCTATTCTGAAGGATGTTGTGTGTCATGTTGCAGCTTGCTTGTCCGGAAGTGAGTCAAAAGTTGTCAAGGAGCTGTATTCTGCTGCCTCCAAAGAGGATGGGCGAGTAGCATCTACTCTTAATCAGACTAAGCGATGGCTTCGTTCTCACTCTCAACATCTCAACTTCTTCACTATCTTGATACTTGCTTCGGTTGGTCTCCTATTTCCAATCCTGTCTTCCCAACTCCTTATGATATTACAGATTGATGCCTGATAAAGTATTTGTTTTATGAGTAATTAGACTTTGTGTTCATAATTAGATAATTCATTTATGCAATTTTGTTCTATGCGCAAGTTATGATTCCACATTTTAGGCTGTCCATTTGAAATAAGCAATGGGAACATTGTCTGTGGAAAATCTGCCTTATGTTTCCTCTGAAGAATATTTTGTTAAGTAGTCCCCAGTTGATGATTTTCCTTGTTTTCTTGCACTGCTTAGGTTCCAAACCCGCCATTTGATCATGCTGGTATCATGTGTGGTCAATTTGGCATCCCCTTCTGGGAGTTCCTTTTTTGCAACTATGATCGGGAAGGCCATTATCAAGACTCACATTCAAGTGAGGCAGATACCTTATACTCCCTCCATCCCATAATCTTCTTAGTCTTATAGAAAACAAAAAATCCCACAATCTTCCTTGTATAAGCATTGGACTAGTTATTAGTTCCTTATGCCTAGACAAATTCCTTGTATTCCAAAAGGAATTGGTGGTCCCAAGTGAAATTACTAGTTGCATGCAGCTGCATTCATGCACGCAAAATAATGGAGCACATATTAATTAGTGAGGAAAATTATGATAGTATTTTGTTTCCTTGTCCATTGTGTTATAGTCTAATATTAAGGAGATTATGGATGGACGGAGTATTATCTTTGTAATAATTGCTAATGATGTTTATTTAAAATTTTTCCTTTAAATATTATTTTACGTGTTGGCGCACACTACATTGTCACATGTGACCTTTTTGTTTCATTGGATCTAACGTTCAATCTATTGTCTGGTTGTATGTGGATTATATCCCAGTAGCTAGCTCCGCAGCAAAACCAACTGCTAGTCATGGTTTACAATTATAAACAAAAGTGCCCACTGATAACCAAACTACTTAGTTGGTGACTTGGTGTACTTAGGCCTACAAAGATGGTCGCTTCAGATATCTGCATAAGATGTTTTGTGCTGGCACTATGGGATGAATCCCAACCCGGTGCCCCCAGTCTGCCACAATGCTGCATGAATCCCTGGCCCCTGTTATCTTTTCTTCTTGAATTCCAATTTTTCATAAAAAATGTTGGACCTGGAATTAAATATAGAAAAAATAATTCAATAACTGAACGTATGCAGAACTAGATTTGGTTTGATTCTGGAAGTTTATTTTGTTACATTAAATACTTCGCTAAAGTAAGTTGAATTCAGTGCACCTGAAATTGAATTATCCCTAAAAATGAACTGATGAACTTGGTTGAGAAACACATCTGGGTAAGCTTAGTTTTATATTTTAGTCCTTTGGTATTTTTCTTACCATTTTTTCTAATGGTTTGACATCTATAATTGTAATATCCTTTGTTCTGGTGTTCTGACATGTGTTTTCTCTTTTCCCAGACACTATTTATTATATCTTTGTACAATAATCAACTCTGACATCTTATGGAAAAGGAGCTAATCTGGATATTTGATAATAACCCTGGGTTTTCTGCCACCCTGCCATCTGTAATTACCAAACTCCACGCCGCCGAGAGAAATATTTATCGCCCGCAGCACTGGTCTCACCATCCTCACAAATGGAGGTTGGTATTTTCAGTTCAAACTGTTGTCATTTGAGCTTGGATGAACTATCTATCTTTATTCATCCTTCTATGCTTAATGGTTCGTTAACATTATTATGATTTTACCATATACAGGAAAAACAATGGAAGTTCTCTTTTACATTGGTCTGGAACACTGTAGTGTGGCTTGTGCTTGTGAATTTCTTCATCAAGATAATCACGTCAACAGCACAAGATTATCTTAAAAGGCAGCAGGATCTAGAAATGGAGCTTCTAATTGATTCTTCGCCCCCAAACCATTCTGAGTCTAACTAGTGGCACAACTGGTGGTTGTTGTTCAGCTGGTAGAGCTGTGCATCTTCTCCTTCATAATCATAGCTTTGTTAACTCTTGGCTAAGCCGCTGCAGATGATACCAAGCTTGACCACGTTATTATGATTGTATTAGTATGTATTAGTCTGTACAACAATCAGTATCATGGGCTGCGACCTTTCTTTCATCCAGCCTGTACTGTTGTTCTCATACAGGATAATAATCCTTCTTTTTTTTTTTTTTTGGACAGCAATACGGATAAGCTGTAGGATTGCTTACGAAGCATGGCATGATCGCTTTGCCGAGATGTATCAGTGGTAGCTGTTTCAAATTGTTTGGGACAGCAATAGAAATTTTGGAGGACACAAAAGTGATATGTTCCGTTGTCACGGTTTTTTTTTTTTCAAGTTCTTGATAAAGCTTGTTATATGTACATGTGGATTTGAACCTGTGCCGGAAAGAGGTAGTAAAAGGTAACGACAGTTCATCTTTTGTCTTTTGCTTGCGCCGTAAAAACTCGTTCTATTTGATTAGCGTGCGCTGGTGCTGGATCTCTCTTAAGTAAACTCTGCATAGCGACAAATCCTCAAGTATGTATACTGTGGCAGAGCAGATATCAAAATCACAATCTGACGGGAGCTGCACTTTATATCTGGACCATTTGTCTCTTGCACTTGTCCTACTACCAAGCACAAGACTCAATCAACCCAACAAAGCGTAGTATGTAGGATCAGTTTAACGTGGAGCTGACAGCCAAACACTTTATTCGAAGCCGTTCTGTAGTCTAGCCGACCATAACATAATCCGAGTGTCAGCAAAGCCATATAGCCGTACGGGTAGAGTATTTGGCGTTGACACGGAGTCCAGGCAGGAACGACGAGGTTTGCTCTGAAAGAAACGCGGCGCGATCGTCCGAGACAAATTAAAGGAGAGCTCATTTCTTTCCGGTCGTCTCGTGATCGAGCTCGCCTCAGTCACAGGACAGAACAGGGAGGGGGTCCGATTGATGCGATGATGCCAACCGCTAGCTTCCACGTACGGGTTTGATCTGAAATCTGTCATGTGGTCGCTTAGTTTAAAACTGATGATGAGAGATGGATGTTTCTGTATAGCGCCAAAAATTCACTTCGGCTACCGAAGAATCTGCAGAGTTCAGTTTGTCAAAGCCCAAAGGAGGGGACAAAAAAAAGTTCAGAGCTCTGAATCACGGGTTCTGAATAGTGAAGGAGCGTGAGAGAAGGGATTCTCTCTGTACTACTTGACTCGTAAAAGTTTGCTGTGTAGAGAATAACTTCTAGCTACGCGAGCTAGCCACAGAAGAATCACTCTGTACCTTCTTAATTAACAGCAGGGATGGACAAGGTACGTAGGGAGGCAGGCAGGGATACTACATCATCATTTTCATCGTCATCATCGAGATCATGCAGCATGAGCACGAGCGCGATCGAGGAGCGAGAGAGGTCACGGGAACGGGAGGGACGAGAGACGACAGGACGAAACAACGGCATTTCTGTTTCGATAGATGACGGGAAACAGTGGTTGGCTTGCTTACATATATGCTGCACGCATGGTCTTCGGGAAGCCGTCATCAAAGGGTCATCATCATCCTCAGCGCTTTCGAGTTAATTTCGGACGAATGCAAAAACTATGAGTTCACAGTTCCAGTCGTCGTCTCCCATGCTGCCGCGCCTGCACTTGCCATACGATAGGTAAAAGAGGAAATTAAACAGCGACGCCCGACTGACGCCGATCGATCGATCGGTCGAGTCGAGTGAACTTATTAGTTATTGCCCCATCGCCGTCGTCGTCCCGATCTTCCTTTCGTCTCACCCGTGACCACCGATCCGCCAGCAAGCCAGAAAGAATAAATCAATCTGCCCGAGACCGATCTATCGATGAGGATGGGGGAGCCCCCGGGAGGCAGGGGCATTGACCGTCTTCGACCGACGACTGATCCACACCAGCCGGCGTGCGCTTGCGCGTGCGGGTGCTGCGAGTGCGGCCGCGCTTGTCACGGTCGCGTCGTCACCGCCAAGGAGCGAGCGCGTGTGGTTCGTAGAGCTGGAGACGAGAAGGTAGCTAGCTGTTCATTCTGTTTCGAGGCCCCGAGTTGGCGGGTTCGGATAGCACGCGGCGTGGTGTCGGCCGGCTGGTTTTCCGTTCGTTGAGGAATGAGGAGAGGGACTACAAGAGGACGACGTACTGGTAGACGAAGCGCCATTTGTCTAACCTGCCTCGATCGTGAGCCGATCGCGCGGCGCAGGGAATGAGACGGCTTTCTGAGCTCACGAGCCGACTGAACAGACGAGCTCTCATCAGTAGTGGTACAGTACTTCTCATCAGTGGCCTCGTCTCACCTGCTGTCGGACTGATCAATCGAATGCCCGACAGTATCGTCCATCTAACCCATGACTTTCGCTGACACTTGGGCATAGATTTTATCGTCATCAGGTTTCAGCTCGCAAAAAAAAAAAAGATGTTATCATCAGCAGCATCACGCCAGCACCTCAGCATACCTGCATCCCTGCAGATGCGCTAGCTGTTGCAAAAGCGTTGAAATGCTTGCCGCATGAGCCGTGGCAACAGACAAATCCAGATTTTTTTTTTTTTTTTTAGAAAGACAAACCCAGATTTAAAGGTGCGTCCTGCAGGCATCACGCAGTCGTATCAGAAATATGTTACGGTACGATTTTACGCATCTGAAATGTTCTGCTCCCTGTTCTCATATGAGACTTTTGCATGCTATAAAGTCAGAGCTAATGCTCATCAAATATTGGAGAAAAAAAGAAGAAGAAGATGCTCATCAAATGTTTGACAGTCAAGGTCGCCGACACGTTGTCGGCGGGCGATACATTCATATACCGGTCATCGGTAGCAGCTGGCTCTGCAATGTTCCAACCCCGTTCAACAAAGGTGTGAAACATGGACGCGTGTAATAAAACATCTGCTGATTGCTCAATGTTGTTGCTGTTGTTGTTAAGAATGCATCGTCGCTCCTACAAGTACAAATTCCTCCTGTCAGAAGGAGAGAAAACTTTTTTCTTCTAGGAGTACTCCCCAGCTACATTCCTTGTCTGACTCTGCCTCAGATAAATCTGCACTGCACAAGGCGTACGTACTGCGCAATAATGAAGTTTGAAGGGGGCCGCATCTGCAGAACAAGCGGCCGGCTGCGCGCATGCAGTCTACCAGTTCACACTGCAGCTGCAATGCGGCACACGGCCGGGTTTACGTTCCGCATGTGAAAAATTTTATTACTCCACATGTTGCGCGGGTATTCTGATGAACTGATTTCTTATCATGTTTTTTCGATATATAATAACGGATTTCTTATCTTATCTTTGCTGCATCAAGTTACTGCAAAGGCCAAATCCAGCAACGCGCAGATCAGGAAGACTGCTCTGCTCTCTGTTCAAAGTTGAGTTCTTAAAATACTGGCAGGACCCGAATAATTATGCGCCCAAAATCCAGCAGTTCATACTTACAAGCAATGTCGCAGTTAGCATCGTCTCTGTCAATCAATGGTCCGATCGCTCAACAAAGTTTTCATGACGTCGCTGCTTCTGTCCTGTAGTATTTCCTACATCGATCGGATTGCAACGTCGCGTCCTTTTGTTTTTTTATTGAGTGCACACTTGACATTCCTTTTTGGAGCTTGACCGCTGTCGGCTGTTATGGTACGTATGAAAGTTTGCGTTCTCCATGTAGTGTTAGGAGATAATTAAGGAAAATTCAGTCAATGGGAAGCCAAATCTGGATCAAGACTTGTATCATCCATTATCCGGTTTGGCAAAATGGGAGATAGGAATACACGCAACGGAGTTTCTATTTTCCCCCCCCCCCCCCCCCCCCCCTTCAAAAAGCACACGAAACACATTATTATTGGAATGTCAGCATGACCTGCTTGTTGGATCATCATATAGCGAGTTCGGTCGGGACATTCTAATCTGAAATGGTTACTGCTAGTAGCATTTTTTCTTCAGAAGAAATGGCCAACATAATGTCCATATATGTCCACACTGGCTCGGTATTAATCTGACTTAGTCCAGCCTCTATCACTTCATGATCAAATTAAACTAGGAGTACTAAAATAATGTATTAGTAGCATCAACATGAACAACATATAAAAGATGAACCATATTCAGATTAACATTTTTTTCTCTTTTTTTGCTAACTTTCACAATACATCGCCGCTCGTTTTCGATCTGCTGGTTCTTGTTGGTTCGTCACATTCATTTTCCCTGTTTTACTAGTTCAGGTATCGTACTCTCAGCACCCTTTTTTGTTCAAATATATACGACCGGCGCTTTGTCCCAAGAATCTTTCCATGTACCACCAAACTCTGTTTTCATAATTCGCCGTCTGGCAGTGTGCGGTCGCTGTAGTTGTATCCCCAAAGCACGAACAACACCTGCCCCATGCCATGCTGCTTGCTGCTTCTCATATGCGCAACAGTAACTATGGGAAAATGACATAGTAAGCACTTGCTGCAGTGCGTTCGTTGTTGTAAAAAAAAAAAAAACAATGCGCAAGATTTTGAGGGAAAACTGAAAGTAACAGCCCGTGCCAAACATTTCTACCATTTTTTTTTCTTAATGGAAGAGTGGTAATTATCAAATTCGGATAATCCTACAGTAGATTTTCTCCACAACGTACCCAGAAATTAAAGTTGATCTTTGCGGTTAAGCATGCAGTCGCTGTCGTCTGCCCTGTGAGCCCCTGTTGTATTATTACTATTATCCATGATGCAATGCAAGAAAGAACAGCACCCCCGCCCGGCCGGCCCGGATGATCCAAGGCGTTTCGACCTGCAGCGAGCGTGCGTAAAGGGATCGATCTGAAGAAGCGCGCGGAAAGCTGATCATGAGTGCCCTCGATCGGTTCCCACAGCCGATCGACGAGATGAAATGATGATCTCACATTCCAAACAACAGTAAGATCCCTTTGCGATCGATATCTCTGGACAGAACCCTATATATGGAAGGTGTATCTGCTGTTTGTGAACAGGGAGTTAAAGGTTATAATTATAAGACCACCTGAATGCAGGGAGCCGTTGTTACTTGTTACGAGCTCGGGAATATGGCTGCTTTTTTGCGCCAATATAGGTACAACAAGTAGAGTAGTTAGGATCAATCAGCAGGTTGGTGCCTTCTATCGATCACGCACATGTCTATGAGCCTAATAAGATCAATAGGCATGAACGACACAGACAGATCTTGCAAACGCTATATATATATATATATATATATATATATATATATATATATATATATATATATATGCATATTGCCCCCCTCCCCTTCGAAAGTATTACTAGTAATTTAAACCACAACAAAAGCACGCACTCCGTACTTGTTCTTGCGTCCATCGCGTTGACCTGCGTCTGAAATGTGTCATGCACCCGTACGTGTTTAATTGATATGGCCTTGTTTATTTATGAGAAGTGTGATGTTAGGTTTGACTAAAGTGTCAAACATTAGTTAGCACCATAAACAACTAATATATTATTCTCAGGGAGGAAGCAAGGAAAGGAAAGGGCAGGAAAGATGCTACTAGCTCAATTATTCCAAGGTACGCGATGGTCTAGCTAAATGCTAGTATTGATTAACAAAAGTTAGAGAGGCGACGGGAGGAGGAATTGAGGGAACGGATAGAGATATGTTTAGTGCCAACTAATCCTTCTCTCAATTTTCCGAATACTCTACTGCAAAATGACAGGAATGCATTGAGTGTGAGCAGGTACATAATAATTTGCCGAAAAGGAATAGTACTACTAATTTTCATTAGTATTCCACGTTTTGTACACACTTGCAGTGCAGTGTCAATCTATTAAGTGTGGTTGAAGGAAATCGTACTTTTTTAGGAAACTTTATGGTTCTGAAAAAAAAAAATACAAAGCACGAATTTTTAGATGGTCTAAATAAGCTAATAAACCAGAACATTTGTTTGCATTGACCCTTTTAAAAAAATTGCACACAGTAGGTTAGATACCCGTGACCGTGACCATGCTATGACTTTTGAGGCACAAAACAACAAGAGTCACAGGACCTACTACTGCCATGAGGTTTATAGTATAGTTATTCTATATCCATGGAGGATTTCGCATCAATATATATATGTGCCTCAGCTAATCGTAGACTTGGGGGTCACAAGACAACAAATCGTAGTATAGCTGCAGAAGGACGCTTAGCTAGCTGCCGGGGTTTAGTGATCCAACTCCAATTGCTCAAGTGCCAAGTAATCTGCACTCTATTTTCATATGAAAGACAATGCTGGCCCATGGCCCACAGCCAGTGGCCATTGTACAGGGCTGTGGCGTACCTGCAGCGAGAAAGGGATTGAATAAATAATTTTTTCTTCACGCAAAAAAAAAAGGGATGGATAACCCGGCTGTCACAAAATTGAACTTAATGTTTGTTCGGTTAGGGCAGGTTTGAAGAGAATAGGAGCGATCAAGAGAGAGATTAAAGCTCTGTTTTCCCTCTAGGTTTTTGTTATAGATGGATTATCGAAAGGTTTTTTTTAAAAAAAAATGGGATTCTGAAAAAAACAAGCTCGAGCTTTTTATAGACTTTCTTAAAAAGGGAAAGACAGTGGTAAAACATGGTACCTGTCCAAAAATATGACCAAAGTTAGTGGGTCTTTAGATTCCTGTCAAACAAAACAACCTTTGACGCGCAACCTCCAGCGCAGAACCCATTTTGTGACAACATTGCATCATAGGAGATGACGATGGATCGAGAAAAGGTTGCCATGTTAGTGGAAGCAATGCTTAGAATTCCTTCTATGAATGGGTTCGTCAAATCTGATAAATGTAAATGTAATATCACCTAGTGTGATAGTGATAAAAAGGTCGGGAAAAAGGCGTAGATACTTTGGAGCGGAAAGGAACGGGGCCGTGTTGCGTTGGGAGGTTTCGTTCGTTTGTTTTGATGAGCCAAAATTTGCAATTCGTTGTGGTCTCTGCTTTTTTGTTCTTTTTTTGCTCTACGTGTGCTTTTGCCGTTGCGTCTTTAATCATGTTGTAATGATCGATCATGCTGGGCGCCGCTTTTCAAATTGTTCTTTGTTAATTTGTCTTTTTTTTTTCCAATGGTTCTTTGTTTGTCTTTTACTCGTAACAGCTTTTTGTTGGCCAAGTGAGTGACGAGGACCGCAGTTTCAGGTAGCAGTGCAGATAGGGTCGCCGTCATTTTTCAAAAAAACTTTCTTTTTTTACTGAAAAGAGTTCATTATGATACTGAGCTTAGCTCAGATAGTTAGGTTTATTTTTATAAAACCAATCCATCCGAATTTAAATTCTAGATTTGATAATGATAATAAATTTACGACTAATTATTTATTCAGTGACAAGTAACGTTTTCATCAACGACGGAACGCTTATGATGATTTTGTATAATCTTACAAACAATCGACTAAATCTTTCTTCGCTCGTGCTTGTAATATAATTAACCACGGCAGAGTTCATTGGATTTGGATCCTCAGTCTTGCACGGCAGCATAGCACGAGAGAGAGAGAGCGCGCACAGTGCAGAGGGAGAGAGGAATAATTGGGCGAAACGGGGCCCACGGCGTCAGCGACAAGTCAAAAACTGACACCTCTCTGTGTCGGGCCGGGCCGGGCCACACGCGCTGAGAGTCGCGTCGCCTTTTTTTCCCACGCTGGCTGTCGGCTAGGGTCGTCCACGGTTCATACCAAGCACGAAGAGGGTATCATGTTACGTAGAACGTAAGCAGTAGCAGCATCACCGCTTCGCATGGCTACCTTAGATCGGGGCGCAACAAAGAAAAGAAAGATCGATTCGTCGTGCAGCAGAGAGAGCAAGAGCGCAGCAGGCGAACCAAGCAATGGTGGTGGACTCTGTAGTGGCGCTGCCGCTTTGTTCCTCCTGTACTACTACTACTACCACCACGTGCATGCCTATGGGCATGGGCGACGCCGGTCTCGCAGCCAAACCAGGCCACCAGGCTTTCCGACTGGATTATTCCTGCGACGTTGTGCATTACGGCAGGAGGAGGAGGAGGAGGAGGAAGACGGCAGAGTGCGCGCGCGCGAGCCAACACGAAACGTCATCACGTGTGCTCCCACCCCAAAAGGCAAGCAGCTTTTTGTGCTGCACACGGTCGGTCGCATCCAGCATGCAGGTCGTAGTACTACTAGTAGCAGTAGATTCCATTCGTTCGGCAAAATTTCTTCACAGCCCGACGACGGACGACATTCGTGGGGATCAACAAAGCAGGTTTTTTCTTTTTTCCAAAAAAAGAAGAAGGAAAAAAGAAGAGTACGCACTAGTACTACTTTCAAGTCTGAAAATACTTATCAGAGGAAGAGAAACTTGTATTTTTTTTTTCTCGTTACGAACACAAAGAAAAGTCGAGATTTTTTTTTCTATTTTCTATTTTTTATTAAAAAAATATCTAGTACTAGTAACATTAGTAGTACTTGTTGAGAGCAACAACAAAACAAAAAATATCCCACGTACCAGCCCCTTCCTCGCAACTTGTCCTGTCAACTGCTCGTTGCGGCTACTACGGCCTACATCAGCCTAGTATTAGCCCTGGTCCTCATTCTACAACGTTGACATGTACTTGTACTCTAGCTATGCACACGACCGTGAAATGGAAACAAGAGGACCTCGAGCAAGGTATGAGTACCCAGCAATACACGCTTCGATTTGCTTTTTAAGGCTCGAGTCATCTTCTTGTACAGTACATCGTCATCACCATACTAATTCTGATTTTCCTCTAGGAACCGCTACTAATAATTCACCAAGGAAAAAATACTAGTAACGTAATAATACGACTTCGAAATATCCAAAACTAGGCCAGTTGTTTAGTCGGCGACTACATTTTTTTTTCTTTTTTTTTCTTTTCTTTTTGAGATAGTCGGCGACTACTTATGTCACATGTAAACGGACAAAACAGACGTAGCACACCGCATGAGCAAGTCCGGACATTTGAGGCCTTCTTTGGTTCATTGGATTTTCAAAGGAGAAACATAGGATTCACATTCCTATAGGATTTGACACTGTAGCATTATTTAGTTTGAAGAATTGGGATGTAGGAATTATGGAGGAACAATTCATTTGTATGTCATTTCATGGGAAAATGAAGGGAAGAAAGAATCCAGACCAGACCTCTTTTTTCCATCATTCGCGTAGGATCGAGGTAGATTGTAGAGATTATGTGAATAAATTACAGAGAGAAGAAAGAATAAAGAATGAAGCTTGTTAATAGATGATGTTTAAACAAATGTGATTATCACTTACATCCACAACTTATTAAATTTTTATATATTTTCTTGTGGCCTATCCAAATGGTCAATCTATTAAAATTTTTATAGTTTTACACGTACATTCCTATCCTGTTACTACGTTTTTCCTATTCCTATATTTTTCAATCCTCCGAACCAAAGAAGAACTGGGTATCCGTAGTGTGTCCCACACCCATGCAAGCCCCGGCCCAAACCCAACACGTACGGCAACACACACGAACCCAATAGTATTCTCGTGTCCGCACCGTGCATGCTGTGCATTTAATTAAACTCTATCTTGGACCCAACATCCGTCTGCATGCGTGCGCCTATACCCCCGTCCAATTCAGTAGACCAGCTAGCGTAGACAATCAAACACGTAGTACTACTACTAGTATGATGCCTTGTCCCTCATGGAGCTGCTTGCTTATCCATACCATATCCATATCGTACCTGCACATCTACTTGTACTGCTTACTTTGTTACTTCTTTTATTTTATTAAATATAGTTACTATTGATTTTGATCATCAACTTTAATTATTCATCATATTAAAAAAACACATGAGAAATATTATATGCTTTGTTATGATCTAATTTATTACTAAATATTTTTAAAACATGAAACATATTTAAATAATTTTTTTAATAAAATAAATAGTCAAAATTATTGATCAAAGTTAATTATAATTATATTTAAAAAACGGAGGGAATAGTTTGTTTAGAACCTCCTGGTAGTTTAAAAATAAACTAAAATTGATATCCTAAGTACGAACCACGCTCGGTTCGTAACGCTGGGTTCAAGCTCCGCTCGCGCAGGTGCCCCTGCGGTGCAGGTTTCAACCCCAGTGGACTCTCGATTCCTAATTGTACGGTAAAAAAATCAACTTGTCTATCTCATTCAAAACAAAGGTCTAATGGTTGGTCCAGTCGCTATTTTAAATGGGCAACATTACCGCTGTATAAGGATGAAGAAGGAGCTCGGGGGATTTTCATGGCCTGTGAAAGAGGGTCCCTTTCCTCTTGATGAAACACCTTGAAAATGATCTGCCTCTATGGTACTCAATTAATCAGCCACAACTTCGATAACGGCAAGGTGGCTCTCATAGAGTTTCTACGTAATTTTTAAGTTTTATTCGATAAAACATAGACTATTAAGTTGCAAATTTCAGTCTCAATGTGCACCAAGGAAGATGAACCTGAAAAAATTACTTGTCAGTGTTGACTTGGAGAGAGGGACGAAGAGGGCAAATATGATTATGAAAATGAGGCAAACATCCGATTGTAAAAAACAGACTCCAAGCAGTTGATGAGAGAACTCAACAGTATGTTTTGGTGAGTATTAATTGTTTTTTTGTGAGTTAAAAAAGGTAGATAATAATTGTTTATTTTTATGAACAACCATTTATAAGAGGAGGAGTGCTCAAAATGAGGTATTACTAGTATTGATATACAGGGTGAATTAGCAGTTTAAGTTAGTAGTACTACTATAGTACAGTACTTAGTACACCAAATTTTATATGAACATCAGTTTTTGTGAAATAAAGAATTTAATGTACACAGAACAATTTTTTCAAAGAAAATCAGGATGTCCACTGGGCCCACGTAGCAGGTCAAATCATTCCGTAGCCACTTCGTCCATGGATGGTTCGTCCACACGACCATGGCGGACGGAGAGAACAGAAGGATTCTGAACCCGTCGTCGTCCATAAAAGGGAGGCCAACCACTCACTTTCTACGAACTCCATCTCTCTCTACAACCTCTCTCTCTCTTCCTGGCCCCCCAAACAACTCTACTCTACCCCAAGCTACTCACTCCGCCCCAACTGCCAGCCGAATCCTCTGCTTCTCTCTCCTCCTCTGCTCCGGGCAGCTGCTCCGGCATTTCCCCAAGCACACCAACTCCTTCCAGAGGCCGGCGCGGGCGGTGCCATTCAATGCCCCCATATTTTTGCCTGCCATGCCATGCACTGAGAGTCTGAGACAGAGGTCGTCTGAGACGACATGGCGCCACCTCTCCCTCCTTTAACTCCTTCCCCTTCCCTCGCCGCTTCCCGACGCTGACTCGCGCGGGAACCGATGCGTCCATGCACCGCATACCAGTCCTACGTGCCCCGCCCCTGCCCTGCTTCGCCTCTCTGCTCTGCTGCTCATGCTGCACTCCCAGCAACCTGACACCTAGTAGTAGTAGGAGTAGAGAAATAGCTGTGTGGTGTTGCCCAGAAGCAGTGAATTAAAGGAACAGCTAATGGCGCGGCGGTTCGTAGCGGCGACGGCGTGGATGGTGGGGATGGTGGCGGTTGCACTGCTTTCCTGTGTGGCAGCGGATGACGGGGACGTGCTGCTGGAGGTGAAGAGTGCTTTCGTCAGCGATCCTCACGGGGTCATGGCGAGCTGGTCGAGCGGCGGCGGTGCCGGTCCCGGCTCGTCGGCGTTCTGCACGTGGTCCGGCGTCGCGTGCGACGACACCGAGCTCAGGGTTGTCGGCCTCAACCTGTCCGGCGCGGGCCTATCGGGGCCGGTGCCCCGCGCGCTGGCGCGGCTCGACGCGCTGGAGGTGCTCGACCTGTCGGCGAACGAGCTCACGGGCCCGGTCCCGGCGGGGCTTGGCGGGCTGCAGAGGCTGGAGCAGCTCATGCTCTTCTCGAACCGCCTGACGGGCGAGATTCCGGCGTCGCTGGGCAAGCTCTCCGCGCTGCGGGTACTCCGGCTCGGCGACAACCCGGCGCTGTCGGGCGCGATCCCCGCCGCGCTAGGCGGGCTCGGGAACCTCACCGTGCTCGGCCTCGCGTCCTGCAACCTGACTGGCCCGATCCCGCGGACCCTCGGCGGGCTCGACGCGCTCACGACGCTGAACCTGCAGCAGAACGCGCTGTCAGGGCCCGTACCGCCGGAGATCGGCGGCCTGGCCGGCCTCCAGGTGCTCTCGCTCGCCGGCAACCGGCTCACCGGGAAGATTCCGCCGGAGATCGGGAGGCTGGCCAGCCTCCAGAAGTTGAACCTGGGAAACAACTCGATCGAGGGCGCCGTACCGCCGGAGCTCGGCGCGCTGGGCGAGCTCCAGTACCTCAACCTCATGAACAACAGTCTGTCCGGGCGCGTTCCGCGGGAGCTCGGCGCGCTCTCGCGCGTGCGCACGATCGACCTGTCCTTCAACGCGCTCTCCGGCGAGCTCCCCGCGGAGCTCGGCAGGCTGCCGGAGCTCAACTTCCTGGTGCTCTCCGACAACCGCCTCACGGGCAGCATCCCCGGCGACCTGTGCGGCGACGACGGGGAAGTAGAGTCGTCCTCCAGTAGCCTCGAGCACCTCATGCTCTCCACGAACAACTTCTCAGGGGGGATACCTGAGGGCCTCTCGCAGTGCCAGGCGCTGACGCAGCTCGACCTGGCGAACAACAGCCTCTCGGGGCCCATCCCAGCCGCGCTCGGCGCGCTCGGGAACCTGACGGACCTGCTGCTCAACAACAACACGCTCTCCGGCGACCTGCCGCCGGAGCTCTTCGACCTCGCCGAGCTGAGGACGCTGGCATTGTACCACAACGAACTCACCGGCCAGTTGCCCGACGCCGTCGGACGCCTCGGCAACCTCCAGGTGCTGTTTCTGTACGAGAACCAGTTCACGGGGCGGATACCGGAGTCCATCGGCCGCTGCACCGCCCTGCAGTCGGTCGACTTGTTCGGGAACAGGTTCAACGGGACCATACCGGCGTCCATCGGGAACCTGACCCAGCTGGTCTTCCTCGACCTCAGGCAGAACGAGCTGTCCGGCCCGATCCCGCCGGAGCTCGGCGAATGCCGGCTGCTCGAGGTCCTCGATCTGGCAGACAACGCTCTGTCAGGGACGATCCCGGACACGTTCGGGAACCTCCGGTCGCTGGAGCAGTTCATGCTGTACAACAACTCCCTCTCCGGCGCCGTCCCCGACGCCATGTTCGAGTGCCGGAACATCACCAGGGTCAACATCGCGCACAACCGGCTTGCCGGCAGTCTCCTTCCGCTGTGCTGCACGGCGAGGCTGCTGTCGTTCGACGCCACCAACAACTCCTTCGAAGGCGGGATCCCCGCGCAGCTTGGCCGCTCGTCGGCGCTCCAGCGTGTGCGCCTGGGGAGCAACAGGCTCTCCGGCCCGATCCCGCCGTCGCTGGGCGGCGTCGCGGCGCTGACGCTGCTCGACGTGTCGAACAACGCGCTCACTGGCGGCATCCCGGGCACGCTGGCGCAGTGCAGGCGGCTCAGCCTCGTCGTGCTCAGCCACAACCGGCTGTCGGGGCCGGTTCCGGACTGGCTGGGGTCGCTGCCGCAGCTCGGCGAGCTGACGCTCTCGGACAACGCGTTCACCGGAACGATCCCCGTGCAGCTCAGCAACTGCTCCAAGCTCCTGAAGCTGTCGCTGGATAACAACCAGCTCAATGGAACAGTGCCGCCTCAACTCGGCAGCCTGGTGTCTCTCAACGTGCTCAACCTCGCGCACAACCAGCTCTCCGGTCCGATCCCGACAACGATCGCCAAACTGAGTAACCTCTACGAGCTGAATTTGTCGCAGAATTATATTTCAGGCACGATTCCTCCGGACGTCGGCAGGTTGCAGGAGCTGCAAAGCCTGCTGGATTTGAGCGGCAACAACCTCAGCGGCCACATTCCAGCGTCGCTCGGTTCGCTGTCGAAGCTGGAAGACCTCAACCTCTCCCACAACGCCCTGATCGGGACGGTGCCGTCGCAGCTCGCCGGGATGAGCAGTCTGGTGCAGCTGGACTTGTCCAGCAACAAGCTTGAAGGGAGGCTCGGCGCCGAGTTCTCCCGGTGGCCGGAGGGCGCGTTCGTTGGCAACGCCGAGCTATGCGGCAGCCCATTGAGAGGTTGCGACAGCGGCAACAACGCCCGGTCGTCGGCGCTGCACTCGGCGTCCATCGCGCTGGTGTCCGCGGCGGTCACGCTGGCAGTCGTCCTCATCATCATCGTGCTCGCGCTGGTGGCGGCGCGCCGCCGCGGCGGCGGCTGGCGGCGGTCGGGAGAGGTGAACTGCGCGGCGTCCTCGACGACGAGCTCGGGTAGGAGCGCGAACCGGCCGCTGGTCATCAAGGGCTCCGCGCGGCGGGAGTTCCGGTGGGAGGCGATCATGGAGGCCACGGCGAACCTGAGCGAGCAGTACGCCATCGGGTCCGGCGGGTCGGGGACGGTGTACCGGGCGGAGCTGTCCACCGGGGAGACGGTGGCCGTGAAGAGGATTGCCGCCGAGGACAGCGACGTGCTGCTCCACGACAAGAGCTTCGCGCGGGAGGTCAAGATCCTGGGCCGCGTCCGGCACCGACACCTGGTCAAGCTGCTCGGGTTTGTCGGCCGCGACGGCGGAGCCGGCGCCGGCGGCATGCTCGTCTACGAGTACATGGAGAACGGCAGCCTCTACGACTGGCTGCACGGCGGCAGCGGCGACCGCAAGACGACGAAGCGGGTGCTCAGCTGGGACGTGAGGCTCAAGGTCGCCGCCGGGCTCGCGCAGGGCGTCGAGTACCTCCACCACGACTGCGTGCCAAGGATCGTGCACCGCGACATCAAGTCCAGCAACGTGCTCCTCGACGGCGACATGGAGGCGCACCTCGGCGACTTCGGCCTCGCCAAGGCCGTTGCAGAGAACCGGCAGTTGGGCGGCGGGAAGGATTGCACCGAATCGGCTTCATGCTTTGCAGGATCATACGGGTACATTGCACCAGGTAACCTGAATTCCTGAAACCCATCCATCAGAACAATTCCGTTTTTTAGACGATAGCAGATGTGCTTACCGTACAATTTCTGTGCAGAGTGTGCTTACTCCCTGAAGGCGACCGAGAAGAGCGACGTCTACAGCATGGGCATCGTGCTCATGGAGCTCGTCACCGGGCTCATGCCCACGGACAAGACCTTCAGCGGCGAGATGGACATGGTGAGGTGGGTGCAGTCCGGGATCGACGCGCCGCTGCCCGTCCGGGACCAGGTGTTCGACCCGGCTCTGAAGCCGCTCGCGCCGCGTGAGGAGTCGTCCATGATGGAGATGCTCGAGGTGGCGCTCCGCTGTACCAGGACGGCGCCGGGGGAGAGGCCCACGGCGAGGCAGGTCTCCGACCTGCTGCTCCACGTTTCACTCGATTATTACAGAGCAGGCGACCACAAGCGTTAGTAGGACTTCCATGACTTGGAAAATTTGCTTAGGATCGGGCTTTTTCTCTGTTTCTTGTCTCTGTTGCCTGGCCCTTCATTGCATCAAATGAGATAAAATGTGGCTGAGTTCGCAATTAAATCCTCTTAGATTGGTTTGTTTAGTTGTTAATTTGATTGGGTTTGGAGTTGGCTGTACAAGCAAGAGGAAAATGATAAGTTCAACAAAGTTTGTAGTTGGGTTATTGTCTGATGGATATCCTTTTCATGCTCATCAGGAAACCAAATGTTGAAACAGATGTGTAACAGTATTGTGATTGTGATATGAAAGTGGCAGTGCTAAGGCGACATCATTATTTGACCTTTTAATAGCTACTAAGCTTGGCCCTACGAAATACTACTGGGAATCATTTGCCCTGAGTGAAAAGGGTCATGAAAGAAATGTCTGGTGACAGTGAGAGCAACGAAGCAAGAAGAAAAGTTGCCAATGCAAACAGCAAAAGGACAAGTGCATAGCTGGTATCTCACAGACGCAACCCATCAGACGCAATGTGATTGAACATTTTATTACAAAGCCACAGTTGAAATGTGGAAGATGATACAGCAACTAAGAGGCAGCCATGAGTCCTTGACAGTTGCAACAATACAAGTTTGCAAATAAATTCAGACACCTAATCTTCGTCATCATCTGCAGAAAGTGAAATGGAATGTTGTTAGATGCCAACAGTAACAAATACAATGCTGCATTTTAGATGGTGCCATTAAAGCGGTTTAAGGGCACATACATTTGAATGACAGATTACAAATTGCAACTGCAGAGCAGCAGCATCCTGGCACATATATTTTACAGCCCTAAAGAGTAACACCTACCAAGGTACCAACATTAAAACCTGAACATACATCTATTTACGACATCATTCCATAGAACGCAACCTCCAATTCACCACCCAAAATCTCTGCTAGTATTTGTTAGGTACTTGTTTTACTGTGATTCTCAAATGAGATCGTTGGGGGGAGGGGAATATCTGACTAGCATCAGTCCTTAATAATTTCTGTCTCATTCAATTATATGCCAAAACAAATAATGCAAGAATAAATGTACAAAACTATAAATATATTAAAAAATTAAACATTTGCTTAATTTTTACAGATTTATTAAAGACCCCAAACTAATAATGTAAGAAAAACATCACATAAACGAAATGATAATATGGTGAATTTGTCGCAAGTAATTGTTGATAATTCTCTTAGCAGCAACACAATCAATGAAATCGGAACTTGAAAGCTTTGAACAATAGAATAAAACAGATACGCATAATATTCAAGAGAGAAGAAAGTGTGGAGAGATTCAGAACAAGGATACATTCTAGGTTCAGATTTGTGCAAGGATTTTCCAAGCTAATCAAGCTATTGACTTTATAATGGGGACACCGCCAGAGGTAGCATTGAACTAAAGCAGCAGGTAACATAACAATACAGGCATACTGTAAAAACTAAGATCAATGTAATACGGAGAATAGTACACATGTCCACTGGGTGAAATGGCTAATCATGCTATTCAAATACAGTACATTTAAAGTATCAGTATCAAGTAGGGAACTATTGAAAGATTAATCAGCACTTATAATTACTCTGTTTGCCGGGAAAGCTCTAAGGATATCCCCGTCGTCACAAGCAATGTTAGGAACAAATCCCATCAGCCTAGCGTTGCATTTTCGAGGGAAATAAAAGAATCTGGATGTTTGTCAGGAGGCTCTAAGATAATCCTTTACCATTGACATACTAAGTGAAAAGCTTCTGAGATATTTCAGGTCCTTGACATTCATGTTTAACCACTGTTTCGCACAAAACTTAGAGATATTTGCAAATCAACAGCTTAATCACTGTTCCACACAAAACTTAGGGATATTTACAAATCAACAGCTTAGAATGTGATTCCATTCCCACGTCATTAACACTATGGAGCACTAGAGAATATTTCCATGTTTCAAAATTTTTAATACTACATGAATTTGATCTGACTTTAAATGTGAAATTTTATCTTATATAGATCTATTTATCACGGTCACCAGGAAAACCAATTTGACATAGAATGGTAGGGTGTGCTAGAGGTTCAAGAATTTCAAAAGATCAACTCCAACAGACTAGCAATTATTTGAGCACTGAAATCAACACAGCATAATCAGCATTCCATAGTTAGGGATCCTCAAAGTGTTTGGAAAAGTAATTATACAATTCACTACGTAAATCTTCTAGTTACTATCCTCCAATGAAATGATAAATCATTAGTGGGCACTGGGCACTACGGGTATCAGTGTAGCAAACATGTAGGGCACACAAATTCAAATAAATGTTGTAGAAGTAGCCACAAACCAAAGTAGCGCCGCTCATTGGCTTGCTTGGCACGGTCGAGCATCTTGTCGAGGTCCTCCTTGAGCTTGTCATCCCACTTCACCAGCTGGTTCACGAATACCGCGCCCAGGCCCATCCCCAATACATGCTCCCAGGGATCTAGAACAATCAAGAAATAAAAATGCATCAGAAGCAATAACAAAAATTTGAAGGCAGACTGATACAGAGCCACAAAATGAAATCATGATATCAAGGGGAAAGTCCAAACCAAAAGGCCTACATTTTCGACAGGACGGCTCTCAAAGCGTGCGAATCGATTAGTTAGGAGCACAAAAAGTTCTTAAAATTTGTAGGCTAAGTGGACTGAATCGTAACATGCTGCCAGCAATTCAAGGCGCAAACCAGAGTCCACGTAATCTAAATCCAGAACCGGTACCGCATCTGGGACGCCTGGGATCAACGCCCAGACCAATCAGAATACTAAAGGGCAGGTGTGAACGACCTCAGATAAAACGGAACCAATAACCAGGACGACGCACCGAGCGCGGAACGCAACGCGGAGGCAGATCAAGGAACGGAGAAATGAACAGGAGATGGGGAAAGAGGACGGGACGAGGGGCTTTACGGCGCATGTAGGGGAGCTTGCGGAGGGCGTTGGAGTACATCTGGGTGCCCAGCCCCAGCAAGGCACCGATGATAGTAGGCGTCGCCGGCATCTTGCTCGGTGCTCTCCTCTCCTGTCGGGGCAGATGGGTGGCGTGGTCGCTGAGGGGAGTGGACGGCGAGGTCGGGGGCAGTGATGGGGGGCGCTTGGGACAGGAGCGTCCTTGCCTCTGTTGGATTTTTGTGGGCTGTTGCTGGGCTACGAAGAGCGTACCGTGGGCTGTGTTTGCAGCCTTTCTTTAGAAAATACGACTCCATCTATGCAAATTTCATATTGTTCGAAATATCTAAAGCATATTTCAGTTCATAAGAAAAGGAAAAGCTCAACAACACCTGACTCTTTCATAAGATTTAGAAAAATTAAATTCATTTGTTTCAAATTTGTGTTAAGATTCTTACATTTTTAGGATAAGAATATAAATGTTATAATATCATTTTCAACATATGATTTTTTTCTACACCATAGTTGCAGTTGTAGTTAGTGTATACTATACTGTAGTATAATTATGCTACATAAAATTACAGTGACGTTCAAAAGCTGCCTATAAAGGTGGTATGTCAAACTTTTTTTTTTTAATGTTACATCAGTCACTGTGTGTTGTTGACATGGAGCAGGAGGCTTAATTAGCCAAAGATACAAAAACGTGGCATATACAAAAGTAAATTGTAACTAGGCGCATAGCTCTTCTTGTCAGGTTCAAACAAGTATATGCTGCCGGGAGAAGCCATTTACAACCAACTGACAACAACATCAAAGTTAAACTACTATCGGTGGACGACGTTAGAGAAAATATATTGGAAATTAATGAGACAACAAACAAGTTTTGATCACGCGGTGTAACTCGTCAACCCCTAGAAACTTTATTAACTTATATACGTAGTATAGTTCTAAGAATGTGTGTGTGGCTTAGTTTTTGTTGGGACCTTAGGTGAAGTTTTCATTTCAACGCCGATATAAAAAAACCGAATCAAGGTGAAAAAAATTGAGTTAGTCATCAACAAAAGCGATCCAGCTAGCGCGCTGGCACGCTTCGTCATTCGCTCCAAAGTTGACATAATCAAAAGCAGTCAACAATGCAGGTTTCTTTTTCTCATACACGGTCTGAACTTACCATGCATATTTCTTATCGCGGCGGACTTATGTATATATAAATTAATTACTTTGTGTGAACAAGGCCATACCTTTTATTACTTCCTCACATCATTGGTGAAGTGTGGTTTACTCAACCCGCCTATGAACGGCCCTAGCTTCACCGCCCTTCTATACGGAGGATTGGGCATTCATCATAAATTCATGGGCTTTTTCTTTATCCGTTTGCATTACAGAATGTGGGAAAAGTTTTCTTTTTTTTTTTGTTATCGATTTATTGTGTGCTCCTTTCATCAACAAGCCTTGAGGGAACCTCCATATTTCTTCAAGATCATTGCTGAAGAAGGCCTAGATATATATTTTTCATTGTGATTTGTGTTCATTAATAATTACTTTCTTAAAAAAACATTACAGAATACGTGCGTGCGGTATATATGGTGCTTTAATAATTATGACGAAATGTATCTCTCATATATATAGTACTCCTCCCGTCCTCCGTTTTTCTTTTTGTGTCGTTCGGACACATGCTTGTAATTGTATGTTAGTTAGTTCTGTTTTCTTGTCTTAAACGACGAGTAAAAAGGATGGAGGAGTATTTAGTTATGGTTTTGAGTGTGATCGCCTTGCACCCAAATGAGACGTGTGCCGCACTGCTTTCTACATATGACACCGAACGTACACCTTTAGTATATTCACTCAAGACAAACCTGCAAAATGTGTAGGACCGGGAGCTGCGCACGCTTGCAACAAGATAAGACATTTTTAGTGACGACGATGGTGGAAGAGCTAGAGAATAAGAAAGGGGGGAAAACCTAGCTCGTTGCACTGGCAAACAGCGGCTTAAGGCACAAGATTCTCTCTTTTTCTTTGCCTTTTTTGATTAGATGTATAAGCTTGTATTGAAAAAGATAGGGCTGCAGGTGCAGGAGGTTTCGTGTGCTCTATAGTAGACGCTTTTCCACGATCATGAGCAAAGAAAAGGACACCCTGGGGAGACGTCTGATGTGAGGCCAGGTAGTATTGCACTGCCACTGTTTTTAATTTGCATTCAAATTCCCGGCGTAACTGTTGTTTAGGTGGAGCTGTTCTGTGAAATCTGACACTCAAATCAGGATCCAACGAACTCTTATTAAGTTAACAAGCCGGGATTAGTTGTTGTGCACAAGGCTGCATGGATTATATATATTTTTTTTTCTCTCTCTCTCTCTATATATAAGACTACGACGTTTAGATTAAATACGAGACAATGTTAACATAGAAGCTGATGAATCATTGCTCCTCACACTTATTATTTACTAGCTTCAACAGATCGAGAGCAGTGTGTGGTATTAGTTTTGGATAAACTACTTCTTAATTATTAGCCATTCAAAAAGATTCAAGTTTTCCTTATACTACCCACTATTAAAACTTTGAATTTCCTTTTAAGCCATCATTCTCTGTTTTCCATTCATCATTCACCACTCCCATCCATTAATATTGTAACTCGCAAATTGTAAATATAGATGCTGAAGTTGAAATTTTGTGTACCACCTAACGCGAGTGGTGAATAAGGAATGCATAGAAGAATAAGGGTTGAAAAGTAAATTTAAAATTTTGAGTGGATAATAAGGAACTTGAAGGGGTGATAAAGAATTTGCCTTAGATTTTTACCGCAATGCGATTCAGGAAATATTTGCAGCAAGAACACATAAGGTGTACACGATCGAGAACATAAACAGCTGTATATCTTTTCATGATTTAACATATGATTTTAAACGATTTACAGGTAATAAGGTGCTGCAAGGATAGCTGCACGTTGGCAATATGCAGCGGATTAATATGGAGCGGAGCGGAACCAAAAGTGCCCCTAATTAAATTTCTTACTCCCCATATGTGCACATATATTTTTGTACTACTAAGTTGACGCATGTTTCCTTTTCTGCGTAACTAACAATATTAGTAAGATTCAGGCATCATAACTACCACTAATATTTCTAGTTCTTAACAGAGGGGGGGGGGGGGGGGGGTAGAGCTAGAGAGGCAAAAAAGACTAACTAGAACATGGTACCTTCGATTCCCAGCTGGGCTTCGTATTATGAGTCCAGTGATATGATAGCAACGGTGTTTGTGTAGTAGCCATCAGAGTACGAGATAGAGATATACTACTATCAATCTTGGGGTGACTTTCCTTCAATATATGCTGACTGAGTAAGCATCGTCATTGTTGTAACAGATCAAATATATGCTGTATTTGTTTTGAGGTGTCTGCTGCCTCTTTATTTGCTGCCGTCACGTATACGAGACTGCATGCTAAGAGTCGCGGATTCACCGATGAATTAAATATACTTTGATTGTCATAGTGCTAAGGACTATTTTAATTTCTGTTCCAAAACAGGCCGGATCACTGTGGGGAGGAATCACCATCATTGTCGTCTCTCCAATGCTTTATTGGAGGTATTGGATAATTGGAAAATTATCTATATTTATTGATCATGCCACTCATTATTTTATTCCAAAAAAAATCTTTCATTTCTATATATATATACACGGGTCAAATGCGATTTATCGAACCTTTCTTATATATTCTGAGTGGTACATAAGTTATAAGAGAGGGAGACGCGAGCAGTGTGGATTCAAATTCATCGTGTCATGTGCAGGACAGTTTATTAACAGAGACAAGAAAAGGCACCCTTTTTGCTACATGAAAAGAAATCTATACTCCATATAGCTAGTGTCACAGAACAGATCGAACAGACGTTTTCTTCAACAACGACCGAGTTGTATATCCTATATATGCAGCACCGACAGTGTGTGTCGTCCATCGTCGTCATGTGTTGTGTTATTTCTCGTGTGCTTCAAGAGTCCCGGCCGGCAGCTTCCCTGCAACGCATCCTTTCCAATTGGACTCTCACAAGTTTTAGCAATCGCACGGTTAGCTAGATTAAAATTAACAGTAATCGGTTCCCGGTTGGTAATACTCTCTGCTAGCTACTGCAAAGGTTCAAGACAGATCCAGCCCGTTGCTGGATCTTGAGTACAATCGACGACATTGATATATACCCAGCTCTAAACTACTATATTAATAATTTTGCAGATGATGATTCACACTCCTCATAGTTTTTGTTCTGTGAAATGCCATTATGCGGGGTTGTTAACCAGCATATAAAAAACAATATATCGAATTTCTTCACAAAAAAGGATTTCTTTATTAATATATGGAATTCTTCATATAAACACATGTAGAAGACTCCAATTAATTATTTCTTCATAAAATGGATTTCTTGATTTGAGAGGTTAGCAACAATTTCATGCGCCCCGTGTGATGCCAGCACACATATATGACCAAACAAGTGACTGGCGAGACGACAAAACCACCACAGCGGGCAGGGGGCCTTTCCTCGCCTGATTTAGGGTCAAACAACTTTAAGAGATACGTTACGATGCACGCCTTTGGACTCGCCGTCTACTCCCTGTGCTCACGAATACTTGGTGTTTCAAATTCGGCACTGACAAAACTTCAGAAACTGATGCAACTTTAACCATCTATTGTGTTTCTCTTGAAATATATTTTTGGAAATCTATAAAAAATTTACATTTTTTAACCATATCAACGCATAATTGATCACTCATGTGATTAAAAAACAAGCTAATAAATACTGTAAAAACAACTATATACAAGATCAACAATAGACCAAATTGCACACGCGTTGAAATGTTATATACTTGCGACCAGAAAAGATTATGAGATTTTGTATGTGTCAACAAGTTTGAAATGTTATTTACAAGGAAAAAAAAGATTAGGATTCCCCTCGGTTAAAATGTAGTAATGAAGTACCACCGTTTACTTACTTACCAACTAAGCTCACACGACTTTATTTGGTTTTTCCTTCATCCACACAGAGGCATAAAGGTCAATTCACCAGCACGAAAGGGGGTGTGCCTTTGTGCGTGTGCTCAGCCCTTAAACACTGTTGTGGGGAGGAGAGAGGGGAAAGAGAAGGGGTCGGGCAGCCATGGGGCACCACTGCTGCAGCAAGCAGAAGGTGAAGCGCGGGCTGTGGTCGCCGGAGGAGGACGAGAAGCTGGTCAGGTACATCACCGCCCATGGCCACAGCTGCTGGAGCTCCGTGCCCAAGCATGCCGGTAACGACGACGAAATCCTTCCATCGATTCAATCCTCCTCATCGTCAAAACGCAAAATCTTTTTGTTCATGGGTGTTGCCATATCGATCGGCCCTGGCTCTCGTGTGCAGGGTTGCAGCGGTGCGGCAAGAGCTGCCGGCTCCGGTGGATCAACTACCTCCGGCCGGACCTCAAGCGCGGCACTTTCTCGGAGCAGGAGGAGCGCACCATCATCGACGTCCACCGCATCCTCGGAAATCGGTAACGTGTGCATGTCTTTCTTCCTCTCTGCCTT
This sequence comes from Oropetium thomaeum, assembly GCA_001182835.1. Classification (NCBI taxonomy): domain Eukaryota; kingdom Viridiplantae; phylum Streptophyta; class Magnoliopsida; order Poales; family Poaceae; genus Oropetium; species Oropetium thomaeum. The sequence continues at coordinate 1,993,665 of LFJQ01000015.1, read as the reverse complement.
CCTTCCGGCCGGTGAGTGTTGATCCACCGACGGCTGGCGCACTAAACTCACGGGATTCTACCCCGCCGTGTCACAGGTGGGCGCAGATCGCGAAGCACCTTCCCGGCCGCACGGACAACGAAGTGAAGAACTTCTGGAATTCGTGCATCAAGAAGAAGCTCATCGCGCAGGGCCTCGACCCCAAGACCCACAACCTCCTGCCGGCTTCCAAGAGCCTCCTCCACGGCGGCAACGGCGCAAACCCTAGTGGCAACCTTGCTGCCCAGTTCCACTCCAATGGCGCCATCGCCAACGGCGGCGGCGCGGCCACCACGCCGCCCTTCACCATCAGCTCGCCGACTAAGGCTGCCTTCGACGCCCTCACGGTCGGGCCGCCGCCGTCGGAAATGATGACGCCGGGGCTGTTCGACGTTCCTAACCCCGGCGTGCTGATGCGCCAAGACCAAGCGACGATCCCCGGCGGGTACCCATACCAGGACAACGGCCATGGTGTGCTGATGAGTTTCAGGGATCAGAATGCAGGTCTCCAAGCGTCCATGGACTTCATGAACGGCTCGTCGTCCTCCTCCTCAATGGATCACGCCGTTGGCATGCAGAATGGCTTTAGTCAGGGCATGCCTGCTGCGGCGTTCATGGACGAGACGGCGGCAATGTGGGCCGTCGAGCCAGGCATGGGTGCAGGGATGGAGGTGGTGCAACAGCCACCGCCGCCGCCACCGGTGGTCGTTCACCCGACGGCGGTGATGAACGGTTCTGGTGGCGCAGTTACGGACAAGGGCTTGGACATGATGGACGTCTCCTCGGTTTACAGCAGCGTTGGAGCAAACAATGCAGCGTTCGATCTGGAGCTGATGGAGTCATGCGATTTGTTCTGCAGCGGCGGTGGCGGCGCCGGCAACGCCATGGAGCACCTGCAATGGGACTGCTAAGCTCACTATGGTTCTGATCACCTCTTAAGTAGTTATTTTACCATGTTTTAGTTCGATGTCTTTCTTTCCTTTCTTTCTTTTTTTCGATTCAGATCGTCATTTCAAGCAAGAAATGCATGCTGAGCTGGTTATGATGATGAACTCGGTCTAATTCCATTTCAATAAAATTTAATCTTAAGTTCCATCCTGTTTGCTCCGTCATATGGTTTTACATCGTTATTAATTTTATGTTGTTTATTTACATATATGCTCCTAACCTGCAGCTATATCATTTGAAATTGAAATAACATCTCAGCAAGCTGGTGATGAATTAATGGAAGCGATACTATTCACATTTCTGAGCACACGCCACAGTTCTTATCTCTTTGCACTCTGCAGTCTTTTCTTGCACTGCAGTCAACTCATGCACGAGGAACAAGCCAGTTACCACCAGCAACGACGCATAGGTTTTAAACTTTTAGTGCAAGGAAAGTTGTTCAGTTTTGTCAATTTATGCATCGGCATGCAACAAGTTTCTCCAACAAACACTGCACCTTGCATGCTTGCAGTAATGCCTTTTTTGTATCCGTGCACTGTATTGCAAATTCATAATAGATATGCACTGTACAAAGAACTAAAGGGTTCTTCCTTCAAAATTTGGAAAAAATCAAAAATTAATGGATAAAAATATCTCAGGGCCTTTAATAAATTTGGAATAGAGTCATACTGTATGATCACAAGATTTCCATTTTTTTCAGAGTGTATATGCGTTATGACATATTTGGTGTGTACTCTCTGGAAAAGTTACATGCTGATCTTTTTGTTCTTCTTAAAGAACAATTATTTCTTTTTTGCCCCCTAGACCCTAGTTGATTACGTGTATGCTCTTGTTTGAAAAAAAAAATTATATGAAATTTTAGTAAAAAAATAATTATTTTTTTTATATGTACTACCACCACTCATTTTAGAAAATATGAAAAAATGTAACACACACACACACACACACACTTTATTTTGTGTAACATGAGTCAATAATGTTCAACAGATTGTATCATTTAGGATGAGTTCTTGCGATGTTTGATACTATATGAGATAGGTTTTTTACCGTATACATTATTGTTGAGAAATTCACACCCATGGGGATTTTCCTGCATGTTTGAAAGACAATACACACCCCTGTAAATAATAAAGAGTTGAAGTAGGAGAAGGATTAATTGTCGGCATCCTCATACTTAGGACGATGTGTGATGCTCTCCCGCACAAACACATCGGCTCCCTATGACGTGGATAGTGTCCATGTTGAGAGCACATCGGCTCCCTTTGGCTAGGCCTCCTTTTCATATATCCCTCCTCCTTGAACGGCGTCAGAGGACACTAGTGATGGCAGCATGGACCATGAGACGTGATGACGACTGAGACCGAGGTGATACGTTGGTGGGCGAGTTAGCGTGGGCAACAACATCTTCGGCGCATCTAGTGCTTCTGGGGACACTAATGACTGCGGAGATGAACGAAGGTGTCGTCATTGCAAATGCACCACCGTGGTGGCGCGGCAGTGTGAACCAAAAAGGGAGGCGGAAAAGGAGAGGGATGGGCATGCGAGGAGCTAGAGTTTTAGCCGCCACCCCTTCATTTTATACATGGGCTATATTTAGGGGGCTGCAGCCCATGTATCTGACCCATAAAAGATTATTGTTCTTAAAAAAGACCCTACAATAGAATATTTTTGTTAATATTTGCAGCATGTTGTTTGTAAGTTTGTAGAGAAACCCTTGAAATCTGTGTCTATTTACTTTACAATGGTTTGATGTATCTTTTATTCATAATGATGTTGAAATCTAATACTTAAATCTCAAGACATAGGTTCTACCGCAAAGAACCTAGTGAGTTGTGTGTAGGTGATCGCCGGGCCCTAACTCCGCCACTATTTATGAGGATTCACTCCTATAAATTTATGTATGCATATGATTCCCCTCTGATTAAATTATGAATAATTGGGCCTGACGATCTTGAGATTATTCACGAAGTTGCCACATATGTATCTCACTATCGATAGAGATGTTATCTAGTACTTGCTGAATGAATAGTTAATACTCCTTTCATTTACAAATAATTGACGCCGTTGACTTTTTTTGTAAAATTTTATTATTTGTCTTCAAAAAATTGTTCACATGTGTAAAATTTAAGTCATGGTTATATTTAGTATAAACTAAATCATAATAAAATATATGATATTGATCAATTTTTTAAAAAAGATGGACGGTCAAAGTTTATAGAAATGTCAACAACGTCAATTATTTATAAACATAGAGAGCAGTTTTTAATGCTACTCCTCTTTGTGGAAACTCAAATTTAGAGATGAACAGATTCTACCACAAAGAACCTAACGAGCTAAGTTGTGTGTGTTCAGTTTGCTCTCGTGAGTCACGACCGGGGGCTGCCGTTTCCCTTGTCACATTATTAATTTGTTTTCAAGGTTGTTCTGGATCATTTCACTCGATTGTCATGTCGTCCGGTGTGCCAAACAAGCACGAAAACAGCCATCATCAATTGGAGAGATAGGGATTAATTGAATGAGTATATGCAATCTTTTGAACAAGCAAATTAAATGTCATCCTTGAGGAATGTAATAGTGGAGACAAGACCGTACCCATCCGGACAACCATCATCCATCTACCTTCTTTACACGTAAAAATATTTGTTGACCACCTTTTTACATACGTCAAGTACACGAGCTGAAAATACACACACCAAACGGTTCAAGCAAGTTACGGAGTCTTTTAGACTAAGAAAAAGTAAGATCAAAAGGAAGAGAGACCATAATTTCTCTGGGGAATCTTGTGATTTAACCATAGCTCAATTGAGCACACGAAGAGGGAACATCGGAAGAACAGGAAACAAACCACACGCCAAGGTGTTCTAAGCACGAATCTGCAAGAAACCTGCTGCAATATAGGCAACAGCAGCAGCAACAAGTTGATCGATGGACAAGGCACAAACTATATGTATAAGCGGTACACTTAACCCCCAGCTAAACAATTGTCCAAGTCTCTTCGCCTTTTAGGTGAGCTACGTACTGTACAGGAAGACAAGCCTAGCTTTTGATAATTAATTTATTCAAGGGAGGTCATCACAAAACATACTGCAGCCTCACACCATAACTGGAGATGAGAGCGACGCAGGATACGTAGAATAATCACCATCACGCCTTGCAAAACTATGTTTATTGCCGAACTCTATGTGCACACAATAAGTTGAGACATCTCCATCGAAATGCTATTAACTGGTGGAGCTCCAGGTAACCATCCATGCAGATGTGATTATTATTGTTATTATTATCTGGTCTCTTTTATTTCCGTGTGCTAGGCTGCTAGCTTCAAATGTTCAGTAACTTGTAGAACCCAACCAATTTGGACAGCCTAACAGCCTTGAAGTGAACCGAGAGGCTCGTCGTTAATTACCGACCGGCTGCGAAAACTACGGACGCTTGAACTAGGTTGAGTGACTGAAAAGTAGAGAAAATAGGTGTTGTATATGGTGCAGCACCACCGACAGTTGCGATCCACAGTTCTCATCGTGTGTGTAAGCTCTCAGTATAATATACTACTAGCTTTGTAAATGTGAAAATAATTGTAAAACAATAGCTGAAAAGTAGTGCATTTCTAGAGTAATAGTAATTAACTTATTAGACAAAGAAATGACGACACGCTACTGATTCGCATTTGAGCCCCTTGAGAGCTGTATAGAAAGAGTACAGACTTAGAAAACTCTTGTTCTTGTCCATGGTCATTTACTGAATATGAAGTCAGCCTAGTCTTTCCCTTATCATGGGTAGCTAGAGTGCGTGCATATGTGAACCCCTTCCACTGCAAGCTTATCACGTTATACGCTTCTTATTACAAATTACAAATATTTTTTTTTCTTGCAAACATAGGAGAGTTGTGCTTATATTAAGAAAGGGTAAAACCCAGTACAACTCACGCCACAGACACGAGAATCTTAGTTTACATTGCAAAAAGGTTTTCCAGACTGACTTGCACCCTTTTAAGTTTTGCATTATAATTATATATATTTTGTACTAAAGTTGCAAAGTTTTTGCACTCCCTAAGATTCATAGCTTTGTCCGTAGAGGTCGATAGACCCTATCTGAAACCTCGGATTGGCATTAGATTCTCTTGCATGTAGAAACCTAAACCTGGAAAAGCAAAATTGAACCATATCAGTAAAAATGGGCAATAACTACGGCATAAAGTGTGCATCAGCCAGTAGCATAAAACCTACCGGAAAGCATTTGTCTTATATCTCTTATCCACAAAAAATGATTTGCGACAGAAACGGCTCTCAAACAATTCAGAACTTCGAGCATCAATTGTTATCCATGTAGAACCTCCATCTGCACTCCCTTCGAGAACCCTACAATACAATTACAATTGCGGCTAACAGAGGATTACCTTCAAAGGAACCAAAGGTACAGGCATATCTCCTGGAAACTTCAATTTATAATGTTTTTCTGTCTACTCATTTAGTGCAGGAAAATAAAATAGCAGGGTTTACTTCTTGTAGAAGTGGCCTAACAACAAATTTAGCATTTTGCATCTTAATAGATGATTTCAACCAAGATATTTGAAGACCATCTATGGTCAATCACATTGGTTTTAAGATCTGAAACATTGGTTTTTGCCCTCTAAGAATCATTACACAATCAAAGGAAACGAAGAACTGTGCATGGCTTATTTTATGCGTATGACAAATAGCATATACTAGAATATGCAGTCACACAGATTAGGGTTACATAAGACTACAAGCATTTTATCATATTTTCAACAATGGGGATGCTGTAAAGCATTGGATACCAATAAATTTCCCTTTTGAATTTTGACATAAGATATTCGATGATGAAACGAAAACCTATGAAACTGTCGAATGCATAATTAATACTGAATTTTGCAACGGAAAAATGTGCGTTACTATACCAGTCCATTGGGTCCCTCTCTGGAGCATCATTAGCTGACATCAGATCATATGACTCTAACTCACAAGTTTGACCATCAAGCATTCTATAAATCAGCCAGCATCCTGCATAACTCCGTTGTAAGCCACAACAAAATCAAAAGTACTTCAGATTTGCATGCTATTTAACGATTTTTGCACCATGTTGAAAACATTGAACTGCATAATAATTGACTGAATATTAAGATAATCTTCCAATAACTCGACAACGATGTGACGGTTGGCACATTAGTACAGAGGAGACAGTAAGAAAAGGAACATAGATGGCTAGACTCGGATGAATACAACCGTATTTTTAGTAAAATATACAGTAGTTGTACTCACGATAACCAGGCTACCTTTGGATCCATCAGGTTCTTCCCATTTGGATGAACTGATGCCGTCAAAAGCTGCCGTTGCCTGAAAAAAATTTCAAACACATTAATGAAGGGCAAAGTGTGATAAATTGGTATTATAAAAACTCACAATTTGCATCACATACGATTCCAATAGGGAGTTGTTCCCTGCTTGCAAGAACTGAGCCTAAGCAGAGTCTATTGGTTCTTGGGAACTGGTTGCCTTTGCACATGATAGTATTATTCTTGTAGTGATTCAATATCTCATCAACAGCATCCAATGCTACTGGTAACGCTAAGGATGAGTGTATCGGATTACCAACCACAGTCACAAATTGGTGTCCATCTGTACCCAACTCTACCTTCAATGAAATAGCACGAAACAGCTTTTCAATGGAAGGAAACATCTCTTCAAATACCTGGTGTGTTTTACCTAATGTTACTCTTCTATTCTTAAAGTTAGTAGCCTGAAGATTAAGAATCAAGGTCTTCAATGTATCAAAAACTTCAATAGTTTGTTCTTTAGATATTTCTTTATCATTTATATGTGAGCAAAGAACAGAAAGGGCATCATATATTTCTGAAACATGAGCATCCACGCATTTCCGAACAGGGCAGGAGGAGCAACTGAGTGAATCTGCTTGGCCCAACTCTGACCTCGCTCTTCTCCACTCCACAGACCCACTTAACCTTCCAGGTAAAGATAAACTAGTTTCGACTTCAAGATAAGGAGACTTGCTAAGTTCTTCCAACTCTTCCTTTTCACGGTTCTCTAAGACTGAGAGGGCATCAGTTGACAGCTCAGTCCGATATTTTCTTGTTATAGATGTTAGAATAGCTGAAACATTATTTTCAGATGTAATTGTCCGCCTAGACAGAACCTGCAATGGCATGATACAGAAGATAGTAAACTTAAATTATTTTGATCCGGCATCCTCGACGCAAGCCACAACCAAGAATAATTATCTGTTTACCTCATGCCACTTTTTTGTATAGCGTTTTGTTACATCATGTACACCATCTTTTGAAATCGCAATAACATAATCTAACTTCTTGTTCCACCTAGACCAATACAACATCAACAAATGCAAACAGTTAAGAGAAAACTCTAAACACAGCAACACAGTATGCAAAAACCAGCGAAGCAGGACTGCATCTTTACCCTTTCTCATACAATAAGGGATTATCATAGACTCCTTCACATGGATCTAGGTGCATCCACCTAAACATCCCAGAATGTTGGCTTTAAAAATAAGCACAATAAAATCAAATTAAAACTAGAAGAGGTATGTTCAACTAACCTCCCGTATAAGTTTGAAAAACATTCTGTCCACACATGATCTGTGAAATCCAGGATCTGTAAATTATATAGATAAGCCATATCAATTGACTACACTATAGAACCTTGTGTGGTTAGTTGTTTATCTGTTGGTCAGTCTCAGTTGCTTCAGTTTGGTTTTGTTGGAGTTAGCCCATTAGTGGGGCTAGTCTTTCAGCCATGTACAGTGGAACGACAGTTTTAGGAAGTCCACTACGACTATGTACGTCCAGCTTTTTCAGCCTTGATATGTTTTACCTTTGAGTAATAAATTACAGTCAGAAAAGCAGTAACATTTAACTGCACAAATCTCAGTTTCCACTTTTGTTTTCAGTTTTCAGCCTAACAATTAGACTCAATCAGTAACCAGGGATAACTTAAAATTGAGCCAACTAACAACAGAGTAGCGGCAGCACAGTTTGCAGCGAGGGCATGTGAGTGCATGTAAATATCACAAGATTAAACGTCAATCTGAATGCTAAGAGGCTATTTTCAGAACTCACAAATGAAATTGTTTTGTTTCCATTTTTCAACAAAAAGAATGGCCATGCATTGTTGAATTAGGAGAGTTGTGTGAACTGTAGCCGCAAGAAATTCACGAACATTATAAGACTAACCAAACGAGCTTCATATCCGAAAACTCGACAGTAGAACGTGAAGCAATTGGCCCATTCTCCACAGCGTCCTTTCCTACTTTGTACAAGCTTCAACCAGAAAAAGGTGAACATTAAAACAGATAAATAGACCATCAGTTTCTAATTTGGTGGCACATGTTCAAAAGTAAGTATCTGCTGGATCATAAAATATTTGGAACACAGAACTGGGTATTATACCTTATGTGGATCATTGTACCTTGGGAAACGGGTGATACTAGAACAATTGCTGCACCTGAAGATAGCATGTCAGTATATGCAAATGAAGAGATTGGCCACAAGGCGACATGTGAAAGAGGTAATGGAATATTATGGAATTAAAGATTTGTTTTCTTCCTCAATTTATTCGGTTTCATTCCTCGGTAGATACACAACACAAAAGATAGGGAAAAGATGAGAATTACTCTATCAGACTCATTATTGTGACATGAATAAGAAACTAGGTGACATAAACACAACATATCAAACCGACTGCCATCAATTGATTCAAGTTAGTATTTACTCATAAGATTGTTAGGATCCCACAACCCACATTCATAATCTTACAATACTACGCCTCTACTTAAAATTTCTATGTTAATTACGATTTTATTACATCATTTTAATGAAAAATTGATATAAATTTTTGAGCTTTAGAAATACAACTTTACAACCATTGTTATTTGGACAGAGGTGATGTTTGTTAGTGCATCTCAGACTTGTCTTACACTGCAGGTACAGGTGCATGCAAAACATAGTACAAAATTATGCATGACAACGACTATAAAATTTAAACACACATTATCAACAATATAAAAAGGCATGGATTTGTACACAAAATTGAACATGTAAAATGAGTAGAAGACTTCAAATAGCAGTGACATGGAGATGTACCATCCAAACCAAAGATGTGAGAATCATGGGAGGCAAACCGAACAACATAGGAGATCAACCATCCAAACCAAAGATATAAGAATAATGAAAGGACAATCGAACAACATTCTACCGGATAGTACCTATAAATCTCAACACGTGAAGCACCAAATTCAATTTCAGTGGGAAGTGGGGTGCCCATTCCAACATTGGATGTCTCACAGGCACACCTATCACAAGGTGGCGCATTAACCCATCTGCAAATCAGCAATTATAAGATAAGCATAGAAGCAACATGTAGATACTTTTCCATATATAAACTGAACTGAACATCTTCAAAGCACTGTGACTATATCGGAGTACAAACATCACAAGTAACACCACAACAGGGTAGAAACTTAATGTGGACAATTACTGTAAATACCTTTATCACAAATAAAGTAAATTAACAAAATATTAAGATAGACATGTAAGTATCATCAAAGTTGTTCGGGGCACATTGATTAGTCAGAAAAGCAGTGCATGCCCTACTTTGTCAACTCCTTAACACTGTTTATTTTTTTTTCCAATAACAGTAGTGCAGTACTGTTTCTGAATACAGATCCAAGGTTCACATACAAGTTCCAGATTGGCAACGCAGCTATGCATGTGTAAATTAACAAAATATTAAGATAGACATGTAAGTATATGATTTGGTCTCCCTAAAAGATCGAGCTCCCATCATTTGTGAAAAACTGTGTGTTATGTACTATGACAAGAGGTACTTATGACAATTGCATAAAAAAAAGAATCTAATAATTGCAAGATGTTGATTTCAGTCTACAATTTATTAAATCATCCCACTTGCCACCACACATTTCTCAACAAAACAAGTTGAAATCAAACCTTTCTTGTCAACAATTGAGTTCAGAGGATACACAAGACTTTGCTTAATGAGAGCTTTTCATTACTTCCAATTGTTAACCTATCTAATGCTTGATGAGTCAATGGTACTGACGGGATTTGCAATTCAAACTAATATAGAAAATACTTCACAAATATCAGATTTGTAGCGCTGCAACCAGCTACAAACCACTATGCTGCCGTCTTAGCCAATCTCCCCACTTATCATACGGTCTGGCCTGTGGTCAAACTAGAAAACATATTGGTGCATGCTTTGGAGCTGCTTGTGATCACAGCACAATTGCATGGTGGCCTGCGAGGGTGAAGTGCAGACGCATTGATGTGGGTTGTACGCAGTGCACACACGTGACTGCATATAAGAGAAAGATAAGCATTTTGCATTTTCTTTTGATTATTTACGACTCCAATTGATGGGCTTTGACAATTTGACGCACTTAACACTGACCTCACCAAAATGATACTGATTTCGTTGACATTTTGATTTCTCTTCCTCTTTTCCCTTTTTTTTTCTGGATTTCTTTTTTTTTTCTTCCTTTTTCCCTGGGGAGAAGGTGGGGAGGCAGAGAATGGGAGGGGAAGGGGAGAGGTAGAAGAAGAAGCTAAAAACATCATTTCTGCCATGTCATTAGTCCAAAAATTGTCTATGTGTCATCCATAGTCCTAATCCTAAATAATGAATGGCTATTGAGGAGAGAGTCCTATTTTGATAAAGTTCACAAAGAACAAAATCTATCTTTGTTGTGCTTTGCCCAGGCTGATACGATTGGGGTTGAGAACAACTTTGTCATTTTGTGTGGCTTGACAGATAAAAAGAAAAACAAAATCGTAAAAAAAAGGAAAAGAGGCAATGAAATCAAAGTGCTAACACAATGTGTCATTTCAGCAAGATCAATGTTAAGCATGTCAAATTGTTGAAGTCCATGGAGTTGAGTCAAAAATAATAAAAAATAATGCCATATTTAGCATGGTGATTGGTGACCATCGTTTCGAACTGAGATAACATAACAGGGTTCCTATCACCCTGAGCGGTTATTTACACTGGTTTTGAGAGCTATGGGATGTGAGTTTGCTAAATATAAAAGTGGACTCATTAAATAATATAATAGAATAAAAGTACAAATTCACATAAATGCGGGTGATAGGCTCCAAGTAATGACTGAGAGGGCGTTATTTCAGTAACCTGAATGATTGCTTAAACCAGAAAAGCAATTGCAAAAGAAAGGCATGATCCTCTTCTTCTTTTGAAGGACTGAAGTTCCCTTCCTACTAAAGAATCATTGTAAGAATTACTAACCATCCATCTCTTGAAACAAAGAATGCAACATAAGAATTTGTAATCATGTAAAACAAATACGAAAAAATATAGTGGAAGATTGATAAGAGAATCATAAAATCGTTGTAGCTAAACTTTTATCAAAGGAAACATACTTAGTTATTCAAAAAACACATAATAATGTCGAAATATAAGATACGAGGGGAGGTAAGAAACAGAAAGTGAAACCTTGGCTAGTGAAACCAGTGCCTTTTCCTCTAGCTCATTTATTGGAACTGTCTTCCTTGCTGCTGCTTGTCGCACAGGATCTTCATACTACATCCCAAAATATGTTCACACTCAAGAACCAGAGATACTAAGACAAAGAAATGCCTTTTAAATGAAACACATTGTTATTGCATACCATCAGAACCTGGTTCATGTAAGGCTCAACTCTTTGTCTGAACACCTCTCCACCGTCAGTGCGCACGGTGTACTGTTGTAGTAGAAGTGCCTCTTCTTCCGCCTAGGAAAATTTCCAGAACTAAGTGTAGTTTTATATGAATCGTAATAGCTACTCTCTCCATGCCAATTAAATCGTCATTCTAGGATTCAAAATGTGTTCCACAACATTTGTCATTCTCACTGCCCAAGACACTTTTTCCCTTCCCAATACATCTCTATCACTCTCCTTGTTTCCTATGGAAAACACCTTTCCACCACTCCTTAATTCCCATGCCCAGAGCTAGAATTATTTTGGAACAGAAGGAGTATTTCTTTGGAGTTCTTTTTTCTCCCTTGGAACGCAATGCTGAAACAAATGTGTGCACCAAGACTAACATCAATTCAAAAGAACTCAATACACTGTGGAGTGCATTTGAGGAATCTTTCCAAGGATCAGCACTTTTTAACGCACAATAAAACAAATCCAACATTTAACAATTGAAACAATATAATTCCTACATGAACTAAGCTGTGATAAAGGTGAAGTGAAACGTTCACCTCACCTGACTCCCAGATCAAGCATAAAGCAACCTAGTCAACACTCTATCGAGTTCATATACCATCCCACCCACCTAATTCAAACATCATCTAAGCTGGAATCTGAATGCAAAGAGAATTCTAGAGTCTAGATACGCAAGCCAATTCTAAATGCTATAAAAAATCTCATGCAGAACAAAGTGCAACAGAAGCGAAGGTTGGTTCTAAATTTTTAATTGAAGTGTTCCTTACCAGCTTATGCAACATTAAAAGCAACGCAACGGGGTAGTCATCCCAAGTTTTATCTACTATTTTTACCTTGGTGATCAAACTAAAGCAAAGTAGGAAGCCATGAGCGATGAGGCAATGTTAACAACAATTACGCACCTGAAGCATCCTCGCCAGCTCCTCGTCGGATATCTCCTGTGCCTTCGCCGCCTCTGCCGCGGCATCCGCCACCCCTTCCTCCTCGCCAACGGCCATGAGGCGCAAGCGCTCGGATATGGCCTCCAGATCGGTGCCGTCGTCCACCACGGAACCATCGGCCTCCACCACGATCTGCGAGGAGTCGTTCGGCATCAGAGACGGGGAGTAAACAGCGACGCTCGGATCGCGGCGATGGCTATGGGTCTGCGAGGAGCAGAGGTTCGTGGGGGGTAGTTAGACCTTCTGGAGGTCGGGAGGGACGGAGGTGAGGGAGAAGATCTGAAGGCGGAGGATGTCGAGGCCGTGATCGGTGTCATACTGCACTGCGTGCTCCTCCGCTTCCCCCTCGCCGACGGCGGCGGGGTGTTGCCGGACCACGAATCGGCGAGCCACCATCGCGTTGCCTTCGCCGCTACCGCCCGTGTGGACCTGTGCTCCGAGTCTCCACCCAAAAAAACGGGATGGGTCCACTTTCTCTAATGAAGGGAGAGGCACTGGGCACTGGGCACTGGCGGCACTCTGACGGTGGGTACAGGCCTACAGGGTAGGCATACTAGTACAAGCCAGCTAGGCTTGATTTCTGCTGCTAGTAGTGGCCTGTTCTGCTTCTGTCGTCCACCGACTCGCACAAGTCTAACGGCGTTGGTAGAATTGGGTTGAAATTTTCAAATATAGTTTTGTAATAATTCCTTTTTTTTTGTTTTGCCTTTTCCTATGCCATAGTATGTCCTTCCTACTCAAATCCTACTAAGTTTAAGTGCCCTCCACCGTGCGTCGTAAAATAATAAATATATTTAAAATAGAAATTTATATAGATATTTAAAGAAAAAAAGAAATATGTGAATCCTTAAAAATAAGAAAATCTCAACATAAACCTATGCACGTCCAATTTTTCAAAACTAAAATGTTATAGAAACCAAGAGAAGAATTTGTTAAAATTAAGAAAGGAAACATATTAAAACTACTTTTAGAGTGTATTAATTGTAAAATTTTTTTGAAACATATCTGAAATAAACTGATACTGCTACAATTTCTTTAAAGAAGGATGAATTTTAAATAAATTTAACTAAAGTACAAGGTCTAAAATATAATTTGTTTCAATCTATGAGATAAAAAAAATAAAATTTTCAAACGTTTTTTTGGTAAAACGGACATTACGTATTGTACAGGATTGATGGGCCTCAATCTAATAAAAGCATAAGCTGTGGCGGTGCCCGCCGTCGTATCTTCTCGTCGCTGCCACAAGCCGTGCTTCTGCTCGTCATTGTGGTTACCTCAATTCTTTTGCGATTTAACTTTTGAATATTGTCCGTATACATTAATATTTTCAATATTTAGACTTTTATAATTTGAACAACTAACTATTAGTTTTGAAACATTTATTTTCACTGCTGAAACAAATTACTTTCACTGTTGGAACAATAAAAGAATATAAAACTATAGGAACTATTGATTTTTTATGACTGCAGCATTTGAATCATTCTAATTCAGAAAATTCAAATTCAAATTCAAAAAATTTAATTTCAAAAGTCTTAGAAAAGTTTAGTTTGTGGGGTCTATAAAGAACACTATGGTTCAAACGAATTCAAATCAAAGTTATGATTTAGTAAGAAAAAGTAAATTAAAAATTGAATATCAAAATGAATTTGTTCAACAAATGACATAGTGACACGCTCTCTTCTCTTTTGCATTTGTCTGGAACCCTTGTTAAAAGTTCATTTTTTCATTTCCTGATATGAAATACATTTTCGTTTCCTGAAATGAAGGATAATTTTAAAATATAGATTGCTGACAACTTACATAACTAGTAGTATAATTTATAGAGTTTGAAAGGCTACTCAAAAGCGCAGCGAGTTTTTAAACAAACGAGGAGAGCGGAAAGAGAAAAAGCTACTCTCAGAAATAAATTTCATTCTAGCTTCTGAGGTCTTAATTTTAATCTTTCGTCTTATTTAAAAAATTTATGTAACTATGAATTATATTATTATTATTTGATAGAGTATAAAGCATATTTTATATGTGAGTTAAAATTTTTATTATTCATATAAATTTTTTGAATAAGACAAATAATATTAAATTATGCACGGAAATCAAAAGTGATAATTATTTGTGAACGGAGGTAGTACTCAAAAGCGCGAGAATAGAACCGAAGCGAATCGCGGGCAAACTACTACTCATCATCATCGTCTTTCTGCCGAGAGCCTCAAACCGCCTGCAAACCTATAAAACCCGGGAGCAAAATAGGAAATCCCCGCGCTCGCCTTCTCATCTCATCCATTCCGCGCGGATGATCCGTCGTCCGCCCCGATCCCGGCGCCCCCGGCTGCGGCCGCGGCGGGCGGTTCGCGGCCACTCACCGCCTGCCCGCCGTCTCACGCCACCGCGGAGAACGCGCGGCGCCCACTCCCGCGCTGCCCGCCCCCACGTGTCCCCTCTGCCGCCCGGGGGCCCCGCCTGTCACTCACCGTCCCCGGGGGTGGGCAGCCGAAAGCGACGCGTGAAGCGCTCTGCCCTGCCTCCCTGCCTGACTGCTGCCCTCAGCGCCCGCCTCTCGTCACGCGCCCCCGCTCCCCCTCCACACCCCCCGATGCGATGGGTGCCCCTCGATAGCCGCGCCGCTCTCCTGCCCCAACCTCCGTTCCCCATTCGCCTCCCTGCCCTAGCCCCACGCCATCCCTTCCCCTCTCTCTGCGACTCTGCCCAACACCGCCGCAGCCGCCGCGTAGGCCTCACCACCGACACCCGCGAGCTTCCTCAGCGCGCGATCTGCTGCCGCCTCGGTGGATTCGGCTTCGATTCGGCGACACGGCGAGGTGAGGCGGGATCTTTGCTGCGCGATTTCTGGGGGTTTATGGGATTTTATCCGGGATTTTTATTGCGGAGTAGCTTTGCTGGCGGATGGAGTCGTGGGTTTAGGCCTGAGATTCGGATTTGAGCGTCGATGCTGGTCGTAGGTGTTTCCTTTTTGCGTCTGTGAAGTTACCCGCAGTGAGCTGTGAGGCTGCGTATGTAACGGTAGTGCTTCTGCGATGTGCGATGTTGCTGTTTGCATGCATGGTCCGATTGGATTGGAGCTACTCTTCCGTAGGAGCTTGCTAGTTCATTGATTCATTTGGTTTCTGCACTGGGTCTGAATGCAGTGAAAACGCGTAGGGAGATTCAGTGCATGAAATGAAGTATGGTACTAGTGATATGGCTCGATTGGATTGGAGCTACTCTTCCGTAGGAGCTTGCTAATTCATTGATTCATTGGGTTTCTGCACTGGGTCTGAATGCAGCGAAACGCGAAATATAGGGAGATTCAGTGCATGAAGTGAAGCATGGTACTAAGGAGATTCGTTGATTCATTCGACTGTTGTCATGATCTGGTTTCACTGTAAGATTTGTGCTGTGGTGGTTTATCATATAGTAGGTTCAAAATCAGCAAATCAAAGAAAGTTTGTGGTAGCTCTGGAAGCGATGCAGCATGCAGATGAGTTGATTCTTGCTAGCTGTGAATAAATGATTTGGGAGGAAGTGTTATGCAGAGTTTCTTATGTGATTTTGTTGTTTATTATGTTCTCTCTTTGTACATAAAATTTTAATTTGGTTACCTCTATGATCCTAACAAATTCACAAGGGACCGCCAGTTGTTCTGTTTGGACTTGTTACCTACTTCATCATAAAAGAACGATTTGTTTTCTACATATTTTTACACTGATTTCAGGTGTGCCAAAAAAAAAAAAGCTCATGGAACTGATAGCCTGAGTTCTATAACTATAAGGCACATGAGATATATATGTCCATTTATAATTGTTTGTTGACAGCGTACTAACTACAAAAAAAACATTATTCATTTTTAATACGTCTGTTCATTAAGTAGTGCTACCTTTTGACATGAGTATGTTGCACCTTTTGTTGGCAAAATATTATTACCTTAGACATCCATTATTCTAGTACATCAGCACTCAAGAGAGTTTGTATGCTTGATTGAGCTTTGTTCGATCTATTGTTTGCAAGCTGGTGTGTGATGACATATGCATTTTATTGTAGACAAAGGTATCGGTAGCCTATTTTGAGTTGGGCTACTATTGAATTAATGCATTCTTCCTTCTATTCATTGCAGTATGCATGTAAGCCAAGTGCTCTGACAATGAAGGAGAGTACTTCTCTATGTGATAGTGCTGCAGATGGAAATTGGGGCTTGAAATATAAGAGGAAAAGGAGCAAGTTGAAAGTTAGCACATCTAATGAGAACGAGGCTGCCTCACCAATATCAGACTCTCCCATGAGCCATGGTTCCACAAAAAAGGTCAAGCATGACACTAACATATCTCCATCAGCCAGTAAGACAAGAGGGCATGATGGGGTGAGTTTCTCATCCATTACATTTTCAATTGAATATACCTGCTTTCGTTCAAATTTTATTTCTGGCATGCTCTCTTATGATGTACCTTAGTATGTATACATGCAGAAGGATAAACCGATGATTTTATAATTTGGGCATTCTACAAGAAATATGTGAATTATTTGAGAACCTTACAGTTTGTTTATTTATTTGCCAAACAATTAGCAATGAAAATTCCCATATAGAAGCACATTCTAAAAAACATGTGAACCTTAACGTGCCATTGGGTTCTAGATACATGCCATCATCTATATCAAAGTCAGACATCTTATTAAATTATCCAAAAAAGAACAATTGCGACTGCGCTGCTAAGGAATTCTTTTGTTGATAACTTCTACCAATTTGATTGCATCATCATATCAATTCAACAACCACAATACTGTTGCAAGTTTAAGATATGCACTTACTTTATGACCTGTGTTGTGCCTTTTTCAAGTCTACTGATTTATATTATTTTTGTTGCTTTAGTATTTCTTCGAGTGTGTAGAATGTGATCTTGGTGGCAATTTGTTGTGTTGCGATAGCTGTCCGAGGGTATACCACTTGGAATGCCTCACTCCCCCTCTTAAGGTTTGGATCATTTCTGTACTTTTGAAAGGTAATTATTTTTATTACACTGACAAGGTTTTATCTCTTTGCATTTTATTTTCAATCTAGCGTCCACCACCTGGGAAGTGGTATTGTCCAAGATGCCGTTCAAAGAAAGGTAGCTTGAAGCTGTCAGGTAATGGAGATGCCGACACTTCTAAACATGAAAGAACTAAGAGGATGCAGGCAAACACTGCATCAGATAGTCCACCTTCACATACTAAGATCTCCTTTAAGACTCGGAGCTCTACACAAGACAAAAATGGATCAAATGAACAAGGAAAACAATCATGTGTTAGTACCGTGAAGGGGGGTGATATGAAGAATAATGAAGTTGAGAAAAAAAAGTCATTGATTTTACATATAAAGAAGCGCTCTGCCAAGATGTTATCTGCGAATGCCCAGCCCTTGAAGTCAGAATTCATTGGTGAACCTTCAGAAGAGAAACTTGAGAAACATGGAAGTGCTTTAAAACTGAAGAAACATCCAAGCCCCATGAGCTTGTCTGCCGATAAGTCTAAAATCAGGGGGCAAAATAGTCACAGAGATGGTAAAAGATCTGCTGGCAAAAGAGCCAAATACTCAACATCAGATGATGACAGTGTTTCGTCAACGGAACCATCAACATCTCTTGATAACAGTGAATCACCACCGAAAAGGAAACAGTTGGATGGAAGAACACCTATATCTAGCACCAAGAAAGGGAAAAAGAAAGTGAAGCTTGTTGATAGAAAGAACTCTGAGGTATTCAAACGAACATTTTATATGCTCCTGAGTGTATTCAGTTAGCAAATACAATTCTATATCTTTTCTGGAAATGTGCTGAGTGTTTTCTTCTCATCGGTACAACGTTGTGGACACAGTAGTATGTATTTTGTTCATGCTAAGATTTTTCTTGTTCATTGTAACACATTTTCTTGTGTAATTCGCTTACTAAGGATATGTGTTTTAGTTTTAACCTTTATTTTGTAAATAACTGGATAAGTTAGGATAGAGATTGCATTCATCTCTAACCATCCATTCCTCTTGTAATGTGTTAACACTTCTTCCTCTCACCTGGAACATCATGGAGTTTCACTCCTTTGCCTTTTAAGGTGATCTGATCTACCTTTGCAGTGGTTTTTGTCATTATTATCATGCAACTAAAAGAAGATTGTTACTTTTGTACTTCTTGAACAGAACTAGCTTGATAGCATACCCCCCACCCACCCGTTCTGTATGTACTATTATAAACTTTGTTATTGGATAGTTAATCTTTGTCTGCGAGTCTGGTAGCTGGAGCTTCCATTTCAGGAAGATGAGCACCTTATTTTCGATGCATGCTCTCTTATTCAATGTCCTAGTGGAGTAATTTTTTAACATGGGTATGTTCAGATCACTTTCATATACATGAAATTATGTGCAGGAGATGGGGGTGGTAGGAGGCACAATGCCAACTCCGCATGAGGATCATCAGGTTGGCTGTGGCAGTTATCTACTCTTACTGATCGCAATGTGCATGAGTTGCACTACAGTTATATTTATTTTATGTTCGCTCTTTTTCATATCATTTTTTGTCATCTTTGTCATTTAATTATCAAAATGCAATGTTCTTGTTGTAGGTCCATCGTATCCTTGGCTGTCGGCTTCAGTCAAACCAATTCAATCCGCCTTCACCAGCTTCATCCAAGCAGTATGAATCCAGCGTGCCAGAAGCTAGCCATGATGATGGAATACAGTCTTATAACAATGGTATAGTGGAAGATGTATGTGCTAATGAATCATCAACTCATGGTGGTGATAATCATTTGGATGATGTAGGCATTAAAACGGAGAGAAATGATAAAAACTGTGAAGATGGTCAGATAGGAGAAATTGTTACAGCAACTTCCATGAATGGTGAAGATGAGAAAGCATCTGATATGCAAATGGAAAAAGAAGATGCTGAATGTTCAGATTCCAGAGCTGATACTGTAGTCCTAACCAGACAAACAGCTCAAAGCAAATTGCATGGAAAAATAGAAGAAAGATCAGGAAATGACAACAGTGGTATTGGGCATGAGTTTTTGGTCAAATGGGTTGGAAAATCAAACATCCATAACAGCTGGATTGCTGAATCTGAATTGAAAATATTAGCAAAAAGAAAATTAGAAAATTACAAAGCAAAATATGGAATTAGTTTGATAAACATCTGTAAGGAACAGTGGTGTGTGCCACAACGAGTTATTGCTCTACGTACTAATGTAGATAAAGTAGAAGAAGCATTGATCAAATGGTGTGGTCTTCCTTATGATGAATGCACTTGGGAAAGATTGGATGAACCTACTGTGATGAAATATGCTCATTTGGTCACTCAGTTCAAAATTTTTGAATCCCAGGCCTTGGATAAGGATAAGTCAGAAATTATTGCGAATGGAAGAAACCACCAAGAGCTTAATGTATTGGTTGATCAACCGAAAGAACTTCAGGGAGGCATGCTCTTCCCTCATCAATTGGAAGCATTGAACTGGCTCCGAAAATGTTGGTACAGGTCAAAAAATGTTATCCTTGCTGATGAGATGGGTCTTGGAAAGACGGTGTCAGCTTGTGCTTTTCTATCATCCCTGTGTTGTGAGTTTAAGATTAATTTACCATGTCTTGTCCTAGTTCCTCTTTCTACTATGCCCAACTGGATGGCTGAATTTGCATCTTGGGCTCCTCACTTAAATGTTGTGGAGTACCATGGTTCTGCAAGGGCAAGGTCTATCATTCGCCAATATGAGTGGCATGCGGGTGATGCAAGCCAGATAGGTAAAACCAAGAGGTCACACAAGTTCAATGTTTTGCTCACCACATACGAAATGGTGCTTGTCGATGCTTCATATCTTCGTTCTGTCTCATGGGAAGTTCTTATAGTTGACGAAGGACATCGTCTGAAGAACTCTAGCAGCAAGCTCTTTAATTTGCTTAATTCATTATCATTTCAGCATAGGGTCTTGTTGACTGGAACTCCCTTACAGAATAATATTGGTGAAATGTACAATTTATTGAACTTCTTACAGCCTGCTTCTTTCCCTTCTTTATCATCATTTGAGGAGAAGTTTAATGATCTTACAACGGCAGAAAAAGTAGAGGAGCTGAAAAAACTTGTAGCACCACATATGCTTCGTAGATTGAAGAAAGATGCAATGCAGAATATCCCCCCCAAGACTGAGCGAATGGTACCTGTTGAATTGACATCAATCCAGGCAGAATATTACCGAGCTATGCTTACAAAGAACTACCAAGTATTGCGCAACATAGGGAAAGGTGGTGCTCATCAGTCGTTGCTGAACATTGTAATGCAGCTTCGGAAAGTCTGCAACCATCCTTATCTTATTCCTGGAACTGAACCTGAATCTGGGTCACCAGAGTTTCTGCATGAAATGCGCATAAAGGCTTCCGCAAAGCTAACTTTGTTGCACTCTATGCTTAAAATTTTGCATAAAGACGGTCATCGTGTCCTTATTTTTTCTCAGATGACAAAACTTCTTGACATCCTTGAAGATTATCTGACTTTGGAATTTGGTCCTAAAACATTTGAAAGAGTTGATGGTTCAGTATCTGTGGCAGAGCGCCAGGCAGCAATTGCTCGTTTTAATCAGGATAAAACACGTTTTGTTTTCTTGCTTTCTACGCGGTCATGTGGTCTGGGAATTAATCTGGCAACTGCAGATACTGTTATCATATATGATTCGGATTTCAACCCACATGCTGATATACAAGCAATGAACAGGGCACACAGAATTGGTCAGTCAAACAGGCTTTTAGTTTACAGGCTGGTAGTACGTGCTAGTGTTGAGGAGCGTATCTTGCAGCTTGCCAAGAAGAAATTGATGCTTGATCAGCTTTTTGTTAGCAAATCTGAATCGCAGAAGGAAGTGGAAGATATCATTCGCTGGGGAACCGAGGAACTCTTCCAGAATAGTGATAATGTGAATGGTAAAGATAGTGATGAAGCTTCTGGCGCTATAGTTGATGTTGACTTCAAACATAGAAGAAGAACTGGTGGCCTAGGTGATGTTTATGAGGACAAATGTGTTGGCAGTTCTACTAGGTTTGTTTGGGATGAAAATGCTATCATGAAGCTGCTTGACAGATCGGACCTTCCATCAACTGTAGCTGAAAGCACCGATGCTGACTTGGACAATGATATGCTTGGTACTGTTAAGGTAATTTGATTTGTACTAATGGTGGCTCCTTCTGCTATTAATCTTTGGTAAACTACAATATCAAGATTGTTTTTTTTCTGCATGCCAAACTTTATATTTTCTTTTATATTTTGGATACCATTGCTGTTATGACATAGTTTTTACCTTATGCTATGATGACATACCTCTTGAGATTTGTGTTAATATCCATCTCTTTGATTCCCTTTGCTAAGCAGTCAATCGATTGGAATGATGAGCTGAACGATGATCCTGGTACCAATGAGGATATCCCAGATATGGATAATGATGGTTACGTCCAGGCATCTGAACCAAAGCAAGGCAGTGCCACTCGTGCAGAAGAAAATGAATGGGACAAACTTTTACGTGTCAGGTACCCTGCAAGACCATACTTGCTTGCCATTTATCATGTGTGCATTCTTTTGGGCTATTCATCTGAGATGGATGCCACCCAAGTAACTGAGATGCATGAAGGTGGCCTCAGTTGTTAATTTTCTTAGTGAACATACATATTAGACCACCTATATTTACATTGCCCCCACCATGCAGCAGGGACAAGATTTGACAGTTCATTCAGGGAGGTCAGGAGGGGGTAAAATATATTTATGTCACAGTTTTTTTTTGTTCTTATTTAGTTTGCATCACATTGAATCAAATGGAAAAAGTGAACTTGAATTGCTCCAATGGTAGTATATATGCACAATTCTGATGTCAGGGTATCAACATGTATGCTCTATGCCATCATGTTCCATTTATTAGGGGAAAAGTGTGCAATTTTGCACCATTCCCAATTTGTGATAAGTGCATTAGTTGAAGTTTGCAGTTGAACAGGACAAACATACCCTGCCTGTATTGCATTGAAATCACACTCAGAACCTTGGAAGAGTTTCACTGCCAAACCATATCTACTTAAGTACTTTGATGCCACTTCCGCTTTAATGGGGCAAGGGAAGGACAATGTTTCTCTAGTAATTGTGATAATGAGTGTGCTTGTGCTTGGTGCATGCTTCTTTAGTATTAAGAATATGGCAAAACATTAAGTGCACAAATTATATTATTTCAGATGGGAACAGTATCAAATCGAGGAAGAGGCATCTCTTGGCCGAGGTAAACGATTGAGGAAGGCTGTTTCTTACAGGGAAACATTTGCGACACTTCCTAGTGAAGCTTTAAGTGAGGTACTTTTGCACTGTAGCTTGCTGTGACATTCTTCTGTCCTATCATGTAGTGATGACAATTTTGTGATCTAATTAGGAAAAAAAATCGCTTATGCCTGTCTTTCCTAGTGATTCTCTGCTACCAAGTACGTGTCAATTATGACTAGACACAGACCATTCTAATCATGAGAACTAAAGCAACACCTGTGAAGAATATCACAAGTGCAAATGCTTGGGCATTCAGGTTGCAAAGCGAAGTTATTTCAACCATTTAATTCTGTTTGTTATGTGTTGCCCTGGTGTATGTGATTTGTGAAATAAAAACAATCCACTCTCTCTGTCCCATTTACTCATCAGACCTTTGGTTGGCGGTCCTCGTGTATGGGATGGATCCAAAGCATGAGTTAAGGACCGAACCACAGGAGGGCTTGTGAATTTTTTTCTCAGCCCCACATTGCAGGTGCTTCTCTTTAAAAAGAATAACTGTGGGGGTGATCTCTTCCTTGGAGGCTGAGTTTTCTATTTTTTATTTTTTTTGAGGAACATTTCTCTCCTGTCATCATATCATACCTAATTGTTTATGCCATCATATAGGCAAGTTTGTCAATTAATATTTATATGATGAATGAGATGATGCATCATTAATTTGCTCTAGTATGTTCCAGTCAGTAATTGTTGATGTAGGAGAATATCTTTAGATCCTAGCATTCCATAGCAAGCGCTTTTGGCTTATTTGTTGAAAAATTGTTGTGAAATTGTTGAATGGCTAATTCTCTCTAGCTTCTCATACATTTGGCCTTATTTCATTGTTTCTTTCAAAGCAGTTCTTTGACAATTTAATCTGGTTTCTTGGTGGGTTGAATGGATAATTCTCTCTAGCTTCTCATGCATTTGGCTTTATTTCATTGTTTCTTTCAAAGCAGTTCTTTGACAATTTAATCTGGTTTTCTTGGTTTTTTTTTTTTCTAACATTTTGTTCTTTCTGCATACCATATCATATTTGTAGGCATAAGGAAGAATAACCATGACCTAGGGCTTATAGTAGAGGATCAATGCATTATTTTCTACTCATACTTTAGTCGACTCAAGCAGAACAATTGCCTATTCTGATAATGTATACAGAACAGTCTCAATGTTGAATGTTTTTTTTTTTATCATTCAAACCTCTTAAAATGAACCAGCAACCTATGCTTTACTGAATGCTGAAATGATTTTGTTTTACGGTAAAAATGATGTTTATTACTTAAGTTTCTAATCAATTCCACAGGGATGCATCTTTCACGACATGTATGAAATAGATTTGCTGGCTAATTCTATGACTGATTATGGCTTTAGTTTCAGTGGTCATGTGCCACAACATAGAAGGATTTTTGCTTGCTTGAAAACTCTATATCTTCTGTACCGTGCACATGGATAGCAGATTTTTCTTTTCCTCGAATACGCAGGAGCTGTGTATCATTGTATTAAGAGAGAAAAAAAAGGCCCCTTACAAATGTAAACCCCTCCCAATCTGGGCTGGTCTGTGAGAGGGTGTTAAAAAAGCAAAACAAAGTTGGACTTAGAAGAAAACACTGAGAAGTGAGGCCTGACCCAAAAGAAACCCGAAAACTCCTACAATCCATTACCCCTGGACCCAGCGCTTCCAGCTTGTGTGCTCCTGCAAGACACCACATATGTCCCACTTTGCTACTTCCCTTTCATGCGCAGCACTATACACATGCACTTGTGCAATGATTGGTGATATTCGTATGCAGGACTCTGATGAGGGTGATGAACCAAAAAGAGAATATACGGCTGCTGGACTAGCCTTGAAGGAAAAATAGTATGTTCTCTTCTCCAACATTTCCTCTCTTTTTGCACTCCACTGGATTACTATATGTGCTTGCACATGTACAGTTTCATCTTCAGGTACTGATTTACATCTGGTTTTAACAGTGGAAGGCTTCGAGCTAGACAAAAGGAGAGGATTGCTCAGCGGCACACAATCATGAGCCACACTGATGATAAATTTCAAGAGTTCATGAAATCATATAACCCGATTGCTGAGGAGCATGATAATCCTCTGATAATTGTAGAAGATCCAGATTCTTCACAGCCATCTGGGGCTAAACGTTTCAGTGAATCAACTGCAGAAATGAAGCAATCCTCAAAAAAGGCAAAAAGATATGCTGAAGTCCCTCGAGACTTTTATTCATCTAAGCACCACTCAAAAGCCATCAATGTCTTAAATCCAGGGAACCAACATCATCTCTTACCCGTACTTGGTCTTTGTGCCCCAAATGCTGATCAGGTGAACTTGTACAAAAACTCAAGTTGTGGGTCAAGCATGAAGGAGCAAAACCGGGCTAGTGGTGATGTAGCCAATAAACTGCTGTCAACTCCTGCTGCTGAACATTCAAGCGAGCAGAGAGATGAAACCGAATCAGCTCCGGTCAAGGCTACCTTTCGTGGTGCATCTGAGGATGCTTTGCGAAGGCTAAATAAATCCATCCCAGATAGTTATTTTCCCTTCAATCCTGTATGTTCTCTTCTCTGTTTCAGCATGGCCACTTCTTTGGTGCCCTGTCAGCTGAAAATCTCATATTGGCAGTCACTCAACTTACATTACTTAATTTACAGATATGTAATATATAAAAATGAAAATGAGCAATTGTTTAGTTGAGCATGCCATCATTTTTAATCTAGCTAAGAATATTCATGCAGGAAAAATAATATGGTTCTTGTATGCAGATTGCTCCTGTATCAGGGAAGAGTGGTGATCCTATTGAAAATTCTGGACCTTCCATTTCTCCATTTCAAGGGAAGCTGGGTCTTCCGACCTTTGATCTGGAAGGCAGCATTCCACTTAAACACAAGAACTCCATGCCAGATATATTTCCCAGCATGTCATTGGGCACTAACAGGGATTATGTCCGTAATTCTGTTCCAGAGTTGCCAAACTTCATGGCGGATATTAGTGGTACTTCGAAGCAACAATCTCTTATGTCTGGCCTCCTTCCAGGTTTGGGTCTTAACCCAGTGCAACCCATGCACTCAGCAATGCCTGAAAATCATAAGAAAGTCCTCGACAACATTATGATGCGTGCTCAGTATGCCAGTAGCAAATTCTTGAAGAAGAGGTCAAAGCTTGATTATTGGTCAGAAGATGAACTCGATGCTCTGTGGATCGGAGTTCGTAGGCATGGAAGGGGTAATTGGGATGGCATGCTTAGAGATCCAAAGTTGAAGTTTCTTAGCAACCGAACTAGTGAAGAGCTGGCTGCAAGATGGATATTGGAGGAACAGAAAATTATAGAGGAGCCTATGTCTACTGCAGCCACCAGATGTTCCAACTCTGCATCATTTTCTGGAATATCTGATGCAATGATGTCTCGGGCACTGAATGGAAGTAACTTTTCCAAAATGAAGATAGAACAACCCAAGCTACAATCTCACTTAACTGATATTCAGTTAGGATCTGGTGACATATTGTCAAGATTTCCCCATACTGAGGTTGCTAAGTACATGAACTCCAGTGAGGGTGGCCCACCACAGATGCCATGGCAGGATTTCAAGCATAGATCGACTTATGGTGGAGATTTTCCTGGCAGCACATTTGATAAGTTGGAGAGACCTGAAATTGGGCCGCTCCCACCATTTATGCCAAATCCTTTTATGAATGAAACCATTGGTTCACTTCCCATAAACAGAAAAGGCAATAGTTCCATCCAGCAGAGTGACATTGGGTCAAGTTCTCATGAGAACTTTCTTCGTCATGGTGTCTCAGATGGACAGATCAACATGTTTCACGAGATGCAGTGCCGCATGATGTTAGGAAAACAACCGGTTGAGATGAATCTCAACCGCATAAACCACTCAAATTCTCTGCTTGAGAATTCTAGTGATTTTGGAAGTTCAAAATCAAACAAGCTACCACATTGGCTTCAAGAGGCTGTACGTGCTCCCCAGTCCAAGCAACCTGAATGCGAATTACCAGCAACTGTTTCGGCAATTGCTCAATCTGTGTGCCTGCTTCTTGGGGAACTAGAACCGTCATTACCTCCATTTCTGATCCCAGGACCTCGGCTTTCTTGCCCAAAGGACCCAAGGATTACTTCAAAGAAGAGGTCGTTCCGCAAGGCTCAACAACATACATCTCAAGTAGATAATGCCAAAATCACATCTAGCCAATGTGATGAATATAGTACTACTTCCACGCCCCCGTTCACCAAAACTTCACCCACCCCTCCTGCAGTTGATGGCAATCATGATGCCACCCCTTCACTTAACTTGAACTCTCGATCGTCATCTTCAACTGGCAGTCTCAAGCAAGATGAGTTACATTCCGCAGTTGTAGAATTGCACCAAACTGTGGAAGGTCAAGAAGCTACTGGTGTTACTTGTGTGTCTAAGCCAGAGGTTGCTGATTGCCAGAAAACTGGAATCTTTGTGGTGCCTGCGAAAGATGCTACTGACCCTGACCCTTGTGAAGCCACTTTGGCTGCATCAGATGATTCAATTCCAGCAGTTTCTGCATTGCCAAATTCTGATGATGCACCTGAGGAAAGCAGCAGAGCAGCTGTAGCAGCTGCCATATGTGTTGATGAGGGGTTGAAAGAGGAAAAACAACTAGACATTGAGGGGAGCTCTGGAAACCCGGAGGAGCCAATGGAGAAACCAGTACCGCATGAGGAGACCAAGGATTTGGAGCTGATGGAGCAACCAGCTCGACCTGAAAGCAGGGACTCAGTGGCTGCCCTTGAGGACAGGAGGAATTCAAAAACCACGGAGAAACAGAGCTCTCTTGAGAGAAAGGATTCAGATGCATCCCGTTCAGTTTCAGCTGAAGTAGTCCTCGAAGAAAGAGAGCAGAAAATCATCTCAGATGAGCATTAGACTTGAGCGATTAGCTCTGTATTTGTCCTTCCAAGTAGTTAGCACTGGGATTTTCCCTTACCCAATGTTTCCCGTGTGGTTGATCTTGTGTTTTGTATGATTTGTTAGTGCAGAGTGCTGATAGAGTAAAATCCAGGGACTAGTAGCAGTAGTAGTCCAGGGCTACCCCGGCGGGTTCAACTCTTGAGATTTATACATGAAATGTGTATATTTGCTAATCTGGTGTGGGCTATGTAGTACCACCACTATTCATTTATCTGTACGTATATGGAGTAGTAAAATATCTCTTAGCCTGATGCTATATTTGCTTGTTGAACCTGCACCTTGTGCGGTTGCATGACACAGCGTACGGCTCACAAAGTTAACATTTGCTTTCTTCATTGGCAAATATAGTGTGTGTGTGTGTGTGTGTGTGTGTGTGTGTGTGTGTGTGTGTGTGGGTGTGACCTTGTTTCGGTTGTCCGTGCATGCGAGTTGTTGTGTTTACCATCAACTATTTACAAGAATAGGATTATTTTGTTCCGTTAGCACTGAAGTATCCTCGGGAGGTATGGTCAAGGCAGTGCCAAAGCTATCCGTGCAGCCAAGATGCTAAAATTGAATGTTGGACTCCAGCATAGGGCCCGTCTTGTCTACATTCAGGAAAAACGATGAAGAATAACAAGACAGTATTTGCAAGTGGATAGGTGTAGACATCATTTTTTTAAAGGAAACTGGAGGGGCTCGTCCCCCTACAGAATTTATTAAAATAACAAAGTTTATGTACAGTCAAAACAGAAAAATAAACACTACTCAAAACCCCATCCAACGTGAGATATGTTATCTCTTGCTGTCTATCCATATCCTCAATTGATCTTTATGCTTGTCCTTCGTTCTTAGACTAATCTTTATGAGCTCTTTAAAAAAATTAATGCGTGTCAAATTCAGTGTGGGATCTTCATCTTGAAAGAGCCAACGATTCCTCGAATTCTAGATGGACCAACACATTAGTATTATGATTTCCATTGCAAAAGGCACCCGTAATCTTTTTCTGATCCATCTGATTACCTACAAGTAAGCAAGCCCTGCTGGAAGAGTAATTCCAATGGAAAGCCAACACCTCTTTACAAAATTGCATCTGAAGAATTAATGTGTGAGGGTTTCCTCCTGCTGAACTATACATAATTCACAAACGTAAGAATCAAGATGCATATGCCCTCTCCTGAGTCTTCCCCTTGTGTTCAGCCGATTATGCAGTAATAGCTAACAGAAAACTTTATGCTTAGGCTGACATGCAGACTTCCAAAGCCATCTGAATGCTACATTGACTGGCATGTGACCGATGAGTTGTTTGTACACTTTCGATACTTTATACCTTCCATTTCCCCCTTGATGGCTCCATTTATCCTTTTCATCTTGTATATGCAAGTTTTCCGGTTGAAGTTGTAACTGTTGATATTGGTGATACGCCTCCTCTGTCAGGAGCAAATTGAAAACATCATGCAAATTGGATGTTGTTGTTGCCTCCTGCAAGAGAATGTTTCTTTTCTTTGCAAAAGAGAATAATTCCGGATAACTAATGCACAAGGGAAATGTTTCTTTTCTTCGCAAAAGAGAATCATTCCGGATAACTAATGCACAAGGGAGGCCCCATAAAGGCATCATCCCACCGCATAACCGTGGAACCATTACCAACTTGTATGCTTGTAGTTCCTTTGAAATCCAACTGCAGCTTGACTATGTTTTTCCACCAAAACAATCCCCTTTTTGGCTGACTCCGGCAACCTACCATTACTGTAATATGCATTCCAGAGAAGGTTTACCCATGGCAGATTTTCTTTGTTGTAAAACTTAGCCATCTGCTACAAGAGCAGGGCCATATTTTGCACTCGTAGCTTTATGACTCCAAGACCTCCTTCAGTTTTTGGCCCAGTGACTAGATTCCAAGCTGCCAAAGGTGGTTTTCTATTATTAAGATCTGATCCTCTCCATAGACAATGCCTTCTATATTTATCAATTTGATTTGTTATAGAAGCAGGCAGTAAAAATGTACTCATGCTGAAAGTGGGTAGGGATGAAAGAACAGAGTTGACCATTTCTAATTTTCCTGCTTGAGTGAGGAATTGAGCACATCCAGTGAGTCTTCTCTCATTTCTTTGTACTATTGGCAAAAGATCTGTGCTATGGATGGCTTTGTTAAGCCCATCGGAAGACCCAAGTATGTGAAAGGCATTTGTCCCCTTTTTGCAGTTTAAAGTCATTGTCAAATGTTTCAATTTACTATGATCTATATTTATAGGCAACATGACAGATTTGGAATAATTTACTCTGAGACCTGTAGAATCAGTAAAGGTGTTTAAGAGAGCCTTAAGAGCTATTAGTTGCCTAGGGCATGCTTGCATAACCAAGAGAGTATCATCTGCATATTGGATGATTGGGAAATCTGTTCCAGCTATCTCAGGTATTGGCAGGGAAAAGAGACCTACATCTTTTCCTCTGTTCATGATAGATTGTAGCAGGTTAGCTGCAAAAACAAACAAGAGTGGGGAAAGAGGATCCCCTTGTCTAACCCCTCTCCTACAATGAAAGGTTTTCCCTGACACTCCATTAAGCAAAACTACTGATGTGCCAGAATTCATGATCATATTCGTCCACTCTATCCACTTCGGTCCCAAACCTTTTGCTTTCAAGATATCTATAATAGTTGAATGTGCAATTTTATCAAAAGCCTTCTCAAAGTCCAACTTGAGGAGGATTAGTTCCTTCCTTGATGTATGACAGATGTATAAGTACT
The DNA here is from genome assembly GCA_001182835.1 of Oropetium thomaeum. Lineage (NCBI taxonomy): Eukaryota > Viridiplantae > Streptophyta > Magnoliopsida > Poales > Poaceae > Oropetium > Oropetium thomaeum. Next base: position 1,963,081 of record LFJQ01000015.1, on the reverse strand, counting down.
CAAAAAACCATGCTAAGCAGTCCAGTATACTTCTATTCTTGATGAAGCCATATTGATTTTGATGAACCAGCTACATAATGACTTGTTGCAGCCTGTTTGCAAGCAATTTTGTTATTATTGATTGAGCAGTTTAACAGAGATATGGGTCTGAAGTCATTAACTTGGTCTGGATGATCTCTTTTTGGAATCAGAGTAATATAAGATCTATTGATACTTTGCATGCATATAGTACCTCTGTAGAAATTCTCAATCAATTTATAGTCTGATGCTATAATAGGCCAGCATTTCTTTAGAAAATCTCCATTAAAACCATCAGGTCCTGGTGATTTATTAGTAGGCCACTCAGCCTCCACTTTATCAATTTCAAGCTTAGTAAAGCTTGTTTCCAACCACTCCAGACCTTCAACTATATGTATAAAGGAGGGGAGATCAAACAGCATGGTATGATCCTCTCTAATTCCAAGTCTGTTCTGATAGGATAACCATAAGATATGGCTTTTGCTTCATGATCACAGACTAGTGATCCATCATTAGCTTTAAGTGACTTTATAGCATTTTTGCTGTGAGATATTGTGGCTCTAGCATGGAAAAATCTTGTTGGTGCATCACCAAATTTGACCCATTTGCCATCACCTCTCTGCCTCCAATATATGTTCTGCCAGTGCAATAGAGTTTCTAATTCCTGCTGCAAGATGTCCCTGAAATTCCATTCTTCTATGGATAGATCCCTTGCCTCCTCCATGATATCCATAAACAGTATGACTATCTCAATATTTGAGATTCTTTTGCCAAGTTGTGACCAGCCAGCTGCCCATTCTTTTGGCACTTTCCTGAGAAGCTTCAGTTTGGCTATAATTCTCCTTGCTATGTTATACTGAGGAAAATCCATCTGCCAAACCTCCTATATTTTCTATAGGAACAAAGGATGTTCCATCCAAAACTTCGCAAATCTAATAGTCTTGGCTTGGGGATTGATGTTGTTATTGTAATCAGACAGGGTACATGATCTGAAGTATCTCTAGTTAGAGCTATGACATCAGTGCCAGAAAAAGTGATGGCCCAATTTGGAGAGGTAAAGAACCAGTCAAACTGCTCAAGGAGAGGGTTATCTTGCATATTACTCCAGGTATATTCTCTTCCCTTTAGTGGCAGTTCAATAAGCCCCAGTGCACTAATTGCTTCGTTCAATTTAAGCATTTCCATGACATCCCCCCTGGTCTGTTCCTATTTCCTGGTGAGCGAATAAGGTTGAAATCCCCCGCTAAGAGCCAGTTGTGGTCATCTAAAATTTCCACATTCTGCAGCCATTCTAAAAAAAACAAATTTAGCTTCATGAACACATGGTCCATAGATATTGCTAAGAATCCAACTCGCGCCTGTGTGAACTGATTCTAAATTAACGGACAAACCATATTCATTTCTAAAAGCCAATGTACCAATAAACTATGTACTTTTCCATATTGTGATACAGCCTCTGAAGAACCATTGGAAGGCAAGAACTCAAATTGATCAAAAGAGGGGGGACAAAAATGCTTGATATAGTCCAAGTTAAACTGTGTATGCTTTGTCTCTTGCAGACAGATGATGTACACTTTGTTTAAAGAACCTTATTTCTAATGGCCTCCCATTTTTTCTCAGAGTTGATCCCCCTTACATTCCAGTCCAGTACTTTCCATTGTCTAAAATTGTTGTTTCTTTATCTCTCCATTATTAATCAAATTTGGACAGAAAGAGAAGAGTCTATGTCTAGCATAGTTTTGAAGGAAGATGATTTGAGCATGGGCACGCCATAGATAGGGCCTAGATTGATCATTGTCACTCCCTGAGCACAGACTGGATTGGACCAGTATTTGTTTGTAAGATGCAAACCATAACATGAGGTAGAAATAAAAGCCACAAGGATAAAAGAAGTAGACCAATAATGAGCCCCAGCCACTGTCTGAAGAGCATAGATATATATAAATTCAAGTTCACTAGACTGAGAAGGAAAAGAAAGTGAGCTAGAGCAATATCCCATAACAAAAGGTGAAAAGTGTCTATAGTGGCAGCCATAAAGAAACTGAAATTTATGATAAGCAGTCTGGGCTTCACTTCTTATTTGGCTTCTTCTTGGAGCGATCTTCTGCACTAGGCTTGTTCTTGATATTGGCATCATCATTCTTTGTCTTCTTTGCATTGCCCACTCCTGTGGCACCCTTCTTCCTTTTATGCAGCTGCTCATCAGATAGTTTGCCTGGATCAATGTTACAAAAGGTGACTCCTAGATTTCTAATTGCCCTCTTTGAAAGAGTTGGGGGTTCTGCCTCACAGCAGAAACAGGTCTTATCTTTGCATGTCTTCCCTTTAAAACCCCTATTTTGAGCTTTGAGACATGGGCTTCTTCTGAAATCAGTGTCAACTAGAGGTTTATGAGATACTGACTTATGCTCCACTCTCGGAGCAGGGGTTGTAAATGACCCTAAATTAGATAGAGCCATATTGGATTGAAGAGTGCCTACTTCCTCAGCGCTCTTTTCAATACTCCGTTCTGGACTAGCAATGTGCACAAGAGGCTCTTCTTGTCTAGCTTCAGACAGCAGGTCACATACAATGGGCTTTTGAGTGGGGCAAAGCTTTGGGATTAGAAAATTGATGTCTTATTGCATACCCAGAGATTTTACCAGTTGCTGAATACCCAGATTAAGGAATTTAGAGGCCAGGTCAAAGTTGTGAGGCTGAATTAATAACTTTGTGAAGAAATCTGCCCATTCCAAAGGGATCTGAACTCCCATGATGGAGGATCCTGGTGGAGAAAAGTACTTTGCCCAGAGCCGAATTCTGAATGGAAGTTCCAATTCCAGATTTCAAACAGGAGGCCTCGTGACATTAGGAAGATTAGGGAAGAAAACCTCTACTCTCCCAAGTTGTAAAAAGTTTTGCACTACCTGATTATTAGGAGGATTCTCCATAGGGAGTATTTGCTGCTGGGTGACTTGCTGTTCCTGCTCTTGGTTCAGGAAAGCTTCCATATATCTGATTGACCACTGGTAAGTCCTGCAATGCTTGTTGCACAACTGTTGTCCCCTGTTCAACTGATTCATTTACTGAACCTTCTGAGCCCTGAGATAAGTGAGAGACAGAAGGTCCTACAGAGAGATGAAAGTTGTGTTGTTCCTCAGGCCCTTCAGGCTTTGCAGGCTCTACATTAATCAGATCAATGAGGAAATCATTGAGTTCAATGAAGCCCTCCCCTGCACCCTGTACTTGAACTGGTCCTGGCTGAGCATCATTCACTGCCACTTCCAAAATCTCTGGTGATAGCTGTTGCTGGGCCAATTCTGCTTGTCCTAGTGCTATGTCTGGAACATTGTTGAGATCAAAATCATTAAAAGGATGTTCCTCCATGTCTTCATCAATCACATCACCTTCAAGCGCCATGTTGAGATCAGGAACCATAGGCACCATCTCATCGATGAGGTGGGCGGCTGGGGCAGCATCTGAGTTTGCTTGTGGCCAATCATCCCAGTTTTCTGCTTGAGCTTGATTTGCATGCTGGTCCAATTGATTGCCCGGATGAAGGACATGGTCCTAGGCACCATGCCAGGTTGACAATAGCCAAAGAAATCAAAAGGGATCGACTCATTAAGATTGTTATCATCCGGCACTGGCTCTTCATCAGCAGGCTGCGCACCAAATAGGTTTTGCTGTAAAATCTCACATTGTACTGTCCAGCACTCTCCATCAAAGCCTTCCCCCTTAGTGATCAAGATATACTGCGGAATATCTCGAAGATCAGTAACCCTCGCTCTGCTAATGAGCCTTGTCATATTTCTACGGTCATCCTCCCAGAATGTCAGACGCCCAAAAGGTGATATTGCTTGCATGATCTTTGATCATTCCAATAATCCATGGGGAAACCCATAAGCATAATCCAGCAATCACGATTGAAATGTAAAGCTCTATGATTACATCCTCTATTATGCGCACAGAAGGTGAAAGTGGCATCTAAGTAATGGTGGGGACTAGTATGAATCAGCTGGTCCCTATCATGAACATACTCAAACCGCACTAGGACCTGACCAAGATGGCTACGTTGAATATCAGTTATTCTAATCGCAGATGATCCACCAAGAAAACTCTGATTGCTTCTCTGATTTCATGGAAAAATACCTGATTATCTAGCAAGGGGTTGATTGTAACAATTGCCCAGTCTTCGTGATGAGCAGGGAGGCGCAGCGCCACTGCACGAGTCATAACCTCTCCCTATACCTCCAAGACATTGTCAAAGCCTGGTGGCAGAAAGGGCCTCGAGTCAGCTCTCTGATATGCCATCCGGGTCTTTGTAGGGCTGCGTGGTGGGATTTGGGGCGAGGCGGTTGCACTGTTCCTGAGCGGAGGGGTGCTCTGCGAGGAAGATGAAGCGTTGCCAGCCGTATCTAGGATACAGGCTTGATATTGTGCCCAAGAGTTGAAAACCCGAAGACCCTTTGCATAGGCTCCACCCGTCAGTGATTTGGCCTGGTTGAACCATCCTGCTACTGACCCACCTCCTTTTTCTGCATTAACTGCCATCGGACATTTCGGAACCTGAGAATCCGTATTATTGTTGAGCGCAAGATTGAGGGATATCTGTTTTGTTATACCAAGATCTTGTTTGAGGGAAAGAAAGCTTTTCGTAATCTCGACACAGGGATCTACCATTGCTTGTGAAGGCCATGATTTAGCTTTCCATACTTTCTTCGTTTGTTGTTGGGCCAAAGAAGATGGCCTTGCCGCCTGCACTCGTGAGCAGTTCATTGCAGTATGCCCCCATCGGGTGCACGCCTTGCATCGTGGGCCATTTGGGCAATGGGTACCCCAGTGTCCCTTACCCAGACAGTGCCAACAGGCCTTCAACAGACGCTTAGCTGTATTCGAATTCAAAAGATCTATGTTCTTCGCGGTTCCTTTGTTGAACTAAATCCGCTCGAAGACTGAGGTTCTCGGGAAGACAATCCTGCTGAAAACCGATGGCTTGGCTGGGCGCTTGTCATGTTGCAGCGGGATTGCATTGGCTCCTGTTAAGATATGATTCGAATGACCAGCAGAATTTGATCGTTGTTTGCCTTTGTGTACCACTTTAGCCAGGGTCTTGTTTCCTCCTCTTCATACCTCTGAACTTCGGACCAGTGAGCACCTCCTTCATGCCATAGATTGAAGAAAACTTTGTATTGACTACAGTCATAGGATTTGAGGCCATATATCATGAATCCAACATCTTTGGAAGAGACAGAAAACTGATAAACTCTATCACCAAGTCGAAGGACTCTGAATTTGTCAAAAGTACCACCTATAACTACCTAGAGAAGGTGACCAATAAAATCTTCGCAGAGCAGGAATTTGCATCGGCCAACAGACAACACTAGGAAGAACTCATTTTGGTTCTTTCCATTCATGAAATTGATTGGGAGATGGAGTTGTTGCCAGACAAGAGACTGGAAATGGAGACGTGGTTGTAGATCCAGTAAAGGGGGATCCATGGGAAAGGGAAAGGTGCTTACTAGCACAGGGAGGAGCAAGGAAGATCAAATCTCAGCCATGATCTCGGCAGATCAGTAGGGAGATTTCAACCTCCAAGAGATCGCCAAGAAATCGCCATGGGAGCACCTAGATCGCCGATCCGCAAACTCGCTCTTGTTCGCATCCCATCCACTACTGGAAACTTCAATTTTCCCGATGGCCAAATACCGACAGTACAATATGGAATGCCGTCAGAAATACTTTTCGCGACGGCCTCCCGTCAGTAAATAACCGCCAGGAATACGACAACAGAAAAACTATATTTTCCTGTCAACTAGCCGTCACTAATAATTTTACTGACGGTTATAACACCCACAAGAAAATCCTTTCCGTCAAGTTCCGGACTGAATTTTACTGTGCGGCAAAACACACAGGAAATTGTGACTGTACTATCGATTAGTACACAGGAAATTTTAGTAATTTTACTGACGGTTTGACAACCCACAGGAAACATCCTTTCCGTCAAGTCCTGAACTGAAATTTCCTGTGTGTCAAAACCCACAGGAATTTGTGAATTTTCCTGTCGGTGAGCGCATAACAAAATTCACTCCGTTGAATTTATTCTCCAGTGCGTGTGTGCTGATATGAAATAGCAGAAATATTGATATGGGTAACCTACAAAAATATATATGCAGATTCCAGTAAACAGCCAAACTGATATTGAAATAACTGGTACAGTTCACTTTGAAAGATCATAATCCAACAGATTGTCCATGCATAATTGAAAGTTCACATTGCGAAACATAGGTCCTAAAACACAACATTGACCTCCAAACATTCCAGTCACTAGAGGTCAACAAAATATGAGTCACAATAACAATGTCATTACTACTACTTCAGAAGCAAGCTTCAGCATAGTTAGAAGACTCAATTAGGTACTTGAAACAACACTTACTACTGGTTTGTGCCATGGTTTTCACTAGGGATGCTGTTGGTGCCACACATTGTTCCTTGAAATGCATCATGACACAAGCGTGTAGCGCTATCTGAGCCGGCATGAGACGATCCAGTCAGCTACATAAGAATAACATATATTTATTAATATGAAATCCAAGACAACAAGAAAGATTGAGAATCTAGTAAAAAATAAATTTGAAGCAAAATGTTGCTGTTGCTCCTATAAACAACTAAGTGAATATAAATTTAAAGCAAAGTGTTGTTGCTACTCTCCTACAAACGGTAAGTGAAGATAATTTGAAGCAAAGTGTTGCTGCTACTCTCCTACAAACTGCTAAGTGAAGATAAATTTGAAGCAAAGTGTGCCTCCAGTATGTCAAAGCATGTGTTCCATATAGCTTCAGCCATGTTCTTTTCTTGGTGCATCACATCAATATTGTGTGGAAGCTTCAACTTAGAGAAGTATGGAAATTGTCTAAAGCAATTGATATGTGTCCAATTGTGCAATTTACCATAATTGTCGGTAGCATCTACCCATTTCAACACTTCAGCTTGGGTTTCCTCCCAAAAAAATTGTCTTGTTCTCTCATCTAATACCTTTGTGTTCTTACGAAATGAATTAGCTTGTTTTCTAAATACATGATCTTTAGGCAGAAGGGTCCTATGACAGTCAAACCAACAAGACTTACGACCATGACGGAGTAGGAAACCTCGACATGAAACTCCATATGGGCATGACAATCTACCATTTGTGCTCCAACCAGCAAAGTCTCCATGAGCTTTAAAGTCATGTACAGACCAAAGCTATATTGCCCTCATTGTAAAATTCTTCTTTAGGGAGGCATCCCATGTTTCAACCCCTTCCCAAAGTTTTTGAAATTCATCAACTAAGGGCTGCATTAGAATATTTAGTTTTTTTCCGGGATGTTCAGGGCCAGGAACAACAAGGGTGAGAAAAATGTGCTCAGGCCTTAGCAATGTGCCAGATGGGAGATTCAACGGTGTCACAAAAACTGGCCAACATGAGTAACCAGCACAAGTATTATCAAATAGTTGGAAACCATCAGTTGCTATACAAAGTCGCACATTCCTCCTATCGTTTGCAAAATCTAGAAAGTCCTTATCAAATTGAGGCCATGCTTCACCATCACACGGGTGAACAATCTTGCCCGACGTTGAGGGAGCATGAGAACTCAGCAGCTTGGCTGTTTGGTCATGTGCATATAACCGTTGAAGCCTATCCGTTACAGGAAGGTAACGTAAGACCTTACGTGGAACTTTACTCCGACCTTCCTCGTAACGGTTTTCATTACATATGTCACATTTTTCTTTATTCTGATTTTCTTTGTAGAACAACATTGAATTGTTATAACAAACATCAATTTTAACATACGGCATGCCAAGACCCTCTAGTAACTTTCTTGAGTGGTAGAAGTCTTTTGGCAACTTAGCATCTGGAGGTAGAAGTTCATGTATTATCCCTACCCATTCATCATACAATGCAATTGACATATTGTATCTTGACTTTAATGCTAGCAAACGAGCAGCAGCAGACAAGGATGAGTGTGTTGTTTTATCATACCAATTCATCTGCACTAGCCACCATCCTATAGAAAGCTCTAGCATATGCAGTTGGTACATCATCCATCATAGGTGGATTCTCACCACCTATATCAATCAACATTTGGGCCATCTGGTCAGTGTCATCAAAACCCTCAAGATTTCTTGAGCTACCAGATATATTATTATTCATAACAACTCCTTCACCATGGTCTGTCCATATCTCATACCCTTCTCTAAAACCATGCTTACACAAATGCATCTCTACGGTAAATCTGTTATGTCGAAAATAGTTATGGCACATGGCATAAGGACACTTAATGGTATTATTTTCAACAACATCCTGAGTAAATATGCATGATTCAAGAACTCTGTTGTTCCCTCAATCCATTCACTAGAGGGAGCTTTACCATGTTGCCAACCCCTATACATCCACATACGGTCTGACATTTAAACAACTTCTGTGATTCAAAGATGAATACTTTTAATTAAAATAATGCACAAAAATATTTTAAACATTGAACAAAACTCCAATACAAAAAACAATCGCCAGTGCAGCAGACACACACGCATTCAAACATGTACACATATATACTATACATATATCAGAACAACCGTTTTAATTAATGTGCAACACAAAAACACATTTACTGGAGATGATGAAAAGAAGAAGAGGTTTACCTTCAGCCACAAGCTCCTGGAAATCTATTCAACACTTTGAAACTGTTCTAACTCTGGTATTCTTGACCACCAAATTGTTGTAACTACGGTCTTCTTCACCACTAATTTGAGGTTCCTTCAAAAAAATACAGCACAACCAGTTTGAGATTTACAAAAAACGTTGCTAGAAATCCTCATTCCAGTCAAATTAGATAACCTACTCAGATCAGATAACCTCTTAAGGTTTATGGTTCACGATTCAACCAAATCCCAAATAAAATTAGCTTCTAAATACAGCAGGGGGCAAGGTGCTGAGAGAGACGTACCAGGTCCAGATTTTGTTCCAAGAGCAGCAGAGGTCACTAAATCAGGATGCTGTTGCTGAGATTTGGATGGGGCTATCTGTGGAGGAGCTCTGGAAGGGGTCGGGAGCAGGGCGGAGTTTTGTACCTTGGCTACGAGCAGGGAGGAGGGAGGAGAAAGAAGCTCACATCCATGACCGCAGGGGAGCGCGTGGAGGGCGACGGGGAGATCTACTGCACGGTTCCTCTGGTTGGAGGCAGCACCAGGGAGGAAGGAGGAGAGAGGATGCTCTGGCAGCTGTGTGCGCGCTTGGAGTTGGGGATTTGGGCACCCACCGAATGGAGTACTATGGCAGGAGGTCATGGCCCCACAAGGCAGTCCACAAGGCAGTGTACATGCAAGCCACCTAGCGCGCGCGAGTGGAAAAATGAAGCGTGCGCGCATCTGAAAAAATTGAACCGCGCGCTCCACAAATTTTATTTGCTGTCGGTTAATTTCCTGTGTGTTTTCTCCAAAAACCGTTAGGAAAAAATTAATTTTCCTGTGGGCGCGATATTTTACAGTCGGTGCGTAAAAACCGTCAGTAAATATACCTTTTTTCTGTGTGTTTTTAATTTTCCTGTGGGTGAGCGGAAAACCGACAAGAAATATATCTATTTTCCTGTGTGTATTTTCTTGCCGACGCATAAATCAGAGTTTCCGGTAGTGATCAATGACTTGTGCTACGTAGACATCATAGTAGGCACCGTTTACATTCAAACAGTATGCATTGCAACTTCCTCGACATGTAGAGGGGAAGTAACCCAGCTGAGGCTGGCTCCTGCATAATAGAAAATTTCATTTACAATACAATTAGTACAGTAACCAGGAAGTGTTTTTGTAAATGCAGAGAAAAAAAGCAACTCTCAGTTTGAAGTGATCCCGGCTGAGACAGATACAGACATGCAGTACGGATGCCTGTACACTGCAAAATCTCTCTTGAGCTGGACTACTATCATTCACTACCCACTCTTTCTAAAACGTTATATGAACGGCTGCAGGTATTTGTTATGAATGGCGCCAGAGACGAACCACGAACACGAAGATGCCGCGCACGGGCAACTTCGCCGGCCCTTCGACTGATAAAACTTCTCCGGCCCTTCGGCTGACGAAGATCCAGGCGTCCACGAACCATCCGCCTGGGCCGTGGCCACCGCATATTGGCAGGCCCTGCGAGAAGGGAATGCCTTGGTCCGTGGGCCGTGCTCCGGGCAGGCCGAAGATTCGCAGCCTTCGGAGTTTCGTAGCGGCACCCACGCCTCCCACGCGCCAGATGAAGCGGATGCGAATCACACAGCGCAGCCCTTGGTTTCGATTTCGTAGCGGCCCCGTTTCCTACCTCCGGAACCCCCGTATATAAAGGAGGCGACCACACACAGCCGCAGTCACAACCAGGCACCAGTTCTTCGTCACCTCCTCGTCTTCCGTCGGCTGATCCAAGAGGAAAGCGAGGTCTTGAGAGATCGATCGGCGGCCAAGATGCAGATCTTCGTGAAGACGCTCACCGGGAAGACCATCACGCTCGAGGTCGAGAGCAGCGACACCATCGACAACGTCAAGGCCAAGATCCAAGACAAGGAAGGTAACAATGAATGATACTCCCCCTTCCACTTAAATTAGGTTTAGAATCATGATCGTACGATGCGTGTGCGCGTTTGGAATTGAATCCATCGTCCATCACTTTGCAGCTACAGCTTGCCGTTAAATTATTAGATCTGCGCGTTGCATGAAATGAAACTCGGCAGATATCAGATCATCCCTTAATGCTCATGTTTGTTCCATTTCACGATCGAACGTGCGCGTTTGGACTCGACGGAGGATCCATCACTTTGCAGCCGATGATGTAGCCTGTCGTGACGTGAGATCTGCGCACTGCATGCATGAAAACTCTCATCGTATATCAGATTCCCTTAATTACTTCCATTATTCTGATTAACTAATCGTGCGCGGAAACTCATAATAATTGCCAGGCATCCCGCCGGACCAGCAGCGGCTCATCTTCGCGGGGAAGCAGCTGGAGGACGGCCGCACCCTGGCAGACTACAACGTCCAGAAGGAATCCACACTGCACCTGGTGCTTCGCCTCCGCGGCGGTGGCAGGGGTGGCTACCCCACCTTGAGGGTCCCGTGGGACCTTATCAACCTTGCACGCAAGCACAATGAGAAGAAGATGATCTGCCGCAAGTAAGTTAAAACCCTAGCTTTATCTCTAAAAACCCAGGCTTCATCTTAACATATGTGCATAGTATTGTTATTATTGTCACTTAATAATAAGAGGGAGCGGGATCTATGTAGTGGCTCTAGCGATGAACAACCAATCGATTCTTCATGCACGATTCGATCTAGAACTCCTGCAATTTAGCTTTTTCTTAAAATGATACTAATTAATCCGTGCTAAAAGATTTTGTTTCCTGATTCCTTTGACTTTGAAGGTGCTATGCACGCCTTTGCCCCAGGGCTACAAACTGCCGCAAGAAGAAGTGTGGCCATTCCAACGAGGTAAGCCTTGTTCCTTACCTGCTCTATATGAACCTACTAATAATATTCATGCCTCTATTATTGCAGTAATTTGAAACTTGCTCTTTGTTTAAGAGCTTTTTCAATCTTATATTCTCCGCAATTAATATCTAGTACGTATTTTTTACATTCTTCACCAAAAACAATGTATTGCATCATGTCTGCTATATGTTCTTGGGTGATTTCCAAACAGGCCAAACAGTTTCCAACTGTAAAAGCTCGTGCACAAAAAATAAGCTCCTAGTATATTGCTTGCATAACTTGTCCGTTATTTTACCTTATTGTATTCTCTCTTTTTTTTTCATTTGGGATATTCTTTTCAGCTGAGGCCCAAGAAGAAGTTGATGTGAGCCATATGGAAAGCAAGCAAGCCAAGAAGCCACAGTCTGGAGTGCCTGCTGAACAAATTTGTCTTCCCCTCTGCGTCTATCATCCTGGTTGTCGTTAGTTCTATCGTACTAGTTCACATTTCCAACTGGATGACGAACATTCTATCTCTATTTAAGAGTAATGTGGAATGTTGGTTCGGTGCATGGTATGTGGCATGCTTAAGAAATGGTCTGATATTTCCCTAACTAAATACTGATATTTGAATCATGACTGATGCATGTGTTGCATAGGAAAGGAGGAAATCAGCAGTAGTATGATTTGATCCCTGAGTTTGTGGACCTATGCCTCGTTCTTGGGTTGGCTGTTGAATCCTCTCCTTTTTTTCTTTTGGTGAAAGATCTAACAACAGATAATTAAAAGTGACTACATATTTGTTATTGGGGTGCCCGCTGCTTTGATGTTAAAAACATCTAAGCAAAAAACACCGTTGTGAATTATAGGCCTTATACTAGTGCGTGTTCTTTTCTCTTGTTTTCTTTGTTTCCTTGCTGCTGTCTTTGTATACCAAATGAAATGTACAGCGACTTGGTAGTAATCGAAACATTAGATTGGATCTTTGTACAGTTGATTTTATTAGGTTTGGCGGTATATGTAATAATTATATAGTATGCTTCTGAAAATCCAATGCATTTTTCCTATGCGACTAAGGAAATCCATCTTCACTCAAAAAAGGAGAAGGAAAGAAATAAAGCACTATCATCAGAGACCGAGGCAAGGAGACCAAACTGCAGAGTTGCCATGATCGATGAAACTTAAAGCAGAGTCAAGAGGAAGCAAGAAAGCAACCACTCTAGTATATCCACAAAGCAGAGGAAGCTGCATAGTATCAGTACATTGCACTGATCAATTATATGTTGATGCTACAGAATAGTGCAAAGAAACTGAATAAATTGCTCTCCTGGTTTCCTACGGACAAAAATTGATACAGAATGCAGATCATGTAATCTCATCAACAAAACCGCCCGCGAACACAGACAGACAGTGATTCAAAGCGCGGAGCAAAATGTAATTTCATCCATCCATCGGTTGGATTGAATCTCTGTTGGTTACAGCAAATGCCATTGAGTGGAATGGAATGATTAATGGAGCCTTGGAGGCCAGGCCAGGGTTCAGTTGCTGGCGTTGGGACCGTAGCAGGCGCCGTGGACGGGGTTCCAGAGCCACTGCAGGAGGAACCGGCGGCCGTTGACGCCGTGGACGTTGTATGCGCTGCCGTCTGGCGCGCGGGACACGTTCCCGACGAGCTCCCCCGGGCCGCCGCCGTCGCCGTACACGCCGACGCAGAGGTCGGCGATCTCGGTGGGCGCCGTGGGCGTGTCGCCGGCGTACCACGCGTTCACGAGCGGGTTGGTTGCCATCTCCGCGAGCTCGTGGCCCAGCACGATCACCATTCCGTCGATCCCGGAGTCGCCGTTGGGTGGGCGCAGCACCGCCTGCCCTCCCGCGCCGCCGCCGCCGCCGTACTCGGCCCCGGCGGCGGCGAACGGGTACGCGCACTTCCCCGGGCACTGCTCGCCGCTGTTGCCGACCCAGGCGTAGGGCACGGTGACCCCGACCACGGACGCGAAGGTGAAGTAGTGGAAGCCGCAGATGGCGCGGCAGAACTCGTCCATCCGCACCTCCGGCGAGGTCAGCACCAGGTACGCCCCGCTGTACGGGTCCAGCGGCAGCGGGTCCGGGTACGCGTTCACCGCCGACCGGATCACCGACTGCACGTCGGCGCGCCGGAGCGAGGTCCCGTGGGAGTAGCCGGCGTCCGAGTGCTCCCCGGCGACGGCGAAGCGCCCCGTCACGTTGGCGCCCGTCTGGTCCGTGTACAGCCGCGGCGTGCGGGCCCACCAGTCTGAGACGGCCGGGAACGGCGCCGGCGACGAGAGGGAGGCGAGGAAGTCGCGGAGCACGGCCTGCGCCGCCGGCTCCCACCGCCCGTACCAGATGAGGTACAGGTTCGTGGGGGACGCCGACAGCACCGGGCCCATGTGGTACTGCATGTCCACCAGCTGGTTCCCGTCCACCAGGTAGTCCGGGCCGTATACCGGCGCGCACCGTACGACGGCCAGGCCGCAGCTACAGATCGCGGCGGCGGCGGCGAGGACGAGGAAGGGGTGGCTAGGGAGCAGCCTCCCCATTTTAGTGGGATGAGCGGAATAGACTGATGAGAGTGAGCGAACTGATGAGGTTTTGGTGCTCTTTGGGTTTGAAGTTTGAACCCACATCAGTCATAACGCCATTTTTTAAGCTGGGTACCCTCGTAGGCAGACCAGTTGCATCAATGCAATTGAAATCTTAATAGTAGTACTATAGTGTTGATGTTTTCAAAGACAAATAATGCTTCCAGTCCAGTATCCGGTAGTAGTATGAAGAGTTACTACTCCCTCAGTCTCATAAACACTTACGTTAGAAAGAAAATAATTTTCAATTTTACCAGCATGATTTATTATTATCTATATGTAATTAAGGCAGCAACATTTAAAATAAGAGTTAAATTGTATAGAAAAGAAGAATATTTTTATACATGTATGTATTGAAAAAGTCATGATTACTGAATCAGTCTTTATAAACGCGCTAATAGGAGAGAATCACGTCTAAGTAATGAATATATAGTGTTATCTACGTAAATTAAATGGACTCAATTTTCTTATTTATCTTTGTGTCTTGGTCAACTACGCGGACGTTTATGAAACGGAGGAAGTACTATTTAAATTATTGTCATTAAAATAATAAATTTAGTTTATTTTTAACTAGAAATGTTATCGTAATAAGAATGGATTGAATCCTCTATTACTAGTACTAATCGGAATGGACTGAATCTGAATACCATCAGCTCAATAGAACACATCTCCCAGGTCCAGGTGATTCCTTCAACTACCAGAATATTTGGATATTTTCAGGCTGGTCTTGGGGCAGGGGACTACACGTCAACGGTTGCACGCAGCTCAAAGCCGCATTTTCGCTCTAGGACCAGCCCGGTGATAACTGACATGTTATCATGGCTGTCGTCTCTTGCCAGCTCAAACCCACAAACAAACCATCACTAGTAGTACTATTCGCTTGCATTGTGCATAATTTGTCTTCAGCCAATCGCTCGTCTGGTTTCTTAATTTTTGATGTTTTTATGCGTGGAAGAAAAACTCGGCTTCCAAATCCAAAATGGTATGGATGAGCATCATCAAACAGATATCTCTCTCTATTAGATTTTTATCTATATTTTAGTTGTGGTCACTGGCCTGGACGAGATATAGCTTCAGGAATTAGGAGGCATTGCTTATAACTAAACTTCTAAAACGTCAAGAATAAGTAACTTGTAACAGTATTTAAAAGAAATGAACCATGTTAAGATTCCAAGGGAGATAACTAGACGTGGTTATCTTCTTCTTCTTCTGCATAAACAAAGAGTAAACCTTGTTGGAAGCACAAGCGATTATAGTACCTGTTTGGTATCTCAAGGAGCAGCATGTGAGACCTGCACTGCAGTGTGGAAAACCTTTGCATCGTTCTACACCCATCTCTCTCTCTCTCTCTCTCTCTCTCTCTCTCTCTCTCTCTCTCTCTCTCTCTCTCTAGTGCATCTACAGCCGTGCAAAATTTTATTCGCATTACAATGTATTTTATTGCTTCCAGGAGTGAAAGAGTGAGGCCAAAGTGATTGCAAGTTTGCACTATTCGAGAAAAAGTATAGTAGCCATCACGGCTCCTGGTGGGTGGCATGGCCGCACCATAGCCAGGATTCAGCATTCAGCAGCTGATCTATGGCTGCTATGGAGTAGTACTACTCCCTCCGTCCAAGTCTCCGAGGGAGTATATGCCATGCGAGGGACGACATCATTTTCAGGTTAGCCGTCCCAGGTGGATCCAACGGTGAGATCACGAGGATCGACGGCGACGGCACCATGATGCCCGAAAACGACGGAGGTTGGGAGGCAGCACTGCCAGCTGCACCTGGAGAGCGTAATACGGTTTCAGTTTCCTAAATATGTTCTTGACCAGATACATGCAGATGCAGCAGGCTCAGATAGAAGATTCCCGGGGTCAAACACTCAAATTGCTGCCCTCCAGCTCGAGCTTTACAAGTGTTGAATAAAAGATCTTAATACTCTGAACTCAACAATCACGCGTCATAGGGAGTCAAATATAGCCAACCTAGACCAGCATACCAGATGAAGTTTCCATCTTAATGAAAAAACGTGATCAGGCAAGCTCGCGAAAAAAAAAAACATACCAGATGAAGTCGCGAAACGACAGACCTTTTAAAATGTTATCACATCTATGACAATCCAGAAATCATGCAAAATACACAGGTAATACTATTTTGTACCTATCCAGAAAAAAAGGATCCCGCTATGCTTGTGCAAATGCCAGGCAACTTGAATCCGCTAGAATCTCCTAACACTGAACAACACACATTTCATGACGAATTCACAGGGTAACATCAAATCAAATTATTCAGGAAAGATTAAGTGCATCTGCCTAACATGATTCACAGAAACGTAATGGGGGCTGCAAGTGTGCAAGCAAGAAGACGAAAAAACAAAAGGGAAGACGATTATGTACAGCTGCGCAATCTGATGCAAGTGGCATCTAGGCTTCATCACAAATTAGCCTGAACTAAATTTGACCAAACTGGTCAGAACTTGGAAGATCTTACTGGCTCCCACCACGAACAACATTTTCTTGTCTTCAGTCAGGAGTTATGGATTGCCAGTCAGGAAACCTCAAGGTCAAACCTGATCTATCACCATTAGCTTGCAACAACTCTGATTGTTAAAACTAGTCTACGAGGTATCCATATGTGCATTTTTGCCTACTTGCCTCCTTTCACTGGATCTGGGACCTGGTATTGCCCTCAGGCCAGTGGAAACTTGGTGCACTGTTGTTGTACTGCGATAAATCAAATGATATGGTCTCCACCTACAAAGGAAAGTACGAAACATATTGTAAGAATTAACATTAGTATGTAAAAGTTGCTTTCTCGAAAAAGAACAAAAAGAATAGGTAAATGGAATCCTTACTCCATAAGGGAAAGTTTCTGGAGCACCAGTAGATGTTAGTGGCCATCCCTCACTTACAGGATTCTGTTGGACCTAGTGATTTCATTTTTAAGAAAGGTTATAGTTTTTTTCGAACAATGGTAAAAACGACGAATTTACAAATCTTATAACAACACATACATTTGTTCCCTCAGTTACATTTTCAGCTGCGGTGACTGCTGTGTTTAGAGTGTTTGCATTGGCGTTCCTCCTCTTGTTATATGCCCTTTTAGTTTTCTTTTTCAAGGTATCAAGAACAGTTGGGGTCGCCAGCTTCTTCTTGCGGGAACGTTTGGACTGACCTTGCGCAAGATCCCAGCCCTTTGTACCGAGGGAGATGGGCAGCGCATCATCAGTAAAATCCTCGTTCACAGGATTGTATGCAAAATTGGCAGTTGAAACATGACTGTCCACCCTTTGATCTCTTAATGACCTCTCATAGGAGATCACTTTATCCCTGATTTCCTTCATGATTGACAAAGCATATTCTTTCGATTCTGAGTTTGTGGAACCAAACTCTACTACTTCTGCAAAGTATTGGTGACCAAGTTTGTACAAATCATTGTAGCTTCCTAATTCCTGATTATCTTCAGAGGCAGGGTCAGATATTGAGGCACAGGTTTGCTTAAAGTCCTTGCACCAACGGTGAATGACGTATTTTGGTGGAACTAGCTGTACAAACTCCAGCCTCAGCACACCAAGAGCATGCCTACACAGTATTCCCTTGGATTGGAACAACCGACAGAAACACCATATGTCGTCTGCAACATTGTCATAAGCAACTTTGTAGTTCACCTGTTTTGTTTCATTTACATGTTCGGAAACTATGTATGTAACACCTGAATCATTCCGATCAAGTTCAGCAAAATTGCAATGAAATGAATGCCCTATTTCATTCAAGAACTTGTGAAAGATTTCTGCAGTGTACAACTTTGCTGCTTGCTCTTCGACAGGCAACCCAGTTATCATTGGTGGCCTCATCTGAGATGATCGTATATCCTCGTAAGTTTCCTTTTCTAACTTGCTTTTAACAACCTCCTCATATTGTTCAACAAACATTTTCAAAGAGGTTGCTGACGTCAACCAGCCATCAAAATAGTCAGTTACACTATCACCTCGGTCTGTAACAGACATTCCTGCCCAAAACGTATCTTTCACATAAAGAGGAGCCCACTGCTGCCTAACCTCATACAGCTTGGACAACCATTCATTTTGCTCCAATTGAAATTGTTGGGTCATTTCTTGCCACTCTTTGTCAATGTCAGGCATCATAACAGAATCAAAGGCTAATGTGGTGAATGTAGAAATAATTTCATCCTTCTTTTCCACTTCCCCTAACTTTTCAGGAAGCTCACTTAAGATGTGCCAAAGGCAAAAACGATGTCTTGTGTTAGGGAAAACCTTTTTAACAGCTATTGCGACATCATGACAATAGTTGGTAATTATTGAGTGTGGTGGCTTAGCATTCATACATCTTAACCATGTATCAAAAAGCCACACATAAGCTCCAAGGGATCTACCAGCAAGCAGGCCACATCCTAATAACACTGGCTGAGCATGGTGGTTAGTTCCCACACATGACACAAACTGCATATCATATTGATCATTAAAATTTATGACATTAATAGCAACAACATCACCAAAGTAATTGTAAGAACTACGTGATTTGGCATCTGCCCAAAAAACATTCCTTAACTGCCCTTGCTCATTCATATCTAAGTTGTAAAAGAAACATGGGTTCTGGTCTTGCATTTTGTTGAAAAACTCCAATAAGGCATCTAAATCTCCTTCCATGAGCTTCAATTTCCTGTTTCGGTCAATCTTAGTTTTGAGTTCAATCTGTGTAGATGAAGTTATACCACTATCACCTCCTCTGCTTGAAAGTTCAGTGGCTGAGCTGCTGTGTGGTGCCTCTACCTCAGACACACGGGGTGGATTTCGTGAGAACGGAGAGTTCTTCAAATGCCTCTTAAATTTAGGCAAGCTTGGATCCAGTGGATGGTTGTGCTCCAACTCAAGAACAATGACTTCCCATTGGTTTTGAAAATGGGCATCCTTCACAATCATCTTTGCCTTGCAGCCAGTTTTTGTGCCTCGCTTTCTTGCAGGCTTTGTCACCCCAGACCTCAGCCTAGAATGCCCTCCTTTAGAACATATGAAAGTAGAGCGATACCGAAAACCATCAAAGGTGTTGTTAGATCTTCTTGTAATACCGAAACCTGCGTGACAGCCATATGCAACATAGAACTGAAAGGCATCTTCCTCTGAGTCAAATATCATCCCTATTTTCGGTAAAAATGCCGGATCTATATCAACTGGTTTAAAGACACCACTCTCAGCAGCATTTCCTTCTTTCTCACTATCGCCTTGCACATCTTCATTAGATGATTCAGTGTTGTACTCTTCCTCCTCCATTGGTCCCAAACTAACAAGATAGCCTGAAATTAGAATTACTGTATCATAAATGTGCATAGGTAGAAGCATGATGAGCCCAGCTGTCAGCAACAGAAATGTGTGCATCGCAGTATTTGAAGGTGAAATGAGAGCACACAGTAGCACTGGAATGCTGCAGCCAACTGAAAGTACAATTCGTTCCAGATTTGTTCACCGAGAAAATTAGGAAGCATATGAAATATCACTGGAGCAAGTTTTTATGTTCTATAAGCAGAGGCGGACCGACCAATATGGCGAGGTAGGGCAGCCGCCATACCTAACACCAACAGAAAGAAACGCTCCTCCCTGCTCCACAGAGATCAGCAAAACCTTCTTCGGCCCCCATGCTAGGATCGACCCATCCCCGCTACAAGTAGTCTAAATGTCAACCCAGAAGGAGAGATGAGGATTATAGGGTTGGGGAGGAGAGGCCAGCTCTCACCTTCCGCCGAAACCGGATGAGAAGGGCTTGCCCCCGTGCAGGCTTGTGCAGCAGTGCCCCGTTTTGGCCGCGCGTGCTTGCTCGGAGTCGGAGTCGCCGCCTCCAGCAAAGTGCGAGAGAGGGGGGCAGAGACAGAACCGGATTACACTGCCCGCGGTGCTTGAGGGTTGAGGCACGATTTTTTTTTCTTTCATTTTTGTGACTTTGAGGCTCGATACCTGTGCCGTTCCTCCCTCCGCTGCAACAACGGGCTGGCTTTGACTTTTTTTAAAAAAATCACATAAATAATTAATGAACTTTTATATAATTATAATAATTTAATAACAATCCATCTAAATAATTTAGTGCTACTAACACGTCAATCATAAACATCTATTTCGTGAAAAATACATTGTCAGGATGAATTTATATTGAGTGTGTCTAATTTTCAGTAGATTAAATCGAGATTTTATATGGAGGTCCAATCTTCTATCTTTTGCTCTCTCTTCTCGTTATTTCTGTCCATCGTCGGCCGAACTTCCACAATATCATCACGCCGATAACCTGGACGTCGTAAGCCAACGGTAATAACCGTCTTTGACGTTGCTGCAATACTACTGTTTGCACCTATCCAACGCTCCGCCACCATAGCATGTTGCGCTCGTAATTGTCGGCGTTATCTATCTCTCGTCTGCAATCGACCCACGCTCCCGCCACCACCACGGCGTACTATGTGCATTATGTTCCTTACTGCCGCATTTTTATAAGATTCGAATACGTATTAAATAAAATTTTTTTATCATAGAATAAAAAATAGAGGTTTCATATGTACCTCCCCTCCTCTCGCTCGCTTCGACTTTGCACAGCTTACTTCCCGCTGCCCTGCTCCCTCAATCAGCTTTTTTAAATTTTGTCTTAGCCTGATTGGTTGTGCTTTTTAGGCTGCGGCTGTTGCTGCTGAATGTAATTTGGATCATCAGATCTCCGCAGCAATTAAGTGGGTGGTTAGATCGTTGCTGCACAGCTGCAGCCGCAGCCCAAAAAGTCCACCACGTCACAGCACAACTCCTCCCTTGTCGACGGAAGCTCAGCCACACACAGTCACACATCGACCCACACCCGCCGCCACCGCATCCGATCCCTCCACCCCTTCTTCCTCCTGCTCGCTCCCTCTTCTTGCCTCCAAACCCTGGCTCAAACCCTAATGTCCGCCGCCCCGGACCCCTCTCACCTCTCCGTCGAGTCTTCGCCGTCCTCCCCGACCTCCTCCGGTTCCTCTCTCCCCTCGTCCACCGGCGCGGCCGACCCCGCTTCCATCAGCCTCGTCCAGGCGGCATCGGGCTCCGCCGCTGGCGATGACGCCGATGCCGACCCCACGTCCCCGCGCGTGGGGATGTACTTCGGGACTGAGGACGACGCCTATGAGTTCTACAAGGCCTACGCCTCCCGTCTCGGTTTCGTCGTCCGCAAGTCCAACAAGTCCAAGAACTCGCGCCACACCGTCACCCGCCGCCTCTTCGTCTGCTCCAAGCAGGGTTTCCGTCAGGAACCCAAGAAGGCCCAGGAGGAGGCCGGCGCCAGCGCTGGCCCCGGCACCTCCTCGCCGGCGGCGCCTCGATGTCCGGACTCCCGCACTGGTTGCCTGGCCTCACTCACCATCAAGCTCATCCCTTCGGCCAACGCCTTCCGAGTCACAGATTTCGTCGCTGAGCACAACCACCCGCTCGCCTCCGCGGCTCCTGCAGTGTCGTTGGCCCTGCTGCCGCCGAGCACATCACACCACAGCATTGCTGCCGCCGCAAGCTTACCAGACCCAAAGGATGGTCCGCACCCCGACATGCACTTTGAGACCGAGGAGGACGCGTACGTCTTTTACAACAGGTACGCTGAGCACGTTGGGTTCAGTGTCCGCCGCTCCTACAAGAAGCGCAAGCGTGGGGTGATAGTTTCACGGATCTTTGTTTGTTCACGTGAGGGTGTTAGTGACCGCACCAAGCAAGAGGCTGTAAGCGCAGTCAGCACAAATGGTGGTGCAGCATCGGCAGGCACACCTAGGCCAGGCCCACCACCAACTCGGACAGGATGCCAGGCAAGAATGGTCATTAAGATCACCCCGTGCCGGACATACCGTGTGGCAAAGTTCTTCCCAGAGCATAACCACCCCCTCGCCAATCCTGATAGTGTGCATAAACTGCGGTCACATAAGATGAGGGCTCGGACACATGAGCTTGGAGCAGGGGAATTCCATCGACGGAAGCAAGGGAAAAGCGTGCAGCTCGGCGATGCAGGAGCAACACTCCAACATTTGGAGGAGTTGCAGGTTAGGAATCCTTCAGTTTATTATGCAGTTGGAGTGGGGCCTGATGGAAAATCAGCTGTAAATTTCTTCTGGGCAGATGCAAAATCAATAATTGACTTCAGGAGCTTTGGTGATGTAGTTTGTTTTGATACAACATATAAGTTGAATGTCTATGGAAGGCCATTTGCGTTGTTTGTCGGCGTTGACAACCACAAGCAGTTGCTTGTATTTGGTGCAGCATTGCTTTATGATGATAGTGTCCAGTCTTTGAAATGGGTTTTTGAGGTGTTTGCTGATGCCATGCGTGGAAAGCAACCACGGACTATTTTGATTGATGAGCGTCCTGAGTGTGCCATTGCAGCTGCGGAGATTTGGCCTGGAAGCAACCGTTGCACTAGTGTGTGGCATATCTACCATAATTCAAAGAGGCACCTGAAGCAGGTATTTGAAAGCTCAAAGAGCTTCAGCAATGCATTGAGCCACTGTCTCTTTGACTGTGAGGACGAGATAGAATTCTTGTCTGCATGGGAAAAACTAATTGTGAAACATGACATCAGCGATAGTGAATGGCTTGGTAGACTTATACTGGAGAAAGAGAATTGGGCTTTGCCTTATCAGAGAGACATGTTTTCTGCTGATATACTCACAACTCTTAGGAAGGATAACATGATTAATGAGCTGAAAAAAGAGCTCAGCGAGCAAGAAGATGTTTTGCAGTTTTTCAGGCGCTATGAGGCCATTCTGGAAGAGCACCGATCAAAGAAATTGCACGCTGAGGTTGATGGCAGCCAGGTGACTTTGCCTATCCCATCTCTGCGAATGCTGAAGCAAGCCTCTAATGCATATACACCTGAAGCTTTCAAGGCATTCCAGAGTGAGTTTGAGGCTTATATGAATTGCATGTCCTTTCCCTGTGGTGGGGTTGGCACAATCTCAGAGTACAAAATCGTGCTTGATGAAAAGCCATCAGAGAGCATTGTCAAATTTGATGCGCTAGATGGCTCAGCCACTTGCAGCTGTAAGAAGTTTGAAGCTGTTGGAATTCAGTGCTGTCATATTCTGAAGGTACTTGATCTCAAAAATATCAAAGAGCTCCCAGAACAATATATTCTGAAGAGATGGAGGAAAGATGCCCGTTCTGTTCAAAATGGTGAAGAACCTTCTTACGGATCTAGTAGTATTATGCAGTCGGCCTCAGAAGCCCGATTTAATAACATGTGCCATCTAGCCAGTTTGATAGCTTCCAGGGCTGCTAAATCTGAAGAAGCAATGTCATACATTGAAAGTCAATCAAGTATTCTTCTGAAGCGTCTCGATGAAATTCTTTATCCTGATATAGGAAATCATGCTGTTGCTTCCAGCAGTCAAGCAATTTCTTTTGGAGAAATCCAACATCCTGAACATGCAACACAAGCAAGAGGAGTTACGCAGACAACGAATGGTATAGTGTTTTAGCATTTCCACCATGCCAACATATTCTATGTTTTAAACAAAAGGAATCCAATGGCAGGCCTGATGGGAGTTTGATGACACATCTGCAGTCCAAAGTTGAGATCATATTGGCAATATTGGTAAGTAGTTATTTTAATTCATGCAATAGAGAGTTGATTTAGTGACCACAACTAAACATGGATGAATTGTGTAGTGTAGCGATGTGTGACATGCTTCAGTAGTCTTGATCATCTCATCTTTATTTTGAAACCCTGGTCAGGGCAACCTCAGCACATGCTTCATAAGTATTGTTTTAGGAATATAGTTTCATGAATAAATTATGAATTTTTTGTGTGCTTTTCTGTTCCTGCTTCTTATGTTGATTTGTAAGATGTGGAAATTTAATTTGCTTTAGCTGTGATACTATTTGTCATCAACTGCTCCTGGTCAACATATAGTGAACTGTTCCCTAAAACAAACATATAGTGAGCTGTGTTGATTTAGTTATTGATTATTGATATAACATGACATGTACAGGGAATGCCCCAACTCAGTCCATTGCTTTACTCCATTTCTAATTTATGGAGCGCGGTATGATTCAATTCCTCAGATTTGATTGCCCCTGTATTTTCAGTTAAAACTTGTTTAACTTCAATTAGTGCTTGATGTACCTTCCACAAGATTGCTACAATTGAGTGTTTAGGCTATTTTTCTTGTAACTAATTTTAAATTTATGAAGAGTCAGACAATAGGAAACCTTGCTAGTTAGTTTGTAATGTCGTTTTTATTTCTTTGCAAAGGTAGTGATGTTTGGTTTCTTCTTTTGACAAAACTTCAGGGCTGGTATGGTTGCTGGGGATTTCTGCTGGTTCAAATTTGTATAATTCAGTGGATTATAGGCCATTGAGTCCTTGTAATTAATGAAACCTAAGTTCAAGTATGGCTATGTGCAATATTTATAACTTACCAATATAATGTAAGCAATTGCAGTGCTAAATTTATTCAGTTCTGATAGGCTTGGGTCTTCTCTGCACCATGGTCTGTGCCTGCTAAACATAGACTAGCTTTCCTAATGGTAATTCTAATTCTAATTAAAGTGAGGAGACATTGCCACAATGTTGCAGGAATACTTATCTATTCTTTGATGAAGAAATTATTGATATTCAACCATACAAGCAAGCACATGTAGTACAATAATACTTTGCAAGAGTATATGATCCAGATGCATGGAAAGGGTCAAGCATTATCACTAGGTCTAGAATCTATTGCTTCATATTTTTGTAGCTATTCACCATGCACTCGAACCACAGAATCATGTGTGGCCCCAGCATGCAATTTTGTAGTATTGTGTGCTTGTGGAAACTAGCCAATTCTGGTCACCAACTACGCAGAGCTCTGTTGCTAAACAGCATCCTTATGGACAGATGGCCACTTGGTGGGGAGAGACCGGCCCAAGCAGCGCAATGAGTGTGCGGCTTGGAAGCTGGCATGTCAGGTCCACATTCTGCATCCGAACATCAACAGGTAATTAGAACTATGAATTGTTCATAGTGGTTATGGAATTTTTTTTCTGTATGCTTGATCCTAGCTCCTAAAGTCATGAGCAGTTAGAAGGCCTAGCAATTCTTGTAAATGTTTGAGCCAAAGAGTGTTTCATGGTTTACATAACTACTGCTAGCAGTGGTGTATTTTACCTGGTAGCATGCACCACATTTACTTTCTCCACAGTCCACATGCTCCATCTGAAAATCTTCGTTAGAAACATGAATTCTTTGAAAAAAAAATTTTCACAGATATTTGCGCAGAAGCCTAGTTACTTTGATGGTCTTAGTTAATATACAGCTTTTTCCTCTGATTCAAGTAGAAATACAAATGGCAAAATTCGAAGGTATTTAGAAAAACAGAAATCTCATCAACATGTTTTTTCGAATACATGTTATCTTCTGTCCCTCTTGTATCAGAATTGTGGATAATGTACAGCGTTTGACATGGTGAAGTTTGCATCTGCAGTAGCCCTCGAGATGAGCACCAGGAGAGAGCAAAGCTGGGAGATGATGAAGGGCCATTTGTGGTATCGAGATGAGTTGACCAATGAATAAGGCTAGAAGATTATACATCCGAGATGAGAGGCAGAGGTATAGAGACGTGTATCTAGAATGTTCATCTCAGGTTGTTGCTCACGAGTTACGAGCTGAAAATTCTGGTTTTGTGTAGGCGGGGATGCCAATGTCGTTGTTGCCAGTGATTCTCTGGGTACACGTGGCCCCAGTTTTCATGTCAATTCCTCTGGCAAGTTGGCGGTAACCTGCAGGCTATATGGTTTTTGAGAGCCTTATTGTCCTGGAACTTCTGTGACTTACTTTGTTGGGCTTAGATTTGTAATATCACTTTCATATCTAACAAAAGTGAGGTTTTCAGTTCTATTTATTTAAGCCTGCTTGTATTCTAGTATGCTGACGGCAACTGTTTTTCTTTTTTCTTATTTTGTGTTGTACTAGTGTATTCCTGTAATACTCTGTTCCGTAGTCCGTAGGTAGCAAAAGGTATCGTGTTCCAAGGTGCGGCAGCGCTTTCGGTATGGACTTCAGTTTTTTATTTTTACTCGTGTAAATGGCAAACTTAAATAGAGTTGTTGATCTTCAGTCCGTCAAGTTAGTATAGATAAGGCTACACAGTGTTAATAATCATTATTATTAGAAGCAAGCAAATTCCATTTACACTAGTAAAACCAAAAGCTAATAATAATATAAGGTTTTATAGTCTGCCATTACTATAAGGTGGCTCTAGGTAGGATCATCGCAGCATGCACTACAGCAAGTTCGTTGATACTGTACTGATTAAGCTTTTAAGTTCATCGCTTTTACTAGCCATAAGCTTAATCAGTACTTAAAAGCGACGTCATTATCACTGCTGCTGGTCACTAGTCCAGCTCTCCTGGTCACCATCGTCGATCGACGCCTAACCGTGTTGTTTTCACAACATAAATGAAAGGAAGAAGATCATCGGTACTAGCCAACTATGGCTCAAGACAGCAACATCCAGGTCGAAATGAATGAAGTGTTTGTTGATGATGAAAACTGAAACAACATATTATTGGAGGTACTCTTGTGGCCTGGTCAACAAGCAGTGTACAGTAGTACTCTGCAATCGTTGTATTGATGGTAAAAAGGGCGATATTGCAATCATTAATGTGTCTCTTAAAAATGAATGCGTAATAATCTTTCATTTGAATCGTGTGATTATCAATTGAACAAACCATGCACGGCGTTCTCCTTTATTGTGCTGGATTGGTTTTAATTTCCTTGTGCTCCACGGCATATCTTGGTTTTTATTAGTGTCCTGTAGCTAGCTGTAAACGGGGTCCGTGTCCGTCCGGTCCGGATCCTCTTCTGCGTCACTAAGTATAGCTAGAGCAGTAGTAAAACTGAGAGAGAGAGAGAGAGAGGCTGTAGCAGTTTGTGCTACAGTAATATGGGCGTTAGTATAATAAGGGTCAGTTTGTTTCTGCTCCGAACGGCTCCGCTTCAGCAAACATGATACTGTAGCACGTGCTGTAGACCACTGTAGCATGGAGCGATTCTCAAAGAGGGGTTTCATTTTAACGGGAAGCTGTGAGAGCTGCTATTTCGAGCTTCACCCGCTCCAGCTCCTGGACATATCTGACGAGCTACGGCAGGAAGAGCGGGGACAGGAGGAGAGAAAACAAACACACACCCTAAGTAGTATAACTGAACACTGATCCGTGCTACTGTGCCGCAAGCACTTGTTTTACTGTTCACGGATGGTACTGTTAGAAAAATCTCATGTGAACCCCTTGGGCTTCATTAATTTGATCCCACGCTCTAAAATGGCACTGGTTTACTGACCGTGGGCGTTGTCCTCCTGGAACTGGAGCCGGATTGAAAAGGACCTGAATCCGGCCCGCCAAGGGGTAGATATTAGCAGTGATAGTGTGGTAGTACATACATGTACTAGTACTTGTACAAAAATTTTCATTGGTTAGACTAGCCACGACCGCGCCGCCGCCGGTGCTGCCGCCCGGCCATCGCGCCGAACCTGTAGCGGGTACTAGAGAATAGAGATCGCCGTTAATAAGTGCCCGGCCGGCAAGGCGGGCAGCAGCAGCAGGTATGCAGGCAGGCATTGACCCCTAGTAGCTAGTCATTCGGTGATTACCGCACTGATTTTCTGCACACAAACGCGCATGGCCGTGTAGTGCAGCGCAGGGATCGATCAAATCGAAATCATCAAAATGATCAAACAAAATCTCTCTCGATCGATGAACTCTCTCTACGTAGTCGTAGTTGCTATACTACGGTACTCTTCTAGTGTGTACTCTACTCGCAGCACATGGTAGTATTTCGCAGCACAACGGCCGTGCAATTAGTATAGGAATCTCTCTCTCTCTCTCTCTCTCTCTCGGACGGACGGCTACGGCTTGAATGAATTACTAGCACTAGCAGCAACAAACAAACATTGAAGCGCTCGCTCCTCCTCCTGTCGACAACGACGACGATGAATAAAGCTACAATCATTTTAGCTTAATTTGGATAGTTGGATGTTTGTGTAGCACAGCATTCTGAATTCTGATGCACGCGCGCGCCATGCAAATTTTTGCAACAAAAGTGTGATCATACGCGCCTGTATCTGCATCATCGGAGTACTAGTACTTTTTGTGTTTCTAGTCTCGGCATACTGTAGTCTGTAGGAGTACAGTATAGGGTCTGTTCTGTTCTTGAAGACGCTAAATGCTGGCAGTTCTGGAATCTGCAGATGACCAAAAGAGACGGACCAAGAAGCACTAGAAAATCTGAAGCAAGGACCACATATATAGTTTCTGACAATCTCGGCATATGCTGTTTCGGATCCGAAACTTGACTCACTTGAGAATCAGTTGACGAAAGTTGGAGGTAGTACAAGAACTTTGGCTGCTAACTCATGAGGATTTTTTTTTTTTTTTGCTTATATTAAATCGGAACTCATGACTTTGTTAACACAACATACGTTCAAGAGCCTGTCCATCTGACTAGTGGTGTTTTTGAAGCGAGTACGAAAGGGGATTCAGGTTTATCACATTAAAAACAAGCCATTATGATGTTAAAAACTAATCATCATAAGGTAATCACACCTTCTAAGAAAAAAATACACCTTCTCAGAATTTGCACTACTTCTACCTTCCGCAGCGCGGGGGCACTGCTCTGTACGGTCCCGTTCTTCCATCCACCACTCCGATCGATCCTTGAAGGCGACCGCGCGCAAGCAAGCAGCATGGCCCCCGGCGGCCGCGATTTTGCAAGAGTAGCCACATTAAAACGTCCGTATCCGTACGTAGGACTACTCCACTACTGTGGTCGGCTACGCGTGTGAGGCAGCCCGCACGCGTGCGTGTTCACCATTTTTTTTTTCTTTTTTGGCCAAGGATCGGAGGGCTATAGCTTTATCTCGTGGATCGACATCCATGCTGCCCCGACAGTGTTCTGGTTGGGGAGGCGTCGTTTGATCTGCATTGTATTGCCACACTTAGTAATTGGTCCTCCGTAATTAATTTAAGAAATACTTTCTCCGTTTTAAATTAGAGTTCATTTTACATAACGACACGGTCTTCTAAATATCATTTTGACTTCTATTTTCTATAAAAATATTTATTAAAAAATGATGCATGTATACTTTTTAAAAGTATTTTTAAGAAAAATCTTATTATTATAATTTTTATATTTTTAAGTTTAATAAATTAAAAATTATTTATAATTTATATTTCTAATATTTGACTAAAACTATGTTTAAAATAAACTCTATTTTAAAACGAAAGGAGCTGTAATAGTAGTAGTATTAAGGAAAGGGCAGCTGCATGGCTCCTCCAGGGAAGCAGGAACGAAAGGGCAATATTAACAAACGCGCAGCAGTCTACTGCTAGCCAGCCCTCTAGCAGTAGTATTGAATTGCGTAGTAATGACGTGAGTTATGAGGAGATTACGGCGCGCAAATCTGCAATTCCGGCCGGGGCATTCAAGCCGCCGGTCGAGGACGACACAAGAATCTCTCTCTCTCCCTCTCTCTCTCTCTGTGTCATTGGCAGCGATAGTGACAACGAGGCTGCCAGATTTTAATTAAGGCCCTCATTCAATACCGTCTTCGTACGCATATTCTCCGTTCTCCCCCCGGCAAAAACAAGAAACGACCCTCGATCTGCATGACTACGCCCCCAGAAAAATGGAGTTCGGCTTACTCCCTCCTCGTCCTCGACTCGATCAGGCCGTGGACGAACAAAAGGGCCATATGCTTGCAGGATTTGTTAAGAAGCGATTTGGATGAAGCACTATACCTAGCTGAGTTCGGTCCCGGGATGGTTAAGCTGCCTGCGATCTGGAGTAGGATTTTCCGCGGGGAAGCAAAGCATGGCGGCAGCGAGGCTCTCAGGCCGTGCATCGATGGCGCATTCATGAAAAGGTGCTGCCCGGCCCCGTCTTGGCGGTTGCTACCGATGAGCGACAGCGAAGGAAGTGCTACTACGGCGCTGCTACTACTACTCCAGCAAGCTTTACTACTACAGGATCACGGCACACGTTACTACAGTAGCAGTGCACAGCTTTACCAGAACTCCTCTTTGTTTTCCCTTTCCATTTATAACTGACAAATAAATTAAAAAAAATTGAATGTTCTTCATTGAAAGCTCTTTCTTACATTAATGGACGGAAGTCAATACCCGAACCATTCATCCTCTGCTGCGGCGCCACCAACAACGACGATGACAAACAATGGCGAGGTGACAAAACACTACTAGTAGGACTGAGAAAGAGATAAGAGTGAGGTAGGTAATGTGTGTGGTTGGTTGCAGCGAGAGGAAAAGGACGAAGAACCAGGTACTACTATAGCATGGTGCGTTCTTGACTCCCTCGGTCTCGAAAAAACCTTTTTTTCTTGGGTGCAACTGATGCCTAAAGAACGAATGCCTAAAGGAAGGAAGGAAGAAAACCAAACAACCCTGCGAATTTGAAGGGAAACCACCAACCAGCTTGGTTACGGCGCGCGATGGGATCAAGGTGAGGTGGTCAAGAAGGGCCGCTGCCGCCGGCGCAGTTGAGCGCGGCCCTGATCTGCTGCACGGTGTTGCTGATGAGCGTGTTGACGGTGGCCACGGACTCGGAGTTGAGCTTGGAGGTCGGCAGGCTGCTGACGAGGAGCTGGTACGCGACGGTGACGATGCACCTCGGTGGCGTGGGGGGCAGGCCACCGCTAGCGCTGCTGCTGGACGACGGCGCGCCGGCGTCCGGGTCCGGCAGGATGGCGAAGCCCGAGGGAAGAAGCGGGATGCCGGACGGGTCCTCGCCGCTCATCACCACGTTCGCCGACGGGATGTCGATCGGCGAGTACACCACAAGCGACCCCGACGCGTCCGTGCAGCTCTCCTGGAGGATCAGCATGCTGTTCTGGCTCGAGCTCAGGCCCTGCGCGATAATACCATAGATATTATCCACATTCCACAAGCGCTAATTTAATTAACACGACGCGTCGAAACGAAACAATACAACAGCACGGCCCCTGCCTGATCAGACAACGACGACACAACGTACTGCGTACGTACGTACCCTTAGCAAGGAGATGCAGTTGCCGGGATCGGCGCCGTGGGTGATGCGCGACACCTCCTGGACCTGGTTCTCGTGCAGCAGGAGGTCCCACTGGGCGCGCGTGTTCACGTCGCGGACGAGGGCGAACGCGTGGTCGCAGGGGACGGGTAGCCAGATGGAGGTGACGGCGCCGAGGACGACGCCGTTGTTATTACTAGCCTGCTGGCCAGGGTCGGCGCCGTCGTGGTGCGTGGAGACGCGGACGCTCACGTCCGTGTTGCCGGCCATGAGCGTCCACCGCTGCGTCGGCGACGAGGTCAGGCCGGCGCAGAAGCCGCTCACCATCCGCTGGGCCAGCTTCATCAGGCCACGCTTCCCCTCCGACGTCACTGTACATGTTGCCCATCGCCATCGATCGCAAATACAGTACGTTAATGCTCAGCACGTACGTAGTAGTATTATGCATGGATTATTACTAATAGATAAATCAACCAACGGAGAGGTGAGTGCTCCCTCTCGATAGATTACCTCCGGAGGGGTCGTGGTGGTGCGGCAGGCCGAGCGACGCGAGTGACGCGAACCGGTCGCACGCGCGCTGCAGCGCGGCGACCCACCTGTGCGCCCCGAACGCGGCGCCGCTCAGCACGAGGTTCCGGAACGGCAGGCTGATCGGGAGCGTCTGCTCGATCTCCACGTGTTCGACCCAGGTCACCTGCAAACCATGTTTTGCACCAGTCATCAGTCAGTCAGTCAGAAATAGTCAGGGCGAAGCAATGTGTGCAGCAAAGCAGCAGCAGCAGCGAACATTCGAGCGTAGTACGTGAGTACGTGATTGACCTTAGAGTAGCCGTTGGACATGTCGGCGATGAGGCACCCCGACGGCAGCCGGCGGGAGCGCGAGGCGCCGTAGTGCTGCCCTGGTTCCACGGAGACGTCGATGACGGCCCACAGGCCCTGCTCGATCTGCTTGCAGTAGCGTAGGAAGCTCAGCTCGCGGGTCGGGACGACCGGCGTCATGATGTGCAGCTCCTCGTACATCTGCACGTACGCGCCCCTCCACATTGTCATCAGTTCCATCCGATCCAACGGGCATAACAAATTACTATCTGTAATAATAATATAGTAGTAGTAGTGGTAGTAGTAAGAGGAATTTCGGTGGATTACTACCATAATCAAGGACTCGTTCCTGCCACCCAAGCCGTTCACGAGGACGTCGATGGTGTGCGCCTTGGACACGATGCCAGGGAAGAACTCCATCCACTTGTTCTGCAACGAGCCAGTTCATTTATCATCAGCATGCCACGCCATGGATCGGATGCGAGCACAATGATGAAAGACGATGACAATGTGCAAGAGGAAAGGGAATGGCTGTTGCTGCGAACCGTGTCCATGAAGACGTCGACGAGCGCGACGGAGCTCATGAAGACGAGCCCCGAGTCCCTGGACCCCTCGACGCCGATGTCCGGCGGGCGGAACCCGGCGGCGGCGGCGGCGCCGGGCCTGGAGAAGAGGCTGTCGTAGATGGCGACGTTCAGCGTCTCCCGCTCGTCGCCCTGCTTGACCCAGACGTGGTCCCCGGCCTGCGCGAGCCGGATGAGCTCGTCGAGGGCCCGCGCCGCCGCGTCGATCATCATGGGCCGCTCCAGTTCCGACGTCGTCGTCGTCGTCGCCATGGCGTGCGGCGGCGGCATATGGAACGGCATCCCGGCTGACGTGCACATCCCGCCGACCGAGGCGGAGCAGCCGCCGAGGAGGTCGAGGTCCAGTGACGGCGCGCCGCCGGCCATGCCGCCGCCGACGGAGAGGTCCAGCGAGGCCACGCCCATGGACATTGGCATCGGCGGCATCTGGGTGAAGGGACGGCCGAGGTACTTGGACGTGATGCTCGACACGCGGTCCAGCTGAAAAAGGAGAAGAACGACGACGTCAGAGACGCGCTACAATGGTATAAACAGCGCAGGCACGATGACGCGTCGCCTGAAACAGCTAGCGCCCCGAAATTTTTTGCCACGAGTGGAGTCATGATTACCACCTCTGCCTGAATTTAAAAAATAAAATAAAATTATTACCTCTTCCTTGAGCCGGGCGTTCTCCATGCGGAGCTTCTGCTCGTCGAAGAAGTCCTCGGCGACGGGCGGGCCGCCGCAGTTGGGGCAGATGACGTTCTTGAGCGCCTCGCGCATGGTGATGTTCTCGCACCGGATCTTGTCGTTCTCCGCGCGGAGGAAGCAGTTGTCCGCGCGCTCGTGCTGCGCCTGGGGGAGGGGACACCATTCATCCATTCGCGCGCGTACGGACGCGTATGAGAATCCATGAACGAAAACTCCACGGCACAAGATTGAGAACGGAACAGGGGCGAGCCTTTATTCCTAACAAGAAATTCAAAGAAATGAAGATAAGACAGATGGGAAAGACGACGACGCACCTTCATCTGGGTGCGGCGGTTCTGGAACCAGAACTTGATCTGGCGCGGCTCCAGGCCGAGCTCCCGGCTCAGCGCCGCCCGTTGGTTCTCGTCCGGGTGCGGGCACTCCTTGAACATCCTGCACAGAAGACGCACCATTACAAGAAGGAAGGAAAGGAATGGGCAGCAGCAGAAACAGAATAATCGAGGAGAGGAGGGGGAGCGCGCGTACGCCTCGAGCTGCTGAATCTGGCGCGGGGTGTGGCGGTGGTACCGCTTCCGGCGCCGCTGGTTGTCGGAGCCGCACTCCTGCTCGTCGCCGAAATCCATGGCGCGCGGATTGGCAGAGGTCGGTACCAGCTCGCTCTACAGCTGTAGCCGAAGGAGGAGAGATCTCCGCTGTGCTGCGCTGCGGCCGCGCTCTCGGATCGTATTTATACACGATGGCCAGGAGCAAGGCGACGCCTCCGGGCTCCAGACGAGCGTCGCGGAATAGGAAAGATCTCCCAATCCGTCCATGCTTCACGCCATTCCCCTTTTGCTTCCAACGATTTTTCCGTTGTTGCTCGTCGCTGATATATCCCTCCTCCGTCGTTTTCAGGCGAGCATTTACGAAGCTTTTCTCTCACTCTATCTCTATCCCCTTGGTCAATCTATGCCAATCTTTCTTCCTCCAGCTTGAGATCAAGAGAGAGAGGAGGAGGAGGAAGAGGAGGATGAACAGGAGCAGTGGTGACGTATCAGCAGCAGCTATAGCAAGCAGTAGTAACCGGTGCGAGCGAATTAAGGGCCGAGGTCTTTAAGCAGCAGCGCCGCCCGTTGAGGCCATGACCTCTCTCTTTCTCTCTCTACAGTCCCTCTGTTGGGTCTGGATGGGAACAGCTGGAGCCATTTAAGGCCAAACGGGTCGGGTGTGCACCAGTGGCGGATCCAATCCAACGTAGTACAATGGTGAGCTGCCGGTCCCACGCCAGGACTTCGTCGGTCAGGCGCAGAGGAAGAAGAAGGCTGAAGTGGCGCAAACGAAATGTTATCTCACCGATTGAGCCTAGTGAACTTTTAATTCACCGTAACAATTAACAAGAGAGCATATCTTTTGAAGATCAATCCTATATGGCACACGGGTGCTACCTACTAACGCTACATATTGATGACGTGTCAATCTTATACGTCATTTTTTGTTCGTGGGCACAATGATTTTTTTCACGCACAAGTGTTGTTTGATCAGGGAATCTATAACGTAAAACAAATTACAAAGTGTACGGGAAGCGGTAACGAAAAATATATCCATTTACACTAGAAGCGATAACAGAAAGTGCTCAAACAAACAGAAACTAACATAATCAGTCACTGTGTTTACGTTATAAATGCCGTAATCAAACAACAACCTTTTAATGCATATTCAACGTACTTTCAATGTTGACATTCTTGGTGTATGAATCATGTGTAAGAAGTTTGTCTTTATGTTTGTTTGTCCTTTATGTGTATATGTATTACATTTTGCACATTAAACCTTCAATATCGTTCCACTGGAACAATTGATTTCTCAACACTAAGTTTGTAGTCACTATACCTGATGTTTATTACGTATTAGTGGAATGACTAAAATTCATTTCCACTAGTTAGGGGGGAAATTAACCAAGAGTTTTATCAATTTTTAGTATATGATCATATCTCTACTTTTCATTAATCAAAGTGTTGTAGTATAAAAGCTTTAGATTTTTGCTACAGCATGTGCTGTTATTTATGCATTCAAGATTGGGGTTTTAGAAATGTTCATCATACGCAACATGGATATGACCATAAAAATATTACAATTGGATAGTTTAAATACAATGTAAATGATGCAGAGTACCTTTATCATCCGGTTAGTATTTATTGGAATAAAAGCAACATTTGTATTTTACAATCATGTTTTTAGCTACAACATCATGATTCATGACGATAGGTGAACAATTATACTGAATATATGTTATAAATAATTCTAGTTACTATCAATATCTGTTCATAAAGTTATCTGAATTATGTAACACAATTAATGAAAACTACATATATAAATCTGAAGAAAATTGTTCTATAAATGCAAATAACTTACTCCCTCAATTCGTTCTTTCGGACCATCCACTTTAGCCTACGTGCAATACAAACTTCTTGCCGGACAAGAAAATCTGAACGGAGTAGAATTTCCAGAGTATTGTTGCATTACATTAAGCTTTTATATTTAAACATCTTATTATATCAAACCACAAATCTATTCCAGCTTGAAAATATCGGGTATTCATGTAATGGTTAAAGCGGGTTTTGATGTGAATAGCTGCAAGTTCTTGGGTTTAACTTTTGTTTGCCTTGACCGGCAAACCTCCACTCATATCATGCCAACGAATAATACATAATTTGGAAAGAATTTAACATGGCATTTATTATTTTCTAATTATTTATCAGTATAGGGTAACATCTTTACACTCTAAATTTAGCAAGTACTATAATTGTGCTAGTACTGTTTTTACATATTATGCCAGATCAGCATATTAATGAGCTCTACGAATTAATGATGACTAAAAAATTGAAGATGAATCAAGTCAAAGTGTTTTCATCATGCACAAAAATGTTTTAATCTAGTTGTAATCCATTTGGCCCATAGCCTACATATATATTCACCCCGTCTGAAAGTTTCTTTTCTTTTTAAGTTTTAAAGCCCAAGAAAGGAAGAACAAACACTTCTTTGGTTTCTCATGTGTGCTAAAAAGGTCTGATAGCGGTCAATGAACATATACAATGACATGATTTATTGAAGAGCTTTACTTCCAACATGTAGTACAATCTATTGCTCATCTTTTCTACTCATTACATGACTTCATTTTTTAAATGTGTGAGTCGTTATATATTAAGTTTCGTTTGGAATCAAATGTATATGCAAGCAATGGGTTTTTAGTTTGAACTAGTATAAATATGATTGTGCAAGTGGAGAAATGTGTGCATCTATTTACTTTTCTAAGTAGAAATGAATTTCTAATCGACTATGTTTCTGTTCAAAAAGTATTATTGATCGAACCCAAGTTTACCTAAGTAATTACTCTATTTACAAATAGTAGTTGGATATTATGATCGATTACATTTCTTACTACTAGCATGAGCCATATTAATTTACACTATTAAAAAACCGATCATGAGTTACTTTTTGTGAAACGATATCAATATTGTATTAGACTAAAATTGATGCACTCTCACAATTCAAATTCCTTTGACTACAAAAATCTCACCGAGAGAGAGAGAGAGAGAGAGAGAGATCATATACAGTATTGCCCAAATAAGTTTTGTTCTGACCATGGTTTCGATATGAATGGATATCAACAAGGGGAAAGTGTGGTTGTAGTCATAGAGTATAAATAGGATAAAGAATGCAATTTTTTTTTTGACTGAGCAAGTACACACAAGCAAGGAAGTTAAACTCTGTAACGAAAGACGAGACCGTCTTTTTCTTTTTTTTGGAAACGAGACGAGACCGTCTTTGGATTAATGTGAAAGTTCCAGTAGTCTTCTCAACAAAACCTTATTCCGACGGGCATGTCAGCCTCAGCCACACCACCGCCGTTCTATTGACAGTAAGCTATACGGTTCAATCAGAGCCGCTCGAGACGTTTTTTTTCTTTTCTGAAAAGGAAAAGAATACTCTCGACCGTTTTGGGAAACAGAATTTTAGCCCCAGCGCCGCGGCCCGCGGCGTTGCCGTTGGCAGAATCCAACCGGGAGGCAGCGGCGAAGGGGCTTGATACTCTTTGCCGTTTCCGGCTGCTCTCCTCGCTCCCCTGTACTGTACGTCCGACACCCCTCCCGTCCCCGCTTCGGCGAAGCGGCGCGGCCGCTGGAGAAATGGACCCTGTCCACATTCCCCAACCGGAACCTCTGTCTCTGTCCGTGGCCGCGCTGTTTGCATGCCGTGCGTGGCCCTTGCTCTAGCGAAAAGGAGAGAAAGATGCTTTGGCGCTTAGCCCCGCTAGCTTGCCTGATGGAAATGTTGCTGCTAGTGACATGACGAAATCTGTGCTATGAAATGGCTAAGAACGGCAGCTTCGGCGTGATTAGGCCCATCACATGTCATTTGTGCCCTTAGTTCCACCAAATCTGCACATAGTACATTTTTTTTCTAGACTTGACCATAACAATGTAATGAGTTGACTAAATCTGCGCTCAATGCAATTTTCATACCTATAATGTATACTAACAGTGTGTGGACTTATTGAATCTCAATGGAAAATGGGGAAAGGGTTTTTGCATATTCAAGCGAAGTCCCAGTATGGTACAGGTGATATTCGAGATGAAAATGTTCAGCATATTGAAGTATGTCAGCAAATGGAGCTTATATTATTCTCCAGTGGTACACTGGAAGTACTAAATTTCAATGAAAATGGATAGTGCTTTTGCACTATCACGTGGCAGATGCGAGAAAACAATGAAGGCTCCTCGCTCATAATAACTACTGTACCTCCATTTCTGAGCCTAAAGTAAATCATTCATGAGTGACTGGAGCTTACTATGTCTTGTAAATTGGAGATACTAGAGCTCTCTCTAGTCTGTCTTGTAAATTATTTTTGGATAGACCGGACTCCACATATTCATCTTGACATATTCCATAGTTTCTTCCTGTATCAAAAGTTCCAGTCAACAAATTAAACCATGATAAAAAAAACATAATGTATTTTGCCTGAGCAGTGAATAGATAAACGACCTCACTGAGTCTTGCAAGCTCACGTGCATCCATTTCACGATATCCCTCAGCTAGATCCTCTGCTACTGCCTCTCTCACAACTGCTGCTGCCACCTCCTTAGTGATATCACGTATTCTGTATGTAGCACATGTCAGAAGACATAACATACTGACACAGCTGGAGAAATAGTTTCAGAATTATAAAACCTGGAGATTGGAGGATAAATTATCCCTTCTTGAACTTCTTCTTCTTTCATGTATGAAGCCAACCTACAAATATTTCATCACAAAAATGTCAATAAATAATCTGATTCATTCTACGCAAGCCTGATGCCTAGAGCTCTAGGTTGTCACCGTTCAGCTGCAGCCTGCAGCATTCCATCAGAGATAATACGAGCACCAGACAGAAGCGTTCCAAGTCCTATTCTGCATAGCAGTGAAGCGCACACACAAATTTTTTTGACAATTTCACGAGAACAAAACCACATAGTATGGTGTACAGTGGCAAGGGTCTAACCCGGGAAAGAGATACATGTTGTTCCCTTGATTGGAGTGGCCAATCTTCCCATTACCTGAAACAAGAATAACAAGTGACCTTTAGTATGATAATGAGAAAATACATTAAATTGAGCTATGATGACTATGAATTGAAATAGATACCAAGATCCACATCATGAAATGGGCTTCCACTAGCAAAGATGGCCCTTTCACCAAGAATAGAAAATGCTTCTCCAGGGGTACACTCAGCTATAAATGGAATTGTCACAGAATTAGATAAGTGACAAACAGTAAACTTCAATGTTAGATTACACAGCACAAACCATTTTTAGTTGGATTGGACATCGCAAAAATTGCAGGCCTTGAAGAGGATGAATCTTTGAGTGCTTCTAGAACCTGCACATAGAAATTCCCCATGGCTAATATTAACTTCATTCTTTGGAAAATATTTTGAAAACTAAGTAAAGGTCGAGGCAAGTAGCACTAAGTTTACCAAACTTCCCATAATAAAACATCTATAACTTGAACAAATAAAGAATCTGTAGGAGGCCTTTGAAAGAAGTACAACAACAAGTAAGACTTCTAGTCTCAAGCAAATTGGGCTAGGCTAAAGATGCAACCCATAGGAATAGTATGGTAAAAAATAATTCAGATTAAGCCAAAGGTTTACTATAATGGAATACCCATTACAATTGTATATGAGTTAGACACTGTTAACCTGATCATGTACATTAAGCCTAAATGAGCAGGTCTATAGTTTACCGACTTAAATGACATGTACATTCAACTTTAGGGATTGACAGAGCTCTTCCTTCAATGAAACCATATATCAATCTAAGCATGTAGAGGTGACTTGG
Organism: Oropetium thomaeum; assembly: GCA_001182835.1. NCBI lineage: Eukaryota > Viridiplantae > Streptophyta > Magnoliopsida > Poales > Poaceae > Oropetium > Oropetium thomaeum. Next base: position 1,923,537 of record LFJQ01000015.1, on the reverse strand, counting down.
ACCCTCTCCAAATATCACCTGTACATTCCTAGATTTCTTCAGTAAGTGCAAAAAATTTAGTATCTGTAGATTTGCTATACATTTGAAGGCAGTTTTTTCGCAGGTTTGGTGAAGAAGTTAGAGCTCCTGAAAATATAGTGGAATGTTCAGGCAACAGAATTAGTAGAAGAAGTCTCGGAAACAGCCTCTTGCAGAAATGTATGGAAAGGCTGCGTACAAAAGACTCAAAGTGGTCAGACCCTTCCCCGGACCCTGCACAAGCGGGAGCTACGTGCACCGGGCTGCCCTTTTTATTTGTAATCCGGTAATTCTATGTTGATCTTGATTGAGGATACTCCATTGTTTCCTTATATATATACGCATTTGAATGTCACAATATGAAAACAAACCAGTGCACAAAAAAAAAATTAACTGGCAACTAAGCACAAATTAGTACTATAGCATCCAAGTAATAATGCTTCAAAATCCATACAATAACAGAGTTCATATGCAAGAACTCTCCTGCGTTTCGAGAGAAAAAAAATTGCAGGAACTCTTACCTCCTTCGAGAACAAACCACCAACAGCAGATAATCCAAGAATGACGTCAGGCTTCACCTTTTTAACCTGCACAATATAAAAGGAAGTGAGTGCTTAGGTATTTCTAAACATTTGTAATTAAGTGATTGATATCTATTTAAAAATGAAAATAAAAGGGAATAAAAGAAAAGGAAGTGAATATTCATCCATTGGGCTTCACTACTAGTCCATGACAGCCATCCGCGGAAGGGAGACCTCAACGAGGGTCGACATGGTACCATAACTGGATGGCCATCAGCGGAAACAAACCTCAACGCAGTGGAGGGCCGGATCTAGGAGGATGGTGTTCAATTTACGCCAGTTGGCAGCATAAGTATCAAAAATCGCACTTTCAAACGCTTAAGCGCGTGCCGCTTAATAGCATCATTTAACAAAAGCAAAACATTGGGGCAGGGCTCAGCACGCCTAGGCAACACTTTTTAAACACTTCTGAATATAAAGGTAAATTTATAAAATGAGAAAGTACCACTTCAATTAAGCTTGCCCCCTCATTTAAGCCTTGGTGACCGAGCTCACTCTTTCTCCTAGCAAAAGGACGTGCATCTGGGTCAACGTTTTCACGTTCTTCAGTTATTAGACCCTGCATCAAAGGAAATGCAAAGGAGTTCATAAGAGTACAGACAAATGTCCAAAAGTCAACGAAAACAAAAGGACAATTTTTTAGGCTATCCAAATTTTGAATGATTGGATTTAGCTGTTGATTTGCTGCATGAGCAAGGCTTAACATTTCAGATGCAACAATCTTGATTGGTTAATGTTCTAAGAATACTCATGCCATTTTTTCTATTTAAATTATCATTTCAAAAATAATGTGGTCATCATACTTACATGGGCATCAACTATCCAGAACTGACTTCTGGCACTCTCAAAAGCAACTTCGTTGTTCCCCAACATCCTTGCCATTGTCCTGCTTGCAGCATTCACCACTCCAATACCAGCACTGTAGAAAGTGAATACAGTCAGGTAATTCCTTCCTTTTGTATGTGAAACTAGCCAAAGGTGATGTGTAATGGTGATGACCCGTCACTTAGCAGAAATAGGTTCAAGTAATATTGTGACCAAAATGTGGGATTGAAACAATAAAAGGAATGAATCTAAGAAAAACAGTGCCAATTGTTTTTTTTCCCTAAGGACTAAGTTAAGAAAACATACTTAAAAGGTAACATCTACTAAGAAATTAAAAATTGCACTACCAGGAAAGGTGGTTCTGCATAGTCATTAGAACTACACAAAGCAAAAAAAAAAAAAAAAAGAAGAAGAAGAAGAAGAAGAAGAAGAAGAAGAAGAAGAAGGACCTCATCAGCAATCTTTCTCCCCTCAGAAAATAAATTCCTCATATAGTAATTAAATGTGGTACATTAATTTCCCATAAAATGTCAAATATAAATATGCCGGCGATCTAGACTAGAATAACCAAACTAGTCATGAGATGGAAGTTCGCACAAAACAAACTCAATGTATTCAGATTACACAGCTAATGGTTTCAATTCTTCACTCATGCTCCCTAGAACTAGAATTTTTTTCCCCTAAACTGAGCATATTGACAAATAAATAATTTTAGAAATAATAGTAAATGTTGCTACAAACCACTTGGCATGTATATTTTAATTCTATACTGAATTAAACACTGAGTGAGAACATCACGGACCTGCCAGCACCTGCAACAACAATCTTTTGCTTGGGGAAATCTAACATGGGCCTTCCTTGTGCCCTTACAGCTCCTAAAAGGCCGGCTATTGCAACACCAGCAGTTCCCTTTGTACATAAAGAACAGTCTTTTCAAAAGCAAGATATTGATTCTTTTAGATAAAGATAGAGCATACTAATCCATTAAACGAAAATGTGCTTCCATCCAGCAATAGCAATGTTCAAGAATCAACTTCAAACTTAGTTCAAATTTTGGAGGCTTCGATGTGAAGATAATTCATGGTATAGCACTTGTAAGGAGGATTATCCACAAAATGCCCTCGATGAAAGTTCATCCATAAAAACCACTCATAACCTGTCCAACCATAGCTCGCCAAGTCGTCATTATCTCCTCTCCCTTCTTTTTTTGTTTTTGGGCCTAAATGACAATATGACCATTTGACCCTCCTCTCTATCACATCACAGCCCAGAAGCATGTATCTACTACATGACAGCCCCCGAAGTATAAAGATGTAAAAAGGATTATGCAAAATCTTTTTTATAAAATTTTGTGCTGTCAAATGAGCATAGGATGATATTCATGTTCACATAATAACCGACTATCTGTGTTCTGCAATAGGAGGGCGAAATGGTCATGGAACACGATGATTTAGGCCCCAAAACAAAAGAATGGCATGCTATGGCTGTTAGGCAGCTCATAAGGGAAGTTGTGCAGATGGTCTTCTTGTCAAGGGAGTTTATGGAAGGTCCTGCTTATGAGGCTATGCCATGAACTATTGTCCCTCAAGGTGAAGATATGTTGACAGGTATTATAACTGGGAATATCAACCTAGAACATGCATTGCAGTAAGGCAAACAGAGTCCAATATTTGATACTGATTTTTTAACAAGTAAACAAATGATAAATTATGAAGAATGATATGTAATGCCATCCATAAGGACAAAAACATGTTTGCTCGCAAGTTACAAATTCTGTAGTAATTAGTGAACAAACGTTCATCTAGAAATATGTGTACAGTGAGTGGGTTATGTGCCTAAGAAAGCGTGGTGGAACAAAGATTTATGTGAAGGAAACACTAGCAACTAGCAAAATGTGACCAGATTTGTTTTGGTGTGATAAAAGTATGCTTTAAATACTTCTTAGATTTTCAGATATTTATTTTCACAATTACAAACGACCAAATTGCAACACTATAATGCATGTATCACAAACTCTCAATGCAACTGGAAAGAAAATCTCGAGGAGAGTACATACATCGCAGGGCAAAGAGTTACAATAAAAACTTAGGGACATATATGCATAAAAAGACTAAGTCTAACCTGGACATCATCATTAAACATGCGATAAGTCTTTCTGTAACGCTGCAACAGCCTAAAAGCCCACTTACTTTGAAAATCTTCAAACTACCAAACAAAAAAAGAGAAAGAGACAGAAATATTTGTGATATTGAACCAGATAGGCCTTGTAATAAAAAAGTAACTAAAGGAAGCATAAGAAGCCAAAATAACACCTGTACGATAACATGGGGCCAGCGAGTAAAAACTGCTTCCATGAATTCATCAATAACTGAGACATATTCGTCTCCCTCAAGCCGGTGCTCTTGTAGCCCGAGATCTATATGATCAGGAATTAAGGAAATTTAGAAGAACAGGATAAATTTGCTGAAAATCTTGCTGAGCATCTAGTATATACCTACAATTTGAATCAGTGGTTTTTGCAACGTGACGTTAACAACTAAAAACTGCTATACCATTACCACACTCCCTCCATTTTTTAAATATTAATGTTGTTGACTTCTAACATTGTTTGGGACTAAAAGGCTTGGTTCCCGTTGTTGTTGTTGTAATGCTTTTGACTTCTAACGTCAACTTTGATCATTCATCTTATTCAAAAAATTGGTTTCAATGTGTTAAATCATGTTTCAAATACCATTAGTGGTAAAGCAAATCATAATAAAATATTTGATATTCATTATACCTTTTTTAATATAAGACGAATGGTCAAAGTTGACGAAGATCAACAGCGTCAGTATTTAAAAAATCAAAATTTTGTTATGGTGTTTGGAAGGTACCTCTGGGTACCTCCTCTTTTAAATTAATCCTAGCTGTTGATATTAAAAAACCAGTATTGGGTCCACCAATTTTGGTACAGGTCCACAACTTAAAGTACCTTTTAGTGGGTACCTCCATATTCTTAACTCTGATCAAACGAACGGTTGCTATTAACTCCAAGCACCATAACAAATCTCTAAAAATCGGAGGGAGTAGTAGCAAAAAACATTTTCATAAGCTAGCAGAAAACATTCTCATAAGCTAGCAAAGTAAGAAGGGTAGACCCTTTTCATAAAGTAGTAAAGGGTAGAAGCATACATGTACATCACATGAAAACGAAATATCTGAAGCAGTGACAATTGTGGGCATAACTTTGATGTCTATTTCTCTTGTATTTGATATGACATGTATTAAAAGAAAACAAAGTATGTGATAGACAATAAAAACTGTTGAATAAGCTCTTACAATGAGGGTCATTGAGGAGCTTCTCGTTGTTTGTTCCAACATCAATCATAACTGGAAGAACCTAAAAAAAGGTAAAACTACGATAAAAGAGATGGATGTGAATTCATCTACAAGAAAACTATAAAAAGGCACTTAAAACAATAGTTTTCCCTCAGAAGAAAAGAAACAAATATAAACAAGGATAAAGTTCATTTTAGTCCTTCCAACTATGGTGTGAGTCCACGTAAACCCATGAATTAGGAAACGGTGAAGCTGTTTATTTAACCCCTCCATGTTTACAATACAATACTGTTTACTTTACCCCCTCAGGCGGTTTTGTTGATGTGGTGCATATGACGGGCAATGGCCTCCTTAAGTTTCTTCCTCTCTTATCCTCACACGCTCGCCTTCTCTCTCCCTCTGAGTTTACACCACCACCGCCGCCTTGATCTACCCACATAGCCATTCTCCGATGGAGGTCTATACCTCCGCAGCACTGCCTGCTGCCAAAGCCAGCCCCGATGTTGTCCACCTACTTGGCATATAATCCAACATCGAGGTCGGCCTCTAGCATGGGCAGCACATGCGACTCGTCAACGATATTCGACCGTGGAAGGTGCGGCCACAGTAGATATTGGACCGCATTCCATATGAGGCGGACAAGTCAAGGTTAGCTGCCATCACTGAGTGGCAAGGCTTGCGGAATGAGGCCATAGTGGTCATAGTGTGAACTCATAGGGCGATAGAGAAGGTGAGCACGCTATGATAAGAGAGCAAAGAAACAACTGACATATGGGTGCAATGCCACGTCATATGCTCCACATCTGCAAAACCACTTTGCAAAACCACCTGAGGGGGGTTAAATAAGCAATTTCATAGATCAGAGTTCATAGGGTTATGTGGACTCATGCGATAGTTGGAGGGAGTAAAATGGACTTTATCCAAAACCATAAGACAAGTAACAATGGAGCCCTTGAAAGAGTTTGTGCAGTATTTTCAGCAATACAAGTAAAATTCTAGAAAGAAAGTTACTATTGCTTCATTAACAAGAAAATTATTTCCCAACCAGATGTCAAAAAAAAATGTTATTTCATAAACTGGTGGAATCTAAGGCCCCCTTTGGCAGAGATTCTCGTGGAGCGATTCTTAGTGAGAAGTGATTCTCCGAGTCAGAAGTGATTCTGTGCCTGAAATTGATTCTCTTTGATTCTCCATAATATACTCTTACAATCAGGACAGAGAATCACTTCACAGAATCAGGAGAAGCTACCTTTTTTAGCTCCCAGCCCTTAGTTCATTTCAGAGAATCACTTCACAGAATCAGACAAGAATCACTTCTCCTGTAATACGGCGTTTGGTAGAGCTCCCCAGATTCTCTCTGAGAATCAGCTCCGTGGAGCTCTGCCAAAGGGGGCCTAAGTAACATCTTACACAGCTACGTTTCTTTGACAAATTTCTTTCTTTTTTCTTGAGGGATTTAAAAATTTATTTCGTTATAAGTCGAGCCAAATGACAACATCAAAACAACATAGAAACAAAACCAAGATGTTGTCAATTGACATTATTTATTTGCAAACGTGGTTAATTACAGAAGACGGAAAATGGAAGATGAAACTGAGGGTAACAGTCAAAAATATGTCCCCCTGAAGAACCACTAGACATACCCTCTGATGATTTATTCCAGCAGCAGCAACATATAAATCCAACTTTCCAATAGCAATGCCAATACCATGTACCCCCAGATCACCTAGGCCCAATACCCTGCTTCCATCAGTCACTACTATCATGTCAACCTGCAACAGAGGGACCAATTCAACAATTTTATGTATTTCAACTGTACAGAAAACTTAGATGCACAATGCCTTGAAGGAAATATGATACATGAACAATAGATAAGCACCAACACATACCTGATCAGCTGGCCAATTGTACACCATGGACATCATTTCGCCACGATCTTCTGCACTAAAATACATTCCCCGAGGTCGTCTATACAGACCACTGTAGTTTTGGCAAACAAGTCCTACAGTTGGTGTGTAGACGATAGGTGCATACTCCTCAATGTTTTCCATTAATACCTACCAATTACAGACGAGACAAAATAAGGCAACTGCTAAAACGAGGTAAGAGCTCAGTCATCCATTAAATGAGGAAGCAATTTTACAGTTCAGTCAGTGTCATCAAAAGCCACGAGACTCTCAGCTAGAAACACCAAATAGAACTTTTAAAGGTTAGGCTCATATTTGTTTGATATTTGCAACGGAAGGTGTGTAACCATTCATAGTGAGCTTAAATCAAACATATTATAAACAGATCAAATGCTCCTGGGAGCAAGATCACGCTAAGCAGGAATAAGATGCATAGATGAATATGCAGGCTGTGTGAAGGTACACACCTTGTAGTACATTGTTTCATTTCTGTCATGCAATCTATTGATAATGCGCCATTTTGCCAATGAGTAAGTATCAGACGGGCCATCTTTCGCATATTTCTGCAGCCTGTTTATATCAAGCACTGTAACCAAAGTAAATTAGAATTTACAAAGCAAACGGCTTATTATTGGAAACAGAACTCCCAGCCATCACCAGAGTCTGCTCCTCTAGCTGTGAACTAGAGCGCGTAACTTCTGCACTTGAGCGTTCAAGTGATGAATTAGTTCAACCTCATTTCAACTGTAGGAAAGTTTGACCACAGATAAAAACATGTCAGCATCTATTTACAGCCATAGTACAGGAGCACCTCTAGCATTTTTTTGACCATACAGTACCACGAAGCCGATCTGACACCGACCCCGCGCGCACACGCACAAACCACCACTACCATTCGCCGAAATCCCACTCCACGCGACAGCAGCGGGATCAGTTCGACCCGCGGCGATTCAAGCAGCGAGTAGCAGCAACCCAAGCTGCAAACCAAGTAAGGGAGCAGTCAGAGGAATGGCGGAGCGCACTTACTGAATCTGTCGATCTCCTGCTCCGGGGAGACGACGTTGGGCGGGAGCAAGCCGCGGAGGCCGAATCGGTCCCTCTCCGTCATCGAGAACGCCGTACCCTGCAGCATCGATCGCCGGCAACACGCGGAAGCAGCGTCAGAACAACAGCCATCCATCCCCCAACACGTCAAGGGAAAGCCAAGCCAACGAAGGCGAGGAGGCGTACGTACCCGGTTGTACCTGGGGTCGTGGAGGATGTCGGGCCCGCGCTTGTGGAGGACGACGGGGCGGTGGCACTCGTCCGTGACGTACCCGCGCGACGCCGGCGCGAGGAGGCGGCGCAGGCGGTCGGTGGCGAGGGATCGCCGGAGATTCCGCGAAAGGGTCGCCATCTTGAGCCGCGGCGGCAGTCAGGCAGGCAGGCTTCTTCTCGCGCAGGTCTTTCCCGGACCGTGGAGGGTGCGAACGCTACCAGTGGAAGCGGAACATTTTTCTCCGTGAGGGCGACGGTGATGTGTTCGAATTATTCTCCGTCTCCGGTCCTTCCTGGCGTGTGGGGCGACGCGGGCACGCGGCGCGGGACTTTTCCTGCTGCCGGAGAAGGAGGAGGCTGCCCGATCGGCTGACGCGCGGGCGCGGCTCCGAGCTGCCGAGTGCCGACGCCGCGGAGCCGGACGAGATCTGGCTTTCGTTCGGAACGGTCTCCTGCTATTGGTCCGATTAGTGCGACTCCGACATCGCACGGCGACCGAACGGATGGACTTTTGTACTAGCTCCAGTTGTTGAAAAGTAGTAGTACTACTAGTAGACATTTAACTTAAACTATTCATTCTACAAGAGCTAGCGTTAGGAGAGCTCTGGACCAGTACACTCGAAGAGATCTCAAGTACGAGTATAGTTCTCTTTTTCTTTGGTTGACTTGGTGTACCTTTGTTTGTATTAATCTTGTTATTAACAGTACTGACTAATAGTAAAAGAACATTTTCTTTTGAATGAAAAAGGAGTTTCTATTATACTAGAGGTGAGGTAGAATCACTATCGAGCAGGAACCATCGGGTTGAATACAATTTGTTAAGGTTTTGAAGATCGGATCAGCATCAACCACATGTACATACAGTACTGTACATATTAAAATGTTTTATGGTACATAGATAAAAATTATTATAGCTCCATATGACAACCAGACTTGTGATTAACAGTTTAGAGCTTTTTTTAAGAAGGTCCTTCATTATCATTAGCTTAATAATAATGAATGAGTCCACCAGCGGTAGCAATTGTAAAACTTGAACTCTTTCATTTTTCTTTTGCTTCCATGTATATCAAATCATTTTGTTGTTCCCATAGAACCATATTCAAGAGACAAGTTACTTTGGGAGCAATGTAAACATAGATAAAAACCTGTTTTCATCTATTTCTTTTTAAATTTGTTCTCGCGTCATAAAATATATCATCGTCATCATGACAGCATATTTAACAAAAATGAAACTCTCATTAGTTTAGAATTTAGAAGTAGCTTAAATCATAGAAATCAGAATTTGTCTCATATATATCAGTTTCCTAGATCTATAGAGTACATCACATCCACATATTAATTGCAGTCCTTGCTTTGAAATTACATACATTAGCGCCCGGTGCTCCATCCTTATCAAATGTATTGTTAAAAAGTCAATGATGTATTAAATAAATAAAAACGGAGGGAATATATACACTTAGATGCTCAATATGAAAATACTTTATTTTATAAACGCAATAGAAAAAGAAATACACTCCTACTCACATAATGGTCAACAACTGACTCATCTTGAGATTCATCAAATTAATATAAACATCTTGCTATCAATATCAATATCGTGTAACACTAAAAGGATAATTAGTTATAATTTCAATCTGTTGAATCTATGACTTAAAGCCTATACGAGTTAGTTCTACCACATGTAATATAAACCAACTGAGCTAAGCAATCCACAAAATACCATTATGTAGATTGTTAATAAATAAACTGAAATGTACAAACATAACATCACGACGTCCTTGAAGATTTGATCTAGTGCTTTATTTGTTTCTTACCTACTTATGACATTAGATGGTGTTTGGTTAGACCGTTTTACTCCGTCAATAGATCATAATGCTAGATAACATTACGTAGTGTTTATTTCAGCTAGGGGTAGTTATTTTACACTGTGATTAGCCGCTGTAATTTTATCTTACATGCTTACAATTAAACATCACCTTAGCTTTAAATTTGTCCGTTCTGCGGAACAATGAAAGGCATTTTTTAAAAAATTTTGCTAGCACTGGCACGGTGGCTCACACGCCAGACCACCCGGTCCTTACCGAAAAACACTCTGGATCCTGTACCGGACGTTTTTCGGAAAACAAAGCAGAGGGCTTTCGTGAATCTCCTCCCCTCCGGCCTCCTCCTCCGCTAGTGCTAATAAACGGCAGGCACCAATCTCGGAGGCCACGCCCAGAGGAAGGGGAGAGACGAGCGCAACACTCGCCAGCGAGAGAGACAAGGAGCGGACGCGCACACGCCGACCGCGCGAGCCAGCGAGATCCTCCCCTCCCGTCTCGCGCCTACCCACCCGCCTGCCGGATCTGACCTGACCTAGTCACCGCCGGAGAAGGGAGAGAGGAGGAGGAGGTAGAGATGGCTCCCGTGTCGGCGCTGGCCAAGTACAAGCTGGTCTTCCTCGGCGACCAGTCCGTCGGCAAGACCAGCATCATCACCCGCTTCATGTACGACAAGTTCGACAACACCTACCAGGTGCGCCTTCCGTTCCGTCCTACCACCTCGCTTCCGTTCCCACTCGTGCTGTTCGTTTTGTCTGATCTGGCCTCAACGGGGTACTGGGTTAGTGGATTGGATCCGATCGGATGGCTCAGATCCCGCGCTGGGCGGCGGGTCGATATGATCCAGGGACGAGTGATCGGATCTCCTCTGCGACGGATTGGATCACGGCAGTTGATTTTTTTTTCTTTTATTTTTTTGCTTGTAATGGTATGTTCATGATCCCTTATATAGGAGGAAAATTTTCATGTCGTAATGATAAACGTTGTTTAGAATTTTGCGATGAACATGCTTTCTGAGCCCAGGTTGTGATTGGGCGCTCCCCTACAGCATAGCACCTAACGCCTTCTTAGAATACATATGATTCGGTATTTTTAGTCTTGGGTGTTGTTTCCTGATGCTGAGCCCTAAGCTATTGAGCGTCTCCAGGACCTCGACTGGGACATGAATTGCCTCGTTGCTGAAATTTGCTGTTGGGATGTATCTGTAAGGAAGGCTTAGCAATTTTTCTGTTTTGAATGCTAGACTCACAGGAAACTTCCTTGATATTGTATTTGAAGATGTAACTTGGTCTTGGCTACTTGCGACTCTCTACATGTTATATGATCCATCATGAATACGTCAGTCTTCAAAGGATGTGAGGATTTATGATCGTTGGACTTATTTTATTTTTCATGAACTACCTACTAATGTTTGCTCTTTAAACTCATTTATGAAACAGAGATTGGTGTTTTGTTTGTCTTAGTTCGATAGGGTTGCTAAAAGTTTCAATCCTTTGCATGCAGGCTACCATTGGTATTGATTTCCTGTCGAAGACAATGTACCTTGAAGACAGAACTGTGAGACTCCAACTTTGGTATGATGACAGATTTTATTACTGCATTGGTTAGTGATATGCCTCTTTTAGATCCACTTAAGTTTTCTTTTCTTTTTTCTGTACAGGGACACGGCTGGTCAGGAAAGATTCAGGAGTTTAATCCCAAGCTATATCAGAGACTCTTCAGTTGCTGTCATTGTTTTTGATGTTGCAAGTAATCTATTATTCTTTTCCTGTGTATATCCATGTTTTCTTCTTAAGTTGCATGTAAAAGCCACAAGGATGTAGCACATAGTTTTTTCGTAAGAACGTTTTGTTATCAGACATTACGATCTTAAGAATGTTGCAGTATTGATTCAGAACTTTATCATATCATTATTTATTACTAAGGACAGTTTTCTAATCCAATTCATATTTTCATGTTGTAGGCAGGCAATCTTTCTTGAATACTTCAAAGTGGATAGAGGAAGTCCGCACTGAGAGGGGAAGTGATGTTATCATTGTGCTTGTTGGGAATAAAACTGACCTTGTCGACAAGAGGTTGGTCGTAACTCCTTTGTTATCTGTTTTCTATAGATCTTATGGGTGATTCTGTGTATGTATTTATTTTTGAGAATGCACTTTAGTCACAATATAGTTTGGGTGATTCTTATTTTTGATATAAGATGGAGTGTTTATGAGATCACTTTTGTAATATTGCTGCTTTGTGCACTGAAATTGTCTATTTCGTTGTGTTATTCATTGCGTTGTCAATCCAGTTATAAAAAAAACTATGCTGGGGTTTTGGAAATTTAAATTGGATGGTGTACCTAAATTATTTATGTGAGTTATCTCTTGACAAATGGGCCCTGTGGCCATTTCAATGAGACACTGAATGAATTTTTCTTACATTCTTGCATCATATTACGAAAAGGCCTAATATATCCAGATTGTGAAAATCTCAATGAAACTTCTTTAGTCCAGTTTGTCTCCTGTTGCTTTATCTTCAGAATTCAGATTGCTTTTTTGTTTGACTTAATCCTAGTTGCTAAATCAACATCTTTAGTTGTGACTGATCCATACATAAAGTGAGTGGCTCCGAATGAAACTCATTTCTTTTGTGTGTGACAAGTAAAAAAAATATAATTCGTAAATAAATGTAAAATAAAGACAAGATGCAACTTCTCTTTGCATGGCATCTTCTCTTATTGGCGAAAAAGTTATTAATTTCCACTATGCCTAAGCTATGATACAAAAAAAAAATCAGACAGTGTTTGATATTGTGCCATCATGATTTTTGTTGCTGCAACATGCAATTTTTACATTACGATTGTCTCAATTGTCTGCTTATTACGATTGTCTCAATTGTCTGCTTATTGCTTCTTTTGTCATGACCGCTTGGAATGAAAAACATATTGTTAGAACCTGAACTATTTACTTCTTACGATACGATTTGCAGTATGAGTATCTCCTTTGTGATATTAGGCTAACTTGGAATATTTGATATATTTCATTTTCATTATATGATTTATGGGTATTGATAGTGTTTTATTGCCAAATATTTTTTTGTTTGTAACATGAACTGTAGTCTGACATGTTTTAATGCTTTTTTGTCCTTTTAGAACATTTCATTTTCCGTTACTTACCAATTACTCACTACATTCTTATATATATGTGATGGTTAGGAAAAAAATCTTGCTGTCCTAAAGGCTGTATATTTTAAGAACACATGTAGTAATGTCTCCTTTTTTTTTCACCTTCCCATACGATCTTAATGTACTGAAGAGTTGTTTGCCTGTTTTGCTTACATATTTTGCTCAAGTTCTATGACTTCTCATAAAACAGGCAAGTCTCAATAGAGGAAGGAGAAGGCAAGGCTAAGGACCTTGGTGTGATGTTTATTGAAACCAGTGCTAAAGCTGGTTTCAACATAAAGGTATGTTTGGTTTTGCATGTCTCCTTTAGTCTTTTATGTTGATTAGATGTCTTTTAGCCTTTAGAGCTGGTTGACTTTTTTCTGTAGTCCAAAGAAAGATTTTATTTTTCTGTGAAGGACAGATGTTTCGCTATGCATGTATTGTTTTGTTTGCATGCTTGAATTTTTTTGCATTAACTCCCAATATCTTGTGAACAGGCGCTGTTCCGGAAGATTGCGGCTGCACTTCCTGGAATGGAGACGCTGTCGTCAGCGAAGCAGGAAGACATGGTTGACGTGAACTTGAGGTCTGGCAATACCAACTCAGCCCAGTCTCAGGCGCAGGCTGGGGGGTGCAGCTGTTAGTCTCAGTTCCAACACTCGCTGCTCATGATATGATGACCCCGGAGCGCCAGAATGTGTTCCTTTTGCTACTCTCAGGAAGGAGAGTTGATTGCCTCTCCAGTGAATCCCATCCGAATAGGTTCAGTGAACGGACCAAATACCCATTTGTGTTGAAAAGATACTTTTAATGAGTTTATAGTGATGTTTTTTTCAGTGGACGTAGCAACAGTGTATAGTTGGGTTGAGACTGCAAATTACTACCATTCCAATTCGCTATTAGAGCTAGTGATTGGTTCTTGTGGAACTTATATTTCCGTCTCTTGTTGCAGTTAGCATGTGTCCTCTCTGCTATGGTGTACTAGACATATTGGAATTTTTGTATGCTATAATAAAGCCCTATGTTATCAACAGATATTTTAGCACTGAAATGTTTTCAGTTCTTCAAAGATAACTGTATAAAAAATTCAAGCTTGTGTTGGGCGCATGGACAAATAGTCGAATGCATCAGGCGACTTGCATTTGAGGAACAAATTTTGGTGCAGCCAGGTTTATTGCACTGACTGCCTGAGCATGTGCTACCATGAATCCTTACATCTTGGGTACGTTTTTGAAACTTGAAACAACGAATCTTGTTGATGCTCTGGCGTTGAGTGGCCTGCACTCTTCTACAACTAAATAGTTTGGAGTATTTATACAAGCTCATCGTGAGTGGTAATTAGATACAAAGGAATTGGAGCACTTTAAGGATAAGAAAAACGAAGCCTTACATAAATAACTGTTCTGTGATGACTCAGTAAATGCTATGCCTTATGCAACAACAAATCTGCACGGCTGAAGACCTAATGCATTTTTTTTTCTTTTTGCAACATATTACTATGTTATTTATTTTTTATGTGGCTGTCTATATTTGTCAGGCGTCTAAATCCAATAGGATTTCAGGCGCCGTTATCCTTGCCGCGCGCCGCCATCATGTCGTCTTCAACCTCTCGCCCGCCGTCCCCCGGCCACCCGCAGCTCCGGTGCCTCGCCGCATGCCGCCGGTCCGACCGCCGCCCCAACCCTCCCATATCTCCGCCGATGAAGAAGAGTCGTTGTCGAGGACTGACAAACCCTAATTTGACGCCCGCCACCACGCCATCCCACCTGGCTCCGCCACCGCCCATGCTAATCCGCCGCCGGGCGTCAGGCGACTGAAAAGTAGCATTTTCGTTTTTTTATAGAGAAAAGTCCATTGTCAACATGAAAAAAATCCAAAACAATCACACAAAGCATTTTGGTATCCAATATATTAAGGCATAACTCCAATTCAAATAGGAAGATGTTCAATTTACTCTCCTCAAATATAACCAAAAGTCCTCTAAACTATATTATGGTTTAGCAGACCCATACGAAACTATGTCATTCAGTTAAGTTTAGCCCCTAATACAATTTGTTTTTTTCCTCCATACACGAGTTAAAATTTAAATTAGCATTTTTATAAAAGTGTTAGTGGACATCATATTACAGTCATCGGACGTGAACTCACCTCTCCGCCAAAGCCCCAACCCTCTCCTCCGCCTTCACCCAATCCCTTCCGCCATAGACAAGCCCCATCGAGGTCTCCAGCTTCAAGTCCTCCATCAACAATGCCGCCGCCACCTTGCCTCCCTCTTCCCGTCCGGCCTCCCCCACCCGCCTTCATCGCCGACCACCTAATCTTCTCCCTCTCCATCAACAACCCCCTAACCTTCATTGGGCGTCAGGGACTTTGGTATTGGGGACAAAGGAGAGTTGTAAAAGTTGCTCTTAGGACCAAACTTAGTGAAGAAAGGTACTCATTTTAAAGATCAACATATCAAAAGGATCAACTTTTACATGCTTTAATTTGGATCAACATATCTCTTTTGCAACAACAATATTATGGATAGTCTTGAAAGCCATCAATATTATATAGATATTTTTTCATAGTCTTACCCATTTTCTTTACTGAGAAGGGTTTGCGTATAGTGTTCTAGCATCTTGTGGACACATGGTGTTTGCATATGATGTTTTTCAATGATGTGTGGCATCATACATGGTGAATACGACATAAAATAATGATATAGTAGATTTTATTATTCTGTATTGAATGGTATTATTGTTTTTTTTATTGTATTTTTTTTCAGATATCTATGTGCAAATTTAAGGTATTTGGATCCATTGCCGTTTGGCACACCTTCGTGAAGCTGATTTATATACAATGTTTTCAAGAATAATCTCCCTTATAAACTAATGTTATCGGTTAAATTTAAAAAGCTACAACGGTTACATCACAAAATTATAATGTTTTAAGTCTATATCAGGAAAATATAACTAATTTCACCCTTATAAAAGGAATACTATAACTTTTTATGACACTATGACTCGCTGATCAAATCATATATATTTTTGATAGATGTCTGGTTCAATTCAATCCGTGTTCAACAAATAATGTAAGGCCCATCTTTATATACGTCCGTAAAGATTTTTTATATGGATTTATACTACATAAGTTAATTGATAGATTCATATTTATGTTTCGTGTAATATAAACGAATGCATTAGACACTATTATACGTCGCATTGTGATTGGAGCGGGTGGAGGTGGAAGAAAAAAACCCATTTTGAAACTTAAACATACATTAGCTCTTTCCGTTTGAACCACCATACTGTTTAGATTTAATACTACAAAAATTTGATTCAATAATCTAATATGCATATTCTTAAATTCCAATTTTTCAATTTTACATATGTTATATCAACATTTTTATGAAATTATGAAACATGTCCTCTTAGAATGTTACAATAAACTTTAAAATGTTAACTTTATGAATGAACAATATTGACAGGTGAGTTAATTGAACCGAATGAATTGCTGTATTTGTAGGCCGAATGGCCGATCTTCCAATCTCTGGCAGTCGTTGTAGCCTGTAGGCTCTGCTTGCTGGTCTTCTCCCCACTTCTCTCGTGCACCCCCCTCGAATCCCCCAAATCACGAGACCAGACCACACGAAACTACTCCACCTGCCCACCACGTCGCACCGGTTAAATCAAAACCCCTTCCACCACCGTCCTCCTCTCTCTTCTCTCCCCTTCCTCTTCCCGTCCCGATTCGCCCCGTCCGCATCCAGACCATCCCCTCCGCCGCGGCAAAACCCTAACCCTAGGCGGGGATGGCGACGCAGCCGCCCTCCTCCGCCGCGGCGGACCTCTACGAGACAGCTTCGCAGCCGGACCCCTCTGCCACCGCCGCCGGCGACGCCTACACCTTCCTTGAGTTCAATACGCAGGGCGACGACTTTGACTACCCCGACTTCCCAGAGCTCTCCCAGCCGCCGCCTCGATCCGTGCCGCTGACCTCGGCCAGCCCCGGCGCCGCGTCGTCTTCGTCCTGGCCGGCTCCGCCCCCTCCGCCCCCTGATGCCGCCTCACCCGACGCCGATCTCGCGCCGCAGGACTCCCCCGCCCGCCCGGGCTCCTCCTCCTCTCCCTCACCAAGGTCCGCCTCCAAGGCGCGCTCGTCGGCGGCCGACGGTCTCGCGACGGGGGTTGCTTCACTCAGCTTCGAGGAGCCGGCGGGAGGCGGCGCCGGGGAGGATGGGTACGACTATGGCAAGGGCGACTTTGTCGAGCATGCCTGCCGGTACTGTGGGATCCACAACCCCGCGTGCGTGGCGAGGTGCAACGTCCCCTCCTGCCGCAAGTGGTTCTGCAACTCGCGGGGCAACACGTCCGGCTCACACATTGTTAACCATCTGGTTTGGCTCCTTACTTAGTTCATTATACTAAACTCAATGTAGTAAGCATAGTGTAGGTATTTTTTCACGTTTCTAAGAATGAATTAGTTAGAATCTAGTGCTGCGCTACTTCAGCTCAGTGGTTATTTGCTGATAAACCAAATGAGCAATTGCTGTTTCTAAAAGGTCCTGCTGCTTCGTAGTTCTAGTCATTTGTGCCCTTACAACTTTCACAAAGCCTGTGCTTCTCTGGGATGCACTTTAAAGTTTATGTTAGCCAAATGTTAGTTCAACAGGATGAAGTTTCTCGTTTTGATTGTGTATAAGTGAGAATTGCTGTGGTGGTAATGCACTCATGATCAAGTTGAATTTAATTGGTATATGAGTAATAGCTTGATTCCACAATGGTGATCGGTATTTCCAGATGGATATATTCTCTAATCCTGGCAATCATTATGGATTGATGAAGAAAGAGACTTGGAAATCTCTCTGGCAGAAATTGTTATCGGCAAATTATTGTCTCGCTAGTTCTCTTAGAACTTTTGATTTATAATGACTCAGTTTGCAGTATTGCACGTCAGTACTCAGTTCAGAATGATTTAAATGAAAATTTGCCAGATGCGAATATTTGGTTTCTATTTTGTTTCTCCATTATTTTTCCCCTGAATTTTCTGATGACTGGAATATATTTTGATAAGGCATCACTTAATTGACAAGACATACACTGGTTGCCAAACTGGCATAAACACCTCTCTTTCACTATTTCCGTGGCTTGTGTGCAAGACCATTAAAATTGCATAGGAAATACTTCAGTAGTAATATCAACTGTAATGCATGGTATCTTTGTTGATTTCCCAGTAACCTAGGAAGTACATGGTGTGCTACCTTTGGCTTATACAACTGTAATATAGCAACACCCTATTTTGCATTTAAAGGCTTATTTGGTTAGAGGCCTTGGAAATCTGCCTAGACCTGTCTATCCTACCCTAGGTGGAGGAACATGGCTGCCTGGTCCCGGTAGCTTTTTAAAGTTTCCAACCAAAAAATCCCTAAGTGCTTACTGATTCGGATATTCACTGAAATGAAATGTCTTCTGTTGTACTTTGCTGACCGTTGTTGCAATTTACTCCTTTCCTTGGTATGCTTATTATTTCGTTACATAAATTGGCATCTCGCCTCTTGTTATTTTGTGTTCCTACTGAAATGCTATATGAAGTTAATGATATTTGAAACAATAGAAATTATACTCATATAAGATTATAACTCTACTTTCTTTCTTAGATGCACTGTTCATTCGTGAATTAAGTGTATTTCAGCCCTCAAGGCTTTCGATAAAAGCTTGTTATCATTTATTTCCTTATGATTATAGTTTACTTTTAATCCTTGCTAGAAACATTGTGAGTCTTTTGGAAGGAGTTGATCTATAGTCTCCAGTAATAACCTTGCTATCCTAGGCTTAGGAGGTAATGTAGATTACTGAATTATAATCATCACATGCTCTCCTTGTCTGTTATTAAGTTTCGTGTGTCAATGTTCTGGGGAAGCCTAGGAGGTCATCAATTCATACACTTTTGTTCAAGAATGTGGCTGTTCTCCCCTATTTTATAAAGATAATGCCATCAAAAAGTATATAATTGTATATCTATTTTTTGCAGGTTAGGGCAAAGCATAAGGAAGTGTGCCTTCACAAGGATAGCCCTCTGGGAGAGACAATTCTTGAATGCTATAATTGTGGTTGTCGGAATGTATTTCTTCTTGGATTTATCTCAGCAAAATCGGAGAATGTTGTTGTTCTTCTGTGCAGAGAGCCATGTTTGAATGTTAATGCATTAAAGGATATGAATTGGGATCTAAGCCAATGGTGTCCTCTTATTGATGATAGGTGTTTCCTGCCCTGGCTTGTAAAGGCAAGTGTTTGTATCCATTTGTTTTGTTCTGTTGGTCACGCTGGTGTTTTGCTTTTCTGTTACTTGCTTTCTCATTCTGATAAATGAACAATTTGTTTTCTACCAGATTCCCTCTGAACAGGAGCAGCTCAGAGCTCGTCAAATTAGTGCTCAGCAAATTAACAAAGTGGAAGAGCTCTGGAAGACTAATCCTGATGCTGCGCTTGAAGATCTTGAAAAACCTGGTGTAGATGATGAACCACAACCAGTGGTTTTGAAGTACGAGGATGCTTACCAGGTTGAAGTTTGATGAAGTTTAACCTGCATGTCTTTTTCTTAAACATATGTTGTCCAAATCTTTACCTCCAAGCATAATATGCTACAATGCTAACATGGAGATCCTTATCTAATTTTTTCCAGTATCAAAATGTTTTTGCTCCGCTGATAAAGCTTGAGGCTGATTATGACAAGGTACTGTGTCCTTTTATTATAATAGTTTAATAGCTCGCTTTTGTTTATCTTTTCCATCACAGAAATTTGTTATGTAATTTTCTTCTTTTAGATGATGAAAGAGTCGCAGAGCAAAGATAATGTGACTGTGCGGTGGGATATTGGACTTAACAAGAAGCGTGTGGCATATTTTGTCTTTCCGAAGGTCTGTTTAAATTTATTGGATTCTTGGGTGCAACACCCTCAGTTATGCAATTTATGATTTGTTATGGAGTATTTTGGCTCTGCTTCGCTTACATTCCACTGGGAACTTGTCTGTGCTACACTTTTTCCTGACTTGGAAATTTTGTATTTTAGGAAGATAATGAACTGAGACTTGTTCCTGGAGATGAGCTACGCTTGAGATATCCTGGTGATAGCTCACACCCGACATGGCAATCTGTTGGGCATGTGGTACGTGTACTACAACTATGTTCATGATTTGTTTTGGTAAACATAATTGGGTTACTTTGCTTTTTTTCCCATGCTAAGGACATCGTTCTTTCAGATTAAGCTCACTGCACAAGAGGAGGTTGCACTTGAGCTTCGTGCTAGTCAGGTACGACTAGGAAGTTCTTGTTTTCTCAGCATATTCTCTGCTTATTTGACATTGTTTCCCAAATATTCCAGGGGGTACCAATTGAATTAAACGTTGGATTCAGTGTGGATTTTGTTTGGAAGAGCACCAGCTTTGATAGGATGCAAGGAGCGATGAAAACATTTGCTGTAGACGAGACAAGCGTCAGTGGGTGAGTTCAATGCATCCATACTATATAATCTTTGGTGTTTTTTAATGTTAATCTTCAAAACATAGGGTTTGCCGTTGGACAGGATTTCGTTTGCATCGTCAACATCCATAATTTGATTGTTTGGCAATCTTTATTCCTTGAAATCAATATTTTAAATCCATACTTGTCGACCCTGACAGTAGGCATTTCATGACTTTAAAAGTTTGAAATAATCTGGGAAAATTTTGGATGAGGGATAGGATACATACATTTTAATATTTGCAAAAGCATGGTATTCTTGGTTCTTAATAATTTTTTGTAGTAAATTTGTATTTGAAATCTTGTATAATATGAATGTTCTGAAGAGTTTGACATGGTTCTCTCACTATTGGCAAATTTCTTTCTTGTGCTCATTTTTTCAAAGGTACATATACCATCACCTTTTGGGACATGAAGTGGAGCATCAAATTATACGTAATACCCTACCGAGGCGCTTTGGTGCACCAGGGCTTCCAGAACTAAATGCTTCTCAGGTATATTGTATGTTTTATAAATTTTCTTTATAGTGCTAAGTATCCTGTCTGGTTTTGCTCGTCATGAGTGAGGGCCTGTTTGATTGTTGCCTGGCCATCGGCTGCCTGGGCCAGGCAGCGATCCTGGCCGCCAGTCCCTGAATGGCTGCCTGGGTCAGGCTGGTCTGTCCAGGGTGCCAACCAAAGAAGCCCTGATTCTCTTAACAATACTTTGAGTAGCATGCACTTCTTTTGTTCTGGGGAATCTTAGTGCCTTCCTTTATAGCTATATATAAGGTTCAGCTGCGCAAGTGTTCTGCTGTTATATTGCTATGTCCTTGCAGATTTGTATTCAACTACTTATTTATATTTATCATATGTAATGTTCTATTAAGGCTTGGTTGTTGTATATGTATTGTTCTATTCTGAGTTTTGTAGTTTGTATGTTCAGGTCCTAGCAGTTAAAAGTGTCCTCCAAAAACCAATTAGCTTGATCCAAGGTCCACCTGGCACCGGAAAAACTGTCACATCTGCTGCAATAGTGTATCACATGGCAAAACAGGGACAAGGACAGGTATACCATTAATACTGTTATTTGTATGCTTTTATATTTTGAGAAGATTGTATGACCTCTTGTCTGTTTTTTCCCCATAAAAAACACTTTAGGTTCTTGTGTGCGCACCAAGTAATGTAGCTGTTGACCAGCTAGCGGAGAAGATAAGTTCAACTGGTCTCAAGGTAAACAGTAATTGTGATTTCAAAGTTTCAACGGCTCCCCTTGTCTTATTTTAATTTCTCTGCTACCTATGAAATATGTTAATGCCATTTAGTTTGTTTTTATTATCAAGCTGTATTGAAGATTAACTGTAACCATAGCTTGCAGTTGGATCTAATACTCAGTCAGTGAACCAGTTAACAATGTTGTCTGTCTTTAATAATCTGAATGATCAACGAATGCTCCCATTCGTCGTATAGTTGTGCACCGACCTTTTGGATCTCTGGGTTTTGTTTTTGTGATTTTTCTTATGAAATCTGATTGATGCTTCAGGTTGTTCGGCTGTGTGCAAAATCAAGAGAGGCTGTGTCATCCCCAGTTGAGCATCTGACTCTTCATTATCAGGTACATTTTTTATTGGAACCTGATTTCTTCCATTCTTCAAAATAACCATCCTGTAAATCTTACTTATTTGTTGGATCAGGTCCGGCACCTTGATACTTCTGACAAGAGCGAATTGCATAAGCTGCAACAATTGAAAGACGAACAAGGTCATATACCTGCGTTATTTTATTGTTCCGCTACCTTTCAACATTTGGATGAATGTAGTGCACAAGTTTATTGAGTGTTCTTACACATATTCTACTTTTGCAGGTGAATTGTCTAGCAGTGATGAGAAAAAGTACAAGGCACTAAAACGAGCAACTGAAAGGGAGATACTGCAAAGCGCTGATGTCATTTGCTGCACTTGTGTTGGTGCTGGAGATCCTCGTTTGTCGAACTTCCGTTTCCGTCAAGTAACAATTTAGAAGATACCCTATCCTTATGCTGTCTTAGAGTTGTAAATTGATGTGTAATCCTGATGCAACGTTGTACTTTATTTCTAGGTTCTTATTGATGAGTCGACGCAGTCAACCGAGCCTGAATGTCTCATTCCATTGGTGCTTGGCGTCAAGCAGGTATAAGAAGTAACTAAACAGAAATTTTGCTGCTTTATTTTCATTTCTCATTAGCTATATAAACTTTGCTTAGGTTGTTCTTGTCGGAGATCACTGCCAACTGGGTCCAGTGATCATGTGCAAAAAAGCAGCTCGTGCTGGGTTGGCACAATCTCTATTTGAACGTCTTGTTATCCTTGGAGTGAAGCCATTCAGGTTGCAGGTAATTGTTCCCTATGATATCTTGTTCCTCAATAGTGTACCTTCCTCCATACTGCATCTTGAGTTTTTAATTTTGTTTTCTATGGCACTGTCTCTTGATTTCTGTAGGACCCTCATGTAATTTGATTCCTTTAAGAATTGTTCGTTAGTCTAAATGCTTATTTGGAACATAACCAATTTCTAGACACTTTGTTAGGCATCCAAGCATCTAGCTAGCGTTTGACTTAATTATGGCCTCCCTTTGGCACAGCTAAATCGAGCTGATTCTCAGGCAGAATCAGGGAAGCTATGCCTGACACAAGTTTTCAGTAGAAGTGATTTAGCTGATTCTCTGAAATGGTCTAGGGGACAAAAAATTAGCCTCGCTTGATTCTGTGAAGTGATTCTCGACTAATTCTAAGAGCTTATCATAGAGAATCAATGGTAATCATTTTCAGACGGAATCACTTACCTTCAGAGAATCTGTTTTTCACAATCACTTCCACATAAGCTCTACCAAACAGGCCTCTAATGTGTAAAATTTAAAAAGAATCGCTTGGTATCAGGTTATTAGATTCACTCGACTCAGATGTTCCTGACGCTTGTCAACTCAAATGGTCTGATTGCTATCTTTTGTTTTAAACTTTAGATGATAAATACAGTGAAAATGAGGAGGATAGATTTATTAAAGTCTCCATTATTGAAATTGATATATAATAAAGTTATATTCATTAAACTAGATTTGCTGTCAACAATTAGGAAACAGAGGGAGTAGATTGGAGTGATATAGGTTTCTTTAGATGAAAACTAATAATTCTCATCATTACCTTTATTTCTTACCCAATAAATTCCGATTTACAGGTCCAATATCGAATGCATCCCTGCCTCTCAGAATTTCCCTCAAATTGCTTCTATGAAGGCACACTGCAAAACGGAGTAACTGTAAATGAGAGACAGACATCTGGAATTGATTTTCCTTGGCCTGTTCCGAATCGACCCATGTTCTTCTATGTGCAGGTAGCTCTGCATGACCAGCAAACGTGCCATTTTTGTACACATATAAGCTCTTCTTTTTCTTGTTGCATATTTATATTGAGCTCCTGCAGATGGGACAAGAAGAAATTAGTGCTAGCGGGACATCTTACCTCAATAGAACTGAGGCTGCAAATGTTGAAAAAATTGTAACAACATTCTTAAGAAGTGGTGTTGTCCCAAGCCAGGTATTTTACTAATGTATCTGTTCATCTCAAGTTTGCATTATGTTCCTCAACTTAATCGCATCGAAACTGCAGCAGCATGTATTTATATATTGTTTACAAACAGATTGGAGTTATCACACCTTATGAAGGACAGAGGGCTTACATTGTAAATTATATGTCAAGGAATGGCTCCCTGCGGCAACAGCTTTACAAGGAAATTGAGGTTGGCTATATAACATGTAAAATAATATGTTGAACCCATCATATCAAAGGTTTTGTTGCTCAAGTTTTGTACATCTTGCAGGTAGCTAGTGTGGACTCTTTTCAGGGACGAGAAAAAGACTACATTATTCTATCTTGTGTTAGAAGCAATGAGCACCAGGTATGCTTGTCGTATATTATAACTTGAGGCATTATTATGTGGCACACATGGTTTAGCAATTCTCTGGCCATAATGTTCATTACACAATTAGCCATTCATGTGTTTTTTTTGTAAAAGTTCATTTTATGCTATGGAGACTTCAAGTTCCTATTTGGTTATTTGTTTAGTTTTGTCTGGAGGAGATATTGGTGCCTTTTATAAACTGATGTGAACCCTCATCTATGCTATTTCAGGGTATTGGGTTTCTTAATGATCCACGCAGGTTAAATGTTGCATTGACTCGTGCCCGATATGGTATTGTTATTCTGGGTAATCCTAAAGTTTTAAGTAAGCAGCCACTTTGGAATAGTTTGCTGACACATTACAAGGTACAGGCTTCTAATTACTTAGTGATTTGATAGATATTTATTATTTTCTGATGTAAGCTAAGGCGTTGGATACGAAAATTGTTT
This sequence comes from Oropetium thomaeum, assembly GCA_001182835.1. Lineage (NCBI taxonomy): Eukaryota > Viridiplantae > Streptophyta > Magnoliopsida > Poales > Poaceae > Oropetium > Oropetium thomaeum. Next base: position 1,898,801 of record LFJQ01000015.1, on the reverse strand, counting down.
TTTTTTTTTTTTTTGCTTGTGCATCATGAGTACTTTATCAACTATATATGCTATGTATGGTGTTTTTCCTGAAGTTTACACACATAATTTATGTATTTAGGAGCATGAGTGCTTGGTTGAGGGACCATTGAACAACTTGAAGCAGAGTATGGTGCAATTTCAGAAACCTAAAAAGGTGAGTTGCTTTTCCTTTGATCCCTGCTGGAATGCATACTTTCATTTTTTAGGACTCACTAGTGTTGTTGTGGAAGTAGATCTACAATGATCGAAGACTGTTCCTTGGTGGTGGTCAAGGTGCCATGCATGGATCTAGCTTTGGGGCCATGGGCTCAAATGCACCGGCAGATAAGAGAAGTGGTAGAGGAAAAGGTATGTAACTGTTCCACTTCATGATGATTCATTAAAATACCTTTTCTTCTATCTTATTTGATTTTCCCCTGGGATGCAGGACAATCCTTTGTTCCTTTTGGCCCGCCAAATGGCACTCATAAACCTGGTGTGCATCCAGCAGGCTATCCTGTACCTCGTATGCCCTTTCCTCCATTCCCAGGTGGTCCACATTCTCAACCGTATGCAATTCCAACCCGAGGATCATTGCATGGGCCCATTGGAGCTGTTCCGCCAGTGCCTCAACCTGGGAGTAGAAATTTTGGGGGCCCTCGTCCAAGTACTGGCGGTCCTATTGGTGGTCACCTTGCTCAACAAAACTCTCAGCAAGCTATGGGTGGCATGGGATCAGCTTACAATTTCACTGGCTTGGAGAATCCTAGTAGTCAGCCTTCTGCTGGAGGTCAAATGTCTCAAACTGGATTGATGACACAGGTTTGCTTGCTTATAGCTCGTATATAAGTACATGCAATGAATAACAGTAGTCCCACACTAAAATTTTCGTTGTAATGTAGATGCCTGTCCAAGGTCTAAGTCAAACATTTCGTGATGGTTTTTCTATTGGTGGAATGTCTCAGGTACTGTAAATTGCAATGCCCAGCGTTTGGCATTGTTTTTATCCTGTGTTCTCCTTTGACAAAATATGTTTTTGTTGTTCGCTAGGACTTCTTTGGAGATGATTTCAAGAGCCAAGGATCTCATGTGCCGTACAATATTGCAGATTTCTCTACCCAGGTTAGACTATCAGTCAACACAAGCTAATTTTACTGTTTGGCTCATTATATTTTCTGATTATCTTAAGATTTGGCCAACTAAGTATACCAACAAAAGTACAACAACATAGCTTTTTAGGCCAACTAAGTATACCATGCTATATTATTTGATTTTTGTTGATATTTAGTTAATTGTTCCTCTGGTTAAGTTTAAGGTTTTTTTTTTTAAAAAAAATTATTACAGGCTTCGCAAGGTGGATATGGTGTTGAGTTTACTCAAGCACCCCAATCTGGATACTCTGGGAATTATTTGAACCAAAGTGCACATCCAGGATACTCCCATTTGGGTACAACAAATGATATTGTCTCTCAGGTCTGTTCTATTTGTTTCATAACCATTGTGTCAATCAGTCAGGTTTTAGGTATCTGTTGTATATTTGTCCTAAGCCTTTTATATAATCCAGGATCACATGGCCCAATCACATGCAATGTTTACACAAGCTGGATACAACGATCCCTCACAAGACGAGTCAACTCAGATACATTATGGAATGGCTCCTGGCACTCTTCAGTCACAGGTGACTTACCTTCTAATATCTTTTTTTTCACCCTCTATGAATATGTTGTAGGCACAACTTATATATTTTTCTATTTACAGAGCATGATAAATCCCATGTACTCCCAACCATATGCTCACTATAACACACAGCCCCAGTCTCTCCAACCTCCTCCACAATGATCATGAAAGCGTTTGATAATGGCTGAAGCCACGTTACATTTTGGAAGATCCATGGAATGCCTCTTTGGCCCACAGCAGTTCGGTTTGACCTTCTGCAATTGTGGAAGTGATGATGCATAGACGTCGGACACAAGCAGGCACACTATTGGATATTTATCTGGGCAAGCTTGTACCAGATGGCTATGCCAAATGACCGGCAGCCAGTGCTAAGTAGCACAGAAAGTGCAACATATTTCTTGTTGTGGTAGTTTGCAGTGGAGTTTTGACGACAAGAGGTGACAACTGTTGCAGAGACGGGTTAAAGAAGCTACCCTCATCCCTCACCTGTATAGAATGCACACGGGGCTTGTAGTGGTACATGTGAATATTCCAGCACTTGCTGCCACGAGTGCAGCGGTCAGCGGCCTCCACGGTATCACAAAGGCGCCTGCAGTGGCTTTGTATAGAGGTGCTATAGGTGGGGTGGCCAACCCACCTCTTCACATTGCCAATATATTTTACACTATGTATGCGTCCATATTCTACCTCTTTATATCACAGAAATGATGTGGGGTTTTTAATGCGGGTGAAAGTAAGTTTATGATGATTGAAAATTGGAGGTATTTTGTATTATTTTTTGGTCTGGTATTTGCCATTTTGATATGCATATTGCATAAAATGTATGGGATAAATGCTTTTTTAACCCTACTGTCTATTGTCAATTTGACCTTTGTTTTTTTTCCAACTTTGCTAATTTGAATTTTTTCATTTTAAAAATTATATTGAATTATTAAATCTAAACAATATAATTTCAATTGGATTTGAAAATGGAATAACGATGTTTTGGAAATTGCTTACTTTCCCCCTTCCGCTTGTCCCAATCGCAGCACGATCTGTGCCAACGTTTGATGGATTCATCTACGTTCCATGAAAACGAATTTTAAGGTGGATATCTCAAATGACTGAGCATGTGTTTGGTACAGATTCTTTAGTAAATAATTTTTTCAAAAATAACTTTTTTTAAAAATAGTTTTTTCTAAAAAAACAGTTTTTATTATAAAAATATTTAATAAAATAACTTCTCTTTTAACTTTTAATATAAAGTTGAATGGAGATGTCATGAGAAGCTACATATTTAGTGTTTTTAGCTTCTAATACAAATTAGAGAAGTGACTCGTGAGGTGGAGATATAGAAGTGTTTTTTTCTAAATATGTTTGATTTTTTCAGAAAATTGAAGCAGAAATAGTTTAAAATCTATAATAAATACACCCTGACTCTTGTAGGTTTGATACATATAGGAGAAATATTCATGATGTATTTAGGGTGCATATATATAAATTATTGGTAATAATCTCATATTTATAGTCTAAAATTTTAGATTTTGAAAACAATATTATGATTTTATAACAACTATAAATTCAGATGATGTGCATAGGAAATGTGACCGCTCTAAAATGAGTTTGTACGTAGGTAGTACCTGATACGACTACGAAATCTGTTAGAACCGCTGGTGCTCCCAGCCCATCGCTGCACAAATAGAGCGGCCCAGCCCCAGCCCCTCCTCCTCGAGTCCTCTTCCCCACACCCACTCTCCAAATCAGCGAAACCCCATTTCCGCAGCCAGGAGAGACGGCTACGGGAAAAAACACAAAAAAATGCTGCGCCACGCCGCCCGCCGCCTCACGTCCCGCGCGGCCATCGGCGGTCGCCGGGTGCTCTCCACGGCGGAGGTGCCCGCGGAGGCCGTGGAAGACTCTACGTTCGTGGAGGCGTGGAAGAAGGTGGCCCCGAACCTCGAGCCCCCCAAGACACCTATTTCGCTGATGCAGCCACGCCCGCCCACGCCGGCCTCTATCCCCACCAAACTCACCGTCAACTTCGTCCTCCCCTACAAGTCTGAGATCGACAACAAGGAGGTATATGCTCCTCAGTGCCCTCCTTCGCCTCTCCCCTGCCCCGGGATCAGATCTGGGAATACAGGCGTGTGTAGGGTTTCTGGGCTGCACGATCTGGTTGTTGGTTCGGGGGTTCGGCCGATTTGGCGGTGGCCTCGTCCAGCGATCAGGTCGTCCTGGGGTGATGGGAACGTCCATTATGATGGGTCGGCGAGGTTAGGTTAGAGGTTGTGAATTCGGTGTAACGTTGTGACGGCTGCGCCCAACGTTATCGTTCAAATCAAAATGTTTACACGAATCATCGTAGGCAATGCGCGAGGTTGTTAGATAGTCGTGGTGCATGTTTTGATACTGGTATGTGCAGGTGTAGTGTCAAACCGATCACGTAACTTAGTTCATGTGCTGTTGTAGCTTGAGATAGACTGTTACATAGACCGTGTTACCGCTTTCTGTTTGCTATCATTATCTGCTGTCTCATGTCATATACTAATATTCCTGGTGTGATTGGCCATGATTATCGCTCTGTACTAGGAAACTGCATTTTAGTTATTTCTAATTTGTTGCATGAACCAAAAAAATGTTTATGCAGCAATTTAATATCTGCCTCCATTACTTGTTTCTGTGCTGGATAAGCCAAATATTTTGTTGAATGTCTGCAACTTGGTTTCTTGTCAATAAAGGCAGCCTGGTGCTTTCACAGGCTTTCTTTTTAACTTTTTTTTTTTGTTTCATTACGATTTCGATTACATTGATTTCTTACTTGATATGTGGTGGATTGTTCCCAAAAAAAACTGCTTTCTTATGGAATTGTTATTGTTGAAGATAATACAGAATAGATGGGAGTAATTGTTTATGTTGAATTTGTGGGGAAGTTATTGACATGAGAACCATTTTGCTTGTTATCTGGACCTCTTATAATGTTACTCCTTTGGCTTACCAATGCATAATGCTTTTCTTGTAGACTTATGATATTGTTAATGTGCCTTGTTTCCAATCAGTATATTATTTTTCTGAAAACTTTGTGTGTTTCTTTCTTTCTTTTATTGACACAGTATCATTTCACATTTTTTAGGTTGACATGGTAATTGTTCCAGCTACAACTGGACAAATGGGTGTTCTACCAGGCCATGTTGCCACAATCGCAGAACTCAAGCCTGGTGTTCTCTCTGTACACCAGGGAAACGATGTGACCAAGTACTTTGTGAGCAGTGGCTTTGCATTCGTCCACGCAAACTCCGTTGCTGATATCGTTGCTGTGGAGGCTGTTCCTGTGGATCAGATCGACCCAAGCTTGGTCCAGAAGGGCCTCTCTGAGTTCACTGCTAAGCTTGGATCAGCCTCGACTGACTTGGAGAAGGCTGAGGCTCAGATCGGAGTTGATGTTCACAGTGCGCTCAATGCTGCATTGGCCGGTTAATTATTGACTTTTTAAGTTTCATGTCTTTTGCATCAACATTTTTAGAGTGCGAGTTGAAGTTTGCAAACTCACCGGATGGAGGGAATGATCTTAAATAAACCATACTCCATCTCAAACAAAGACTTCTGTTTCTTCCGTTACTTGAATCCGTCATGGATTTCTTTTTGTACCCGTCGATATTTGTCTGAGCTCTGAGACCTAGTGCTGCTACCTTTTGTTTTCTGAGTCGATGCATGAATCAGAAGAAAATAGTGGTTACTTCCATGGCTCTAATGAAATGTCAATATAAGTTGCTCCCTCTGTTTTTAAATTGTTGTAGCTGTTGATTTTGATCAATAATTTTAATCATTCATTTTATTCAAAAAAATTGTTCAAATATGTAAAAACAGAAGTCATGTCTTAAAAACATTTAGGGATAAATCGAATCATAACAAAATATGTGATATTTCTTATATATTTTTGAATAAGATGAATGATCAAAATTGATGGTTAAAGTTAACGGTCACAATAATTTAAAAATGACGGGAGTACCATTTTATTTCCCTCAACAATTATACAACTGTGACTTATACATCTTTCAATGCATGTTTGAGAAATCATGTTCTTGGATACATTTTTCGTCCTGGCAGAACATCCATCTGCAATTCAATGAACCATTGTAAGTTAAGATGTTAACCAATGACCATAGAATGGAATCCTTACGTACAGTAACTTAAATCATTGCTTTGGTTCTTGCACATTCATCCGGATAATCATTGATTCGTGTAATCATGATTGGTTTAGGGAAAACGATGTAACCAAAACCCTTCGTGAGCAGTAGGATTGGATTAATTCACTGAAATAGTGAGCTCTCACTGAATTCACAGCTAGGCTTATTAACTCAGCCTGGAGTGACTTGGAGAAGGCCGATATCTATCAAGTGCGCTCAACTATGCGTTGGTGGGTTAACTGATGACATCACAAATTATCTCGCGTTCAACATCTACATAATATGTTCACGCTCAAAGCCTCAAATAATACCCATATTCTATATCTCAGATGGTCAAAACATGCCAATCAAAGAATAACTGCAATTAGAGTTACAACAACTTTCGTGTCATTAATGCTACACCCAAATGCTGGACAAGCATGCCAGCCAAGGTACATGCGTGCGGCAGGATAATTAGAATATACCGATTCTGCCAATTTGCCAGGGGCACTCTGATGTGTAGTCTTCAAGTGCCTCCGGACTTGCAAAAACTTTCTTGGCACCAAACCAATGCCTTTCACCCTTGATAGCAAATTCAACTAGGGTCATGGCTTGTGGAGCTTGAAGCCAAACACGCGAGGCACGTAGCGCTGTGAGGGCTTCTGTGGCTTGAGATGCTCGTATGTCATCAGGAATAGATGGGGAAATGTTGTCCCAAAATATGCTCCATCAATGTCTGAACGAAGTCAAGAAAAATAGCAGAATATAACAAAACGGCAACTCTATGCAACAGAAGAACCACAATAGGACAGAAGCGAGTTAGTTGACCTCATGTACTAAGCCATATTAACCCTATCAGAGTTGGAAGATTTGTTGTTAGTTAATATATTTATATATATGTGCTTTGTGATTACTGATGTGGAACTATTGTGATTACTGATGTGGAACTATCTGCCAGGTCGCAGCCCAGGCAGCGGTATTCCCCGTTCCTCCCACGCTCGCACACACCCCAAAACTGTACAAAAAGGAACAAATACAAGAACAGTAAGTTTATTAAGAGAATGTTAGGATACTGCCTTGGTACTTGGACCGAGGATAGTAGATATCTTCACATTTGGGGCAGTATATCTTCACAGTGCTAGATCGGTGAATATCTGATTGTCCAACGGGCAGGCATGGCTGACCACAGCAGTAAACTCGTGGGCACCGTCCAAAGTCGTAGTTCTTGTACTTCTCCAGCTGCCCAGAAAAAGCAACCCTCATAAATAGAACTCTACCAGAAGCAATACAGATAGTTGGAGCAAACATGTACCATTGCTGCCAGTCCTTTGCTGGTAAGAATGTAGCGCGCATGAATCAGCCCATACAGCATCTCTGCAGCTGATTCTACCAGCTCATTCTGCTCTTCGGTGAACATATCACCTACAAAATCACATAACTGAAGAACATCAACAATAGGATATACAAATATAACTTAACCAAGATAAGAATATCACAATATCTAATCCAAAACATATGATATAAAGCATAAAAGAAAGTCTTAAAATTTACAAAAAGTTTAGACCTGACAATCAAATTTGGATATAAAACTCATTCTCTAGCAGCAAGCAACTCAATCTCGAGGAAACAATTCCAATTTAACAGGCGTTTTTAAAGACAACTTTGTGAGAAGCAAAACCAAAACTCAATAGCTGTTGACTGTTTTGGCTACTGTTACTAAGCTTGTCAAAAGCAAACAATGTTAATACCATATAACTAGTAAGATGCACCATGCTAGCCTCACGTGCCTCAGTTAACAGGAAGCAGTGCAGAACGTGGCACATGCATATCAAGTTGAAGTTCTTGATCTGATCATTCATAGGGTATGAGAAGGGGACAACTATCAGAACGGCTGGGCTGTTGCCATGGAGTTGTAGTAACCAGGTACTCCTAAATGGCTGACCTATTGCCATGGATAGTTCCCTAAGGTATGTAACTGTAGTAAAACTAAGACTAGGGGCAGTTTGGATGCTTCCCTCACAAATCTGCCTGCTGCAGGTGTCGTGCCCAGGCATCCGATTTGGGATGTCTGAGGCTGCGATTGCTGAGTGAGCAGTGAGATGCCTGGCAGAGCAGCATCAAAACTAGCATTAGGAGTCTCAAACTACCATGTGGGATAGACCCACTACACACTCTAGCATATCATATGTAAACATTAAAGCACTAGTTGCCAAGTAAAGTTGCAGAAAGGATGAAACATTTATTCATCTTTGCTAGGAACTGCAATCTAACTATAGCGTAATAACATTTGGCTCAATTAACATCAAGTCATCAACCCTGAGGTAGTAATGTGCATGAGAAAATTACCATGAGATGACTCGATATCCAAAATGAGATCGAGAGCATAATCGTAATATGGAACTTGGCTGCTAAGGCCACAAAGATTGAAGTCATCTTGTATGTAATCATCATCGACTTCACAGAAGAACTCATTTCCCCTCAGGTTGCAATACCATGAGATCCATGAGGTGTCTTCCCCATCAGAGCCGCTAACATCTGATGCCTCACTATCAGAATCAGACTCTCCTGCAACAATATGTAGGGAAGTGTTAAGTTATGAATAAGTTGTTATGGATTACGATGCAAGTACACAAGTATAAGCAACCCATATGAACTTGAGCTAAATGGCATGGCTAGAAAACAGCACAACAAAAAACTAGAATAACTGGGACAAACTCCATGACAATGAAACTGAGAAATAAGTACAAATCATATAGCACTATGGGAAAATTTCAAAAGCAAAAGTACAAATAACACCTCACAATCCGCAAATCCCAAACTTCTAGCACATGTGTTGACAGAAAAAAACAATGCTAAACTAAAATATTTGCAGAGAACATAATCACCAGCACCGGAAGTCTATGTAGCATGAACAAGCACACGAACGCATCGAAACCAAGATGTTGCCAGATAAAAAGTCATAGGTGAAAGTAAAAAAACTGAACAAAATATGAACCATTCCCACCCAAATCTGTGTATAAAGACTCTAATTGCAGGCTAGCCAACAGTTCGAAACCTCCCAAATTGATCCCCTTCTGCCGCGCCAATCCCACCACATACTACCTCAACTCCACCACCCAGCAACTCAGCTCCACAGCCTCACTAGCGCACCACAGAATCAAGCACGCCACGAACCCCAACGGAGCGATACGTCCCAAAGAGAAACACGGTAAGCGTTACCTTCAGAGCAGCGGACCTTGGGGATGGACGACGCGGAGGACGGCACGACGAGGCGGTGGTGGTCACGCCCGCCGCCTCCGGCCGATCCCCTTGATGTCGATGGCGATGCTGCCGCGACCGCCTTCTCCAGGTGCTTGTCCAGCGCCTCGCTGATCCGTTTCCGGTCCAGGCCCGCCCCGCCCCCTGCCCCTTGCTTATACATGTCTGCCCCCGACCAGCCTCTGGCTATGCTCCCACCTCTCTCTCAGGCTGTGCACGCCATTGCCGCTGTCACCACCGCCGCCGCCGCTTGGCAAGGGCAAAGGGTAGGGTTAGGGTTCGCGTGCGGGGGAGGAAGGAGGAGGCAGGCGGGCGAGGAGGAGAGGAGGAGCACGAGAGCCAGCAGCCAGGTGGGAAATATGGACGCGCTGAGAATTTTGAAAGGAGGGGAGGGGTGTTAATGCAAATTGTTTTGGGTGAGGTCGGAATCAATCAAAGCTAGCAGAGCGAGCTCAGCGCTAGTGCGGCTAGCTGCTAGTGATGGGAATGTTCGTTCGTACGGGCCCAGATATTTTTGCTGGCGAGATCTGGTGTTGGAATCCGGCATTGATTTGTTTCGGGAAGTACTAGTTTAATTTAAGAGTAATTAGCTTCGGGCAGCTCTGCTTGATTGTATTTAATTAGTCAGGTTTAGATGATGATTAGCAAAGCATCATTTGAAATCATTAGAGGAAATGATTTGGTTGCCTTTTAGCGGTTTTGGAGAGTTTTTTTTGTCCTTTTAAAATCATTTGATTACCCAAAAATTAAGACGGATAAGGGTAACTAATCTCGCCATGCTTAAATACTAGTAACGTTTAGAAGGGAAAAATGTTAGTGATAGCAGCATCTAAAGTGCTGATTGAAATCAGGAGATCCAAGGACTGACACCAATAGGATTTCCATATTCTTTAGGTATTCAGCAATTTGAATGAACAATGTGGATAGATTAAACACTAATAGCTTCAATCTCATCAACCCATTGAAAAGTCCGGATCAGAAACCTATGGGTAGATTTTGTAATTGCCGTGTGGTTCAAAATTGACGGAACAACAAAGATTGAGACATGTGTTGATTCAAACGTAACAATCAGTTGGATTAGCAAGGATATTGTCTTATTACTTTATTCGGAAAGGCTAGAAAGAATTTGAAAAAGGCACACACAGGCTAATTATATGTTCATCCCCTTCACAAAAAAAGAGTATATGCTCGTTGAAGATATCACATTAATCACGTTATATTTCAGCTAGAACTTTGTTTTCTTCTCCCCCCTTATCCTTGGATTACTTTATTCACTTCTCTCCACCAAATAGAGAACTTTATTCATGAAAAATAAATACTGTTCTGTGCATGGTGTCATATGCCTTTACCATACCTGTTGCTTTATGAAAAAAAAAATTAATAAAGGACCCATCTTTGTATAAGGGGCATGATTTTATTTGTTTCTAGAACCAGTGTGGTAACCACACATTATTTTCATGGGAAGTGGCACAACATAGCCACCTTGGCAAGTTCTGTCCACATGGTGGAAGAAGTTTCACAAATCAGGCCCTCACCACAAATGTGTCATCGTCACAAGTGCAGATTTTCACATCTCATGTTGATTTGTACGAAGATCTGTAAGTGAACAGTTGTATTCTTTCATTTTCCTCGTACCATCCTTCAGTCATAGCTGGCACAGCTCCACCTTTTTGATATATTGCTTCTAACCCTTGATCACATCAATGGATTCCTGTTGACATCTTTATATAGCAAGTATCTCGTCTTGGTTTTACCAAGGGCAGCATACCTGGAACATCATCATGTCAACAGCGCTTAGCTAAGCTAGAAAAGCAAAGTCCATGGACGATAAACACAAAGGTAGAGGCCCACTCACCATTGAGGCACAAATGGTGCCATCCAAATGGTATCGCCTGCTTGCACCGGGTACCTGTATTATCAGTAGGAACAGTCTTCAGAATACAATGGTATCAATTAACTGTTGTGGAACAGTTTGCAAGCAGATAGGACTTCAAGTTACAACATGAAAAGGAACAGGGAAAATGGTGCATATTGGGCATATGATCATGCAACTTTTCAGTAAAGCATAAACAAGGCTAAAGGGCAATAGTAGGATGATAAGAATAAAAGTGGTGTCTGTATAAAGGTATTTATGAGTATATGCATACGATTCATAGTGACAAATGTCCAATGGGTTAAAGAGGAAGTCAATATGTAAAGCAAGTATGCTAATATTTCATGAAGCTTTTCTAGCTGCTATAGCAAACTATGGTTGCTATTCCAAGCTCAACAATGTAATAAATCAATAAAAGAAAAAAAAATGACCCGCAGGGGGTAAGATAGCCCCGGGCATCTTTGTGATAGGAAGACCTTCTCACCTAGGTCAAGAAAACCCCCTGAACCCCTGCCCCACCCTTACACAATGGAATCATAGTCCGTGTGAGAACGACCACGATATGGGCCAAGCCATAGACATGTGCTTTGGTGTGGGACAGATGAGGGAATTTTTTTTAATCCAACCCTGAAATTCACTCCCACAAGGAGTGGGACTCAGGACCTGAGGATCGCTACTAGAGTCACCTAACCAACTCAGCTAGAGGTCCATTTGCATAAAGCTTAAAACAAGACAAATGACCTAAAATGAAAAAGAAACTTTTATATTATAATCCTTACCAGCTGTCTCCCAATCGGTATATTCCTTGTCCCTCTAAAAGCAGTAATCCATGTTGATTATAGTGAACCTCCTGGTGGAAATAAACCAAAAAGATAAAAGCAAGTATGGGAGACATAGTACCACAACGTCATAGCAGCATGTGCAAGGTTTAATTGATATTCTAGGGTTCGGTCTACAAAGCTAATACAGAACTTTCTTTCTCAAAGTGATCAATTTGCATCATGGTTCATGAAACAAAAACAGTAGATATTATTGTACAAAAACTACTAACCTTCACATTGAGATATTCGCCTGGTTGAAAGTCCATAATCTGTACGTCAGAGATGAATATTAGAAACACAATCTTCGTATGAGAATCAGAAATAGCTAATGAACATAGGATCCTAGCAAATGATGTTTCCAACCTCAGTACCAATTTTTCCCAACGACCAAATACATTGTAACTTATCAAACACCAGGCATTCTGGTATCAAGATGCATGTATCTTGTTTAGAAATGAAAGACTCGCCAAAAAGGATTTTAAAATGTAAATATGATTTGCCACATGTTATCGGCTTCAGACTTAAGTGGGCTGATGTGGGGCGCAATGAACAAAATACAATAAAACAAGCATAACCAAACTTACATGGATATTAAAGTCGTAGGGTAGAGAAGTGGGTAGCAGCTTCCTCAGTTGAAATACCTAACAAAGAAACAATTTAAGTCAGCACAGCATGACCTATATCATGAAAATTAATATATCTATGATATTCATGAATCCTCAAGACAAAAAAAGAAAAGAAAAAAAGTCAGAAACAAAACATCTTGTAAACTGTGTAGAGCAGCCCAAGATCCATTTAAAGGTCCTAATGCTTAATACATTGACACAAAAATTATTTTACTCAACTGCTCATGCCTCTTGATGTGCAGTGCATAATATAAACAGCAACCGACCAACCCCAATATGGAAGGTATTCCAATATAAAGTACATAGAGACTGTACATGATGATAATTCAGAGGGGGAAAAAGTAAATGATATTCACTTAAAAAGCAAGGTCACATTGTACCTCTCCAGGGGTTTCAAGAAGCGGTTGCTTGTCTGTTGAACCAACAATTAGATCAGGCTGGTAACCCTCAATATCACCATACCTAAAGAAATAAAATTGAGAAAGGTATTGATTCTTATTATTTTGATGCTAAAAATGAAAAACAAAACTGAAGGACCAACTGAAAAGAGATTGCACTTTTTGCAAAAAAAAAAAAGAAAAGAAAAGAAAAGAGATTGCACTGAATTAAGCAGCATGTTTTAGGCGTAACATTTGTACCTTCTCTCAAAGATTATAAGAGTACTCGACTCATCTGAGATCATAGAATGTTTCATGTTTGCAGGAAGATAGGCATAGGAATCCACCTGCACTTATTATAAAAGACTCAGTAAGCCACTTCAGTGCAGAATTTAGCACTACTTCTGCTAAGTAGGTGAGCAAGAATGAAATTGTAAGAAAGAAACCAACAATATTATGAACAGGAGGGGCTTTCATCGGGGATAGATAGAATAATTATTGGTTTTAAGAAATAAATTCACAAGTAAGAAAAGCAATAAAACCAAATGTCTGCATATCGGCAGAAAGAAAATAATAGTGTTTACTGCATTCATGTAAATCCAATAGCCTTAGTTTCAATCACTAAAGCAAGTCAGCTAGCGACAGCTATGTTGATCCATACATTTTACTATCATTCATGCAATTTCTAGTTATTATGTATTGATTGTTTTTCCAGTTATTGTCTCTCAAAGAACTGGTAGGTAATGTCAACATTCAAAAAGAAAAAAAATACAGGAGTGGAAATATCCACTTGAAGAATCCTCGTTTTCTCACACGTGAAATTGATCACAAAACTAAAGTAGCATTTTCCAAATGTAGAAGCTTCAGGAAAATAGAAAAGACGCTGGGAAAAGGTTGAATAAGACTGCCCCTAAATTTAGTTCTCCATGAAGTTATATGAACTGATAACGTCATGGAATTCACATTTGTTCAACACCACTGGTTAAGAAGTTATGTATGAAAACATAAAATAGTTAGGGAAATACACAATTACTTCAATTTCATAGTAAAAAACATTAAATGTGTGTGAAGCCTTACCAACAGAGAATGGGTAGTCCCAGTCTCCACAGATAAAGAAATGCTCCCTTGTAGTACAAAAACAAGCCTGGCAAATGGTTCACAATAAAGATGGTGGAATCTCAAAGAGAAAAGAAACGATGGAAATTCCCAGTTCACTGAAAAGCAGAATGCTGAAAGATGAGTTATTTTACTTGGCGTGCAGCAAAGTTTTAAAATAGCGATAGTTCAAAGTAAAGTACGAAATTGTTACTATTCTAACTAGAGAACATGTTAGGTAAGTAACCAACCTTTCAATATCTTTTGGTGGTAGGGCTGATTTTGATCCATCTACACTCCACACAGCAATACTTCAGAATATGCCATTATATAAACAACTCATTTGATGAGAATGGAAAATCATAAATAATTGCTTATGTGAAATACAAAAGATCCATGTCAGATTCCAGATCTTTAGTAGATACTTCGGTTACTAGTAACTTAAGGATGTGAGGAATACATATGGGTGCACAAAATCTGCCCACACCCCCAGATGACCGCAAATTTTATGTTAGTAAAAGCTACTTCAATGGGTTTTTTCTTTCACACCCCCAGATAACTTAGGTTACTACAACCATTTTTTTTTTGGGGGGGTGGGGGGGGGGGGCATCTAGCTTCATAGAAATAGACAAATATACTTGACCTCAGTGAAAACTTCTTGTATGTCAGATATTATATAAAACATGGTGCAGCATGACAAGGCTTAACCACAAAATGTTTGCTAATATAAGTACTGGATGCAGTGCTTTTATTATATAAATTAAGAAATATGCAACAATTCATCTTTGTATACAATCTTTCACAAGTCAGCAAGTGGGACAAATTGCTTACCTTGCATGTTTGCCAAATACATTACAAAGTGTGCGCCAATAGCTGGACTAATTAAATATGCGCCTAAAGTATTGACCCTAAACAGAGGATAAATGAATGACAGTAAGAAGCATCAAAGTCTGTATAGAAGATATAAGATAATTGGCGTACCAATCAGGCAAAGGACTGAACACGTGGCTTTCCGGTGTTATTAAAGCATGGTCCCTTTTGTAAACACTGCGTGTGAAGCCAGGTAAATCTACAGATCCATTCAAAAACAAGTGCATCAAAATTAGCTGGATTGAATGTAGTAAGTAGGACCATTGTTTATGTAGACAACAAGCATTGCTTTATAACCAATAAACATCACAAAACAGAGGTTCTCAAGCACCAACTGCAAAATCTTCACGTATCAATAACCCTAAGGAACTCATTCCTCAAAAAAAAAAAGGGAAATAATGAACTCAACATGACCAGAGGTGATCCGCGATCCAATTCAAGGTTTAGGGAGGGAAAAAAAAAACTACTAAACTTTGTATATGTTCCAACTTCCATGTCAGGCTGGATGATGATAATGGATACTTTTTCGAGCACCAACTGCTTATCTCAACTAAAGGTAAGTCTTCCTCATCCCCCACCCAAAACAAGGGGTTTATTGCAAATCTGCCACTAAGAACATACTGTGGTAAATCCTGGGAATATCAACTCCACTTTAAATTCCGCTGATAGCCGTGATAGGATTACAGGTATGTAAAAAGCATTTTCAACGGCCACTGTGGCAAAGATTTTATGATTTGGAGATGAGCCTCACCTTGGAGGTGCGCTGGCGCGAGTGTGGGGTGAGTGACCTTCCAATAGAGCGGCTGCCCCCCGGAGCACTCGCTCAATGCCTCCGCCAAGCAGAATCCCTCACCTTCGCTTCCACCCGCCGCACCTGCAACCGAACCAACGCGTGAGGGGAGAGCGGCCACTGGTGGAAAGGATATACTGCAATGGCGGCGGACAGTGAGGGAACGGCTGACGCAGGAGATGGCTAGGGTTTCGGGGACCGTTACCGCCTCGCATGGATGCCATGACGATGAAGAGGAAGAAGAAGAGGAGGTGGATTGGAGAGGCCATTTTGCGCGGAGAGACTCGTGAACTTTCTGTGCGCGGTGTTTTGCTGAGGAGGGAGGCGCGGCGAGGGAAGGAAGGAAGGCCAAGAGGGAGGACGGGGAATCGGGGAGTGGCGAATCGGATGACGAGGACGAGCGCACCCGTTGGCTGTTGGCACTGGTGGGACCCAACAGGTGACTAGGATTCCATACAAGCAGCCATTTTTTTATTATTTTTATTAAGCATTCTTTTGAGTGGGTCATACGACTCATGTCGGAGTCGGAGCTTCGCTCTAAGACAGGAAACTTTAATCTAAACAATACTCCTAATTTATACAATGAACAAGTATACTTAACTCCATATTAGTTTATTTCACTCTTCAATTATAAAATAAAATATTATATATGATTGAACTATACAAAACCGTTAAAATAACCTATTAAGTAGTTTAAAGACAGTTTATCTATATTACGATGCGCTTGAAATATTGTTCATATTATCGTTCAAGGCTCGAACGATGACATGACACAATATTATTTTGTTATCATAATCTTTATCACTTTTCTCTCTCTTACACTTAGCTCCATAAAATGATCTTTAATTTTCTCTTTAAATACGATATTCAAGCATCACGACTCATCGTTTATTCACCCACTAACATGATATAATAACTTCTTGTATATAATATCTTCTTTATAAATCATTTTTTACCTAATCAATAATTATTTTTATTGGTACAATAATGTTTTTATAGTATAACTGTTTCAACATGTTATTATCATATCATCATCGTATGTGCCGTATAATAAAACCTTTCTAAGAGATTATTTAGATGGTTTTAGTTTGGAGTAAGATATCTAATGGATTAAATAGACCCTCTTCTATAGTTTAGGAGCGAAATAGATTTATTTTATTATACATTATAAATTGTAACATTAGAGTTTACACAAATGTCTGATGTAAATAACACGTATCCGTCGATAATTATTGTATCTCCTACACATTCATCTTCCTCACTCTAGGTAAAGGAAATCGACCTACGCCTATTAGAGGCGAATCTACGTAGACAATGTAAAAGAAAGGAACGTGATGACTCTCATGTTAACACGGATGAGACGTGCTGGATCAGAAGGAACTAGGTGAGGGCTATACGATTGGGGGGAGTATGGAGATGAGACATGATGACCATCCTCTCTATCCTAGTGGCTCTATTCCTCATTCCGTACGAGCTTCGGTGACAACGTTGAAATTAAACCAAAAACACATGCAAAGAGGAAGAGGTTAGTGGTGTGGTTAGTTATAACTACAACTCTGAAAGATCTCTACTATAACTTTGAAGACAAGAATATAGCAGGTAAATATGCAAAATCATATTATATCTTTTCATATGTTTCATCTAATTAGAACATGTTTTTTTTTTTGAGGGGCTGGAACATAAAATTATATGAAACAAAATAGCCAGACCCAGGCATGAAAACCTAGTCCAACTACACGAGCGCGGCGCACACCCGACTATCGCTGAAATGCAAAGAGCCCCGAAAATCATCAAACGCGCACGATACTCGTTCTGGAGTGAGAAGTTGAGCAGAGCAAGCAGGCCCGCCCATCCCCTGAATCGCGCAAGCTCCCAAGTCAATTCATCCTCAATCTCTCTCCGCTAACCATGGCCTCCCAGCAACCGCTGCCGCTGCCTCCATCCGAGGACACCGGCAGCTCTACCACCATAACCAGCCTCGGCGACGACGTCCTCCGCGAGATCTTCCTCCGCCTCCCCTCCCTCCCGAGCCTCGTCCGCGCCGCGCTCGCCTGCCGCACTTTCCTCGCCGCCGTCCGCTCCTCCGGCGCCTTCCGCCGCCGCTTCCGGGAGCTCCATCCGCCCCCGCTCCTCGGCTTCTTCTTCGACCCCGACGGCCCCGCCATCTCCTCCTTCGCGCCCCTCCGCCGCCGCTCCGACCCGGACCTCGCTGCCGCCGTCCGTGGCGGTGACTTCTTCCTCACCCGCGTGCCCGGCGACCACGACGACGCCGCACCGGGTTGGGAGTTCCGACACTGCCGCGGCGGCCGAGTCCTCCTCACCAACCCCCGCACCGACCAGATCGCCGCCTACAACCCTCTCACGCGGGCGCTCGACCTCGTCCCCGCGCCGCCGGAGGAGATCACCATCGGCTCCCGCGGCTACTTTGTCTACCTTGACCGCTACATCCTCGATGACGAGAACTCCGGCTCGCTCCGCGTGCTCTGCACCTGCCACGACGATTCGCGGGCGCGCGCCGCCGTATTCTCGTCGGACACCGGGGAGTGGCAGATCTTCCCGTGGGCTCACGCCTTCACACGGAGAAGAGGGGATGACAAGTACTGGCTTTACTCCGGCTCGCTGGTGAATGGATGGGTCTACTGGACGCACACCGACAGGCCTTACATGCTGGTACTCAACACCGAGACAATGCAGTTCTCCCGGATCGATCTGCCGCAATACCTCAAGGGGCAAGGCCACAGTTTCAGGGTTGGAGAGGCCAAGGATGGGGAACCCTGCATTGTCGGGGTCGTGGTATTCTCGGTTCTGGTGTGGTACTGGAGGCTGGATGATGACGGTGTTGAGAAATGGATGCTAGACAAGATGTTCCCATTGCAGGTTGAGGTTCTTGAGCTCACCGAGGGCTCATCTGAGGAGCATGCTGGACTTAAAGTTATTGAAACCATAGATGGATATGTCTACCTCTCAACTTTCGAGACCTTCAATGACCCCAATCTTCCTTGCTGGTTTATGTCATTCTGCCTGGAAACGGGGAAGCTGGAGAAGCTCTTCCAGAAGAAGTATGACTGCCATATCCATCCATACATCATGCCCTGGCCTCTGGCTTTGCTAGGTAATGAAGGTGAATCCTCAGCTTGAAAGTGTTTGATGTTACTTGTACTAGGTTCCAGAAATTTATCTGTACTCTTTTGCTCAAGGTACTATTTGCTAAGTTGATTCAATTGTATGGATATAATCTAGTGACGCCTTTACTCGCTTATTATGACTTTGATCATGTTGCTCTGGTGTTTTTAAGAATTGCCAGTCCCATCAGTTATGAACAAACAGACATATGATAGCATTATCTGCAACTAGAAATGACAAAATTGTGTTGATATGATTTCAGATTCTTTTTGGATGGGTACAGGGGGTCTGCTAATTGTATTGTTATTGTTTTACTGATAAACATGGGAATGTTGCTTAACAACAGCAACAACAACCAAGCCTTTTAGTCCCAAACAAGTTCCTGAGAGATCCATACAAACAAAATCAAGGGAACGTTGCTTAACATTTACTGAAAATTAAAGTGTAGTTCAGAGAATTGAGTGAAAGAGTGGAATCACTTGCATAACTTTGGATATTCAAATAAAGTGCAGGGGTCTACTAAAATCATGTGCATGATTCTTCCCATAAAAAATTTGTTACATCGAGTACAACAAAAATGGATGGAAGATCTGATAATGAAAAGTCAGAAGCTCGTAAATCATATTGTGATTAAAACCATCTTGTAAAACCATGTGTCTAGTTCTCCAGCCACTATGTAACTTCAATGGAAAAAATCAGATAGGCTATTCTCAATGCAAGTTTCATGGGGGTTTCATTCTTATTAATTAACATGTCACATAAGCAAAAACAGTGATATGACATAGCATTTTGGGAGAGTTGGGTTTCATAGGGATGAAACCTGATGTGCACTGTTTTCAAGACTATAAAACTAAAATAAAACTTGCATTAAGAACCATTTGTTTCATCTTCACATATTTTGTCAACTTTCATTGGTACTAATTTAGATGCAACATTTAATATGAAACCATGAAATGAAACATTGCATTGTGACAACATGTTTCATTCATTTGTCGCAAAATATTTTTATATGACATGACACTTTTGAAAACTGTCCATGAAACCATGCATTGAGACTGGCCTGCACAACATAACCAGGCTTATATGTGGCTATGAACCTTACAGATCATTTGGAAATATAAAGATGGCCATTAGTACCAGCATCAGAATAAAAAGGAAAAGGAATGAGCTACTTCATATGCACTAGCCAGCTCAGAAGAAATAGAGCAGCACAAAGAGAGAAGAAGAGAAGTTGACGCAGGATGAGGTGGGGCCAGAAATGATACATTTCAATCTAGCAAGATGGGCAGTAACCTGGGTGGTCCTATACTTGGGAAGGGACACCTGGAATGGTCCTCACTGTATGTGCATCGTCGTCACCGGACGGTGAATATGCTGGCAATGGCTCAACCACCGCCTCGACCTTGCTTGGATTGGAGGCGAGGCTGCCAGCCCGCCACACGCATCTGGTGCCCATCGCTGAAGCCGTCGCCTTGCTGTATGACCTGCTGCGTGATGACGATGAGGACCGCCCATTGTTTTGACACATGCCGCTGCTGATCTGTGCCATCACCCGCAACTATGGTCAATGGGATGGGAAATCGAGTTAGGCTGCCTAGCTCTCTATTGGTGGCATCATACCCTTCTTCCGTTCCAGTTTTGAGAGAAGTGGTTGCCTGTCTTTCTATCCCCCTCACAATCAACCGTGTATTTCATTTGATGCTGCTGGACGGTTAGGGAGATAAGGTTTGCCTTTGCCTGTCTTTGACCAGTGGAACAAGGTTTTCCAGTGAATCAAACGAGTCAATAACCTGCTGGAAACAGCGGTCCTTTGCTTGTGATTATTTAAGTTTGCCCTTCTTTTCAGTTTGTATTGTACATATTGTGGTCAAAGTTCTAATCTTCGATATACAGTACTCTATTGGTGCTGATTGCTGACTGTTCATAGGCAGGAAAAACGAAACATGATGTGCTGACTCTCCATACCGTGATGTGTCATTTAATTCTTATCTACGCTTGACACAATATTTCATCCTTTGTGCTCGCTTAAACTTTAATTTCCTTGTTTGTATCCAGAAGTGTAAAGTACCCTCCAATCTCCATGGTGTCTTTCTGAATTTCTAGAATAAAAATTTTGAACAGATATTTAGTGGTCAAGTTAAATTGCAATTGAAGGTCATGTTAATATATTTGAAGAAGTAGTAGCTAGCTAGCCATATACTATATGGTAGAAATGCATTTGTGGGCAGGACACAAGTCAAGGAGTAAGAGGAATTGAACAAGAAGGAGCATGAGTTTATTAAGAAATTCATCCTAAAAATAAATTATTTTAATGTAGAGAGTTAAAAATTGTTTGATTATTAATCTAATAATATAATTTATATGATCAATATTTATAAATATTATTATGGAGAATCAAAGTTAAAAAAATAACTGTGACTTTAAATAAAAGTAAATTAAAATATTTATATTATGAAATAGAGGGGGTAGGTGATGATGATGCGTCGGCCTCTTTCCAGCCCCCCAAGTACGTGTACCGTCCTCAATCCCCAATTCCCCGTTCCGTTCCTTGGGCCGGTGGTCCGCGCACCGGCACTAGTAGTACTCTTATATTTGCCGCTAAGCCAAGCGAGACGTGAGACGTGACACCGGCGCGAGGGACTCGCCGCAGTTCAGAAGCGAAAGGCACCCCCTCGCCCGAGTCAAGGCCCAACCCGAAGGGGCGGTCGCCGGTGATGCCGTTCCTCTCGACGCCGTCGTTCGACCTCTCCGCCGGCGCGGAGCCCACCCTCGGCCCACGCCCCGCGCCGGTCCCGCCTCCTCCGCCCTCCTCGGCGGGCGCACATCTGCAACAGCCGCAGGTGTCGGAGGCAGCTGCGCGGCGGCTGCGGGACGCGGAGGAGCGGCTGCGCGAGGCGATCGAAGAGCTGCATCGGCACCAGGGCGGGGGCGATGGGAAGGAAGGGGAGGAGCGCCACGGTGAGTGGGGTTGCGGGCACGAGGGTGAGTCCTGCGCCGCCCACGCCGCAGGGAACCTGTGCCAGAGCTTCCTGCTCTCCTACGGCGTCCGCGTCGGCATCGGCATCCTCCTCCGCGCATTCAAGCTCGCGCGACGCAAGTCCTACGGGTCGCTTCTCGATCTCAAGGTTTCCTCCTCCCCCCAAACAGCAATTCTCTGTTACTACTAGCTCGCAGGGCATATTAGACTTGATGGGATCGATGTGCTGTGACTTAGTTTGGAGCTTGGGATTAGAGTATGCAAAATCACACTTTGCTCGGTTTGGTTCACTGGAGTCTGAATTTGTGATGTTGCTTAGCTGAGTACGCCCAAAAGAGTGTACTGAAGGAATTCGGCAAAGGCTAGATCCATATTTATATTCTGCTGCTGATGTTACAGTTATCACTATCTCAATGCTTATTGTAGATTTAAGTATCTATTATAAAATGGATAGAGATATTGAAATATGAGTCAGCTTTCGCAGTATTTGTAGCCTATATAGTAAGTGCACACGAGAGACTGAGCTGCATACAGAATGCTTCCAGTCATACTTTTCTTTCATCGGTTTCATGTCTTCATTTGTTTTATCGGTTTCATGTCTTCAGGCTACCAATGCCTGCCTTCCAAATGAATGATTCATTGCCTTTTTTACCCCTAATATACTCATGTAGATATTCTAACTTGCAGCAACTGGTTTCTGAGAAAGATCTTATAGTAAGGGAGGAAGCCTGCCGGGTGGGGCTACTTTTTGGAGGATTCACAGGATCATATCATGCGCTTCGATGTTTCCTTCGGAGATTTAGGAAAAAGGAGACGCCATACAATGCGTGAGTACCTAATGCTGATACTCCTTTGCTTATATTTCAATACAGATCTTTGATACTCATGACTCA
The DNA here is from genome assembly GCA_001182835.1 of Oropetium thomaeum. Taxonomy (NCBI): domain Eukaryota; kingdom Viridiplantae; phylum Streptophyta; class Magnoliopsida; order Poales; family Poaceae; genus Oropetium; species Oropetium thomaeum. The sequence continues at coordinate 1,876,279 of LFJQ01000015.1, read as the reverse complement.
ACTGAAGGATATGATGAAGCAGAATACTAGCTGGTTCAGTGGCAGGCTTGGCCATACTAGCACTAGATGATTCGAGTAGGAGACGCACGCTGTCTCTATACCTTCTAGCAAGGCTCGCTCAGGTCAGCAGCAACCAAACAGTTTCCATGTTATGTGACAAAGTTTTGTACAAGGTCTTTTAGATAGGAGATACTGATGCATTTACTGATCGATCATTGCAGTGTGCATATAACTCTGCAAAGTCCAAAAATAAATTTCACTTTTGGGGAAGCCATTGGAGACATGGAGATGCATTACTTTTTTCTTTGGCATCTGCCCAGGTATTAAAATGTATTTGTATAAGCTTTAGCATAAAAAAGATTATCTTATGGAGGGACATACATGTGTGATGACTTGACTTATTTTTCCAGGTTATGTATGCCTTTGTTATGAGGCCTGAAAGCTTACCCAAGTCATATCAAGACTTCATCCAAAAGACAGGACCAGTCGCGGAGCCTGTTTACAAGGCTGTCAGAGAATGCTGTAGGGGTGGTCCTTTGGATCTTACTGGCCTCTCAGCCTACTTAGCAAACAAGAAAAATTCAAATTTGATACATTTAACTGCCAACCCGTCCATTATTCCATGTTCAGTGATTCATCCTGACAGAACATCGTGCTTGGCTCACAATGCTAATGTTGTTTCATCAACGTTCAAGAAGACATTTCCCCTATACTTCTCATTATCGTTTGTCCCCTTTGTTGTTCTACGTCTTCAAAAGGTAATTCATTGGCTACTTTGATTCCTATATCTTTAAATATTTAGCAGTTCGAACGTGCCTCATGTGTGCGCGTGCACGCAGTGTAAAATATTTTTTTGCTCAAGTACAAGTTGATGTCTCAAACAGGGACCCAACTCACAAGATTACATCAAATCTTGTTGTTATTGTGGCATCATCTTGTACTCTGCTTTCATAACATGCTTGAATTTTGCCATATGCTCTGCTATTGAAACAGAATGCTTACCCAAGTCCTGACTGCACAATCACAATAAAGGCATAGTGCAGTCATTTGTCCTATGTCTTACTTAGTAGTTTCTCATTTGTATCCATATTTTATGTCAGTTATCTGACAGACAATTTCTTGATCAAACATTAGTTCTTGGAATCACCTGCTTCAACTTGTTGGCGGGCTCTTGTGGGAGCAGTTCGCTCTACCACCTTTTTGTCTGCTTTCGTCACTTTGTTCCAGGTAATTATCTGTAACATCAGTGCTTCTGAGAACCCTTTCACGATTTTAATACCATTCTTGCATCCTTGGTAGACTGCCATCTGTTTGCACCGTAAGGTTGCAATCAAAGATCACAAACTTGTGTACTGGTTTGCTGGTTTAGTGTCGGGTCTTTCAATTCTTCTGGAGAAGAAAGTTAGAAGAGCTGAGCTGGCCCTCTATGTTCTTCCCCGTGCTGGAGATTCTCTCTGGTATATATTGATCAACCGCCACTTGCTCCCAAATATTAAAAATGCTGAGGTAATCTTTCATGGGCCTTTCCTCTTTCTGTTACTTGCATTCTGTTTTCTACTTATAACTTCTGTTATAGGAGTAATCTAAGAGGTGTCCCCCACTTAGAACATTTTTTTTACAATGTAGCATAAAATGCTCTTTTCCATGAGCGTAAGAGTTACCTTTCTAGGCAGGTGTACAGGGCAAGTGTGAGTTCTGCTAATTGTCAAGTAGTTCCCTGATGATATCTACTATGCAAGAGTGAACTAAATGCTGATTGAAAGTAGCTGTACAATTATCAGGGTACTGCCTACCAGTAATTTATCATCCTGGTGAACAAAATTATCTCAGTTTAGTTGTAACTTGAGAGGAGGTACCTCATTTGATTGTGAGTAACCTAAAATGGGATAAGTGGAATAAGTAGCAGGCAAATTAAGTTAGGGGGTAGAATTTTTGGTGTGTTACAGCAATGGAATATCTTTCCCTCTTTGTAACTAGCTTGTGTTGCTTCTTTTAGTATTCTGGATAAAATAATTTCACTATACTTCAACCAACCAAGGTTTCATGTCTCAGAAACAGTAACTTGGCAACCTTTGCAGGTGGCACTTTTCTGCATGTGCATGGGAGGAATCATGTACTTTCTGGAGTACGAGCCAGACACTATGGCTCCATTCCTCAGAGGCCTGATCCGGCGCTTCCTGGCAAGCAAGATCAGTAACCCGAGCCCACCTCCCAATCGTAACGCCTCCTACTCTTACCTTCAGACGTTGAATGTGCTGGAGCAATCAAGAACACAACCAGGCCCAGAAAATGGCACAACGACATCAGAGACTTACAACCTCGAATCAATTCCTGGACTTTAGAGAGTGTCTTTTTAGAGAAATGTTGCTTGTAATCTAACCAGATCAACATGCGTCACATCTGTATTGTGGTAGGGTGGGTTTAAATTCTGTGATACGTGATATGGTGTTTTGAGGTTCATTGCAAATAAATGAATAAGGGTGTCTAATTATTTTATGTTGGAGTGAAGCAATCTAAAGCAAATGCTCATTTTCTTTATTATAAAGCAAATGATGCCAGATCAGCATCCGTCACATCTGTGCTTAACCATTTGGACTTGGTCTCTGCGTTGCCATCTTTCTCATTCTGCAAATTGATTTTGCAACTTCAATTGAGAGACCTTTGGACCGCAAGTGAACGGCCTGTAGTCGACTATGGGCGGCTGTTTTTAGCTGACTGAGAACTACCGGCAAGGACATGCTTATTGGGTCTCAAACATACACGTATCCACTCATCTCACACCCTCAAACAGATACCAACCTTGAGGTCCAGAAGGTGGATATGTGCAGTTCTCAGTATAAGGTTGCTTTGATCATCATCTATCCAAAGGGATCACATGATATGTTTCAACGCAAAACAACAATGAAGCATAAGTATAAACCTGATAAAGAAACAGGGAGGAATTTCAGGTTCTGAAAATTGTGTTTCCATTTTACTTCAGTGCAGATTTAGCTTAAAACTGGACATACTGGTGGACACTATCAAGATCACTTCTGTGGAGCATAATACTGGGTACCTAATTAATGCAGGCTACCAAATTGAGTTCACAAAATCACATGTTACAGGCTAGTATGTGCTCCATCAGTCTGATTCTGCTCATCAAAATTGGATAAGCAGAGCAAGCCCAGGCATTACCAATTTCAGAGTACGAATAAAATGGACCATATACGGAGTATATACTAAGCTGAAACATGGGAGTAGAGCAATGCAAGAAACTTTGCAGTTGCAGTACAATAGTGTTAGGTCCTCGTATGAGAGCATTTTTAAAACAGAGATGATATTTCAAATCGTGAAGACATTCATTTTCAGGCTTTCTTAACACTGGCAGGGGCCTTAAACTTCATCAACTTGCCGCGCATGCTGGCTGCCGATCGGGTTTCACAACGATGGGAGCGGCGACACAGAATAAGTAAACTATAACAGAATTCATAATTTTTTTAAAAAAGAAAGGAAACTGCCCACCGCTGCCGCAATGTGCGCTATGGCTTAAATCCAACGCATTTTCGTCTTGGCGCCAAAAGTCCAAAACCAAGCCATCTCGTGCCTTCCCAGTTCCATCGGGTTGTTAAAAGGGTGCCGCCATTACCCCTCTCCTACAACAACCCATATTACGTTGATCCAATTTTGCCCTAGTGGATTGGATCGGCAGCTGAGAGGTATCCCCTGCTGCGCGTGCCCTAGTCGATCGGCGACGGCAGAGAGCTTCATCTCGCCATACGTCTCGATCCACGCGACGGAGATGGCCGTCCCCGGAGAGGACGAGGACGACGTCTTCTTCAGCCCCAGCAACGACAAGCTCGTCAAGCACTACCTCCGCGCGAAGACCGAGGGCAAGCTCGGCGACCTCCCCGACTCATGCTTCTTCCACGACGCCGGCGTCTACTCTGCCCGCCCCGATGAGGTGGTCCGCGACCGCACGCCAGCACGCGTGCCCTGCAAAGATGCCAGGGACGGCCAGCAGTGGTATTTCTTCAGCCGCGTGCGTTTCCTCGGCGGTTCCCTGAAGAAGAAGTCGCGGACCATCGCCGGCACCGACGACACGGAGTCCTGGCACACCGAGGGCCGCCCGAAACCGGTGGAAGGGGGCGGCTACGTGGAGAAGTTCTCGTACCATGTGAGGATCGGGAGCGTCTTGGAGAAGCCCGGATGGATCATGGCGGAGTACACCTTCAGCAACACCACAAACGGAGACACGGTTCTTTGCAAGATTTACAGATCGCCTCGAGGCCCTGGGCGCAGCAAGAAGAGGAAGGCAGCGGACGATCTCAAGGAGGCGACGCCTAGGCCTAGCAGGAGGCCTCGCCGCCGCCGGACAGAGAAAGACGACCACGACGTCCAAGATCACGTGGCGGCGCCGGGGCTCGCAGAGACGTTGCACGTGGCGACGAAAGGCCTGCCGGAGTCGCTGCACATGCCGGTGTTTGGAGGGTTTATGAATCTGCTGATGGCTGAGGATGCCGACGACGGGACGACGTTCCAACTCCAGTAAGGCGCGGACCCTCAAGTGTTCCTCAAGACATTTCTGGGTTACTTCGACAACGACGACGACGACAAGCAGCAGCAGGACTCCGCCGTCCAGACGACGGTGCACGGTCCGCTCACGGAGATCTCCGCAACTCTTCACGAAATGCACCGCCGTCCTCAACAACCCTTGGATGTCCTGCCCGCATCCGCATCCATGCGGTGGCGGCGCGCCTGACGTCCCCTGCACCTGATGCTCCTGACGACATGGAGCAGTGCGCATCCCTGTAATCACACCGTGAAGTCGATTTGCTGATTGATAGCTAGATGATCTCTGTAACAGTTAGCTTTATTGTAGAATATTCTACGTATGGAATGTATGTGGAATCTATGTAATGTTGGAATCAATCATTATTGGCATCTAGGTTGATTTGGTTCATTCACTTGTTGCTTACGGTTCAGTCAGTACGTGCACACAGTGTACGCTTGAAGCATAAATTTATTTCTTATTGTAATTCACAATGGCTAATAAGATCGACAATCCGTATTGTATCCCTTTGTAAGAATGTGTTCAGTCGATTTGTGTTGTTCTACTTGCCTAGAACCGCATCTCGGAAGGACCGGCGCGAGGCTCATGACTCGTCGGAGGAGTCCGGGTCCTGCCAGTGCAACTCCTTGGAGCGGCCGGGAAGGAAGCCGGACGGGAAGAAGGGTTGGGCAAGGGGGGAGAGGTTGGAGGGGGGCTTGCTGGGAGAGGCTATGGTGGACGCTGGGGGCGGGGTGGCCGGCGGCGGGGAGGGGGAGGGGGAGTCCAGGTGTGAAAATTCGAGTTTGTTATCTCCAGACCGAGAACACGAAAACTGTCGAACGACCTGACCCGATCCCTTGCTGACAGATGAACAAAAGCAGAGAACACATGTTCCTCGCCTACACGAGCATGCAGCCTCTGCACTGAGAATGCACTGCATTTCCACCTAAATATCTTGATTTCTAAGAGATTATTTTAAAAGAAATTGACATGGTTTCTAAGAAATTGTCTTCAAGATGTAGAACATCTTGATTGTATAGAAACATGATAATCTGGACTTGTTAATGTGTAAAACACACAATTTCATTCATTTCGGACCTCAAAGAGAAAGGAGAAATTTTGGATATTTCAATGAAATTTCGCTGAAAAGTTTTCCTATTTGTGACCAAGATTGTGGCGCTCACGTTAGCTGCAGATCGGATTGAGCATCGACGACACACAAATAAAGAAGCTACCACACAATCAATTTGTTTAATCCGAAGCTACCACGCAATCAAAAAGTAACGGAATATTAAGTAGCAAAGGAAGGTAACGTTGAGGTTTTAATTTAACCCGTCTCGTTTTTGGACATTTTGGTGAACAACAGCAGGATCCAGCTGCAACGGCCAACGAACACCGCCAGTTTGGACTCACAAAAAAGGAAACCCACTGCCCGATCGCTTAGTTGCGACGCAGTTACTCCTTAATCACGCGAAAACCTTTAATCCAAATCAAAATTTGCGCCAAACCTTCCCGCCTCGTCTCCCCTGCCCCCTCGCTTAATAAAACGGGACGCTTCCATCTCGCGAAAACCTTCTCCTGCCGCCGCCCTGTGTTTCTTCCTCTCTCGTTTCTTCCACAAGCGGGCAGGCGGCGCACGTAGTTGATCCGATCTGCGGAGATCCATCTCCATCGACGTCGATCGCGCTGCTCTCGGCGGAGATGGCCGCCCCGGGAAACGACGAGTCGTTCTCGTTCTGCCCCAGCGAGAAGCAACTCGTCCAACGCTACCTCCGCGCCAGGCTCGAGGGCAACTTCAGCGACGACGCCAACGCCGCCTACTTCCTGGACGCCGACGTCTGCTCTGCTCGGCCCCAGGATCTGGTCAGCACTCACGCCAAGGCTGCTCGCGTGTCTACGAAAGAAGCCGGCGATGGCCGGCAATGGTTCTTCTTCAGTCCCGTACGGTTCCTGCACAAGTCCACGAAGAAGAGGGCGCGAACCATCGCAGGCACCGATGAGAAGGAGTGCTGGCACGTCGAGGGCCGCCAGAACCCGGTGGATGGCGGCGGGTACGTCCAGAAGTTCTCATACCACGTGAAGATCGGACCAAAGGCCGTCGAGAAGCCCGGATGGATCATGGCAGAGTACGGGTTGGTGGACAACAAAGATGGCGACACGGTCCTTTGCAAGGTGTACAGATCGCCTCGAGGCCCTGGGCGCAGCAACAAGAGGAAGGCGGCCGACGATCCTGTTGCGGCGACGTCCACGTCTACCACGAGGAGGCCGCGCCATCAGACCGAGGAAGCCGGCGGACACGATCCACTGCCTGTGCCTGTCCAAGATCAAGCGGCGGCGGCGGCGGCGGCACCGATGTTCGCAGAGCCGCTGTTGCACGTGGAGGAAGGCCCGCCAAAGCCGCCGCCGCTGCACGCGCCGGTGTTTGGAGAGGTATACATACATACATGAATCTGCTAAACTCGATCTGGTCATTTCGGTCGAAGTTTCGGACCTCACTGAAATTGTTTTCCTAGGTTGCGGCGCTCCAGTTCGGAGAGACGTCCACCACGAGGAGGCCGCGCCACCAGACCCAGGAAGCCGGTGGACACGATCCATTGCCTGTGCCTGTCCAAGTTCAAGTGGCGGCGGCGGCGCCAATGTTCGCAGAGCCGCCGTTGCACGTGAAGGAACGCCCGCCGAAGCCGCCGCCGCTGCACGCGCCGGTGCTTGGAGAGGTTTGTATGGATCTGCTAATTAAACTCTGGTTCAGTTCGGTCTAATTTCGGAACTCACCGAAATTTGTTTTGCTAGGTTGCGGCGCACGTGTTCGGAGAGACGCACGACGTGGAGGAAATGAGCCAGCGGGTGCCGCAGGAGTTATTCGAGCAGGACGATCCCGCCGTGCTCACGGAGGCGTGCCACCAGGACGCCGCAGTGCCGGACGTCGCACAGATGGTGCACAACTTGGAGGAAATCGAGCCAGAGTTCCGGCTCTGCGACATGCTGAATATCGACTACGATGACGATGTTCCGGAGGTCACGGATCAGGAGTTCCAGAATTACTATGCCGCGTTCAAGGAGGATATCGAGCGCCGCGCTGCTGTGTCGCCGGAGGTCGTCGCGGAGACGGTGCCGGTGGAGGAAAACCAGCCGATGCCAGAGACCACACATCAGGCCAGCATGACACTTGAGGTCATGCTTGAGGCCAAGCTTGAGGATTTGAACAAGATGTTGATGGCGGAGGAGGACTACGAGACACTTGAGGTCCCTGACGGAGAGGATCGAAAAGCATACTACGCCTACGAGAGCCTTCTGTTCGGCAACAACCAGCAGCAAGACGCCGCCATCGAGCCGGTGCACGCTCCGCTCTCTGACGACCAATAAGTGATCGCGGCCCTCGCCACCGGAAGTCATCATTGTAGACGGTCGGTGTTCCCTACACCTTACCTGATCGGCTGGTCCTGAGGAGCTCATCCCCAGCCAGCCCCACGCACACGTTGATTTGCTGATGTTCGCTACGTGATCCCTGATGTAACTATATGTAAAAGCTCCTCCTGGATTGCTTGGTTGTAGCTAGTTGTAATGCTAATTCTTCATCGCGAGTTGATGCTCCGAACACTTTGAGTTAGGTTGATTGTATCCATTCAGTTATTCTCACTGATCACCTTTCTATCGATCAACTGTTCAGATTGTTTATTCATGGGATTAGATTACATATATGCAGACTTTATCCATTCAGTTATTGTTCCCTGAGTTATTGTTCCTCTGCTGCGTACATAACGATAGTACAGGTTAGAGACTGCATGTCCTCGCGGGGAAATGATCAGCACACGTTGTGTTTGGTTGATCCAGCTCGCTATGTTGCAGTTCTCATTGGTTATCTACACTTTTCTGCCGGCGTTCCATAGCGTTAACAACTCCATTGATGATCTCAATTGCCAGCGGGGGCAGTGAAGAATGAGGATGCCATGAAGCAGGCAAAGGATGACCGCAGTAGAAATGTTGATAAAAATGGCCTCTTCATCACTGGGCTTATTGGCATTTACAGATTTATTTGTACTTGCATCTACATAAATAAAACCTGCAAGCACACGCCGTTCATCGCCCAACCAAATATACACCACAGTAGGAGGCTACGAGGCACAGCCAACAATAAATGCGATGCTCCGAAAGCCTAAAAATGTACAGAACCAAGAAAGCTACCGTTGGCGTTGTTCCTTCCAAATAATGTACATGAGAAGAATTAGAAGAACTAGCAGCTCTAAGAAGTCACTTCAGATCCTGCATGTGTGCTGGTCCTAACTAGTTTCCACTGAACTCCACCTGAAAAGTACAATGACAAGAACGAAAGTAAGAAAATATCGAACTTTTCAGCAAAGAAAGAATGCTGATAGTTTTAACAAGCGTGGACAATACAGGCAGCGCAGGGCTTCATTGTACATTGTACATTTCTGATATATTATATGAAACGTAGCTTGCAAATGTAAATGTTTCTGCCAGCCGGCAACAGGATTACTACGTCTAAAACATTTGCATTATTTTGGAATCGCAGAAACCCAATATATACACAAGGCAAGCATTCAAACAACAGAATCATGACAATGGTTAAAAACTTGGAAACGTTTGGTTCTATGAAACTAACTTCATACTGAGGCAGGATCAAGCTGATTCACAGGTCAATAATAAGAGCATTGGAAAAATCCATACCTTGGCCTCTTCGTGAGCAACCTTCATTCTCCGGTACTCCTGTTGAGCCCGATAGGATCGGAACAGAGCTTGGACACGTACCACTGACCTATTAAATCTATCTTCAGCCTGTTGCCGGCCAATCTGGTAGTAATCTTCTTCGGCAGTGCATATCGGTTCTGAATCAGTTGTCATTGCAACTACCATTCCAGTTGCAATGCCACGCAAACCTTTTCTCTTCTTTCTCCATCGCAAAATTGCTTTCTCCACGACTCCAACAGACCATATTACTTTGCAGTACTGCCTCCTCACTTGGTGACCTCGGTATGCAGCCTGAAAACATATGTGCATGTGCATGTTAGACAACAAAAACATGTGACACACAAACAACAACAATGGCACAATATTTAAATATTTCATGTAAAAATAATAATACTGTCAAAATGGCATCACTTAGTGACGGTATCATGCACAAACTTACTTGTATTTTGATAGCTTGTCTTCGCAGGTTCATGAAGTCCCTCCTTGTCTTCCATGTGCGGAAATGACTTTGTATACGCGCTGCAGCTCTCATCACTTTCTTTCTATTGTAGTTCCGAAATGCATGCTGAATCCTCATAGCAGCAACTATTGCAGCTGCTTCAGCCTCAGGATTGGCCAACTGAATTTCTTTTGTTCGAAGCTTAAGTGTTCGATCCCTGAGTGCTGCTTGGATACTACTTGCAGCATCAGCAGCATTCCGGTAGGCAGCTAAGGATTCTCTTAAGCAAAGTTCTTGTTCACTAAGGGTTTCACATTCCTTGTTTTGTAGTTTTATTGATTTTGTTCTTGATGGCGATAGCCCAGCATCCTTAGACAGTGACATGGACTCAAAATGAGCAGTCAACCCCTTCTCAGCAAGATATGCAGCTAAGCCATCATAACCACCTTTTGCTGCCAGATCAGCAGCAGTCAGTCCACCAGGGGCTTCAGGAGTAGGATCTGTAACCAAACTTGGATTTGCTCCAGCAGACAAAAGAGCAGCAACCATTTTTTCCCTAGTGAAACAAGAAAATTTTATGTTAGTAACACCAGCTGAAGTGAATGCCAATAAAATGTGTCTCAGTTGACCAAATCGTCCAGTCCTAGAGTGATCTCTAATGATATGATTCTCAAAAAAAAAAAAAGTCATCTCTAATGATAAACAAGCAGATGCCACTGAGGTCACTACTTAGTGGACAAAGATCTTGACCCAAGACATGGGCCTGCTCGGCTGCATTTAATAGGCTGCAGCTGGTGCTGTTTGTTTTAGAATTTTTAAGTATCCGGCTGATGCAGCACAGCAGAAGCAACGGCAGCCGATCACTCCCATTCCAGCATAGCAGGTAGTTGAAAACAATATTTGGTCCTCATTTGTTTTTGACCTGGTTGGCTCCACATTTTTAGCAACTGCTGTTGTTTTGTTAATTAGCTTCACTAACTTCTAGCCCCAAGCAAGTTGGGATAGGCTAGAGATGGAACGACCCATAGGACACAACACAAACAACATACAATAAAGAGAGACAGGAAAAGAAAAGAGCAACAAACCAAAACAACTAAAAGGTAAAAAAGGGTGAAACACCCAACACAAACGATAGACAAAACAAAGACAAAGGGGAGAAAAAAGAAAATAGGGAGAGGTAAGAGTAGCAATGAACAAAAATCCCAATAAATAAGAGTAAAAAAGGTGAAACCAGTAGTCAAGGTTCTGGCATGTGCATTGCTAGTTTCCACATTTTCCTATCCATGGCTAACTATAGTGATATTTCAATGCTTCATGTTTCTCTTCAAGGACTCCTCCCATGTTTCTATTTTTCTTTCCACATTTGTATCCTATTTTGCATGTAATTAGCAACATAAGACACAACTGATTTGTCAGAGTTCATACAGCATGTTCATTGTTTTTCTCATCTTATATTATCGTATATTAATCAGCAAAGAAGTGAGGTAAAAAATTTCAGAAAATAGAGGATACCTCCCAGAGTATGCAGCCCAATGCAGAGCTGTCCAACCAGAAGAATCACGAAAATCCAAGGAGAATCCAGACAAGGAAAATAAGCGAACAGCCCAAGTATATCCTAAGAAAGAACAAAGATGAATAGGTCCATATCCTTGATCATCACGGCCAGTTGACTTATGGCCTTCGACTATTTTTTCAACAAGCCACTCTTGTAATCTATTTCGCAGTATTAATTCAAGCATGCCCTCAGTAGCAGCAACACAAGGCCCTTTAGAATCAGTAACAAACTTCAGCAGATCCATCCATTCTTTCTCTGTTGATGCTGATAGGAGATTGGAAACTTTGCTACCTCTTACAAGAAACTTTGGTGCTAGTTTTTTCTTATTTGCAGAGAACAACAGACGAGCTAGTCTCATCTGCATCTGAACCTTTAACTTGTTGGGCTCAGCGTCAACAGAGCTGAATTCACTCTCCAATGAACTTCCAGGTATTGTACGACAATCAAAACTCAAAACCTCACTGATAGGTGCTTTCCCATCCAAAGTCAAATAAAGATTCACACGTCCAGGAGTACGTGGTGTCACCATGAATCGATAAACACCAGATTGAATGGTGTCTGCAGCAACACATTTATCACCAATGACACAGTGGAGATTGGTGCCAGTCAGATGCCTGTATTGTTCATGGAAATATCCAACCACCAAAACCTATGGTAAAAATACCACTTCCATTAATAATTTGCAGTTTTAAAGAATGAAGATAAAAAATCTAGAAGCTCAGATGAATCATGCTTCAGCAGATGTTCATTATGCATTTAAGGTACATTTCAGTTATGAAATGCCCAAACCAACCAGGAGTTACCTCATAGATTGTTAAAAAACAATGACTTGAAAAATTGCCAATAGATGGAGACACCCGAACATTCACCAAGAAAATCGAACAATTCAAGACAACAAAACTTAAACATGCTTCAGCAGATGGTTAAAGAGGGGAAATACCTTTGCATGTTCTGTACAATAAGCCCATTCTGGGGAGATCTCAGTGATGTGAAAGATCCTTTCATTGGTCACTGGTCGAGAAGAGGGTATGGCTGAGCTTGGATTATCCCCTAAAAGTGAAATATCATCGTCGAAGTACTTCCACAGTCCAAGACTGTTCTGCCTAGCTGGCACAACATTAGGAATGTTACCATTTGGTGGAGTTTTCACCAAAGAACTTGCAATTTTCTTTGCATGAGAATCATGATCTGATGTCAAAAGAAATGGAGACTGGTTTGCATGATGCTTTGGAGCCCCAAAGTAACTTTCAGTTACTTGATTGAGGCTAGCATTGTTAGCATAAGCTTCTGGATTCACATCAACTGTTGGAGAAAAGATAGGCTGCAGAAAATATTAATGATGCGTCTACTTAATCAGCACAGATGAACTCAAGAGAAAAAGCAATGAAGACTTTCTACCAATGTATATTTACACCAATATTTCATAGATAGATAAGAATGTAGGATCATGCATAAAATAGATATGTTTATAACTAAGTCCCCCCTTGCATTGAAGATAAATTTCGTTAAACATAAGACCGAAAAATTACTCTAACATCCTTCAAGATTCATGTTACATATAATCATATCAGCAGAATATCTCTTAGAGCATATAATTTGTATTTTATGGCTCACATGAAATTAGAAGCATACATAGAAAGGGCAAGAAAGGAAGCTGTAAGAAAGTCAAGTGGACACCTTAATTCCAGCCCCTATGCTGTTCTCAATTTAAAGTTATGATTCAATAAACTTATACTAAAATATAAGGAAGGAAAGCAAGCATATTAAAGAAAATTAAGGGCCACGGTTGTAGTGAATTTCAGGGTCTAATAACTAAGATAAGCAGGAAGGGATACAGCTATGAGTTTGCATAATGTAATAGAGACAGAACTGCAATTGAACAAACCATATATTGCAGTAGCTCACTTAAAGTATTAAACGAAGATTAAGGGCCACAATAATATCAATTGAACAATGTAAAGAAGAACATGAGCAAGGCTTCAAGCATGTGACATTGCAATTCAGAACTGGATTTAATAATGGCAAACTTAGGTCACTTACATTATTCATAGCAGTGGTACTGACAAGGTTATTATTTCCAGAATCCCTCATTCCGTATTTAGTTTGTGGGTTGGATGTCAAAGATCCACCTGGTTTATACAAAATATGGGATTACATCTCTACAAATGCAGAAATAAAATACTAAAGCTTTGCCTAAAAAATCCCACCACAAAATGAAGTATCGTTTTTCATGGATGATTCCAAGAGGTCTGCCCAAAATAACTCCAGGCTAGAATCAGGATCGTCATTTTCTGCATAATCAACATAAAATTATATAGTAGTAGACACCTAAAAACATAAAAAGGCAGTAGTTAAATTTATTAAACATGCAGCAAGCAGACCTTGGACGTTGCAGCATCGATAAGGAAGTATAATAAATACAAAAGATCAAGAAAAAGAGTTTACTTCTCCAACTTTTTATTTACAAAAAAAATATCAAACAAATGTTTAGAATCCATATGCATATCTCACCACCAGAAATTGCTCGTCCGTCATGTGAGTTAATTTCTTCTGGTGCAGCAGCCGCGGAAGAATGTGCAGTCCGAGAATGCTCAGTACGAGCAGAAGCTGAATCTGTTGAAGTCAGAGGAGAGTTGTAATGGATCACATTGATAGGAGGCACTTCTGCAACTTCGAGTTCTGTGTTTGGAGGTGGTATGGCATATTCCTGGTCAGTAAAAGGTATATTAACAGGCTGGACATAATAGAACTTGTAGCATATTGATTTAATGTATTTGCAGAGTAGAAATAGTATAATGACACAATGTAGCATGCATAAGTTTCCTGCAACTCATATTCAGCAACAAGTATACTTTCATGTCAATGTTTTTCTTATAAAGGCCATTTTCACCACATGCTCATGAATCTTTACAGGTTTGAAGATAACTACATGACAGAATGTTTGTCAGCCAATAAATTAACAACTAAAGTTCAAAGAAAACCAAGGACTCGAGTCAGATCAGTAGCTAATCCATATGCGTGAAAAGAAACTCTAATATGGAGTAATATAGAATGTGGCCTATTGGCCTATTACAAGTTCCATCCAACAATTAGGCAATACAGATGAACAGCAAAGGTACTGCAGGCAATGCCATGTTTAACTCAAAGATCTTTTCTTTGTCTGTAACATTGTCCGTGTTTTATGCAGAAATGTTTTTCTGTAACAAAACCCATATGTTCAACAAGGAGAACATCACCTCATTGGTAGTTACACCAAAAATTCAAATTTTCTCACCCAGATATGCAGAAGAAATGCGACAAGATATTTATTATGAAACAAAAAGAAGAGATGAAGAAAAGATCCAACCTCAGATGTTTGACGATAATGCACAAGAACTATGCGCTCCAACTCTCTGAACAAGAAACAATCCAAAACCATGTCAACAAATCATCAAAACATCTTAATCCAAATTTGCATCTAACACCAAAATGCATAAAAATAAATTATAGTTTTCATGAAACAAAATTATGTCATCAGCTCTGCATTTTGAGAGTCTTAACATAAGTTTCGCTTTTAAGGTCCATACTACTCAGCTAAACTTAATCTAACAACTATTTATCCATCCATGCGAGTATGCGACTGCATGGCTAGATATTACAAGGCATTACAGAATTCTAAAACTCTTAGTATATATTTCCCAGCCTTAGTATTGGTATTACCAATTTATATGATTAATGTACACCTTTATTACCTGGCTCACTAAATTCTGTGTAGATCTCTTTTTTTTCCTTTTTTCACTGTTCATGAGATACTTCATTTTTTCACGAAATAATGTGAGAGATTCTACTTCTCTACATGGAAATTTAATTAATCATTACATGTATTTGTAGGATGTCTCAGTTGACTTCTGCATGTGGGCAAAAAAGAAGGAAGGCTCCAAACTAAAATCTATTCCATTAAAAAAAAGGGTGTACCCAGTGCTGAGCTACCACACATTGTGGGCGCTACCAAGTACTAAAAATATATGTTCTATTGTATAACGTTAATTAATGATATTCTACACCTAGTGCAGACTATTGGACACCTTATTAGAGAAAAAAAAAATATCTGACATAAATATTATGATATTGGGAAACAAAGAAAACTGGTGGAGTGGAAATCTTACTTGTCAAGTAGCCAGTAGCATCTGCGAAAGAAATTTGGATCATCCTCACCACGAGCATAATATACATGAACCTTTTCTTCATTACCAATCTACAAAATAACACAATCAATAAAAATGGTAGAGATACTAACAAATTGTACTAGCACACAGCCAGAAAATTTCATTTATTTCACACTTACCTTTAACTTTTCATGGGCTTCCTGGACAGTCTTGCCATCCTTCTTTTTCTTCCAATTATGGCCATCTTTACGGAAATTTCTGACAACTTTGCGGTCATATAATACAACAGTACCACCTAATATCAAAGAACGTTACACCGGTGTTTGTTTTGGAACGCGTAAACCAGACCTGATAGATATAATGGTATTTTTTTTTTCAAGCATGCCTGGGAACATTTCTCATTAAGAGGAAATATGATGGAACTAAAAGACTAATGGGTCTACAAATTTATGTAAGAGGCTAAAAATCATACAAGTAACTTAGAAGATATAAATATGGAGAAGGTCGTATAAGATGTAGTGATATCCTATTACAGAAAAAGTTTTAGTAAGTAGTAAATGTAAAAAGCATGGGACAGGTGAGCAAATGAAAGAACAATGTCAGCATGAATAAGTAGATGTGCCAAAGCAAGCGACATATATAGACACAGAAAGGAAGAACCAATGATAAGCAAAACTATGTATTCAATTTGACCTTAATGAAAGCATTCAAGGAGTGGAACTTAATACACAAGATCATATAAATCATGTCATATTCTTTTATGACGAGATGATAGTATTCTGATGAGTAGCTACTAAAAGTGTAAACATAAAGGCATATATTTCAAATGGTGGGAAAAACAGGATTAAAAACACAACATATTTCCCATGCAAGCACAAAAACGAATATAGAAAACAGTGATCTAAGTCAACCCAGTTGGTTTCACATTTGCTCCGGTTCCCAATTTGATTTCAGGATTCATCTACTCTGTTATTGATATCCATAACACATAGAAGCTCAAACTTTCATCTCACACTATAAATAGTACAGCACATATCTCTGTTCTTTCCCTTTTATTCATATCAAGCCAAATATTCAATTACTGAAACTAAACAAGCACAAGTCTAGGATTCGGCAAGTTCAGGCCTGGGGTTTGTGGGAAATGGAATGAATACGTACTCACGGGCTTGTCGATAGGCTGTGGAATAACTTGGAACTTTGTGTGGTTCGCCAGGATCGCGTAGATCTCATTTGGCCGGAACCAGCGCGATGCTGCCTCAGACAGCAGCTTCTCGAAGTTCAAGTCTGTTCACCACTCACCACCACAATATACAAAGATAACAATTCAGCGCCAGCAGAAATAAAATACTTAGTACCAAGGATATCTAGTTATCAGGAAAAAGTAGCTGGTAACATCGAAGTCTTTAAACGTAGCTTTACCAGGAAAAGGAGCAGACAAGCCAATAGGAGCGAGCAAATCAAACACCCACGAAGCATTCGATCAAAATCCAAGCACAAAAACACCAAGGAAAAAAGGAACCCGAAACTCTATAACTCAATCAAGCATCAATGATAAGAAAAAGCAGCTTTAATCATCCCCATATTACTTATAAACACTACAGCCCCGAAATGGGAAAACATTTTGAAATGGAATAAAAAAAAATCATAATAGCTCAAAAACCACTGGTATGGAGCACGCGAACCCACCAGAACTGCAGAATCGCAGCCGCAGAACGGAACAGAAAATAGGAGGAAAAGGAAGGAAGGGAACAGTAAAGGTAACCGCGCTCGAGCGGGGTGGGTTGACCTGCGCAGGTGAGGAAGCCATGGATCTCAGAGGCGACAAGAGGGTCCCGCCCCCCGGCGCCGCCCGCCATGGCCGAGCTGCTGGTTTCACACTCGCGGCCCCTGCGCGTGGTCGCTCGCAGTCAAGGGGGAAGGAGGATGACGACGAAGCACAGCAAATCGTGTGAAAAGTAAGCAAGGGGATGGGAAAAGAAAAAAGAAAAAGAGAAAATAATTGGGAAAAAGTACAGTTCTAACCGATGAAGAAAATTATAATAGTAAAATAAATAAATACGCGCCTCTGTATGGGGCCACCTGACAGAAGAGAATAGTGGGTAGTTGGAAGGCATGTTTGTTTGGCATAAGTGTCTTTTTGGTTGAGATGCATGATATGCGCGTGGAAATTTTCGTCCAACCTGGGTAAAACCAAATCTCACAGCTTTATTGTTTTCACAAAAAAAACACTTTATCATTTACTCATCAGAATGAAAGCGTACGGCGGAATGGGTCACAGTTGATATGCATAATTATGATTTTGTTATTATTTATTTTACCACTAAATTATTTAAAATGTGAGTTATATTTTTAAATATTTAAACGGTTTTTAAAAATAAAAAGAATTTAAAAATTTTCAATAATTAGCAGTGTCAAATATTTATATCAGGAAGTAGTTGATAACTACAAACCACAAGCCAATTGATATTGACCAGATAAAAAAAATAGGCAATGATATAATCTACGACATGACAAGACGAGCAAGTGGGTACTTATTGAATAGTATGGATCAAACAATCTAATGTATTTGAGTAATAGTTTATAAAGAGGGAACACAAATCTAATTCATTTTATAGTCTTGATCGAATGCATTAACCTATAAAATAGAAAACTTACATCCCTCATCGCAGTTCAAGTTGGTAAAATTATGCCACCACAAAACAATCAGCATGACAACAAACGGAGAATTGGTCGCCAAACACTCCTCATTATCATTGGCCAAAGAGATTTGTCGGGCTGCCATGTGAGTTGGAGGAGCTTTTAATTATTTTAACTAGACTAGGACACCACACTTGGGCTTCACCGGAACGGTGTTCATGTACTATAGCAAAAAGATTTCTTGAGAAGCTACTATAGCAATTTTCACCTACAAACAAATGTATCATAGCGAATTTAAATGGGTAAAATAATTCGCACATGCATGATACCTGGGCCACATGGCATAGGTACTCCCTTCAACCTGCCAAGCACAAATCACTATAGACGACGCGATCACGCGCTCACGCTGGTGCTGCTTCGTTCGCAAAGGACAGGCGTGGTAGCTTTCCAGCAACAGCGCTGGGGCGATGAAGCCATGGATCCAACTCGTCGGCAGTCACTGGCGCAGCAGTCTTCTCGGCAGTCGCTCGCTCCACCGTCCATTCTCTGTGACTGCATCCTGCGGTTCTCCGTTTGGTCCAAAGTCCAACTAGCCAGGGCAAGGCAACGACGCAACAAAAGCACAGCTAATGTCTGTCTTTTTTCTTTGAAAATATTTTAAATAATATCTGAGTTTCTGGAAATTACATCCATTTTCTAGCGAGAGTACAAATCCAGAGACAATGTTTGAGTAGAGAAAATTCAAAAAGTTAGGTATGATTTGAACTAAATTCTTTCCAAATGGTTAGTCCATAACATTATTTCAACTTTTAATGTATCTAAATATTTCCTATAATATTCAATAAAACTACTTAAATTAATTTTGTCAATTACACTACTATTTTACTTTGGAGTCAACTAATACACACAATATTAGAGTTTTTCAGAAACCATAAAGTTAATTCAAATTTGTTTATAGAACTTGTGAAGCAATTTGAAAATTTGGTATGTAATTTGGCCCTAAAAATTAATTTAGTAGGGTACCTGAAAAAATGAATGTAAGTAATGTTTTTTTTGAAAGGTTTAGTGGCATTAAAAATTTCAAATACTGTTACAGACTAAACATTTGGGAAGAATTTTAATTTGCATTCCACCAAATAGTTTTATATAAATTCAACTCAAATGATGCATCTAGGTCTGTACTTCCATCAGAAAAATTGGCATGAATTTTAGAGACCTAAAACTCAGTCATTGTTTAGATTAGCGTTTGGTTAAATTAGTTAGCTGATGTACCCAGAGCCGTTGGATAGCGTATAGGTAGAAGTGGACGGTGGAGCGAGCGACTGCCGAGGCGACTGCTGTGCCCAGTGACTGCCGACGAGTTGAATCCATGAAGCCATACTCCCCATACTCATCCAGTGGCGACATGTCCAGGGAACTGACAATAGACTGATGGATAGCGACGGCCCATTTGTTTCAGCTTGGATGATTAAAAGCGCCTCAGTTTAATTACTATTAGTACATGAGAGCTTTGACCAAAGCAAAATTTTCTTGGTTTTGATGTATAATAACTACTACAGCACAATCCCAACTGCTACCAATAACTGAGCTCAGCTGCATTACAGTAGTGTAGTTTAACGGATGGCGTCTGGAATAGAGACTTCCAATTTGTCTTCGTCCAACTACAAATAATCGCTCAATATTTAACATCAAATTGCTGGCCACCAAATGCTAAGTGGCGGACATGACTTAATATAAAGAAGATAGAGAATTGATAATATAACTATAAAAAAGATTGTTCTCAAACTGGGGAAAGGGTAACATAATTCATGAGCGGTTAGGTGGAGAGAAGGAAAGAGAGAAGAGACAACTGCTAAACTTCAATGATGATTGTTGGTCGCATACACTTTTTTCTTTAGATAATAATCCATGATATTATCAGTCCCGTATGTCATTCTCGTATAGGATGGTACTCCCTCCGTTCTTTTTTTTTTTTGTCGTCATTAATTTTGATCAATAACTTTAACCATTTATCTTATTTAAAAATATATAAAAAATATTAAATATTTTATTAGGATTTGATTTATTACTAAAGATTTTTAAATCCTAACTTTTAATTTTACACATTTAAATTAATTTTTTTTAATAAGAGAAATGGTCAAAATTAAAAGTCAACGGTGATAAAAAAACGGAGGGAGTATTTTATAACTTCATGATCTTTACAATGTTACTTACATAGTTCTATAAATAAAGACACAAAGGCAACAAACCCTTCCCCAAATAAATCTCTCCCAAACATTCAGCTTGGACATGGTTCAGCTGCAATGGTTGCTAAAATTTCGTCCATATAAATTGTTGGCTTACCTTGTTCGTAAGTGCAGATGACCTCCAGTTCAGAATGTTGGCTAAACAACAACCTTCTAAGCTTATTAACAAAGAAGAGACCACTCGAGGATTCCAGTCTACAATCAAACCTATCGTGTCTCCATTCTGAAACTAGGATAACCACTTAGTTCATTGTTAAACTAGGATTATTATCATAACAACAACAACTTCATGTTCCGACTTAATATGATGCTCATATTTATCTATGCATATACCCTCCTTATTCACAAATAATTGATGTTGTTGGTTTTTAACGTCATCTTTGGTGTTGGTTATATTTACAAAAATATGATAAATATTATATTATGAATTAAATTTTTCTATAAGTATTTATAGCATACTTTATAAGTTTACACATTTTACCTAATTTTTTTAGAGTTTATTTTTACCTAATGTTTTAGTAAGATCCTTCAAAAAAAATGTTTTAGTAAGATGAATGGTCAAAGATGACAGTTAAAATTAACGTCAATTATTTATGATGGATTACACTCTGTTTTTTTAAACAAAAACTATTTCAAGGTATTAAGAAATGATCTAAATAGAAAAGGCACATGAACCTTATCTATTTCTGTGAACCTCACCTAACCGACTGCATCCGGACATCGACGCAAAGCTTAGAACACACGAACGTTCTATTGTCCATTATTGTACTAGGAGATGTTATATTATAACATGTTGCTCGTGTGAAATTCTCAAATTCATGCATTGTACAATACGTCGGAACCTAAATGCCAAGTGCCAGAGAGGCAGGCTAACAGACAGGATCATGTGACGCGGCACACGCGCACCCCGATTTCTTCCACAAAGACAGGCAAGACCACGAAAATAGTACTTACTACGTATCGGACCACACGCACACTATGGCAAGGAATAGCTCTGATGGATTATTTTCTTAGGAGGAAAAGATAAGTATCAAACCTTGTCACTTGTTACCTTTTCTTGAAGCACATAGGACAATTAAATACTACCTCCGTTTTTTTATCTCAGGTAGTAGTCAATACTAAAGAGTCAAAATTTGGGTCACCAAAAAAGGTTACTCATCAAGCAACGGTGTATCAAGTTCGATAGCACTCTTTTTTCACAGATAATCCAAGTGTGATAATGACATCCGAGCCCTCATACACATTCTTTGATAACATTCTTTGCACTAGTCATGAACCGGTCCAAGTAAGCACGGAAAGATCTGCCCAGCAAAAAGAACAAAAACGCTTTGCTATGGAAGGACAAAGCAAGGATCCAAAAAGTACTTCCTAGCAAGAACAAAGTATACATCCAAAATGTCAGAATAGTGAAGATTCCCAAATAAACAGGTACGGGGAAATCCCTGTTATTTCTAATGAGAAAAGAGTGATGGGTGTTCATTGCCCTTTTGTTTACCAATCTTCATCTGGGACACCAATATACCATGTAAGGTTATCGTGCAGGCTTCTTCGGGTTGGAACTGGTAGTGGTCGGTAACACGGATGTAAATTTAAAGTTCCCAGAGAACATAGCTTCTTTGTCTGGAGTCCACGTGAACAGGAAGATAAGTAATTGATGAGTTAAATAATACAAGAAAATGTTTTATGATTTATTATGACAGAGTTGCAGAAATCTAACCAGTCAATGATAGACAAGTTGCCTCCCTTCGAGTATATCTAGCCAATGCCTGAGATATGATGGAACAAGTAAAGTTAGGATTGTAAAATCTCATAAAGTCATGACCAACTTTCTCGTCTTGTATCTATCAGGAAAGGAACTCGCCTGGACTGCAGGGGTTGCAGCCGCATCAATAGCCTCTGTACCTTCCTCAGCATATATATTCCTAAATTCAATAGATGTCCCAATGAAATGTCAGAAAACTACCTCAGTGAAAGAAAGGAAGCTATACAAACATCACATAATTACTGCAAACTTTTAACGACAAACTATAAAAAAATTTGTACTTGACATTTCTAGCATAAAAAAACTATTGTTTTAATAATAAAAAAAATCATACAGTCCCCTATTCCAAGTGACTCCAAAATTAGAACTTCAGCATTTACACATCTTAAGCAATATCTAACGCCTGATTAGAACATAGGACATGTGAGCTTCCAAAACTTCAGATGCATCCAATCGAGAAAATTTAGTTGCCAATCATTTTCCCTACTAAACGTAGCTCTTGAAGTAAATTGCTACCAGAGTTGTCTGCAAGAGACCAGGGGAAGAATACAACAAAAGAATTACCTCCAGATAACATTTACAAGCTCATCCTGACGAGCTTCTGGGCTTATTGCAGCATCATACTTCACAATGTTACCATAGAATATCTTCTCCAGCTCTTTCATCCATTTTGTCAACAGCAAGTTAACCTGTAAAGGAACTAGCATGTGGCATATCAATTTTCACAAGAGATAGTGGCGCACAAAAGAATTTTTCAGAGTTCATGCACACTATATGCCATATATGTGCCTCATTACAAACAAAGCAAAAAAGTTTGGCAGTTTATATCCACATTATTTACATAAAGATAACAAGCACTGTTAGTGGAATACAAGCATTAGTTGCCAAAAGGTGAGAGAAAGTCTAGCTTTTGTTCTGAACTTGTGAAAATCACGACAAGGAATTAGCAGTAACAAGCTGGTATGGATCTAACACTTCAGTTCCTTAGGTCAACTATAGATTCCAGCTCCCTATGCGTCAATATTCCTAAGAAAAAAATGATGGCCAAATAAACACGCATTGGAAATGAAGTGATGATCATATCCTGACTTCTGAGAGTCACATATATCAAATCTCATATTTTGGTATGAAATCGACTTTACATGCAATGTTGCTTTGCCAAAAACCCCAACACAGACATCATGCATGGCAACTAAATGAAGCATATTCATCAGACAATCTGAGCACTGTGCCAGGTCATTTTTTAAAACTGACGAGCAAACAAAACACAACTTCATCCTTAGTTTCTTGTGGCTGAACCAACAAATTTGACATTCAAAGCATAGAATCGTATAAACACAACCAAAAAAGGCAGGTGATAGCAATGCATATCAATTAAACTCTTACAATAGTTCCTCTTACAGAATAAGAACGGCTTACCCCAGCTTTAGAAACTCTGAGCTCTACATCATGATTGTACATTTCATAGATGTACTGTCCAAACTTAACACCATCCTTCCCTTCTTCCTTCAAGCGGCGTAGAACAAGCCACATATGGAGAACAAGCAATGAAAACGTAGTTTTGAATGTTTTCTCCAACTGAAACACTGCAAAGGAACATGAAAGATTTTCATGACAATTTATTTTGATAAGGTAACTAAATATCACTAATCCTATTAGGATAATGATTTATGGTCAACATATATCAGTCATCCTCTATTAGCGAATCAAGCTACGAACTTTGAAATTTAATGGCTGCAGCACGCACAGTATGAACACATCAAATTTGACTTCACTACACCAGACAGCAACTTCTAGCACATATATAAGAGCAGGAAAGTATCATTCATCAACTGAGGATATAAGGTAAGACTATTTGCAAGAAGAAACTGCATCTCCTTCACTAGTAGCCCACTACTAAAGCTACTAAGTTCCTCAGAGAAACGAATAATTGTACATCTATATGACTCCTAAGGACTTAAGAGGAAGTCAGGAACAACCAATTAAACTTTAGCCAAACAGCCAAGACAACAGAGTTATACATATCTGTGGCTCAAGCACTTTAGCATGTTAGAAATCCTGGATCAAGTTTGGATACTACTAGCATATTTTCCTTACAAGGTGGATTGATAATAACCAAAATGAGCATATTTTAGTTTGGTAGAGGGCAGAATTTTAGACAAAGAAATAAGCACAAATGGAAAATGTCCAATAAATACTGAAACTAATAAGCCAAGAAAAAAGAAAAAGAAACAAGTTTGCTCACAAGCAAGATGATATACCATCATAGATAGCAGGTGAGTCAACTTGAGAAGTGATACGATCATAAACAACATTTGCTCCTCTAATGGATTTGCTTTGTTTACTGTAGAACAATAACAGTGTGAGCAAGAAACGTTTGATGCCCTCATAGTGTGGATCTTCTGCTCTAAGAGGGGAGTCAGGCGGCAATGCCAATGAACAGGGCTTGGACAGGAACATAGAATTCAATCTGACCTGTTAACAAGAAAGTTAATATCAATTGTTGCAAGCATAGGAGTTAAATATATAACCGTTAACTGCAGATCGAAACATAAAATCTTTGCAGACTGTAAGATACTCAGACACAGCTAAGAGATGCAGTAAGTAATAATCAAGTGCATGAATGTCAAATGTGATGGTGTCCATGGAAGTATTAACTTTTGCCTCCATATTCTAGTACTGTAAAGAAATTCTAACCTTAAAAGTCACAATAAGCTTCCAAAACATGATAACTACCTATGTCCATAACTTAAAGGAATTTAGGGTTAATGGTGGCTAGGTAAAACACAATTGTCAACAAACAATTGGAAAAAGGCAGCAACAGTATATAACTCTATCTGATGCAAATGCAGAATCACATGCTTTCCCCCATTTTACATTATCTAGTTAGGATACACTACGGCAAAGGGCCATCAGAACGGACCTATATGATGTAAAAGCTAAGTTGCACATGACAACATCATCTCTATTTACAGAAAGTTACAGAATAAGATAATGCCATACGCAACTGATCCAACTCTATGAATCAAGTTGCAGAACTGAGAAGAACAGATCACACATAAATTCAGGAGGAAGTAACGAATTGCAAATTACACAGATGCCTCCATGAGACCACTACTTCCAGTACCAGGACAGCACAGGTTATCTAGTATTCTAGCTGCAGAACACCCACTGATCTGTGTTTTGTGCTAATTTCAACAACATCGGATCAAATGCCACTAACCACCTCAGGAGGAACTTTTAAAGTGACGTAGTGAAAAAGGAAACAGCTACATGCGTCCAGGAGCCAATCTTTGGCACAAAAACACAATTTAAAAAAGTCAATCCTGTTGCTACCAACGTTAAATGTAACAACCGAGTTAAAAATAACTGAATTGAATCAATTACAGATCATCAGAACAAGCACCCTCCTTGCCCCATTGTGATTAATAACCCAGATTAGTAGACCACGAGATACCAACTACACCTATCAACTGCTCAAACATGGCATCCAAGAGATGGGAAAGCGGTGATACCTCGGGCCACGGCCCAGCGGGAGGGGCGGGGGAAGAGGAAATGGAGGAGGAAGCACTCGAGCTGGACGACGTGGCCGTGGCGGCGGCGGACTTGGCGAAGGACCTGGAGAGGACTCGGGGAGGCGGAGGCAGAGACGGGGCGCTCGACGAGGACCGGGGGAAGATGCGGGACTCCGCCGCGGCGGCAGCAACGACGGAGGAGATGCGAGAGGCGGCGGCGCGCCACCGCGACATGGTCTGTCGGCGTCGCTTCGCTCCTGCTGGGCGGCTGCGGGCGGAGGCGGAGGCTCGGTCCGTGCGCACGCCGAAGCAGGGTCCGGCTGCAGCGGTCCTAGCAGTGTCACCGACATGTGGGCCCTCGGGGTCTCTCGTCCGCAAATTCGTCCCGCGGCTGGACGCGGTCCACATCGGCCCGTGCACCGACCAGCACGGAACGGGGGAATACAAGATGGACCGGACGGCATCCAGTTCAAGTGCTGCACTGGACTGCAAAGGAGCCCAAAACCCAAACCCACCGATCGGCGGCTTATCCCCTCCCCTCCGCAACGGTGCGAACAGGTGAAGAAGGCAGGGGAAGCGCGGCAGCGAGGGACATGGAGGTCACGCCCTCCCGCTCCTTCCTCTCCTCCTGCAACCGTAAGGCTTCCTCCTCCTACCCCTGCCCTGATATTACTCGCCTGGATGCGCATGGTCGTATTTGCTAGTTCATATTCATTTATCATTTCACCGTCCCAAGTTTGATACCTCGCGATTCTTGAAGGGCTGGTCGCGCCATCCGGGACGGCGTCGGCGAGCACTAAGCGCACGGGAGAGAGGAGAATCGTATGGTAATTCTCGTTTATCCATTGAAAATGCTTCCTCGTGACATGTTGCCTGGTTCTTTGATTGCTAACCTGCTTATTTGGTAGAATGTTGAGTTTTTAATAGGCAACCTGCTTCAAATTTAGTGTTCTTTTGCCCTTGGTACATATACATATACTTTTCGGCACCACGTTGCACTGGTTTTCTCAAGATATGGTACTGTTTCTGTGTAAAATGGTTTCCTAACTAGAGACCCTTGATGTGCAAAACTCCAGTGTCTTTGGTGGTGAGAGAACAGGCCACTACGGTGAGACCAAGGAGGAGGTGGAGGTAAAGATCAGGAGAAGAGCAGCCCTTGCTATTGTGCTGGCTTCGCCAGTGCTGTCAGTGTCGTTATCGGCCAATGGTAAGACTAAAAGCATGAACCCGTATGACGAAAGGCGGCTCCTCGAGCAGAATAAGAAGATTCAGGCAGCCAACCGTGCTCCTGATGATTTTCCAAACTTCATCAGGGAAGGTGAGCAATTGGATTACCAATTATGGGCCATGGATAAGGAGAATTTTCAATAGCATAAGTTGCAGTTTACTACATGGTTTCTTTGGCTTTTTGTAACTCTTTTCACTTGCCCGGACATAATTCTTAGGGCACACCCAAAGATGTGCAATCAAAGGATGTTCAACTTCTTTCTTGTACCTCTCCCCAGTGGCTATTTGAAGTTTTAAGGATATTTTACAGTGTCATATTGTCCCACTTTAATTGATTTGTGGTGTTTTGGGCATTACCATTGATGTTTCATACTTAATATATTTCAATCTGCAATTAAGCTGAAAAGTAACTGTTATGGGCCATATAAACTGAAGAGTATTTGAGAGCGCATAATCTAATAAAGGAACATATTTTTTGTTGGCATGAGAATGAGAGGCTCTTTGATTATTGAAAGCTGCATGGATTTGCACAAAGATATAATGCAATATCATTTGTAACTTAGTCCTTACACTTATGTGTCAGAAGATAACCTTTTCAGGATTTGCACTGCGCAGAACAACTGTCAACATGTTAAGATTTAATTTGTGCCACCTATCAATGGAACAACTGTAAACATATTAAGCTAGCTACTGACATTACGGCAATGGGATGCTATTCAGGTTTTGAGGTCAAAGTGATTACATCTGACAGCTACATTACACGGGACTCTGGACTGATGTATGAGG
This sequence comes from Oropetium thomaeum, assembly GCA_001182835.1. Lineage (NCBI taxonomy): Eukaryota > Viridiplantae > Streptophyta > Magnoliopsida > Poales > Poaceae > Oropetium > Oropetium thomaeum. The sequence continues at coordinate 1,848,732 of LFJQ01000015.1, read as the reverse complement.
ACATTAAAGTTGGTACTGGCAACTCTCCAAAGGATGGTCAGCAGGTTCTTCCTCCATGGCATTGCATTATTTACCATGGCACATTTAAGATGTGTGGCAGATTAATCTCGTTTTGGTCCTCTCGAATAGTGCTGCAACTTGTTATGACTGTATTGTAGATTATTTCTTCATGATAATGCTGCTAAAGAATGATCTGAGATAATTCTGTTTCGGATGTATATTTTAACTTTTTGGTCACCATCAGGACCGAGAAAAGAGTGTTCATGTGGCTTGTATATCTATCTTTGTGTTTTCACGATACTTACTTTCTTCAGTTGAACTACAGATTATATTTCACTATGTGGGCTACAATGAAGCTGGACGAAGGATAGATAGCACCTATATTCAGGGCTCACCTGCCAAAATTCGGTTAGGGAACAAAACACTAGTTCCAGGAAAGTATTTGTCGGTTAAATACTCTTTTTGAGCACTTTGTTTCGTAAACCTCTCTGAGACTGATTACCAACCACCATTCTAAGTGCTTGGCAGGGTCACAACCATCTTATTGTGTCGATGAGTTTATTTAGATGTTGAGTTGTAACAGATGACAACTCATTTTAGACATTAATGCTTCAGGTTTTGAAGAAGGAATACGGGACATGAAACCAGGTGGCAAGAGAAGAATTATCATACCTCCAGAGCTTGGTCCTCCTGTTAGTACTTTCTTTGTTAACTTTTACTTTCTTTGTGCTTGTTTACTTCCTTTGTATAAAGTTACCTTGCGCTTTTGGTCATATATTTCATGTTGCAATGATAATACATGGCCTTTTCTTGCCCTGAACATCCATCCTGATAAAACATGTTAGTCATTTACTAATTAGAACTCTCGCTTCTTGACTTCTTAATTAAGTAAACAGCTTAATCAAAAGTGGTTAACAAAAATGCATACCATGTCAGCAAAAATGGTTTAGGGATGCTGTAAAAGGTGTAATCTGCTCTGGTTTTCTAAATCATGGGGGTTAAATAGACTAAAAAATAGCACGGGGGTTAATTAAACTATGCTAATAGCACAGGGTAGTAAAATGGGCTTTTTCCATAATTGACCAATATAGATTGTGAACCAATAAGATCACCTTATTTTCTGAGAAGATAAACAAAAGCAGTCCTTCAGATACATTTGCTAAAGAAAGGAAAAGTGGAAAGAACAAATAATGTAAAAATTAGCCAGACTAATTGTGCAATAATATGCTACATGCCCATCCGATGTACAGGTGTGCTAGCATCCCATTTTGATGGTACATTTACAGTACTTATCAGATATTAAACAAATTCCTTAAAGATTTATTTAAGTGAGAACACACTCATGCCTCAAATTGATCAGTATGTGTGTTTAATATGTGGTAGTCAAATGATTGACGGAACAAATACACATAATACGAAATGGAAAATTAAAAAAGAAAAAAAATCTGCACCTGGATAATTTTCATAAAACAATGCTGATTGCCCTGCCGTGACTTGCAACAGAAGGCCCTTAGGCTATGTCATCTTTGAAGGTGTCCTGGTTCTAAATATCATCATTAGATGTACAAACAACACCAGTCACTGTCAGCTGCTGACATCATACAACGTATCTGATGTTGCTTTTCGTCTGTTGAAGGTTGGGCCATCGACATTCTTCAGTGCAAAGCAGTTTGAAGTATTCGACGTCGAGCTACTGGCGGTACAGGACTGCCAGCGGAGAACTATAGGCTTTTATTCCGATGTCGTGTGTAGCTAATCATGAGCAGATGATCAACAAGCCTCCACCGGTAGCCATTAAAGCATCAGTGAGCATTGCTAGTGACAAATTTTGTTCCTGGTCAGTCTCTGAGATGTTTTGCCCAACCGATGTTATTACTGCCATAGTAAATCAACCCAAATGCATGTAAACTAGTGTCCTCTGACAATTGGGAAAATTTTTAGTGATTGTTGCCAATGCCATGCTCTCATCTAGTCATCTGATATGTGGCATGCGTCTGGTGATGATGAGATTTGTACCTTTGTTATGCCTTTTAGGAGTTCTGATGTGCAAAAATTACTCAATTTCCACACAATTGCAGCTCCATTCGATCTACAGACCTGCTGAGAGTTCTCTGGCAAGACTTGCTCTTACGAAAATCACGAGAGTTCACACCAGCAGAAAAATAAACAGGTGATAATAATAAGGTGCCCCGCAAGTGTCATGAATATCTAATTACTTAATGATTCTGCTTGCTCGAGGGAATAATTCTAAGACGTTGGATCCATTTATGTATTTATTAGAATTCATAATGAGTCATTTTTTTCTGTGAGATAAATCAAGCCATCCTATGGTTTCCCCACGGAAATTGTTGCTAATGATTTAGGTCGACCCCTGCTGCAACTCTATGCTAGCAGGGTCCAAGTCAATAATTGGATTTTGACAGTTTGAGAGATCTAGTTAATTCTAAGAGTTAGACAGATTGGATTGGAGGAGCTCAACTGCTTAAAGATGTAATATATTAATACAAATTTTTCTACCATATGGTTTATTCTTGTTGGTATATACTCCCTAAAAGTTGGTAATTCAAGTGTTTGAACAATGACATGGTTTCAAAGCTTTACTTTGACTTTTGTTTTATATAAAAATATTTATTAAAAAGTGATATACATATTTTGAAGACATAGCCGATCCTAAGCCTGAGTAAAGGAGGAGGGGTTGTATTAGGCTTAGCTAGCCAAACACTATTTTTAGCTATTCTTATCGAGATGAAAATTCGTTGGGGTGTAACCCTCTTAGTGATGCACCATATCGAAACCTAGATGTGGTGGTGTAAATAAATTTTCAAGATAAATTTATTCATAAGATTTCCATATTTTGATGAAACTTAACGGATAAAAAAGTCATTCATGACTCATATTCTCAATTTTTGATCCAAATCATGTCCAAAACAACCTTGATTAATTACAAACCTAAAGGGATAGTTATTAGCATTTTTTATTATTATTAATTGCATTGCACATGACAAGTGATATAAATATAGTGCTAATAAGTAACATCTCATTTAACATTTGTCTTATTTCTCATGTGAGTCACACTTTTATTATTGAAAAACAACTATCTTCTAGAAACAAGCGCCGCTAGCAAAGAACGGTTGTAAGTAGGAGGCAACGTTCGCTATAGCTAGTGAGTTGAAAAAGTTTGGAACTAATTGTTGATGAGATTGTTGTAAGATCTGTTGTTGCTGCACTTGTTGCATAGGTTGTTGTTGAATCTGTTGGAGTGTTTGATGTTGTTGCACCTGTTGTAGTGTTTGTTGTTGTTGCACTTGTTGTAGTGCTTGTTGTTCTTGCACTTGCTGCAACATCTGTTGTTGGTGCACTTGTTGTAAGATCTGTTGTTGTTGTACTTGTTGAAGTGTTTGTTGTTGCTAGATCTGTTGCAGTGTCTGTTGTTGTTGCACTTGTTGAAGTGTTTGTTGTTGCTGCATTTGTTGAAGGGCTTGTTGTTGTTGGACCTGTTGCGGTGTCTGTTGGTGTTGCATCTGTTGAAATATTTGATGTTGTTGCAGCAGCTGAAGTATTTGTTTTTGCACAAATAAGGATATCTGATATTGTTGTTGTGGATAAGCTTGTAGTAAGATCATGGCGAAATATGGTGAGATGTACTGGACCCACGGGTTAATCAGAGCTGTGGATGATGGAAAATATTATGGAGAAATTTCTGCTATAGCAGCACTCACTGAAAGTGCAAGAAAAGCAAAAAAGGCTAGTATCTTAACCGTCATTGTAGTTAGAAATTTTGCTTGTATGTTTTACCCTTCTTAGATTTGCTATCAACTACAAGTGGATGTTATGATGATGGCCTTATAAATGACTTAGATTCTATTTATACACGGGAGAAGTCAACTCAAAAGTAACTATAATAAACAATAAAGAAAGATCAGATAAGCTAGAAATGAGGGCAGCTAGTCAGTTTGAATTTGCTTAGAAGCATAATATATGTGGTGGCAAGATAATGTACGCTAAATAAAAAATGGATATTTCTTTTTTTTTTCTTGGCATTTTCTTGATTAGAGATATAAAGGTACATAAGTTCACCTTTACACATAATAGACAAAGCATAGACACACCGACTAGTTATAGAATCATGATTATCTGATGATGTGGATGTACAACCTTTTTCAACTGAATTTGTCCACGAGTAAGTTTAGATAAATGTGACATGACATCTAGTCTTCAATTTGACAATTTCTCATTTATTTGTATAAACATACAATACAAGGCGGCAGGATAACTGCAGTGAGCGCATTGCAAGGTGAGTTGTCTTTCCTTCTTTTTTTCTTCTGATATTTCGTTGATATTTGAGAGATAAAAAGTATGTTATTTTGCCGTTACACCTATTATGTAACTCTCACCACATCAATTAACTTAATTACAAACTGCTACCTCCTGTTTCAAATAATTTTAACTCATTTTCAACCTATTAATATTGTTACAAAAATTTAAGTGCCTACAACATAAATTTATAGTCTCTCTTTTGCACATGGAATTATAGATATAATTAAGGACTTGTCCAAAAAGGAAGTTGATAGATGGATAATGTAACCACATGGAGTCGCTGGAAAAAGTTATGGAGCAAGAAATGTTTATGTGCACACGGGGACCTCTCTCAAACGCACTAAGAACCGGATATATTCCTATGTTTGATATATCTAGCATTCCTGCTTTCCATGATAGATTCGTAATAACAAATGAGTCAAAAAGGTCATATAAAGTGGCAAGTGCCGTGTGGCATCTGATTCGTCTGTTTGGTATATTAGGCTCGTGCTGCTGTATGCTGTGTGTGTGTGCTCAGTCTGAGTCGTTGAAGTTTATTGGTACTCCCTTGTCCCCCATTTATACGTGATTCTAACTGTTGATGTTCGTTACCGTCGACTAGTGAATTTATCGTGGGGGGCGTGTTTTAAGGCTTCGATGGTTCGCGAGAGGACACAAGGATTTATACTGGTTCAGGCAACGATGTCCTACGTCCAGTCTTCGTGCTGCTTGTATTACTCGCGACAGAGATTACAATGGGGGGTTACAAGCGGAGGAGAAAGCGAGGGTTCTCCCTGCCTCTAAGGGTGTTCGTGTGTGTGTGTTTCTGTGCTTGTGCGTGGAAAGCTTGTCGATCTTGGAGACTTGTCCTTCTCCTTTGGTCTCCCTCCTCTTTTATGCGGTGGCGTGAGGAGGGCCGGTTATGTGAGGCTGACAGCAGCCGTACTCCGGTTAGGCCGAGCTGTAATGGCGATGTTTTTGGTGCGGTCGTGCCGTTCCTGTTCGACGGAGTAGCCTTGTGCTGTCGCCCGGAAGGGTTCCATCCGTATGGAGGAGACGTCACTGTAGGAGCCGGCTTGATGACGCCGTGGGATGGCCGTCGCTTCGTGGCGTCCTATTGCACAGGACGGTGAGTCCCTGACAGGGGGCTGTTGGAGTGACGCCCATCCCCTGGACGATGCACGTCGTGCGCATTTACTCTTTCGTTTACGGGGGCGGTCATTGCCACTGTCCGATCGGGAGTTGGAGCGAGGAGTATTGATGACTCAACTGTCTCCGGACACCCGTCTCGTCCGGGGTGGTTGGATCGCCCGGTCTCGTCCGACCTCGAAGGTCGGGCGAGGCGGAACTCTCGTCCGACCTCTCGAGGTCGGGGCCGGGCTGGGGGGAACCCTCGTCCGACCCCTCGAGGTCGGGGTTGGGCGAGGCGGAACTTTTGTCCGACCTCAGGGGTCGGGCACTGCCCGTCCGAGTCTCGAACGTCGGGGTCGGGCGAGACGGAGTAACCTCCCTCGTCCCCGGGCCCGGGTCTATCAAAGCGGAGGTGGTTTGGCTATTCTGCGTGGCTTAGCCTTCCGGGCTAATACGATTAATTAGCCCAGGTACCAAACTTCCACACTAACATCCTTCAATTTTTTTTATTTATGAGTCTCGCTTCCTAATTCACATTTTTTTATTTTTAATATATCTTTATTTCTATTTTTTTAATTTTTTATCTATTTTTTTAATCTCTATTGATAGACCTAGAATTGGGAACAGGACCCTCGCCCAATAATAGAGTTGGACGGGAACTTACCATGGACGGGAACATAAAACTCTATTATTTTTGCTGCTAGTTGTAAGAGGCAAAACCTCAATATGACCCTACATATAGCAAAAACAAGCATCAAGTATACCCATTAACCTCTTTCCATCAGTCTCTTGGACATACATATCGCTGCAATTAACATCATGGCTGTGTTCGTCGTCTGCTGGAGGAAGAAGAAGACTAGCTATGTTGTTTGTTGAAGTGGTACTACAGGCCCAATGTGGACTTCAATCTTTAGCCAGCCCATCTTAACTAAAGCTCACGTCTGATAAATCAAAGACCTCACACGTGCATGCTCATTATTAAGTTTATTTTTACAAAAAAGGTTCCAAAAATCATAAGAACACATATGCTCCCTCCGATGTTAAAAAGAAAATAGTTTAGGATAAAGTTTTGGTCAAACATAGATAATATAAATATGAATAACTTTTAAATTATTATGATTTAAAATATAAAATTATATGCGTAGATTTGTCATAAAAAATATTTTTATAAAAGTTGTATATATTATTTTTAATAAATATTTTCATAAAAATGAAAGTTAAAGTTGTGCTCTGAAGACCGTGTCACTGTTCTAAACTATCTTCTTTTTATTCGAAGAGAGTACATAATTACTGTTCATAGCAGCCCCTCCGTCCTATGGTTAGGAGCTGGCTCCGCCACTGTACAGTGTTAGGAGTAATTAGGAGGAGAAACCTATATAATGTGCTTCTTTTATAGATAAAATAATCCATAGCTACAAGAAGACTGCAGGCCCACTACAAAACCTCACCATCAGCTTACCGTGTGTGTATACGTGACGCGCGCATGGATAGTAGGACTACTACGAATACTATACCTATATACATGGATCGTGTCAAATAAGCCGGCATAAGGCTAACTACTTTGATCCAGCACGAGCATGACACGGTTTGATCATCGGGCCGTGCCTGGGTCGAGGGTGCTGACCCAAGCATGATCCATAGTGTTGACACGGCACGATCCGTTTTAATAATTACTATAAATAAATTTATTATTTATTCAAAAATATCAAAAATTACGGACTCTAACGGTTAGTCGATCTTTATAATATAAGATATTTCTGATTCAAACTCCTATAATTAACATTTTCAGTTATTATTTTTTAAAAATTATATATATATTTATTGATAGGCTAGCCAGACTGTTGAACCGAAACAGCCCGTTTAACCTCAACAACAGACCGTGTCGTGAACCACCGGCTAGACCCATAAGCTAAATAGATACGACCCGATAAAGACACGGACATGACCGTGTCGGACCGGCCCGAATTACACTGAATACGATGGATGACCTGCGGCAACCACGGCGCCCCCACCGACGCCTGACCTGAGCTGGTGACGCAGCTCCGCCACCGCCGTACTAGTAGAGTAGTTCCTGACGAGTGACGACTGACGTGCAGTGCAGTGCAGACAGCGACCACATGACCGCCGCGCCACTGAACGACACGGCTGACGACCACCGCTGACACACTGCAGAGACAATCCACCTGTCAGCTCTCTGCTAGTACTACTGGAGGTCGTCGTCCTGTGCTGATCGTGTACGGTGTAATATTATCAGTGGCTAGTGGGCCTACATACAGGTCACTAGATAACTCTTTCCCGGTGATTAGTGGTAGGAGAACCGGATCAGAAGAACTACTACTTTGTTTAATCCTCGTGTTAGGTACCACTGTGTGTGGGTAAATGTTAGTACTACACAGTAGTACGTGCTGTAGTTGCTACAAATCATTCCTTGTAGTAGTACTAATAGGTTTAGGTAATGATCTAGATTACGACTCCGATATAATGCCCCTGATTAGTTACATCAAACTTACAATTATTTCAATAGTTGATCTTCACTAGCTCATCAGGTACGAGTACTTGGAAATTATTTTCACAAAAAAGGTAGGAGTACCTGGAATACTTGCTACAATTAAATTACAAACTAAAGTAACTTTGGGAATTTTGGCCTGACCTCTCACTAATGATTTCTACAAACTTAGATCATAACAATATGACATCTTTGTGTATGTTTATAGTTGTACTAACAAAAAATGCTTATAATATAATTTGTACTATGTCGTTATAATTGATCTGTAGAAATCAGCGGTCAAACGTTAGGAGAAACTTAGGGTCAACAACAATGAAATGATATTAGTTTGTGCCTTTGTGGACTGATTTAAAACTACTACTATAATACTGCTGTCTGGCTTGGAAGGTGGTGCAAAGCTCCGCAACGTCTCTCTGCTTTCTCCCATCCCATGGCACCCCCCATCCATGAACCCCGCGCCCGCCACGCCCACCAGAGACAGAGAGAGACCCGCTCAACCGGCCTCCACAAGTCTCTGTCTCGTGGGCCCTATAGTCGTCAGTGTAGTGGACCCACCGGTCAGTGAATCCTTAACCGCTCGCTTTTACCTTTTCGCCTAACGGCTGCTGCTTCGCAAAGCGACGCGGTACCCTCGCGCTCTGTCCGTATCCATCCCCTCTCACCTCACTGTCACTGGCACACTACCCACTCCGTGTTTAGCTTCTACACTACTCCACACTCCGCCGCTGCTGCAGCTCCGCTTTCCCTGTCCTCGGCGCGGTTGGCTGCTCATCGGCGGCGGCGCCAGCAGAGGAGATGCCGAGCTCACGGCGGACGGCAGGTCGCGGCGCCGGCGGTGCTGGGGCGGGAGGAGACGCAGGCGCGGACGGGCGGCGGGACGCGTCGGTGCCACCGTTCATGGGGAACAACCGCGACCACAGCCCACGCGAGCTGCGGTCCTGGGCACGCCGCACGGGGTTCTTCTCCGGGGAGTCCAACGCGTCGTCCTTCGCCTCCGTCGTGGCGCCGCAGGCACCGCCACCTCCCCCGGCCGCTTCCCATCGCGCGCCGCGGCCGCCGCCGGGGCGCGACCCTGGTCCGGACGCGGGGGAGGACGAAGGCGACCTCGATCCCGCGCCGCCGCTCGACCTCGGCCGCGGCGGTGGGCGCGGGCGCGGGCCTGGAGGCCGCCCCCGCCGCCGCATCGACCTCGAGATCCCGCCGGGCTTTGGCGAGGCGCCGGAGCCCGACGCGGCCAGGGGCGGCGGAGGAGGACGGGGGGACGCGAGGAGGAGGAACGGCGCCGTAGAGAGGGAAGCCGCGGCCAATGTGGGCCGGAACGTGAACGGCGCGCTCGCGAACGCGAACGCGGACGCGGAGGCGAGGAAGAAGGCGGAGGAGGCCGAGGCGAAGCGGAAGGCGGAGGAGGCCGAGGCGAAGAGGAAGAAAGAGGAGGAGGAGAGGGACGCGGAGCTAGCGGCGTACTACCAGGAGCAGTGGGCGAACGAGGAGGACGGACCTCCTGAAGGTACCGCAGCGGAGACGGTGCCGCTGCATGGGCCGTCTGGGCTCCGGTGTGGTGTCACCGAGAACCCCGGGTGGGGTGAGTTTGCTGCTCCATACATTTTTCTCTAGATCGCTGCTCCATCATAGTATGTTCTAATATAATGGCTACTGCAAGCTGTATTTTTCACGGAGGATTCTCCTTCATTCCTTCCGTCTAGTTTTGCTGATAGTGATGCTCTAGGAGTATAATTAATAATCTTTGTGATAGTGATGGTGGTCATACTGACTCCAATTCATACCAAACTACGTATTATCTGCTCATAATGTAGCAACGGGTTTGCTTTGTACATAATAACTTTCTCCGGTTTCATTCAAAGAATAATGTAGCAACTGATTTATTGAGCAGCTAGTACAGTGTAGGGTTTGTACTGAATTTTGCCGTTAAGATGGATTAGCAACTTTTGATTTTAGGTGAAGTACTTAACAATGTAATTAGTATTTTTTATATTTTCCTTGTAGGTTTCGGTATAAGAAATAGCTGAAAATGAACATTTGAAAGTTCTTTGTTCATTAAACAACACTGCCTTACATCCCTAGTTTATATTTATGGCAGTAATGTCTTCAGCAAATGATTGGCCTATGAAAAATTCAATTCCTTGTTGTAATTTAACAATGTAAAAGAAAATTTTAAAAAAATCAGAGGAGATTTTGTCGTTCATTGTGACTGATATTTGGTCTGCTGTCAACTCTATTTCCATTGCAACTGTTTTTATAACTGCTAATGTGATTTTTCTATTTCCATTGCAGCACTTCTCCTATTTTATGGCATACAACATTACCTGTCAATAGCTGGTTCGCTTGTTTTTGTTCCTTTGATTCTAGTGCCAAACATGGGTGGATCCGATGTACGACCTTTCAGTCCTTTCTTTATTCCTCTTATGTTCATTGAAAAATGCCTTCAAATAATAATTTACTTTCATGTGGCAGGAGGACACTGCAACTGTCATATCAACTATGTTGTTAATCTCAGGTCTTACAACAATACTTCATACATTTTTAGGTTCCCGGCTTCCGTTGATTCAAGGAAGCTCTTTTGTATATTTGGCTCCTGCATTGGTAATTGCAAACTCCGAGGAGTTCAGAAATCTTAGTGAAAATGTATGATTCTATCTAGAACTCCTTTACCTTGTTATTCTGTGTCACATACACAATTTGGAAATCAAATACATGCCTGTGTGTTATGTAGCTGTTCTGTTATTTTGGATTTCTGGATGTTTGAATAGGTTGTCCTGATGGTGCTTCAAGCTCTACTTATCATTGAATTATTAACAAGAAAAAAAAATTAATCATCGGAATTGTTGGTGATGCACTGCAAAAAACAACTATGCTTTGTATCTTTCTGCTGTACAAGTTCAGAGTAAGGGTATTTTTAAGTTATGCATGCTGATAAGTGATAGGAATCACTCAAGAAAGTAAACAAATTAGCTATTCAAAGTATGTGAGCTGTGGAATATCTTGATACTCAACTATTACAACTCAAATAAACATCGAATTTTTTTTAGGCTCATTCTTAAACCTGTAACAATATTTCATGCATTCAAGCTTTTCTTGACTGTTCCTGCAAAGGTAGGAACTTTATTGATATTTGTGGAGCATCGATGGATCGTGTATATTTGATGGTTTGAAATATGAGATAGGCATCACCCTGAAAACGGGAGTATGAAAAGTGATGTTAGCTATCAGATTTGATAAGTTGATTATTGTTTGAAATTACTCCCATAATTTGTTCCATCTTCATTAGCTACCAAGTACACGAGTAATCTGCATTGATCTACACTGGCAATATCTAATCTGGTGGTCGCCAAGATTTTCATATATGAATGTCATGCCTATTCAAACTATGAACTCATGTTGCAAATTGCAAGAATACAACATGATGTTGAATCGGCATTCTCTTACATTTAGCTATATTGCGAACATTCAGCTTCGGATTTTATTCATCTCTATATGGATTTGGTCTTGTAGATTATTATGAGTAAAAGCTAAAGGTCGCCTTTGTATAGACAAATGGGTTTCCCAGATTGATATTCATTCTATATGACATGCAGAAATTCAAGCACATAATGAGGGAACTACAGGGTGCTATACTTGTTGGTTCAGTTTTCCAGATGATCTTAGGATACACTGGTCTTATGTCACTGTTTCTGAGGTATGCCAAGAAGCCTAGTCACCCAACTTCTTAGTATAAAAGACACGCATGAAAATAGAATATTTTAGTTTCTAACTGTGGCTTTACAGGTTAATAAACCCAGTAGTAGTGGCACCAACTGTTGCTGCAGTGGGTTTAGCTTTTTTCAGTTATGGTTTCCCTCAGGCAGGCAGTTGTGTAGAAATAAGCATGCCCCTCATTGTATTGGTTCTTCTGTGCACGCTGGTAAATGCTTGAAACTTCTCTTTACTGTACCTTTATTTCATATTTGTTACTTCTCAGCTTAATTCTTCTTTGTAGTGTCATCATGCATGTTCTTTCTTGAGCTTGTTTTCCTCTATTGTTTGCTAACTTCTATGCTTATCTGTTTCAGTACATGAGAAAAATATCCCTATTTGGCAACCGTATCTTCCTTGTCTACGCGGTACTTCTCTAATCTTCTTTCCCTGTCAATTCATTATTACCTTTCATGTGGTACTTGGCTGTGTGCTGACTGCATTTGTATCTGTATCGGCAGGTACCCCTCAGTATTGCAATTGTATGGGCATATGCATTCTTCCTAACTGCTGGTGGAGCATATAACTTTAAGGGATGCAGCTCAAATATACCCAGTTCAAACATATTGTTGGATTCATGCAGAAGGCACTTAGAAACTATGAGGCGATGTCGAACTGATGCTTCTACTGCATGGAGAACTGCTGCCTGGGTGAGGATCCCATATCCATTCCAGTGGGGGCCTCCAACATTTCATTTCAAGACGAGTATCATTATGATTATAGTTTCACTGGTCGCATCGGTTGACTCAGTAAGTCATTTCTATCGTCAGAACAACTACACTTAAACTCTTAAATAACTTTCCAAAAGTACTCCTGAGGCTTAAGAGTTTTTATCATCACTGACATGCTGGTCCATTTGCAGCTTGCATCATATCATGCTGCATCGCTATTGGTTAATTTAAGTCCGCCCACACGTGGAGTTGTCAGCAGAGGTATTGGTCTTGAAGGGGTTACAACTTTTATAGCTGGATTGTGGGGTACAGGTGCTGGGTCGACAACATTGACAGAGAACATACACACGCTTGAAACGACTAAAATGGCCAGCAGAAGGGCTTTGCAGCTTGGGGCAGCCTTATTGGTCATCTTCTCATTCTTCGGTATGCTGTCGAATTCATGAATGACAATTATATCGTGGCACTTTTGTATCCATTATGGATGGACTGAATGTGAATTCCTTGGTTGCAGGAAAAATTGGAGCTCTCCTTGCTTCTGTACCTGTCGCATTGGCCGCCTCCATCCTTTGTTTCACTTGGGCGCTTATTGTCGCACTTGGATTATCCACATTACGATACACCCAAGCAGCAAGCTCGAGAAACATGATAATAGTTGGATTTACTCTGTTCATCTCCCTATCTATTCCTGCATATTTTCAGCAGTATGAGCCCGGCACCAATTTTATCCTGCCAAGCTATCTTCTTCCATATGCTGCAGCATCAACTGGACCAGTTCGCACAGGCAGCAGTGGAGTGAGTTCTCTCCCTTCTTATATCATATGCACAACTGGAATAGTGGCAATTCGTTGATTATGTTAATCAATTTATCTAAATCATGACTCTCGAAACCACCTGCAGCTCAACTATGCTGTCAATGCCCTCCTGTCCATCAGCGTAGTGGTGGCTCTGCTCGTTGCGTTGATCCTCGACAACACAGTACCAGGAAGCAAGCAAGAACGTGGGGTGTACATTTGGTCCGACCCGACCTCCCTGGATGTGGATCCTGCGACCTTGGAGCCTTACCGGTTGCCTGAAAAGATCTCATGCTGGTTCCGATGGGCCAAATGCGTCGGCATCTAAAAGCTCTTGTTGTGCATAGTGCTGCTGCAACGGTGTGACGGCCAAGATTATATTTATTCTTGTAGTAGGATGTTACGATCTTATATATGGAAGATGTACACAGATGCTACTACTTATGTACGGCCTCTTGCTGCTGTTAGCTTCGAGGCCACGTTTTTCATTAATAGATTAGGACTCTGGGCACACCGTAACCCCTGTAAAGTTTATCAGCCTACGATAATCTGTAGGTTCCAGATATGTTCACAGATACTACTACCTCTGTTTTTTGACACTTTCTAAATACAAATTTGTACTTAAAAAGTGTCAATAATTAAAAAATTGGAGGTAGTAACAAGTAACTGTTTTAGTATTGCGTCAGAGTCATCCCATTTTGTGATCCCAAACGGTGAAATACGTCCGCATCTGTACGTGCACCACATTTGTGCAAGCATCAACTGAAAATGGTGCGCTAGAGATGATTGGGACATCCGAGAACTTCACGCAATAGTCAGGAGGCCACAAAAAATTTAGGCAATATACAGGGCCAAATAAACCAACGGGGGAGCCTGCAGCGCCATCACCGTGACCATGACAACTTCAGAAGCTATTATTCAATCAATAATATATATTAAAAAAATCGAGTCTACCCAAATGGAATAGGAAAAACATTTGTGCAGTTTAGCTTACACGAATTGTATATGCTACAAACTAGGATACAAGAGTGTTTCCACAATGGAACCTCAAAACGGTGTGCAAGAGGCTCAGTTGTTCGTCGGAGCTGGCCTGTTGTAAGAGCATCCCTTACGGTTGCACACAGTGCGGAAAGGATAGTTCAGGTTATTGCACTCCGGGCAGGTCCAACTTCCTTCAGGGGCATCCTTTTCCTTGCGAGATGAGTTCATGTTAACTCCCTGCAAGAGTGAAACAGTTAATTATCCAGCAAACTAAGGGGGCCAATTTGCACAAGAAAATTTTTCTTCACTTGTTTCAGTAATTCAAAAACAAAAATGAAGAGAACAAAGCAGTAGCAATGCTGCAATAGCCAGAAGTAAGACATTATATCTAACTCAAAAAGGCGAAAGCACATGCAGGATATCATGAATGCTCAGGGATGAACGTATATTGTCACAGATGTTTGTTTTTCAAATAGGAAAACACAACTATCATTATCAATGCATGAAAAAGATACTCGAATTCTGTAGCGTGAGGAGTCATGAAGAATCAAGCCCAAGGGATTTTATTTCAAGGCAATTGTTTATAATATTGTACCATATTAAAATACTTTAATAAACAACTGCACTTCTTGCCTTAATCATATCAAAGTAGTATTATTGTATAAACCACAAATCCAGGAAAGGGGACATAATGCTTACAGGAGTTGGCCTTGGAGCTCCACATTTCTTCATGTTGCAACTAGTTCGGAAGGAAAAATTGACATTTTCACATTTAGGACAGACCCAGTCACCCTCAGAAAGTCCATCAGGACCTATAAAAGAGCTTTCATAAGAATCGACCAGCAATAAAAAGTAACAGACCAAATTCTGGATATATCAATATCATAAAACCATTCCAAAAGGTAAACAGGGACAGGAAAACTGTGTTATCACAAAGAGATAACAAAAGGAAATGAAGCAATAACCCAACTGTAGACAAACTTCCAAGCATTGCCAACCAAGTGAGCTGTTCAATAAACCGATTCACTACTACAACAATTCAACAGAAACAAATATGGAGTATCATCAAATGCCGGCAACCAAAAGGTTTCCTTCATACTGCTGTTCTTCGGTTTTGCCAAATGGCTTAATTATTAACCACCAACTATAAATTAAGAGCATCCTTAGATTAAACTTCACAAATTAATCTTCAGTATCACAATTTGTGAATAGCACTTGTCAGGACATGGTACAGATTAATCAATTCAACAAGAGATACAAAATTAAATATCAAATGGAACCAGAGATCATAAACAACAAATTGACATGCATCGCTTAATTTTCAAGAGGAAAATCCAACAAAGTCAGGCAATACTAAGACATGATAAATTGATAATAAAGCCAATAATATTAGAATAGGACTGGGAAAAATAACAAAGTCAATGCAAGTAGAATGCATGACAAGGAGATAGCCACAAGCCAATAACCACATACCTCCGCGGCGCTTTCGTGAAGAGTTGTTGTCATTGTTCTCGACCAATGCTCCGCCAGACCATGGGCTAGAAACCTTTTACAGACATACAACATCATTAAGATTCCCTAAGAAGAAGACAAATATGTGCATATCGAGTTGAAAAGGTAATTGAGAAGACAAACCGGCATCGGAGATCCTCTAAACCCATAGCTATAACGGCCTAGTTCAGGTCCAGGGCCATATCCCATGCCTACAACAATCACCAAAGGAATCATAAGCCAATATGATAAGAAGCCAGAACAACTGCA
Organism: Oropetium thomaeum; assembly: GCA_001182835.1. NCBI lineage: Eukaryota > Viridiplantae > Streptophyta > Magnoliopsida > Poales > Poaceae > Oropetium > Oropetium thomaeum. The sequence continues at coordinate 1,832,842 of LFJQ01000015.1, read as the reverse complement.
ATCAACAACTGTTGCAGAGATACAGACCACCTATTGGCCCAGGTTGACCGTATGAAGAAAAAAGGCCATATGAACCAGGAGCTCCTACTGGTGGGCCATAACCATATCTCATCCCAAGATGTGGATATGGAGCGCCATAGCTACCAGATCCAAGAGGAATGGGAGGTGGGCCACTATTGCCACCATAAAATAGAGGTGACCTATCATATCCTCCAGCAGGAGCTGGCATCATTCTCTGTAAGACAAACAGAAGTTAGTGAAAAAAACAAAACCTCACCCTTTTGATAACCAGACATGCAATAGCATGACTCGCTCCCCTTACAAAAAATACAAAAAAATGCAAATATACGTCTTTCGTAGCCTGCCCAAGTAGATTTAAGACAACCTCATATACAAATTTGACCAAAAAGAACCCTCATATACAGATTAGTCATTAGTAAAGCTTTGGAAACGGGAATGAAGACTAAACATATATGTGGATTATTGCCGTTGATTCACAAGGGGACAAGAATACCAAAGCTCTGCTAGTTACTTATTTTCCATTAGACAATACAGAATAATGACAATACTTGACAACTTACTGGACTTGGACTCGGTGACGGACGAGGGGCACCACACGCTCCACGGTTGCAAATATTTCTAAAACTGAAGTTGACATTACCACACTGGGGACAATTCCAGTCCCCCTCCCTTACAGACACTGAAAATAGTAGAACCTCTTCTTAACCAACAAGACTCAGGAGAAACAAGACAGTATAATGAGTTCTGAACTCCGAAAATACTTATTATGCAAGAAGAAGCAAAAATACCATCTCTAAAATTAAGAATTCAGCCACCTCAGCCAGTAAATCACTCATCCTCTTTTTTTGCATCAATTCGCCTCTCTTATACGCTAACCTATACCTAACCCGTCAACTGGACCCGAATTCTCCAACCAAACCCTACCCGAGCTCCCTACCCAACCAAACCCTAGACAGAAATAGATCAGAGGGGAGGAGTTCCTCTAGTCTCACCGTCGTTGCGCGACCTCTTCGACAAGGCGCCGCGGTTCTCCACCTGCGGAAGGAACAGCACCGAACGAACCCAAATCAATCGATCTCAAACCCAAAATAAAAGCAATAGGAATCGAAACTAAGCAAGGGAGCCGATGGGGATCGGAGGCAATGGGAAGGGGCAGTACCTTCGCGGAAGCCATCGGGGAAACAGGGTGTAATTAGCGGCGGCGGCGGCGGCGGCGGCGACGAGGGGAGGGAGGCTGGGAACCGCTGCGCGAGACGGACGGGGGAGTTGACAGGGTCGCACAATTTTATGGGTGTGAGCTGTCAGCTGTGATTGGATTCGCCGCGCTGGCCACGGGTTACGGACTGGGGTCGTGTTGTCGCTGCGTCTGCGTGTGGGACCTAAGCAGGTATTTCGGTCGCCGACGGGTGGACCTGCAAAAGGCAGCGACACCCATGTCAGGTGCTACTAGAATGATCCATTTGCCTACCTCCTCCTTCGACTTCGCAGCGGCGGAGAGCTCGCTTATGTTACCACGCCATAGAATCCCTAGTTATTTGCGGAACTGCGGCAAAAAAATGGAGCAAACAAATATTTTAAGATAGAGATCAAATCACCAAAATTAGAAGTTGTTCTTTTCGCTTTGATTCTCAAAGCAACGACCCATCAGATTAAGCATGTACGGCATCAAAACAAGGTGTCATCCATCAACCGTGCGCCCATTCATAAGTCTTTCGGTAATATCAGGAGCTTTCGCAACATTATAGAAACAAAATAAAAAAAGACTGCACAAAAAGTAAATTTCTAGCGCTCTGTCCTTTGATAGAGCCAACTTTACTCTTTTTATCTAATAATAGTTGTCATTGTAGCTGTTTATTAGTAGTAGATGCATGGAGCATCTATATACTCGTAGAATGTGCTGAACATTCAAACAAGGCTCGAACGATAGATATTATGGAACAAATGTGTTATTATTCACGGTATCAAAGGTTCTTGCTAGGCTATGAAAACTCTAGTTGAAAGGAATGTTTAAGCAAGCATGGTTGACATTGAATGAAAGGATAACAAATTATTGCGTCCATTAGTAGATACGTACAGTACAAATTCAAATCTTAGTAGAAAAACACAGAACCGGCAATCCAAAGGGATCCAGCCCACTCACTACAAAATCAGTAGGCCTTCCTGTGTCCTACTGTCGCTTCCCATCGCTAGAGGCACCTCGGCTTTCCATTTTTACCCTCTCCTCTGTCCTGCCGGCCGTTGCCCGCTGTGCGCGCTCTCTCTCTCTCTCTCTCTCTCTCTCTCTCTCTCTCTCTCTGTTGCCCCTAGTAGTGGGCCGCCGCCGCCGCAGACAGTGTGGGCCCGCCGCCGCTGCCATGTTCTCGTGGATCCTCCGCGGCTGCCGCGACGAGTGCTCTGCCTCCGACCAGCTCAAGCAGGTAGCCTCCCTCTCTCACCTCATCCCCAACAACTTTTTTCAATTCGAAAGTACCAGGAATGGGGAATGTGAAAGGGACGGGAGAGAAGCGATTTCTTTATCCAAAGATCAAAAAAATGTTTACCAATGAATTAGTGCGCCATGTACCCTAGGGTCGGGTGAAAGATAGAGTGAACAATTCGTATCGTAATTGCACTCTGAGCTGCCCCCCTTCGATTTCCTGTTTCTAGACCTTCTGCTTAATGTGGGGGATGTACTTTTCCTGCTGATCCTTTCCGTTTTGAAGCAACTGTGTAAGTGGGGCTATTGCTTGTCTTGGATCTCCATCTTGAACATATAGAACAGTTCAGGGATCTATAAGGCATGCTGGTATGTCATGTGTAAAGAGTTTGCAAAAGAAGATAAACTGAAATTATTGCAGGCCGCGTGAGCTGTCTGCCCCGTATTGCTCGCAATTAGTGCATTCCCTCGTCATCCTTTTGATCACCCAAGTGGAGCTGTTATGATTCAACTAATTGAGGTCTGAGGTGGGAATGCATTGTATATTCAGAATAGGGTATTTACAGAATCAGGTCGACCTTGTTCAACAAATGGGATCCCCAAAGGAGAAATGTACTTCTGTTAGATTTAGTAAGCTTGTATGTCAGGGTTTGCCTGAGGGGTATGCCAATACTGCAGAGTGGTAAGATGCAGAAGGCCAAATACCAGACAAAAATGTGGTGTGGATTTAGCTCAAATGCAGTTGTACTGAAGATATTAGGGAAAAAAGAGCATGTCTTTTTTATTTACTATACTATTCAGGCAACTTCACAGCTTTTATGGTCTCTTATTATCTATTATCAATTACCAGAATGTTATTTTATCAGCCACTTTTTGTAAGTTGTACAAATAGAATAAATTTTCCCTGATGACTCCAAATATGATTTGTATCCCTTAACAGCAAAGAGCTGTCACTACTGAATTAACATCAAAGAGCTGTAACTTCTAATATGTTATATTCTCTAGCAGTCTCTCTGTCCTATTCATAATCCAACATCTCTGGGTGGTTAAGGGATAATGCTTTGCTTCTGGTTTAATCACTTACAGTGTACCTTGGCTCTGTAGGCTCGTGATGTCTTCATGGCAAAAGAGGCAGTCTTGCAAAAGAAGATTTCTCAGGAGACGGAACGGGCCAAGGAATTCACAAAATCAGGAAACAAGCAAGCAGCAATGCAGTGTTTGAAGCGGAAAAGGTACTATGAAAGCCAAATGAACCAAGTTGGAAGTGTCCAGTTGCGCATTAATACCAAGGAGAAGATGATTGCTGATCGCACGGGGAACAAATAACACAAAGTGAGATAACAGATCAGCAACAATGACTATTAATGTTTGGCTTGTTCAGATACACAATATTGTAAAGAATCAATCTTGCTATGATCAGTAAAGTGTTGTTCAGATGCACAATATTGTGAAGCATCAATCTTGCTATGATCAGCCAAGTTTTGTTCTACGTCTCATCTCTCACTGCATTTACACTAATTTTCCCTTAGTGCATAGACTATGTTGGACAAGGCTGACTTTTTATGATGAAAAATTTTGCTAGTTTACGATGTTCGTCGATGATGATATATGGTAACACTAGCATTTTTTATGGTGAGTGAGTAGCTCCTCGAATGATAAGCTTGTGCAGCACTGTTACTAAAACGGAAATCATGTGCCTAGAGCAGGATTATATGTTTGTAAAATTGTACCGTATTGATCTAAACATATTATTTTGCATTTCACTTCCACCTGAATAGGCAAGTTGGTAACATCATTGTTTATCCTCTGCACTGCTAATTGTATTACCAGCGAGTCGATCTGCCACAATTTGATTATATGCGGATACTGAAGGCTAATAAGCTCGCTGGTTTAGAATCATAGTAAATGTCTCCCCAGCTTGGAGAGGATTGAATGTGGTTATAGGACGAAGAGAGTATCCTGCATCCGCATTTTGGCGTGATAACTGGATTCCCAAGACACCAATCTGAAGCCACTAGCTCCACCAAACGTCCATGGGTTCGCGGAGTTAGAAGCTGAATAATCACTAGAGGTACAACGAGTGGAATGAGGACTTAATTAAGGGAACTTTTGAGGATATCGATGCCCATGAAATCTTGATGATCAAAGACTTATCCTGAGGAATGTTTTTGGCCTGGTCACAGGAGAAGAATGGGGTCTGCTCGGTGATAAGTGCATAGAAACTGGCGTTCTATTACAGAATGCAACCCAATGGGCATTATCTAGATGTACCCATGGTCTGGCCCTGTGAAGCTTCGCCGAGAAAGTCATTTGCTCTTGCTAAAAACGCACGTACCAACAGCCATTTGTGTCACAACAGCCAGTAATTTTGGAGACGGATTGTGCCATTTGTGTCGAGGCAAATGGTTAGCCAGAGGGTAGTCAATCATACATGGATGCGGGATGCCAATTTGCAGGATATTGTAGATTAGAAAGCCGGCCTAGTCGAGTTGAAAGTGGTGACAGAAAACAGCTCCTAGCCATACTGCTGAACTTGTTTCTTCCCTACAGAATTTTGACAGTGCAATTGCACTTGCCCGATTGTTCATTGTCTTCCGTTTTGGCTCATGTCTTAATGCTCTTTTACTGAAAATAAAAAATTAAGGAAAAGCCCCCTTGCTCCATGTCATGCTCGAAAATGGAAGCTTGGGAAGAGGAATGCAGACATCAAAATGTGTAACACAAAGGAGAAACTGTGATAACCCCATAAATTAACCGAGCAATTTATATTCACAGCACTAATTCAGCAATCAGTGATTCACTATGAATTAAATGCTGCAGTACGAGTGATCCCCTTGTACATCTCTACCAAAAAATGAGTACTTGACCAGGAAGGGTAGGGACTCGCTTCAGTGGAGGCACCACAATTGATGTACAAAGTTATCTTAGCTCTGACGTCAAAAAGTTTCAATCAAGCCATCAGCACTTCGATGCTGGGAGAGATGGGTAAAGACTTCATTGAAACTACGCCATTGGCTGCCGTCTCCTACAATGCATGTTATGTAAGATTACTTTAGTTTTTCTACTTGAAAACACATTCTATGAAACTGATTTGTAAGTAAACAATTAGTAGGAAAGTTAAACAGATTCAGCATGAATATAATTTGATAACACTACATAGGTTTACTGTTAGCTGTCTATAGCGGAGGGCTAGTCCATCAGCAGACAACTTCTCTCCAGAAATATACACAAATGCTAGCTAAATTAGCAGAAATAATAGCAGAACAGGCTAACACTCCCAACAAGGAGATCATAACTAATTACCTTTTCGGTCGAATGCGGTCCTCTTCAAAATCCATTATTCCTCCAGATTCAGAGAGAAAGTCGTCATGCCCCCGCAAGTCGATGTCTGCCTGCTTAAATTGTTCAGCTTCTGCCATCAAGTAAGAAACATAGTTCGGCAATTCCACTATTTATAATAAGTAACTGCCACTATATGAACACTTCAGATATAATAATAAAAATCAAACCTAAACAGGATTGTAAAAGGAAGTAGGGAAATGGGGAGGCAAAGAAAAATGTCATTATAGAATTTGCAAGCTCATTTTAACCCAAATTTGTTCAACTGGAAACAGTGCTCAATAAATACATGCTTCAATTTAATTCAGCTCACCTTGATTGATCTTTTAGCTTCTTCCACTCTGTCTTCAAATTCCTTCTGGTGCTTCTTGTTGACCTCGCTCATTGTGTCAGCCCACTTGATTTTCTCCTGAATTTGATGCAACAAGCTATCTGAAGTTTCCAACCTGTGCAACACATGCCATTTCCACATGAGTTTGTAACAAAAACAAAAGCACATCAAAATCTCTAGAGTATCACCTCATAACACAAGATATAAAGTAAACAAAATTAGAAGGTAGGAACATGTTCAATGATTGCCAGCTATGTGTCAAAACCAAGCATCATCATTGAAGACCATAATCAAATTGTAAGCAAGAAAACAGTTGATATCAGCTACCATTTGACAAATTATTTACATAGAAAGACATGCATAAGTTGGGTACAAAGAGAAAGACACTATGAACATCTATACAGTGAAATGGAAATTAAAGAATACTTTTGTTATTTGAAATGTTTCGAATTCACTTTTATGTTGCATTTTTAGAGTCTGAATCTTGGGCACAGAAGGAAAAAACATTTTTTCAGTGGCTGAGAAGGAAACATGATTTTTTTTCCTGTGACTCAAGGAATTCCCTCGCCTTCTAATACTAATATAGCACACCATACACCAGAACGTATGCTTCCAAGGATAGCAGATCAAAGAATTGAGAAAAATATGTTTAGAAGGAAATAACAGTACAGGACACAGGAATGACAGTATGATTTCAGAAGTTTGGATGTCATGGTTAAAACTAAATGTGCAAATATGAACATAAGCATTAGCATTTTCTTAAGCAAACATGTACTAATTTTACAGAAATACTTCTTAATTATAAACATACACACCAGCCAGACAAGGTATCTATCATGTTGTTCAGTTGATCAGTTGTAAGATCCCTTCCGGCAGCAAATTGTACCTGGTGTGCATGAAAGAGAACCAAAATGAAGCGACATTACACAATTAAGAATCAAGATTCTGCAGATACAGGTAATCTCACCTCAAAGCACCTTCGCAGCTGGTCCAGTTTGCCTCTAACAATACCCTGATTAAACATGCAATTTATTACTCGGTTTGAAGGCAGAAATACTAAAGAATCTAATATGTCGTCACGAATACCAATGTGAAGAGGAATACAAAACCCTTATTTAACCAAGCCAGCAAAAATGAAAAACTTCACCAAAACTATAGATTGATTCCTGAGTGGCCCACAACAAGATTTCAGATAGGGAAGTTATTGGACAATCACTAGGATTTAAACTGCAATCAAGATTTTTTATGTTTAGTTGAAAAAGCATGTAAGGACTCACAGAGTACATGCACTCGTTGATGAGGAAATCTTCAAGCTCCCGTACATTGGAAACATCCAACTCTTGCATAAGCTGATCATATGGTAGTAGCTAAAAAACATTCCATGCCAAAAAAAAAAAGAAGTATTAGTGTTTTGGCAGGGAAAAGAACCATGGAATAGAAGGAAAAACAGGTAATGCCAAAGAATGTTCCTTCCAATATGCAGTTAAGTACAAGTACATAGAAAAATCAGACATCCTATGATACTAGATTTGGTACTCATGGTAAGTTTCTTTGATCCTTGCCTATCAAGTGCTCAAAGAAAAAAAATACACTTGACTTGGTTCTTAATCTCATATCTATTTTCCATCAGGCAGAACGGGAAGAAAATTCTAAAACCTAGATATGAGCATGGCAACTTCAATAGCAGAACTCACACCATTTACATGGTAACAAGTTGATGGCTATAGGCATCACATTCTGTCCACGCAAAGATATGGTATAGATGATTGCTTAATATATAGGATAGGTTTAGTCACAATTAGCACCTTAGTTGACTCAGCAAGAGTCAGCACACTAAGTTGCTTCAGCTTCCGGACTTGATCGGGTAACAATGCAGGAAGAGAGTGAGCTTTACCTGCACTTGCAGAAAAGATGAATTAGTGAACAAAAAGTATACATTTTGTTTATAACTGTAATTATACATTAGACAGAAGTACCAGACAGGTAAGAAACCCAAAGTAAAGTAGGCACAACCAAGTAACCAACAGGACGCTAAAAAACAAGGAAACAACAGCAGATCAATCAAACAATCCAAAAAAAAGAATCTACAAAATCCAGTTGAGATGGGATATAAGCACATCAGCACAACAAGATGAACATCTCAAAACACATTTATGAATCATGATATTGATGGTAAAAGGACAAATTCTTCTTAACGGCTCAAGCACTGTTCTCTACAGTATTAATGTGATGTACAAAACATGCTACAAGACAAAGCAATGCGCAAAGTGTGAAGGCAGGGTCGTAATCTTACTCTTGTAGTCCTTCAAGGTGCCATAGGCGAAGATGCGGAGTACTTCCATGGACGATGCGTACTGCGTTTCCTTGAGCTAGAAAACAACGAAACAACGGCACAAACCCGTCAGATCGATCCGGCAAAACCAACCCACTGGACATGGAGATATGAGTAAGAAAAAAAAAACCTAACCCTAACAAGGGGGAGCGTACCTTATCGAGGGCCGGGTGGGCGTAGAGCTCGGAAAAGGCGAAGAGCGCCGGGTGGGAGGTCGCCTCGAGCACCAGCGCGGCCAACTGCGCTGCAGAGTTGGACAGTGCCGCGGCCTGCGCCGAGAACTGCTCGATCAGCTCCGCCTGCCGCCGTTCCGCGTCCATGGCTATCGCTGCTGGCGACGAGGGCAGGGGGCGAGCTAGGGTTAGGGTTCGAAGGACGCGCGCGCCTCTATCGCTGGCTCTCTCCCTCGTCCCACCGGCTGCGGCTTCGCTGTGCCCGCGGGCGTGTGCCCATCCGTATGCCCGCGGGCATCAACGGCAGCGGAGCATCCCACCGAAAGCGCTGGGGCCACTAACGTTTCCCACCGTTACCAACAAAATTGGAAAACGGCGCCGTCGTCTCGTTCGTCCTCGTCCGTCCCTTCGATGCTTTTTATCTGCATCTTTCGTTCTCACTCCTAAAGCTTTAGCTGATGTAAAAAAAAATAGAGCATTAGCTCACGGCCTGGTGATGGAGCAGCAGGGCAGTGCGGGCGCGGTCGCGATCGCGCGGAGGGTGACGTGCCGGCCGGGCTGGGTCTGACGGTAGCGGAGTACGAGCAGCTAAGGCCGTCGGTGGACGCGCACCACCGCTACGTCGTGGGCGCGGGCCAATGCTCCTCACTACTGGAGCGGCGCATCTAGGCTTCGACGGACTCCGTCTGACGCTCCCGGACATGAGCCCCTTCACCCAGCGACCACCTCGTATCGAAACCGTGCTGAGACAGCTGAAGCTCAACGGTGACCTTCAGCTCGTCGTGGAGCTCTCCGGGTGGGAACATGAGTAGGTGAGTTTTGATCTCTGTCCATCCACTTTATAGCTCGGCAATCGTGAGTAGTCCAAAGCTCTACCTGATAACTCACAACAGCTTTACTATGACGATTTTACCTCCGTCTGGCACTGAGTTATTGTTTTCTGCAGCGGGTCAGGTTTGGCTGACAAGGCACTGATTTGTGTAGCAGCTAGACGAGCTCACCGGCAGGGAGCACGATTTTGATGGTCGGTAGTTGAGCTCGATTTTGTGTTTCCACCTGAAATCAGGTGCTTCTTATTTCTCATTAATTTTTGGGTGTAATAATAAACATGTAGAAAATGCATTTTGTACTGAAGATATCATAGTATTCAAAGATATAATTAACTGATAAGAATAGTCCTATTAGTTGCATACACGTGACTTAATATTTCTAAAATGCTAGGGATTGGGGAATTTAATTACTACTGTAAAACATATTATAGGAATTTTGATCTATCTAAGTTGTATTTCTTGCTGCATATATTGACCATGTTGTGGGACGCCAAACCATACAGTAAAAGATGAGGGTACAACATTTACTTACGTTTCCTTGATCAAAGGAGGATGAAGTTTTCCATAAAGCATTGCTAAAGGGATTTTTCTCCGGTATGTGAGTTTGATTTTGATCCATAGGATTTCCTATCTACTGACCCTGTCACCATTTTAAATAAATAGTAGTAAGGTCAGTAACAAAAAATATATGCTCAAAATAATTAAAAATATGTATTGGCCCTATCATACCAATCTAGTGTAATATTATTATGATTGTGTTACTGTCTTCACTTGTACTACAGAACTAGATACAGAACGAGATGCATTGCAGTCAGTTTTCTTATTTTTTCTCTATCGTGTTGTAACTTCTCATCTTCTAAAGTTTTCTTTTGTAAATATTCTAACGATCCCCCGTGTTTTCTTGGTGTACCTTTAGTGACCTCTTCGAGTATAATTTATTTTCATGTCTACTCTAGTAAAACCAAGATTCTCTATTCCACCTGCTTCTTTTGCTATCAGATTGTACGCAGTCTTATTTGATATGGTGGCAGCCTTAACATCTTCAATACTTGCAAGTTGTGCTTCGGTTATTTTCCTTTGTGATCTTAAATGTTGAGCTTGCTTACCTGGTGCAAGAATATGGCTGTGATTTTCCACAAATTTATAGATGTAATAGAATCCATCTCTCAGACTTGTCTTCATACATGCTTGGCACTGACACCTTGTTTCTGGTCGTGTGAAGCACTATGCATGGTTGGGCGATTCTGCTCTTTTATCTTTATTGTTCCGAACACTTGTTGATAAATAAAAGAACATATAAATATTATCTTTTTCTAAAACCATGACATACTACCAATAGAAACATTACCCGAACTTGTACCTTCACGAGAACAGCAAAAGGTTCTATTCTTTAGTACAGTTGTATTTTTTACTTTGTGGGCACTGCTCTTTCGGGTACAGAAACCTTTCTGAAGGGCATAAGCATTATAAAAATCATATGCATCTTCTTCGGTACAGAACCTCGTACCAATCTTTGGTACCTTATCTTCACTAGAATTTGTTGCCTCAACGGCTTCAGTTTTGTTAGGTTCCTGATTAAAATTTGTAGCACATTCAATATGATGAAGTAAAGCAAAGGTGAAATAGATAGAAATTATATGTAGTGAATATTAACACTTATCAATAATGATACAATGTAAAACTTACTGATTCTGACTCTGTTGTTCTTGTAGAATTTGGAGCAGAATTGACTGCATCAACATCAAACGAGGACAGTTGTTCATATCGGAGGGTTATGGTAAAAAATTAGCATCATTAATGAGCGTGGTGGCGCCGCTTGGTATCAGATTCACAGCTGTGGCGACGCCCATGCATTTAGCCTCATGATCAGAGTAGGCGGCGAGATTTGGCGGTGGAGACACCATTACTTCCGCTAAACAAGAGGCTACTATCGGTGTGTTTACCTGATTAACATCTTTATCTATCTGTTTGCCACATTTTTTGTGCTTGCCGCTATATTTTTTAGGAGTTGCCATCATATTCTAATTGTGAAACACAAAGACCATAAATTAGAAAAAATCTGAATTAACGGCGCCGTTTCTCTCGGTGGTAGACGGTGGGGACAAAATCTGAAATGGGTCCACCATGACTCCTTAATCACCGCATCCCACACCTGTTGCTTGGGGGCCGCGTCCGATGCCGTTGATTCACACGGGCACACGCCTGGGGGCACAGGGAAGCCGCAGCCCGTCCCATCCCCTCGAGTTTGGGACTTCGGTTGGGTCTCTTCGCCTTCGATTCCGCTTCTGCGCGTTCCTCGCCTCGTCTGGATTTTGGGGTGAAGTGGGGGTTTTGGTTGGGCTTTTGGAATGTTTCGGCTGATGAACATGGCAGCCCAGGTTGCCCAGGTTGCCCAGTACAAGCCGAAGTCCCCGATTTGATGACATGGCACATAGATACGTGGCGCTTGCCGTAGTAAACTAGTAATACATTCATACAATTCCAAAAAAACACGTCATTCATACGAAACAACAGTTATTCTTACCGAGTTCAGATAGCTTTTTATTGAGTCAACATTTCATATTCGTTTTATAAACTAAGCGCTCAATGTATCGAATAACTAAAAAAGATAACTCTTAAAAAAATAACAATCTCCGTTTTTTAATTGTTAACATCTTTTAAGTATAAACTAGTACTTTTATCCGTGCTAACGCTACGAGTTGAAACAAAAATAATATAATGATCGAACGCATATGATTTTTTTAATTATATGAATATAAGGTCTATACTACGTCATAATATAAAAAACAAATAATATAATAATTTAATATTATAAAATTTTATGTAAAAGGGGATAATAATTTTTAAAACAATATGAGGAGTCTCCTTACCATGTGTGAGGAGCTTGGACCAGTCAACCAGTGTGAGGTGATCTTCTTCTGGAGAAGCACAGCGACGAGTGCACATGTTGTTTCGGGTCTTAGCTGTGTGGAGGTGACGGACGAACGCAGCCACCACCTGAAAGTCGTGCGTCATCAGTCGAATCTGCTCCTTCGCCTGCCGTCGCGCGTCGTTATCTACGAGCGGAGGATGGGGCGAACGACGAGGGCCTCACAACCTCGTGTCGGCAGGTAGAGGACGCGGCGGGTGACGACGGCCTCGCATTGGCAGGCAGCAGTGGGCGGGTGACGGGGCAGTGGCCTAGCAACGGCAACGGACGGAGGACGGGTCAGACGGTGATGACTTTGTGATTGAGGAGGGCGCGGCGGCGGCGGCCGGAGGACGCGGCGGCGGCGGCCGGAGGACGCGGCGGTGACGATCTCATGGTTGCGGAGGACACGGTGGCGGTGGGCCGAGGGCGCGGCGGCGAGATCTATGATTGTGAAGGACGGGTGAATCATGAGTCGTGAGAGTAAATAACAGATCAGATTAGATTGACGATTAACTCAATATTGTCACATGGATACGTGGTGTAGGGGTTTATAAAATTGTGTAATAAAAGATTCAAAAATTAGCATCCATTATTTAAGTAAATATAATTTTATTAATAGAGGAAACACACGTGAGTTGTTGGATTTGAGTTAACATAACATTATTATCGTAACTATGGGGATATTATTAGGATGTTGAAATGTTAATAGGGTAGGTGAAAAACGACAGAGTTGGTGCATTATAGGAGTAGAGATAGAGATAGAGATTAAAAAAATAGAATATAATGTTACACGGTACAAAACTAGATGTTAGGTGCTCTTTTGTAAAGTGTACCGTATTTAATTTTTTTTGAGGAGTTTTGCCTTTTAGTTTGGTTATATAGACATGACTTATTGTTGCATATAAACAGCTTTTTTCCTTAGAAAGCGAGTAGGGGCGTTGACAAATGAGAAACCGGGTGTCTAATTTTCAATCAACGAAAATTAAAGAATCCTTTCAATCAATGTTCACAATTATTAATATAATTTATTTTTTTTAAAACAATGTTTTTTTTTCTATAGTCAACGCCTACTTATAGTATAAACGGACAAACGGTTAGTAAAAGGAACTGGTTGCAAGTGATTGAAAATCAAGGATTCCTGTAAGTTCTTACGTAGTAAAACAATCCATCATCCCAACCCAACAACGGCCAAAAACCTAGTACTATGTTCCATGGTCTGGTTTCGTTTTTGCTGCACATGTACATGCAAAAACAACATGACCGGCAAGGCGGCAAGGCAATCGGGCTCGAGAACCAGTATGTCTCTGGTTCTCTCTCCGGGAAACACATAAAAGATGAAATCCGGTGCACTTTATGAGCCCACATGGCAGGCTCGACGGTCCATGTCGAGCCCACATATCTGTCCTCTACCACCGAAACGCATCGGCTGGCCGCGTGTCGCGTTCGCCGTGTGGGCCCGCCGCCTTGATTCTCCTTGCCCGAAACCGGCACGCACTCTGTTTGCGCTGCCCTACCCCGACGCCGAGCCCGAAGCAGGCGTGCCGGTGCGGGTGTTCCGTCAAACCTCCAATAATTTTGTTCGTTAAACTTATAAATGGGTAGTACTAGTACTTATATATAACGCACTCGATATATTATTATAAATCAGCCCACGGCTGATTTTAATTAATAATATGTAACAATCAATTTTAAAATTATATTATATGTACGAACAGATAACATATAACTATATTTTTTTTAAAAAATATTCTCCCTTAGTTTGTTGAGATTTTACAAATCGATCAGCAACTAAATGTGAACTAGAATCTAGAGGGATTTATATTTGAATATCAAAATGAACTGCATACCGACGACTTTAGAAAATGTTCGAAGGTAGAGAATTTAGTGTGTCAACGATCGAAGAATTTAGTGTTATAGCAGCTAAAGAATTTAGTGTGACAATAGTTGAAGAATTTAGTGTGCCAACAAAAATTTAGCGTGGTAGTTATATCTTAGTATCTTGCTACCGGTAGCTCATTAATCACGTCCATATTATAATGAAGTATTTATAAATAGTCTATTTAGATCTACAATTTTTTTTACAAACCTCCAATCATTATGTTAGTTAAACTAATTTTAAAATGAGTATATAATGATGGTCCAAAGTTTATAACAATTAAAATATAATTAACTCATAACAATATAAATTATAATTACTTGATCGTTCAGTGATCATCTACATCTCTGAATTTTGTAATGATACACCGTAGCCTTTGTAGGTTGGATATTTATATCTGATAAGATGTCATTCTCCTAACAGATCTATCCTTCTAAGTCATCACTTGTCAATAACTCCCCTCCTCATACGCTTTGGGTGTTCGACGTATTTTCTTACTACAAACTATTCAGATATACCTTTTTTAATTGGAAGGATTCGAAGAGTCTAAATGTGCCTAGTTGTCTTTTTCCCTTTTTTTTTTTTGCGGGGACCTAATGTGTCAAGTTGGATGATAATAAGGTGCTCAATGATTTCGAAGTATTTTATTGGCGTACGTGGCCTTTATTTTGTTGGTGTTGGGATTGGTACGGCCTAAAGAGAACAAATCAGGGTTGTATTAGACAAGGAGAATCACAACAGAAGCCGATAAGGAATTTAATATTATTTCAAATTACTTCAATATGAAAAGCACAAGAATACCACATACCAGTATATTTCAATTTCAGCACGAACCCGTGAAATAGTAACGTGTTTCCAGCTTGAAAGCCAAAGCTCAAGATGAAGTTTGGGTAGTTTTCTGCAAGCAAACTACCGAACCGACGCCCAGAGTTGAGAGTTGGACGTGTGTAGCGCTCCTCCGTCCGTTTCCTTTCTCCTCCTAACAAAGTCTGGACTCTGGAAGTCTGGAACGGCCGAACGCACCGCCGAGGTGCACGAGCCCCGGGGACGGGACACGCCGGAGCCGTACCACGTCACCGTCACGCCCTCGACACCGCCCACGCTTTTATTATTCAAACCCCCCTTCTCTCTCTCGTCGCCGTCACTCCACCTACCGTTCTCTCTCAATCTTCCCCACTGCCCCGCCACCCACGCTCGCCCCCTCTCCCCCCACCGGTGCCGCTGCCGCTGTCCGCGAGCCCGGACCCGGCATGGCGTCGCCCGCCGTCGCCTCCCCGAGCCGGGCGAGCCCCACCGCCGACACCACAGCGCCCTCGCCTGCCTCCCCTCCTCGGCGCCTTTTGTCGGCGCCGTCCGCCGTCGACGCCTCCGCAGCCTCCTCCCCGGCCTCCGCGCACTCCGGGGACCAGCTACCGGCATCCGACGCTGCGGTGCGTGGCAATTGCGTGCGAATTCGACCACCGGAATATCTCACCCCCTCTCGCTTGGTTTCTGATGTGCCGCGGTTGCTTTCGATCGTGCAGAGCCCGCTGCTGGCGAGCAGGAGCGAGGAGTACAGACTGCTGTTCCGGCTGCCACCCGACGAGGTAAAATTCCACACACGAACCGTGGGGGTCGAGTGATCGATCCCTAGCTGCTTCCTCTGTCTCTGCGATATAAATGTTGACTTTGGGTCGTCGTCGTTCCGTTCTGGGCCAATTTTAGTGTTCAGTGGCCGTAAGACGATTGATTTCGTGGGGGCTTTGACTTTTCGCCCACGGGTCGTTTTCTAGGACAAACCGTATCATGATTAATTTGCTGCTGTACTGCTCCCACTGAATTAAGGCAACCTCGTGCTGTGGAAATTCAGTTTGATGGGCATTTTTTGTGACTTTTTTGATTGATAGTTGATTTGATCACTGTGCGATATGCAAATTTTGAGTGATAATTCTCCATAATTTGAATTCATAGTTGATTGAATTGTAGCGTGGTCTCTCACAATATTTATGGAGGTTGTCTCTTGATTCAAGAGTAATTATGGGCTACGCACACGATATCATTTATAAATTATCTGTCCACTTAATTGGGGTTAAAAATTTAGTTTGATAGTTATATATCTGAAAGGCATGCAATTTGTGGTTGACTTTTTTTCCATCCAGGTTCTTGTGCAAGATTTTAACTGTGCGCTCCAAGAAAATATTCTTCTTCAGGTATTTCTTTGCCACATCTTTTAAAGGAATTTCTTTACCCATGCGAGTGCCATAAGTCTAGTTTTCCATCCAATTAGAGAATCCCGCAAGAGGTTGCTCAAAACAAATTTTTATAATCATTGTTAATTAAGTGATGCCTCACTAATGGAAATAAGCTACCTTCTCTCTGTTGCTTCATTTTGATTGACGTTTTAATTTTTTCTGGCTTGCAAATTTAGAAGGAAATAGTAATAATAATAATAATAATAATAATAATAATAATAATGATAATGATAATGATAATAATAATAATAATATGAATGCATGCAAATTTTGAATTTTGATTTCTACTAAATTTATTTCCTAAATCACCTCTTTTCAGTATTGAAGGGGTCAATGAACAACCATACTTTGTTCTCGTAAAAATATGGCACATAATAATTGAACTAGAGGCATTTGCTGAAATGTAACCATGTTCCTTGTTAAAACCATATAAGATCAAACAACAAAAAATTTCCTCTGTGCTGGTGAATCATCAAGTAAGAAAAATGGAGGGAGCGGCTGCTTGAAATCAAATGTTCATTTGCTACCCTGGCGGTCTTACATGTATTTTTTGAGACTTTTCATTCATTACTGTACCTTCAATTTTATTAAAGCTTAGCATAGTTATCTATATGTCTAAAAATCCAGTGTATTGTCAGAAAACAGTATAATTGAATTGTAAATTTAGTAATTTATTTCATTTGGGAAAAACTATTTTTCTTGGTAATATTTTTTATTGATCTTATGAATGTGTTTTCCTGCAGGGGCATATGTATTTATTTCTTCATCATATATGCTTCTACTCTAACATATTTGGATATGAGACGAAGGTAGTGAATAATCTGAATCCTCTTACATTATTTAATGAACCATCATATAATGTGATATAGTCTACTTAGGTGCATTCTAGAAATCCTCTGACATTATTCCCTTTATCCAGAAAACAATACCTCTGCAAGAGGTGACTGATGTACGCAAAGCAAAGACAGCTGCCATTTTTCCTAATGCCATTGAAATTGTTGCTGGTACTAAAAGGGTGAGGAATCCGTCATGCTCTAAACTTCATGTGTCTGTCATGTTATAGAATATCTCGCACTCATTTTTTGTTATATGCAGCATTTCTTTGGATCTTTCTTGTCGCGTGATGAGGCTTATCGAATTATAGTTGATGGCTGGGAACAGCATGTTAGTGATGCAAAAGTACTCCTTGAACGGCAGGTTAGCAGAGTTTTCTTTCATGACCACATAATGACGTAATCACTTCAAATTGTTATCTTTTATCTCTACCACAGAGGAGCTGCTGGTTATTTCTAGACTATTATTCAAATTTTTTCTTTCCCGCACTGAAGGATGCAAAATCAGCTAGTAGTGAAGAAAATGGTTATGTTTTACTGGAAGGAGCAAAGGAGTCTAAACAAGAAGAGGAAGATTCATCAACCGTAGACAGGTTTTTGCATTCTGAGCAGTAGCACTGACTTCAATTTCGCATGTTCAAATGAAGTTCCTTTCTTCTTTGTATTATTTATTTTTTTTCAAACTTGTTGGGACTGTAGGTCTGTCATCAGTACAGCTGTAACAAGTAGTACTGATAGTGGTGATTCAGAACTAAATATTTCCAAGAGGTTATCAAAAGTGCAGGAAGATGGACTTGAAGAGAACACCATTGAACTTAACCCATTCAATTTGGGTTCAATAAATGATGATGCTCCTAATGGTTTGTTGTGATCTTCTTTTTCCTGTTCGAATTTTTATGTCAATTTGTTGTTCTGCTTGTCATTCCTTGCATTATTGTCTTGCTAATTGGTTGTCATGCCTTTTCTCACAGTACCTGAATCCTACACTATGATCACAGAGTCAAAGTTTCAGGTTAGCTAAATTTCATTTCTGTTAGTGCCATGACTTCATGTTACTGACATCTTAATAACAGGTTTCTGTGGAGGTCCTCTTTAATATGCTATTTTCTGATGCTGCTTTTGGCTTTTTGGATGATTTCCACAAAAAATGTGGTGACAAAGGTCAATACTAGATTATCTTACCTTTATATAGTTATTATATTTTAGTTAAATAGAATTTGAAGTGAATGCTGGGTGACCTGCAGAATTTAAATGCTCCAAATGGTGTTTGGATGAGCAAGGAGTGCTCGTAAGGAATGTCTCGTTTTTGCATCCAATTAAGATTTATCTTGGTATAGCTTTATGCTAAGTTCGATTGAATAAATTGATTGGTGTAGAAACGTTCTGCGACGAATTTCATCATACCAATTTTTTTTTAACTATCCAACTCCTTTAGGTGCGAAATTTGGGACTTGTCAAGAGGTGCAGAAACTTCGTGTTTACAAAAACAGGTTCCATTCTTTCAGTCATGGTGCATTCTTTAAACTTTTGGATGATTATGGAATTAAGTTTTTTAAAAAAAGAAGAAATTTGTGCCTATGTTATTTCAAAGCAGAAGAACTTTTCTCCATAGTTTTATATTAATTACTTGGGTTTTAGTCGATAAGGCTGTACACCATTTGAGTAGATTGTGATGTGCATGTCTATAACTTTGTAACAAGACAAGATACAAAAATACTAGCTTTTGTGTGCTATTCACTGTTACTGTTTGCATTCAGAGATGATTGTGTCCATAGTTTGTGTCTCCATCTGGATAAGAATTGATGGTATTTCCCTTTTTACGCGTCAACAGACATCTAGTGATTCAGACTTCTCAGTCAATTGGTGATGCACCATATGGTGACCACTTCACCGTCGAGGTGAGGAATCCATAATATGGTTGATAAAGTTGGTTTCTCTAGTTTTAGATTTCTTTTTCAGATATGTTTTCGGGATAATTATTTCTACTCTGCAGTCTGCACTAACTGCTCTGGGAAATGGGCACTTAGAATTTTGTGCTTTTTTTGTTATCCAGTCTGGTATTTCTTACTACCTCTGTTTTTTAATTGTTGACCCTTTTTAGTACAAATTTGTACTAAAAAGGGTCAACAATTAAAAAACGGAGGTAGTAGTAAAGTAGCATACTAGCTTGTGACTTAACTGGTGGTAACTGGTGATGGACTTGATTGTGGAACGAAAGCCCAGCAAAAAGATGAAGCAAAAGCTTGTGGTTGGAATTGAAACGAAACGACCTAATTCTAAAAAGCCAACCTCTAGTGTTCTGGGAATTAGACTTGGATGTCAAAAACCAGCATAATGAATGATTTGTTATTAGGATCCGTCTTGATTTTATATCGTGCAAAACCAAATTCCGACTTCTTTGGGTCCTTATATATTACTAATATAAGATTTGTAGTAGGAATATATAAATATCTATTTGCTCTTATTAATATTCCGTGTGAACTCACTGTTATCCATATACAGGGTATCTGGGATGTTGAACAAGACGACAAAGACAAGAGCAGTTGTTTCCTCAGGATACACATTAATGTTGCCTTCTTAAAGAAAACCATATTTAGAGGTATGATATATCCCTTAATGAATTAATACATCCTTGTATCCTGTATGTACCTCTCAATGATCAATACTATGAGGGCCTATTTGGCTTTGCTTTCTGCCAGCTGAATTGGTTCCTGCTATAGTTAAACCAGCTTTTTGCTGTTAGACTCGCACAAGCTAATGTTTTTTTTTTCACTAGAACTTTCATTTATATCTATTGTTTACTACTTCCAGTTTTCATGAATGGAACTAATGGGTCAAAGGATTTAACCATCATGAAATCAATTTGCGTGGTTACGGAGACTCATATGCAGATCTTTTAGTTGTGGATCAAAATTCAATGCCTGTTTGAATTTTTCTTGTGTGGAGTTGTTTCAAAACTATCCTTGTCATTTTATTTTTGCGCAACTAACTCGGAAACATTAATGTATCATTTTATTTTAAACGCATGGCATTTCTGCTGCTTATTCTTTTAAACCTCTAAATCTCAGGGAAAATAGATCAGTCAACCAAAGATGAATGCCGTGAAGTTTTTGGCCTCTGGATTAAGCTTGTATGTCTTTTTTGGATCCCATGATGATATTCTACTTGGTGTTTGGATGGTGAACTATATATTATATTTATTTTTTCCCATCGTATATTTTTAGGGTCACGATCTTTTGAAGCAGGAAAGCAGCTCTCAGTCGAAAGGTTTGTATATAAATGTTCTTGTGTTGATTGTTTTTCTATAGTTTTATCTTTTCTTCCTTTGATCTTTAACATCAAACACCAAGCTCCTAACCAGTTAAATGAGACCATATCTATATGCTGCTACAGGTGCTTCCAGCTCGACAAAATCCGATCTTCAATCAGGGGTTGCAGAAAACGCAGAAAATACTTTGGAAAATACAGTGCCAGAGGTGACTTGCACGCAAGATGAATCTGGTGTTAGAACCCTCATTTCTCCTATTCAAAATCAGCAACCGGGAACTGGAAGGGATTCTTCTACGCCTTCTCCTTCACAAGAACTGTGGGGTTCACTTGTATCGTATATGAGGTCAAGCCAATTTGGTCCGATGCTAGCAGTGGCACTAGTGGCCTTAATTGTACTAATGCAGGCAAGTACTTTTGTCCATTTGTGTGTAATACTTTACTTCATTGGGTACAATCCTGCTGTATCTTTCTTGCTATTTTCCATAAGAAAATTTTAAAGTGACAATGAATTAAACAAAATTTGAGGCAGGATATGGTAACTAACACTGGGTTGTTTTGACACTTTCTTTGTTGCAGATAACCATCATGATTCTATTAACTAGATCGCCCCAGGTCCAAATGGTCCCTCCTGGGGCCTCCATGGGCAGCTTCAGCAGCACAGAAAGTATAGAGTGGGTGCGAAAGCGAATAAGCTTACTAGGCGAGGAAATGCAGCTAGCGGAGAAGCACATGGAGCGGATGCGACATGAGTTTGACTGGCTCAGGTCCCATCTAGAGAGACTGGAAAGGCTAAGGGGCAGCTTATGACGGCCGTGCTGTGTGCATACAAGAGGGGTGAATGCGGAAGTGAATACAACTCAGAGACGTAGGAGCTTAGTGTTTTGTTCTTTCTTTGTTTAGAGCATCCAGTTATAGACAGAAGGATAATGTTACAGATCTACTGTTAGAAATGTTGTCATGAGGCAAAGAAGTGACATTCTGGTGTATGCGCTGTAAATATCCAGACCTTCTCAGTATCATGGATGGTGTAAAATATATTATGAAGATGTGCCGTACGATTAAATTCTCCAGTATACTTCCTTTCCCTCCTGATCATGCTAATCACCTGGCCTGACACTTCGAGTTGCTTTTTTTCTGTTGATAACTTCTCCGATCAGTTTGATTTACACTACACAGCCTTGGGCAGAAACTCAGAATGTGTAATCCAGTCATCCAGAAAACAAATTTATCACTGAACTAATTCGGCACCATGAAGCCAAAACTTGAAACGAATTGATAATTGACAACAGGTAAACAAAAAACAGGAATGATGAGCCACCTGATTCATTTGATTCCACTATTTTAAACTCAGAAACAAAAGCAGTAGCTTGTCTGGAGATGAGAAAAATTTCACCATCGGTACAAAAATCCAAGTGGGATTGAAGCAAAAGTACCAAGATTTTCATATACCCAGCAGGTAGAATGGATTTAAGAATCCTAATACACATAGCAAGACCAGGCTGTTCAGACAAGAAAACTCAACAAGTTTTTTTTTAACCTACTACCATGCACGCGAAAGTCCCATCCATCAGTAGAAGAAACCAAGAACCTTGCCTCCGACATTCTTCCGCCGAGCCTCCTCATGGTCCATAATGCCAGCAGAAGTTGTCAGCACGATGTAGCCAAACTAAACTCAGGAGGGAGGAAGCACAAGTTAGCACATGAAGGTTGAAAGTCAGCTGATGAGGAAAGAAACCAAGAGGTTAATGTAGTCACCTGACGAGAAGGCAGCAGCCTGGCAGTCCATCCCTCGATCTCTTTGACACCCACATCAAAGCGAGGGCTAATGACACCACACTTGTTCAGCCTTCCGTTCAACTCAACCACAATCTTTCCAGCACGGTGATCATCCACGTACTCAAACTCTCCAATGTACCCTACAGGATGAAAACTGCTCAGGAACATAACCCCAACAAATCAAAGAAAAAAAGGGAGCAAATTATTGTAACTGAAAAACCTACCATGACGCTGCATGACGATCAAAAACTTGATGATAACCTTTGAAGAGGGTCGGATCATCACTTGTCGTTTTCCTCTCTTCTCCGCATTGTACATTGACTTAAGCGCATCATTGAGCACACTGACCCTCACCATGCTGACCTTACCTGCATAAGAGCCAACCATAAAGGTCATAAAAACCATCCATGGCAGGAACAATGAAAATAAGTACATAATATGTTTGCCAATTGCCATAACAATGCAAAATCTACGTATGCTAAGAACATGCAGAATACAATAGACATGAGAAACCATCCATGGCAGGAACCAATTGATGAACAGGGATGGTACAGCAAAATAACCATGCTAGCAATGGTATCCACAAACTGCAAATGTGGGCCCAGCAGACATAGAACTGGCTTCATAAAGATGACAACTATGCCAAACTTAAACTATCACAGCCTCATAGATTCAGTACACATTTACTCATTTAGTACAGTGCCCTTTAGAATAATGACGCTGTTGCAGGATAACAAAGAGCTTCATTTTGATTTACTAAAAAGGTCAGTACATAGTCCTTAAAAAATAAAAGCCATCAACCGAACGGTATAAGCTTACAGTCTACCTATCAATATAAATAACATGAATACTCTTTACAAGTGCTATCTGTTGACCATTTGCTATAATTAAAACCTCCCTAATCAACAAAAAAATAACTCAACCACCCTTCTATTAAGATCCCTTACACAGTATGTTACCTCCTCGATAACATAATTTAAATCTTAGGAGTACAACAAGTATGCAGCCTAATTATCGAATGCGTAGAAGAACATGAACTATATGGATATCCAATGTACTAAGTCACCTTGACTAACCACCATGAAATCCCAGTTGAGTATTGTACATAACAGTATAGGCTTCATGAACGATGCATAACACGCGTTTTAAGTAAAAATGGCCTAAAATGCAACGCACAAGAATATCAATCAACGCAATTTTTCAACATAATCAAGATGCAGCAGAAGAGCATGAAAAGTAGCTAGTTCTACTACACATGATGGACACTCCTAGCAAGACGAGATCATCAGATTCGACCGGCGTACAAGGTAAACTACTAGCCATATCAGAGGAGGACCGAGCAATTGGGCGAGGTAGGGCAGCCGCCCTACCTAAAGCCAGCAGAGAGACCCAATCCCATTACCATTCCCGCCTAGGATTACCCTCCAGCCCTCGGACCCTACCTTTCGCAGGGAAGGAGGAAGATTCTCTAGAAGATTGGGGAGGAGAGCTAGGCTCTTACCTGGAGAAGACGCTCTGCCCGCACGAGACGAAGCCGCTGTCGGGTGCCCGCCTCCGCCGCCTTTGCTGCACTGCGGAGTGGAGGACAGGGAGGAAGGGCAGAGGCGGAGAGCGACGGCGCAGTCTAGGGTTTGCAGGTTGGCCGGAGGATTTATATAGTAGGCTGGGACGTTCGGGCCGTATGCGGGCCGACTATTTTGACGGGCCGTGCCGCCTGCCGCCGCAGGGACCTCCTCTGTATCTTCCGTGCGAAAGAAGCACTTGGCACAGCCCACATCGGCATGCACGTTGGATAGTCCATATTCCACAGACGCTCTGAAAAATAATTGTTTCCTGACGAAGGCAGATCCTTTTGCGAGGTTGGCTACTCTCGGTCCCTTTTAAAATATCATTCTTTTTTTTCATATGAATTCAGTACAAACGTAGATGCTCGTATACATGAAAACACGCACAGATACTGTACCCCTGTGGTCACTAATAAAAGATTGAGCCAGCCGTTCTTAAGAATCCACGAAGTCATCCCAGACGCCTCGTTGTCGAAGAAAACATCGCTTACCATCGAACAAATAAATAGCCATAAATGTGATACCCGTGTCAAATCTAGAATTTGAATCCGGTGGATTGGTTCCGCCACGAGGAGCCTAACCTCATTTTGCTTTTAAACTATCATTCTAACATCCAGTTTGCTAGAAACCAGTACCACTGAGTTTTCGTAAAAATTACGTATTTAACATTTTCGTTTTTCATTACAATGGTTGGGTCTAAATGACTTGCCATGAGTTGGGAGTTGGGACGAGACGCTAAAAGGAGAGAGAGAGAGAGAGAGCAGGCTGCAAGCTATCAGTCCACTCCCAAGGAGGGTAACAGGATGAAAGTGAACATGATATCAATGGTTAAGTAATTTTTTTATGACCAATCTATTGTATGAGCTGATTGTTTTATTTACTTTATATAGTATGATATACTGTGTGACACTTACATTTAGCAAGCAGCGGGCTAAATATTAGTCT
The DNA here is from genome assembly GCA_001182835.1 of Oropetium thomaeum. NCBI lineage: Eukaryota > Viridiplantae > Streptophyta > Magnoliopsida > Poales > Poaceae > Oropetium > Oropetium thomaeum. The sequence continues at coordinate 1,807,993 of LFJQ01000015.1, read as the reverse complement.
TGTTCAACTAATTGTATGGCAGTTGACCGAAACAAAAAGTATCACTATTCACAGCACCAATCGAAGCGAACTCATCGTTGCATGTCATTAGTGGATGGATCACGGCGGCGCCACCATCGGTTCGATCAGGTCGCACTCGAAGTTGGTGTGCTCGAGGAACGGCCCCAGCCTGACGAGTCTCGGGATCACCAGGCCGTCGCGCATCGCGCACACCGCCGCGTTCTCCCACTGCACGAGCGCGCCCACGAGCCCCGCGCGCGCCGTCAACGGGAACACGCGCGCCCACCGCTCGGCCTCGTACCCGCGCACCGCGTCGCCGACGGCGCCCGCGGCAGAGGCGCCGGCCAGGTGACGGGCCAGGACGACAGCGTCCTCGAGCGCGCAGCACGCGCCCTGGCCGAGGTTGGGAGTCATGGGGTGCCACGCGTCGCCAGCCAGCACCACGCCCCTGGACGACGCGCGCGGCGCCAGTCCCGGCCAGAGCCAGCGGTCCACGAGCGGCGTCCTCACCACGGCCCCCTCGGGCGTGCTGCCCATCACGCCGAGGAGGTCTGACGGCCAGCCGCGGACGAGGTCCAGCGCCTCCCGCTTCAGCGCCGCCGGGTCGGTGATCTTTGGCCCTGCCAAAAAGACCACCACGGCACCACCGGCATGCCATTGTCATCATACAATTGAGATTTGAGGAGCCAAGTTCATCTGGTCATTTCATATAGTACCTGGGGATTGTCTGTTAAAGCAGATGAACCAGTAGACTTTGGTTGGGGAGACCGGGACGAAGCCAGCACGGACCCCTCGGCCGTAGATGTAGTTCACCTTGGGCTCGAACGGCTGGCCGTCGGCGTACTCCGCGAGCCCCCGGAACGCCATGTGCCCCACGTACCGGGGCTCCGAGAAGCCCATCCACCTCGCGATCCGCGAGTTCACTCCGTCGCAGCCGACCACTGTCTGTTACGGCACCGTCGTTTTCTTTAGTCAAAAGATTGTGAAAAGGGTAGCTATCTGCTAAACTGATCACTCTGTCGTCTCTGCTAAACTGATCACTCACCTTGGCGAGAACCTGTCTCCCGTCTTCGAGTTCTAGCAGAGTGCCATCAGGCCCTTGCTCTGCTATCGACTTCAGTTTCGATGAGAATGATATGGTGTCAGGTGGCAGCTTAGAAGCAAGGGTCTCGAGAAGCACTCTTCGTTCCACTGCCCGGACTTCCTGTCTAAGAAACAAAATGCCAAACCAACTTATTTCTCAGCGGTCTAGGAATGAAGAGCCAAATTAATTGCCAAAAAATCTCAGAGAAGGGAGATGAATATTGCCAGTACCCAGGAGCTTCTTCCTCGAAGGAGAATTCACGCAAAACTCGCCCTCCGCCCGCCGGCGACCGCATCTGCATTCTGCGCCCAGCTGGAAGGTCACAGTGCAGCTCAGAACACGCAACGATCTATGTTGGCTTATTAATGGCTTTATTATGAAAGAAGAGGAGCGCACCCTTGGATGCGGAGGTACTTGGCCCGGAGCTCGTCGGCGACGCCGATGGCGTCCAGCACGCGCCACCCGTTCTTGAAGAGCGTCAGGGACGTGCCGCCGGAGCGCAGAGTCGGGCCCTGCTCGAGCACGGCCGCGCCGACGCCGAGCCGGCGCAGGGCGAGCGCGGTCGCCAGACCGGCCACGCCGGCGCCCACGATGACGATGTTCTCCTCCGACCGCGGCGCCGTCGCTGAGGCGGCCACAACACGGCGGCGGTGACGAGGAACAGAGGAGGAGGAGGGAAAGCGAGGGGAGAAGGAGCTGGAGGTGGCCAGCGCCGGCGCCATGGCAACGGCAGCCATTTCTTGGACAGGAGTTGGAGAAATGGCGCCATATGACTGTTGTGTTGTGACTTGGAAGAGAGGTTCCAAGGTTCGGAAATCTGGAGGACTTGGAGCCACATGTTCCTGAACAAGAGTAGAGAGCAGGCACAGGACACGTCCACGGATGACTTCACCGTCAAATATTTTCGCCCAGCAAGTTTCAAGAATTACTACCGCTACGGTTAGAGTGATCTGAATTTTTAAGTGAACTGTTATTAATATCGACTTGAATAAATTTGATGAGAGTAATCAGAACCAGATGGAATTTCGTTAGGACCTGTTTGTTTTGGCTCCTGCTGCTCAAAAAACTGCTCCAACTCCAATTTTTTAAACAAAACAGCTCTTTTGAGTGGAGAAACAGAAGTTGTTAAAATGTTTGGTAAAATAGCTTTTTCTTAAATTAAGGACCACGTATAAGAGTGGGAGTGAGAAAAAGCTATAATTTTCAGCTCCCACTAAAACTGCTCCTAGCTGCTCACAGCAAGAATCACTCCTCAAAATAAATCTTTGTTTTAGATTCAGCTCTAACAGTTCTAGGAGCTAAAACAAACACACATCCACAGATGACTTCACCGTCAAATATTTTCGCCCAGGAATTTTCAGAAGATTACTACTGCTACCGGTAGAGTGATCTGAATTCTTAAGTGAACTGCTATTAATATCGACTTGAATAAATTTGGCGAGAGTAATCAGAACCAGATGGAATTTTGTTAGTCCACTTTCTTTGCTCAAGAATACTGTGAATTTCTACAACCATCTGCATCTTATGAAATTCAATGTTTTTCCAAGCATCATATGGTACCTGTACCTTAACATTACCCTTTCAGTTCTGCCGGTTTTTTGAAGAAAAAAAAACGAGTGACAGTGACCATCGCGTGCACACCAAAAAGGTGCACACCCGACACCTTTACAGGACCTGAATTTCAAGTACCTAACCCTACATTTTTTTCGTTCTTGACGCTGGCGGCTGGCTAGATCAAAATTCTACTAACCAACGTAACACACACACACACACAAAAAAAAAAAAATTGTCAAGAATGTTGAAAGAAAATAAAATTACTTCGAGTCAGGCAAGAGACACCAGCTTAAATCACAAAACAAAGACATTTCAAATAAAAACTATCGTTGCCTTTTTATTTTAGATCACAGCAGTTGTTTGACAATCACAGTACATCAAACCAGGCACAAAGGCAGCAACATCTAGCTGTTATGCATAACTCTGAGCGAGAGCCAACAGGTAGGTGCGAGACAAAGCTTAAGATTGAAAGAAACAGGCGCAACCCAGTAAGCTCAAGATTCGTAGACCCAGGGGTGAAGGTTGCTCCTCCACTCTGCTAAGCCTTCAGGGAACCAAAGAGCGATCTCCTTCTTCCCGTTCTCCGCTGAGTCACTTCCATGGATAACATTCCTACACAAGAAACAGCAATATTAATACGAGACGGCTTTCAGGGATGCAGGAATCATGATTCATTTTTTTATATATAAAAAAAGTTACAAGATTGGCACGATATTCCACATGAAATGAATTCAACAACCATGGGTTGTTGATAAAACATCTAGATAACTCTACGTTAAATAGTTTGATCATAATGACCGAGTATATTGAATTCCTATGCTTTCCACTATACTATATATATATATATTCCAGATTCCATATCCTCACTTGCACCGATTCTTTGACAAGTCGACTGACTGACATGTGTTTAAATCCAAAACCACTAGCATGGCCAATTACTTAAGCATTAATAAGTTCCAAAAATTCAATCTGAATTCCGTATTAGAAAGACACAAAGGACATCCATTTGCATCAAGCAATAGATTAAAGACAGTAATAAGCAAGTAATTAATGGCACAGATAAGTGTATCTCACCTGCCAACTTCCACAGCATAGTCACCACGGATGGTGCCTGGTGCTGCCTCCCAGGGCCTGGTGGCCCCAATGATCCTGCGGCCAGTCAGCACAACATCCTTCCCTTCCCAAACCATTGCGACAACAGGACCAGAAATGATGTACTCCACCAACCCAGGGAAGAAGGGCTTGTCAGAAAGGTCAGCATAGTGCTGCTGTGCAAAAGACTTCTCCACATTCATAAACTTCATTCCTGCATTACAGCAAGTTCGTTAACACCACCATCTCTTCAACATTACTATTGTATCCAGAACATTCAGGGACGAGTTGTAACTCAAAACAGTAGAACGCTGGTCCAGATCCTGGCCTCTTTTATGTTTTAACCAGAAACGAAATTCTAATCTCTAGTTGGGCCATAAAATATTTCCTTCATACAGTTACAGAGACAAAATGTCCAAAACCTGAGGAAATGGATAACTGAATCCTTCAGATACCGTGACAAAATGTTCAAAGCCTGATGAAATGAACGACTGAATCCTTCAGTTTCCAACAACTGGAAAACAGAAGTAGGAATATGTTCTTTTGGAATTCGTATCCTAGAATCTTTTACTATGTTCTTTACAGTGATACCAATCTGCCGTGCACCGACTTGACAACACATCAGCAGCTGAACACGACTTTCAGATTGCTAGGACCATCTGCTATCCAGGCCAGGGCCCAGAAAAAAAAAACAATCATTGGCACACGCGCACACACACGAAACAAGATCCTACTTTTCAATCAAATCAAAACCTCAATAGAAAATTCCAGCCAACACACCCAAATGTTACTTTTTAGATGCTCAAATGATGATCTGGCTCTTAAAATATTCAACCCATCCTACATACGTCGAGCATAACTTTCGATTATCACCAGACTGCTTTTCAGGTCTACAAGACTACAAATAACAATTACTACATGCCTAAAAAGAAAAAAATCAAGTTTCAGAGCACACTTACCCTTGAGGTAGAATCCTTTCTTCTCGAATCGACTGATGATATCTCCGATCTACAGAGAGAGAGAAAACTCCCGATCAAAACCGACCAGTTATGGCGACGAAACACAAACAGTATCAAACGTAATCGCAGGCGAGACATCAAAGACCAGGACTAATAATCCCAAAATCCTCACTGAAAACAGAACAGAAAACGTAATCGGATTACCAGGCCCCTCTGCACGCCGTCAGGCTTGATCATGATGAAGGTCTGCTCCATCCCGGCAGGAAACGGGAAAGCTGGCGAGGTGCGGTGACGCGATCTGGAGGTTAAAGAAGGGGAGGCGATGCGATGAGCGGATGGGGAAGGAGAGGAGTGGGAGTGCGCGAAAGAGACGGGCGGGGCTTCTTGTTTTATGCAGGGTGTGGACGGAACTGTTCTTTTCCGGTTTTTTTTTTTAATTTTTGAGACGAACTGTTCTTTTCCAGGTATAAGAACCGAATCATTCTCGAGATATTCGCTCAGGGGAACGCAGAAAGCGGTGTGTGTGGGCTTCAGGGGAAACTTGGGCCTAGTAATTTCTGTCAGCCCAGTTACGTCTGATCTCCCGTCGGCCGCATCCGTCTTCACTTTGCTCTCGACCCAGTAGTATCTCTTTCTTTCTTTCTTTCCTTCTTCGTTCTCAGTGTCTTTTTCCTACAGAACCTGACGCTTTATGGCTTACGACATTTTTATCGGTTGAAGCTCAAGAACTAATGAGATTATTGTCAGGTCCATTTTGGCACGCCTTCTTCTTGGTGCACAAGTCTCATATTTTAATAACCTACTAGCACTCAGCTCAATAAGCTATTATGAAAATACTGTGGTTTGTCCCTAACTACTTCTACTCTTCTTCTAGTATGAAAAAGCTAAGAAATATGTAAGTCAAATAATAGGTCCTAAATAAAGCGCACCAATACCTTTGAACGAGCAAAATGGATTTTTTTCGAGGACCCAGCTGCCTATCTTACTGACTCCACAAGGGGGGTCATTTTCAGTTTAATAGAGGCAGCTGATGCTGCCAGCATTGTCCAAAGCTGCGCTGATCCATCCACAATGAAGTGGACTGCACAAATGGTTTCCCCCTTCCTCACACGGAAGATCAGAAGGGAGTTTCAAGAAGATGCGAAGACGACCAGTTTAGGTGGAAATGCAGTGCTTTCTTAGAGCAGAGGCTGCATGCTCGTGTAGGCAAGGGACCGGCTCAGGTCGCTCGACAGTTTCGTGCTCTCTATTTGGAGTTGAAGATAACGAACTCGAATTTTCACACCTTGCTAAACTGTATCGTGAGGTGGTCTGGGCAATGTGGTTGCCGCGCAAGAGGACACGAACAACTTAACGAGATTGTGAATTGCGGTTCCCCGACGATTATTACAAAGCCAATGCAACATGACGGGAAAGGCATGAAAGCAGAACAGCACAAATCGACTGAACAAACTCTTAAATAGGAATACCAATAACTGAATGGATAAAGTCTGCATATATGTAATCTAATCCCATGAATAAACAATCTGAACAGTTGATCGATAGTGTGACACCCCAGGTGTCACCAGGGAAAAGTCGACAAACTATAAACCCTAAATCCTAATTTCACTCAATTTAAAGCAGTTTCAATCATAGAAATAAAAAGAAATATTGTCTAAAATGCTTTAAAGAGACACTATGAAAAGTTTAACAAACAATAGAGCATGTTAGCAAAATCCAGAGAATTCTCAACTAAAAGTATCGAAATCTCGTTAACAAAAAGAAATCCAAACCCTAACTATTGACCATCAAAATTTCCACAGAACCCTAGCTATATTTTTACATAACAATTGAGTACACTTCAAAATAGAATTTTGGGAAATTATTCAAGATTTTTGGAAAAGAATTAGACCTCTTAAAAATTCATAGAAGCTATAATCAACTTAGAAATTCAATAATTTTTAGAGGCCAAATCATGACTTGAACCTTAAATGAAAAATGTTCCAAATAAATTCCTGATCTTGTACAAAAATTTTCAAAATTTTTCGAGCTCGGGAAGTGTGCCGAATTATTGAATCCTTTCCAGCATTAATGAAAAACAAAAAAAAAAAGAAGAAGAACTGTTGCCGGGCGGGCTACAGTACCGCCCGCCCGACAACAGCGAGCAGAGGCGCAGCCGCGCCGCCCGTCCGACACGGGCGTTGCTTCCCCGCACGTCGCTTTGACCGGCGGCACCATCACTCCTTTGGCTCCTCTCTCTCCCCCTACCTCCTCACTCTCTCTTCCTCCCTCCCTCTTCTTCTCTGTCACCTGCCTTGAGCTCGAGCCGCCCGACCGCACCAGTGCGCCGCCTCACTGCCGGCCTCCACCCCTCCCCTGCCCCTACCTCTCCCCTACCCCCCGGCCCCCTATAAAATGGCGCGCAATTCCTCCCCAAACTCCCCCCCTCCTCCAATTTCTCTCCCCCCGCGCGAAGCACCCTCAATTTCCCTGTTTCTGGCCGCCACCCGCCATTGCCGCCGCCTCCACGGCGAAATCCACCCCCCGATCAATTTCAGTCTAATTCTTTCACCAAATCGACTCCCCTCCACCTCGTGAAGCTCCCAGAACCCTCCAATCCTCCGAAGGCGAGCCCCCCTCGACGGAATTCTGATTTCGCCGCCGCCCCGAGGCACCCCCACGGTGAGACCCCCTCTGCCGTGCCCAATCTTGACAACTACCATGTTGCCGAGCTTCGTCATGTCGTGTGGATCATGAAAAGCCAAGGTTCGATGACCGACGACCACCCCATCGTCGGGAATTGGCCGCCGGAGCTCGTCGGAGACTGTTCACTGTTTTTCTTTTTCCTATTTATTTTCCAGATTATTGCTCTGTCTTCTAAAAACCCTAGAAAATCACAGGAAGATCCAAAAATGCCAAACCAAAATTTTTTAGAACCCTCATGGAGAGTACTAATTTTCTGTTAAAACACTTTTTAACAAATCACCAAACATTTGTAGAATTAATTAGAAACACTCCTTTCTGTTTATGAATTTTAAATTTCATTATAGAGCAATGCTAGGGATAACCCTTGATCTACAAGTACACCATAGTGCTACACACACTCTGGAAATTTATGAAGATTTTAGGAATACGAATTGGCATCTAACCCTATCAAATAACCTCAATCTGCCTAGTTTAAATAGCATTTTCTAAAGTACATTGTAAAAGTCATTTTCAAGGTTAGACCCCAAAAGAAAAGTTGTAGATATGGTGCTCAGGAATACTCACATAAAGTTTCATAATTTTATTCTAATGTTTACTAGTGTTTCCTGATTTTACAAGATTTAAAAACAGGAACTTTGATAAATTTTTATAAAATATAGAAAATTCATCTAGGCCCCAACCAAAGTCCAAAATGCTTATTCCAGAGGGTACTACCCACTAAAAATAATCTTGAGAAAGAATTAAAATCTTCATTTTTAACCCTAGTTTAATAGCCGAAGTAATTAAATAATATTAACCGATGAAAAATGTCGTATTAACTTAACTAAAGCTGAAGTTGATGAACATGTCAACTAAAAGTCACCTCATGGGAGTTTAATAGGTTATTTAAACACCATTTCCAGATTAAGAATTTAATTTAATCAACGGCGTCGAGTAATTAGGGTTAACCCTAATTCTAGGCGTCGCTAATCTAAACCCTAGGTCACTATTGATAATGATAACCAATTTCATTTTCATTAAACTTATCATAATCCTACTGCATCATGTAGATTCTGACGCTAACGAGGTAGCTGCCGATCCAAGTTCTTCGACCCCCGCCGAAGAAGTCGACATCAACACCGAAGAACCAGGCAAGCCCCGGTGCACAACCGAATTTCAAAGTTTTACTTTTATAACTAAGTGTGTCTTGTTTGTGCATTAGGTGCTAGGAGTTGATTGAAACCCTAGTTGCATTCGTTTCCCATAGGAAATCCTGACGGTAGCTTGTTTGGATACCCCTAGTCTGCTAGGCTTAGCAGGTAGTTGCCGGTAGAAGTCGAGCAGAGTGGACGCTGCTCGCGAAAGGATAGGTTGTTGATTGAAACTATTTCATGAGATGGGCCACACGAATGTTAATAAGTAAGAAAGATAAAAGTTTGAGGGTCAGACAGGATACAAAGTAGGTCGGCGACTGGACTAGGTCCAGGGTGACCGTAGACTTGTCTGATCCGTGTGGTCCGAGACTGATCGAGTGTTGAACGTACTGGTCGTATGCTGGGTGTTATGGGCCCCAGTAAACCTACGTAGCCTGGTGATTGCAACGTCGAACCTGTCCTACGGTGTCTGACTAGGAGGAGATCTGGGGTGGGCAGCGTGGGAACTCCACAGGAACCGTCTGGGACGTGTTGTCTGGTGGGACGCGGCGCTGCTAAGGCAGGCGTAGGAGGGAATTGACGTTGCAGGAGCTGGTGTGAACGGTTGCCACGTGCGAGTCTGGGACACGCACGTGTCGTACGGTCAGGTTTCCCCCTGCAGGGTATAAAATCGTTTCGAACCGCTGTCGCTCCCAGTTAGTGAGCATGCTCGTGAAACGCACCACATTTTAGTAAATAGGTTGAGACACCATGAGAATGAATTATGAATATTTAATACTACCATTGTTGATTCTGTCATGTTTGTTTAGCTCATGCTAACTAAATTTATTTTTTCTAATCACTTAATCTGATGGTAAAAATTGACAAGAGTAGTATAGGCTGCGAGTCCTTTTAGCAAGTAAACCCTCTCGAGTCAGCCTACATGTCTAGGAGTCGGCTGTAGCCAGCCATTTATCGGGTAAGCCTTGCTGAGCTTCTTAGAAGCTCACGCGTTAGCGTTTTGTGGTTTTCAGGCTCCGTCATGCAGGAACCAGCAGGTAGCTTCCGTTGGGAGGAGCCTCCCCTCGAGTTTGGGAACCTCCAGTGGGAGTTGTGCGAGTCGCCGCGTTGATCTGTTGAAGTGGCTAGTAGCATGACGCCCGTGGGCACGGCGCGTGCTTTTGCTTAAGTCCGAGTGTCGGAGTTGTAATAGTTTTAGTCTTCCGCTGTTATCGTCTTTCAAAACTGTTGCGCACTCTGAACAATGTAAGACTTAACTTTCAATATTATGAACCAATGATGTATTGAATCCTCTTTCCTTGTAAATTATTGCTGTTTATCCCTGCCTGTGTTGTATCGTGTGTACGCTCGCTTCGCCGAGTGTTGCCCAACAAGATCTTGACTTAACGACTGACCGGATCCGTCCTGAGACAAGGTTTTCTGGGCGGGTCGTGTCAGATAGGAAGGTGATCAGTGAAATAACTGAATGGATACAATCAACCTAACTCAAAGTGTTCGGAGCATCAACTCGCGATGAAGAATTAGCATTACAACTAGCTACAACCAAGCAATCCAGGAGGAGCTTTTACATATAGTTACATCAGGGATCACGTAGCGAACATCAGCAAATCAACGTGTGCGTGGGGCTGGCTGGGGATGAGCTCCTCAGGACCAGCCGATCAGGTAAGGTGTAGGGAACACCGACCGTCTACAATGATGACTTCCGGTGGCGAGGGCCGCGATCACTTATTGGTCGTCAGAGAGCGGAGCGTGCACCGGCTCGATGGCGGCGTCTTGCTGCTGGTTGTTGCCGAACAGAAGGCTCTCGTAGGCGTAGTATGCTTTTCGATCCTCTCCGTCAGGGACCTCAAGTGTCTCGTAGTCCTCCTCCGCCATCAACATCTTGTTCAAATCCTCAAGCTTGGCCTCAAGCATGACCTCAAGTGTCATGCTGGCCTGATGTGTGGTCTCTGGCATCGGCTGGTTTTCCTCCACCGGCACCGTCTCCGCGACGACCTCCGGCGACACAGCAGCGCGGCGCTCGATATCCTCCTTGAACGCGGCATAGTAATTCTGGAACTCCTGATCCGTGACCTCCGGAACATCGTCATCGTAGTCGATATTCAGCATGTCGCAGAGCCGGAACTCTGGCTCGATTTCCTCCAAGTTGTGCACCATCTGTGCGACGTCCGGCACTGCGGCGTCCTGGTGGCACGCCTCCGTGAGCACGGCGGGATCGTCCTGCTCGAATAACTCCTGCGGCACCCGCTGGCTCATTTCCTCCACGTCGTGCGTCTCTCCGAACACGTGCGCCGCAACCTAGCAAAACAAATTTCGGTGAGTTCCGAAATTAGACCGAACTGAACCAGAGTTTAATTAGCAGATCCATACAAACCTCTCCAAGCACCGGCGCGTGCAGCGGCGGCGGCTTCGGCGGGCGTTCCTTCACGTGCAACGGCGGCTCTGCGAACATTGGCGCCGCCGCCGCCACTTGAACTTGGACAGGCACAGGCAATGGATCGTGTCCACCGGCTTCCTGGGTCTGGTGGCGCGGCCTCCTCGTGGTGGACGTCTCTCCGAACTGGAGCGCCGCAACCTAGGAAAACAATTTCAGTGAGGTCCGAAACTTCGACCGAAATGACCAGATCGAGTTTAGCAGATTCATGTATGTATGTATACCTCTCCAAACACCGGCGCGTGCAGCGGCGGCGGCTTTGGCGGGCCTTCCTCCACGTGCAACAGCGGCTCTGCGAACATCGGTGCCGCCGCCGCCGCCGCCGCTTGATCTTGGACAGGCACAGGCAGTGGATCGTGTCCGCCGGCTTCCTCGGTCTGATGGCGCGGCCTCCTCGTGGTAGACGTGGACGTCGCCGCAACAGGATCGTCGGCCGCCTTCCTCTTGTTGCTGCGCCCAGGGCCTCGAGGCGATCTGTACACCTTGCAAAGGACCGTGTCGCCATCTTTGTTGTCCACCAACCCGTACTCTGCCATGATCCATCCGGGCTTCTCGACGGCCTTTGGTCCGATCTTCACGTGGTATGAGAACTTCTGGACGTACCCGCCGCCATCCACCGGGTTCTGGCGGCCCTCGACGTGCCAGCACTCCTTCTCATCGGTGCCTGCGATGGTTCGCGCCCTCTTCTTCGTGGACTTGTGCAGGAACCGTACGGGACTGAAGAAGAACCATTGCCGGCCATCGCCGGCTTCTTTCGTAGACACGCGAGCAGCCTTGGCGTGAGTGCTGACCAGATCCTGGGGCCGAGCAGAGCAGACGTCGGCGTCCAGGAAGTAGGCGGCGTTGGCGTCGTCGCTGAAGTTGCCCTCGAGCCTGGCGCGGAGGTAGCGTTGGACGAGTTGCTTCTCGCTGGGGCAGAACGAGAACGACTCGTCGTTTCCCGGGGCGGCCATCTCCGCCGAGAGCAGCGCGATCGACGTCGATGGAGATGGATCTCCGCAGATCGGATCAACTACGTGCGCCGCCTGCCCGCTTGTGGAAGAAACGAGAGAGGAAGAAACACAGGGCGGCGGCAGGAGAAGGTTTTCGCGAGATGGAAGCGTCCCGTTTTATTAAGCGAGGGGGCAGGGGAGACGAGGCGGGAAGGTTTGGCGCAAATTTTGATTTGGATTAAAGGTTTTCGCGTGATTAAGGAGTAACTGCGTCGCAACTAAGCGATCGGGCAGTGGGTTTCCTTTTTTGTGAGTCCAAACTGGCGGTGTTCGTTGCCCGTTGCAGCTGGATCCTGCTGTTGTTCACCAAAATGTCCAAAAACGAGACGGGTTAAATTAAAACCTCAACGTTACCTTCCTTTGCTACTTAATATTCCGTTACTTTTTGATTGCGTGGTAGCTTCGGATTAAACAAATTGATTGTGTGGTAGCTTCTTTATTTGTGTGTCGTCGATGCTCAATCCGATCTGCAGCTAACGTGAGCGCCACAATCTTGGTCACAAATAGGAAAACTTTTCAGCGAAATTTCATTGAAATATCCAAAATTTCTCCTTTCTCTTTGAGGTCCGAAATGAATGAAATTGTGTGTTTTACACATTAACAAGTCCAGATTATCATGTTTCTATACAATCAAGATGTTCTACATCTTGAAGACAATTTCTTAGAAACCATGTCAATTTCTTTTAAAATAATCTCTTAGAAATCAAGATATTTAGGTGGAAATGCAGTGCATTCTCAGTGCAGAGGCTGCATGCTCGTGTAGGCGAGGAACATGTGTTCTCTGCTTTTGTTCATCTGTCAGCAAGGGATCGGGTCAGGTCGTTCGACAGTTTTCGTGTTCTCGGTCTGGAGATAACAAACTCGAATTTTCACACCTGGACTCCCCCTCCCCCTCCCCGCCGCCGGCCACCCCGCCCCCAGCGTCCACCATAGCCTCTCCCAGCAAGCCCCCCTCCAACCTCTCCCCCCTTGCCCAACCCTTCTTCCCGTCCGGCTTCCTTCCCGGCCGCTCCAAGGAGTTGCACTGGCAGGACCCGGACTCCTCCGACGAGTCATGAGCCTCGCGCCGGTCCTTCCGAGATGCGGTTCTAGGCAAGTAGAACAACACAAATCGACTGAACACATTCTTACAAAGGGATACAATACGGATTGTCGATCTTATTAGCCATTGTGAATTACAATAAGAAATAAATTTATGCTTCAAGCGTACACTGTGTGCACGTACTGACTGAACCGTAAGCAACAAGTGAATGAACCAAATCAACCTAGATGCCAATAATGATTGATTCCAACATTACATAGATTCCACATACATTCCATACGTAGAATATTCTACAATAAAGCTAACTGTTACAGAGATCATCTAGCTATCAATCAGCAAATCGACTTCACGGTGTGATTACAGGGATGCGCACTGCTCCATGTCGTCAGGAGCATCAGGTGCAGGGGACGTCAGGCGCGCCGCCACCGCATGGATGCGGATGCGGGCAGGACATCCAAGGGTTGTTGAGGACGGCGGTGCATTTCGTGAAGAGTTGCGGAGATCTCCGTGAGCGGACCGTGCACCGTCGTCTGGACGGCGGAGTCCTGCTGCTGCTTGTCGTCGTCGTCGTTGTCGAAGTAACCCAGAAATGTCTTGAGGAACACTTGAGGGTCCGCGCCTTACTGGAGTTGGAACGTCGTCCCGTCGTCGGCATCCTCAGCCATCAGCAGATTCTAAACCCTCCAAACACCGGCATGTGCAGCGACTCCGGCAGGCCTTTCGTCGCCACGTGCAACGTCTCTGCGAGCCCCGGCGCCGCCACGTGATCTTGGACGTCGTGGTCGTCTTTCTCTGTCCGGCGGCGGCGAGGCCTCCTGCTAGGCCTAGGCGTCGCCTCCTTGAGATCGTCCGCTGCCTTCCTCTTCTTGCTGCGCCCAGGGCCTCGAGGCGATCTGTAAATCTTGCAAAGAACCGTGTCTCCGTTTGTGGTGTTGCTGAAGGTGTACTCCGCCATGATCCATCCGGGCTTCTCCAAGACGCTCCCGATCCTCACATGGTACGAGAACTTCTCCACGTAGCCGCCCCCTTCCACCGGTTTCGGGCGGCCCTCGGTGTGCCAGGACTCCGTGTCGTCGGTGCCGGCGATGGTCCGCGACTTCTTCTTCAGGGAACCGCCGAGGAAACGCACGCGGCTGAAGAAATACCACTGCTGGCCGTCCCTGGCATCTTTGCAGGGCACGCGTGCTGGCGTGCGGTCGCGGACCACCTCATCGGGGCGGGCAGAGTAGACGCCGGCGTCGTGGAAGAAGCATGAGTCGGGGAGGTCGCCGAGCTTGCCCTCGATCTTCGTGCAGAGGTAGTGCTTGACGAGCTTGCCGTTGCTGGGGCTGAAGAAGACGTCGTCCTCGTCCTCTCCTGGGACGGCCATCTCCGTGGCGTGGATCGAGACGTACGGCGAGATGAAGCTCTTTGCCGTCGCCGATCGACTACGGCACGCGCAGCAGGGGATACCTCTCGGCTGCCGATCCAATCCAGTAGGGCAAAATTGGATCAACGTAATATGGGTTGTTGTAGGAGAGGGGTGATGGCGGCACCCTTTTAACAACCCAACATGGAAATGGGAACTGGGAAGGCACGAGATGGCTTGGTTTTGGACTTTTGGCTCCAAGACGAAAACGCGTTGGATTTAAGCCATAGCGCACATTGCGGCAGAGGTGGGCAGTTTCCTTTCTTTTTAAAAAATTATGAATTCTGTTTATAGTTTTCTTATTCTGTGTCGCCGCTCCCATCGTTGTGAAACCCGATCGGCAGCCAGCGTGCACGGCAAGTTGATGAAGTTTAAGGCCCCTGCCCGTGTTAAGAAAGCCTAGACATGAATGTCTTCACGATTTGAAATATCATCTCTGTTATGAAAATGCTCTCATACGAGAACCTAACACTATTGTACTGCAACTGCAAAGTTTCTTGCATTGCTCTGCTCCCATGTTTCAGCTAAGTATATATATATGGTCCATTTTGTTCCTCTACCTGACAAAGCTTAAACAACTCTATGCATAGTACCATGTTTCTTGTCTAATAACTTCGTTCAAATCACCTTTTTTTTAAAAAAAACTTCGTCCAAATCTTGGAAAGGCAAGGCATTTTAGGGAGCAATGAACCACTCCCTACTTCAGAGTGGATCCTACCGTTGTTTACCAAATTCTTGCAATTTCATGATGCCGGCTGATATTTTACTGCCATCTGCTAAAAGAGCAACATGTAGTTCTTGTTCAGAAGTGTTCGCTTCATAGTTAGAAATAGGAAAGCGTTGGTTGTAAAATTCAGACTGAATGTAGGAAACTGCTCTGAACATTCTTTAGAGTTTTCAAAGCAAGAGGAACATATGAATAAATGGAACACAACTGGAAAGAATCACCAACCATATGAAAGTTGCAGTGTTTGTTCCATGAACGAATCATACTTGGCGTTCTTGCCCTTTTTTATGTTGCCAAAAGAGTATGCATGTCAGCTTGTTCTGATTGCTTGCAGGCTTGGGTTCCAGACGCTGAACCAATAAGTTTGGGTTGAATTTTGTTTGCATAGTTTCTCTCTGCATCATATTTTGAACAGCTATTGTTAAAGCCCTTCAAAAGCATTTCAAAAAAAAAAAAAAACGAAAAAAAGCCCTTCAAAAGCAAGAGGTCGCTTTCCAATTTAAACAGTACATCAGTGGACAGTGTTTATTGCACCAGTTAGTTACAGATTTTTTTTTTTTAAAAAAAACGTAGGAGAACTGCGTTTCATTGTATTAAAGAGAAATAAAAGGGGTCCCCAACAGGATCCTCATATGGGGACCGAATACGAATGAGGCTTTTACATAAGTTCAAAGAACGACAACATAGCGAGCTACTCAGACACGACCTAGCTAAACTAGTTTACAAACATAATCCTAAGACCTTTCAGTTTCTTTGCACCAGCCAAGCACCAAATGTTGTGCTCATCCTCGACCTTGCTCATAATCTTGTTAGCGGAGGGAGAAATTCCCTCAAACACACAAGCATTCCTATGTTTCCAAACAATCCAAGCGCCAAGAATAATGAGAGAATTCACCCCTCGTTTATGCTCTTTATTAACTCGTCGCATTGTCTTGCGCCACCAATCAGCAAAGTTTCGCTCATTTAGTTGAGGAACTAATTGTGCTAGGCCCAACGGATTGAGCAACCTGAACCCAACTTGTCTTGCCACCACACATGTTGCTAAAAGATGTTGAATCGTCTCATCTTCTTGGTCACATAGAGGGCATTTTTCTGGATCAGAGAGTCCCCTAGCAGCTACTCTATCGGCTGTCCAACACCTATTTCGGATGGCTAACCATAAGAACATTTTGCATTTGGCTGGGGCCCAGGACTTCCATAACCTCCGCCAAGGCTCAAAGATTACAGCACCCTGAAAATAAGCTTTGTAGGCAGATTTGGAAGAATAACACCCGCTTGCATCAAGCCTACAGATATGACGATCCTCTTGTTCAGACAGTGTAACATCCAAGAGGCAGTCCCATAACCACAAAAATTCTCTAATACAATCCCAAGACAGACCTCCTTGAATGTCCCGTAGCCATTCCTCGTTATGGAGAGTCTACCACAGTCCGTTTCTTACGGATTCTAGGAGACACACAAGCAAAAACAGCTGGCGCAAGATTTTCAATTGAGCAACCAAGCAACCATCGATCAGTCCAAAACAAAATATTATTTCCATTCTCCACCTCCGTAGTGACTGCAATGGCAAATAAGGCTAGCGTATTAGGATGCAGAGGAAGCTCAAGATCAGTTCATGCCCGGTCAGCTCTAGTCTTTTTTGAACCATTGCCACCTGATTTGTACAGCCCACGCCATCACCTCTAAATTCTGAATGCCTAAGCCTCCAAAATGTAATGGTCTCTGTACCTTTTCCCAAGCCACTAAACAACAACCACCATGGGCCTTTTCTTTTCCCTACCATATAAAACCTCTCCTGATGTAATGGTCTCTGTACCTTTTCCCAAGCCACTAAACAACAACCACCATGGGCCTTTTCTTTTCCCTACCATATAAAACCTCTCCTGATCTTGTTAACCGCTTTGATAAACCACTTGGACACGCTGATGGCAATTAGTAAGTAAACTGTAATGATGGAGAGAACAAGCCGAACAAGCGTGGCGCGACCCGCCCTATTCATGAGAGGCCTTCCAACCTGGAAGCTTATCTGCAATCTTTTTCTCAATCCATGGCTTTAGATCCCTGATGGGTATAATTGACGACTGACTGAAACTCCACAGCTATCTCCTACTAGAAGACCATCGGGTAATTCAGACTGAATACTAGGAAGTCCTCTGAACATTATCCGGAGACCGGAGTTACCTAAATTAAGTATCATTATGCACCAATTAACCTGTCAAGAAAGTCACCCCAGTCTGTGTAATGCGTACCAATATCCAACATATCCTCTTATGCATGTTGCAGAAAAATTACGCGAGTAAATTAAAGATTATAAGTTGTCAAAGCAATATGAATAATTTGAATAAAGCTTTAACTTAATACCAGAAGGACGTTTGGTAAGAATCACGAAACGAATAGAGGAGCTGTTACATCCATCTTACAATTACACTTGGTCACCAAAGAGTTGTTATAGACGGTTCATGACTTAATCGAACAAAAAGAGACTAATCATGAACTTTGAATCTGTGCATAGAGCTGCGCAAAAGCTGCTAGTATCCCTCGAGCTAGGCAGCCAGGATCTCGTGCCCCATCTTTGACAGGATCTTGCGAACGACTTGAAAACTCTTTGCTGCCATGGTTGGCCTTGCCACTGGTTCGGTCTCTGCTGGAAGGGCACGGATGTGGCGCAGAGCTTTCCCGTTCTGGTCTGTCTTGGTGTCCGCTTCATCTTTGAGGGGTGGTTGTCTTGGAGTCTTCCCTGCCGGCTTCGGCCTTGGTTCGGATTGCATCTTCCAAGTCTTGAATGCGGCGGCCTGTGTGGGCTTAGCGGCGCCTGGTGGCAGTGGATCTCGGGGCTTGGTGGCGCGTGAGGGCATCGCTGACAAGTTCCCATCGGTAGGCTGGAACACCATCTCTGACACGGTCTTGTTGCTGTTCATCGTCCCCAGCGACCGCTGTGTCTCCAGTGCAAGATAGGGGGTGAGGCCCAAGGACTCGCCTGCTGTGGTTGGCCTTGCTTCAGGCAGCTTCTCGAAACTCTTGGACGCTGCAGCGGACACTGGCTGAAACGGCAGCGGTGGAGTCGGTGGAGATGGCTGCATTGGCCTGACGTGGTGGAGCGGTACGTGGACATCGGAGAATGTTAGAATCTTGCCAGAGAATCGACGACGCCGCACCGCCGACGAGCTCTAGGCCACAACACGTAACACGCAAAATCTCACGCGAACACGTAGAACACGATCTCGAATTGGTGCTGCAAAACTTGGCGGTCGTTTAGGTGTCTATTGTCATGTTTATATAGTACATATACATGGTAAGTAATACTTACGGATTCCTAATTACCAACTAGTCCGATTCCTAATTATCAACTAGTCCTATCTAGGTGAGTACTAAAATTACTTCACACCCAAGGATTATTCAATAAATCTCCTCCTAATCCTGTTGTGCTCACTAACATTGATGAGCCCAATCTTGCTGCGCATCTCATGAAACTTTAGCTTCTCGAGCGGCATTATCAAGATGTCGTCGAGCTGCTCTTCACTTCAAACGAACCCGATGTTGATCTTCCCGTGTTGCGCAGACTCCCGAACCAGATGATACTTTACCTCGATGTGCTTGCTATGTTCATGAAGCACCGGATTCTTCATCAATGCGATCGCCGACTTGTTGTCCACCTTCAACATCGGCGCACTCGCCTTCTTCCCTTGCATCTCGCCCAGCATACGAACAAGCCAGATTGCTTGGCATGTCGCGTTGGCCGCAGCGATGTACTCTGCCTCACAGCTAGACTGCGCGATGACCTTCTGCTTTTTTGATTGCCAGGTGATCGGGCTCCCTGCCAAGAAGAAGATCACCCCAGTCGTACTCTTCCTTGCATCCACGTCGCCGGCAAAGTCGCTGTCCCTGAACCCAGTGAGCATAGGTTCGCCGCCCTTCTCCCTGTTCAGCCAGATGCCCCAATTTTGCGTCCCTGCCACATCCGGAGGATGTGCTTCACCGCCGCCATGTGATCCTCACGTGGGTCTTCCAGAAACTGACTCACATAGCCAACAGAGAAAGACAAGTCGGGACGAGTGTTCACCAGGTACCTCAGACTCCCGACGATGCTCCGATAGGTCGTGGCATCGAACTTTGGCTTGTCGCTCCGCTTACCCAGCTTCAAGCGCGTCTCCATTGGAGTTTGACATGGATTACACCCCGCCATGCCACTCCTCTCGAGCACCTTCGCCGCGTATGCTCCTTGGCTGAGTGAGATTCCTCTGGCAGTCTGCCTCACCTCAATACCGAGGTAGTAGTGAAGCAGGCCAAGGTCACACATCTTGAATGACTCCGCCATCTGCCGCTTGAAGCGCTTGATCGCCTTGCCGCTTCCGTCGGTGATCACCAAGTCATCAACGTAGACCCCGACCACCAGCTGTGCACCGCCACCTTGCTTGACATAGATGGCGTGCTCAAATGAACTCCTCCTGAAGTCGAACGACATCAGCATGTCATCAACTTCGCGTTTCAGGCGCGCGGTGCCTGATGTAGACCGTACAACGCCTTGTAAAGCTTGTACACCTTGTGCTCGTTGCCTTCATTGACGAAGCCTGCTGGCTGCTCAACATACACCTCCTCCTAGAGATCGCTGTTCAGAAATGCCAATTTGACGTCCATGTGGTGCACTTCCCAGTCCTCGTGCGCCGCGAGAGCCATGAGAAGGCGCACCATATCCAGCCTTGCCACCGGCGCAAACACCTCGTCGTTATCGATGCCCTGCCGCTGGGCGTACCCTTTGACCACCAGCCGCGCCTTGTACTTCGTCACCGCCCCGGTCTGGTTTCTCTTCACCTTGTAGACCCACTTGAGCCCAATTGCTCGCCATCCTGGCGGGAGATCGACCATGGACCAGGTCTGGTTCTCCTCGATTGAATCCATCTCCTCGATCATCGCCTTTCTCTAGCTGGGGCTGCGCTCTGCTTCGACGAACCAGGCAGGCTCGTCGGAGCTCACCACAGCTCCTCCGCGACCAGCACCCGTGGTGCCAGACCACGCGGCGAAGCGTCCCCGATGATGTCCTCCAACTTCGGTACCGCAACGGTGCATCCTCATCATGATCGGCATCAAGATGGTCGTAGCCGCCCGCTCGGTGGTGTTGCGAACTCCACCACATCCTCCTCTTCATCCAATGGCACCGCATCCACGCCGTGGTGCGTCGCCATCGACGTAGTAGATCTATCCTCTTCAGCCGCATTGCCAAGTATCTCGACGGTGCCCTCAGCCACCGGAGACACCTGACCACCGACGACGTGGTCGTCCACTCTGAACTCATCGTTGCTGACACGTTCCTCTTTCCCCTCCACGCCTTGGCCCCAGTCCCACTGGGCCTGCTCGTCGAACACAACATCGCGTGTCACGTGCACGTGCTTCGTGGCCGGATCATAGGCTCTGTAGGCCTTTGATTCGCGCTCATAGCCGATGAAGATCATCTTCCGGCTGCGGTCTTCAAGCTTCTTAAGGTGCCGTGTCGTGTTCTGGACGTAGATGATGCAGCCGAACGTCTTCAGGTGGTGCACCGCCGGCTTCTTCTCATGCCACGCCTCGAATGGGGTCATGCCCTCCACGCTCTTCGTCGGACACCAATTCAGGATGTAAAAGGCGGTCACCACCGCCTCACCCCAAAACCAGCCCGACAGTCCCTTCGCCTTCAGCATGCTCCTAGCAGTCGCCACCACTGTGCCATTGCGCCGCTCCACGACGCTGTTCTGCTGCGGGCTATACGGAGCAGTGTGTGGCTGACGAACTCCCTCCGCCATGCAGTACTCCGTGAACTCTGTGGACGTGAACTCGCCGTCCCGATCGGTATGGAGCGCTCCCATCTTGAGCCCCGTCTCAGCTTCAGCCTGCGCCTTGATCTCCTTGATCGCCGCCGGTGCGCAATCCTTGGATGAAAGCGTCGCCACCCACATGTAGCGGCTCTTGTCGTCGACGAACAGCAGGAACTACTTGCTTCCGCTCGGAGTTGCCGGCGCGATTGGTCCGCACAAGTCGCCGTGCACCAGCTCCAGCACGCGCTTCGTCCGATATTGCCCCAGCTCCGGAAACGATGTCCGGCGCTGCTTGCCAGTGATACAAGCGTCGCATGGTCGGTCCACCTGACCAATCATCGGCAGCCCACGTACTAGCTCCTCCCGAGCCAACTTGCGCAGCGCCTCCATGTTGACATGCCCAAATCGGGCGTGCCACCGCCACGCCTCCTCATCGCCGCGCGTCGCTAGGCATGCTGGCCCAGCCACCTTGATCCGTAGCATGTACAGGCGGTCCTCGCCCCGCCGGATCTTCACCAGCATCCTCCCATCTGGCTCGCGCACCTTCATCAGGCCATCGTCGATGTTGACCTTGTAACCGACTTCATCCAGTTGGCCGAGGCTCACGATGTTCGTTGTCAGCCGAGGGATGAATTACACCCCGGAGAACGATCGGATCTCGCCCGTCTTGCACACGAACTCCATATCCCCCGTCCCTCGATTCGCACCACGGAGTCGTCTCCAAAACGCACCGTCCCGAGCACCGCTCGATTGAGTTGCTTGAAGGCAGCTCTGGATCCGGACATGTGGTTGGTGGCGCGGGTGTCCATGACCCAGGCAGCCGCATCACGCTCGCCTCCATCCTCGAGGTGTGCGAACACCTTCTCCTCGTGGAGCTCGACCCGGATCTGACCGCCAGTCTTCTCTCCGCCACCAGATTCGCCATGGATCTTCTCACCGGTCGTCGTCGACGCCTCGGACCTCTCGTAGCTCGGTGGGGTGGCCGCCGCGCACGGCAGCGCTAGGGTTGGGGATGCCGTGACGAGTAGTAGCGTGGCATCTTCTTCATCTTGGGCGACATGGGCCTGCTCCCTCCTGGGCTTCCAGCGACACTCACGGGTCCAGTGGCCCATCTTCCCGCAATGCCGGCACTCGTCGCCTGGCTTGCCAGCGTCGGGAGGTGGTGGCCCATGAGATGACCCACCACGATCGCCATTGCTTCTTCCTCGATCGTGCCCGCGTCGTCCTTTTCCGCATGACGCGCCGCCGCCGCTGCCGCCGTCATCGGATCGGTACTCTTCGTCCCGCTTCTTTCGGCGCGCGTCCCACTCCTCCATGAGGTACAGCTTCCCATCCTGCACCATTGTCGACGGTGGATCGCGAACGCATCCTCTGCTGCCCTCAATCGCCCGGTGAGATCGGCAACGGTGAGCTCCGACACATCCAGCAGTATCGTAATCGCCAGTACGATCTGCTTGAACCGTGACGGCACGCTATGGATGATCTTCTCCACAATCTTCTCCTCCTCCACGACTTCGTCGAGCGTGGTGAGGTTCGCTACCATGCCATTGAGGCGTAGTGCAAAGTCATCCACAGCTTCCCCGTCCTTAAACGTCGCTAGATCAAACTGCTTTCGCAGCATCTGGGCGACGGACTTCTTCACGCGGTCGCTTCCGACCCGCACAGCCTTGACCGTGTCCTAGACCTCCTTCGCCGTCTCCTTGTCTGCGACGAGCGGCACCATCTCCAATGGCAACGCGCTGCAGACGAACTCGAAGGCCGTGGCATCGTCCGCCAGATCTACGCCGCCCTTATCGAGAGCATCCCATAGCTGCCTCGCCCGCAACTTGACCTTCATCAAGAGCGCCCAATCGGAGTAGTTCGTTTTGGTGAGAACGGGCATGTTCCTGCTCGACACCTCACGCACCACCCGTTGGATGATGACGCCCCCCGCCGGAGCCGCTACGCCCTTGCCTTTGTCGTCGCCCCCTGCCATCAGCGCAAAGCAAATTGTGCAGTCCTGATTCCAACGACGGTACCACGCCGCGATCAATCACCGCCCACAACCGCCGGCTCTGATACCAATTGTTAGAATCTCACTGGAGAATCGACGATGCCGCCCCGCCGATGAGCTCTAGGCCGCAACACGCAAAATCTCACGCAAACACGTAAAACACGATCTCGAATTGATGCTGCAAAACTTGGCGGCTATTTAGATGTCTATTGCCCTGTTTATACAGTACATGTACATGGTAAGTAATACCTATGGATTCCTAATTACCAACTAGTCCGATTCCTAATTACCAACTAGTCCTATCTAGGTAATTACTAAGATTACTTCGCACCCAAGGATTATTCAACAGAGAAGGGCTCGTCGTATGGCAAGCTTTCCTCGTAGATCACCTCGTAGCCACCATCAGTAGCCAATGCGACCATCGCGCGGAGCCAGAGCACCAGCGGCTTCCCGTCGATCTGGTGCCGGGTCCTAGTGCAAACTGACACCCTCGTGCCGGGCTCCATACGATGGCTTCCGGAGCTTGGAGTGGCAATGCATGCGGAGACGGATCGAGGCGGCGGCGACAGTGGCGGAGAGGGCTTACCGCTAAAGAACGTACGACGGAGGTTGATGACGAGGCCGCTTCGATGGCGGCAGCTGTGCGTCTTCGAAACGGGATCGGACCGCCATGGAGGTAATGGTAGACGACTTGTTCTGTTGAACTGGACGAGCGTGAGGCTTCTGCACCTTGCCGTGACCATCAGCACCTTCACGCGATGATGAAGGCAGCAGAGCAGAGTGCTTCTTGGCGGCGGGGCGTTTGAGCGACAGCGGCTTGGGCCTCCTACGCTCAAGCTCCCGACGGATGCTCCGCAAAGCGGTGGATGGACGGTGCTGAGGGATCACCATGGCCGGCGGCAGAGCGCAAGCTTCGATTGGAGATGGGATCGAATCGAATTGACGGCACAGGAGGAAGGCAGGAGCCGAGGACCGTGATTTCGTGTGGAGCTCAGGTTGGCGGGTGGGAATAGTTATTAAGTAATAGAAGAGGAGGATGTACTCTTTTTTTCTAGAGTAAGGAAAACATAGTGTGGTCCAATTTCAGCCCAATTGTTGAAGCCCAGCATGCGTGCGGCCCGGGAAAGTCCGTAGGAACCGTGAGTCGCTGAGTCCGTGACCCATGAAGACCTTTTTTCTTTTGTGTGTCAGAGCAGATTTTGATGTTTTAATGAGTTTAGCTCATACGCTTGAAAATACGCTGTTTTAGCTAAGTCTAGCTCATACGCTTGAACATATTTGATATTTCTGGTGCAAAGTTAAAATAATTTTTCATTAGTAACCAGATAATTTTACTACAAAAACAATTGATTTTGACAGATGGAAAAATAAAAAAAAAAGCAGAATCAAGATATTTTTCTAGAAAAAAATTCTCTAGTGTAAAATTAATTTTAAAATTTTACAATTATTTTTTAAAAAAATAAATACTTAAATTCAAAAATTTTAAAATTCCTAGAACAGTTGTCTTTTATTGTTGGCAGATTCCATTTACTAAGATGGAACAATTGAAAACCAAAAAAGTAAAGTCAAACAAATTCATTTCAAGTTTTTTTCCCAAGAATATAGTAGAAAGCTTGTGCGTTACTACGGACAATGAAAATCATACGAGATGCAATATCAGTTAAGTCACTGCACATATTTCTTTGTAGCCATTTCATTACTATACCTTATTCTCAAACTGTATACATTATTTTCGAAACATGGCTGTCAAAAATGTAACCAAATTCTTTCTCATTCCAAACAGCACCAAGTCGGTTCAATTTCAAAATTGAAACATCAGTTCATAAATTTGGCAAGCAGATGGATCTTGCCCCAATGAAACAATCGTAGCATAAGACTTTTGACATACTAGCATAAGACTTTTGACATACTTCCATTAGTGAGACATGAGAAATGGTATACTACAAAGTCCAACAGTCATCACATAGACATGAAGACCTTTTTTCTTCGTGCGTATGTCCTACCACGGATCCAACTTCTCAGCAGTCACCGTGCCGGCAGTCGACCAGACCAAGCAGTCGCGGCATCCGCCGTTCCATCCGAATCTTGCGGCTCACGAGCAGACTCTGCTCCAACCCATCTTCGACAAGATCTTGCGAACGACTTGTAAACTCTTCCGGACGGACAAGTTCCCACCGGTAGGCTGAAACACCATCTCTGACACTGTCGTGTGCTTGCTCTGACCAGCTGTGCTTGAAACTGACACCCTAAAGGTAAATCATTTGCTCAACAACTTGCATTCGGAATTTCAGGCAAACCGACGACTGGTAGAAGATACTGAAGGTGAGAATCAGCAAGTTTTTAATTGGCCTTGGAGACATGTACAGAGAAACCAACACTGATAAATTACATTGTACTAGCTCTGAACAACAGGTTTTCCAGTGGGGTTCAGAACCTGCTGAAGAATGTTGTACTGACACAAGGAGCAGGAATTAGAAGGAAAAAAAACTAGATTAGTGGGAAGACATCCCATTAACTTTGTATTAAGAAGAGACCCACCGAAACCTAACCTAATGCAGCGGGAAGGTGGAAACAAATTTGGTGCGTCGCCGGGGTTGAACCCCAGCCGGTGGGCTTAACCACCGCACCGAGGGTGAACAGCTAGTATCAACAATCTAACAGAGATAGACAGCCGAATTAAAATCCCGACTGTATTATCTCCTATCAACAGCCGGTTTTCTAGTCGGGTTCAGAACCTATCAGTCCGGATACTATTTGGTCCAAAATCCAGCGCACTGTTGTGTAGACACTCTAGATAAAATTCCCATTGAAGAAATAGGATTATGGGAAAACTCATATTTGGATCGAGGAAAAAAATGGCAGACAAATTTTTCAGTAACCAAAACTGACACACAATTGACTTTCGAAATCCTGCCATGACAAGGGGTCGTGCACTGAATAATAAGCATCTGCATGCCGAAAATCAAAATGCATATCTACTGAAACGCAAGATCAGCTATTAGGTAGGGCGTAGGGGCCTCCCCTCCCGACTTCCTCAAAAAAGATCACCAACTAACTAAATTCGGGGAAATCGTAGTAGTGCAGTGCCTGGTTCCGATTATAGCTTCCAGCATACAGGAAAGTACACTGGACTGGCTGCAGCATATGTATATAGAGCTTCGTATTCAAATATGAGGAATTCGTACCGGCTTCAGAGATAGAAATAGGAAAGTGTTGTTGTGAACTGGAAACTCAGGCAGAAAAATAACAAAATGCTCTTAAAATTTTTCAGAGGTAACTGAAATCAAGGGTCGTTATGCACTAATCTGGCAAGATGTAATGTGAATACTTAACATGTGAGACTGTATAAAAGTTATCCATATACTATATTACTTCCATGTTGCCATATACATTACTGATCAGCTGAACGCTTTGAAAGATCAAATCCGCCGTGTTGCCAATTAGGCAATCAAACTAGGTCGCCGAAGAGCTAAGACATACAAGTTCATGAATTAATCGAACAACAAGAGATTAATCATGAACGATTGAAGCAGTGCACAGAGTTGCACGAGCTGCTGCTATCCCAACCACTAGGCATCCGGGATCTGGCGCTTCTTCATCTTTGACACGACCATGCGGACGACGTCGAGACTCTTCCCCGCCGTGGTCGGTCTTGCCTCTGGTTTCGTCACCTCTGGTGGTGCGAAGTCACGGATGCGGAGTGACTTCCCTGCGGTCGTCGGCCTTGGAGCTTGCTTCTTGGTAGTTTCGGACACGGCGGGCAGTGTGGAGTTGGTGGCGCGGCGCGGCGGAGCATTCTGTGGCGACAGCTTCTGCGTCATGACGTGGTCCGGCGCGAAAGGATGATGGCGGTATTGTCGCAAGTTTTTCCCATGCGCAGACTGTAACTCCATCTCTGGCACAAGCTTGAGGTGGCTGATACTGCTTCCAGTTCCAGTTGTGGTCCTTGGCCGTGGCGGCAGCTGCATCTCCGGCACAAGATTGGGGGCGAGCCGCAAGGTCTTGCCGGCTGACCTTTCTTCGCAAAGCATCTCCGAACTCTTGTGCGCCTCGGCCTGGGTGTTGGTGGCGGACGGAGGCTGGGACGGCGACGGAGTCGGCGCTGACGGCTTGAGTGCTCTGACGTGGTGCAGCGGGACATGGACGGTAGAGAACGGATCGTCGTGCGGCAAGTTGCCCTCGTAGATCACCTCGTAGCTCGCATCGGTGGCTGACACGACCATCGCCCCAAGCCAGAGCACCAGGGTCTTCTCGTCGATCTTGTGGCGGGTCCTCGTGCGAACAGAGACCCTCGTGCCGGGCTTCAGTAATTGGCGGGCGGCGCTGCCGTCAGTGGCTGCATACTTGCATTCGAATGCCGAGGAGGAAGCCGATCTAGCGGGCGCTGTTGGATCAGAGACGGCGCACGAAGGACGCGGTGTAACCTGACACGCCTGCTTCGGATTCGGGGCGGTGCGAAGGCGGCGACTTTGTACTGCGACAGAGCTGCATGATGGAGCTTCCAGACGAGGCCGCTTCGGTGGTGGTGGGGCAAAGCCTGTTCGGACCAAGGAATCGGAGGTCAGTGACGAGTATCTCTCGCAAACTGGAGGGGAACGAGGAGGCCTCTGGACCTTACCGTGAGCAACTTCGCGTGAGGATCGACGCGGGGGCGGCGCCGGCAGATCGGAGGCGGCACAGGAAGTACGCGGTGAGTCCTGACATGCGGGCTTACGATTCAGGGCGGCGCGAAGGCGACTTTTTACTGCGAACGAGCTGGACGATGGAGGCGTTTCCAGACGAGGCCGCTTCGGTGGCGGTGGGGCGAAGCCTATTTGGACCATGGAATCGGAGGTTATCGACGACCTTTTCTCGCGAAATGGAGGGTATTGGGGCCTTTGTAACTTACGGTGAGCAGCTTCACGCGACGATGACGGCGGCGGAGCAGAGGTCCTGTTGCTGGCGGGGCGCTTGGGCGCCATCGGGTCGGCGCCGACGAGGCCTGATCGGAGCATGAAATCGGAGGTTATCGATGATTTTTTTCTCGCGAAATGCAAGGGATTGGGGCCTCTGGAACTTACCGTGAGCAGATTCACGCGACGATGATGACGGCAGAGCAGAGGGCTTTTTGCCGGCAGGGTGCTTGGGCGCCATCGTGTCGGCGCCGCCGGCGAAGCCTGATCGGACTGTGGAAGTGATCGACGACCTGTGCTCGCGATCTGGAGGAGGAGGGCGATGATTCTGGATCTTACCTCCATGGAGACCTGCACGCGACGGCGTCGGCGGCGAAGCAGAGGTTTTCTTGGTGGCTGGGCGCTCGGGCGCCATCCGCTCGGGCCTCCTGCGCTCGTGCTCGCGGTGGATGCTGCGCATGGCGGAGGAAGGACGGCGGCTAGGGATCACCATGACGCGCGCACGGAGCGGAGAGGCTTGGATCGATCTAATCTGATTGAGTGTTTTCTCTGTCCAAATCGAGCGAGGAATAGGAAGAACAGAGGAGACGTTTGGCGCGCGGGTGGCGGCGTGAGATTTAAGCTGAGGAAGTGAGAGGAAGAAGGGAAGGAGAGGAGCCCAACTAAATACGGTCTGATCCAGTTTGAGAAAAATGTTGGTTTCATATACTATTGAACTTGGATCGGATCTGTTTTGGGCCAGCTGGCTTCTCAGCCCATTATTGGAAGCGTCCTTTCCCTTATTTCCTTCCGTATTGTTAGGTTTTCCTTTTATCAGTTCGTTAGAAAATTGTTCCCTGTTCGGGTTGGGCGAGGACTCCCGTCTCCTTGCCAGCCGCCCCTGTACACGCCGCCGGCCGCCGCTAGCGCCGGCTTCTCTGTCCCATACGAAGCCCCAGGCGGTCGTGCAGGCTACTGCACCAGTAAATCTGCCGAAGCCGGCGTCGATGTTGATGAGACACTTCTTGTCGGAGCAGGGGCGACTGCCGGAGCTGCGGTGATGGGCATGCGCATTCCATCTACCGCTTCGGTGACGGCTTCCACTGAGGAGGAGGACGACCTCTACAGCCGTCTCAAGTTGCTGCAGCGCATCGTTTGAAATGCGTCCATATGAGCAAAACAACCTCAAGCGCGAGGTGCTGTGGGCACAGGTTGATTGTGAAGCTGGGCCAGTTCTTGCCGCTCATCATCGTCCAGTTCATGGAGATGGTCGTCGGTCCAGCCGCAGCGCACAAGGTAAAGTAGCTTCCCAACCCACGCTGCCATGATCGTGGTCTACTTAACTTCGACAGCATCACTATGCAATACATTATCCCTGTTAATTGTTACGGCAGACTCTCAAAACAACCATAGCCACTGCTTGCAAGGTATTTGACAAAATGGGTGAAAGGCTGCCATGGCGCTTGACGTAGCACAAGAGTGTTATCTTTCAATCACTGCATAGATTGACAAATGCTTGAGCAATGCCTCAAAGATTTTGACTATGCAACAACTCATCTAATGCATATGCATTAACCGCTGATTATTAGGACCCAGCATGATAGTACCCTTCTGAATTTGCTTATCAGTTATGTTGCTCGATTAATGCTTTCTATATTTTCTAACTGTTGATAGGTTGGTACAAGGAGCAGAGGCCTTTTTCCCAATAAATAATATCGAGTCCTTAACAATTTGTTGGTCAATAGGAATCTCTGCCCGTGCAAACAAAAATATATGAAACTCTGCAGTTCCATTTACATCTACTGTTACAATTGGAGGATTTTGACAAAAAAAAAAAACACAATTAGGAAGCCTTGAGCAAGAGCTTGATGTAACACCTGGTCATTTCTGTTGAAGTTCCTTGCCTGAATCAGTAACACTTAAAGCAACTGTTTGGTAATTTTACCCAAAAAACAAAAACTGTTTTGTACTTTTACAGCTGTTTCCACAAGTTAGGAAATGTTTTGTGGCTCACAGGTCTCAGAATATTTTTGTACTTTTACAACTGGTCTCAAATATACGTACTAAAATCGGTGTGCTTTGTAAGCATTGTCTTGTGACTCTTTTGACAGATAACATCTAGGAGAACTTAGTCTCTCCAAAATAAGCCAATGGACTATAGGAGGAGAAGGCCATAGATCCGTGAGCGCGGCAAAGGCTGTGCTGTGTTTCTAGTTATGACTTGACTGAAACTCCCATTTGACAAGTTCTGGCCCATTTGAACTATGTTACTGCACAAATCAGCATTCACTATAGCTACTTCTGAGATACATGGTAGCTTTTACTAATGTGTAGACCTATGTTGTTATGCAATTATATGGTCAAGAACTAGATGATCGTAACATTAATTACCAATATGTTAGTACCTGGATCTAAAACACATGGAATTTTCTTAATATGTTCTCTTATGCTTTCTGGCACATCGGAATCTTTTCTTCATGCTGTTGCAAATGTAAACAAGCTTAAGAAGTCAAACGATATGTTGCTTCTCTTTTCAGTGATCTAGATCTTTCTTAATGTTGTTTTGACTCAATCAACTGGTGCTATTGGGTTAACTCCTTCAACATCATTGAAGTTACCTTTCCCTGAACAACTTCAATTCTTGTGGACTGAATGAGATTATGGCCACACATTCAGAAAATTCTTTTGTGGTACTCAGCAATGTTTTGCTGTGAAGGCAGGAATTGATGGGCTTCTTGATGTTGCTCGTTGATCTTTGTGACGCCAGCGAAGGCGCTTCCTCAGTTATCTGTATTCAGGTTCTTTATTCACCTGATTGTTGTGGATGAGCTTGGAAGAGCTACATCTTCCTCCAATGGGTTGGCAATTACATGAAGAAAAGATTCACAAGCGTAAGAATTTTTTGCCACTTATCTCTGAAGATTCACAAGCAAACAGTTTATATTTCTTGCATCCACAATTTCTGTAGCTTGCATATGCCTAGGTTTGTTTCATAGGTCAAATATGCAATGTCCTTTGTAGCATCTAGGCTTCTATAGTTTATACACCAAGAATGAGCATATTCATTATGTTGTTACTCGAGGCTATGCATTACCAGGTTTAAGATAATAGTTGTCATTAAAGTTCATGTATTTGATTTGTAATGGTTAGATTTCATAACTCTGTCAATCAAGCTTTGGAAGCTTCCTATTTGCTGCTGTTGATGTTGTCCACTGCATACCACTGTTCTCTGCAATAAACTCAACTGTTATAAGGTTTTTTTAATGTTTTTTAATGAAGAGGTCATGGTGCCTTTTTTTTTGGAAAGTGATATCGTATTTTGTCCATGTAGCTTCACTGTTTTTGCCACTCAGATGGAAGGCTTGTCTGAACTGTCACGATGTATCCAAATGTGAAAATCCTTCTTTTTGAAGTGGACCGGAGAAATGACCTTTTGGATTTCAAGGTAGTTAGTACCCAAGGCAGTGAATCTTTCAGGCATTTCTTTCACATGTCTTAATTTTCTACCACATCCTGCTCAGTTCCGCTTAAGGATTGTGCCCGACGGGTACTGCATTATGTTCTTCGTCTGGCCAGAGTGGCTGGTCTTGCTTCAGTGATCGACACTGCAAGAAGCATCAATTCACGGATCAGAGGGCAGGTGCCTGGTACCATCACATTACAAACTTATACAGAGTGGGCCCTTGAATTATGTGTGTGATGTGTAGGATGCAGCTGATTGTTGAAGTTACTCCTAGTATATCGTATTTCGGTCTTCCTCCTTACAAAATTTTCCAGCCTTACCTATTTCCTTTATCTATGAGTACCTTATAGGAAATGGCAAGGATGGATATCAACTCTCTGGAGTACCAGTCGCTTCAGAGAGCATACCAGGTTGTGCAACACCTACTCTGTCTGAAATAATCGAACCAAGGTGATGACTATGTCCGTGAAGCTGTGTGCTGTAAATTCAGACGGAATATAAGCAAGTCCTCTGTACATTCTTCGGAGTTACTGAAATTAGAAATTACGCATCAGTATATGTGCACCAATCTGGCAAGACAAATCATCCCAGCCAGTGTAATATGCGCACATCTAACATATCACTGTCACATGTCGTAGAAAAATTACGCGAGTAAATTAAAAGATTATGGGTTTTCAAAGCAAAACGAACATCTGCATGTAACTTGAATAAAACGCTTTAACTAATATTAGCAGGACGTTTGGGAAGAATCGCCAAACGAAAAGAGGAGTTGTTCTGTCGTCACATCCATGTTGCACAACCAATAATCGATCGATTCACAAGCCTTTGACAACAGTTACAGAGATCAACGAATCTTCTAGAGCTAGCCATATCTATCAGCAATACCAAGGTGACAACATCATCTTTCAGACCGTGCAGGTGCCATGCGGACGGCATGTCTGATCAGGTGCAAAGGATGTCAGGAGCGCCGCCGCCGCATGGATGCGGGCAGGACATGGAGGGGCCGTCGTCGTCGATGAACAGCTCGTCAAATCTGAATCCGGTAGCGATGGCCGTGATGAGCGGACCGAACACCGTCTGGTCGGGGGCGTCCTGCTCCTCGTGTGGCAGATGCCTAACCTCTCCAGCAAACACCGGCGCGTGCAGCGGCACCGCCGGCGGTGGGCCTTCCTCCAGGTTGAACAGCTCTGGGAACTCGGGCAGCGCCGCCGTTTGATCTTGGACGACAGGTAGCTGGTCGTGCATAACTTCTCCTACAAACACCGGCTCGTGCAGCGGCTCCTCCTCCACGTGTACGAGCTCTGGCAACTCCGGCGGCGCTTGTTGAACTTGGGCTTCCTCGGTCTGGCGGCGCGGCCTGGTGGTGGGCGTCGCCTCAACAAGATCGTCGGCCGCCTTCCTCTTCTTGCTGCACCGTGGCGACCTGTACACCTTGCAAAGTGCCGTGTCGCCGTCTCTGGTGTTCTTCCCGAAGGTGTACTCCGCCATGATCCACCCTGGCTTCTCCAGCTTGTTCTTCCCGATCCTCACATGGTACGAGAACTTCTCCATGTAGCCGCCCCCTTTCACCGGTTTCGGGCGGCCCTCGGTGTGCCAGGACTCCTTCTCGTCGGTGCCGGCGATGGTCCGCGACTTCCTCTTCGTGGAACCCCCGACGAAACGCACGGGACTGAAGAAATACCATTGCTGACCGTCGCCGGATACTCCGCTGGGCACGCGTGCCGCCATGCGATCGCGCACCAGCACGTCGGGCCGGGCAGAGCAGACGTCGACGTCGTGGAAGAAGCACGAGTTGGGGAGGGCACCGAGCTTGCCGTCGATCTTGGCGCGGAGGTAGCGGTCCACTAGCTTGTCGTCGTTGGGCCTGAAGAATATGTCGTCGTCTCCTCCAGGGACGGCGGCAGCCATCTTGTTCGCGTGATCAGGAAGGACGACGAGATGATGGAGTTCTGCGCCGCCGATCTACTAGGGCACACGAACACAGCCGCGCGGAATTAAGTGATGCAGGGGTGACGGTGGCGCCCTTTTATAATTTTATCAATGGATCGATCGAGAGGGCAAACAGCAGCAGAGCAGACCTGGCCGTGGAAGGTACGAAATGTTTTTGGTTTCGGCGCGGGGAGGGAATAAACGCGCGCAGTGGGTTTTGGCGCGGTGGGCACTTTTCGTTTTTCCTTTGCCTTATGGAATCTGTTACGGTTTCCTTATCTCTATGGCGCCGTTGCAAGCGCGAGAGCTGGTGCGAGCCGCTATCGCCGGACTCGCAGGAGAAGCCGCCCGTGCACCGGTAGCAGTCCGGAGGCGGAGAGGGTGCCTCCCGGCGGCAGGGCGAAGCCGGTCGTCGGGAACGTGGGACGGTCGCTGCCGGTCAGCGTCGCCGGCCACACGGTCTGCGGCTACGGGCAGTTGTTACGGAAGGTGAGCTTCACAGCGGCCGCACCTGCATGCATGCGTATCAAGAGACACTGCTTAATTAATTTGAGCACTCGCAGTGAATGAAGCTATTACATTTGATTAGGAGCAATGTGTGTAGGACATGTTGACGGTACTTCAGTTTTGGAAATATAGGCGAGTTGTTGTTGGGCTTTAAATTCATTCCAAAAATTTGCGAGTTTGTTCAAATTTAATTGTGCTACGGAAATTTTGGAAATGTTGTGACTCAAATTGTTGCCCTTCAAAAGTAGAGATGATTTTATTTTTATTTTATTTTTTTGAGAAAAGAGTTGAAATTTCTCACGCAAGGACTCAGATAAATTTATGTTTATGCAAACAGATGAAAGCAACAATGTTTTTTCCATGAATGTGTCCTCAAAGAAAAGAATGTATTTCGGTTCCTCAGAGTACAGGTCGCATGGTGTTTGGACCTTCTTTGTTTAGGAACCCAGAAATTTCAAAGAAAAGTTAACTTTGTTTAGGCATCCACATATAATTTGATACATTCGAAATAACATTTTTAGTAGAAAGACAAATGATTAAAGTTGATGTTACAACAATTTAAATATGGAGGGAGTAGCTTGTATCATGTCATCATGATAAGACATTGATTAGTCATCATGAGGATCGACAAACCATAAGAAAGCCTGGATGCTAAGCTGGGCTGGTAGACGGTAGTACAAGGTTACAGAAAACTATCAGCAAGATCAACACTCAGCTACAATGCTCTGACAGATAACTAAATTAAGACAGTTCAGTACTGTTGCATTTAACAGTTTCCTTTAGGCCAGTAACCACCATACCAACATTAGGTATACAGGCAAAGAACATAGGAAGGAAGAAACTGACCAAATGAAATGATCAGACTTATTTTCAAGTAACCCACACATTCTGCGAGCAAAGCCATCACCATCACTCAGGAAAATGGGTTCACAGCCCTTGGAATTTGCAAGCCAATCACACTGAATGTGCCCTGTATACACCTACTTCTCAAGGTCACACCAATTGATATGCCATACAGCTGCAGCAACACTGTAACGGATTCAACAGCCTCTGCGCGTACATATTACTACACAACACAGTTCAGGAGATTGTATTACAGTATCCTATGCACATCATCTCATGTTTGGTGTTCTACACCACAGTCCACTATATGCACAGTATGGAAGAAGCCAAATCTGAGTCAAAATCTTCATCCACCATTCTTTACGTCTCACTGAGGACGGTTATTTCCAATGCCAAGAAGGTCCTGCAGATAAGACATTTAAAAATAAGCGATTAACCCTTTCATATGTTGCTTGAGTTCATGAATAAAACAAAAAAAATGTGCATGTCACTTTTCTTAATTTTAAGGCATGATGGATATGGTTAAAACCTTATTCCAAGGATACTCCTCCCTATCTACAAATGTATCGCAACCAAAGTTGTTTCAGTGTAAACTGGAAAGGCCTACTAATACACAGAATACAAGACAAATAGCGTAGACTGATGCAATCCTAAATTAACCGTAAAAAGAACTTGACTTGGTGGAGAGGCATCCACTCTAGCATTGATATGTAGAAGGTGAGGAGCAAATCCTGGTTGACTAGGGTGATATTTACCTCCACTAGCCAACACATTTCAGGAGATTCTCATCATAAAGCGCAACCATATAAGGCATTACAAAATGATCATGTAAATACATAACTTTAGAGGTCACAATCTGTTCCTAACTGCAAGATTCCTGTGATGCAGTGGCAATGAGTCTTCAAAAGATTACAGTTCAAAAAAAAATGAGTCTACAAAAGATGTAGGGGACAAATACCATAAAATTTTTGAAAATCTAGTATTATCACATCGTGGTGTTTTATTCCGAACTTTAGACGTCTACAAAATGGTAAGTATTTCCCTGGACCATTTAGTTAGACAATCTGCTCAGTTTGTGTATTTCGTCACATTCTAAAATCAATATTTGTGTTGTTCAAAAGTTGCTGCAAGGGTATTTTCAAATGTAAAAAGAAGCCCAAAATTTTATGTCTGCTCATTAAAATTACAGCCTGAACTAGCGGATTAACACGTAAACAAGAATAAAAGGTTAAAAAGTGTTGACATCTTACTTACCTGACAAGCCTTGTTCTTAGCTCTAGTTTCAGCTGTGCTGGGGATGTCATGGTTTGGTTTGTTAAACCTCTTCTCTCGTCGATCACATGAGCCCCAACCATCTGAGAACCTGCCACCTCTGTAAGTATAGCAGGCACCAAGAGTTAACAGTGCCTGTAGAATAGACATCAAGAGGTGTAATATATCCAGGGACGGTGAAATTTGACAAAAAGTGATTCTTAATTTTACTTAAGACAACATACGGCATTGATGCTCGGACAACAAACTCTGCACGGTTCACATTGCGGCTTTCATCAAACTCAATGGAGTGGTCCTTGATTTCAAACGAGATATTGAAGAAGCAAGATATTTTTCTCCAACCTGCAAAGGTCAGAAAAGTGAGCAGGTTGGTGATTCCAGTAAATATAAAATTAAATTTAAAATCCCAAGGCCAAGTATAAGTTAAGGACCTGATTTCTTTATATATGGATTCCCATTGATAGAGGTGTAGTCATTTTTCTCTAGTATCTGAAACCATGTGGGGAAAATTTATCAAACCCAGCATAAAATTTGAGAACAACTCAATGTCTTTTGTGCAACAAAGTTAAGAGAATAAATTGAAAAAACTAAGGTAGAGCGTTGATGTTGAGAAGGTAATTTCCCAGAATAGAAGCATTGCAGAAAAATTTCATTTCCAGTAGCATATGACATAAACTACTTGTATTGTATCCATCTCACAGATGCATTTTTATGTCTGATGTGACAGAGTGTTGTTCTTGTAAACCAATTGGTTTTATTTCAGTAGTATTCATAATAACATAATTATGAAGATACGAAACTCAGGAATGAGTTGCATGCAATCCACACCCAGATTCAATTGAGAAGCATGTCAACCACTGACCACTTACATCAAGCAAGATATATCCAGCTTTGTAAACTTTTTCTGCATTGACTGATTATAGCAGGGACATGGAACATGAAAAGTCTTAATTGAGGACACACGAATGCAAAGATGGATGCAAAAAAGTGCATACAGAGTGCAAATCAGAGCACACCTTTGTACCATCGTGAGAAATAGCAGCAAAGTAAGCTATTCATTATTTACTTAACTTTACGAAGTTATCACATCCAGCAGAGGATTGACAGTATTTTTTCAAAAAGACTTAACAGATACAGTACATATTATCTGCATACATAAATTACTAATTGGCCTAACGTTACGATCTGCTATCCTATGTACAGGGGGCGAAGAAGCAAATTACAAGCCACTAAAATCAATATTCAGAATCAGAAAATGTATGGTGAAAACTATCAGGATGGCACTCTTCGCGGTAGTCAATTCTACTGGGCAATGTTTAATCATAGTGCTGAAGGGAGCATCATATACGATATCCAGTAGCACAAGATGCAGAAGCACTCAAGGTTGACTGATAACTTGCTATCGTGCATGATCATAAATGGACACAATGCTTTATACCTTTTTCAAGTATTGTAGTGGTGCTGCAGTTCCATTTCTAGTTCTCATCTACATCTACACTCAATAAAAGAGAAAAAAGGCCTTCTCAAGCTGTATAAAACTAAATCCCTAAATAAGGCTGTATTAGCTCGCAAATTGTAAGGAATGAGAGAACAAGCAGGTTATGACAGGCGCGAGGTGGGATTTGGTCCAGGGACAGAGACACGTACCGAGAGGGCTACGTCCTGGTACTTCCTGAAGTTGTCCACGGAGATGGAGGGGAGCAAGCCACCGTCAGGAGGAGCGGCAGCGGCGATAGGGATAGGGCTCCTCATGCGAACACTCCAGGGCTCAGCGGGCGAGCTCTCCACGACCACAAGCCGGCCTCTCGCCGCGGCAGAAGCGTCGGGGGTAGCGTACGTCGAGGCGTGGGGCGCATTCTGGGTAAAGGAGGGCAGCGGCGGCGTGGCATAGGGAGCGGGAGCGGCGAGGCGCGGGGACTTGAACGGGCGGATGGGCTGCAGGACCTCGCCGCGGTGGTCGTCGTCGATGGCGGCCGACCGGGTGCGGGAGGCCCGCGCGGCGGCGGAGTCGACGGCGGCCCATAGCGCGGCGGAGTCGAGGTCGCTGTCGTCCATGGCTCGCGCCGCAGCACCAGGAGGGACGGAGGCCGCGCTGCCGCTGCTTTTCCGTTCCAGTCGAGAGGAGGAATCGACGAATTTGTTGGGGATTTTTTTTTTTTTGAAATGAAATGGAGGGGAAACCGGGAAACGAAGGAGATCATAGAGGCGGCCTAGCGGCCCACTACAATAGCCCAGTCCAGTCCAATACGCAACGTGCATAATTCTCTTGTTTCCCACGCTTTATTTGGATTTCATTCTTCTGTTCACTTGAATGCATGTTTGCTTATAATTGGTCATGTTTCTCAAAAAAAAAAAAAAAATGGGACAGAAATGTTTCAATTTACGAGCTGGTTTCGACATTGATTTTCAACCGCTTAATTAAGCTCAACTAGACTATGGCACGAATATATAATGGCTTTTTAACAACGTAATTAGAAGTTCTTGGTCGCCTGGTATGTCTTTCCGAACTGCCAGTCGCGGGGCGCGACGTGCCAGGAGGTGGCCTTGCGGTGGTCGCCGGTGATGACGCGGAACGTGAGCGACTCTCCGGTGAGGTCGGTCTCGGTGACCCAGAGCTGGCCCCAGCTCCGCTTGAGCGGCGTCCACTTGACGCGCTTGTTGCCCTTCACCATGAGCCCCGCCACGTCACCGGCGCCGCCCACGTTGGTCACCATGACCATGTTGTAGTTCTTGTTCCCGGTGATCGTGTACCGGATCCCGCCTTGCCTCGAGCACGCCACCCTGCACATCAAATTAAATGCATGGATCAGTAACGTGATTCGGCTTGCGCGCGCCACACGCAACGAGATGTCGAGATGGTGCGAGAGCTGTATACGTACTTTCGGTAGGAGATGGGCACGATGCCGGCCTTCTCCTCGGCGATCTGGAGGAACACGGGCATGGTGAGGTCGAAGTGCTCCCCCTTCTGCCCGCTGACGGGCGGCGGTGCCTGGTTGTTCGCGGTGACCACGACGGGCGCGGCGCCAGGCTTGGTGCTGTTGGCGCCCTCGGCGCCCTTCAGTTCGTAGCACGCGCCGCACCCGGCGCCGCTGTCGAACAGCGCCGGGCTCACGGCCGCCGTCTGCACGCCGAACCCGTCCGCGTCCTTGTACCCGCACGCGCCGCCGTCGCGGGTGCCGGACCCGTCGCGCCCGCCGTAGTACGTCGCGTGCCCGGCCGTCCACGGGTCCGCCTTGAACTTGCCGTGGTTCACGTGCGGCTTCGCGGCGGCAGCGGCGTCGACGCCGGCGGACGAGGACGTCAGCGCGAGCGCGAGCGCGAGCGCGGCGAGGAGCAGCGGCGGCGGCGACGACGACGTCGCGAGGGGAGGCGCCATCGTCGAACCGGGCATGATGAACACGGGTGATGGACAGACAGAGGTATGCTAGCTCGACGTTAATATATGCACGTACATACGGAAGATTATGGGCCCTATAGCCATTTTTAGACATATATGCATGTACATGTTGTTGCATGGTTATTGTTTTGAGGTGTTCATTTGATCAGCGTGCGATAATACAGTTTTAGGCGCTCAACAGCCGGCCAGCACACAGCTCAAAATGGGCCACATGGATACGCCCGGCCAGGCTGAAATGCAGGTTTCGTGTTAGCGCGTCAACTGTTGCTAAACTTGCTACGTACGTACAGTACAGTTGTATGAAATGGGCTCTTCTGTGTGTCGCACGACGGGATACATGGGGTGTTTTTA
The DNA here is from genome assembly GCA_001182835.1 of Oropetium thomaeum. Taxonomy (NCBI): domain Eukaryota; kingdom Viridiplantae; phylum Streptophyta; class Magnoliopsida; order Poales; family Poaceae; genus Oropetium; species Oropetium thomaeum. Next base: position 1,768,471 of record LFJQ01000015.1, on the reverse strand, counting down.
AATGGGTCAAAATCAAAATTAATTTAAGAGAAAAATTAGATTAGACGTTACGGCATCACTTGCTTGCCCCAAATTGACGAGTGGACAACGATATGTAATCAAAACCGGCGGGCACAGTAGACTTAAAATACTCGCGTGCGTGCACCGCAGATCATCCAGATTTCCACGTTAAAACCCTCTCAACCTCGACTCGAATGGCATCTCCAACTCCATTACGTTCGCTATTCTAATCCTGCAATTAATCCAGCACCTGGTCTCGGTCGTCGACCACTGACTCTATTGTAGCGCCGGTGTGCAACTCCCCGACGATCGGAATGGACACGCTTGCCACCGCCTGCGCTCTGCCGACCCACGCCACGCCGTCGTCGGCCAACAACAAGACCGCCCTCGCCGACGGCGGCCTCCACGAGCGGCGCCGGCTCCGGCGCCGCCGCTGCTTCATCTGCCTCGGCGCCACCATCGGGGTCCTGCTCCTCGTCGCCATCACCCTCGTCGTCCTGTTCCTGACGGTGCTCCGCGTCCGCGACCCCACGACGAGCATCGTCTCCGCGCGCCTCATCGGCTTCAGCAGCACCGCCGCCGCCACCCCGCCGACCAACAACCTGACGACGACGGCGCCCGCGCCGCCGCTGGACTTCAACATCACGGTGCTCCTGACCGTGGCCGTGCACAACCCGAACCGGGCGTCCTTCGCCTTCGAGTCGGGCGGGCACGCGCAGCTCTGGTACCGGGGCGTCCTCGTCGGAGACGCCGAGATCGAGCCCGGCAGCGTGCCCAGCCGCGGCGACGGCACTCTGCAGATGGTGATGAACGTGCTGTCCGAGAGCTTCACGCTGGAGACGCTGGCGCAGCTGATGAAGGACATCGAGGCCGGCGCGGTGCCGTTGGACTCTAGCGCCAGGATACCAGGGAAGGCCGTGATCTTGAAGGTGATCAAGCTGCGCGCGGTGGCCTACTCCGATTGCCACGTCGTCTTTGGATTCCCGGAGATGCAGATCCGCAGCCAGGAGTGCCATGATCACACCAAGCTCTGATCTGATGACTTACTGAGCTCGGCAACTGCGAACGCCGAAAGGTCAAGGGAGGCGCCCGTGTCGCGAGTGAGTGTGAGAGCGTTCGGTCTGCCTTGATGCTGTGCACGGTGGAGTGGAGTTCGGCGCAGCATGATTGTTGGTCTAAATTTGCACAAGTTTGCAAGATAGTATACTGTACATATAAAAGAGCGGTTTGCTTCTACTGCCTCTGGTTTTTAGTTCTTGGTGTTTGTTAGTTTACAATTAACTACAAATCTACAGTTAAATATGGAAGAATGATTTTAATGAAGACAGATTGTGCATGCTTCCAATCTTACAATTAACTCTAGAACATTAACATTATGAGATTCTAAAAAAAATACTGTATGTTCCATAAAAGAATACAGTATATGAAAAGGTAACACGCATTGACTAACCCCCAGAGGAGAAAACGGAGCAGAACTTGTGTTGCATTGGTGCATTGCATCGTTTTTGCATACCCAGGAAGAACAGAGATTATTCACACTATAAGACGAAGCCTGAATCCTATGGCGAACACTTTGTGGAAGGAGATAAATGTAATTTGCTCCTTCTAGAGCACCGCTGTTACGGGAACCAAGAGGAAATTAATACAGGAAAAAAAAAAGTGCTTCAACCAGCTACAGTACTGCCGTGACTATCCTCTTCATCCTTGACTGAGCTCCCTGATGAATGCGACGAGCCGCCGAAACTCTGTTGCAGACGACCCTCCGTCAGCGACGTCCTGCCTCAGCTGCCGCGCCAGATCCTGCGCCGAGCTCCTGATCTCCGCGGACGCCATGGCCTCCTTGACCATCCTCTCCACGACGGCCCTGTCGCTGACGTCCTTCATGTCGAGCCCCGTCCTCCACACGGCAGCCACGAACCGGCTGTTGACCTGCTGGTCGGCGAAGAAGGGCCAGCACACCATCGGCACGCCCTCGGCGAGGCCCTCGAGTGCGGAGTTCCACCCGCAGTGCGTCAGGAAGCACCCCACCGCCCGGTGCCGCAGCACGTCGCGCTGCGCCACCCACGGCACGACGCGCGCCCTGTCTTCCCCAACAGCGGCGACGGCTTCCCGGAGCGCGGCGGCGTCGTCGACAGTGCCGGGGCGGCGGACCCAGAGGAAGGCGTGGCCGGCGGCGACGAGGCCGGACAGGAACTCGGTGAACTGCTCGCGCGAGAAGACAGCGAGGCTGCCCAGGCTCACGTACACCACGGACCGGTCCGGCTGTCCGTCGAGCCACGCCGCGGTGCCGTCGGCCGGGCGCCACAGGCTGGTGGCGACCGCCGGCGCGGGGGACATGATGTGGAGCGGCCCGACGGCGAACACGTCGCGCATCGTCGGCCTAAGGTGCGCGAGCGCGGACGGCTCGAGAGACGCGGACGTGTTGAGGAGGAGCGCCCGTGCCTTGGCGTGGTGCAGGGTGGCATTAACCACCGTCTTCAGGAGGGGCTCGTCGTCGTGGGTCTTGGTCACGCGGCGGCACTGCACCGGCAGGTCTCGCCGCCGCAGGAAGCCCTCCATGCCCGGGACGCCGCGCACGGGCACGTCGAGGTCGTCGGCGCCTGCTTCTTTCGGGAACGGCAGCTCGCCGAGCTCGACGAGCCTGGGGACAGACAGGTATGCCAGCACCGAGCACGCGCTCACCGTGCGGAATGCGATCGCCGGGACGCCGAGCTCCTCGGCGATGTCGACGGCGAAGGGAACTATGCCGTCGGCCACGACGCACGTCACCGGAGGGAACCCGTCGCCGGCGCGGCCCTGACACAGCGGCGACGAGAGCAGCGCGCGGTAGGACGCGCTGGCCTTGGTACACAGCGACTCGAAGAGCTCCGCAACGCTGTCCACCTGGCGCGGGTGGTCGTCGGGGAGGCCGTCCGGCACGGACAGGTAGCGCAGGCGCGGTGACGACGACGACGACGCGCCCGCGGCGATGCCGAGGCGGCGGAGGTTGTGGTCAGAGTGGAGGAAGGTGACGTGGATGCCGGCGCCGATGAGGCCCGTGGCGAAGTGGAGCATGCAGTTCAGGTGCCCCTGCACCGGCACCGGGAACACTAGCACGTGCGCCGCCTCCGCTTCCATGTGCGTCCGTCTTCGACTCGTCGTCTGTCTCGTCCGAAGCAACTCGCTCTGCAGACTGCAGCATCTCGGAGCGGCGATGTGGTCCATTTATGGCGATTGGCTGGCGAGCGAGCAAGCTAGATGGCGCGAAAGGTCACGCATGACATCACCAACGTGCGGTGGCGAGTCAACGCCGCCGGACACGTGGCAGGTTGAGGGCCACACGTCCGACGGTGGTGGCTCAGTGCCGCGGGGACCGGGCTGGTCATTGGCACAGAGGACCGGCCGGCGGCGGCGGCATATCGTTCGAGGGAAAGCGAATTCGAAATGGTATGCTAACAGAGTGTTCTGGTGCTTGCCGCGGGCAGACGCTAACCTAGACAAACCTATCGGATGCAGTGTAGCCATTGGCCAGCAGTGCATGTGTACTCAGTACTGTACGGTGCAAACAGTAACGGACATGTGTTGCCGCGCGGAAAAGCGGCGACAGTTGGGTTGGCCTGCAGCAGAATGGGAATGACTGCGTTCGTGAGGAGGTCAGGGGAAACGAGGGAGGGGGTGCCGATTTGGGGTGGGGGTACTTGGATGGCAATTGCGGTTAAATACCACTCAACAATATGTTTTTTTTTTCTCAATCGGTGTGTTCCGTAGAATCGAGGATCGAGGGCGATTCGGCTTTGATGTGTGGGAAGCGTGTCAGACAGAAGCGGCTGAAAAATCGTTACGTTCGGGGCCGTTTGCTGTTTATATTAAACTAGTCTAAGTGACGTGCTCCGCTGCCCGTAAAATAATATGAATAGTTAAAAATAGGAAAAACTCAAATAAAACTTATACATCTATTTGTTTTTCCAAAAAACAGAAGACTGTAAGGTCAAAAGAATGAGGTACTAAATTAAAATGGGACATATTCAAAATAAATATAGAGGGTACTCCGTATTAGTTTTAAATCAATTTAAATAGATTGGAATAAATTAATATTATGATTTTAAAAGAAGGATGAATTTGAACAAATTTGATTAGAATACAAAGTTCAAATAGGATTTAGAACAATTATTTTAAAAAATTCAAAACTACAGACATTATTGGAATAATTGATGTTCATGACTAGAACATTCAAATCATTACCATGAAACAGTTAGGAGTTCAAAATTCAAATTAAAATATTTAAAATAAATCAATTTTAAAAAAAGTAAGTCCTGTTGGATTTTATTTTGTTGGATATTGTAAGGAAACGATGATTCAAAAGGATTAAAAACAGAGTTATGGTTTAGTTAGAAAATTAAATTGAAAAATAGATATAAAAAAGAATTCTTTCGACAAATAACGCAGCAATACTTGACAACACAGCATGATTTCACATATGCTAGGGACATTTGGCATCACCACATAAGTCCACATAGGCCAAAATAAAGTGGTGACTTCAATTTCTTTACAATTCAACTTTAGACGTCTAAAATCTGTTCCAAACAGAGCCACTGAGTTTTTCAGACAGCTGCACTATTACGCATGTATTGACAGGATTGCGTGGCTTTGGTGCATAGTAGGACCTGAAAACAAACATAATGAACCGCATTGTGTTAGGGAACTAGAACCTAGTGGTTGGGTTGCCCGTTTGTGCAGCGTTCTGTAACTTAGTCCCAGCCCTGAAAGGTACTTCTCCATCTTTTTATATGACGTTTTGGAGAGAAAAAAAAGGGCTACAAGTTTGAACGTCATTTAAAAAAGAGGAGTCTTTAACTCTCTTTAGAGTTTTAAAACTGTTTTTTTAGTGAGAGAAATTTTGAAATTTTAGTTTATTGTTAAAACTAGATAGGATCATGGACCAATTCTTATTAATGCAAGGATACACATTTCTTTTACACATTATAAAAAGAAAACGACCTTAGTTAGCATCTTTCCAAGATCGAGAACGATGATGTCGTTTGTATATCTTTCTATTTATGTGCTCCATGAAATTACTCTATTTTGGTTCGAACAATTTTGTTTCCAATCATACATTTACTAGGAATATTAATTTCAGAAGTCCAAAAATTGGTACTTCTTTCACTCAATGTTCATAACTTTTAGATCTAAATATAACATAGGCTTAGCAGCTACGTGTTGTTTTAATTGTTTTTCTATTTATAATAATGTATTTATTATGCAATAAATTATATGTGTAGAAATTATATAATGTATTAGCAAGCGCATATTTTTTCTATGGCCCATCAATTCAACCCCAAATTATACATTCCGGTTTGCGACGGGAAGTAAACCTGTCGCGTAGGAGCCTTCCAACCGGATAACGAGGGCAGGCCGTCCATTGAGCACAAATGTCACTTTCAGACAGGAAAAAGAGCAAGGCGTGCATCCCTGCACCAGCGGTCCCGCACTCCCAGGCCCTGCGCCACGCCGGCCACAGGCACCCGTGCCGGATAAGGCGATAACCCGGCCAGCCCAAGAAGATAGTACACACAACAGCGCAGCAGAGCGCGGCCGCCGCGCACAGCATCAACCCAAGACCACAGCGGCACTTCTACTACGTCGTACGCCCGCGCGCGAAATGGAAGCAGCCGTGCAGTTCCTCGGCGTCACGTCGCCGGCGGCCTTGGCGCCGTCGCGGTCGCGCTGCAGCTTCGCCAGCAGGAAGCAGCAGACCGTCCGCCCGCCTCGGGCGACGATGCGGCAGCAGCGCGGTGGGCGCCTCCGCGCGCGCGCCGTGGAGGTGGGCGCGCCCGGCGGCGAGGCTTCCGCCGGCGCGCCTGCGGAGGAGCCGCCGTCCATCGACTTCGCGTTCGTCGCCGTGAGTCCTCTCTTTACGCAGGCGCCGCGCACTTGCGCGCTCGCTCATTCCCGTCGTTGTTGGTGCCTCGTTGACGTGGGTTTAATTTGGTGGTTTTCGCGTGCACAGCCGCGGCTGCTGCCGGACGGGACGCCGGACGTGCAGTACAGGACGGCGTGCGGCGGGCAGAAGCTCAGGGACATCATGCTCGACGGCTACATCGACCTATACGGCCCATACGTACGTATGAGTCGTCTCGCTCCCTCCGCATTACTGCTGTTGTTTGGTGATACTCCTACCAATTTCTGCTGTGTTTTCTCTGGTGGTGATGCAGGACAAGGTTCTGCTCAACTGTGCGGGAGGCGGCGTGTGCGGCACTTGCATCGTCGAGGTAACAATAAACACCCAGAATCCATCACACTCGCAATAATTTTTATTCTCCACACGTATGTCTCCTGAAAATACCAGGCTTTTTATTTCTGATGCAATGGCTAATGCTGAACACAACGCCTCTTTGTGGTTGATGACTTTACAGGTGGTTGCAGGCAAGGAAATGCTTTCCCCCAAAACTGATGTCGAGAAGGAGGTGCTTAAAAAGGTTCGTTCGTCATCCCCTCTGTTTCATCAGATGCAACCTTTTCGCTCCTCTGTTATGTTAATCGTCATAGTAGCACTCTGAAGTTTCGTGTTCTTCAGAAACCAAAGACGTGGAGATTAGCGTGCCAGGCTACGGTCGGCAACCCGGATTCAACTGGACAAGTACGTACTACAGTATATAATATAATGTCGTTTTTTGTATTGTTTTCATGAACTCATACGCACTTCTTCCCAGAACACGCCTAATTATGTGTGGTTTCTATGGATAATTCGATTGAAAAAAAATAAACTGATGAAATTATGTGCCTTATCGAGACTCGTGTCTGTTGCTTCCGCAGATGATCGTTCAACAGCTGCCAGATTGGAAGGTACACGAGTGGGACAAGATGACAGCGAGTACCTGATCTCCTGACGATTGAATGGGGCTCCTGTGGCCAAGATAGGGGGGGGGGGGGGGGGGGGGGGGGGGGGGGGGGGGGGGGGGGGGGGGCGGGCGGGGCGGATGATGTGAGAAACGTTGGAAACCTATGTATCCTGCCCACAGGGGTGCCATCGTGATCGATCAAAATTGTTTGTATCCAACAACAACAAAAAATTAAAAGAAAAAGTAACTTTTTTTTTTTACCATCCCGAGTCCCGATCGATCGAAGTGGGACAAGATTGAACGTACGACGACAAGCCGTGTGCTGTTGATGGCAGTCGAGAGACTACTAGTATATTACTCGTCATCCGAGACTACGGTCATGAAACCTGCCAGGCCGTCCATATATCCCTGTCGTGACCGTGAATTGCATCTGCCACCCGATCGAGATCAAAGACATCATGGCCGCCAACAACTACCTACCCAGTTGTCCGACCGCACGCTCCAGGTGGTGCACCGCGCGGGAGAGGGCCATGGGTCTATGACCTCGTCCTCCAAGACCACGAGCGGACGTCAAGAGGCGCTCCTGTCGTTGTCAAACCCCCCCCCCCCCCCCCCCCCCCCCCCCCCCCGCTGTCGCCGCCGATACCATCCTCGGTGTCATGCCACGGCCGCGACACCTGCTCGTCCACCCTTGGATCTATATCTGACTGTGGCGGACCGCCCCTGAATCGGGGGAGATCCTCCTCCCGGGATCCATTCTGGGCGACGTTCGTCGAAGCGAACGTTCACAGAGTACAACACAGGCAGTAAAAAGCATGAATTAAGGATAGAAAGAAATATTACATGAGTGATTACAGAGTTGAATCCAAACCTGTTTTTACAATACAGCGGAAACGAGAGTTAACAGTACAGACTCCGACTCTGACTCTAAGCAAAAGCAAGGGCCTTGCCCAACGGCGCCTTGCTACTAGCCACACACACAAAGCAGCAACTAAACGAGCGGCTCCCATTGAAAGCTACCCCAACCTGGAGACGACTCCTCCCACTGCTGGCCACCAAAACCACCGGTCGCATCGAAACCTCCTGAAAACCACAAGTCGCAAAGCGTGAGCTTCTAAGAAGCTCAGCAAGACTAACCCGTCAATAGGCCGTCTACAGCCGACACCTAGACATGCTCGGCTGACACAGGGTAGGGTTAATTGCGAAAGACACGCTTAACTACTTAATTTCCTACTTTCAAGTTTTAGCTCAAATTAAGTTCGAGAAAATAAACTTTAGTAGGCACCGTAACTAAACAATCAAGTTGACAAACATTAATCAATACAAGTATTTCAATCAAAATCATAATCTCACTTTTGTTCACTTATTATCGTATGCGACAGAGAGATCGAGTAATACTCTAGACTGAGAGTATCAGCGGTTCGAATCGATTTACACCTGCAGGGTTAACCTGGTCACACGACACGTGCGCGTCCCGGACCGCACGTGGCAACCGTTCGCACCAGATCTGGCAAAGCTAATTCCCTCTTACGCTACCTTAACAGTGCCGCGTCCCACCAGGTCACCCGTCCCGGACGGTGCCTGTGGAGTTCACACACTGTCCACCCCAGACCGCCGTCAATCAGACACCGTAAGGTAGGTTCAGCTTTGCCGTCTCTAGGCTACCTAGGTTTACTGGTTCCCATAGTTCCAGCATGTGAACAGTACGTTCAATACTCAATCAACTGTGCCCCACGGATCAGACAGAGCTACAGCACACAGAACCCCGGTCTGTTGCTTTCCTAACCTTCTCTGCCTGACCCCGATTTCTTCCCATTAAACCTGGACTAATGAAACAAATCTGTAGTAAGGTGGGGCTTCAGCCAATTCCTATCATATCGCGAGCAGGGTCCAATCTGCTCGACTTCTACCGAAAAGTAATTCTAAGCATAGCGGCTACGTCGAGCTACCTGTACCAATATTCCAGACTGGGTACTACTGGAAACATATGCATCTAGGGTTTCATTCAACTCCTATTGACCTAAATGCACATCACATGATCCACAACACTGTTATGAAAAGAAAGTTTAGAAACGGTAGTGCACCGGAGCTTGCCTTGTGAATAGTCTTCGGAGTCTGCGACAGGGGTGTCTTCAGAAAAACCTGGGTCTGCCTCGACGGCTACTTCGTTCACGTCGGCGTCTACATGATGCAAAAGTAAAGTTAGTAATAGTAAATGTTTGCCAGAAATTTTTAAAGTGGTCGCTAGTGAATTAGTAACTAGGGTTTCTGTCGGAAATTGACCTGGATCAATTAAATTGCAGTGATTTAGAAGGTGCTAATGACTCTAGTAATTGCTATGACACCTCAAAACTAACTAGGGTTAAATCTAAGGTTCTGTAAATTTTTCCCATATTTTCAATAATTATAACTATTTAATTAGGGTTTTGAGCCAATTTGGGTAATTAAATAAATGCCAAAATTAATAATTTTCACACAATGAAGTTTTATATTTTTAATAAATACTAGAATTTCTCATGGTCCCAAAACATTTGGATTTGCATTTTTCTGAGCTATAATGATTTTTCTAGGATTTTTGGAAGATCTCAGCCGATTAAATGAATAATAAAACCAATGGAACAGTACCGAAGAGTAACCCGGCTAGGGTTACTGCTCGGCCGAACCGGCCGGCGGCCGGCGGCGGGGTTGCCGGCGACGGCGGGCAAAACCAAGGGCACCACGAGCATCAGCACGGTCCAGCGACCTCGTCTGACCCGGTTGGGACCCGCGGCGGTGCCGGAGTGGCGACGGCGACAGGCGGCGGCTCGGCCGGGCGGCGGCGATGGCGTGGCGGCGCGGCAGCGCTCGCCGGCGCGGCTGGCCTAGCTGGAACGATTCCCTACAACACGGCGGAGCTAGGGGTGGGAAAGAAAGACATCGAGGCTCACCGCAGCACGAGGTTCACCGGAGCTACCTTGGCCGAGGAGGAATGGCGGCGGCGGCGGCGGTCACTCCGGCGGCGTTGGTGGGACTTACACGGTGGTCGAGCACGGGAGAGAGAGCAAGCCTCGGGCGCGTCGACCTTTGAAGAGTGGCGGCGGATGGTGGGGGAGTGCGAGGCACGGCGGCGCTGCGCGGCTTCGGCGGCGGCCCGTCTACCCGGCGGAGACAGAGAGGGAGGAAGGAGCGCGGGCGCGAGGGAGAAGAAAAGGAGCGCGCGCGAAGGAAGAGGTCGGGGAGACCGAGGCGCTCCATCGCGCGCAGGTGGCGCGCGAGCCCTGCGCGCGGTCGGGCGTGGGGAGGCGGGCGCGCGGAGAGAGAAGGAGCGGGCGCGCGCGGGAGAAGAAACCGAGAGCTAGGGAGCGGGCGGCGACTGACAAGCGGGGCCCGTGGGCCGGCAGGCCGGGGAGAAATTGCAGAAAGGCCCAGAGTTTCTCCGATTTTCAACAGAGGCCCAATTTAATTCAGGAGCACTTTCAGAAAGGGCACAGAAATTTCCAGGAATTGCATGTCAGTCCAAAATGATTCAGGGAAGTTTGCAAAAGGGCACAGAACTAATCAGGAATTTACACATAGGCCCAAATTGATGTCAGGATTTAAATAAATTTGAATTTTTGAAATTCACTTTAAAATTTAATTTCTGCCTAGCCTTGTTATTATTATTTAGTGCATTTATTTTAAATGTTCAAACCTCAATTTGGAGCAATGCATTGATTTCTTTTTAATAATTTCCCACACTTTTTATTAATTACCCTTTTAATTAAATTTGCATTTTATCCTAATTGATTTAAATTTTTCTTGGGCTCAAGTCACATGAAATGTTACAACCCTCCCCCCTAAAAGAAATCTCGTCCCGAGATTTAGGAGCAAGATGGAATGAACTTGGGGTACCTAGTGATGGTGGAAGGACTTCGGGGTAGTGTGCACGATGGAATTCCTCGGATTCCCACGTTGCTTCTTCTTCTGAGTGGTTGCTCCACTGCACCTTATAACATTTGAGGGTCCGGGTTCTGGTGACTCGCTCTTTCTCATCGAGTACCTTGACAGGCTTCTCGGAGTAAGTCAGATCCGGTTGTAAACCCTCCACTTCTGGTACAGTTTTGTCAGATGGAGCTTTTAAACACTTCTTTAGTTGCGACACATGAAAAACATTGTGCAACCCTGACAAGTGAGCTGGCAATTCTAGCTTGTACGCCACTGATCCACACTTCTCCAGGATAGGAAATGGACCAATATATCTTGGAGCCAATTTGCCTTTCACACCAAATCGCTGCACTCCTTTGGTGGGCGAGACCCGCAGATACACAGAATCACCCACCTCGAAGCTCAAGGGCCGTCGTCTTTTATCTGCATAACTTTTCTGTCGGGATTGGGCAGCCTTCAAGTTAGATTGAATGGACCTCACTTTCTCTTCTGCCTGTTGAACTAGGTCTGGTCCAAGTATCACCCTCTCACCTGACTCGGACCAGTTCAACGGAGTCCTGCAACTCCGCCCATACAATGCCTCGAAGGGTGACATCTGAATACTTCCCTGGTAGCTGTTGTTGTAAGCAAATTCTGTCAGGGGTAAGTACTCATCCCAATTCCCGCCATGATTTAACACTGAGGCTCGCAGCATGTCCTCTAAAATCTGATTGACCCTTTCAGTCTGTCCATCAGTCTGGGGATGGTACGCTGAACTTCTTATTAGTTTGGTACCCAAAGCCGCATGTAGTTGCTCCCAAAATCTGGCAACAAACTGGGCTCCCCTATCGGAGATGATGGTCTTTGGCACTCCGTGTTGACTGACGACTCGAGCGATGTATAGCTCCGCGTACTTCTTCATTCGATAGTTGGTGTTCACTGGTATGAAGTGAGCGGACTTTGTGAGACGGTCCACAATTACCCAAATGGAGTTGTGGCGTCGAGTGGTCATGGGTAACCCAACTATGAAGTCCATGCTCAGATCCTCCCATTTTCAAGCAGGAACACTCAAAGGTTGCAGAAGTCCGGGCTTTTTCAAATGGTCTGTCTTGACTCTTCTGCAAGTGTCACACTCGGCCACATATTTGGCAATCTCCCTCTTCATCCTTGTCCACCAAAATTTCTTCCTCAGGTCCTGATACATTTTATTGCTGCCGGGATGAATGGAATATTTCGACAGATGAGCCTCGTCCATAATCTTCTTTCGAAGCTCAAGATTCTTTGGAACTACCAACCTGTCCTTAAACCATAACACCCCGTCTTTATCCTCTCGAAAACATTGCATCTTTTTATCTTTTAACCTGAGTCTGATGTTCTTCATCCCATTGTCTTCTTGTTGAGCACTTGCTACCTCATTCTTAATGGTTGGGATTAAAGCAAGATTATACAATGATCCATGAGGTAGAACTCGTAGGGCTACTTCTTCTTCTCCTGTGGAAATCCCCTGGTCTAGGTAATGGCAGTGAGCATGCCTGCTCAAAGCATCTGCCACGACATTAGCCTTGCCAGGATGATAATGAATCTCCAACTCGTAGTCCTTAATCAGCTCAAGCCACCTTCTTTGCCTCATGTTGAGCTCATTTTGAGTGAAGATATACTTCAGACTCTTATGATCGGTGTACAAATGCACCGAATTCTCCAACAAATAGTGTCTCCACACCTTTAGTGCCAGTACGACCGCTGCTAGCTCCAAGTCGTGAGTCGGATAATTCTGCTCATGCTTACGGAGTTGCCTGGAAGCATAAGCGATTACTCGACCCTCTTGCATTAATACACAGCCAAGACCAATACCGGATGCATCACAATACACATCAAATGGCTTGCTCAGATCTGGCTGCGCTAGCACTGGGGCTGTCGTTAAGTGCTTCTTCAGAGTTTGGAAAGCTTTCTCACAACTATCGGTCCACCTGAACTGGTTGCCCTTCTTGAGCAGCTCAGTGATTGGTTTAGCTATCTTTGAGAAGCTTGGAATGAACCGACGGTAATATCCTGCCATCCCGAGGAAACTGCGTACCTTATGGACTGAGGTGGGTGCTTCCCATTCAAGAATAATTTGTATTTTTCCTGGGTCAACTGCAATGCCTTCGGAGGAGACCACATGTCCCAAGAATTGGACATGATCAATCCAGAACTCACACTTGCTGAATTTGGCATACAGCTTGTGATCCCTCAGCCTCTGCAAGACCGTTCTGAGATGTTCGGAGTGGTCTTCTGCGGTCTTGGAATAGATCAGTATGTCATCGATGAATACGACAACAAACTTGTCTAGCTCTAGCATGAAGACAGAGTTCATAAGGTACATAAAGTGGGCTGGTGCATTGGTGAGTCCGAAGGACATCACCAAGTACTCATACAGGCCATATCTTGTAGAGAATGCTGTTTTTGGAACATCCTCTGGTCGAATCTTGATCTGGTGATAGCCCGATCGAAGGTCTATCTTGGAGAATACTTTAGCTCCAGCCAACTGATCAAATAAGATATCGATGCGGGGTAGTGGATATTTGTTTTTGATTGTGACCGCATTCAAGGGGCGATAATCAACACACAATCGTAGGGATTGGTCCTTCTTTTTCACAAATAAAGCCGGACATCCCCAAGGAGAAGAGCTGGGTTGTATAAAACCCTTGTCCAATAGCTCCTTCAGCTGTACCTTCAACTCAGCCAGTTCTTTGGGCGCCATTTTGTATGGTCTGCGAGAGATTGGTGCCGTACCTGGCTGTAGGTCAATCCTGAATTCCACATCCCGATCTGGGGGTAACCCTGGTAGATCTTCTGGGAACACATCCGGAAACTCCTTCACCACCGGAATCTCCTTAAAACTTTTTCCCACAGCATGATAGACTTGTGTGGAAGTGGATCTGGGGTGATCTAACCTTAGGGATACGGAGCCGTGGAGTGGTGAGGTTAGGTGGATTACTCGATTGGCTATGTCAAGGATGGCTTGGTGGTGTTTCATCCACATCATTCCAATAATGATGTCGATGCCCTGGCCGTCAAGGATGATGAAGGAAGTGGGGTAGGAACGTCTGCCTAAATTTAGTGGTGTTTCTTTTAACCCTTGTCGTGATATGATACAACCCCCCGGTGATTTTATGAGAAAAGGTGGATCTAGGAGAATGGTGTTGAAGTATTTTCCCTCAATAAAGTTTCGACTAATAAAATTATGAGAGGCACCAGAATCGAACAGAACGAATGCGGTGTGACCAGAGAGTGAAAACATACCCGCCAGCACTGGTTCACCTTCGGCAATGTCTTCGGTCGTGGTATAATTCACCCGGCCCGATCTGGCTGCCCTCTGCCCCCTGGATTGGTCCTGCCCCGAGCCCTGTTGGCGACCCGGATTACCCTGCTGCCTGCGGGTAGGACACTCACGAGCGAAGTGACCCGGGAGTCCACAAGTGAAACATGGAGCTCCGAGTCCAGGTCGGTTGCCCTGTTGAGGTGGACGGGCGTCCTGATTCTGCTGCGGTGGGGGTGGCGGTGCGCGGCTTCCGCCTTGCTGCTGGTAACGCGAGGGTCGGTACTGCTGCTGCGGCGGGCGGAAGGACGGTCCCGATGGAGGAACGGACCCGTACCTCCTCCCATCCGGCGCAGTATAGACCAAGCGATACTTCGGGGGTGGCGCGTTGGAAGGGCCACCACCGCTTCGCTTCTTCTCGCGTTGCTCCTTCTCAAGGTACTCTTCTGCAATCAGAGTGTTGCTCACGAACTCAGTGAAGGTACCGCCTTGGTTCAGAGCCATGCGGGACTGAAGTGTAACATCCAGCCCTCCCATGAAGCGGCTCTTACGCTTTGCGTCCGTGTCGACCTGCTCCGGAGCATAAAGTGACAGCTGATTGAATGCTCTGGAGTACTCGTGGACGGAGCGGTTTCCCTGAGTTAAGGCCATGAACTCCTTGGCCTTTCGCTGCATCAGCCCAGCAGGAATATGATGGGCGCGGAAAGCTTCCTTGAATTGCTCCCATGGTACCGCCGTACCAGGTGGAAGAGTGGCGACGTAGTTGGCCCACCATGCGCCTGCGTGCCCATACAGCATCTGGGCCGCGAATAAGGTCTTCTGGTGATCGGTGCACCGAATGAGCCCAAATTTGGCCTCAATGGCACGGATCCAATTGTCTGCGTCCAGCGGCTCCCTAGCGTCCTTGAACTCGGGCGGATGTGTCGCCATGAAGTCCGAATAGGTGCTGTTCTCACGCTGGCCGCGGCGTTCCCGATTCTGGTTGTGGTCTTCCAGAAGGGCCCGCAGCATTTCTCCTTGCTGTATGGAGTTCTGCATCATGGCCGCCATTGCTTCTGCGAGAGTCGGAGCACCTGGTGGGGGTGGCGGGTTCTGCTCCTCCCCACCACGTGAACTACCAGCCTCGCTTCGCTCCATGCTGCAATTTCACAAATCGACGGTCCCGTCAGTGTGTCTTTCAATCGTAAACTTACCATGGTACAACAAACGAATGTACATATGTAACACACATAGTATGCACACAGAAAACAGCTACATTCATTCCCAAAATCATGACAATACATCGGTACCCGCATTACAACCCGCATTGTCATGCACTTCCGAATTACATCAGACTAGAACATAGTGCTACCATGGTAAACCACATCTAAGGGATACAATCGAAACATACTACTACCAACCAGACACCATTCAGCTACACAACTAACACTCGTTACCAGTCAGCGAGCCTACAAGTCGCGGTCCTAGGGGTTGGCGTCATCTCCACTGCCTTGCCCCTCATCGGACTCATGGTCAGTTACATCCGGGTCAGACACTCCTGACTCAGATGCGTCCTCGCCGGCTGGTGGTGGATGCTGCTGTTGCTGTGCCTCCAAGAGTCCAGCAATATGGTGCTGCAGGTGGTGATTCTCATGAACGAGGTTTTCAACTACTTGTAGAGCCTCATCCCGAGCAATCTCCAGCTGGTGGATCTGCTCCAGCAGGGCGTTGCACTCGTCATTCCTGGCCTGCACCAGGGTAAGCCTAGCTGTAGCAAGATGATCGAGCTCGGCAATGCGTTGCGCCCGGGCAGCACAGCGAACACACGGTTCATTGCTACCGCTCCCTATACCTCCCATTTCGTCTGGGGTTCGTGCTAGCTCCTTGTGAGCTCGTCCCAAAGCCTGGCGGTCATATTGGGCTGCCATCACTGTGTCCTCATACAAGTTAAGTAGCGCTACGCTCAACTTAAACAGTGGGGTCACGTGATCTTTCTCTCCCTGGAGAGTCTTGGCAATTGCATTCTTGACGTTCCGACGCCAGACATCATCAACCTGGTCCCGTATCGGAAACAGGGCCGCTGGCTGATCTGCCAGATCGGCTGAATGTCCCTCACATAGCCTTAATAGAGCCTGGAGAGCTGCGGCTTCAATGGCCTCCGTCTCGTCCGTCCCAACTCCGGTGGTGGTCCAGATTTCTCCGTTGGCTCGGTGAGGATGAGCAGGCAGTGTAGTTTCGGCTGAGCTGCGGGGTAGGCCATGCTGTTTGAACTCCCGGACCCGGAACCAAGGAGTTTCTTCATAGCCTAGCGACTGTAGGGTTTGGTTGAGCAACTGGACAAATCCCCTGCGCCCTGACTCTTGAGTCATCCGAGCAGGGGTGGAGTGCTCAGCCCCATAGTTCCCCGAACCATTGTCAACCGAGTTGCCCGACATCTGCAGATACAAAGACGGAGAAGGATTTACTTCACGGAAGTCACATGTCGATACCTAAGTCAAGCAGGCATGCAACTTCTGTTAAAAGGAATGGATCACAATTTGGGTGCAAGAGTGGACTACACCCCGGAATCAAGGTTACGATGGTTACAACTGTTGCTGATGGAAGTTTTGATCTTGAATGGCTTTAGTATAAGTTTGAAGGAATTTAACGTGTTTTGGTTTAAGATTTAGCAGTTTATCATTTGTGTGACTCTTCGATTTTTACCATGCAATGCAGTCCTTTATCGACCTATACGTCCTCACAAAAACAAAACCTAATACGTTAAGTCGGTGGCAGGATCGAGCTCTCAAGTCAGTCGTGTCTACACGCGCTTACGCAACAGTTAACGTACCTGCAGAAAACACACCACAGGCAGTTGCATAATATAATATTAATAGTAAAAACAACAACCCATATCATTGCCATATGGGTCGCCCCGAGTAGGCCACGTACGGGGTCACGTGTCCGACCTTCCCTGCGCGGCGAACAGACTGCACTTTACCTCAGGCAGCGGAGGTATGAGAGTGTTCCGCGAGACCTAAGTCGCGAAGAACAAACTCATCTCTTGTGTACCACAGACACAAGACACCACTGTTGCGAAGGTCTGCATTCGCAACAGGTCCGTAACCCACACCTCGTACGGTAGAGGTCCGCTTCTCTCCCTAAACGGCAAGGGGGGTGTACTAGGTTACAGCGAACCTAATACCTCCTTCCATACCATCACGGTACGGAACGCTATTGTTGCTGATACAACAGGGGTTTCTCGACCTTTTACCGCAGTCGAGCGGCGTACCTTACCTCGCTTACCTTAACGTAGGTGCGTCGTTACAGAATAATAAATCTAACTGGGTTTTGTTAGACCCTACACTAGGTTAGCTTGCCACCTGATAGAACCTAGTTCTACTAGGGCACGCTACTAACTCGCACGCGGTTTTCGAAAATATGCCCTAAAAAGGTAGTACCCGTCCCAGAATGGCTCTGATACCAGCTGTGGCGGACCGCCCCTGAATCGGGGGAGATCCTCCTCCCGGGATCCATTCTGGGCGACGTTCGTCGAAGCGAACGTTCACAGAGTACAACACAGGCAGTAAAAAGCAGGAATTAAGGATAGAAAAAATATTACATGAGTGATTACAGAGTTGAATCCAAACCTGTTTTTACAATACAGCGGAAACGAGAGTTAACGGTACAGACTCCGACTCTGACTCTAAGCAAAAGCAAGGGCCTTGCCCAACGGCGTCTTGCTACTAGCCACACACACAAAGCAGCAACTAAACGAGCGGCTCCCACTGAAAGCTACCCCAACCTGGAGACGACTCCTCCCACTGCTGGCCACCAAAACCACCGGTCGCATCGAAACCTCCTGAAAACCACAAGTCGCAAAGCGTGAGCTTCTAAGAAGCTCAGCAAGACTAACCCGTCAATAGGCCGTCTACAGCCGACACCTAGACATGCTCGGCTGACACAGGGTAGGGTTAATTGCGAAAGACACGCTTAACTACTTAATTTCCTACTTTCAAGTTTTAGCTCAAATTAAGTTCGAGAAAATAAACTTTAGTAGGCACCGTAACTAAACAATCAAGTTGACAAACATTAATCAATACAAGTATTTCAATCAAAATCATAATCTCACTTTTGTTCACTTATTATCGTATGCGACAGAGAGATCGAGTAATACTCTAGACTGAGAGTATCAGCGGTTCGAATCGATTTACACCTGCAGGGTTAACCTGGTCACACGACACGTGCGCGTCCTGGACCGCACGTGGCAACCGTTCGCACCAGATCTGGCAAAGCTAATTCCCTCTTACGCTACCTTAACAGTGCCGCGTCCCACCAGGTCACCCGTCCCGGACGGTGCCTGTGGAGTTCACACACTGTCCACCCCAGACCGCCGTCAATCAGACACCGTAAGGTAGGTTCAGCTTTGCCGTCTCTAGGCTACCTAGGTTTACTGGTTCCCATAGTTCCAGCATGTGAACAGTACGTTCAATACTCAATCAACTGTGCCCCACGGATCAGACAGAGCTACAGCACACAGAACCCCGGTCTGTTGCTTTCCTAACCTTCTCTGTCTGACCCCGATTTCTTCCCATTAAACCTGGACTAATGAAACAAATCTGTAGTAAGGTGGGGCTTCAGCCAATTCCTATCATATCGCGAGCAGGGTCCAATCTGCTCGACTTCTACCGAAAAGTAATTCTAAGCATAGCGGCTACGTCGAGCTACCTGTACCAATATTCCAGACTGGGTACTACTGGAAACATATGCATCTAGGGTTTCATTCAACTCCTATTGACCTAAATGCACATCACATGATCCACAACACTGTTATGAAAAGAAAGTTTAGAAACGGTAGTGCACCGGAGCTTGCCTTGTGAATAGTCTTCGGAGTCTGCGACAGGGGTGTCTTCAGAAAAACCTGGGTCTGCCTCGACGGCTACTTCGTTCACGTCGGCGTCTACATGATGCAAAAGTAAAGTTAGTAATAGTAATGTTTGCCAGAAATTTTTAAAGTGGTCGCTAGTGAATTAGTAACTAGGGTTTCTGTCGGAAATTGACCTGGATCAATTAAATTGCAGTGATTTAGAAGGTGCTAATGACTCTAGTAATTGCTATGACACCTCAAAACTAACTAGGGTTAAATCTAAGGTTCTGTAAATTTTTCCCATATTTTCAATAATTATAACTATTTAATTAGGGTTTTGAGAATTTGGGTAATTAAATAAATGCCAAAATTAATAATTTTCACACAATGAAGTTTTATATTTTTAATAAATACTAGAATTTCTCATGGTCCCAAAACATTTGGATTTGCATTTTTCTGAGCTATAATGATTTTTCTAGGATTTTTGGAAGATCTCAGCCGATTAAATGAATAATAAAACCAATGGAACAGTACCGAACAGTAACCCGGCTAGGGTTACTGCTCGGCCGAACCGGCCGGCGGCGGGCGGCGGGGTTGCCGGCGACGGCGGGCAAAACCAAGGGCACCACGAGCATCAGCACGGTCCAGCGACCTCGTCTGACCCGGTTGGGACCCGCGGCGGTGCCGGAGTGGCGACGGCGACAGGCGGCGGCTCGGCCGGGCGGCGGCGATGGCGTGGCGGCGCGGCAGCGCTCGCCGGCGCGGCTGGCCTAGCCGGAACGATTCCCTACAACACGGCGGAGCTAGGGGTGGGAAAGAAAGACATCGAGGCTCACCGCAGCACGAGGTTCACCGGAGCTACCTTGGCCGAGGAGGAATGGCGGCGGCGGCGGCAGTCACTCCGGCGGCGTTGGTGGGACTTACACGGTGGTCGAGCACGGGAGGGAGAGCAAGCCTCGGGCGCGTCGACCTTTGAAGAGTGGCGGCGGATGGTGGGGGAGTGCGAGGCTCGGCGGCGCTGCGCGGCTTCGGCGGCGGCCCGTCTACCCGGCGGAGACAGAGAGGGAGGAAGGAGCGCGGGCGCGAGGGAGAAGAAAAGGAGCGCGCGCGAAGGAAGAGGTCGGGGAGACCGAGGCGCTCCATCGCGCGCGGGTGGGTCGCGCGGCGCCACGCGCGCGCGGGAGGTGGCGCGCGAGCCCTGCGCGCGGTCGGGCGTGGGGAGGCGGGCGCGCGGAGAGAGAAGGAGCGGGCGCGCGCGGGAGAAGAAACCGAGAGCGAGGGAGCGGGCGGCGACTGACAAGCGGGGCCCGTGGGCCGGCAGGCCGGGGAGAAATTGCAGAAAGGCCCAGAGTTTCTCCGATTTTCAACAGAGGCCCAATTTAATTCAGGAGCACTTTCAGAAAGGGCACAGAAATTTCCAGGAATTGCATGTCAGTCCAAAATGATTCAGGGAAGTTTGCAAAAGGGCACAGAACTAATCAGGAATTTACACATAGGCCCAAATTGATGTCAGGATTTAAATAAATTTGAATTTTTGAAATTCACTTTAAAATTTAATTTCTGCCTAGCCTTGTTATTATTATTTAGTGCATTTATTTTAAATGTTCAAACCTCAATTTGGAGCAATGCATTGATTTCTTTTTAATAATTTCCCACACTTTTTATTAATTACCCTTTTAATTAAATTTGCATTTTATCCTAATTGATTTAAATTTTTCTTGGGCTCAAGTCACATGAAATGTTACACTGACCATTTGGGCCGTGCTAAATGGACCGGCACGAGGCCCAGGCATTTTGGCCCAGCACGGATTCGGCACGGACCAATGTTTTTTTCCAAGTATGAAGCAAAATTTGGTACAGTTAGACTACAGCGACAAACACCACATGTAAGTGTCGCTGGCAGGAGGAGAAATGCATGGGGGAAGATTTTTGGTGCTTCTGGATTAGCTGGAACTTCGTCAACATCTGCTACACCTGCTGCTCCTGCATTAGCTGCACCTCAAGCTTCTGAGTTGTCATCGTATTTAGACAGTGATCCAATTACTCAATACGATGATGACTTCAACATTCTAAGCTAGTGGCAAGATCATAAGCGTTTATTACCGGTGCTACCCATCTTAGCTAGAGATGTTATGATGGTTCCTGTTTCCGCTATTAGTTCAGAATCAACTTTCTCTCTTGTTGGCAGGGTCATTGAGGAGCGTCGATGATGCTTGAAGAGCAGATGGTGGAGATGATTTCATGCGTAAAGGATTGGGAGCTTGCAGCCGCTCGAGGCAGCACATGGTGGAGAATGAAGACCTGGAGCTCGCCATTGCCGACATGTACCTGGACCATAACGATGTTGACGAGACTGAGTGAGAGTGTGCCGTAGCTGTACTCTCTTCTTTCTAGGGTTTTCTCATGTAGGTTGTAGTTTTATGAGTTTTTATCTAGCAAGGTTTTTAACGAGGCAGTGTTAACGTTGAAGACGGCTCATAACCTCACAAAGTGTGTAATGAACATTTGAACTTTATGTTATATTGTTATGTATGGATCTACTATTCTGAAATCTGGAGTTCTGGACTTAAAGCAAATATCTGTTCTGTTTCTATAATTGCTATAGAATTCTGGTTATTGGATTTATAACTTGGTTGTAGTCTTCATCAAATATTATGTTTGTTTTTTCATTAATCAATCTATCTGTTTATGGAATTGTTAGATTTGGATGTCAAATCTGTTCAAATCCGTTGAAACGCTTTTGAAAATGATGTTTTTTTGTGTTTTTTTAGTGAATTTCGACGGGCTAAGATCGTGCTTTCGGGCCTAGTAAGGACCCGTTTTGAAATTCGGGCTGGCCCGGCACGCTAAATACACTGCCGTGCCGTGCCGTGGGCCAGAGAAGCGGCCCGTGGTACAGCACGACAAGGCCCAGTAAGGTATTCAGGCCCGTGCAATACCTCTTCTCTAAGGCCCGAGCATGACTGGGCCCGTGCCGGGCCGTGCCGGGCCAGCCCGAATTACAGATATACTTGGACTCCTACGACGACACCGGTCCACCCATCATGCTTCCTGATTGCCCCGATTGAGCTCTCCGGAAGGGGAGTCCCACCGAACTTAAAATCTATCGTACACCTTTATCAATAATAATTTGATTATTTTATTGTTCATTTGAGTATATCGTACTAGAATCACGCGTCTGGATCCTCTACAGTTGTGCATTAGTGTTAATAGACACCAATAAATGGGTCCCAAGTACAATGCATTACTACAGAGGATCCCCACGCCAACCAGACATGTAAAAAAAAAACTAGAACTTTCAAATTGTAACAACTAGTAACAACTAAACTGGCCCAATAATGCACTTGGTTTTGACCAATTTTCTTTGTTCGATTGATTGTCTGTACACTGTACACCTACCGACCTCCATCATACCTGAGCCGCTGGCCCGACATGGACACCTCCTTCCTCCTCCTCCCCATCTTGTTTCACGCGCCCGGCGAACCACTTTACCGTTCGCCGCGCGATCGGCAGCCACCGTCCGTGTTCCTCGCCCATCGGCGCGCGCCGCAGCCTTGGCAAGCTCACGATCTCCGATACGGACCGCACGCCGGTGGATAGTAAGTTGCTTCCTCTGACGACGCCCGCTAGGATACTGCTTCCGCCGCCGTGCTTCTGATGAGTGGTCTCCCCCAGCAGCATCCTGTTCTCCGTCGTCGTTGTTGTCGCTGCTCTGATCGCCTGTGGTGACAGCTTGTCGTCGTAGTCCGGCGACGGGAAGGAGGAGAAGGAGCGGAGCATCTCGGTGTCAAGAGCGATGAGGTCGGCGGAGTTGAGCTCGCTCCACCGGCTCTTGAACACCGCGTCCGACACGACGATGCGATGCCGGTGCCTGTCCAGCTCCAGCTCATCCTCCTCCTGCTCCCCGCGGCGGCGCGGCGACGATTCGACGACGTTATTATGAAACCTCGAGGACGGCACCCGCTCCACGAAGATATCGAGAAGGTTGCGGCGGCCGCTCCTCCCCTCCACGGAGCCATCGCCGTCGTCGTCTCCGCCGCCGAAGACGATGCGGGCGCTGGCGGCGCGCTTAAGGCCGAGCTCCGCGCCATCGTCGTCGGCGTCGATCGGCGCGCGGCAGAGCGGGCAGCTGGCGTGGGACTCGAGCCAGCGGTCGAGGCAGGCGAGGTGGAAGGCGTGGCGGCAGCGCGGGAGGAGGCGGAGCAGGTCGGCCTCGTCGAAGCGGGCCAGGCACACCACGCACTCCATCCCCTGCCGCGCCCCGCGCAGCGTGGCGAAGCGGAAGAATGGCAGCGACTCGACCACCTGCTTCGGCACGCCGCCAGTGGCCGGGGCCGCGGCGTCTGCCTCTGCCTGCACGACGGGCGCGTTGGTGTTGGCTGGCAGAGGCGGGGATGAGGGGTGGCAGAACTTGGCGTACATGATGAGGAGGATGGTGAGCGAGAACACCATGGCGATTATGCCGATCACGATGGCCACGCTCGGTCGGAACGAGACCTTGGTGCCGACGGCGCCTGGCGGGTTATTATTATTCTCCGCGGCGGTGCCTGTGGTGGGGGAGGTGGGTTGCGCTGCCGCTGAGCACGCCGCCGCCGCGGAGACGAGCAAAGCAAGGAGAGGGAGGAGGCGCACCATGAGGGTTGCTCGCTCGCTCCTCAGCGGCGTCCAGGTGGGGGTGGACGCCGGGAACACAGAGGTGGCAGCGCTGCTGCTGCCGCTGCCATGGGAGAGGATACGAAGCGAAGTGAGGGATTAGTCAGAATGAAACAAAACCGATGACGATGAGGACATGGATCGATGTGACAAGATAGATAACGAAGAGCCGCCGGCGCGCCTTGTTGCATTAACCTGCTGCTGGCGGCCGGATCGGATTATATATTTATATAAAGCAAATGTTTAGCATAAGCTAGTTAGCTGCTGATTGCTGCGAGAGTAGGTTTAGTATTTCTTGTGACGGACTTGTCGGCCTGGCATTGGACGGCACAGTCCAACTTGTCCTGTTAACGACTAATACTAAATTATTACTCGTAACAGTTACTCTGTTCATAAGCTGGGATGTACTTTAGTTAATCTTTATAATTTAAATTATTGTTCTAACAATGATAAATTAAAATGGACGGGACTAAATAAGGTTTTCTTTTTTTTTTTTGTTCTGAGCATGGACTAGTCTGCAGGGGCAGGGGCATCATTTCAACATGCTAAAGATACAATATTCAGGAGTCCACGGAGCAGTTGTGGAGAAATGAAAAAACAAGGCTACATACCGCTGCTGCCGCCATGGGATACAAAGTGAGGGAATCAGATTGAAAGAAAACGACGAGGACATGGATGTTAACAGAGAGAGAGAAAGAAGCCATTGAGTTTTTCTTTTCTACTATCTCGGTGAGTAATTAATAAATTAACAGAGATAATACTCCGTCCAATCCATTTTAATTGAGGTTCCTTAGCACAGATTTGAGCGTCAATACAGAAGGTCAAACAAGTGAACATAGTGGAATAACATTCATTGCATGCAATTCCTGGGAAAGAAAATCAAACAAGTGAACATAGTGAAATCAAATGCATGTCTCTAAATTTTGCTCAGGTCACGTCAGAGTCCAGTCAATGAGTCAATGCAGTTTCTTTTGTAGGCTGGTCCTGGTGGCACAACCGTCTCCAGTACTACCTTCTTTACTGTCTTGAAAGAAATGCATACTTTTCCTCCAAAAAAAAAAAAGAAAGAAAGGAAATGTATACGGAGTACTATACAGTACAGGGGCATGAGATTGACCTGCTGCCCTTCCTCTCCTCCAAAAAATGAAAAAGAAAAAAAAATGGAAAACAAAAAATGGTTGACATGCTGACAGCTTTTCTGCAGCTTCCCTAAATTCAGGAAATCGTAGTAGTGCCTGGTTTATTGAGAGTAGCTTCCAGCATACAGGTATTGGCTGCAGCATATGGAACTACAGTATTCAAGTAGTAGGTAGTAACTGCAATAGTATACAAATACATAGAACTATATTCAAACATGAGGAGTATACATAGAAATATTCAAATACCAGGAATCCTATACTGGCTTCAAAGATACAAAAGGACAATGCCGTTGTGAGCTGGAAACTCAAACAGAAAATAGCAAAGTGCTACGAACATTATTCAGAGTAACCGAAACTAAGGGTCATTACTCACTACTCTGGCAAGACAGATCACCTCGGTCAGTGCAATGCCAACATCTAACATGAGAATGTAAATGTTACTTATCTGATAATTACTTCAGAAAGCTATAAAATCTCAGCCTTGGAAGCAAGGGAACATATGAATAACTTGAAGAAAGAAAGCTTTTACTGATCAGCTGAACGCTTGGAAAGAAATCACCAACAATATGAGCAATTACTGATCAGCTGAAGAAAGCTTTACTGATCAGCTGAAGGTTACATCAGTGTTGCCAATTAGGCAATAACACAAGATCGCTGAAGAGCTAAGACGTACAAGTTCATGACCTAATCGAACAAAAAGAGATAAATCATGAACGATAGAAGCAGTGCATAGAGTTGCACGAGCTGCTGCGCTATCCCGACCACTTGGCATCCGGGACCTGGCGCTTCATCTTCGTCGTGGAGACTCTTCCCCGCCGTGGTCGGTCACGGATGCTGAGTGACTTCCCCGCGCCTGGGAACTTTCTTCATCTCAGGCGAAAGGTTGCTGATGAGGCGCCTGGAGTTTGCCGCTGCTGTCGATCCTCGTGTGGGCTTCATCGCCAATGGGATCAATGGGACAATCTTCCCCGCGGATCGTATCTTCGAAGTCTTATTGGACACGGCGGCCAGTGTGGCAGGTGGTGGCGGCTTGTGGAGGTGGATGCTCTTCCCTGCTGTAGTCGGCCGTGGCGGCGGCTGCATCTCCGGCACAAGATTGGGGCGAGGCACAAGGCCTGTAAGTTCGTGGCGGAGGCGCGCGAGCTCGAGTTGGCGGTGGCAGAAGGAAGCTGGGACCGCAGTGGCGGCAGATTCGGCGCTGACGGCTTCAGTGGCCTGACGTGGTGGAGCGGTACGTCGACGGTGGAGAACGGGTCATCGTACGGCAAGCTGCCCTCGTAGACCACCTCGTAGCTTGCACCGGTGGCCGACACGACCGTCGCGCCGAGCCAGAGCAACAGGGTCTTCCCGTCGATCTTGTGCCGGGTCCTCGTGCGAACAACAACCTTGGTTCCGGGCTTCAGTTGGCTGGCGGCGCTGGCAGTGGTTATGCCGGGCTTCAGATGGCTTGCGGTGCCCGCACACTTGGATTTGAATGACGAGGAGCCAGGTCGATGCAGGGGCGCCGGCGGATGAGAGGCGGCGAACGAAGGGCGCGTTGAATCTTGACACGCGGGCTTCGGTGAATCTTGACACGCTGGCTTCGGTGAATCTTGACACGCAGGCTTCGGATTCGGGCGGCGCATGGGATGGGAGCTGAATCGGATGCGATCGAGGATCCGAAGGGGCGGGATGGCGGCGGCGGATGGGGACTTACTGCGAAAGAGGCGCAAGACGGATTTTGGCGATGGGGACGCTTCGGTGGCGGCGGGTCGGTGCCGGCAAAGCCTGGTCGGATCATGGAGGTGATGGAAGACTTGTTCTCGCGAACTGGAGGAGGCCAGCGAGGCTTCTGGACCTCACCGCGAGCAACTTCGAACGATGATGGCCGCGGAGCAGTGATCTCCTTGGCGGCGGGGCGCTTCGGCGCCAGCTGCTTGGGACTCCTGCGCTGGAGCTCGGGGTGGATGCTGCGCATGGCGGCGGAAGGACAGCGCTGAGGGATCGCAATGTCTCGCGGCGGAGCGGAAGCTTGGATCGATCGAATCGAGGGGAATCGAAATAACAGAGGGTGTTTGGCGTGCGGGTGGCGGCGTGAGATTTAAGCTGAGGAAGAAGGGCGCGCGGGTGTTTCCCGCGCCCGCGCGGGCGGCGGCGGCCTTCAACATGGGCCGAGTAATATAGCTGGCAGGCTTGCGTGAGAGTATAGTTTAGGAAAGGAAAAAGTCTATTTGACACCCCTCGACTTTCACCAAAGTCCAGCTTTCACTCCCCAGCTACAAAACCAGATATTCTGTGGCCCTGAACTAACGAAACCGGTTTTCTTTCACCCTCCGGTGGTCTGGACCCTGGTTTTGTCCTACGTGGACCGCCACGCTGGCGGGAAGAGGGGGGTGACTAGGATTACTTGCAGCGGTAATAAAACGGGCGGTGGAAAAAAGACATGCTTGTTGATTCATTCGGCGCACTCCTCCGTGGTTAACCCTAAGGTCAGTACCCATGAGCTCAAGCTCTCTGCGCTCGTCGGCATGGAGCGCAGGGGAGGATGCGCGTCACTCCCCCATTCGCTACCGCGTTGGGCCGCTGGAGTACCACCCTCCCACGTACTGCCACTGCCAGCAGAAGGCGGCGATGTGGATCTCGTGGAGCGATGACAACCCCGGACGCCGGTACTTGAAGTGCTACAGAGCTAGGGTGAGTACAAGGGGAATGGAAATGTGTTTGATTAGAAGTATTTCCAGGGGCATTGGTTTGAGATTTGTTCTTATCTTACCGCTCTGATGTAGGATGGTGGTTGCAATTTCATGGGCTGGCACGAGGGACCGCATGATGCATTCGTGCAAACTTTGCTCATAGACCTACGCAATGCAGTATGGTCGGAGAAGAGGCAGAGGGCGGTCTTGAAGGAAGCACTGGAGGAGGCGGAGGCACAGGTGAAGGAACAGGGGAAGGAGCTGGCGAAGCTGAAGAATGAAGCGGCAAATGTGGAAGGAGTTCGGGCTGAGAACAAAGGGTTGCGCGATGTTGTGCAGAAGCTGGAGCTAGAGAAGATGGTGCTACGGGCTATCTGTGTCTTCTTTCTGGTCTGCTTTGGAATGAAGTGGCTGGCAATGTAATAGGTTAACTTGTTCTGCTAGCAAGAAATAGATGTGTCTGTGTTAAGTTCGTGTGTATGTGTTTGTAGAACTAACCATGTGTATGGTAAATGTTGAACTGTGTGTGCAATGATGAACTGGTGTTATGCCATGTGCTATGTTAATCTCAGTTGTGGTATGGCATATGTTTTTTTTAAAATTTTGTCATTACAATAGGAAATGTAGATAGTAATGTGACTGGTCAAATAACATAGAAAGCAGAGTATTGCCATTACAGGTTCACAAATTCCACATAGTCTTGCCATTACAGGTGCACAATGGCCACATAGTCTTGCCAATACAAAATGGACACACATAGTTCACATAATTCAGACATAGTTCAGACATCACACATAGAAACAAGTAATGGAAATGGTATCACAGTTTATCAGATTCCCAGGGTGGTAGAAACATGACAGGGGTACATTGAGTACTTGGTTTGATTCTGCCTGCAGTCCTCTTTATTGGTCCTGAAGAAGTAGCAGCGCCAGCAGATGCAGAAGCTGAATTCTTGATGGTTACAGCTGACCTTGCTTGAGAACCTGGTACAGTGGCACTGACTTCGAGTACAGCTGATCCTTCAGGTGTGATATCCCGGCCTAGGGCTTAATAGGATTAATAGAATGCTCATACTAACAAGTTGTAACTTCTTTTCCGGTAACCTAACTCCAGAAAACTCCAAGGTTAAGCGTGCTTGGCCTGGAGCAATTTCAGGATGGGTGACCGACCGGGAAGTGACTCTCGGGCGCGCACGAGTGAGGACAAATATGCGTAGAAAAGACTTGTGTTGGTCTGTGAGGTCAGCCTATATCCTATAAAGGCTACCTAATGTAAGCGGGCCCGGCCTCGGGGAGGCGGGACGTTACAGTTGGTATCAGAGCCGACTCTCGCGGTTTCACGGGCGCGTGTGTCGCAGTTGCGCAGGCATGGTGTGCATGGCTGGTGTGAGCCCAGAGAGTGGTCACACAGCATGGCACATGCGCTGGCACTGGGCACACGGACGTGGCCAAGAGGGGACGTTCCTGGCCTGGGGTTGACCGACGAGGACGTCGGTCTTCTAAGGGGGTGAGAGTGTGATATCCCGGCCTAGGGCTTAATAGGATTAATAGAATGCTCATACTAACAAGTTGCAACTTCTTTTCCGGTAACCTAACTACAGAAAACTCCAAGGTTAAGCGTGCTTGGCCTGGAGCAATTTCAGGATGGGTGACCGACCGGAAAGTGACTCTCGGGCGCGCACGAGTGAGGACAAATATGCGTAGAAAAGACTTGTGTTGGTCTGTGAGGTCAGCCTATATCCTATAAAGGCTATTTAATGTAAGCGGGCCCGGCCTCGGGGAGGCGGGACGTTACACCAGGTCCAGTGCTGACTCTAGCATTTGTAGTGCTCTTCACAAGCCTCTGAAATAGAGGAATTGAACAGTTGAGATGAAAATTGACACATATATAATGATGCAATGGTTAAAAAATGAGGTTCAGTACCTGAGAAGGAGCATTATTTGATGGTTCTCTGTTTTTCCTTTTTCTGCTTGAACTTTCACTCTGTTGGCTATTACGTAAGGGAACCATGTTATTGTTAGAAGCCTGAGATTGACTGGTAGGGAGTGTAGCGACAGCAGCAACAGATACTGGTGTAGTGGCAGGCGGTGCAACAGCAGGTCCAGGTTTCATAGAAGCATCTGAATGACCTTCATTGATCCTGTCACAGGTTGATCTGTTGTGTCCCACTTGTTTGCATTTTGTGCATCTGATTTTGGTACCAACTTTTGAAATCCTTCTCGATTTTTGATTCTCATGTGGTTCCCTTCTTCTTTCCTTCTTTGGCCTCCCTGGCATTCTAACATAACCTGGGGCTCTCAATGCACATCTGTCTGACACAGGCCAACTGCTCATCCCTTCCACTGGCTGCAAACAATGGCTGTAAGTGTTGCAGAATTGTGTCACACAGAAGCAGGGAGCAATGTATTCATCAAGAGAGTTTGTCTTGAAAAAAATACAAGAAATGGCATGGGGGCAAGGCATCCCTGATAGCTGCCAATATCTGCAACTACATTCTTTCTTCTCTAAGTCCACTGAAAACCTATGATCATGATGTGCAACTTCATACTTCATACCATCATTGCAGAGTGCATGACAAAATGCTGACTCTTTGATGTAAACATTCAGCTTCTTTAGTATGCTAGGGCATATCTGAGTCTGTCACCTTGCTGCCTTGGTCCTTTGGTCATGGATTCTAACCATTACTTTCCTCCTGATGGTCTCCAGCATTGTGATTATTGGAAAGAACCTAGCCTCGACAATCCAATGGTTGAAAGACTCACATAAGTTGTTGTCAACAGAGTCACAACAAGATCCAAGCCTGAACCAGGCCCTGCTCCAGTGTTGTGGATGAGTGTTCATGATGGCTTGAGCTCCATCTCTAGTTTCCTGAGCCAGATCCCTTCTAGCTTGGTTGAATAACATGAGGCATGGTGCCTTTGCACATTTCCAGAATTTTTTCTGCCACTCTTTGTTTCTAAAATGTTTTCTCCAGTTGGCATATATGTGCCTTGCACAATTCCTATGCTCAGCATCAGGAGCCCACTTGTTAATAGCTTCAATAATACCCTGAGAATTACATAGGACCTTATTGTTAGAACTTGCACTGAGTATTACATATGAACTATTGAATACATGAAACATACAGTATGTTGGGTACCTTTTGTTGGTCTGAAATAAAAACCCATCCTTCTCCAAGTCCAACCCCTAAGTCTCTGCATAACAAGTCACAAAACCAGTCCCAAGATACATTATTTTCAACTTCAACAACTGCCCACGCTATTGGGTACATCTGGTTGTTTCCATCTCTTCCTATGGCACAAAGAAGCTCACCACTGCATGCTCCTTTGAAAAAGCAGCCATCTAGCCCTATCACTCTCCTACACCCAGCCAAAAAACCCTTTTTCAGAGCATCAAGACAGATGTATATTCTTTGAAATGTGGGTGGTTCAACATCTGGGAGCTTGTGCACAATAATTGTAGACCCTGGGTTGCTCCTCAACAGCTCCAACTGATAATCATATAGTTTTTGGTACTGATCTTTACTAGCATCAAGTATTTTCTGCATTACCAGTGCTTTAGCCCTCTTCAGTTTGGATAGTGAGACATTAGCAAACATCTCTTCTTGGATGGTAACTTGCATGGCTGCTAGGTTCCAAGATGGGTTTGCCATTATGAACTTCTCATATCTTTCAGCTATCCTTCTAATAGTGACATGTTTATTGTCCCTCCTTGGAGGACATATGTGAAAATCTTTAAATGTTACAACCTGCCACCCTTCATTCCTACTATTGTCAGAGAGCAGAAAAACCCATGGACATGTTTCCCAGTCACACTTAGCTCTAACCCTTTTGGCCTCATCCTTTACAAAGTTTATGACTTTCTTCTCTGCCATTGCATATTTCACAATAGCCTTCTTGAAGTCTGCCTTCCCACTGAACTTCATCCCTAAAGAAAATTTTGGAACTTCATCACTCTTTCTAAACCTAGGGAACTTACTAGCCTTCCTCTGAACTTGCCCATCACTTCCTACCTCATCCAATGACTCTTCATCATCTGAGTCAATGTACTCTGTTTCATTACCATCATCTTCAACACCAACAAAACCAGACTCCATTGTTGTGGAATCATTCAGAACTACATCATCCAAGCTAGCTGTTTGTCCACTCCTCAACTTCCTCTTAAATTCCCTGTACTTCTTCCTTATCTCTACTGCTTCATCATCTTCTTCAGAGGTACCATCATCACCTGAGACATAATCACTATCACAACTTGAATCCCCATTTCCAGCAGCCTTATCCTTCTCCTTTTCATTCTTTTTACTGCCCTTCCTGCCACTTCCACTGCCACACACTGTCTTTCTTGGACTTTCATTCTTTTTACTGCCCTTGTTCCTGCCACTTCCACTACCACACTCTGCCTTTCTTGGACTTGAGTAGAACTCCTTTAGTTTTTTAATCTCAGACAAAGATTCTGCCC
The DNA here is from genome assembly GCA_001182835.1 of Oropetium thomaeum. Taxonomy (NCBI): domain Eukaryota; kingdom Viridiplantae; phylum Streptophyta; class Magnoliopsida; order Poales; family Poaceae; genus Oropetium; species Oropetium thomaeum. The sequence goes on along the minus strand of LFJQ01000015.1, from coordinate 1,736,726 downwards.
TGGATTGTCTGATCACTGTAACTTCATCATCACCTTCGCTTCCATCTGTTTTCTCTGACGATAGTTGTGCCATTTCATCCTCATAGTCACTAACTGCAACAGTATCATCCTTCTCAGCATCTACCACACATGCAGAGTCAACATAAATGTCAGCAACACCACACTCAACAATGGCCTGAGACATCTCCAACGCTGAACTGTCATCCCATAATATCCGAAGACCATCTTTCAGTGTAGACCCAGGGAACAACCACAACAGTTTTGACCCCTCCACCACATTGGTATGGTCCTTCAGATGTCCAGCAATCTCTGGAAAACTAACCTTGTCCCTATCAATGTAAGACATTGCTTCTGTTCCCCCTACGTAATATAGCTCCCGCCGAGTGCGAACAAACTCCCCATGAAAATGGAACCGAACTGCCAAAGTCGATAATGGATCCATCCTACCGTACTGCGAATCACATAAACAATAGTTACCTAACCTCGATATCAAGACCAAACTCACAAAAAAATATCAACATTAGTTAAAATACTGAGCTCCTCGTTGCACACACCCAATCTGACACATCAAGCGGGAAAAGAGACCCTAACCTGCGAATCTTGCCTCAACTGTGCTCCCACATCCACGCCGCCACCAGATCCCTCCCTTTCCAAGAATCTCCGACCTTGTCGTCGCCGCCTCGAGCTAGGGTTAGGAGGTCTTATAAAATGGAGAACGGACAGCGAAGGAATACAAGGCCATGTGCCCTCCTTTGCCCGCCTTTTTCTTTCCCTCTCCGACTCAGCACCGCGGACAGCGGAGGAAGACAAGGCCGTCCATGCCTTTTTCTCTCTGACTCAGCACCGCGCGCATGCCGCCCGCCAGCGTGGCGGTCCACGTAGGACGAAACCAGGGTCCAGACCACTGGAGGGTGAAAGAAAACCGGTTTCGTTAGTTCAGGGCCCCATAATACCCGGTTTTGTAGCTGAGGGGTGAAAGCTGGACTTTGATGAAAGTTGAGGGGTGTAAATAGACTTCTTCCTTTAGGAAAAAGGTCGGTTAAGCGTAGGGCTCCGGATCAGATTGGATTCAAATTTCGTTAATATGGGCCTCTTAGCTGCTAAAGCCCACTCTTACTCCAAACAGGGGTTTTTCCTGTCCCAGACGCTTAAAGGATTGACAATATGCCACTGTTTACCTTACCTTTCGTTTAAGTTTAGGATACCCTCGGTGTCAAGAAAAAAAAGAAGTTTACCCTCTGTGTTAATGATAGGTGGGCCCACCTATGTCTTACATATGGGCCGGGCAACTAAAATGGGAAAGCGCAATGTCTGAGATAAGCACAGCCATCACAAATTTGTCGCAAGATGTACAGCAGTAATTATCAATTACCGAATCATTTTTATTCCTGATGTCCTGCAACGTTACTGCCAAAGCTATACGGATACCGTTACGTAAAAGCTGATATCTCTAGTTTCTCTCCTTCATTTACATCAGAAAGATTAAACCAGTACAGTATTCAGTAGTATATTGTAACAATGGAAGGATGCAAACTATTGTACTCCAGATTTTGAGGGTACAGCGCAGTCAGACATGCATTGTGGTGACTCCCTGACTGGTAAAGCAGATAAACAATCGACAACTGGAGACAGGAGGTGTGGCGGTAGGACCCCTTCATAACCAGCTTTGTTTCCATATCACCGATATTTCACCAAAAAGGACCTTGTTTGAAGGTTTAGAAGGCGGGACCAATAACAGCCTCCTCTTGCACTAATAGAGACAATAAGCATCATGTACAAGACATTTCAAAGATCAAACTCATATATTAGCAAGGCAACATATCTCCATGGTTATATATAGCATAATCACACATGGAATCGATGCACACTAACTGATTAACTGAATCCTCCGAACTGTAATGTAAGGGTGCTCGTAAGCATGGCAAGCATGCATACAAATCATAACTGTGGAAACAGAAAAAGTAATAAAAGAATTAGCGAGACCATCACACAAACAAAAAGTCAGAAGAAAATATGCTTTCAACAGCATAAACATTAGTATAAAACAACACTGCATATGAAACTGAAGAATTTATGGGCAAATACATACATTTTCAGAAATAATTATCAAAACGTCATTCTGAACTGCAGAAACAAAGACAATTCTTCAAAACATATAATATATGCAGGTCATCATTCCACAAAGTATTTTTGTACCGACAATGCTGGTTACCTGCCAAGTTGACAAATCTAACGTGATAGGTTTGGCACATTGTTTCGCAATACATATGCAAATAGAATCATACATTTTGAATGCTTTTAAATCTGCATATAAGCTATTAAATAAGTACTCCTTGCAGTGTATGTTTTTCTCGAAACATATTAAAGAATTAGTGACTGGAGGTAAGCTATTAAATTTGCAGGTAAGTTTTTAAAATACTATGTTTTTGACAATATTCAGTGAAACTCTTCAAACTTCAATGAGTTTTTCACTTTTTTGTTCAGATACATAAAAAGTCTTGTCTTTAGGAAAATAATTAGAAATTTTGGAATTATGAAATAGTGGCCTAAGCTTCACACTGGAGATCAACTCTTGTCCAATGTGAATTGAACGCATATTTTCTACTGTTTATTATCCTACTGATGAAGAAAAATCATGATCATCTGGAAGGAACTTCACACATGTGATACGCTCTAAACTCTTTCAACATTATATAGTAATATCTAATATCAGCAATAAACTATCTTTCCATCCTCCACATATACCAACAACAACAAAAAGATCCAGAGACTTTATTAACTTGAGCAACAACCAAAATGACTACCCTGAAAAGTAATATCTTATCTTTAAGAAACCAGTCCATGTTAAGGAGATATGTTACGGTGCTTGGGAGGAACAGGTATCTCCTCGAGGTACCTTCCCTCTAATTTAATCCTAAACATTGATATCTAAAGTACCCTTTGTTTAATTAAAAAACCTGTTGGGTGACCCTAAAGTACCTTTCAGTAGGCACCTCCATAATCTCAACCGTTAGATCCGAGCAAATGGACGGTTGTAGTTGTAGTTAATTCCAAGCACCGTAACATTTCCTCCATGTTAAAGATAAAACACCTGAGACTTTGTCATTTATTTGTGTGACTGACTCTTACACTAAAATGAATCAATCCACAGAAAATTACCATTGCTAATAAGGTAAGAAACAAAAGATAACAAAAAGCTTATTGAGTCATAGCTCAAAAATCAGACAGAAGTCTTCAGTGCAGAAGTAATATCAAGAACAGAAAAGGCTTGGGAGTTGGGGAGATGCACCATGAGGATAACACTATAGATCGGTACCAATCTGTGTCCATCCATTTTATTGTTCCAAAGCAACGCCAATTCCGTTCTATTGGTTCAAAAATAGGGTAGAGATGGTTAAGAATAAATTTATAGGATGTTTCTTTTCTTCTGATAGTGGTTTACTTGATAAAAACATATAATATAAGATTAAACACCCAACATGAGAGCACCAGAAAAGATAAAATGAGTCAATAATATAGCCATTCCGACAGTGGCTCACTTTAAAGAAATACTAGAACATATAATATTAATACTGGCATCCCTAAAAAAGTATTAAATACTGGCAAATAAGTTGATATAGGCATATTCATATTAAGATACATACCATCAATATATATATATATATATATATATATATATATATATATATATATCAAAAGGGTAGCCCGGTGCACGTAGCTCCTGCTTGCGCAGGGTCCGACCACTTTTTGTCTTTTATAGACAGTCTTTCCCTACAATTCTGCAAGAGGCTGTTTCCAAGACTCCAACCGTGAGCAAATGGCTATAAGGCAACAGCTTTACCGCATGTTGTAGTCATGTTGTGTACAAAGCCATATAAGAGACAGTAAAATTATGTCAGACCTCAGAGTGAAACTTTACAATACAGTGTTGCCAGAATTTATGTGGCACAACATCTTATCTGATTGGTATAATCCATTCTAAGTTACATCCTGCATCCTACAGCAAATTATGCAGGAGCAAAGAATTTTGCATAACAGAACATCGTTATGGCTAAACCTCCAACAGGGAAATGCACATGGTAAATCCTCTGTAATAAATTTGTAAGCATAATTATTTGTTGTCTTGATGCTGGCGAAACAAGTTTTCCAGATAATATTCCATATGTGTTCTTGAAGAGAAGCACTCAAGCCACACCTTTGGAGCTGCAGGATGCATAAAGTAGAGGCTTGAAATAAACCTCTTCTCTGAGTTAGCAAGCACTGTCGCGGGGGCTAACGTTTTTGTCAGCAATCCATGCTCTTGAAGCCACCTAAGCATCATATACCTAGGCTTGGTCCTCTTCTCCAAATCAAAGTTCAGAAACGCTGGAAAGCATTCAAGGTAATCCAAGGAGTAACCCAGCTCCTCTGTGAAGTAGTCCAACTTCTGCTTCAGAGACTCCTTGCCCTGGTTTATCAACTTTGGACAAACGCTCAATATCCGACACAGAATCTTGTACCCGATCCCACTTTCCAGGAGGCAATCAAACCGCTCCTGTAGTAAATCCTGAGTGCTGTTCATGTCAAGAACTAACCTTGCTGTTATTTCATTCTCACCATATCCAATGCGCTTTAAAAATTTCAGCTTCTGGTCCACATACTCCATTTTCATTACAGTCTTCACCTTTTCAAGACCATCCAAGAATGCCCTTTCAACCTCTGCATCATAACTATCATCCTCCAAGACAAAATCTTGTGTCAAACACTGCAAACTCTCTCTCCCAGGCGAAATCTTCTCCAAAAACTCATGTTCCAGCCCCATTGCCCGCAGAACTCTCGGAAGATTCTCCAGCCTGTTTTTCCCAACAACATAAGGGTAATTCCTTACCGCCTCATTAATCATGTCGTTTGCCAGCCCAACTCTTTGCAAGTACTCTGGCACCGAGATCACAACATCAGAGAAATCAAGGTTGAAAACCCACGCATTGTTCAGTAAGAACCTTGCCAGCTCCTTTTCTGACATCCCCAACTCTTTGAAGAATGCCAACCTCTGATCAATCCTCTTCTCACTGAGCTCAAGAAAGACACTGCGGCTGCAGCCCACAAGACCCCCAAGGCTACCAACCTCTGCTCCAGCATCATAGAACATCTGCATCCTTCGGCACACCCCCGAGAATGCGTCAATGTTGCTGGAACTCAAATCAGGTCCAAGAGATAGAAACACGGTGCCAAGATCCTTAACGAGTGGATCCCCATCAGACAGATCGCACTCCAAGAGCTTGGGGAAGGTGAGGCACGCAGCGATAATGGCGGCCCGAGGGAGCTGGTGGAGGCGGGCCTCGAGCGCAGCGAGGCGTGCGGAAATGAGGTCTGGGTCCACGCTGAGGAGGACGGTGGGGAAGAGGACGCCAAGGCGGGACCAGGGGAAGCCGTAGTGGACGAGCGCGGCGACGGCGTAGAGCAAGTTGGGATGGTCACCGAGGAACATAAGGTCCGACCGCGGCAAGGAGTCGTGCGGTGGCGCGCCGATGGACTCGAGGAAGAAAGGGACCTCGTTGAGCGGGTTGAAGGCGAGGTGGCGACGGAAGTGGCCCTGGAGCTCGGCGATGGCGATGTTGCTAGGCACGCTGGGAAGCGCGGCGAGGAAAGCGAGGAGGCTGCGCGGGGAGTGAGCGACGATGGAGTCGGCGTGGGAGGCCGGGAGTCCGCGAGTGGAGTGGAGGTACTCGGAGACGGCGGCACGCGCTGCCGGGATTGCGGCGTGGCGGAGTCGGTACGACGGTATGTTCCGAAGCTTAGGCGTCGGCCCGGCCGCCGCTCCCGTAGAGAGGAATCGGCGGAACGCGGCGCGAAGCGGCATGACGGCTCTGTTCTACGGCATTGCTCTGTTTCAGACCAGCGAGACAGGGGAGAAGGGTGAGACTTGAGAGGGGTTAGGGTTTTTCCCCTTATCGGTGGCCGAGACTGTCACTGTTCGCTGTAAGCTTGAAACTAGAAAACTGGTATTCTTGCAACAATAGGCCCTAGATCCTCGAACTGTCGAACATGTTAATGACAGAATTTTCATTAAAAAGCGATATTAACTGATATACTAGCGAAGATATTTCTTCTTTTTTAAATATGTCGTTATTAATTTTGACCGTCAATTTTGATCATTCGTCTTATTAAAAAAATTTGTTCAAATATATAAAATTAAAAGTTATATCTAAAAAACGCTAGTGATAAATCGAATCATATAAAAATATTTAACATTGCTTATTTTTTTTAAATAAGACAAACAGTCAAAATGAACAGCGACAACAATTTAAAAAAAAAAGGAAGTATTAAACACAGAAAGAACAAATTTTGCTGAAGAAATTTGTAATGCAATCAAATTAACCATCAGTACATCACATTTCAGACAGGCATTGTTTTGTCATCAGCAACAAGAGAATTTTCACCAGAAATTAAGTACACACACAATGCACCGACACAATATCCGCTGCAGATCTGATTTTATACAACGCACGTATCAAATTTTTTTTTTCAAAATACAGAAAAGCTACCATTAGTATATCAGTTACTATCACTGAACCCAGCATGAGACAAAACGGCATATCACATCCAATATCTTGGTTTATACAAGCCAAAGTACTTTATTGACGAGACATGCTGAATCCTACAAGACTCCTCTCGTGGACAATTAATTGATACTAGCGTATATACAAATCTACTCCAAAAATGTCTCGGCCAAAATGCTGATCTCTAACAACACTGCGCCGGCAGTAATCCACCATTCTACCTGGAACTTGTACATAGCACGAGCTAACACCAGAGAGATGTAAAGAGACGGTGATCATCTCCATACAGTTTCGTTCGCGTCAGTGAAAATGGCATTGTGATGCTCGATCAGACATTGGATGACCTCGATGGAGCTGTAGTCTGGGGGTGCAGCATCGTCCAAGGGGATTTGTGATGAAGCATCATCATCGTCCTCATCTGCAATAATTTAAGCAAATGATGCAGCATTATAACACTTCGCAAAAAGAAATTCTGTAACAAATCAAAATTCAACTGACTAAATGAAAACTACTTGCCGTTCCGGAAGTGAAAAAACAGCCAAAAACTTACTGAACGTTTTCAGATGAAAACCAAGTGTATCTATATTAACACATTGGCAAACCATACCTATCTGGGCAACAAGCCTAAGAATAATCCAATCACTAAAACATACTGTATTATCAATAGTTTCAAAGAAAATCTTTAAGTTATTTTGTTTCAAATCAGAACCCTCAATGTCAATTGGTGGCTAGAAGTTAGTAGGCGGTTGCCACAATCATAATCATCAACTCTTCATGTAGGAACCATCAACAGTTTATAGGGCGACAAGTACCTTTATTAGCTACCATGGGCCAAGAAACAACTTAAACTGCTTTATGCCAGAATTGTAAAGACAACGACCACAAGGGCAACAAAGCATTTTTTGCGAAGAACAGATAAAATGCTGTAAGCCACTGTGTTTAGAGACAACCACACCATGTGCAAGCATATGAACATGTGATTGCCTTTTTGCCACTACATAATGTCTAATATTGCATTTTATTTTGCTGAGCAAACGTAGAGTTACATACCTAATAGGTCCCATGTGGCAGTATTTGATGTTGTATCCACGATTTTTGGAGGTGGTTTCAGGGTAAGTTTGAGGTGATTCCGTAAATCTGTACCAGCATCACCTTGGCGCCACATTATCAAAGGTGCAAACTCCACGGCAAGGCTACGAGAGTCCATCTGCATTAGGGAAGAAAAAGTAAAGTCCTATCCAAGAAATCCATCTATTTAATAATAGGAAATTTGTTTAGCCAAAACACAGACTAACTCAAGGTATGCTGAAAATAAAGCCAGCATGTGTCATATGCAAAATGGCAAAATGCTGTACAATAAAACACATCTTTGTAAAAATGTAAACAACATGGTCTATCAACAAACCAGGAAAAATCATTTAGTCAACTCATTGGTAGCAATTGCTGTCTCAATACTGTTGAGTCTGACAAGCTGCTCAAAGATGTTGGGTTATCCCTTCTGTTAAAAACAGGCCATGCATGCTATCTGGGTCAGGGAGGATGCCTTGTTTTCCTAAACGGATTTAAACGACCATTTAGACAGGTCTAAACGCTAAACGGTGGCTAGTTGTTTTCGTTTAATCGACCGTTTAGCCTGAATAATGGCTAAACAGTAGGTGACCGACTGTTTAGCATTTAGGATAACATGGGGAGGAAGTGACAACTAATTATGCCCACTGTGGGCCACTGAAGATTATATATATATAATCATATATTTTAACACTTTGGTAATAGTAACTAGTAAGGTTATCATCAGGAACAGATACATAGAAGTAATTTAGGATGCTCAAACTCTGCATGGTTGAACACCTCAAAATTCTTTATTCAAAAATTTACTATACAGTTTATTCAATGGTAAGCTTTTCAACAGAAATATTGAGAGGCAATCAACCCAACATTCCAACTGGGTAGTCCAAAGTGTCCCATCCAGGCTCTTCCTAAAGATCTCATGGGTAGTTTTGCTGATAGTTAACAATGTTTTACATTATTCAAACAGGATGTGGCTATTACAGGACTTGTTAGCAAAGGCATTCAGAAATCCTGTCAAACAAGTGATGACGTTTCCTAGCATTTGGCGTTAATATCAAGGCTCGCAAGTCATATACAGACGAAAATTAGAACAAGTTAGCATACAAGAACACATTTGGTCTATCCAGAAATGTTCTAAATCAAAATGATAACTAGTTTTCAAAGCCTTTGTAGTGGCAGTGTTAATTGATATGTATCGGCGAACTTGCAATAGGATCTACAAAGCGAAAATAAAAAGAATACCAAATATAGCAAAGTGAAGAGGAGCTAAAGAAAGGGATCAGATGTACCTTGTTAAGTGATGATTTACGGCTTACACGAAGTAGCAATGCTGTAACAAATTCTAATGTCATGTAGTTCACATTCGGAAGCTTCTTCAGGATATTCCTAAGATCAGGAATGCTAACCCTTGCATCTCTGAGCTCATCATAAAGTGCAAATGTAGTAAGCGGCTCAGGGATGCTGGCTAGATAGCATTTAATCAGTGCACCTACATCAATAGGACTAACACCTTCAGGCAGATAAGCACCTGAATCTGCAAAACAAGGACAAATTCAGCGGCTCTCACTAATGAACGATGTCTACAAGAAGCTCAAATATCATGAGTGGCAGTGGTACCTTCATTGTAAAGAGATACTAATTGCTGAAGAACTTTTCTGTCACCTTCAGATTTGAACAGGTACTCATTATTCAAACCTAGAAGGAAGAAAAAAATTATATATTAAATTCAGAATTAGAAAACAAAACGCAGAACCAACTTTATGTATTTTCAGCCAGTCCACCTGATATAACCAAGTAGTCTGCACATCTCACTAGCACCAAGGGCACAGCTTTACCAGATTGCTCTCGTTGCACAGTGGCTTCAATAGCAACACCAAAGACTGCAAAAGTACAAGTCAAAATGGATCATTTCTCATTATTCATAGAACTGTTTTAAGTATCTATTTGCATTCCACAATCACAGTATCAATTATAATTTATTGATAAAATTATCATGTAGCTACAACTATAATCTCTTATGATTACAGAACTACAGCTATAATACAGGAAATCTAACTGTCCAATGGTATGAGAAAACTTAGTTGCCATGATGCAATAGCTTCCTTAGCAATTGTCATAGACACGAGTCCTGGATAAATAAAGACAATTAGCTGAGAGCATACCATCAGTGCTTGCGACACCCTGGGGCAATTATCAGAAGGAAGCAAAATCAGCATTCTACTCCCAAAAAAAAAGAAGTAAAATAGCACTAGCAGGTAGCTAAGTCTAAATACAAACCTTCTGCCAGCGTTCAATATTGTTCAAAATGGTCTTGCTTTTATCTGCAGTTTTCTTAGCAGCCTGCCACAACCACAGGTAGAAGAGACCAAAGAAAAGATCAGCCTTGCCAAAGGCACTAGCACTAGTGCCATCTTATAAAGAATGATGTTACAGAAGGCATCATATAGGAATTCAAGGTTCACAATGCAACGTCCACAAAGACATAGTTCTTGATAGACATGCTTATGACTTACATATACGTCTCTAAAGTACATTTAGAGAGCAATTGAATGTGCAAGCAATTCTGTACTGATGATTATACCCAAATGTCAATAACCAAAGCGTCCTACTTGTTACTCAATTAACATGTTTATGTGTTGACATTGAAAACAAAATGCAAATTAGACAAACAAAACAATAGTTTCATTTCATCATTAGAGTAAATTGTGGGCATAGTTCAAGAGTTGCTGACCATAACAACCAGAACAAAAATTATACGATGAATACAATTTCACAGCAGTTGGAACTATAAGTCAAAATAAATTATGTTGAAACGTTGAACTACCTCTTCAACTTTGACCTTTCCAACTGCAACCTTCTCCTTTGTCTCTGAAAGGCCCTTTCTCAAGAGCACACTAGTGGTGGCAGCAGCGGTGATGAAACGCTCCTGCACAGTCTCTCCTGGTGGACGCCTCTGCCTAGCCTCCTGGAAGACAGCCCACCGGCTCTTCATCACCGACCCAACCTTCCCAGCAGCATCAGCTATATTATCCCCTGCTGATTGTCCTGCCTGCTTCAGCTTGAAACCTGCATTTTTGGGTTGAAGTTGTTGGTAAAATGGGCATAACCACGAATTCAAATACAACGTCAGCAATAAAACAGTGTGTCAGTGTGTGCAAATTCCGCAATAGATTCCAATGTACGTCACAATCTCTATTCGTTAGTAGTGCAGTGGCGGTGAAGTAATAACAACATCATCATTGGTCACAAGTCACAACACATACAAAATAAGTGTTGCAAAATCATCATGAGATTCATGGTAAAGGTATTTAATAAAATGATTACACTGAACTAGGTATATCCGTACAAAAAATCATCATATTATGATTTACACCAAAACAAAAGGGACATAATGAATGGCAGAACAAACTTACTGGAGGTAGAGAAGAAATCAGTGGCCTTCCGGCGCCACTGTGGCGACTCTGCCAGCGGCATCACCACCACCTGCACAAGCAGTAACATCCACTGAGCCGATAAGCTACTTCAGGAACCGCAAACTTTGTAAATTACTCTAAACCAGTACAACGAACTCGACGAAAGGGACACCAAATACGAACAGCTCTTGTGTTGCAGCGGTGATTCGAACCAAAAGCAAATGGAAACGCCAAAACCACCAATGAATTCGAAACCAAACCAACCGGAGATAATAGATTAACAACAAACCGCACAAAGCGCAGCAGTAGCAGAAAAACCTAGCGGAGGACAATCACCGCCGCCGCGCCGACCGAGTCTTTTCTTTCTCCCAAACTATAAAGCGAAGATCCCAGTCAAAATCAACCGAGGGGGGCATTTGAAAAGTAAGCAAAACCAATCACGCGATCGAACCCACCCCCGATCCAAGCGCTGGCGGAAACGGAGCGGCGGAGGCGATCGAGGAGGGGAGTGTGCGGGGGCCGTTACCTCTAGCTACGACGAATCGAAGCGGGACCGAATCCGGAGGGAGGCAGAAAGCGAGAGGACTGGGGCTCTCTCTCTGCTGCTGCTGTCCGCGAGCTGAAAACGAGGCTATTCCGGCTTAGTACTGCAGGGAGAGGAGAGAGACCCAGAGAGACAGACAATGACGAAGGGGACGGGAGAGGGCGGAACTGGGTTTCCGATTCCCGGAAGCGACGTGTCGGCTAGCCGCCGATCTCGCCCCGCTCGCGGCGTCGATCCCCTGGCCGCCACGTGGGCCCAGAGAGAGTTGTGTAGGCCCACTACCCGGTTCTAGAACCGTCTGCGGCGGCGAGGCCGGTGGTGTACTGGTGTACTGTGTGCCTGTGTCCCAGTGGGAATTGGGAGTCGCAATGGAACGGATGGACGGGACTGCGCTACGGCCTAGTACGATTGACTTTGACCACCTCTCTCGCCTCTTTTCCTGCTCTCCGATTGGGTTCACCGGCAGGATGCGCTCGCCAATGGACGTGCGCGTGTTGGACTATTCACGGAAGGAAGGAAAGAAAACCCCGCCCGTCTCTTTTTTTTTTTTCTTTTCCTCTACTCTACTGATGATCAATTGATCATTCGTCCCTTGGGTTTTAGTTTTCTACGCTGTTGTTTTCAGTCCGGTCATGGTATTATTATTATTGAGTTGACACATGTGTATAAGTGTCTCTATTGTTCAATAGTGATCCTGGTAGATATTTTGTGCATCAATATTTTTAGCATAGGGCCACTGAGGAACTATTATTGTTGGAGTAGAGTTATTAAAAACTAAGTACAATTCCTTCGTAAAAAAGAAACTAAGTACAAATCATTCTTTTATCCCTTATATCCTTCAACACTCATGCCAAATTCGAAACATTTGGATTTAGGAAAAACATATGAAAATATGTTACTTCAACAACTCATAACCATGGCTTCATCTGGATGAAACATTTTTTATCTTTTTCTTCACCATATAATTCATCTCCGCATTCTAAAAAATTATGTCATAGTATCCTATTTAGTCATGATGAAAACCCGTTACGAATAGCCTAACTTATGATATATAGGCAGACAACCCATTAATTTGAAACCGTTGTGGGTGCCAACTCGACTAGACGCTACACAATGAGCTGTTTGCTGCCCAACAAATCTTTCAGTTATGGTAAGGTTAGGCATGAATCACCATACTGCATCAAAAATTAAGCACAGAAGCCAAAAGAAAATGCATTTCCCATATCTCACCTCATAAATAAACCTTCACAAATAAACCGATTACAAAAAAAAATGTGGTAAGCACGTGAAAGATCAATGGAAAATCTTATAATCTTTAGTTGCATACTCACGAGCCAAGGTTATTTCCTACTATGTCAAATTGTAAAGCCATGAACTTGAGGACCAATCAGGCCCCTCAATCTCCAATTATTCCTACCGCAGTGTTTAAATTCTTGTCACAACTTTAACATCAATCTACAATTCTTGTTATTCAAAAAAAATGATAAATGTGATATTACTATTATGTTATAATTTACTTTATTAGATAATTTAAACTGTAAGTTATATTTTTATATATTTAGACTAATTTTTTAAATAAAATAAATGGTCAAATTGATGTTATAAGTTGAAATCTGAGTGAGTATGTCATATAGAACTGGTCTTGCAATCCCACGAAAATGACTTGCGTCTTGCAACATACTCTCTCCGTTTTCTTTTTTTTTTTGTCCCCGTCTTATTTAAAAGAATTAGTTCAAATATGTAATAAAAATTACTCTCTCCGTTCTTTTTTATTTGTCATCATTGACTTTGATCATTATCTTATTTAAAAAATTAATTTAAATATGTAAATTTTAAAATTGAAATTCAAAAACCTTAAATAATAAATTAAATCGTAACAAAATATTTAATATTTCTTATATTTTTCTGGATAAGACGAATAGTTAAAATTATTGATTAAAATCAACAGCGACACATAAAAAAGAGGAAGTAAGATTAAAAAAACTTTAATAATATATTAAATCCTAACAAGATATTTATATTTTTTTAAATAAAACAAATAATTAAAGTTATTGATCAAAATCAACGGATAGAATTGATACAATACAATTGTATAAAACCGGCATGCACAAATAATAAAAAAGTGGGAGCTCACATAATTCTCAGTCCGACTGTGCAGCGATAGAACAGTATTTTCTTTTAAAAAAAATGCAGTGACAGAACAGAAAACAGAATGCGTTACGCCAGTAAGCAGTCTAAGCTGTCATGCATCGTACATGGCCTTAAAGATATCGCAAGAGCACGTACAGCATTAGATTTCTAAACCAGGTATCTCATCGATTAAGGACAGGCTGAATCCAATATAGTTTAGTGCAGTTGCTCAAGATTACACTTCTAACGAGGTTCAAGAGGTAAGTAGCAAAACTTGATAATGCAACGAAAACACCAAATACATTTAAAGTCTGCATAAGACAGATTCCACAGTAGCATAGCATCAAGTATGAGCTGCTCAACGGTAGCGGCGGAGGGAGATGGTCTGGTTGCGTTTCCAGGTGGCTCTCCTTGAGGGCCTGTTCTTCTGGTGTGTGTGTCCCTTGCCACGCAGGCCACGGAACTTCTTGCCAGCAGAAGTGAGACCACGGAGCTCGCGGTGCTTGTGCACAGGGTTGCACAGCCAGTTGATCCTTGGGTCATTGCGGATGGCATTGTGAGCCACATCCACAAGGATGATCTCAAAGTACTTGTAGGTGCTATCCTGTCGTTATGTCACAAGGGCAGGTAGAGGACTTAGAACAGGACAGAGATGACCTAATCTCACTAGGTTCATGTTACGGGAAAAGCTAAAGCATACCTCATTCACCCAGTAAGAGTTGAGAACCCTGAGTCCTCCAAGCTTACGTCCCGCTCTCTCCTCAGCAACAGATCTCTTGTTCCTCTGGAACTTGAGCTGGGTGATACCCTGGTGTTTGGGCTTACCATAGACAATACCCTTGGGCACAGGCCTCTTCCTGCCCCCACGCCTAACACGGACACGGTAAACAACATAACCCTGAACAGAATAACACAAAGTTAAGTAAAATATCTTGACCATACAAATCATGCTTCACTAAGCACAAGTTTTCAAAACCCACTTTGCTCACAGGGCCACATATAAAGCCAATTTTATTTTTCAAACTGGTTCAAACTTCAAAGCATCACTCATGTATACTGCAAAGTGTTCACTTCTGCTCAGATAATTGTCCCTCAAATACTACAGAACAAATCTTCCCCGCAAAAACAAAATACAGAACGAATCAGCCCACTGAATATGAATATGGGATACCAATTTGCTGATAAGCACTACCATCGGTGGCCGACTGCAAGTTGTAAGCGTAAATATAACTCCTGTCTTCGTTGTGATGACAATGCACTCCAAAACACGCCTATCATGCTACTACCAATGACTAAATTCATCTGAAGTTGACACTGCTAATGGGTCAAACCAGACAACAAAGACAAGTACCTAAGTTTTCAACACGCAAACTCTTCGAATCTAGTGCCAAACTAGGAGACAACAATAAAGTGATGCATCGTACCACCAAATCATGTAAACATTGTAAAAGGCAATCGGCACGTATAAACAAAGGCCCTAAACATCCTTAATCGATATCACTAAACACAAAAATATACCATCATTTCGCTCACATGATGCAACGAAACACACCATCGTAAATAGAAGAGGACTAGCCAGCAACAAGGCTGAAACATAACGGGGCAAATGTAGAAGCACAACGCAGATCCTTCTAAATCACCTCGTATCGCTGCGCAAATGAAAATTCAAAATGCCTCGGAAGGACCCGTCCCATCCACAATCAAGGAAGCAGGCGGGATCTGAAGGAGGATAGGGGGACGATCTACCTGCTTGGCCTTATAACCGAGGCGGCGGGCCTTGTCGGGGCGGGTGGGCCTGGTGAGGCGGACGATGGCCGGCTGCTGCCTGTACTCCCAGCAACGGACGCGCTGCACGAACCGCATCACGTCCGACTGCTTCTTCCTCCATAGCTCCGACACGTATGTGTACGCCCCTGCGGCACAACCGAATAACGAAACAAGGCGTCAAAAAAGACGCGGAAGAAATCAGGAGACGGAGGACGAGCTTACCCATGGCGGATGCGGCGGCGGCGGCGGGCGGCGGCGAGGGTGGTGGTGAAATGCGCGGAGAGGAGCCTGGGGGTTTGGGTGGAGGCGGAAGAAAGGCCGACTTATACCTGGGCGATGTGCTCCTCGTGACCGTCGGATGGGGCTAGGGTTTTGGAATGGGTGTTTTGTAGATGATGGGCCGAATGAGTTAGATTTTCACAGCAATAGGTGCATACGGGCCGCGCTTAAACTGATATGCGTGCGTAGTTGGAGTACTGAATCATGGGCCCATGGAAACCCAAGATAGCTTTCAAATAAGTTCAAACAGGGACTTTCGAATTTTAGAAGCCTTTTAGAATCAAGACTTTCATCAATCAAGTTTTGAATAAGAGGCAATCAAAATATCGGGAATAAAAAGTGTAAATAGATTTACAAAGTGTTGTTTCCCTTGGTTAAATTACAAATGCTTGCTTCGTGATTCTGAACGTCGAATTGGATGTTCTTTCGCAAGAAAAAAAAGTGGTTAAAGTACGAATGCTTGTTTCGTGATTCTGAACATAGAATTGGATGTTGTTCTTCGTAAAAAAAAAAATGATGTTGATTCTTTTGTTTCTTCCTGCCTTGCTCTTGAGGAGTCTACCACAAGTAACATAAGATCTGCATAAGTTTAACATTGATGGTTTATTATCTATTACACCATGAAAGACGAATAAAACAGTGAATAAGATCTGCATAAGTTTAACATTGATGGTTTATTATCTATTACACCATGAAAGGCGAATAAAACAGTGCATAAGATCTGCATAAACATGCCACTCGTAGGAACAGGGCCAGACGCCACGTTATCGATAGGAACTAAGTATAAAACTAGCTGAAACATATGTAGAATGGCCACAAGAAGAAATTACACAAGAAATGCATAGGTTTCGCAAACAGGAAATCAAGGAATTTGAACATTGATTCCAAACTCCAGGTCCAGCCAAGTTCAATTTGCCAAGAAAAGAAAAGCTCGCAACTACAAAGTATCAGCTACAATTCAACGATTCACTGAGATCACTGTGAGAAGAGAACATATCCAAACTCCAGGTAGACTGTAGCTGCAGGATACTGATGCAATTTGCAGCAACGAACCCAACAGCTCCAGTTGCTGGTTTTCATTTGCAACAGCATGAAGAAAAGTTTCAGATGTGCCATAAAGCACAAGAGAACATAAATAGTAAATTTTCCATCACCCAGGTACTAACATAATAGTAATTAATGTTACGACCATCTAGTTCTTGGCCATATAAATGCATAATAACATAGGTTTACACATTAGTAAAAGCTACCATGCATAGCTACAGTACATGCTGCTTTGTGCAGTACCATACTTCTAAAGGGACAGAATCTTATCGAACTGGACTTTCATTCAAGTACCATAATTTGTTTTAGCTTTGATGTTTTGCTGAAGTGAGTTATAGGGAACAAGCCGCAACTTTAAATAAGATTTTAGCCAGCTCGAAATTACTTCAAATCAGGGCACTACTGCAAGCAGTCAAGATCCAGAAGAATGATTTAAAATAGCAGCAGAACTAAGTTGGTTTAATTGGACTATAGCTTGTCATCAAATCCAGAAGAATCCAAGTTAAGAACTAACAGTCTCAACTGATAAAACAAAGAGATGTTGGCATTCTTCATGTTGCATCTCCCACTGGAAGACTAGACGGAGAGCCTTAGGTGGCAGCGAACTCAAAAGGTCCAATAGCACACAATTCAACTAAACCAACACAATGCAATTGTACCAACAATTTTAATGGATCACATACATTGGCAACAGGGCGAGGCCCCAATGTTTCTACTCCTAAACTAAATTATACAAAAATCCCAGAATTTGTGCTTGGGAAAACGACGCTATATATCGGAATCACCAAATTGACCCTAAAATCCAGGCAGATTATGCACCCTAAAAAGTCGTTATGAACTAACTGACTTCAGTGGTCTATGGATTGAGTGTGACTGCTTGATCTCATTCTTCTGCAGGATTACTTGACAGTGGTCTATGGACTGAGTATGACTGCCTGATGTCATTCTTCTGCAGGATTACTTGAAACTACTCCAATCAGAGTAACAAGGAATGTGTACTGATTGGCCCCAATTACAGGTTCAGGTGCCACCACAGTTGACAGAAAAAAAAAAAAAACAGGAAGACTGTAATCGGAACTAAGCAATATGCCAAGTCAATGCACTTTGGGAAACTGAAGTGAACATGACATTCTTAAAACTGATAATCAGGTCAGCATATCAGCTGTTCAAAATATAACAACTCAGAATACATTCCGAAAACAGAGTAGCACAACTACGAGCCGCCAAGATAACTTGATCTGATCTGATTACCAGTTTTAGCTCTTAGGAGAACAAGTGAACAGTAATCCATAGAACAAGTACTAGCAAGGAAGCTAGTACTCAGTTTTCTAAACTCTGTCTCGTTTTTTGGACATTTGGTAAACAACGGTAGGATCCAACCACAACGCCGGGCGCAGGGCAACGAACACTGCTCGAATTATGCGGGCTCGGACTCACAATTTAATTGGGACGCAGTCAGTTTACTCCCTAATCGGACACCAAGAAATATGGAAACTGAAACAGAGTCCATCTCGGCACTGCAGTATGGCTAATCCGACGCGGTTTCCTCCTCGCGCCAAAACCAAACCATCTCGTGCCTTCCAGTTCCCCCTGCTGCCGCCCCGCCTCCGCTTGCCCCTCTCGATCCCTTCATAAAGGGCGCCGCCGTCACCCCTGCCTTCATCTCGCGCTCCCCTGCCATCGATGACTTCCCTTTCTTCCCATCGATCGGGACCGCAAAGCACCGTAGCTGATTCGATCGGTGGAGATCCATCGCGCCAGCTAGCTGCTCTCGGAGGGAGATGGCCGCCGCCCCTGGAGACGATGACTCATTCATGTTCTGCCCCGACGAGCACCGGCTCGTCGACGGCTACCTCCGCGCTAAGGTCGAGGGTAAGTCGAGCGACCCCGCGAGCGCCGCCTACTTCCTGGACGCCGACGTGTGCTCCGCTCGGCCCCAGGATCTGGTCCGCGCTCACGCCAAGGTGGCTCGCGTGTCTACCAAAGAAGCAGGCGATGGGAAGCAGTGGTTCTTCTTCAGTCCCGTGCGGTTCTTGGGCAACTCCACGAAGAAGAGGTCGCGAACCATAGCAGGCACCGACGAGAAGGAGCGCTGGCACGCCGAGGGCCGCCAGAAGGCGGTGGATGGCGGCGGGTACGTGCAGAAGTTCTCGTACCACATCAAGGCTGGGCCAAAGACCGTCGTGAAGCCCGGCTGGGTCATGGCAGAGTACGGCTTCCAGAACAACAGAGAAGGCGACATGGTTATTTGCAAGGTATACATGTCGCCTTGGGGCAGCAAGAAGAGGAAGGCGGCCGACGATCTTGAGGAGGCGACACCCACCACGACGAGGCCGCGCCGTGAGACCGAGGAAGCCCAGGTTCAACAAGCGCCGGAGTTGCACGTGGAGGAGGAGCCGCTACATGCGCCAGGGTTTGCTGGAGACCGCGGGCTGTGCGAGTGCGACATGCTAAATATCGACTACGACCACTCTGTTCCGGAGGTCACGCAGGAGGAGTTCGAGCAGTACTTTGCCGCGTTCAAGGAGGATATCGAGCTCGGCGCTGCAGTGCCGGAGATGGTGCACTACGGGGAGGAAAGCCAGCCGATGCCACAGATCGCACAGATAAGCGACAAGGAGGTTGACGAGTCGTACAACTCGTTATATCCAGACGGAGGGGATCCAAGCGCTTACTGCGATGCTGCTATCCAAACGGTGTTCGGTCCGCTCACCGACTGGGAAGTGATCACGGTCCTCGCCACCGGAGTCAAGGTTGACGAGCTTATCCCCGACAGTCCATCGACGTTCTTCAAGCATCCTGCTGGTGCCAGTCTCGGCGTTCTTCCCTGCACCTGATCCTGACGAGTTTTCACCCCTGCCCCCACGCACGCTGCCTGATATTTGTTGGCTTCGTGATGCATTGCTGATGGATAGAATAGGCGACAATCCATATAGCAGTTAGGTGAATGTAAAAGCTTCTTATGGATTGATGATTGGCTGTATTTCTAATTCGTCATCGCGAATTGATGCTTGTAACAATTGGTTAGATTGATTTATTCATTCAGTTATTGGGTTTGATCATTTCTTCAGATATGTATTTACAGTCCTTTTGCAACAGTTTACTTGATTGTTAACTATTGAGTTGTTTGCTTGGAATTTGTCACTGTGAGATCAATTAATATTCTTTTTATGAATCACTTCGATCCATTGAGTTGTTTTGCTTGTCTACCTGCACGTTATTCAAGTTGCCAAATCATGGTCCAGTTGAGTAAACGTTGCTCTGTTGCGGACATAAAGATACAGGTTAGAACCCGCGGGGAAATGATCAGCACGTTGTGTTTGGTTGATCCAGCTCGCTGTTTTGCAGTTCGTCATTGGTTATCTGCACTTTTCTGCCGGCGTTCCATAGCGTTAGCAGCTAGTGAATCGTATGGTTCATTCATTTGCTGAATGACGGCGTGCTCGTGGCTGGGCTGAGCAAGTTTCAGGTGTTGGTAGCTGACTTTGAAGCACTCGCGTGCAGTGACCATTGAGTTTTCCTGGGGTAATGGTGCTCCAGAGCTTTGTCCGTGTCTCAGCAAGACCTCAGCTTCTTCACGAGCGAATGTTATGAAAGACGCCACCAATGTTATTTTATATCTGACGCTAGTTAGTTCAGAAACTGAAGTGAACAGCATCAAGCTGTCAAATGTGATCGTGGTCTTATGCAACTAAAATGATTGAAAGAAAAGGGTGAAGGTGTATTCAGGAAAATGAAGTGAATGCCAGTGTGACTGCTTTTTAATTGCTCGCAATAAAAACTAATTTACCTTTTAATTACTAATCCCTTTTTTATATATTTGACGGTATGATTATTGCTGCCTAAGGCTGAGATTTTAGGGTGTTTTTGCTCGTCGGATGGAACCTGGCCCATCAGTTTTTCGGACCGGATCGGATTCAACAACTTGACAGTCACGAAACCTAGGCCAGGCTGGATCTGATTCAATTCCAGTCCGACTCGCAACCAAGGAAGGAAACCCACGGCATCTGGGCAAGCCCGCCAGCTGCTTAAATCCAACGCCAAACCTCATCGCGCCATCCTCCTCCCTCCCTCTCGATTGGCATCTCCAGTCCCCTGTTTTCTCCTCCGCCGGCTCCGTTCCGATCACGATCCTTCCACGTCCACCGCAGATCCTGCACTCGTCGCCATGGTGATGCCGCGCCTCCGTTCCTCCTCCGGCTTGCAGAGCACCCGCCGGGAACTGCAGCCCCGGAAGCACGCGGCCCTGGGACCCACGCCGCCGGTGACCAAGAAGACATCTGTGCTGTCCCGGCGCCGCGAAGACTGCAAGTTCCGGGAGCCGCGCACTTGTCCGCAGACGAGAGAAGAGGAGAATCCATGTTCGAAGATTTCCCTTTCCCACGTGCCGCCGATGCGTCGTCGTCGTCCTCGACCACCTCATGATTTGGTGAGGCCGTCTTCTGCCGTCTCTGTCCCACTTCCACCGGCGCCGCCGTCTCGATGGGGTTCCTCTTCGGCGCGATCCACGCGCACAGCCGCCGCCGGTCTCCTGAAGCCTGGCACGAGGGTTTTTGTTCGCACAACGGGGATTGACGGGAAGGCCCTCGTGCTCTGGCTCCCCGCGACGGTCGTCTCGGCCACCGACGGAGGCTATGAGGTGATCTACGAGGGCAACTTGCCGCGTGGCAACCCATTTTCCACCGTCCTCGCACCGATCCACCATGTCAGGCCGGTCAAGCTGTGGTCACTGCAGGTGACTTTGCCACTGCCCTCTCAATCCCAGCCTCCTTCCACCGCCGCCGCGACTGGCTCCCAATCCCAGATCGCGGCGCCCGGGAATCGGGAAACGCAGGCAGCTTCGAGGCCGAGCACCACGGGGAAGCAGAGCATCCGCAGCCTCAAGTCAGAAAAGGAACCGCCGCAGATGGCCCGTGCCGCCGGCTTGAGCTCCTCCGCTGCCAAAACACTAGCCGCCGCGTCCAAGAGGTCAGATGTGCAGCCCGCAGCAGGGCCAACCACAGGAAGCAAGCCCCTGCAGCGGCTGATCCGTAGCAGCGCGATGGAGATGCAGATGCAGCCAAAGCGACGACGGATCACAGAGAAGAAGACAGCGCCCAGGCCAACCACGGCGGGGAAGAGCCCCAGCGTCATCCGGAGCCTCTTATCAGAGAAGGGGCGCCAGGCCCTGGATGATTACCACCGCTCGTTGGGATGCTAGCTAGACGCTCCAGAGTCCGTACATGGCTCGTCATTAGAATAGTCTCTCTCTGTGACAGTAGACAATGCCTAGCACCAGAGCTTATGTTGGTGTGGGTCTCAAAGCACCTGCTTCCTCATTCATGATTAGTCTGTTTTTTAGTTTGATTAATTCATGAATCTACCGTGCAGGCAAAAGAAATTCTTCAGTTCAGTATTTCGTGCTGTGTACAAAGTTCATTCTCCTATAATAAAGTCCCTACTACTTGACTTAGATCACAGAAGCTGTGTTCATCTTGCTTTTATACAGGGTATAATAACGAAGTGTTACAGGCGATCTCAATAGCAAATAAATAGGGAGTATTTCTGATTTTGAACAGCAAAACTAGGTAACCAGACCAAGTTCAGGCAGTCCGTTACAACAGTAGCAATTCTTGCCCCCAGAGGTCCTGCCTGTATCCTGCTGGTGCAACAATTTGAGTCGACAACGTTTCCAAAATTTCCGTAACACAATTAAATTTGAAGGAACTCGCAAATTTTTGGAATGAATTTAAAGCCCAACAACAACTCGCCTGTATTTCAAAACTGAAATGCCATCGACATATCCTACGCACATTGCTCCTAATTATGTAATAGCTTCATTCACTGCAAGTGCTCAAATTAATTAAGCAGTGTGTCTTGATACGCATGCATGCAGGTGCGGCCGCTGTGAAGTTCACCTTCCGTAACAACTGCCTGTAGCCGTAGACCGTGTGGCCGGCGACGCTGCCCGTCCAACGTTCCCGACGACCGGCTTCGCCCTGCCGCCGCTAGGCACCCTCTCCGCCCCCGGACTGCTACCGGTGCACGGGCGGCTTCTCCTGCGAGTCCGGCGACCGTGGCTCGCGCCAGCTCGCGCGCTTGCAGCGGCACCATAGAAATAAGGAAACCGTAACAGATTCCATAAGTCAAAAGGAAAAAAAAGAAAGAGTAAATAATATGGCATGTATAATAATTTACATTGTAACACTTCGTTTTGTCATCGGGTGTAAAAAGGAATTAAATTAATTAAAAGAGAAAACACCAAGGTTTAAAGATTCAAATTAATTAGCAAAAAATTTCTAAGCAAATGCTGAAAAGAAATTAGCTCAAATGGCCCAAGAAATTATTTGAATACTTGCAAAAGAATCCTCGCGAATTTAAAAACATTTCAAATTTGAATTTGTTAGCTTAAAAACTTTAATTTGCAAATCCAAAAATGTATTTAATCCTTGAAACCAATTTCCTGGGCTATTATCAAATTTCGGTGAAGATTGAGGGTTTTTCTGCAAAACTGATCATCAGTGGGCCCACTGGTCAGTGGCCCCACTGGCCAGCCACCCCACCCCCCCCTTCTCTCTGTTTTCCTCCCTCTTCCCGCGCGCGCGCACACTCCTCCACGCCCGACGGGGGCAGGGCGCTTGCGCCACCTGCCGCGCGCGGTCTACGCCGCGCGCGTGCGTGGCGAGCGCGCGTGAGCCCACCCCGACGCGTAGGTGAGGCGCTTCGGCCGCTCCGCTCCTTTCCTCGGCCCCCGCTCTCTCTCTGCCCTTCTCTGTTTTCCGCCAAGCCGACGCACTGCAGCCGCCGCGCAGCCGTGCAGTGCTCGTCTCCCCGTCGACCAATTTCTTCGCAAACCGAAGCGCTCGGGGCCCCTCTCCACTCCCCAGCACAGCCGTCCCACGAAGTTCGCCGGAGCTCGTCGGAAATTCTAAGCGCCGCCGTCGGTACTCGCCACCGAAGAGTCCCACCGGTGAGAACCCCCTAGCGCTCCGAGTTCAAGCTAATTTCCTTACCATTCGTGGTCCCCGTCGCTCGGCGAAGCTCATTCCGCCGGCCTTTTTCCAGGGCAGAGCTTCCATCGCCGGATTGCGCGTTGCCGCCGCCATTTCTCCTCAGCCGGAGGTAGTCGCCCGGTGAACTCCGTGCTACGGTGAGAACCGACCCGTTTCCTTCTACCCCTAGCTTAACCGCGCCATGGCGAGTCTCCCCGACATGGTGTCGCCGTCGGACGCTCGTCGGAGCACCGCCGCACCGTGGCCGCCGCCATGCTCGCGCCGCCGCTCGTCGCCGTCCCGCTCTCGGGCTTGCCGGTGGCCATTAGTTAGCGAAATGGAACCCCCGTGCCGTGCTCTTGCCAACGGTGGTCTCGCCGCCGGCCGCCAACGCCGGCAGCGTCGCCGCTCCCCGCCGGCCGGCTAGGGCAAGGCCTTAGCCGGGCTCCTTGTGGTTTCCCTCTTTTCCTATTGTGCAGAAAATTAAGTAATTCGGCTAGAAATTCAATAAATCCTATAAAATTTATTTTTGCTCAGGAAAATATAAATCCCACTATTCTGGAATCAGTGAAAATTATAGTTTCTTAAAAATATAAAACTTCAATGTGTGAAATTAATAATTTTTGGGATTTATTTAATTAATCATAAAAGACCCAAAACCCTAGTTAATTGAGTTTCAACCATTAGTTTTGGAGAAAATTTGCATAAAGCCCTAGTGTGATTAGTGTGTACCTTAATGTGGAGAAGAGCATAAAATGTCTTTTAGAGTTGTTTAGATGCTAATTAAAACATTAATTTAATTAGGTCAAAATCCTTCTTGACAAACCCTAATTCTTTAAATTGCTATTAACCATTTAAGTTTTGAAACGAGTGTTAAATTGCTGATGCTACATCTACTCTTGCATCATGTAGACCCCGACGTGAACAAAGTAGCTGTCGAGGCGGACCCCGCTTTTTCTGAAGACACCGTCGTCGCAGATCCGGAAGACTATCCACAAGGCAAGCCCTGGTGCACTACTGCTTTTAAAGTTTTTCTTTTGCAACAGTATTTCTGAGTCATGTGATGTGCATTTAGGCCGATAGGAGTTGAATGAAACCCTAGATGCATATGTTTTCAGTAGTACCTACTTGGAATATTGGTACAGGTAGCCCGACGTAGCTGCTATGCTTAGGATTTCTCTTCGGTAGAAGTCGAGCAGATTGGACATTGCTCGCGATATGTTAGAAATTGTTTGAAACTTTTACTTTTGCTAGAGGATTATTTTGGCAGACTCGGTTTAATGGAAAGAAATTGGGGTCAGACAGAGAATGGTAGGAAAGCAACAGACTAGGGTTCTGTATGCGGTAGCTCTGTCTGATCCGTGAGGCACAGTTGGTTGAGTATTAAATTTACTGCTCACATGCTGGAACTATGGGAACCAGTAAACCGAGGTAGTCTAGAGACGGCAAAGCTGAACCTACCTTACAGTGTCTGAATGACGACGGTCTGGGGTGGACAGTGTGTGAACTCCACAGGCACCGTCCGGGACGGGTGATCTGGTGGGACGCGGCACTGTTAAGGTAGCGTAAGAGGGAATTAGCTTTGCCAGATCTGGAGCGAACGGTTGCCACGTGCGGTCCGGGACGCGCACGTGTCGTGTGACCAGGTTAACCCTGCAGGTGTAAATCGTTTCGAACCGCTGACACTCTCAGTCTAGAGTTTACTCAATCTCTCTGTCATATATGTTAAGAAGTGAACAGAAGAAGAAGGTTGATTATGATTGTGATGCTTTTACTAATCATTGTTTGTCAACATGATTGTTTAGTTACAGTGACCACTAAAGTTTATCTTTCTCGAACTTAATTTGAGCTAAAACTTGAAAGTAGGAAGCTACTTAGTAATGCGTGTCCTTTTTGCAACTATCCCACCCAGAGTCAGCCGTGCATGTCTAGGTGTCGGTTGTAGACAGCCTGTTGACGGGTCAGTCTTGCTGAGCTTTTTAGAAGCTCACGCTTTGCGACTTGTGGTTTTCAGGAGGGTTCGATGCGACCGGTGATAGTGGTGGCCAGTTTTGGGAGGAGTCGTGTCCGGGCTGGGGTAGTTTCCAGTGGGAGCTGCTTGAGTAGCCGCTGCTTGTGTGTGGCTAGTAGCAGGGAGCCGTTGGGCAAGGCCCCTTACTTTTGCTTAGAGTCAGAGTCAGAGTCTGTACCTTTATCTCCCGTTTTCGTTGAAGACTGTAATCGTTTCCGCGGTTTGTGCAAAACTGTTCCTGTGGAGCAAAACTCTGTAATGTCACTCATGTAATACTTTCCTTCTGTCTGTAATTCGTGCTTTTTACTGTCTGTGTTGTACCCTATGAACGTTCGCTTCGACGAACGTCGTCCAGAATGGATCCTGGGACGACGATCTTCCCCGTTTTCAGGGGCGGTCCGCCACATACATTGTAGGTGTAAAACGGTCAGGCTTCTCGTAAAATATTCGTATAGATCACAAATTGCTTAAATGATGTGTTTTACATTAAAATAGCCTACGTGGCCAAATAAAATGATATGACATCCGTGTCACTTTTCATGTGGATGAGTTTTTTACAAAAAAATCCCTTTTTTTCTATGGACACGGCTAACGCGCTATCGTTAGTGCACTCGTGACAGTCCGCCTCCCGTGACTCCGACGCCTTCTTGCCGCTTTCGTCGCCCGCGCCTCCGTCCCTCTCGACGCTCCCCTCCACCTTTTACGGCCGATACCCGTGCCGTCCGCACCCGCCACAGTCGTACGACGCCTCTGTCGCTGACCCCTCCTGCCGTCCTCATACCGCCAGTGGCGTCCTAATAGGCGCATCGCGCGACCGTTCCTCCATCCCTTGCATAATCAATCAGACTGAAAACTAATTAATCTAGAGCTATTTTATATTTATTTATTAAAGGAGAGTTTTTTAAAGAAAAATTAGTCAAATTGGAGACGACGTGGAGGGCACGTCAGCTGATCGTAAGGCACATCGATTATTTTAATGTGATACGCACCACTTAAGCAATATTTGTGATTTATATATTTTTTTTAAAAAAATATGATTTATTTGTACCTTCGACACAAATTGTTGTACCTGTCGTGTCATTTATAAAAAAAAAGAGAAAGTGCCCACCGCGCCAAAACGCACCGCGCGTTTATTCCCTCCCCGCGCCGAAACCAAAAACATTTCGTACCTTCCACGGCCAGGTCTGCTCTGTTGCTGTTTGCCCTCTCGATCGATCCCTTGATAAAATTATAAAAGGGCGCCACCGTCACCCCTGCATCACTTAATTCCGCGCGGCTGTGTTCGTGTGCCCTAGTTATATCTGTAATTCGGGCCGGGCCGGCCAGGCACGGCACGGGCCCGGCAGTGCTCGGGCCTTACAGCAGAGGCACGGCACGGGCCCATATTTCATATCGGGCCGTGCCGTGCTGTACCATGGGCCGCTTCTCCGGCCCACGGCACGGCACGGCAGTGTCTTAAGCGTGCCGGGCTGGCCCGAATTGTAAACCGGGCCCGTGCCATACTAGGCCCGAAAGCATGATTTTAGCCCGTCGAAAATTCACTAAAAACACAAAAACATCATTTTCAAAAGCATTCCACAGGATTTGAACAGATTTGACATCCAAATCTAATAATTCCATAACAGAATACAGATAGATTGATTAATGAAAAAACAAACATAATATTTGATGAAGTCTACAGGCAAGTTATAAATTCAATAACCAGAATTCTATAGCAATTACAAAAATAAACATATATTTGCTTTAAGTCCAGAACTCCAGATTCCATAACAGCAGATGCAGATCCATACATAACAACATAACATAAAGTTCAAATGTTCATTACAGACTTTGTGAGGTTATGAGCCATCTTCAACATTAACGCTGCCTCGTTAAAAACCTTGCTAGGTAAAAACTCATAAAACTACAACCTACATGAGAAAACCCTAGAAGGAAAAGAGTACAGCTACGACACACTCTCACTCAGTCTCGTCAACATCGTTATGGTCCAAGTACATGTCAGCGAAGGCGAGCTCCAGGTCTTCATTCTCCACCGTGTGTTGTCCTCGAGCGGCTGCAAGCTCCCAATCCTTTACGCATGAAATCATCTCCACCATCTCGCTCTTCAAGCATCGTCGACGCTCCTCAATGACCCTGCCAACAAGAGAGAAAGTTGATTCTGAACTAATAGTGGAAACAGGAACCATCATAACATCTCTAGCTAAGATGGATAGCACCGGTAATGAACGCTTATGATCCTGCCACCAGCTTAGAATATTGAAGTCATCATCGTATTGAGTAATTGGATCACTGTCTAAATACGATGACAACTCAGAAGCTTGAGGAGGTGCAGCTAATGAAGGAGCAGCAGGTGTAGCAGATGTTGACGAAGTTCCAGCTAATCCAGGAGCACCAAAAATCTTCCCCCATGCAGTTCTCTTCCTGCCAGTGACACTTACAGGTGGTGTTTGTCGCTGTAGTCTAACTGTACCAAATTTTTCTTCATACTTGGAAAAAACACTTGTTAGTTCAGAACGAACATTGTCATAATAGCAGCATAATCGACATCAGTAAGGTTAGAAAGCAAGTTCAATATGTTCATGAAACCCCTCATCTTAGCTCTGGGGTCTAAAACAAAAGCAAATGAATAGAGCAAAGGGATTGTCTTCCAGTACTTTAGAAATTTGGATTTCATTCTAGCCACTGCACCACACAACAGTCCATCATTTTGAAAAGTGTGCAAGTGCCCAGCAATATCAAGAATATGATGTAACATGAGAGGAGCAGTGGGGTAGTAAACACCAGACAAAGCAACTGTAGATTCATAAAACAACTCTAAAAAGTTCAAAACCTTGTGAGCAACCTGCCAATGATCATCAGTAAGTAGTGACTTCCCATGAATTTTTTGGTATTCAGTTTCAATAAAAGGTGAGAATGTGCCTTGATATGGAACAAGATGTTTCAACATGAGATAAGTAGAGTTCCATCTCACATCCATGTCTAACTGAAACTTTCTAGGTCTTACACCCAAAGCAAGACAATAGGTTTTGTACGATGCAATTCGTTGATTAGAAGAATTCAAAAAAGAAACCGCAGTTCTAAAGTCCTCAACAAATTGCTTCAATTCTGTCAAACCAGCTTTAACAATAAGATTCAAAATATGACATGCACATCTTTGATGCAAAAACAGAGAACCAACATATCCAGAGCACACAGGAGTGATATAAGTCATGGCAGTAGCATTGGCAGAAGCATTATCAAGTGTGAATGAGAAAACCTTATTAGTTAAGGCCCACTCATCAAGAACATTGTTAACACGAGAAGCAATATTTGGTCCATTATGAGAAACATCAATCAATCTCAAGCCAAGCAACCTTTTTTCAAGTTCCCAATCAGGACTAACAAAATGAGCAACAACACTAAGGTAATCTTCCTTAGCATTGCCATTCCAGATATCAGAAGTAATTGAAACAGCTGAACAAGATTGTAGTGAATCCTTAAGAGCAACACGCATTTGATTGAAAAGCTTAACAAAATCCCTACTAGTAGTTTGTCTACTAACTTGAGCATATCTAGGATTATGAGCAGTTTTAATATACTCCTCAAAAGCATCAGTGGCACCAAAACCCAAAGGAAGGTCTAAACGAGCAATCAATCGACAAAGTTGAGTGCGGGCAACATCAGCATTGTACTCCCAATGACAAACAGAACCATCAACATTTAAATTAAGCAAAGTTTGATTAGATCTAGCACGACTATGTTTAGCAGCACAAGATTTTTGATGACGTAGCAAATGACCAGTACCACTACTTGATGGAGCAGACAACACCTTCTTACAGAAATTGCACTTAGCACCATACCTGACCACCTTACCATTGATGACGCGAGAGAGTTTCTGAAAATCATCCCAGGCTTCAGAAGTGCATTTCTTCGGACGCTTGGCGCAGGTGCTTGCAGAAGCAGAACTGCTTGACAGACCTTGAGCATCAAGGTGATCTGCATCCGCAGCCGCAATTGCATCACCGTCAACGCCAACCCCGAACAAATCCTGAGCGCCCAAGCCCATGTCGCCGACTCCGGCCTCGGCGACATCTCCCTGCATGGCCATGTCGTAGTCGACGGATGTCGGATCCATCGGAGACAGAGGGCAGCTCAGGAGAGGTAGAGGAGGTGAGCCGTGAGCCCGACGAGGCGATCGGGGATTGGAGATGCTCGGCGAGTCGGCGGGCGGCGGTCGGCTAGGGTTAGGGTTAGGGAGGACCGGAGGACCGAAGGGGTGCTGCCGGTGGGGTGGGCGGCTGCCCGGTGGGCGGTGGTCGGGCCTGTGGCTGTGGCCAACTTGCTTTTGGGAGGGGCGTCCGGCGAGCACGCGCACGCGGCAGGCGAGCAAGCGATGCCTCGACCGTGCCGATGGGAGCGGAGGAGGCGGAGGCGCGGAGGAGGCGGAGGCGCTGACTCAACTGAGGTCCGGCCGTCCGGGAGGCGAGTCGGCGGGCGGCAGACGGCTAGGGTTAGGGTTAGGGAGGGAGGACCGGAGGAGTCGAACTGGGGAGAGAGTCGACTGGCGTGCGTCTGGCGAGTGGCGAGTGCGGGGTGGGTGCCTGGGCGGGGGACCGAGACCGACTCACCGCTTTTGGGAGGGGCGAAGCGGGCTATCGGGCCGTGCCTAAACCGTGCCGGGCCACATTTAGGCCCACCGGACACATCGGGCCTTATACAAACGGGCCGTGTCGTGCCAGCCCAACGGGCTACAATGTCGGCCCAAGCACGGCACGATCACCGGGCCGTGCCGGCACGGGCCCACTTATGCTTGGGCCGTGCCGAATCCGTACCGGGCCAAAATGACCGGGCTTCGTGCCGGCCCATTTAGCCCGGCCCAGATGGTCGGATATAGCCCTAGTAGATCGGCGGCGCAGAACTCCATCATCTCGTCGTCCTTCCTGATCACACGAACAAGATGGCTGCCGCCGTCCCTGGAGGAGACGACGACTTATTCTTCAGGCCCAACGACGACAAGCTAGTGGACCGCTACCTCCGCGCCAAGATCGACGGCAAGCTCGGCGCCCTCCCCGACTCGTGCTTCTTCCACGACGTCGACGTCTGCTCTGCCCGGCCCGACGAGCTGGTGCGCGATTGCATGGCGGCACGCGTGCCCAGCGGAGTATCCGGCGACGGCCAGCAATGGTATTTCTTCAGTCCCGTGCGTTTCGTCGGCGGTTCCACGAAGAGGAAGTCGCGGACCATCGCCGGCACCGACGAGAAGGAGTCCTGGCACACAGAGGGCCGCCCGAAACCGGTGGAAGGGGGCGGCTACGTGGAGAAGTTCTCGTACCATGTCAGGATCGGGAAGAACAAGCTGGAGAAGCCAGGGTGGATCATGGCGGTGTACACCTTCGGGAGGAACAGCAGGGATGGCGACACGGCACTTTGCAAGGTGTACAGGTCGCCACGATGCAGCAAGAAGAGGAAGGCGGCCGACGATCTTGTTGAGGCGACGCCCACCACCAGGCCGTGTCGCCAGGCCGAGGAAGCCCAAGTTCAACAAGCGTCGCCGGAGTCGCCGGAGCACGTATACGTGGAGGAGGAGCCACTACATGAGCCGGTGTTTGCTGGAGAAGTTATGCACGATCAGCTGCCTGTCATCCAAGATCAAGCGGCGGCGCCGCCCGAGTTCCCGGAGCTGTTGCACCTGGAGGAAGGCCCACCGCCGCCGGTGCCGCTGCACGCGTCCGTGTTTGCTGGAGAGGTTAGGCATCTGCCACACGAGGAGCACGACGCGCCCGACCAGACGGTGTTCGGTCCGCTCATCTCGGCCATCGCTACCGGATTCAGATTTGACGAGCTGTTCATCGACGACGACGGCCCCTCCATGTCCTGCCCGCATCCATGCGGCGGCGGCGCTTCTGACATCCTTTGCACCTGATCAGACATGCCGTCCGCATGGCACCTGCACGGTCTGAAAGATGATGTTGTCACCTTGGTATTGCTGATAGATATGGCTAGCTCTAGAAGATTCGTTGATCTCTGAAACTGTTGTCAAAGGCTTGTGAATCGATCGATTATTGGTTGTGCAACATGGATGTGACGACAGAACAACTCCTCTTTTCGTTGGCAATTCTTCCCCAACGTCCTGCTAATATTAGTTAAAGCGTTTTATTCAAGTTACATGCAGATGTTCGTTTTGCTTTGAAAACCCATAATCTTTTAATTTACTCGCGTAATTTTTCTACGACATGTGACAGTGATATGTTAGATGTGCGCATATTACACTGGCTGGGATGATTTTTCTTGCCAGATTGGTGCACATATACTGATGCGTAATTTCTAATTTCAGTAACTCCGAAGAATGTACAGAGGACTTGCTTATATTCCTACATTTACGTAAAGCTTCTTGCTTTGCAATTATCAGAAAAATGCACACGAGTCCTACATTTACGTATGCTTCTTAATTTGCAATCATCAGAAAATGGACGGTACATTTCGCTAGATTACAACTGATGTAGTACATTGGCTGATGGATTCTACGTTACATATACCTCAGAAGCAACAGCATGACACAAGCCCTAACACCTAGCAGATCACCAGAATGAACGAACTCTTGTTACGATAACATTGCACACAGAATGAAGGACCTAACTCTTTCTAATCTTGTCCTGTATTTCCTTGGATGCTTATCCATTTTATCACATTGACCAGCCTGCGACAATGCTCTTCTTGGGACTCTTCAGAGCTTCACGGACATAGTCAGGTTCGATTATTTCAGACAGAGTAGGTGTTGCGCAACCTGGTATGCTCTCTGAAGCGACTGATACTCCAAAGAGTTGATATCCATCCTTGCCATTTCCTATAAGGTACTCATAGATAAGGGAAATAGGTAAGGCTGGAAAATTTTGTAATGAGAAAGACCGAAATACGATATACTGGGAGTAACTTCAACAATCAGCTGCATCCTACACATCACACACATAATTCAAGGGCCCACTCTGTATAAGTTTGTAATGTGATGGTACCAGGCACCTGCCCTCTGATCCGTGAATTGATGCTTCTTGCAGTGTTGATCACTGAAGCAAGACCAGCCACTCTGGCCAGACGAAGAACATAATGCAGTACCCGTCGGGCACAATCCTTAAGCGGAACTGAGCAGGATGTGGTAGAAAATTAAGACATGAGAAAGAAATGCCTGAAAGATTCGCTGCCTTGGGTACTAACTACCTTGAAATCCAAAAGGTCATTTCTCCGGTCCACTTCAAAAAGAAGGATTTTCACATTTAGATACATCGTGACAGTTCAGACAAGCCTTCCATCTGAGTGGCAAAAACAGTGAAGCTACATTGACAAAATACGATATCACTTTCCAAAAAAAAAGGCACCATGACCTCTTCATTAAAAAACATTAAAAAAACCTTATAACAGTTGAGTTTATTGCAGAGAACAGTGGTATGCAGTGGACAACATCAACAGCAGCAAATAGGAAGCTTCCAAAGCTTGATTGACAGAGTTATGAAATCTAACCATTACAAATCAAATACATGAACTTTAATGACAACTATTATCTTAAACCTGGTAATGCATAGCCTCGAGTAACAACATAATGAATATGCTCATTCTTGGTGTATAAACTATAGAAGCCTAGATGCTACAAAGGACATTGCATATTTGACCTATGAAACAAACCTAGGCATATGCAAGCTACAGAAATTATGGATGCAAGAAATATAAACTCTTTGCTTGTGAATCTTCAGAGATAAGTGGCAAAAAATTCTTACGCTTTAATAGAACGAAGGTATTCACAACAGCTTCATGTAATTGCCAACCCATTGGAGGAAGATGTAGCTCTTCCAAGCTCATCCACAACAATCAGGTGAATAAAGAACCTGAATACAGATAACTGAGGAAGCGCCTTCGCTGGCGTCACAAAGATCAACGAGCAACATCAAGAAGCCCATCAATTCCTGCCTTCACAGCAAAACATTGCTGAGTACCACAAAAGAATTTTCTGAATGTGTGGCCATAATCTCATTCAGTCCACAAGAATTGAAGTTGTTCAGGGAAAGGTAACTTCAATGATGTTGAAGGAGTTAACCCAATAGCACCAGTTGATTGAGTCAAAACAACATTAAGAAAGATCTAGATCACTGAAAAGAGAAGCAACATATCGTTTGACTTCTTAAGCTTGTTTACATTTGCAACAGCATGAAGAAAAGATTCCGATGTGCCAGAAAGCATAAGAGAACATATTAAGAAAATTCCATGTGTTTTAGATCCAGGTACTAACATATTGGTAATTCATGTTACGATCATCTAGTTCTTGACCATATAATTGCATAACAACATAGGTCTACACATTAGTAAAAGCTACCATGTATCTCAGAAGTAGCTATAGTGAATGCTGATTTGTGCAGTAACATAGTTCAAATGGGCCAGAACTTGTCAAATGGGAGTTTCAGTCAAGTCATAACTAGAAACACAGCACAGCCTTTGCCGCGCTCACGGATCTATGGCCTTCTCCTCCTATAGTCCATTGGCTTATTTTGGAGAGACTAAGTTCTCCTAGATGTTATTTGTCAAAAGAGTCACAAGACAATGGTTACAAAGCACACCGATTTTAGTACGTATATTTGAGACCAGTTGTAAAAGTACAAAAATATTCTGAGACCTGTGAGCCACAAAACATTTCCTAACTTGTGGAAACAGCTGTAAAAGTACAAAACAGTTTTTGTTTTTTGGGTAAAATTACCAAACAGTTGCTTTAAGTGTTACTGATTCAGGCAAGGAACTTCAACAGAAATGACCAGGTGTTACATCAAGCTCTTGCTCAAGGCTTCGTAATTGTGTTTTTTTTTTTGTCAAAATCCTCCAATTGTAACAGTAGATGTAAATGGAACTGCAGAGTTTCATATATTTTTGTTTGCACGGGCAGAGTTTCCTATTGACCAACAAATTGTTAAGGACTCGATATTATTTATTGGGAAAAAGGCCTCTGCTCCTTGTACCAACCTATCAACAGTTAGAAAATATAGAAAGCATTAATCGAGCAACCTAACTGATAAGCAAATTCAGAAGGGTTCTATCATGCTGGGTCCTAATAATCAGCGGTTAATGCATATGCATTAGATGAGTTGTTGCATAGTCAAAATCTTTGAGGCATTGCTCAAGCATTTGTCAATCTATGCAGTGATTGAAAGATAACACTCTTGTGCTACGTCAAGCGCCATGGCAGCCTTTCACCCATTTTGTCAAATACCTTGCAAGCAGTGGCTATGGTTGTTTTGAGAGTCTGCCGTAACAATTAACAGGGATAATGTATTGCATAGTGATGCTGTCGAAGTTAAGTAGACCACGATCATGGCAGCGTGGGTTGGGAAGCTACTTTACCTTGTGCGCTGCGGCTGGACCGACGACCATCTCCATGAACTGGACGATGATGAGCGGCAAGAACTGGCCCAGCTTCACAATCAACCTGTGCCCACAGCACCTCGCGCTTGAGGTTGTTTTGCTCATATGGACGCATTTCAAACGATGCGCTGCAGCAACTTGAGACGGCTGTAGAGGTCGTCCTCCTCCTCAGTGGAAGCCGTCACCGAAGCGGTAGATGGAATGCGCATGCCCATCACCGCAGCTCCGGCAGTCGCCCCTGCTCCGACAAGAAGTGTCTCATCAACATCGACGCCGGCTTCGGCAGATTTACTGGTGCAGTAGCCTGCACGACCGCCTGGGGCTTCGTATGGGACAGAGAAGCCGGCGCTAGCGGCGGCCGGCGGCGTGTACAGGGGCGGCTGGCAAGGAGACGGGAGTCCTCGCCCAACCCGAACAGGGAACAATTTTCTAACGAACTGATAAAAGGAAAACCTAACAATACGGAAGGAAATAAGGGAAAGGACGCTTCCAATAATGGGCTGAGAAGCCAGCTGGCCCAAAACAGATCCGATCCAAGTTCAATAGTATATGAAACCAACATTTTTCTCAAACTGGATCAGACCGTATTTAGTTGGGCTCCTCTCCTTCCCTTCTTCCTCTCACTTCCTCAGCTTAAATCTCACGCCGCCACCCGCGCGCCAAACGTCTCCTCTGTTCTTCCTATTCCTCGCTCGATTTGGACAGAGAAAACACTCAATCAGATTAGATCGATCCAAGCCTCTCCGCTCCGTGCGCGCGTCATGGTGATCCCTAGCCGCCGTCCTTCCTCCGCCATGCGCAGCATCCACCGCGAGCACGAGCGCAGGAGGCCCGAGCGGATGGCGCCCGAGCGCCCAGCCACCAAGAAAACCTCTGCTTCGCCGCCGACGCCGTCGCGTGCAGGTCTCCATGGAGGTAAGATCCAGAATCATCGCCCTCCTCCTCCAGATCGCGAGCACAGGTCGTCGATCACTTCCACAGTCCGATCAGGCTTCGCCGGCGGCGCCGACACGATGGCGCCCAAGCACCCTGCCGGCAAAAAGCCCTCTGCTCTGCCGTCATCATCGTCGCGTGAATCTGCTCACGGTAAGTTCCAGAGGCCCCAATCCCTTGCATTTCGCGAGAAAAAAATCATCGATAACCTCCGATTTCATGCTCCGATCAGGCCTCGTCGGCGCCGACCCGATGGCGCCCAAGCGCCCCGCCAGCAACAGGACCTCTGCTCCGCCGCCGTCATCGTCGCGTGAAGCTGCTCACGGTAAGTTACAAAGGCCCCAATACCCTCCATTTCGCGAGAAAAGGTCGTCGATAACCTCCGATTCCATGGTCCAAATAGGCTTCGCCCCACCGCCACCGAAGCGGCCTCGTCTGGAAACGCCTCCGTCGTCCAGCTCGTTCGCAGTAAAAAGTCGTCTTCGCGCCGCCCTGAATCGTAAGCCCGCATGTCAGGACTCACCGCGTACTTCCTGTGCCGCCTCCGATCTGCCGGCGCCGCCCCCGCGTCGATCCTCACGCGAAGTTGCTCACGGTAAGGTCCAGAGGCCTCCTCGTTCCCCTCCAGTTTGCGAGAGATACTCGTCACTGACCTCCGATTCCTTGGTCCGAACAGGCTTTGCCCCACCACCACCGAAGCGGCCTCGTCTGGAAGCTCCATCATGCAGCTCTGTCGCAGTACAAAGTCGCCGCCTTCGCACCGCCCCGAATCCGAAGCAGGCGTGTCAGGTTACACCGCGTCCTTCGTGCGCCGTCTCTGATCCAACAGCGCCCGCTAGATCGGCTTCCTCCTCGGCATTCGAATGCAAGTATGCAGCCACTGACGGCAGCGCCGCCCGCCAATTACTGAAGCCCGGCACGAGGGTCTCTGTTCGCACGAGGACCCGCCACAAGATCGACGAGAAGACCCTGGTGCTCTGGCTTGGGGCGATGGTCGTGTCAGCCACCGATGCGAGCTACGAGGTGATCTACGAGGGCAACTTGCCGCACGACGATCCGTTCTCTACCGTCCATGTCCCGCTGCACCACGTCAGAGCACTCAAGCCGTCAGCGCCGACTCCGTCGCCGTCCCAGCCTCCGTCCGCCACCAACACCCAGGCCGAGGCGCACAAGAGTTCGGAGATGCTTTGCGAAGAAAGGTCAGCCGGCAAGACCTTGCGGCTCGCCCCCAATCTTGTGCCGGAGATGCAGCTGCCGCCACGGCCAAGGACCACAACTGGAACTGGAAGCAGT
This sequence comes from Oropetium thomaeum, assembly GCA_001182835.1. Classification (NCBI taxonomy): domain Eukaryota; kingdom Viridiplantae; phylum Streptophyta; class Magnoliopsida; order Poales; family Poaceae; genus Oropetium; species Oropetium thomaeum. The sequence continues at coordinate 1,699,359 of LFJQ01000015.1, read as the reverse complement.
ATCAGCCACCTCAAGCTTGTGCCAGAGATGGAGTTACAGTCTGCGCATGGGAAAAACTTGCGACAATACCGCCATCATCCTTTCGCGCCGGACCACGTCATGACGCAGAAGCTGTCGCCACAGAATGCTCCGCCGCCGCGCGCCACCAACTCCACACTGCCCGCCGTGTCCGAAACTACCAAGAAGCAAGCTCCAAGGCCGACGACCGCAGGGAAGTCACTCCGCATCCGTGACTTCGCACCACCAGAGGTGACGAAACCAGAGGCAAGACCGACCACGGCGGGGAAGAGTCTCGACGTCGTCCGCATGGTCGTGTCAAAGATGAAGAAGCGCCAGATCCCGGATGCCTAGTGGTTGGGATAGCAGCAGCTCGTGCAACTCTGTGCACTGCTTCAATCGTTCATGATTAATCTCTTTTTGTTCGATTAGTTCATGAACTTGTATGTCTTAGCTCTTCGGCGACCTAGTTTGATTGCCTAATTGGCAACACGGCGGATTTGATCTTTCAAAGCGTTCAGCTGATCAGTAATGTATATGGCAATATGGAAGTAATATAGTATATGGATAACTTTTATAGAGTCTCACATGTTAAGTATTCACATTACATCTTGCCAGATTAGTGCATAACGACCCTTGATTTCAGTTACCTCTGAAAAATTTTAAGAGCATTTTGTTATTTTTCTGCCTGAGTTTCCAGTTCACAACAACACTTTCCTATTTCTATCTCTGAAGCCGGTACGAATTCCTCATACTTGAATACGAAGCTCTATATACATATGCTGCAGCCAGTCCAGTGTACTTTCCTGTATGCTGGAAGCTATAATCGGAACCAGGCACTGCACTACTACGATTTCCCCGAATTTAGTTAGTTGGTGATCTTTTTTGAGGAAGTCGGGAGGGGAGGCCCCTACGCCCTACCTAATAGCTGATCTTGCGTTTCAGTAGATATGCATTTTGATTTTCGGCATGCAGATGCTTATTATTCAGTGCACGACCCCTTGTCATGGCAGGATTTCGAAAGTCAATTGTGTGTCAGTTTTGGTTACTGAAAATTTTGTCTGCCATTTTTTTCCTCGATCCAAATATGAGTTTTCCCATAATCTTATTTCTTCAATGGGAATTTTATCTAGAGTGTCTACACAACAGTGCGCTGGATTTTGGACCAAATAGTATCCGGACTGATAGGTTCTGAACCCAACTAGAAAACCGGCTGTTGATAGGAAATAGTACAGTCGGGATTTTAATTCGGCTGTCTATCTCGGTCAGATTGTTGATACTAGCTGTTCACCCTCGGTGCGGTGGTTAAGGCCACCGGCTGGGGTTCGAACCCCGGCGACGCACCAAATTTGTGTCCACCTTCCCGCCGTATTAGGTTAGGTTTCAGCGGACCTCTTCTTAATACAAAGTTAATGGGATGTCTTTCCCACTAATCTAGTTTTTTTTCTTCTAATTCCTGCTCCTTGTGTCAGTACAACATTTTTCAGCAGGTTCTGAACCCCACTGGAAAACCTGTTGTTCAGAGCTAGTACAATGTAATTAATCAGTGTTGGTTTCTCTGTACATGTCTCCAAGGCCAAGTAAAAACTTGCTGATTCTCACCTTCAGTATCTTCTACCAGTCGTCGGTTTGCCTGAAATTCCGAATGCAAGTTGTTGAGCAAATGATTTACCTTCAGGGTGTCAGTTTCAAGCACAGCTGGTCAGAGCAAGCACACGACAGTGTCAGAGATGGTGTTTCAGCCTACCGGTGGGAACTTGTCCGTCCGGAAGAGTTTACAAGTCATTCGCAAGATCTTGTCGAAGATGGGTTGGAGCAGAGTCTGCTCGTGAGCCGCAAGATTCGGATGGAACGGCGGATGCCGCGACTGCTTGGTCTGGTCGACTGCCGGCACGGTGACTGCTGAGGAGTTGATCCGCGGTAGGACATACGCACGAAGAAAAAAGGTCTTCATGTCTATGTGATGACTGTTGGACTTTGTAGTATACCATTTCTCATGTCTCACTAATGGAAGTATGTCAAAAGTCTTATGCTAGTATGTCAAAAGTCTTATGCTACGATTGTTTCATTGGGGCAAGATCAATCTGCTTGCCAAATTTATGAACTGATGTTTTAATTTTGAAATTGAACCGACTTGGTGCTGTTTGGAATGAGAAAGAATTTGGTTACATTTTCGACAGCCATGTTCCGAATATAATGTATACAGTTTGAGAATAAGGTATAGTAATAAAATGGCTACAAAGAAATATGTGCAGTGACTTAACTGATATTGCATCTCGTATGATTTTCATTGTCCGTAGTAACGCACAAGCTTTCTACTATATTCTTGGGAAAAAAACTTGATATGAATTTGTTTGACTTTACTTTTTTGGTTTTCAATTGTTCCATTTTAGTAAATGGAATCTGCCAACAATAAAAGACAACTGTTCTAGGAAACTGTTAAATGCAACAGGACTGAACTGTCTTAATTTAATTATCTGTCAGAGCATTGTAGCTGAGTGTTGATCTTGCTGATAGTTTTCTGTAACCTTGTACTACCGTCTACCAGCCCAGCTTAGCATCCAGGCTTTCTTATGGTTTGTCGATCCTCATGATGACTAATCAATGTCTTATCATGATGACATGATACATGCTACTCCCTCCATATTTAAATTGTTGTAACATCAATTTTAATCATTTGTCTTTCTACTAAAAAGTTATTTCGAATGTATCAAATTATATGTGGATGCCTAAACAAAGTTAACTTTTCTTTGAAATTTCTGGGTTCCTAAACAAAGAAGGTCCAAACACCATGCGACCTGTACTCTGAGGAACCGAAATACATTCTTTTCTTTGAGGACACATTCATGGAAAAAACGTTGTTGCTTTCATCTGTTTGCATAAACATAAATTTATCTGAGTCCTTGCGTGAAAAATTTCATCTCTTTTCTCAAAAAAATAAAAATAAAAATAAAAATCATCTCTACTTTTGAAGGGCAACAATTTGAGTCAACAACATTTCCAAAATTTCCGTAGCACAATTAAATTTGAACAAACTCGCAAATTTTTGGAATGAATTTAAAGCCCAACAACAACTCGCCTATATTTCCAAAACTGAAGTGCCGTCAACATGTCCTACACACATTGCTCCTAATCAAATGTAATAGCTTCATTCACTGCAAGTGCTCGAATTAATTAAGCAGTGTGTCTTGATACGCATGCATGCAGGTGCGGCCGCTGTGAAGTTCACCTTCCGTAACAACTGCCTGTAGCCGTAGCCGTGTGGCCGGCGACGCTGCCCGTCCAACGTTCCCGACGACCGGCTTCGCCCTGCCGCCGCGAGGCACCCTCTCCGCCCCCGGACTGCTACCGGTGCACGGGCGGCTTCTCCTGCGAGTCCGGCGACCGTGGCTCGCGCCAGCTCGCGCGCTTGCAGCGGCACCATAGAAATAAGGAAACCGTAACAGATTCCATAAGTCAAAAGGAAAAAAAAGAAAGAGTAAATGATATGGCATGTATAATAATTTACATTGTAGGTGTAAAACTGTCACGCTTCTCGTAAAATATTCGTATAGATCACAAATTGCTTAAATGATGTGTTTTACGTTAAAATAGCCTACGTGGCCAAATAAAATGATATGACATCCGTGTCACTTTTTACGTGGATGAGTTTTTTACAAAAAAAATCCTCTTTTTTCTATGGACACGGCTAACGCGCTATCGTTAGTGCACTCGTGACAGTCCGCCTCCCGTGACTCCAACGCCTTCTCGCGCTTTCGTCGCCCGCGCCTCCGTCCCTCCCGACGCTCCCCTCCACCTTTTACGGCCGATACCTGTGCCGTCCGCACCCGCCACAGTCGTACGACGCCTCCGTCGCTGACCCCTCCTGCCGTCCTCATACCGCCAGTGGCGTCCTAATAGGCGCATCGCGCGACCGTTCCTCCATCCCTTGCATAATCAATCAGACTGAAAACTAATTAATCTAGAGCTATTTTATATTTATTTATTAAAGGAGAGTTTTTTAAAGAAAAATTAGTCAAATTGGAGACGACGTGGAGGGCACGTCAGCTGATCGTAAGGCACATCGATTATTTTAATGTGATACGCACCACTTAAGCAATATTTATGATTTATATAATTTTTTTAAAAAAATATGATTTATTTGTACCTACGACACAAATTATTATACCTGTCGTGTCATTTATAAAAAAAAAGAGAAAGCGCCCACCGCGCCAAAACGCACCGCGCGTTTATTCCCTCCCCGCGCCGAAACCAAAAACATTTCGTACCTTCCACGGCCAGGTCTGCTCTGCTGCTGTTTGCCCTCTCGATCGATCCCTTGATAAAATTATAAAAGGGCGCCACCGTCACCCCTGCATCACTTAATTCCGCGCGGCTGTGTTCGTGTGCCCTAGTAGATCGGCGGCGCAGAACTCCATCATCTCGTCGTCCTTCCTGATCACGCGAACAAGATGGCTGCCGCCGTCCCTGGAGGAGACGACGACTTATTCTTCAGGCCCAACGACGACAAGCTAGTGGACCGCTACCTCCGCGCCAAGATCGACGGCAAGCTCGGCGCCCTCCCCGACTCGTGCTTCTTCCACGACGTCGACGTCTGCTCTGCCCGGCCCGACGAGCTGGTGCGCGATTGCATGGCGGCACGCGTGCCCAGCGGAGTATCCGGCGACGGCCAGCAATGGTATTTCTTCAGTCCCGTGCGTTTCGTCGGCGGTTCCACGAAGAGGAAGTCGCGGACCATCGCCGGCACCGACGAGAAGGAGTCCTGGCACACAGAGGGCCGCCCGAAACCGGTGGAAGGGGGCGGCTACGTGGAGAAGTTCTCGTACCATGTCAGGATCGGGAAGAACAAGCTGGAGAAGCCAGGGTGGATCATGGCGGAGTACACCTTCGGGAGGAACAGCAGGGATGGCGACACGGCACTTTGCAAGGTGTACAGGTCGCCACGATGCAGCAAGAAGAGGAAGGCGGCCGACGATCTTGTTGAGGCGACGCCCACCACCAGGCCGTGTCGCCAGGCCGAGGAAGCCCAAGTTCAACAAGCGTCGCCGGAGTTGCCGGAGCACGTATACGTGGAGGAGGAGCCACTACATGAGCCGGTGTTTGCTGGAGAAGTTATGCACGATCAGCTGCCTGTCATCCAAGATCAAGCGGCGGCGCCGCCCGAGTTCCCGGAGCTGTTGCACCTGGAGGAAGGCCCACCGCCGCCGGTGCCGCTGCACGCGTCCGTGTTTGCTGGAGAGGTTAGGCATCTGCCACACGAGGAGCACGACGCGCCCGACCAGACGGTGTTCGGTCCGCTCATCTCGGCCATCGCTACCGGATTCAGATTTGACGAGCTGTTCATCGACGACGACGTCCCCACCATGTCCTGCCCGCATGCATGCGGCGGCGCCGCTCCTGACGTCCTCTGCACTTGATCGGACATGCGGGCGGCCTCTACCGCCCATAGCGTGCTAGTCTAGAGGTCCTTTTACAGTTTACACTCACACGCACATGTTGATTTGCTGATGTTCGCTACATGATCCCTGTAACTATATATAAAAGCTCCTTCTGGATTGCTTGGTTGTAGTTGTAATGCTAATTCATCATCGCGAGTTGATGCTCGTAACAATTGGGTTAGATTCATCTTATCCAATCAGTTATTGGTTTCGATTGTTAAGGGATATAAGTCATAATACGTTTTTTTTTAGGCTCATTACTGGTGTCCTGAAATTTGCCTGTAAGATGAACGAAGATATGTATGTGTACTGAACCTGGCTATGAGAAATTAATATGATTCTATATTGCGTGCATGACTGAAGCAAGTCAAAATTTTAGTTTTATGGTTATTTGACACTTGGTTGCTTGAAGGTGGCATAGAGCGTAATGTACTTTCCATCTTCCTAGTCATAATAACAAATTGACAAAATTATGCACTACTCTTTAGAAGAGTTTTAGCTTAAAATTAAGATCACGGCCCCGTTGAGACGGTGCTCGGTCCGCTCACGGACTACCAATTCATCTCGGCCATGGCTAGCAGGTTCACTATCGGCGAGCTGCTCAGCGACGACGATGGTCCCTCCGTCCATTTCCTGCCCTCATCCATGCGGCGGTGGCGCTCCCGACGTCCCCTGCACTTGATCGGACATATACCGCCCGCATGGCACCTACACGGTCTGAAAGATGATGTTGTCACCTTGGTTTTGCTGATAGATATGGCTACCTCTAGAAGATTCGTTGTTCTCTGTAACTGTTGTCAAAGACTCTGTGAATCGACAGAACAACTCCTCTTTTCGTTTGGCGATTCTTCCCAAACGTGCTGCTAATATTAGTTAAAGCGTTTTATTCAAGTTATATGCAGACGTTCGTTTTGCTTTGAAAACCAATAATATTTTAATTTACTTGCGTAATTTTTCTACGACATGTAACAGTGATATGTTAGATGTGCGCATTACACTGACAGGGATGATTTTTCTTGCCAGGTTGGTGCATACTGATGCTTAATTTCTAATTTCAGTAACTCCGAAGAATGTACAGAGGTCTTGCTTATATTCCGTCTGAATTCACAGCACACATCAACACTTTCCAATTTTAACTCTGGAGCCAGTACACGGATTCTGCATATTTGAGTAGTATCGTGTCTGACCCCTAACTAGTTCCCTGGAGGACCGCGACAAGGAGTCCTGGACGACCGGAACTGGAAGGAAGTACTTACATAAGTTTTTGTAGCATGAGAGAATTGGGCCTACGGTCGAGAAGCCAGGTGTAGAGTGTAGCTTCTTGCTTTGCAATTATCAGAAAAATGCACACGAGTCCTACATTTGCTTCTTAATTTTCAATCATCAGAAAATGGATGGAACATTTAGCTAGATTACAACTGATGTAGTACATTGGCTGATGGATTCTCCATTGCATATACCTGACAAGCAACAGCGTGACACAAGCCCTAACACCTAGCAGATCACCAGAATGAATAAACTCTTGTTACGATAACATTGCACACAGAACGAAGGACCTAACTCTTTCTAATCTTGTCCTATATTTCCTTGGATGCTTATCCATTTTGTCACATTAACCGGCCTGCAACAATGCTCTTCTTGGGACTCTTCGGAGCTTCACGGACATAGTCATCACCTTGGTTCAAGTATTTCAGACAGAGGAGGCGCATTGCGCAACCTGGTATGCGACTGGAACTCCAGAGAGTTGGCATCCATCCTTGCCATTTCCTATAAGGTACTCATAGATGAAAGAAACAGGAAAGGCTGGAACATTTTTACATACACAGAAATACGACATCACTTTCCATAAAGAAAGGCATCATGACCTCTTCATAATTAAACAAAACCTTTTTTCCTTATAACAGTTGAGTTTATTGTAGAGAACTGTGGTATGCAGTGGACAACATCAACAGCAGCAAATAGGAAGAGCCCAAGGCTTGATTGACAGTCTAACCATTACAAATCAAATACATGAACTTTAGTGACAACTATGATTTTAAACCTGGTAATGCATAGCCCTGAGTAACAACATAATGAATAATGCTCATTCTTAGTGTCTAAACCATAGGTAGCCTAGATGAAACAAAGGACGATGCATATTTGACCTATGAAACCAACTTAGGTATAAGCAACCTATAGAAATTATGGATGCAAGAACTATGAACGCATTATCTGTGAATATTCACATATAAGTGGTTAACAGTTTCTTGTGCTTTAATAGAAAAGAAGGTATTCACAGTAGCTCCATGCAATTGCCAACCCATCGGAGGAAGAATAAAGAACCTGAATGTAACAGCCCATGCCCATCACAGTAGCAGCCTCTCCTACTAAGTACTGAAAAAAAAAATTCTAAAGCTGGAATGCACTTTTCTGAAATGAGTTTTTATTTTATAGAGTTGCAGTAAGGTATCAAGCTCAAGCAACCACTGGAATAGTCTGAAATAAGTCATCACATGGAACTTGGCAGCATGGCTGCACATGAGGCAGTGATAAGATGTGCTAAATTTAACTGCAGTTACATCAGAAATTATTTTATTTCTGCACATGGTAAAGGTGTAGACCAGGTGTAATTGGAATGTCTAGAGTGAATATACCACTTACTGTTGCAGAGGTAGTTGCAAGACAGATATAATACTGCTTGCAATAAATATCTAGACCTAGTGCAGATGGGTCTCGAGCTGAAAGATTTTTAACTGGAGGGTATATCATTCTATACTGGCCTGGCGCATGAAACAGGGTGAACCAACAGGACGAACATCACTGAATGTTCAACCATTAAGGGCATATCAAAAACAAATAAAGGAATTTAGCCATAGAGCTGCCGGAGGATATTGGAGGGTATCCATCACCGGAACAAGTCTACAGATAATTCATCAGACTGGACTCCCAAAGTTGAAACACGGTTCTAAAATTTGAAGTCTGCTACAAGAAGAAAGAAGGGCAGCAGTTTTTACATAGGACAGATCACTAGATATTGCTAATGCTACCTAATGTACAGCAGCTGCAAGCACAAACAATTCGTAGATAAACTGCAGCTTCTGGAAAGTAGCTTTGCAAAACTTCCCCAGTAGCCAGACATGTCAATACCTTAGTCCAAAATAACGTTAGTGCCAGAAATGCTGAAATTCAGGCAGCTCCTGTCAGTCACTAGAAGAAATATGTTCAAGTTGTGGATTCCTGCGTATAATTCATAAAATGAAGGCTCCTGGCTCACTGCAGTAATACCTCATTTTGAATTGGAAATGAGGAACTGCTCTGGCAGTGAGAAGGGATCGAGCTCTAGACAGCCACGAAGCTTGCCTCCTCCTTCATGTGTAAGATGAAAGCAAGGGATCTGATGAGAGAACTTTCGGTACTCATCCTTCCTTATTGACTTCACAGATCCCCCTCCTTTGTATGGCATGAATACCGTATTATAACCATCCACCTTTCTCAGAAGCTTAACTTGTGTGGAACAATCAGTATGGCCAAATATCTCCACCAATTCATATTCACATTTTTCATAATCTTGTATAGTCCATCCTGTCCTCCAGTTCCTGTAAACAGCCCATATCTCACCGAAATTAGGAATTATTTCATATTCGCCTTTTTTGCCTGTTGCCCTGGCCTCTACAGGATGAGAGAATGCTTCTGTGTTACTGTACGTCATCATGTCGCTGATATCAGACAACTTAAAGGTTCCACATGCAATAGTATGTCCTTCTTGTAACAATCTTTTATCCTCTTCTCCCTGAGGACAGGCATCAAGCCATCTAACTTGTATTCTACTATTCTTGAGATCAACTTTATTTATCAATGCATAGTAATTGGGGAACTTATCAACATCACTATAGAGAGCCCAGATCTGCCCAACTGAAAACTTTTGAAGCAATCTACTTTCTGAAAACTTATGGAATTCTGCTTCAGCATTTACATATTCAGAGTTGCAAATATCATCCTCATCAGCATCTGTAAATCCAGCAGTTCCCATTTTATGCTCGCTAGTTTCTTCCATTGAAGTATTTGCAGCAGTCTCTGCATTCATGCATGTTGTATCTACCCTCTCCCTGGCGCTCATTGATCCTTTGTGGGGACCTTTTGCTAAGCTGCATTCTAGAGCAACAGAAGGAAAAGACTCTTCAAATTTATGGGGAAGCCCAGCAGGATCAAGTTCCAGAGATCCTTCTGGAACACCTTCTCCCTCAGCTCCATTCATCAAATGATGAGGGACACAATGTGAAAACCTTAGTGTCTCACCTTGAGGTATCACATATGGTGGTGCATCTTTAGACTGTATGAATAAGCTAACAAAGCCTTTTATCTTCACAAGCGGCATGACAATGATGCTAGTGCTTGTGGTGAGATCCGAGAGAACTTGGACTACCTCATACTGATACTCATTGTGGTTTTTAGCATCCAAACTCCAGCTAATATTCCATCCTTTAAAAAGTGCCCAAACTTCACCTTTCCTTGGATATATTTCATACATGCTCCTTCTCTTGCTTTTGTCCAAGGATATGGTTCGGGAGAACATACCAGCTTCTTTGGATGTATCTGACTTTCCATGCTTATAATGTCCACATGCAACAGGCAGACCCCTGTCGTGCCATGCAGCCTCCATTTCATTTTTGGGGTCAAACTCCAGCCAAACAAAATGCACCAAAAAGTTTGGAGTAGCTTTTACCTTTGTAATCCGAGCATAAAATCTAGGCATGCAGCCATCATCATCATTAACAGCCCATATCTGGTTGGGTCTAAACTGACTTGCATCTCGAAGTTGATCAAAATCAAAAAATTCAGGATCCACAACAGTGAATGTAGTATCATCAAACTTATCATCATTGGAACTATCACCATTGTTCGGGTCAAGACCATTACCGCTGACCGAATGAAATACCTTCTCTTTACCATCACTGTTTTCTCCAGCCTGCATTGTTTCTCTATTCATTTGCTGAGTTCTGCTGAATGTCTGCTGCTCTCCACATGGTGCACTATCTTTATTTCTATCTTCTGCATTACTGCAGTCATTAACACTATTTGTTGGATCATTATTGCCATCTTCATTCAGTTTAGTAGTCTCATTTCCGTGACCACGATGGAACAGATCAGTTTTCCTTAACCTTTTCAAACTGGGAGGACTAGCAATATTTTCATCATCCTTGTTACTGTCAACTTCAATATCGTCTTCATCACTCTCTTCATTATACTTAACTTCCTGCCTCTGCCTGCTTGATCTACGGGTCTGTTGACCTGGCCCTGTAGTATTTGCAGCTTGAACTTGTTCCACAATCCCTTCACTATCACTGGTGGTGTCTGAACCGCTAGATACACTAGATTCAACCACTGCCTTTCTTCTGCCCCTCTTCCGACCTGCAGTTGGTGAAGCTTTCACAGGATTCTTTTTGGCCCGAGAAGGTTTCATTTGGTCTTGCTCAGCTGCATTTCCATCAGTGTTCCTCTTTCTATTTACATTCGCATGATGAGAACCAGAATTAACATGAAACCCTGGGGTAGAAGACCAGGCTGCATTCCCAGGGACATTTGCTTGAGAAGGTGGAACATTCTGTGGTGCTCCTGCATTTTTCCACACCCCAGCTGACCTCTGATTAGCCCCAGAAGGAACAGCTGGCTCATTAACATCATGTGCGATGAATGGCTTCAAACAATTCTGACAGCGAAGAGCCTTCTTCAAAATTGAAAGGTAGTACTGATATCTCATGCCACAAGATGGACAGCTTGTCCAAAATGTTTGCTGTGAACCAGCAGAATTTGGTGCCTGTTGCTGCTGTTGCTGATGTCCTTTATAGAGATTCACAGGAGTACCACTAGCTCTATTAGGCGCAGGTCTTGAGTGTCTTGCCATACTAACTCTGACTGAGGTATTTCTTTTCATGTCATATACAGAACGTTTTGACCGATCTATAAGTGTCATGTTTGCTTCTCCAACTAATTTGAATGCAGCCTCTGCACCTGCAAACTTGTTCTTGTCTGGATGTAGCAAAAAGGCAAGCCTACGATATTGTTTCTTTATCTGTGCGTCATCGGCATTTACAGGTAATTGAAGTATACCATACCAGTCAATCTCTCCATTAACCTTTGCTCCAGCGGCACTGTGAACATCACAAACAGCTAGCATTTGTTGTGAAATGTTATCCAGTTCTTTCGAGAGTTGCTGAGCCTTGAGGATCATCTTTTTTGCACCACCAAAATCATTATCTACCATTTTTCTTTCAGCTAGAGACTTTGCTCTAGCAGCCTCCTCTTTGTTGCACTCCATGAAAGTAAGTACAGAAGTTGGCACTGTTGCAGAAATGTTAAATTCTGGAGTGGCTAGCACACAATATATCAGCAATCATTGCAGTGATTCTCAAATATTCAAATGTTCAATGTAGTGTGCAGGAATCTCGAATGTCCATCGACATACGGAAGCAGAACCCAATAGCACATTTCTGTAAAAAATTAACAAATAAACAAAACATTAATAAAGCATGCCAACGTACATTCTACCAACAGAGGTAATTTTAAGTTCAATAAACGAAAAACTTTTGTCACAAGCAAATTCTGGTGACTGGTCCTTTTAAATTTAGTGCAAATAAAAAGGTCAGAGGTTCTTATGCTATTGACATCCAACCGTTGTAATATTTTCCCAAAATATTAGACTGCGCATGGCATTGTGTCCATCGGTTAAAGATAAGCAAGAACTTAAGGGCATGGCATTAACGTTTGGCATATAAGCCAACTTAACTGCCAGTGACAGCAAATTCTGAATGGAGAACAGAGCATAAAGATTGCACAGAATTTGTGAGTTGTGACCTCAACAAAAACTAGGATAGGAGGAGAAAGTGTCGTGTATTCGATACTTTAATATAACTGTCTTTGCTGCACACTAAATGCATGCACAATATTATTCTGCTAGTGGTAACATTTGTTTCATCCAAAACATTAGCAGAAGTTTGAGAAAATAAATCACCTGCTGATTTATATTCATTATATGCAAACGTGAGGAAACCCAAGGAACAGTTTGGGCTTGCTTACACATTATAGCAAAGTCACTCTTTTAAATGAGCATCTTGTGCATCTAAAAATCCAGAGTTTCAAACATGCAAGACTACACGACAATCCCCAGTTCTAGTCCAGGAATTACCAGAAAACAAAAGAGTATGTGCAGTATACCTATTACATGTGAGATTTAAAAGGTTGTGAGACTGCGAAAAAGGACTCTTACTTGTCATCACATAGATACGATCATCAGTTTATCACTGCACAGAGTGCTGAACAAGCTTATTACTGCCTGGATAAAAAAAAATAAACCATTGTCAACAGTTGTTCACTTTCCACTACACAATGAGGCACAACACATTTTTTTTTGCTAAAACGAGACAAATCAGATAGCAGATATCAAGTTGCACATAACATCTATAAATGAAACATAGTAGGGTTAATATATTCATTTCTTTTTGGCATATGAAAAAGCAAATGATAAAAATTACATTGAAAATACGAATTTCATCATACAACTGAATCCAAATTGTTTGAAAACCAAGTGAACCACAGCCTTAGTGCTGTCAGCCACTGGAATAATTCTCAAGTTCAATGCATCACGAAAGATAAGAGAATAAATGAACAGAACGACCCGTTTCTGCCATTCTATCTGCAATACGTAACAGGGAAACGATGTTCCACTCATCGGACAGGCATGCAAACTCTGGCAAGCCCCCATCCACATTATTAAAAAAGAGAGAGAGAGAGGAAATACTATGCAACTGCACAGTACACACGCTTATGCCTCCGAAGCACCAGCAGAGGTGGACCGACCAATAGGGCGAGGTAGGGCAGCCGCCATACCTAACACCAATGGAAAGAAACGCTCCTCCCCTCTCCACGGAGATCCCCAGGCCCCTGTTCGCCAGACGCAGCTGCATCTCAGCCCTATCCTAGATGTTGGGGATGAAATCTACCCGTCCCCATCCACGTGCCCGTCGACGGGCAAAACCTTCTTCGCCCTCCGGACTGAAATCGAACCGTACTCGCTACAACTATCCTAAATGTCGATTTTTTTTAGAGAGAGAGAGAGAGTTTAAGGAGCCCAGAAACCTAAATGTCGACTCCAGAAGGAGGGAGGAGGATTCGAGGGGTTGCGAACAGAGGTCAGCTCTCACCTTCCGTCGAAGCTGGACGAGGAGGACTAACACAAGCCAAGGCGGCAGACTTGTGAGCAGTGGCCCGCTCTGGCCGGGCGTGCTTGCTCGGAGTCGGAGTCGTCGCCGCCGCCAGCAAAGGGGAGGGGGCGCAGACCGCAGGAGACGGAACCGAGAGAGGAGTTCGCCCGTTTCCTGCTGCTGCCCGTGGGCTGGCCGTTGATTTTGGGGAGATATAGGACTCTTCGTTACTTCAAATCAAATACTAGTACTACTCTTATCTCCATTTATTATTACTTTCTCTGTAAATTTTTTAATTAACTCTTTTTGTACACTTTTGATTAATATATTAGCCCACAGGCGGCACCCCACTTTTGACAGCACCCCTAGTTTTCATCTACTCACGAAAATCAAGCAGCAACAAATAACAAAGAAAACATTTAAAATTATTTGCTTTGAAACATACAAACATGAAACATCATATAACATAAATTTGTTAACTAACCAAACCAATAGAAAAAAATAACTAGTCCAAAAGCCTCGAGCGCATAATATGAAAATGACTAATGATATGATGCTAATTGAAATATGTAGATTAATGCTTTGATAGTTAGTGGGTTTTTGTTTTTCCTTTTCTACCCTTCGACCACAAATCAATATCAATTTTAAAAAAGTGCACCCAATCTTTTCTATACTTCTTACTGTTAAAATCTGTTCCTCGCTCGTCGCTTCCCCCACTTGTAAGGATATCATATAAGTGGACAGACAGACAGTAAGCTTGCACCGCAATGCTAATACGTACACGTGGGTAGGCGGTGGGTAAGTAATAAGGCAATGACGAATCATTTATCAATGTTGTCAGGAGTCAGCGGCAGATAAAGTCATGCCTCTAATCAGATCACAATGACGACACGTATACATCGATGATGAAGTTATAACCGCTTCAGTAATGAAACTATTTTGATGGTGAAATCATTGCAGAGAGCTCATTCCTAGCTAACTACTGCTACCTTCGTTTTTTTATTATTAATCCTTTTTATAATAAATTAACAATAAAAAAATAAAGATAGTACTGCGTTCCAAACAAGCTCTCTGAATATTAACCCATCTTCTTGATCAGTTCAGATGAGATGATCCATTTGTCGACGAGAAAACTACGACCCCCTGAGACATACGACCGGACGACCAGTTACCTTCAAAAAAGAGCAACCAACTATACTAGCTAGCGCGACGTGCGGAGAGACCACACGCTCCATCCCATCCAACAACCCAGAAGGAAGGGGAACCGCGCGCGCGCATGCATGGCCGGAGGAGCGCCCGCCGCCGCCGTGCCGGCGCTGGGCCGCGGGTGGTGGGAGGACGGCGCGATCTCGCTGGGGTTGGTGGCGGTGCAGCTGGGTGGCGCGGCGTACATGGTGGTGGTGACGCCGGTGCTCGCGCTGGGGCTCGACCCGCTCTTCCTCGTCGCCGTCGGCAGCCTCTGCACCGGGATCCTCACCCTCCCCTTCGCCGTCAAGCTGGAGAGGTATAGTACTAAAACCGTTCTCGATCGTGCGCAACTCACAAATTAATCAGTCGTCGTCCATATATTTGGTGGGCGATGCTTTTTCGATCAACCAACCAAACATTCTATGGTGTGGAGCTGCAGGAAGAAATGGCCGTCTGAGCTGAGCAACCGGCTGCTTCTCCAGTTTGTCGTGCTGGCGCTAGGAGGGTACGTAAGAAACTTGATCGATCTGCCAATTGATCTCTCGTGCTCAACCATGGCACGGATCTATGATGTGTCGGACACTCTTCTTGTGAAGTAAATTAACTGCGTTAAATTCTTTTGAACAAAGCCTAATTAATGTTCTCCTCACACGCTACTTCCTGCAGGGTGACCGGGTTTCAGGCACTGATGCTGCACGGCATGAAGATGACGTCCCCGGCTATCGCCTCCGCCATGCCCAACCTCGCCCCCGGCTTCATCTTCATCGTCGCCGGCTGTCTCGGGTGGGTACCCACGACGCGCGGCTACGTAATAAGCGTGGTTCTGATGACGAACCGCGACTTCATGCAGGTTCGAGAGGGTTGATCTCAGGTGCCGGTACACGAGGGCCAAGATCCTCGGCACCGTGCTCTGCCTGGGAGGCGCCGTGGCCATGAGCATCCTGCAGAGCCCGCCGGCGGCCACGCCACGGGGGCACCACAGGCCGCTGGACTACCGGGACAGCTGGGTGGCGGGCTGCCTCTTCCTCCTCGGCGCGGTGCTCGTGCTCTCAGCCACGATCGTCCTGCAGGCAGCGACCATGATCCACTTCCCCGCGCCGTTCACGCTCTGCTCCGTGACGTCGCTGGTCGGCGCCGTGCTGACGGCGGCGTTCCAGGTGGTCACCGCGGGGCGGTTCAGCCCGGGCACGCCCCACATCAGCCTTGAGATCGTCCTCTCCCTTGTGCTCGTGGTAACCACTGCGATCATAATTAACGTCAACAGGAGAGCATGCAGTTCCTTTCCTTCCCATTATGAGATGATTTCTGGTGCGGTTTTGGTTTGGTACAGGGCGGGCTGGTGAGCTCGGCGTGTATCATGTTCCAGACGTGGGCGCTGGAGAAGAAAGGACCCGTCATGGTCTCCATGTTCAGCCCGACGCAGACCGTCGGCTCAGCCATCTTCTCTGCGCTCTTCCTTGGCCGCGTCATGCAGCCAGGAAGGTACTTAAATCCATCCATGATCTTGCTCACTCTTCTCACTCTTCGTAACCATAAGCTATATTTGATGAATTCCCTGGCTGAACCAAACGTCGATGGAAGAGACTGAACTTTATCTCTTGATGTTTGATGCAGCATATTGGGTATGGTTTTCCTCTTCTCCGGTCTCTACGTGGTTCTTTGGGCCAAGAAGAAAGAAGGGCAGGTTCTCGCCGCGGACAAGATGGCGGCGGACCTACTAGCTGGCCATGATCTGGAGAAGCCGCTGCTGTTTCATTCGTGACTAGGCTTTTGCTTCTCTTGTGAATGGTATCCTTTTGATCTCTCTCAGTCAGGGGTACGTAGTTGCATAGTACGTAGTCTTCATTTCATTTTGTTAGCAAGCTTCTTGATGCTTGTCTGTAGTTACAAAACTCTGTAGCTCACCTGCAGTTGATCAGACTTTAGAGAGGCAACAGCAACAGAGATCTGTTGTGTCGAACTTCTTGTTTTCACGAAAATTTGGCAGCAGATTTACGAGAAGGAAATCAGCATTTTTTTTTTGAGTCACAAGCGCGCGAACAGATGGACAACCTGACCGACTCTTCAGTTTTTGTTCTAATCTTATCCTATTTTCTTGGATTGGATGCTTATCCATTTTGTCATGGTAACCGGCCTACAGCAATGCTCTCCTTGAGACTCTTCAAAGCTTCACGGACATAGTCATCACCTTGGTTTGAGTATTTCAGACAGAGAAGGCGTTGCGCAACCTGGTATGCTACCTCAAGTGACCGGAACTCCACAGAGTTGGCATCAATCCTTGCCATTTCCTACAAGTTACTCATAGATGAAGGAAATCGGTAAGGCTGGAAAAAAATGTAAAAGTCGGAGACAGAAATACGACACACTAGGAGTAACTTCAGTGATCAGCAGTTCAAGGGTTGCCGCTCTTTAAAAGTTTGTAATGGCAATATGAAGGTATCAGACTACCTGCTCTGTGATCTGTGAAGTGATGCTTGTTGCAGTGTCGATCACCGAAGCAGGGAGACCAGCCACTCTGGCCAGACGAAGACCATAATGAGGTACCCGTCGGACACCATCCTTCAAGTGGTACTGAGGCAGGACGTGGTAGGAATTTAAGACATGAGAAAGTAAATGCCTGAAAGAGTCACTGCGTTGGGTACTAGCTACCTTGAAATCCAAACGGTCATTTCTCAGGTCCACTTCAAAATGAAGGATTTTCACATTTGGATACATCGTTGAAAGTTCAGACAAGCCTTCCATATGAGTGGCAAAAACAGTGAAGCTGCATGGATAAAATACGATATCACTTTCTAAAAAGAAAGGCACCATGACCTCATTATAATTAAACAAAACCTTTCCTTATAACAGTTGACTTTATTGCAGAGAACTATGGAATGCAATGGACCATCAACAGCAGCAACACAGTTATGAAATCTAACCATTACAAATCAAATACATTAACTTTAGTGACAACTATTATTTTAAACCTGGTAATGCATAGCCCCGAGCAACAACATAAAGAAACATGCTCATTCTTGGTGTATAAACTATAGGTAGCATTTCAAAGGACATTGCATAGTTGACCTATGAAACAATTTTAGGCATAACCAAGCTACAGAAATTATGGATGCAAGAAATAAGAACGCATTGCCTGTGAACCTTCAAAGATAAGTGGTTAACAGTTCTTACGCTTTAATAGAAAGAAGGTATTCACAGCAGCTCCATGCAATTGCCAACCCATCAGAGGAAGATGTAGCTCTTCCAAGCTCATCCACAACAATCAGGCTCCTTCATGTTCATGGCCATCAGAGAAAAATAAGAAAAATGCCAGATGTATCAATTTTCAAATTCTTGGGATGAGATAGAAATACTTTGAAGAAACATTTTGCATGATGAAAGCTGTCTCTTTCATTTCCGTCATAAACTGCAAAGACAAAGTAAGAAAATAAGATACATGGAGTACAATATTGTTTTCCAGAAACTTAAGTCTCTTGTCAAATTTTAACTGATCTCAATAGAAAATAGAAGGTAAGTGCTACGAAAGTTGTGCAGCCACTATTAGTTTTTCGAGGGATGTGCAGGCACTAGTAGTTATCGAAAGGAATAAAATAAGTTCTATACTGTGTCCAATAAAATAAGTTTGACAGGAATAATTAGTGCCAAACACACTGCTAAAGAAACAATCGACATGGTTAACAAAACAGTACTATAGAATCTGCGATAACTAATAAGCTTAAAAGAAGAGGTCAGATTTTATATTTCATAAAATCAAGAACAATGTTAAGTACTGGTTTTCATGCACCCAGACTCTGTCTCACTGGTGTACTTTTCAGATCCGACTAAACTTTTTTGCTCCATACATCACACACCAGAGCTGTACTAAATAAGAGCTATTATTATTTTAGAGCCTACGAGCCTTTACTCCATTTACGATTTAAATACTTTAGTGAAACAAAATGCATGAGTACCATTTGAGCAGGGCTGAACAACTAATTATACTTCAAGAAAACTAATGGTATTTAACTGATGGTGTTTCAGGATTTTAAGACTTGTACTAAGTTCATAGGAGGTACTTGGCAAGCTAAGAATATGCAATACAAGGAAATACTATAGGCCGACTGTTTATGCATATTTACTCCTGTTTCATATCTTTCTATAATAGTTCTGCAAGTTCATGAACAAATAGATGACAAGGCCACCATGAATAATGTCCAGGAATTACAAGCTAATCCTATCCTTGCCATTGAGTAACATGCTTTAACATAGTACATACCGTGCTTGAGTTGTTTTCAACATTGTCCCCATTGCCTATCCTTGTGAATATGCGATCAACCACTCTTAATGACGCAAATTGAGCTGGTACATAACAGCCAATTTGTGCAAGAATGATAATTAAACAAATCTGTTGGAGATAAGTACTCTTCCCGCTCCTGCAACAGCAAACAATTTAGAGACTACTAGTAACTTCAGCAGATAAATGAATTGCCCACATTACAACCTCTGTTTTTGAATTGTTGACGCTTTCTAGTACAAATTTGTACTAAAAAGAGTTAACAATAAAAATAACAGAGGTAGTAGTAACTTGGATGCATTATATCACTCACATATTTGGCCCCATTACAAGAACCATATTTGATGCTTCAGAAAGAAAGATATTATTAGGCTGTACGACATAAAAAGGATATAAGCAAACAAAACTAAGAATGAAAACTTTATGAAGTAAATAAGGATCATCAACGAAAAGAAGCAGCTTACAACAAATTCTGTATGCAAGCCCTCCAGAATTGGATGTCGCCCAGCATTGATTGCCATTGGACCGTCATCTAGTTGCATAACAAATAAATGTCATGAAAAAAGAGAACTGTGATACACAAATTCTAACCAAAGAAATAACACTTGCATTATAAATAAAAAGCATGACTCGGAGCTAAAACCTCCACCTGTGAACTCTGGACGCATGTAGCGATCAACAGGCTTTGTAGATATTGTATGTGCAAAAGAATTTACAATCATGTCCAATAGACACAATACTTCAGCAAGCAACGTAAGGATACCAACATCCTCTCGAATCTCTTCAATAAGCCCTGGAAAAGTAAACAAGAGATTTAGGCAAGTTAAATATTTATGCGCAATCTTGCATATTTAAATGGTAACATTGCATGGAAAATACAGTGCTCCATTGCCCAAGGTTCTTTGGTCTCACAAGTTAGAGCATTATGTTTTGATTTGAATTGAAATTTCTGTTGACATGATTTGCATCATTAGAAGATATGGTCCATGCAATCTTTTTTTTTTCTCGAAAACGCAGGAGACCTGCGCATCTTTATATTTGAGAGAAGAGAGAAACGTACACCCAGTCCTGTACATCCTAAGAAAATACAGGACGCCACTCACCAAATGGTCCATGCAATCTTATTACCAATCAGAAGGGTTGTGATGCGTGTATAGAAAACAAATGGCACCAGTGTGTCACCATCACTACTAAATCAGGCATGATAATACTACAATAACAAACATAACATGGCATGCACTCTTGTGCAATAGCTAACTGCTGCTAATCACATGGAGGCATGCACTCTCTCAAGGCTTCTTATTTTGTAGCTCTCCTGCGTTTTCGAGAAATAAAAAAGGCTTCTTATTTTGTAAGTGGCTTCCTTTTCAGTTTTTTGTATATATAATATATACCACAGTTTTCCCTCAACAATATATATATATATATATATATCCACAGTAGGGGCTTCCCGTACTGTATTTCCCTCAAAAGCAAATATAGAATATTCCTTTGTAGTGGCAATCCACAGATCATATTTTACAGTACCTCATTTTTCAAGTAGAAGCTTTACAGTGCCCAACACATTCACAAGATTGACCAGATAAAATATAACAGGCCAAAATTATGACTGCAAGCTAGAATTAACTGAAATGAAACAAAGTTATCAACACTTATTTCTAGAACAACCTTCCAAGCAAAGTTCTGTTCGCAAGAAGCACTCAGCCGCAGCAGATTTGTTCCTAACATTCAGCTGCAAAATCAGGTAGAAAATTACTTGAGTTATGTTCACAACCAGATTGCATGTATATTCTATACTTTTATGAGTTTATCCAGGCTCTCCTTTTCTGGAACAAGGTTTCCACAGTTACAGAAATGTGTGAGGGCAAGATCTGGACAACATATACCAAGTATTTAAGCACTCTTGATTGACATCTACCACAGTGGAATTTGGTCAGTAAAATGGAATTGCGACCAAGGTTTGCAATGTGGCAACAAAGTTAGTTACCAACAAAATGGAAAACATATACCAAGTATTTGAGCATTATTTGGTCAATTGTGGCTTGCAATAGTTAGTTACCAACAAAACTTGTTGGTATTCTTGCACCTGCATGTGCAAGATACCTTGCATTTTCCTCATTTTCATTTCAGTTTGTAAATCTGAGCGGCACTCGGACTCAGTTATTAGCAATGCATTAAGGTAGGGGATTCCCCTTCCAATTTTCCTCAAAAAAAGGTGACAACAACGTCATTTGGCTATAAAATTGCTTGGAAACTATATCTTGCTCGGAAGTCGACTTACCGAAGCAAGCTCGAAACTTGAGCAGTGGACATTCTTCCCATGTCTAACAACCTAATTAATTTCAGAAATTTGACAAATACTGGTAAGAAAATTACAACAGATAAGATGAATTTATAAGAAAATGTTCATATACCTGAATAAATTTATTAGGAAGCCTATCGGTAATGTCCTTCTGGGGTATAATAAAGTAAAATCCTTGCCTATTGTTATAGGGTATCCTCAAATTTGGCATATTATATTCTTCCCTGTACTTGTTTGCGAGGTTATGTATGGCTGCAATACAATATGTTAATCTTGTGAATGAAGAAACTAAATGTAGATAACTGGGGAAGCACCTTCGCTGGTGTCACAGAAAGATCGACGAGCAACATCAAGCAGCCCATCAATTCCTGCCTTGACAGCAAAACATTGCTGAGTGCAAGCTATAAATGGAGCCCTTGAATGAACCACATCCTCATCAATGACCTCTCCAATCCTAGTACCAAGAAGAATTTTATGAATGTACTGGATCTTATGGGTTTCATCTCTAGCCTACCCCAACTTGTTTGGGACTAAAAGGCTAGGTGGTTGTAGTTGTTGTTGTATTACATAATTTAACTGTCATGGTGTTACTGAATGAGATTTATGCATATTATGTAGAAGAAAAAGGATATACTTCCCAGTGAAGCAGGAGGAAGAGAGCAAAATCATACCGATTTCTCATGCTTTCATATTTAGGGTTTTCACATACAGTCTGGTAAATATTGTGAAGAAGAAAACTCTTTGCCCCCTTCAAAACCTGCATGATGGGATGGACGACGTATCACATTTCAGTGGCTATATATGGTACTTGTTTCACAAAAATATAGTATCTTTAAGAAAAATAGACTATAATTAGATTACAAAATCATAAATGTCAGCATAGGATTACTTGCACAATAACACCTTTGAGAAGAATGGTATGGCATCCAGAGCAGTTTTGAGAACAATAATATCCGCAATCAGCATCTGGCTCTTTCTACCATTAGCAGGCTTCAATACCTCATTGGTAACCGTTTTGGGCTTGAAGCAGAAATGACAGAGAACCTTATCTATAGTACCAATAATAATAATAAGAAAGTTTTATGGTAGTGAGAATCATATTTAATTACAGAGCAGCATAACAAGTGAACAAAAGACTAACCTGATTCTTTCGGAAACTTACGAAGACTCTGAGTCAAGCCAAAAAACAGTTCCTCATTGGTCATTAACTCATCCTGGAAATAGTTCGATATGTAAAATTATATAGGATGCTGCTATGAGATCTGAGTTTGCAGATAATTACAAATGTAGATTACGATTCCCCAAACACCCCCCCTCCCCCCCCCAATTAAATTCTGAGAGCAGATTTGGCACCCATCGGGTGCCCGCCCCGGTTCTAGGAAATGCAAATATGAAATATGCGATAATTTTATAAATTTCAACTTTTAATTTTCATAAAAATCATGTTAAGTAGCACATAGAGAGTTATCAAACCTGCAAAAGATCATCATCAAAATCATCTTGATATCAAGAATAAAAAATCACAAGGGTCACGTCTTAAATAGTCTCAGATTTATTCTTTTCAAGGGTCACTATTTATTTATTTATTTATTACTCCTTTAAAATTGGGAGCTGGTGGTGTCCAGCGGTGGTCGTCCACCTCTCTCACAGCATTCCTTTGTGCCGACAGGTGGGCCATCTCTCTAGCACGCTAGGATGGGGATGGGTTGGATGAAGAAAAAAAACCCACTCGCAGTCGCAGGAAAAGAGACCGGTGAAAATCGGGACTCGCGGGTGCACCGACGGATTTCGGGTGCCCGTCGGATTGGTAACTTTCACCTCGCCAATGGCGTGCAGATCTTGTCCCTCCCCCCACTCAGCTGTGGCCTCCTCACCCGACGTCCACAAAAGCCACAAGCAGTCACTTCTTCAATGCCACAAAGCCAATTCAAGGGCTTCCTTTGTTCGACTCATTTGTAGATCTGGGAGGAGCGGGAGAGACAGGGAGGCGCATCGCGCCATGGCAGGGAGAGGAGGGCATGCGGGATGCGAGAGAGGAAGAGAATGCTATGTGTGCGAGTACGAGAGAGAGAGACGAGGGCGCTACTTGTACTTGCCTGCTTACCATCCTTAGATCGAAGTGACTTGCTGCCTGCTTGCCTTCCGGCCAAGTTAGAGAGAAAGAGAGAGGAGGGTCATGGGAGGACCAGGCTCTTGGATGGAAGCATCCAGGGACAGAGGCCAAAAGTCAATGATTTTGTGGCCTTTTCGTCTAAAGGAAAAATCAATAATTTAATGGGATGGCATGTTCCCAAAATGGATTCATTCATTTAATGTTGCCCTACAATCCAAATGGGTTAATTCAATGAAAGAGATTACAATTACATAGTAGTGATTTGTATTTTCGTGTGATATGCTCCATTTTATAATCTGTTGTTTCAGACAAGAAAACAAACTATAGCAAATAACTAGAAAGATACTGCTCCCTTCGTTTTTAAATTGTTGACGCAGTTGACTTTGACAATTCGTCTTACTCAAAAATTATGAGCAATATCAAATTTTTTTTTATGATTCAATTCATCACTAAAGGTTCTTGAGACATGTCTTTTACTTTTAAATAAGACGATGATCGAAGTTATTGGTCAAAGTCAACGGCGACAACAATTTAAAAACAGAGGGAGTATGAGAGGAGTAATTTGTCATTGAATGAAATTATTAAAATTTTTTTGTTTGGTTGGATTTTTTTTTTCACCCATGGCAAAGCACGGGCATCCAACTAGTATTTTTGTAAATTGACAGTAGGTCCTTCAAGTGTGAGGCTACCCACCAAGGTTCAAATCCTAGTGTGCACAATTTATGGAATAAAAAAAAAAATCAAGTCACTGCATCCCTATGGTGGGGGGGGGGGGGGGTCCTCATGTATGAGGTGGGCTCAAAGCATGGGTTAAGACCCGAACCATATGGGGTGGATCCCTGAGGTCGGACCAGGGTTCATGGATTTTTCTCGGCCCGCATTCCAGGTGCTTCTTCTTAATTGAATACCTCAGGGGCAGTCTTATCCCCAGGGCCGAGTTTTTTTTCAGATTTATTCTTTTCTATTTTGTTTTTTAAATCAAGGACGAATTTGACAGTAAAATTCTATGGGCATACTTCATTTCATATTTACTACACATCTGATATGTCGACAAATTTTAAAAGATTGCAACATATGAAACACATGATAACTGGCGGGCTTGTCCTCAAACCCGCTGTTTATTTTCTGTCAAATTTTCTATAACGCCTCAGCCTGAAAATACGGCTCAGACTGTGGAGGTCCCACCTCACAATAATAACTCTTATGCTTTCGTCCTTGCTTCGCGTAAAAGGGTTAACCCGGTTATTATTGCTTTCCATGACTTGGGTATTTAAATTGGTCTTGCTCCCCTTAGCTTAGCAATGTGGAACTATTTTTTGTCCTTCACAAACTAACATGTGAGTGACTACTCACTTGGCCTGCCATTCTACTTTGGGCCAGGCCATTACATGTTGGAGATAAATGTAGACTAGTCCAATTGTGAAAAGCAAACTGTTGTTGGATGAAGAAACAAGTATAATTGGTGCAGCCATGACTAAAGGAAACCCTGGACGTCCTTTTTCATTTTATATACAATAAAATCCTAACAGTAGGGGCTTCCCCTGCTATATTTTGGGTCAAAACAAATAGTCACATACTAAACTCATTGTTCATTTAGTTAATAATCAACTTAAGCTACAAAGCAATGCAGATGTATGAGATAGTACTCAAAGTTGCCTACAAGATAAGATTCTTTCTATAATTGCTTAGAAACCAAATTTAGAAAAACAGCACATGCTTCAACCTTCAGAATATGAAATGTGTAAGTTACATCCTGAAAATTCAACAGGCATATGCAAATTCAGTTTAGGCCTCGGAGGACAATATTGCATGTTCAATCCGATGGAATTGACCACATCCAGTGTATTCCTTCTTATTTTATGATAAAAAAAGTATTCCAACATGAATAGGTCTAAAGTATTTTTTTTAACTATATACAGCAAGGGAAGCCCCTGCTGTGTTATTTATTTATAATAAAGAAGAAACAGAGATGTGCAAGTCAAAAAACATCTGGGTATAGACCAAGGGTCATCCCACCCAAAAAATAATAATTGCACAGATAAACTGCAGGTCACAAACATATCGAAGACCTACTTACCAAGCAGTCCAGCCGAGTATTGATAGTTTGAACATCTTTTAATGGTTGTAATAAGTTGGCTCTCAGTAGCCTAGCCCTGGAATTTGACGGAGATAAGCTTCACGAGCTTAGAACTTAAATGCGCAAACTAACAAAAATGGTTTTGTGAACAGTTTTTTTAATTACAATTACTCTATGAAACATTTTTTAGGTATTTAAGATAGGCATGGTTTTAAGTTGACATTTAACATGATTACCCATACAGAATAAATGGTGGTATGAAGGCATACCCTCCTATAGTCTTTGTAGTCTTTAACATCTGAAAGAGGCTTTTCTTTTTGTTGCTAGTTCCCCATAGTTCAGTATGTAGAGGATCAATAATTTCCAATGTTTGAACACTGTTCAATGCAATGTGAAGGAGATTCAGTAAGACACATATAGTAGTACTGTATATGACTAGATGATGTGTCATCCAGGAAGGATTACCTAGTTGAGTCTATGTTCATATGGTCAAATGACCCATTGAATGTGACCTGAAAATGAAAAGAAATTTTAAAAATTATCAATATAGGTTGCTAAAATAGATAAAAGGGTAAATAACGAGCGAATATTTCTTTGAGGTGACATGTTGGTTTTGGAGTAATTTTTTATTCACGGTAAATACAGTAGGGGAAGCCCCAACTGTTAGTTTTATTAAAGAGAAAGAAAATAATAAGTGTACAAGTCGACGTCAGGAGAACTGCGCAAAGCCAAGGATCAGACAGAGTTCATAAGAGGAGAGAAAAAAAATGGGGAGTGATGTTATCTGTACATGTTAAGGAGGTTAAGAAAGGGGGCAAGTTTGTCCAGTGCCAGTCTATGTGCCTGCAATTCTGCTTCAAGAAGGAAGTTGGCTTTCCAGCCAGCGAGCGTAGCCACATTTCTTTTGAAGATCACATTGTTTCTCTCCTTCCAGATCGTCCATGCACCCATGATTAGAAATTTAATGAAGAACTGGTGCTGTGCCTGCTCCTTTGCTGCCTGTAACATTGCATATGATTCCAACTGTAGTTGCCAATGAATTCCTAGGTGATTCCAGCATGCTTTACCGAAGGGGCAGGCAAAAAAGAGGTGGAGTGTCGTCTCTTCAGTGTGATGGGTGCAAAGAACACAGTTGTAATCATCATCTTGTATTTTGAAGTTTTTGCAATGCAGGATATTTCTTGTGTTGAGTCTGTCCATTAGGAGTAGCCAAAAGAAGACCCATAGTTTGTTGGAGCATTTGTATTCCCATATCCACAGGAAAGGCTTGGGTGGTGACAGTGTCTATATGTAAAGTGGTACAGTTTGGAAGAGGTGTAGGTTGGGCCCCATTGGTAGATCCATTGGTCTACACTCTGTTGAACTATTTGTGCTTGATGTAGCCAGTCTTATAACTGCAACCATTCCTGATAAGCTTGGGGTGAAAGTGGGAGATGGAAGTTTGCTTCCACAGGTTGGGTTTGAGTAAATTGGGCTACAGTTTGGACTTTGTTTGTGGCATAAGTGTAAAAGCATGGAAAATCCTCACAGAGGATGTGATCATTCCAAAGATCCCCCCAAAAGAGGACTGTGGTTCCATTTCCTACAGAACATTTTGCAATTCCCCTGAAGAGATCACATAGCTTTAAGATGTCTTTCCACCAGTTTTGGAGTAATTCAAATGAAGAAAATCATATCGCCTTCTGCTTCTAAGTTTTGGCAACAAGATGACCAAAGGCAATGAAGTTACAAAATAAAATATCTATTGCAACAAGATTATTATGGACATTGCAGTTACAGAAAAAGAAAAATATCTGGTAATTATTTAAGAAGGAGCTACCTGAAACAAACATTATGATCCTGATGCATACACCATATAATGCATGCATAGATCAGCTAGTCAGTAGTCACTAAACAGAAAATGACAATCATAAAACTATAGATAATTTTACAATTTTTTACAGAATAGCCAATGGATTTGATTGAATAGAATATAAACTTTGAGTATTATAAGAGCATCTCCAACCAATCTTTAAAATTTTACTCCCAAAAGACTGTTTCAGTTTGTAAATAAGTATTGGGAGTAAAAAACTCATTTACTCCAACAACTCCCAATATAAGTATTTAAAATATTTGCCACGTATGCAATTTTTTTCGGTCCAGCCCATATATAAAGTAATTTTGATCTTTTGGGAGCTCCAATTTGGTGTCTAAATGTAGGAAGTGAGAGGGCTTGTTTAGGACTTGTTATGTTTAGGAACCTAGTATAGAGAACGGTTGGAGAGCTATTTTTTAAATTACTTCCTAAATTTTAGTTTAGGGACTTAATTTAGGGAGTGGTTGGAGTTGCTCTAAGTTTCTACTTGTTGATAATTGCTAAACTAATTATGAACTTCAATATTAAACAAAAGATATGCAATAACAATTTTTCTTTATAACAACCGAGATCCCAATACTCTCCATGATCTCTGCCTCCCAATTTTTTACTCTCAATTTGTACTGATTTGGTCCCTGACCTTTCTACCATTTTATTTTTCATTATATAATAAAATTGCTGTATTCAGTGTCTAGAAAAATAGCAACTTCCACCATAAGAACTAAGAGCAACTCCAACACTCCTTAAATTAAGTCCCTAAATTAAAATTTAGGAAGTAATTGAAAAAATAGCTCTCCAAGCATTCTCTATACTAGGTCCCTAAACTTAGCAAGTTACTAAATAAGCCCTCTCACTTCCTACATTTAGAGACCAAATTGGAGCTCCCAAAAGATCAAAACAACTTCATATACGGGCTGGGCCGAAGAAAATTGTATACGTGGCAAATATTTTAAATAGATTTGACAACTCTTATACTAGGAGTTGTTGGAGTACATGAGGCTTTTTACTCCCAATACTTATTTACAAACTTGCTAAAGCAGTCTTTTGGGAGTAAAATTTTAAAGATTGGTTGGAAATGCTCTAAGAACTTACTGATAATGAATGGTTGGTAATAAATATGCCTTTTTCTGATTCTATCCTGCAAAAATATTTAAAACAAGTTGACATGACTCATGTGACTAGATAAAGTTAGGAACAGAATTCCAAAAAATATGATACGATTGAATCAGACTTAGGACACAAGACCAATCCTTTTCCAAATGGATATTCGGGTAGAAATAAGAGAGAAAGGGAAGAATTTTACAACACAACGGATAACAAATGTAACCAAGTTAGAACACGAAAAGGATAATAGAGCCAAAATCAAATATAAGGTAGCCAGTATAAACGAATACAAGAAATTAAACCAAATATTGGCCCAGCACCATTTTATTCAAACTTGTACTAACCTTTTCCATTTGTGAGATGTATCTTCCTCAAAACATAGTTATCTATGAAAAACACAGCTTATTGTTGAAATAATGTTTCTAGGTGAAAAACATACAATGAGTTACAAAATGATGGCACGTGGTAGAAACTAGCTCAACTCCATCCCCAATTCACATAAATTGTAATTAATAGCTGCCCTTCTCTTTTTTCTTTCCTGGATGTGTATAGGTTTGTTGTTTATAACAGTAGCAGCCTCTCCTACTGTAATTACTGTAAAACATTTATAAAGCTACAATATACTTTTCTGAAATGAATTAACTTTTTACAGAGTTGCAGTAAGTTATCAGGCTCCACTAATCACTGGAATAATCTAAAATAAGTCATGACATGGCACTTGGCAGAATGGCTGCACACTGAGGCAGTGATCAGATGCTGTGGTAAATTTACCTAAAGTTACATCAGAAATTATTTTATTTCTGCACATGGCAAAGGTGTAGACCTGTTGTCATTGCAATGTCTGGAGTGAAGTGAACATACCACTTAACTGTTGCAGAGGCAGCTGCAAGACAAAGATAATATTGCTTGCAATAAGTATCTAAACCAAGTGCAGATGGGTCTCGAGCTGAAAGATTTTTCACCATAACAGCACCCTTAATAAAAGAGGGAACATCCAAGATGTTAAAAGGGAGTCAGATAACAACGGAAGTAAAAATAGTGAGTAAGGAGAACAATAGTATACCTTTGTATCATCAAAGCTACCACGTGCCATCGTGACCTACAAAATGAGTTAGACTGGAACACAGTTGCTTTCGGAAAAACCCGGACAATAATATCAAATTAATATCGGTTACCTTCTTATTTGCTGGGTAATTTTTATTCACCAACTCTGAAACTCCAACCATACCATCTGCTGCTGTTTTGTTTGGGGGCACAATGATAACCATAGGGTCATAAAAATGCAGTAGTGTCTTTGTATTGTGGTATGAGCAACTTGTCTCGATATACTGAGATAGCTGCAGCGAGGCTGATCTCAAATCAAAGGCCGCAACGCCGACCTGTAACAGTACATCATCTTTCAGATTTCATAAACCAAAAAAGGTTTTCAGAAAAAGGATGACCAAAGAGAAAGGTTTCTCCAATCCAATGTTCTTCTCAATCATTTGAATCGAATTCTTGTGCTTCTCACTATGATACTTTTAATATATGAGCCAATGTATGAATGCATGTGCACACAGCGATAACAAACCAGGCCCCAAAAATTTACAGGGACAACAAAATTTGAGCTCCAAAAAACAACAGATTCATTAATTAAACTTAAGATTCTAGTCCACAATTCCATCCCTCTCCTCGTAGAACTTAGAATGACAAATCCAAATTCAAAGCACAGTTTCCTGCAGGGCTGATGGCAACATCCTCGAATCCTCCTGTAGAACCTGTTGCATAAGCGTAATTACCGTGCTTCCATTGAACCAAAATGGGAGTGAAAAACGCTGGAACAGCTAGAGGGGACGAAATTAATCCGAGCACTTAATCCGAGGCAGCTGCATATGGCGTTGCGTAGAGCACTCGCGGTCACGAGGCCGGAGGACCCCGACCAGACAACGAAGGATGAGCCAGGCGCAGGACGGAGATGGAACACGAAACTGAAACCGCGAGAGGAATCAACCCAATTTGAGTGGATTGATCGAGCGTCCACCAGGCGAATGCGGGAGTTGTGGGAGGGTTTAGAACGTCACCTCCTTGGCGCGGTTTTCGATGAGGCCGATCACGAAACTTGACCGGTCGCCGCCGCCGCCGCCGCCGCCTACCCCAGCGTCCTCCTCCATCCCCACCGGACCGAGCTCCGCAGCTGCGCCTGCGAATCTGTGTGGAAAGCGGCGGCCGCGAGGATGGTACCGTTGGCTTCCGCCCTTCTGACTTGGGTGTGGGCTCTCTCTTAGCCCATTATCAGGAAAACCCAAGCCCGCTAAGCAATTGCAATAAAGCCCACGAAACAGTTACGCGGCGCGGCCTCAACCCCGCGGACTGGTAAGCCCACGAAATTTTGCGATTCATCGACGCCGTCGCCACCGGGATTGGCTAGAACAGCCAGAGGAGCCACCGAGGAAGCTACCCGCGCGCCCGTGCTGGTCTGCAGTTCTGCACCCGCCGCCGGTGCTGCCGTTCTTCCCAATCACCGCCGGCCACCTCGATCTCTCAATCCCCAACATCGATCACTCCGCCCCGAGCTCTCCTCTCCTCGTTGACCCCGTCCAGAACTCGAGAAGCGAGGTGATCTTCTTAGTCCCCCTTTCGTTGTTTTTCTCGACCGATTTGTGGCCCTTGGGCGAGCTCCCGAAGCCCCCATGTCTGCCGCTGCCATGGCTAGTGGCCTGGAGCTCAGCTCCACCCGGATCTCGTGTGGCCTATGTGCAGCACTCTCCGCTTGGCCTATGTGGCTTATGTACTTATTATTTTAGTTAAAACTTCAGACATGGGAATCTGGACATGTTTTAATTGATGTCGAATTGTGTGTGCTGTCCTAAATTCCTGGGTACATCACTGCTTCACATTTAAAACAGAATTAACTAGAAAACCATACTGAAGATATAAGGTGCGTTGCTCCTCCCGATAGGAGTCAACTTGTTGTACAGTTCTGCTAAATAAATTATCGATTCCGCATCAGTTGAAGCTACCTTTGTTCAAGCGTTTTTCTTTATGCATTTGAGGTTCCAGGAAATGTATAACTTCTGTTATGGGTGATGGATAGCTAAAAATGGAAACACTGAATATTTTATTTGGGAGTGTACAGCTTGTTGATGAATGTGATTGTCTTAGTACTAACTTGCACAATAAGAAAGTGATTGTGATTTTTTTTTCAGTTCTATGATGGATCCCAACATGAAGCAGCTTCAGGAGGCTCTTGTTGACATTGAGACTGATGCAGAACAAATACTTCTGGCAAGACATCAGGTCTGTATGCGTTTAAGCCTTGCCTTATTGATTTCAGCCAAGTATCAATCTTGATTTCTTTTGGTTCCTCGTGGTCTGTGATTATCAGTTAGTGGAAAATGATAAGGTAAGGAATTCTAACAGAGAGGCCCTGACTGCTCTCCGGAAAAAGGCCAGGACAACCAAAACTAGTGTGCCGTCTCCATTTGAGGTTGTAATGAAAGAGATTGAAGGAAGCTCTAGCAAGCAGCTAATAAAGGAGATATGCCCAACTTGTGGAAATCATGACCCCAAAGAACATATCTGGCTAATGTGTCCTGGATCAGATATTTTTGCTCGTGTTCCATTCCATGTAGCACATACCGTTCTGGAAAAAGGTAAACCTGCCTGAATCTTGGTCCATAAATAATTAAATATCAGTGCATTTGAACTTACTTCTGAAGTATGTTTAATCGATAGATCCTGCAAGCTCGTACTATTGCTTTGAAATCCAGGAGGTTCATGTTTTCTGTAGAGCAGTTTTTTTTTTTTTTTTTTTTTTTTTTTTTTTTTTTTTTTTTGGAGACATGGCTCTGATTGACTGTCCTTGAAGCTGGGCAGCTATGTGCTGTGCACCAGCCTAAACTTGGAAGTGCCGTTACCTGTGTATAAAACATCAGCGCAGCTGCAGCCAAAAGAAGGCAGCCGATCACGGCCCATACTGTTAAAATGAGTATGCTAGGCTTTTCCTTTCCTTTTCTTCTCTTTTTTGCTTTTCTATGTGCATGTTTTTTTGTCGTGTTTAAATATCCTTGTCCGTGAGTTAGATCCTGACATCCCATATTGCATTTCCAACGGTACATATGACTTAACAATTGTCTTTTTCATTTTTATTGGTGCAGACCAAGACCGCCTGGATTTGGATACCAAGAAGTTGCAAAGCTTTGTGAAGGAGAAATCACTTGTGATCGCTGAGAAAGGCGCTCTTGCAGGCAGCATGAGACTTGACACTGTGAAATCATTGGTCAGCCTTACGGACAATCCCAAGTCGACACGGGAGCCAGGGGAGATGGGGCATTCCACTGAAGTGAAATATCAGCTGGGTTGACTTGGCAACTGATGAATCTCAATGTTCATTGTCTGAATTTGCTGTATACATGATTGCTTTTGTGCCTGAAGAAAAAAAAGGCTACATAGTTAGCATTGCCAAGGATGAGTTCTGCAATCTGAACTGATATTAGGCTCTTGTACACTCTGGAACCAATCTTAGGTTTCTGTACTCTAGAGGATGCATCTTTAAATTTTGAAGTACCGTGATTTTTGGGACTAGTTTACCAATGAATGATCCTTTTATGACGGACTATTCATGGATTGTGGGTGATCTGGATCCGTAGCAGACCTGCTTCGAATTTGACTAAAAAGAGTCCAGACTTAACTTTTCATACCCACGTCGTGTAAATCTATAGAGAAACTCTTGTGCACCAGTGTGTAGTAAGGCACCTGTAAAATTGATGACTTTATTATTGATGCAGTAGTGGGATCCTTAGGACTGAAAATTCGTTTGATGTTTGGATGCTAATTAGCAGAACCAAACATGAGGTGATTGCAAAATTAATTGCAATAATCATAGCTAATTGTATAACTCATTTTGATCTTAATTATCACATGATTAGTCAATGTTTATCAATGACATCATTTAAATATGGATTAATTAGTTTATTCAGGAATCTCAGGAAGGAAAGAGAAAATTATCTCTCTGCATCAGTGTGTACACAGTCACATATTGGGAATATAATTTATACATACCTAGTGAGAAATTCCAACCATATTCTACTGGCAGATCATTGCATACTCACTAAAAGAAGTAAAAAGGTCCACAGTTATATTAATAAGTAATATGGTTTCTTCTTTTGTGGGTCATGGAACTTGTATCTTTTATTATATTATAGATAAATTTACTTCTATCTTTATCTCGTACATATGCTTCAACAATTTTTTGTTCCGCTTCAATATTTGGCCAACGGTTGGTTGTCTAAAAATATTGTTTGCTTTTTTTGAAGAATGTCTGATAAGGCAGATTGAAGTGATTTCTATTTGAAGCATTTGATTGATATATGCAAAGGAGAAATAGAAGATGGAAATAGGCCAAATGGAATTTTCACTAGAACAGGTTGGAAGAACCTTGAATCAAAGTTTCAAAAAAAGTCCGGTGACAAGCGAACAAGGAGACAATTTAAGAACAAGTTGGACAATATGAAAAAAAAAAATACATGTTTCATGGAGTTCAAGAACAGTGCAACTGGTCTTGGCTGGAATGAGGCGAAGCAAACAGTCGAGTGCTCCAACGAATGGTGGGATGAACACGTCGCTGTAAGTTTTACATGATCAATATTTTGATTTGTACATTATGCTGGTGTGAATTTAGCTTATTTTTATCCAATTAATTTCAGAGATGCAACAATCCAGAACAAGGAATGAAATATAACAGGAAACGAGGCCCAAAACACCTTGAGGATCTGCATATATTGTTTGACGAGTTACATGTGACACGGGCAATGCATCTTGTCCGGAAGATATATCATCCAACAAGTCGAGCGACGACAAGATGGACGAAGGAGCACCTGATGCTATCAGGATGTCTGAATTCAATAAACCACAAAAAGTTAACAAAAAACGGAAGGGAACTAGTTCTAGCACCGAATCTAAGGATGAGAAGAGCCCATTCCTTCGGTTGTACAAGAACACATGGTTGCGGATTGAAACTGCAGCGGAAAAGATATCCTCAAGTGTTCACGCAACCGCAGCTCCGCGCACTAATGCAGTTCCTACCATTGTCGGGGCCATGAAGATGGTCAAAGATAGTGGTGTACAAGAAAAAATAGCTCTTATGCACACAGCTACAAAATTGATCATAAAGCCTGAGTTTAGAGAGATCCTTAGCTCCTTGGAAACAAACGAAGGAAGACTCCATTTACTTGAACGGGAGCATAGCAACTGATCAGGTCATGTATTGCAACCATTATTTTGTGTGTCTAAATTTCAGCCACTTATTTGATTCCTTGTTATGAGTACTATGTTGAGAACAATGATATGTCTTTAAATGCTTGCTGTTTATGTCCGATTGTTGCAATTGATGATGTGTCCCTTAATGTTTGTTATTTATATGTGATTGTTTAAAATAATCATTTGTCTTGTTCTGTGTAGATGGAAGACAACAATTCAGATTTGGACAAAAAAGGTCAACACGGTCTCAAACTTCTAGCTGATCTTTCCCAACATGTTGCTGTTATTGGTGAAATAGGTAACCTCTATACTGATCTTTATTTGAATAAAGGTACATATAGAGAAACTTCTGAAACTGGTTTTCAATGGGTTGAAAGGTGTTTGGTGAAATCTAGATATTTCTATAAAATGTTTAGGATGAGTCCTGAGGTTTTTTGGGCACTACATGAGTTGCTTGTCTTATCTTATGGTTTGACCTCAAGTAGAAATGTTTCATCAGTTGAGTCGTTCGCAATGTTTTTGTGGGTCATTGGGGGACCTCAATCTTTTTCTCAAGCTGAAAACCGTTTTACTCGGTCAACATGGACAATTCACACAAAATTTCATGAAGTATTGAGGTGTTTGCGTTGTCGAGGGTCAGTACCAGAGGCGATCAGCACTAACGACCCGAAGTCTTAACAGTGCGAAGGTAACGTAATAATCTCCGCCTCACCTGATCCCTGTGCTGTAGCGGCACTCGACAGGCCGGGACCACGGGCGATCTCCGCCTCGCCCGACCCCGTCGAATAGGGGTCGGATCACCCACAGCTCAGCCGGTGCGCTCGAGCTCCTCGCGTCTAGGTCGGGAGACCCACACGGCTCCGCCTCGCCCGACCCCAGGGTCGGACGAACCGGCTACCATACCGCAGGTAGGCAGGGCGGTGGCGGTTAGCCAATAAATACATGCACTCTCATGTCCGCGGACAAGAAAGAATAATGATTACTCGAGCAAGTGGGCAGTAAATACGCACGACGCACGACGGCCGAAGGACGGTCACTATTCTTCACTCCTGTCAGAGCCCACTCCCACGCTAGGATGGAACGTCCCTGAGCGACGTTTCAACGGGCACAGGAACAAGGACGCCGGCGCCACTCCGACCGGCCCCCGCCGAAAGTCATTCCCCCATACGACGGGACAATCTGGATTGACGGACACTCCTAGCACCGCCGGATCGGACGAACACCGCCACGCCGGTGACGTCATCCACAGCGACGAAGCCCAACTTGGGGTGTACGGCCACGACCGCCACCCCGGCATGTAACCCAGGACTTACCCCTTGCGGTATAAAACAGGAGACCGGGGACGAATAACGTAGAGGAAAAAAAACAACAGACACCAAACACTCCATCACGTACTTTCATCCAGAGACTTGGGAAGCCATCCCTTTCTCGCCCGTTTGTAACCCCCTACTACAAACAAGCACAAGTAACACGAGGAGCTCGAGACTGGATGTAGGGCAAAATTGTCTGAACCAGTATAAATCCTTGTGTCCTCTTGCGAACCATCCGAACCCCAAAAAGCGCATCCCACGATAATCACTCGTCGGTGGCGACGAACTTCGACATGTGCAAGCAAGGAAAGGAGAATATTAAACCAAAGGATCCAGATTTTTCAATAGAGCCTAAAAAGGTGGCCTTATTTTAAGGGTGCTATTGGAGCTATAGACGGCTCCCACATTTCTGTTGAAGTGTCACCAGATGAAATGGTCAACCACATGAACCATCATGGATATACATCTCAGAATGTGTTAGCTATGTGTGATTTTGACATGAGATTCACCTTCGTATCTGTTGGTTGGCTTGGTTCTGCTCATGACACATGAATTCTCAATCATGCGATAGTAAATTTTCCTTCATTTCCTTATCCTCCGACAGGTATAACACTTTGTGCTGACACATTATTTTTGCTTATGTTGTTATTCACTATGCCTATTTGATTTAACATAGGAAAATATTATCTTATTGACTCCGGGTACCTAAACTGAGCAGGGTACCTTGCTCCTTTCAAAGGAAGTGCATACCACATTCATCCCTTCGAAATATCATTAAGCGGGCTTTTGGTGTCCTCCTCATGGAAAGTATGAGCTTTCAATTTCTTACATTCATCCCTTCGAAATATCATTGAGCGGGCTTTTGGTGTCTTGAAACAAAAGTGACGTGTATTGATTAAGGACATACCAAGTTTCGATACTCGTACACAGCAACAAATTGTAATTGCTTATATGGCTTTACATAACTTTATTCGTGACAGCAAATTACAAGATAATGAATTTGATAGATGGGATGTTGATGACGACTGCCTCGGCCAACTGACAGAAGTTGTGCAAGAAACACAAGTAGAGGAGAATCCTATTAGCGAGAAGAGGATAGCATGAATGCTATTCGTGATAGGATAGCAGATGTTTTGTTTTTAGCTAGAGGGAGATAATGATATAAATCTTATTTTTTATAAAGTATAGTCATTAAATTATTGACAGTATGTTAATGACGGATGCTAATTTTAAAAAAATTATTTATTAAATATAATGCTAAATTTATGTGAATCAGTGGATAATATGGTAACTTTTTTACATATAATAGTTTCTCAAACATTCAGGAGCATTACAAGCATTTTTCTCTCAAAGCTAGAGTCACATTTGTTTCAACCAAATGACTTTTAGCTTTCTTCACAGCTCACAATCCACAGCTGCTTTTCCCGCAACCACAGTCCACAGCTAAAATTTGTACAGCTATAGTTCAACCAAACAGGGCCGAAGCATAAGGATAGTAAAAACTACCTCTAGTACGATAATAATTAATACTCCCTTCATCCTACAAAAAAATTTGTTTTGCACAAAAATTTGGTCAAATATTAGAAATATAAATTATGAATAAATTTTAATTTGTTAAGTTTAAAAATATGGAGAGAGTACGCAAGATGAGCTTTAATTTGACTTTTATTTTCAATAAAATATTTATCAAAAAGTGAAATATATGTATATTTTTATAAAAATATTTTTTAAGACAAATCTATTCATATGATATTCATATTTTTAAAACTTGACAACTTAAAAAGTTTATTTATAATTCATGTTTCCAATATTTGATCAAAACCTTGTCTAAAACGAATTGAATTTTTGAATATGGAAGGAGTATATTAGTATAATCAAGCGTCGTTGACAAGATAAGCATCTGATTTTAGCATGTCGCCTTCAAATGTCAACGCAAAACGAAATGTATTTCTGATATGATTATAGTTGACTCACCTAATTGTCAGCTTTGCTTATGTTGATACATTGCATTCCATTCATGAACTTGTTGTGTGTATGGCGTATCCGCAGGGACCGAGTTAGCAGAACAAACAAATTTCTTTTTGTATGACCCTTTTTTTTATTAATTGGAAGAATGGATTCCATCGTCAGAACGAACTACCCCTGGAATATAATGTACATATAGTCAAATGCTATCAAATCAGCATAGTGGGTCATTATCAACATCAACGCCTTACTTCTTTAATATATATATATATATATATATATATATATATATATATATATATATTAGTTCCTCTGTTTTTTATTAATTCAAATTTAAACTAACAAGTATTAACGATAAAAAAATAGAAATAGTACTTTTTATCAGTTCCAAAGAGTACTATACATCACCAGCTTGTCCGTCATATCACCTCTGCTTCTTGGCCCTTCAACACTACCTACGATTTCTCTGTAAGAATATGATACAGACTAGTAGCTTAGAGAATTGTTAAAGCCTTTGCCAACAAAATTCTCTTGGGATTGGGATTCCTCCGGTCAACGACGAAGTTGCATCTTGGGATTCGGAGGTAATAAATAAATCTTTGCCAAAATTGAGAGGACCCCATTGTCGTCCTTGCTTGCTCATTCATCGGTTTATTAATTTTAAATTAGTTTTGGAGGTTGACCTTATGCATTCGTTCGCTTGCGCACGTGCACCAAGCCAATGCAAGGGGCATGTCCATGTTATTAACACTTGCGATGATCAATATAGTAACTCAAACGACTTGGAGATCGATTTTTTTTAATGTTTCGTGTGTGCTCTGTCATCATCTTTCATATTTTAAATTATGTGCTTATACTTCAAAAACATCTTTCTGGTTTTTTTCCCCTTGCAACGACAGGGACAACTTTGCTATTGTGTATACAGTGATACTAATATAACTGGGCGGGAGATTTGGCACCAGCCAGGCCAGCGGCAGCACCAAAGTCAACACGACAACCCGGCCGATGAAAAAGTAGTACGACCGGTCAAGGTCCAGGAGCAGCAGCGGGCAACTTCCTTGACTGAAGGAAGGTCTTGCGGTTGCCCTCGGCCGACGCGAGGTAGGCGAGGAAGGTGGCGAGGTCGGTGTCCATGTACCGGCGCGGGTTGCCGCGCTCGTCGTCGACCAGCTCCGGCGCCGGGCCGACCGTCCGGTCCGCCGGCACGGTGTGGAACGACGCCACGGAGATGCGCGGCCGCCTCGAGTTCACGAGAACCCGGTGCAGGAGGCTCTTGTACCGCCCGTTGCTGTAGATCTGCACCACCACGTACGCACATTATTGTCGTACGTCAGCGCTGTCAGCATGCGTGCATGTCGTGGAAAGGGAAACGTCGCCAAGACTTGTTGCAGCAACAATATGTAATAGTACGAACCTCGAGGTGGTCGCCGACGTTGACGACGAAGGAGCACGGGACGGGGTCGACGGTGAGCCATCGCCCGCCGTGCATGACCTGGAGGCCCTCGACGCCGTCCTGCAGCACGAGCGTGAGGAGCCCGTAGTCCGAGTGCGGCGGCATCCCCAGGGTGAGCTCCGGCTGCGGGCACGCCGGGTAGCAGTTCATCGTCATCATCTGCGACCCCGACGACCCCGCCGCCAGCAGCAGCAGCCCGCCGTCGTCGTCACCGTTATCAGAGACGCCCAGGGCCTCGAACAGCGCCTCCGCGAGCTCCGCGAACAGCGGGCGGGTGGCCGCGGCGTACCGAGACGCCACCTCCCTCAGGTCGGCGGGCTCCTTGGGCCACGACGACGAGGCCGCTGAACTGGCAGGGCAGACGCTGAGCTTGAGGAAGTCGCGCCAGCAGAGCACGGCGTCGTTGGCCTGGTTGAAGCTGGTGCCGTACCGCACCGCGGCGCGCACGTCCGGCGACATGTGCCGCGCGCGGGCGGCGAGGGGCAGGTCGAAGAAGCGCCGCGCGACGTCCAGCACGCCGGTGACCACCTCGCTTCCGACCCCGTGGTTCACCACCTGATGAAACAAGCCGCGCGCGGTGACGACGATGGTGATGTCACTAGTGTCAGCACGGACATGAACCGAGAAACACATTACGCATGCATGTATGCTGATATGCATGCATGCAGGCCGGCGATCGACGTCAGCCTCGCATCGCATTGATCACTCACTCACCTGGAAGAAGCCGTATTCCCCGCACGCGGCGTCGAGCGCCTGCAGCACGGCGGCGCGCTCGCCGGGGACGCGGAGGCGCGCGAGGTCGATCACGGGGAGCCTCACCCTCCTGGCCGAGAGGCCAGCGTCGTCGTCCACCAGGTCCGGGCGGTCGGACTTCGGCAGGACGTAGCTGTCTGGCAGCCTGGTAATGCCACGGTCGCTGAGGTGCCTGACGCCACCCTTGACGAGCTCGTTGCGCCGCCTCCGGCTGTCGTCGTCGTCGGCGTCGCTAGCTGCACCACCACCACCACTGCTCTGCTGCTCCACGCCGGCCATTGTTGATGTTCTGCTCTCGCGAACAGGTTCCAAGTCAACGGTCGCCATTACCCGCCCGCAGCCACCAATAAGCAAGCTAGTGGTATGTGTATCGCTATACCGCGTCTCAGCAGTCAGCACTCAGGGGGTATTTATAGGGGAAGGCCGATGGATGGAGAGAAGAACGCATGCAGTGCAGACTGCAGAGAGAGGACAGTGGACACAGGAGTGCTCTGCTGCTCTCTGACTCTGAAACCGGACATGGTTTTCGTGGTTCGGCGCTCCGTTGTTTTGCCTTCGCTTATGGTCGTCCCCTGCCTGACTAGTCAACATTCCATTCCATGCCACCTCAGGAAAACGCCCCTGTGACTGTGATGACCTCAAGCAAGGGGTCCGTCTCCGTCGGGCACACGCGCGCGGCTGTTCCTTGGGCTCGCAGCAAAGCAAAGCGCACGCGCACGGGGCTCTACGCGGGACACGCGGCAGCAGCGGGAGCGGTGCTCCACCGAGTGGGGAACTGGGGAATCCAGCACCGTCCATAGAATTTTTTCTGTGTCGTGATGGTTTTAACAATAGCAGATTTGGGTTTGTTAGTTTGTTACTCGCTCCGTCTTAAAATATAAAAAGACACTTTTAATTTCCGTGTTTATTAAAAATTTATATAAATAATAAAAATTTTAAATCATATTTAAAATATGCTTTATATTTTATTAAATTATAATAATATAATTAATAGTTACATAAATTTTAAAAGTAACACGAAGATAGCTTGACGATGATACCTTAAAAACTAAAACAACATATAATTCAGGACAAAGAGAACACTTTAATTGTTGACATAGTGGACTTCTAACGTTATCTTCAACAATCATTTTATTTTTTGAATAAAATTAAGGATCAAAGATAAAGCTAAAGGTCAAAGGTGTCTACCATTAAATTACGGAGGCAATAGTAGGGAAAAAGATCTTTCAATGATGGATGGAAATTCACGAGCGGACTGTCAAAATTTTACTTGGCGATGGGTGAGATACATGAATCCTGATTGGGGACGCTAACAGTTAGTTGATTGAAAATAAATAAATAAATATCCTAGCAGAGACATAGTGACCATTTCTTCTCTTTTCAGAAGGATCACCGGCTGTAGCTAAATAATAGTACTAATGTCTTTGGCTCCAGATTCGCTGCATGCACCGCATCACATACACGAGTTATCAAATGAGACAAAGTCACTTGATCATCATAGAGATGGTGCTGACAGCACACTAAAGGCTCCTCTGTTCTCAGGACGAGCTACAGGCTAGCAATCACCGTCTAATAAAAAAAATGATCTCAGACCTAGCGAAAGAAGCTCGTCAGGTTTAAAAAAATTTAAATATTTGATGTCTTGGATTTATAATGTCATCTCTACTATTTATCGCATTCAAAAATTTAGTTCAAATACGTCAAATTAACAAGGTGACTTTATTACAAGAGGTGAGCATCACAGCCTATATAAATCTCTACTCCTATAATGCACCAACTCTATCGTTTTTCACTCAATTACCTAAAAAATTTTTTACCATCCTAATAATATCCCCAAAATTACGATGATAATATTATCTTAAATCAAATCCAACGACTCATGTGTGTTTCCTCTACTAATAAAAGTTACATTTAATCAAATCTAATGGCTGCTAATTTTTGGATCTTCTATTACACAATTTTACAAATCCCTATCACGTTTCCATACGACAATATTGAGTCAATCGTCAATCCAATCTGATCTGTTATTACCACTCACGACTCATGATCCAATCTGTTACTATTATGATTTATAAACCTAACGCCGTCCTCCACAACCATAGGTCTCGTCGCCTTCCTCCGCCCATTGCCACCCCGTCCTCCATAACCACGAGATCGTTGTCGTACCCTCCTTCGCAACCACGAGGCCGCTGCCGTCTGAACCGTCCTTCGCTCGTCGCCGTTGCGAGGCCACTGCCCCGTCATCCGCTCACCGTCATCCGCCCACCGCCACCCGTCGCTGCGAGGCTGCCGTCACCCGCCGCGTTCTCTGCCCACCAACGCGAGGCTGTGAGGCCGTCGTTGCCCGCCCTGTTCTCCGCTCACAGATAACGACGCGTGACGGCAAGCGGAGGAGCAGGTTCGACTGATGGTGCGCGACCTCAGGTGGTGCCTGCGCTCGTCCATCACCTCCATATTGTCAGGACTTGAAACCATCACCTCCACACGACCAAAACCTGAAACAACATGCGCGCTAGCCGCTGTGCTTCTCTAGGAGAAAATCACCTCACACTGGCCGACTGGCCCAAGCTCCCCCTACACGGCACGGACACCCCTCATCGACTCCATTATCTTAGACCAGATGTCCTTCCTAAGCTGTCTTTTCTCCAATTCATTGGCTAATTTAGAGACTGTCCAATGACTGTAGCAAGCAATACTATTTTAGGCAGACAATTTAGAACAATTCTTTGATGTTTTTGTTTCAAACTACAATTATGTATTTGCATGCTAATTTGGTTGTCATTCTGCTTATGCATCTATGTGGAGCTCAGTATTCAATTCAGATAAGTAGTTTTAGTGTATATTATCCTGATAGTGAGATCTTGAATTCTCGTCTTGCCTATATTCTTTTTAACAGTCTGGACTTAATTCAATGCTTAAAAGTGATGATTGATTAATGTTTTGCTTTGTTAAATGGTTTAGGTACATAATGCATTGGTTTAGAGCTCAACTAAGTAACATTATGTGTGCATCATTAGTTAAAAATAAAAAGTTCCATTGTTACAGAAATTATTTGCGTTGGATTCTTTCTTCTTCTTTTTTATTTCAATTGTGACTAATTTTATTTGACAACATTGATTAGGTTTTAGCCATCATGTGAACTGTTCTTTAAAATATATAGAAAAGTATAATAAGCATATCTTTTTATATTTTAAAAT
This sequence comes from Oropetium thomaeum, assembly GCA_001182835.1. NCBI lineage: Eukaryota > Viridiplantae > Streptophyta > Magnoliopsida > Poales > Poaceae > Oropetium > Oropetium thomaeum. The sequence goes on along the minus strand of LFJQ01000015.1, from coordinate 1,655,920 downwards.
TATTTTTAACTCAATCTAGATGTTTAAAAAAAACTTTGGAGTACTAAAAGGAGAATCGTGACTTTATTTCAATTCTCAGGTACTAAATATTAGGTTGAGTCGAATTGTCTGCTGAGTGGGCTCTTTCAGTCAAGATAGTTTGATTTATTTGTTGTTGCATAGATGTTGCTTATCATAGCTTTTTGTGCTGTGTTCCAAGATTCATTAAAAAAATTTGATGGTTGATCTCATTTGTTTTAAAGATGGGCTATTACTACGTATAAAAACTCTACTGTCTTTTGGACATAAAGTTTATGTGATAGGCCATAACATTTTTTATACATAGTAATAATTAGATATGATTTCACTTGCTGCTAATCCATTCTTTTGATGCTTAGCGTGTAATCTATTTCTGTTCTTGATCCTTTTACATAGAATTTTATAATATTGAGTTATCATATTGTTTGTTTTTTGCACTATGACGTTAATATGTGCATTGTATCCATATAACTAAAAAATTCATATATGTTGGATTATCATATTATTTTTGTTTCAATCTGTAGTGTTAGCACGGACAAGAGTACTAGTTTATTAAGCAGCAGAGATACAATATATATATCATAATTTTTTTATTAAGCCAAATAATAAAAATGAGTTAAAAAGTAATGACATCAAATTTTACCAAGGAGGGAGTACTTTATCACACAGTTTGCACCATTCGCTTTATATGATTGTCTTGACTCCTTCATGCTGTCCATGAACATCTAGATAGTTCCATCGCAGGCTGGGCATCTCTTTCGCCTAAAAGCTTTTCTCTGTCTTTTGGAAACATTAACCATAGACATCTTTATCAAGCTTTAGCAATAGATTAAGCTTTCGCCCAAAAGCTTGCTCTGTGTTTTGGAAACATCAACTATGGACATCTTTGTCAAGAATGGATAGAGATTTAGCAATAGATTAAGCTATTAGATTTTTGTTTTAATCTCTACCATTTTAATTGAAGTAATAATTATGTTTCCTTCGCCATGCACACCTATATCATAGTGTCAAACTTTAAAGTGTATTGTGAGTAGTGGATATTGTAATAATGGACGGTCCGCAATGTCAAAAGATATAAAGATCAGTATGCTTTTCATTTTCTTGATGAGTAGAATTTTCCGTTATCTAAAAAGCTTGCTATGTCGATGCTGCTGCCATCACGTACAGTCTACTCATGATGCTGCTGCCGGCGAGCCTCACCCTCACGTTTGGGCCAGGTGAGATGCACGGCCGTTTCTTTCCAGCATCAGTGGCGTCGTCGGACTCGACTCGATTACCATGGGCGGCAACTAGGCAGTTTCCTTTGTTTCCTGAAACAAGTAACACCAAGCCACAGTTCCTTTGCTCCCAAAGCGCAAGCAACGGCTATTAGCCTGTCGTGTTTCAGACAAGCAACAGCAGAGCACAACGTTCTTAGATACAGTATAACCAGTAAGCAGCAACTACATCTCTGCGCTCAGCAGCCATAGATCCAACATAGCATTTGGATGCTACAGAGAATAACCCTTCCAGCCTACATCCAGGACACGCCACAACATCTCAAGCTGCCTGCCAAATATTTAACAACCTACTACATTAAGAGCTGGTACAATACACTACAATTTGCTTTTTGGTTCTGCATTTTCCTTTTACAACAGATCCAAAAAGAATAGCACCAGGTACACAACAACAATCTGAATCAAATGATATGTACCTTTTTAATGAACTGCCCCCATCACCTCCAGAAACCTGGACCAATCCCATAAGGTGGTCTCTGAACAAACCTATTGTCGTAATGCTGCATCTGAGGAGCATCGTTGATACCATACGGGTGCAGCAGCCTATCCATAGCTGGGTGGTGGGATGCTGATGGAGCAAGCATAATTTGGCCTTGATGCTGCAGCTGAATCCCATGATTCAAGTGAATGAAATTACCCTGTGGTTGACCTACCAAGCCCTGATAAGGATGATAAGCTGGATGCAACTGCGGTTGTGGCAACCCATGAGCAAGCAGTGAATGGTTAGTTAGCGGTTGTGGAATATGCAAAAAATGAATAATAGGTGGGCCGGGAACTGGTTGATGCATTTGAGGGATAAAAACAAAAGGAGGCCGTGAACCTGAAGCAGGATATCTCTTTTGTTGCACATGAGTGCTTCCTGAGTTAGGTCTCGAAGTGTTCTTCTTAGCATCTTTCTGAATGGTAGGAGTGACTGCCTTATCCAGACCAAGTTTCTTCTCCTTTGCATCTTTCTTAATGGGAGGAGTGACTGGTTTAGCCGGGAGAAGTTTCTTTTTCTTAGGACCTTTCTGAATGGGAGGAGTGGTTACTTTATCCTGATCAAGTGTCTTCTTCTTAGCATCTATCTGAATGGGAGAAGCGACTGGCTTATCCTGATCAAGTTTCTTCTTCTTAGCATCTCTCTGAACGAGAGGAATGACTGGTATATCCTGATCAAACCTCTTCCTCTTACCAGTTTTTTTATTGCTCGTCTTGTTTGGATTAACACGCTTCCTTTTAACATTCCTTTGACTTACGTTAATGATTGGTTTATCCCGGTTAAAGGGACCAAACAAAAGGGCCTTTAGCCTAGGCGCATCAATTTTACCCATAAAGAAGTTGTTCAAATGATAAACAGTAGATCTTAGGCATTCACAGATTGTTTGCATCTCCTCATTCCCTACCGACCTGGCAAAATTCTGAGACCGGTCCATGAAGTCCTCAACCTAAATATTTATTGGGCAGATAAACAATGTAATTATTGCAGGCATCAAGTGTGAAGTTAAATCCAAATTCATGGGAGACTTACACTCAAGTTCCCGACACCTCTATCCCAGGTTTTCGAGATCCATGATCCTTCAAAATTACTGGCACAGAGGCCTTGCTCCCATAAATCTTCCACTGATACTAGCTGCATAAAAGAGGCCAAGAGTATTAGTAAACGAGAAGAATGACTACAACTGAACATGGTACATGCAAAATTGGATTAACATGTAAACTATTAGTAAAAAGAAGTGTATCTCGAAAACAGTTCATGTGCAACCACAATACCATAAATAAACATAGATCTGAAACACTAACTATAAGTTTAACCAGCAGTACAATGAATGAAACATATCATCAGCTGTGTTAGGGGCTGATCGGTAAAGCTTGCTGTTGCTGTGGCCGGTTGCGGCTGTGCAGCTCAACCGAAACAGCTGATCGGCTGCTATCTCTCCTACTAAACAAATAATAGGCAAACAGCTGCAGCAGCAGCTAAAGTGCTGATTCGTGCCAAAGCCACAGCAGAAGCCAGCTGTGCCGATCAGGCCCTTAACTTGATAACCCTATCCTCAGAAAACATCATACCTGCATGTCAGATTAAGTTTGCAAGAACACTAGATTTTATATCTGAGTTCAGGAAATTTCAATGAAAAAATAGGTATTTTCTTGAGGCCATGAATTCCATACCCCCTCTCTATCTTTTTTCTTTGGCCATGCAGTGTACAATATTCCAAAGTGCGTGCAGCAGTTATAGCCAAACACATAAACATAAAATCATCAAAGTGCCTATGGGGTCTAAAGTTTAATACAACTCACTTTAATCATTAATGACACAAATAGTTCAGCAACAGATTCTTTATTTCTGCTTCCAAAACCCTTGTACAGTGAGACATTTCTCTCAATAGTTGCAAAATCTGAACCATCTGCAGCAAAATAGAAATTGCGTTACTTCTTATTAATACCTATAAAACAAAAATGATAACAGGATGCCCAGAGAAAATGCAAGCAAGGAGAGTGACAAGCATAATTTAGTGAGTACCTTTCAGTATGTCAGAAAATGCAGGTAATATTGGAGGATGCCGGGTCTGCAGTCCACATCATACAATTAAGTACATGCATTTTTTCCTTATTCGAATATAAAAGGAGTGTTACTATTTATAACCATCTTATAATTCAGGCCAAAAATATACGATGAAAACTCCATACAAATAGTGAAGCTTACAACTCAATCTATTAATGATTACGATGATTGAATAATACCAAACCAAATATATTCACGAAAAAAGTACCAAACCAAATATAATAAGTCCATTCTACCTGTAACTGGAAAGCAACTAAAGAAATAATTGCCATCGAGCTGATAGTTCGATCTTTTGGGCTGTTAATGTCATGAGACTTTGCCCAGAATTTCATCTGTAAAATAAACATTTCTACAGATGTCACATACTTCAAATCATCAATCAGGAAATTTTTCAGTTAGCATCTGTACAAAAACCAATATATCAAGACCAAAAATCACAATACCAGGTAACACAGTATCCGAAATCTTTCATCTATTGATGAAATAAGGTTAAATATCATTGATCTTAACATGCCATCTTTGTTTTCTATTGAAATATCACATTCCACACCAGTTCCTTGATCAGTAACCTTTAGCACAGGAACTATAGCAGTAACAATTGGTAATACCCCATAACACCGACCATTTCCTGAAATTGTAAGTATATAATATATATATCAAACTAGGGTCAATACACCGCAATAACAACTAATGTTAGAACTGAAATCCTACTGCTAAGTGCTTTAATATGTAGAAGAATGCAATTTCGCTGGCATCTGACAAAATGGCTCCCACACAAGGTAAGATCAGGGGAAGAATTACAGAGGCAAGCCTTACCCCAATGGTAAATTGCAGAGAGGCTGTGGCGAACCCAGGACAAATGTATCAGAATGAAAATTTTGTTAGATACATTAGCCTCACTATTTTGCCCCACTATGCCCCTCCTGTATCAACCTTAATCTACAACCATGACACAATTGTTTTTTGAATGAACACAAAGCGAAAAACTATTAAATAGCCTCTGCTGTCACGTTGAGATCCTCATTCAAACTTTATGGTCTCCGGTAACTGAGGTGCATGGAGAAACCCAGTTTTTCTTGAGTTAAGATCAATACACAGATAATGGTGTCACTAAGAACTTTGGGAAAATCGTTTCACCGTGCCTTTTGGTGTAAAAGCTAGATAGCATGTACACTGATCATTATGGGGCTTGTTGGTTACTTCGGAAACATCGTAACACCTGTGTTTTTGAGGGTGTTCGCCCTTCTATCCCTAGCCTGCTCCGGGCTTTTAGTGATGAGCGCCATTTGTGGTGTTTGGCTGGAACACGAAAGAGTTGGGTCAAGCGGAGGAGCACGGTCAGTGTGTTTTTTCTTGGGTCGGGTCTTGTATTTTTGTTTAACCTTTTAAGTTCTCTCGAGATGTAAGAAACAACCCCTCATGGCCCGGTCCGGAATGAGGCGGTGTTTGTAAGGGACTGTTTTTTCCTCTCTTTTAATATATAGACACAGAGCTCTTCTGCATAATCGAAAAAAAAGCTAGATAGCATAACAAGATTGTTTTGTACTTGTATTCGGTTGCTGGGTCATCTGAATCCTTTGCTCAAATCTATTAGTTCCATACTCAAATCATGCAGCTAACTGAAGTAACAAATTATGAACTCATAATTAACAAAACAGATGTACATTCACATGTGAATGGAAAAATAAAATGCTGGGAAAGATGTGACAAAAATCTGCATAAGGCAGCAATTACTTTGGTGATCGTGTAGAACTTTTGCAAGTCTCCTAATAGCAGAAATCTTGTCCTTACGAGGAAATTCAGCCTTGATATCGGTACTAAAATTGACAGAGAGGTCAAGGTCACTTTTTGATGTAAATAGATCCATTGTGAATGATCCAAATGGTTCCACAATTGGAAGTCCATTCTTTTTACCTGAAAGGAAGTACCAACGAGAAAGATGATTCGAAATATGCTGATTGAAAGTAAACGCTTCCTACCAAAAGTTACGGATATGCAATTTGTTAGAAAGCATGAACATGAAGAGCTTAAGGTAAATAATTATTACATTAAAGAGGTATAAGATAATACTAGGATGGAATTCACCACAAACTAAACTCCATCGAACACAAAATTTCTAAACCGAAGCAAGGCATGAGTTCAACCCAGACCCAATGTGCATTTTTTTTTTCAATTCTTTATCAAAGTACGTTTTCCAACCATTCAACCATTTTTCAAATAAGCCAAGATCATAAGAAATCCATAATTGATGCGCATGGATTTTCTGTCACAACGATGTATACACTTCCTGAAGTAAGCCTGATTGGTGTGCCTAAGGTTTGCAAGATAAGAGACATTCATGACTCTGGTAATTTTAAGTCATATATACATGCCTATGAATTTTAAAACTTTATGAATATGTGCAAGCGTTCACAGTGATCACAGACTTTACAAGAATATAGGTCTTTGACACCATGACGACAGGCAAAAGATCTCTTACCAAATACTTCTTCAGCAATTTTGTTGAAGACATCGATCATAACTTGTCGGTCCTCATAGTCGACTGGCTCAGGTCGCAATGATGTATACACTTCCTGCAGTAAGGCCTCTAGAGTTGGAAGGAGAACAGGATCCACGAATACCTCTGATTCCATCTCGCACCTTTCTGCATGCTTGCGTAGTGCTGCATATAATCGAAAATTTGGATTACATATTACCATATCACAGCATGTATATAAGTTTGAAATAATGAAATGGCAGGTGCAGACCCAACCATAGGTGACAAATATGGCAAGAAAATGTCTTTCAAACCGTTTGGACTTGCACATCTTCAGAAAGGCGACAAGTTTGGTATCTTCCATAGAAAGCAACACGAAATAAGTGGATAAGGAATGGATTACTCCTATTTCCTGACGCGAGTAGAACGGTACTAGGGCACTGATTAGGAAATTGAGAACTTATGAAAAACATTGGATCAAACACACGACTAATGTGGTGGTTAGTCATTGCATAGTGGTGTTAACCACCCAGGGTTCAAATCCTGCCTTGCACAAAATAAAAAATATACCCTCACCATGCCTCCCCAAAAAATAGTGACAGGGTGCTGGCCAGTGGTAATGGTACATCCGTAACAGGGTGTAGTGGTAGTGGTTCTCAGCCCAGATTACGGTGCAGCCCTATAAAGTGATGCCAGGGATCAGGGGTTTCCTCGTCCAGTTTAGTTGAAACATTTTATTGAAATGCTATAGGCCTGAAAAAAGGTCTAAGGCCACGAGCCCTTTCACAACGTAAACCAGTCATTATTTCATATTCCTCGGTCCGTTATCAGGCGGGGGCGGTCTTTTACCCCATTGGTCGAGTTTGTTTTTTTTTTTTTAACAAACACTGGACATAATCAAGACTGCATGATCTAATTCGCATTTCACTATGGGAAACAAAAAAAAATTCTAAAGAAAAAACGATTCTTAGATGAGTAAGGTGCTTTTGGAAATGCACAGCATACAGTTCCATGCCATATAAATAAATAGAAGGTTGTAATTTCTATCTATGCTAGAACCAGAACCAGCCGCAGGCAAGCAGATAGTATATATACATAAAAAAAAGAAAGAAAATTACCTTGTGATGCCGACGAGATTGCCACGCTAGGCCTGCAGGATGGCACAGAAACGAAAAGGAGTTCAAATACATTAAAAGCCGAAAATTTCCCAAACTTTAATATTTGCCATGACTCGGGAGCGCCATTATAGAGATTTATCACAAGGGGAAACTACACAGACGTTGTTGGACATCTAATAACAGGAAGCTAAATATTTTTCTAAAAACTTGCACACACGTTGTAACGAGGGGAGTACTAATAGGAAGCTAAAAGCGCAGAAGCGTAAAGAATCTGCGCCCCAATTTCGCCAGAGGTAAGGAAAAGCAAACGAAGAAAGATAATATGGCGAGAGAGAGAGAGAGAGAGAGAAGGAACCTTGGGAGGTGGACATGGGAAGACGAAGTAGGCTCGACTGTGGGCGGGGCGGGAGGCGATTCGGCGGCCATGGAGTCGGACAACCCCGCTGGGATCGGCCGCTGTGGAGAGAGGAACGGACGGGTGGTGAAGGGGACCAGAGTCACCAGACCGACGGGAACAGGAACAGAAACGGAAAAGGCTTCTTCCTCCATTTTGTCAGCCAATACAGAACTAGCCCAAGACATGAAGCGGCCCAACTGAGGATTATTAGTCCCACCTCGGCCAGCGATGGAGGAGGAAACGCCGAGGTGTGTATAACAATAGAGGCAGTGCCGCAAGAGAAAGGCACGCAGCTGCGCGGTGCGCACAGAGCGAACTATTCTTTCGCCTTTTACTAAAGAATACCGTGTGTGCGCCGCAAATAGCAGCATACGATAATTTTTGGAGGGTGCCTTCTCTCATAGGGGAGGCCCCAACAAATTTTAAATTAAAGTTTGCTTTTTTGCTGCTAAAATAGTAAGATATATGTTAAACAACTACAACATCGTGAGGATATGAGCCAATTCTTTTGGAGGGCTCGCTGGAGTAACAATTATAGAACAGGAGTACGGATTCAGCAATTAAGATGCACAGATTTTGTAGTTACACATGCACGATTTTGACAGTCCAACAACACTGTTATATTCAAATTCCAAAAGGAAAAACATCCACATTCTAAAAAAAAAAAAGGAAAACCATCCACCAATACGACGGGGATGAACATTAATGTAAAGTAACGAATTTTTCTACTACATTGTATTGTTTCAGAGTGACAGTGAATCAACTGAACTCTGCACAATTAACAACCAAGAATTCTTTTTAGTGCAGGAAAGTTTTTTCTTAACACTAAAACTCGGCAGAGCCTGGAACTCGAGGGAATGGAATGGCGTCTCTAATGTTGTCTATTCCAGTCGCAAACTGTACAAGTCGTTCGAACCCAAGACCAAAACCAGCATGGGGAACTGAGAAAAACAGGAGGTTAGCCACAAGAATAAACAAAAAAAAATCAAACCAATTTTAGCATCGTTGAGTATTTAACCTGATCCATATCGTCTTAAATCCAAATACCACCAGTAGCTATCCTTGTTAAGATTTTGCTCGTCCAGCCGAGCTTCAAGGTGATCAAGACGCTCTTCCCTTTGGCTTCCACCAATTAGTTCGCCAACCTGGATATTGAATAGAAACGAAACATAGTGATGACAGCCTTAAATCTATTCATTCATTATACTAAAATTATGTGAATGTACTTACCCGAGGAACCAGCAGATCCATTGCAGCAACTGTTTTCCCATCATCATTTTGTCGCATGTAGAAAGCTTTGATTTCCTAACAAAATAAAAATAAGTCTTGAGATATGATGACTTTGGTTCTGAACTAGATCATAAGCACTGAAATGTCAAATCCACACCTTTGGGTAATCTCTGATTATTACAGGGCGCCCACCAAAAGCAACTTCTGTGATATATCTTTCATGCTCACTTTGAAGATCCAAACCCCACTTTACCTATTGATTTCCATACGAAAGAACAAGTTAGAGAAGACATTTATATTTTAGATAATTAGTTAATATCCAATATTGCAAATTTGCTGCTTGAGGGAAAGATTGCCCTGTGGAACCTAAAAGAATATATTACAAATGAATCTGTAGTTCTGTACATATCAAAATAATCAGCATTAGATCCGTCATTAGCACGGATATGTGAAAATGTGGCCCAAAATTCGAGAACTGAGACATGAATAAGCATTCCAACTTCTAACTACTCAAAGAATTTACTTTCACAAAATGTCATGAACCATGATTAACTGGCTCAAAAGGCATGGCCTCGCAATGGAGGTGGCTGCACTCCAAGGCGCAAGACAGTAGGGGTACTCAATCCAATCTGTTCTTGTCTAATCCCCTAACAACTCCCTAACCTCTCCTTATATGGAGATGGATGCTCCCTAACCATAGTTGTTATAGTACTCACAAGCTACAGTCACCACACTACAGTAGCCAAATAGCCCATGAGTCCTAATAGGCTCCGCATAACACAAAACTACATACTACAGTATTGATCGAGACTATATATACAAGATAAACTGCAGAGAAAGATATCAGAAAAGTTTACTACTATGATAAAGATTGGAAAAATCGCAGAAGTTGCTAGTCGAGCATTACCGGAAATTCAAATTTCTTTTTGGACCCAAGAAGCAGCTCAATAGCATCAGAGTAGGACAAGTGAACAAAGTTTTTCTCCACTACATCCTGGGAGCAAGCACAAGTGATTTCACTATTTTAGCACTCCTTGATCAAAATTTACAATCGAGTCAAAAGCTAACCGAAGGATCTATGGATAGAAAGTTTACCTTTAACCGATCAATTATTCCTTTCTCAACCCATGTGTTAAAGAAATCCATATCTTCTTTGCAGTTCTCCAGAATATACTTTACCTGCATGACACAGAGCATAGTTAGGTTAATTATTGTATTATACAAGTGGCAAATTTTTGAACAATGCATCAATGAAAATTTAATAAAGAGCACCTACTACATACTGGAGATATGCAGTTGCACAAGCCATGTCATCATTTAGATCCGCAAAGGCAAGTTCAGGTTCAATCATCTTCACTCAGAATAAAAAGGGAAAAATAACCTGTGAACTCATCTTCTAAAATGCAGATTCTCAAAAAATAGATATAAAGTCGAATACCCAAAATTCAGCCAAATGTCTTGTAGTGTTTGAATTTTCAGCCCTAAATGTGGGACCAAAAGTGTAAATCTGAAGAATGAAAAAAAAAATGAATGCAAGGAAATACAGTAATAAACTTATTATGCAAAGTGATCTGGCAAAAAGAAGAAATACATCAGATAGAGCGGAAGCATATGTTTCGCCATTAAGCTGTCCGGATACTGTCAGAAAGGCTGGTTTGCAGAAAAAATCCTACATAAGGAACATTTGAAACATTCATATTACTCACATTTTTCTGAGAAACCAAACAATATTTAAAATTCTGTACAACAAGGCATCGTCGTTGTGTGTTACCTGTGACCAATCAACCCGTCCATCCTTGGTAGTAGGAATATCGTTGATAAGGCAACCACCTTCAGCACTGTTTGAAAGCTAGAGTACATAAGAGGTCAAATATTACTACTTTCCAGCAATGATATATTAAAGAAAGCCCAGAAATAAGGAAAATGAAGGGCACCTTATCATTCTAAAGAAAATATCATAACATAACATGTTATAATTGACGCTAGTAATCTCCCCTTTAAATAAATGCACAAAAATGCTACATGAACAATGATAATGCGACTCTACAGTAACTGTCATGGTATGACATCACTATTACATTTTTGGGTAAACAAAGGGAAAATAAAATGCTATATTTAAATGAGGCAGATTCAATTTGGTATACATATTGACAACATTGTCTATACTAACCAAAGTAAATTCTGAGCTGCACCAAGTAGTCTGTCTATAGAAGTACTTGTAGAAATACTAACCAAAGTAGTCACATAAAACTGCTCCCCAGCTCCTTCACAGTCCGAGGCAGTAATAATAGGGCTAGACACCCAAACAAATCCATGATCTTGAAAGAACTTATGAGTTGCGTATGCCAGAGAATTCCTGACTCTGGCAACCTAAATAAGAAGATAAAGTCAACAACTGAGAGAAGAGCCTTGCACAATGAAATCAACAGGAACGACTCATAGGTGACATAGTTTGCAGAAACAACCATTTCCTTTTTAACAGGGAGTTGAAACAACTTGGATAATATTTTTTTTTTTAATAGTGACTATGTAATCCATGGATAGGAGAGCGTGGGAACTAGCAAATCCAAAATTCAAAACTATGATTGTTAGCTATTGATTTCACCATTTTTTATACCATAACATTTGATCTATTAGTTTCCTTTCCCTTCTTTTTCTTCTTTTACTTTATTTTAACTATTCTTCTTTAATTGGAATGTGGATTTGTGTCCTGGACATCTGGACTGCTGTGTGGCCTGGTGCTACAATTCGTTCTTAACGGAGTGTATGTCGCCGTCCCCATCAAAAGAAAACATTACTGTATCGTAAAAAAAGCTGGACTCATCATTTACAAAGTTACTGATACACATCAACTTGCTGCACAGTCGTACATCGTTGCCTTAACTTTCACTATATCTATACTCTGGTCAGTAGTCCTTTGCTTGTCCATGACTTAAAGTCTGAAGACAACGATGACCATACAAGCTGTACAGGAACAAGAAATGGGTATTGCATCTGACACACACACACACACACCAAGGCATGAGTACAAGGACTAGGAGTTTTTTTTTTATGTTTCTTTGTGGCAGCAGAATGCTTTACCAACCTGTTTTAACATCGCCTATAGGCAGTTAAGCACAAATCATGATCATGGCACATGGCAGCTGATATCCAGATGTGGACAGTGTGCATGAACGAGGGCGTCAATTAAATTCCACCAACCAGTACGTCAATTAAATTCCAATCTTTAATCTACCCCAGCTTGCGAGGGACTAAAAGACACCATTGTTGTTGTTGATTTCTATAGCCTTAGCAGACTGATATTGAGATGATAACCATTTTTCCTTGGCACTTCCGTATTCACATAGGTCATAATTTCGTACAACTTGTAATCCTACAAAAGGGTTTGCACTTAAGCTCTTCATTGGTAACTAATAGCTGAGCAATAATTTTTACACTTGTGCACTATACATGCAATCATTTTACACTTGTGCACTATATGTGACCCTGGGAAACAAAATATATTGTAGACTAAGAACACGATTTGACAAAATTGCTTTTTACAGAGAGCAGTCGCACACGTTTTACACATGCGCATATGTTGGTTGGAAGCAACCGAACAATGCTACTAGCTCATGAAATATAGCCATGATTTGTTGTTGCTGTTGTTGGACATCTATATTGGAGGAAGCTCAAGACATAGCAAAGTGGCAACCTTTTGAAGTTAAGTAAACTTGTAAAGGGGGCAGTGAGTAAGACTATACCGCGCCAAAAGTATTTGTCCGAGGACGAAGGTGGGCTACAGTTCTCAGAAATTCTCTTGATGCTCGTTTCTTTTGTATAGGAAATGTTGTGGGGTCACTTTTCCCAATCTGCAAGAAGGAATGTCAACAATAAACATTAAAACACATGCCATGGAGGTTCTAAGAAGTGTATGTTAATCAAACAAAAAATAATTGTATACGCTTATATTTTACAGCAATACTTTGTTTAAAGGCAGCACAAGAAAGAAATTTGCTGCTACCCTATTACCTTGATGGAGTAGGCGGAGGATATCCTCCTGCCCCCTCACAGCTCGGCTAGCCACGATTGAGGCTAGACATAACTGCTCCCTCACTACTCTCGGCTGCTCCTCCATCTCACTGTCAACTCTAGTTTTTCCCCAAATCAGAGCACAATAAAATACAGGCCAGCACTTGGCACTTGTCTCTTGCAGCATTACCTCTGAGGAGGCCTCTCAACGTGAAGAGTAACACACCGAAGACCACATCAAGGGACCTACTGGAGAAGAGGCGGAGGTCGGTGTGGATGGGGAGGAGGATGGCGCCCTGCACACGTGACGGTGGTTGGCGCGTGCCAAGGCCGAGACCGCATGCCACCTGCGTGCCACCTAAGCACCGCCTGGTCCAAGCCAGCGCACCGCACGTCACATGCTGAGCTCCAGCAGTCGTCTGTGTGCGGCCTAGGGGTTAGGTTAGGGCTGCTATGTCAAAGAGGAGAATGTGGTGGTCTGTTTGAGCTGGGGCAGAGTGACAAGGAGATAGGTCTGGGGTAGTCTTGTGCTCCATTTTCAGTACTTTTTTAAATTGTAATTTCAGGATGGGGCTGACATCTTCCAAAACAGGGTCAAACATCATTTTGAAAAAATTGGGGTAAAATCGATAAGTTTAGGAAGCGGTGTTAAATCAGTTTCGGAGGTCAAAGGAGCGGTAAGAACAGTATTGCCCCAAAATTAATCTACTTAAGTACTGACTATTTCATATCACAGGGATGCATGTAAAATACAAAATAGATAGAATGAACCAATTACCACAGTGATCTTTGAAACCTTCAACTCCACTTTTTGCTTGCCACCTTGGCTGCTTGCAACAACTCCCTCAACTAATACAGATGCTCCAGTAGCAATAGAGTCTAACTGACAGTCATCATTGAAAAGTAAAAGGTATTATAGCCATCAGCCAAATTAATTTCAACCACTCAAACCTAAGATGGATGAACTCCATAAAAATTGCAACCTCCATAAAATGGATGAAACTTAGTACCTGGTCATAGCCTTCGGTATCAGGAGTCAATACACATTGCATATTGGACAAGCAAGATCCATCATTAACCTACAAAAAAAGTTTTCAAACACATCACTCTTGTAGGAAAGATATTAATACCCATTCCCTCAACTGGTAGCATCCCATAGTTATCCACAGATGCATACAGAACAGGTCCAAGTTCATTACATCATGGATTCTTCAATGATATCCATACACACAATTGTTCAATTGTGTCATGTGCAGAGTATTATGATCCGGTAGCTAGCGTCCACATAACTTAAGTAAAGATGAATCATTGTTCCCTTTTGAATTCACTCGGATTATTTATAGTATAATGATGTTGATAACCAATGCCGAAAACATAAACCTATCATCCTCTTCAACAACCTCAGTCCATAACATAGGCATATAACTACATCAATGGGAAGAAGTGTAGAGAAGGAACTAAACGCAGCACCTTTTTCACATTCTAGAGTCTTGAATCACCCGCTAAAAAAAGAGAGAAAAAGAAACTTAAATCAACACTCTAACTAAGCTAACAATCGGCATTTCAACAAAGCCAATACAGCGACTACAGCTAATCACACGGGTAAAAATGAAATCATCCCTCTTCACGGAAGATTATATAATCAAGTGTACAAGCTTCTTCCTCACCTCGACGAAGGTAACGGTCCTCTGGGCGCGGCAGGTGCGCACCCAGCCGCGCAAGGCGAGCTCCTTCCCCACCCACGCAAGGCCCTCTTCCTCTCCGTCCTTAACGTCCACTACACGCAGCCGCTTCCGGAACTCCCCAACGGCCTCCCCGGCGGCCGCGGCAGTGGGTGCGGAGGCCTGAGCTGCGGCGCAGAAGCGGCGCCACCCCTCGGCGGCAGCGAGAGGCGTTCGAAGTGGAAGAGGAATACGCAAGAAATTGGTGCTCCGAAGTCGGCGCGGGGCCAGGCGGAGGAGGCGGCAGGCGGCGGCGGCGCCAGCGGCCGCCATCGTGAGGGAAGGAGACGAAGACGAAGGTTTATGCTATCTGCGTTGTCCCACCTGGAGCCGCCCGTTTATGCTAAAGCAAAGAATACGTCTCGACACAGTATTGACGTATTGCAGTGAGCACAAATCAAATGAGTTTGTCAAATCCCATTGAAATCTAAACAAAAACAGTACTACTCAATTTTTTTAATCTGTCGTCCAGACCGGAACGGACTTGCGGATAGTTTAGTTTTCTTGTCTGAAATGACAAGCAAAAATAAACATAGAGTATAAAATAAGTTTTAAATATTATTGCATCCATTATTTTTATTTTTTTCATTCCCTATTGGTCATCGCATATATTGTTATTTTCGTAACTCATGGTACGTAGTTTAAAGTTGAAATTTAGTATAGCTCCAAAGTATAGGTGTAGTTTTGGATCATAAGTTTTTTAGAATTTTTGTGAAACTTCAAATATGTTTTTTATGAATTTTCAAAAACATACTTTGAGGTTTGATAATCGACATCAAATTTTCACATATATGTTATGAAGGTGTACAAAATTTCAACTTGAAACTTCATAATTTTTGTGAATTACGAAAATAAGAATTTGTGAGACAAGTTAAGAATGATGGTTAGAAAAAAATTTAATGACTCATAAAAGCATCTTTAATGGAGAGCCTAAAATATTTTCTTAATCAAATTATAGGGGATTTAAGTAAAAAATCATCTCTAATAGACAGCTAAAAATTATTCCTATTTTTTCTTCATAAATCTTTCTATTTCTACCTAAAAATAGAAAAAAATAAACAATACCAATTATATCGTTCGATGGTCAGACTCTTTTTTTAAACCATAAAATAAGATTAGGATCGGAGAAAGGAGTCCGGACTTTTTTTTTTAAATTACCGACTAAGACTAGGATCGAAAAGAGTATGTCGAACACTGGTCTTTATATTAAAAAATTATTACATATAATTTAAAAATTAAAAATCTATTTTTACATACTCTGTTAAAAAAGAGGATAAAATTTAAATTAAAAAATAATTTTTTTGGTTACTCCTAAATTGATGATTTTGAGACTCATATTTAAGTGGACCGATTAGAGGTGCTTTAAGAAATTTAAACTTTTTTTAATGACCATGAAAGAAGTTATCCATAATGGTAAAGCATTTGTTGCTGTTTGCTTCTTAAATTTTAATCAATCCTTTTGTTTATTTAAGACCCAACTAAGTGCTAATCATCCAGCGACTACTCTTATCACGTCACATGCAATTACGCAACGCAACGAGCGACCGATCACGAAGGCAATCACAAATCACACGCGATTTTCTCGTCTCTATCCGATCACACAGAGTCCCACTCGCTTCCCCCTCTCTCTCCCCTAATACAGTCCAACCCGAAGGCGGGACGAAGCGTCCGTCCGTGATTCGCCCCGCCGCACTCGAGCGATGGCGAGCAGCAACGGCAGGCCGGAACAGGGGGCGGAGCGGAAGCCGGCGCCGGCGGCGGAGGGGTCGATCGGCGGGTACGAGTCCCTGCACAGGCTCCTGGAAGCCAACCTCTCCCCCGAGCTCTTCAAGGTATCCAGCTTTCCACGCCGCTCAGATTCGTGGAAATTCGTTGACGGATCAGATGTATTATATGAAACAATTTACAATTGTGGTGCGCTGTTTGCCACGCCAGACCAGTACCAGAACCGTTTGTGTTATGCGGCAGATACTTACTCACTCTACCAGAGATGATACTGAATAATAAATGCTTTCTCAACCAGCGATGGTACTGAATAAAATGCTAGAGAATGAGACTACCCATTTTTCTACATGATTTTCCTTCCTGACATTTAACATTTATGTGCCTTCCGCTGATACCATATTTCATTGACAGGAAGCAAGCCGGTTGCTGTTGGGTCTGAATTGCGCACGCCCTCTTGAGGCTATCACACTGCCTGAAGCAGTGGCCACTCTCGCAGAGACGCGTAATTTTGACGTGCAGGTTATTTCCTCAAAAAAGGCCATTTTTTTATTAGGAAGGATTGCTTGTCGGTCCATAACGTTTGCAGAGATGTTCTGTCTTTTCAGTACACAGTAGCTACCACAGAAACAAAATTTCCCTTTTATCTTAGCTTTTCCCTTGCTGTAAAATTTTTCCTCTCTTATGGTGAGTGGTGATAGATTTGAACCAAAAGTTGTTCTGTGCTACAGGCTTTCCGTTTCGGTGCAGACAAAGAATTTCTAAGGGAACCAAGAGTTGTTCGAGTTGGTCTAATTCAGAACTCAATTGCTGTTCCCACTACCTATCATTTTGCTGACCAGAAGAAGGCTATCATGGAGAAAATAAAACACATTATTGATGCAGCTGGTGCTTCTGGTGTCAATATTTTGTGCTTACAGGTTAGTACCTTGTACAATCTATTTTCCACATCTGAAAAAAATGATCATATATGAAAATTCAGGCAGCTCTCTTGAGACATTATGTTCTTTCGTAAGAACAGAGTATATCTAATGATTAATACCCGGAAATTTCAGGAAGCCTGGACAATGCCTTTTGCCTTCTGCACGCGAGAGAAAAGATGGTGTGAGTTTGCTGAGCCAGTTGATGGAGAATCTACTCAGTTTCTTCAAGAACTTGCTCGAAAATATAACATGGTAATTGTGAGCCCGATCCTTGAAAGGGATGTCAACCATGGGGAGACAGTGTGGAATACTGCTGTCATAATTGGGAATAATGGAAATATAATTGGAATTCATCGAAAGGTGTGTATACGTCACTTCTTTTTTCCTTCACCAGTATATGTTCTGTCCTCCCTTCTGTCTGAAAGCACCTGCAGTGTCTAATCATACACTACTACAGAATCACATCCCAAGAGTTGGTGATTTCAATGAGAGTACATACTACATGGAGGGTAACACTGGGCATCCAGTGTTTGAAACAGCTTATGGCAAAATAGCAGTGAATATTTGCTATGGAAGACATCATCCCCTCAATTGGCTTGCATTTGGCCTCAATGGAGCTGAAATAGTATTCAACCCATCTGCGACTGTTGGTGAACTTAGTGAACCGATGTGGCCTATTGAGGTCAGAGAAATACTTGTACAGTTTCCTATATTATTGCACATATTTTCAGTTGAGCATTTGGAAACTTCAGGATGCATTGTTAATTTTACTGTTTGTGAACTTTTCCTACAGGCACGAAATGCTGCGATTGCAAATAGTTACTTTGTTGGATCAATTAACCGAGTTGGAACAGAAGTGTTCCCAAATCCATTCACATCTGGTGATGGGAAACCTCAGCATGCTGACTTCGGCCATTTTTATGGATCTAGCCACTTCTCAGCACCGGACGCTTCGTGCACCCCTTCACTATCTCGCTACCGGGATGGCCTAATGATCTCTGATATGGACCTCAACCTATGCCGCCAGCTCAAGGACAAATGGGCATTCCGCATGACTGCCCGTTATGACATGTATGCGTCCTTGCTTTCGGAGTACTTGAAACCAGATTTTAAACCACAAATCATTGCTGATCCCTTGATTAAAAGGAGTTCATAAAAATGAGATGATATTGGATTAGTTGGGTTTAAAAAAGAAGGCCAGTTTATATTGGGACTTTTAGAATAAAAATTTATGGTTTGGAGGAATGATCTATTTGAGGGTGCATATTCTGGAGAAAGTTTCCTTTTAGCTTTCTGTTTCACATGATGTAAAAAAAGAACCTTTGATGTACATTTTGCTAAATATTCCTCGCTCTGAAGTTCAATAAAGTGAAAAAATAGTATCTCTGATGTTTCGCAAGTAAATAACATCTAAGAATCTAGTTTAGGAGATGTTCAATTCATTGGCCAAACAATTGTAGACAAGGGAGTGTGATTGTTTAAAGCACTGTCTGACATAGAATGCTTTGAATTCTTGTTGTCTAAATACATGTTATCAATGTATCGTGGGCTAAGGTAATGAAATTAGCTACAGATTTTACAAGTCTGTTATACTTGATTCAGTTCTCTAAATGTCTTCGTCAGAAAGTTACCCTACAGTCAACAAAAGATATTATGAACTACTTTATGGTTGCTCATGATGCTTCTTCCTCCTTCCATTTAACTAGTCTGTTCAAGAAGTCCATCACCTACAATTGAAAATCATAGAGTTCAACATGTGAACCAAAGCTAATTTTGCTGAAAACTAGTTTCTTGTGTGCAAAATGCACAGCATTTAACAGAAAATTGCCTACATATAGTACTTTGAATAGAACTTTTAATTACCCAATCTAACCAGTTCCATGCAAACCAACTTACCTCTGATGGATCCACCAGAGAATATAATGCACTGGATTCTTTTGGTACCGATGACACCACAATTCCAATACCACGTTTATCTTCTCGTAAAACCTAGTACAGATTTTACGACATCAAATGAATTCTTAGCATAGATTTTCTGCATCAAAACCTAATTATGCACCTTAAACGCATCCTCGTCAGTGCGATCATCACCGATGTAGATAGGGAGCACCCTTTCACAATCAGCTAGACCTAGGGACTCCAGCAAGAACTCCACAGCCTTGCCCTTGTTCCAGTCTATTACTGGACGAACTTCCAAAACCTGTAGTGTGCCAATGAGATTCTAGTGTCAATCACACCTTCAGGAGCCAAATGAGCTAGTGGTTTTATTATTATTTCATCTCTTGTACCTTTCGTCCGTGACTTAGGCGGAGGCGAGGGAAGGCTTTCAGGACATCATTTGTATGCTGCGCAACGAGTGGCCAGTCCTGAAGTTAAAGTGAATCAGAAGCAAAGAACTCTTTTATGGCTGAAGATGGTCTACAGTTAGGTTCATCCCCAGAAAAATGAGATTAATTTGGAAGAAGTTTCATTACCTCCTGGCCAACATTGCGGTAATGTACTGACACGCAGAATTTGTTATTTTCAACTTTTGCTCCATTGATTTCCCTGGTCTTCTCAACGAGCAATCTGAATACCTACATCACATGGTACTGTAGTAAATATTGTACTTCCAGTATAGAATCATAAAAAAGTCCGGAACTTTTCTACCTCATTGATCATTGGTAAAAATTCGCTAGCAGGCTGGAAGACCTTCACCTGCGTACCCTTCAAAGGATAAATAAAGAAAACTCCCAATTGAACAAACAGAAGTTCTTGTTTTCAACATGGTATAGTAGCAAAAATTCACTGCCTGTTACATTCATTTCCACACCTGCTTGTTACTATGGTCACAACCAGATTCCTCCACTGGACCCATGATGTCCATTCCATGGCTACCAGCGTAGTACAGTTCAGTAAGTTTAACAAAATCAAACACCTAAAATCCAACATTCGGAAAGATATGAGGTTAACATAATTAATAAAACAACAACAATCCAGGCCAAAAGTTTTATGGATCACAAATGCACCTTATCACAGGACCTTCCACTAATAATCGCGATAGGAAGATGTGATGCAGCTTTCCTCACCACCTCGCGCATCTATGCGTGTGAACATGAATGTGCAAAACTTTCAGCTCAATTCAGCAATTAGGAAAACTTACTAGCTAGGTTTTGCGATGAAATTACATGGTCAGACATGACGGCATTGTCAGGTTCATCAACAATCGGCGACAGCGTGCCATCGTAGTCAAGGAACAACGCGATCTCCTTGCCTTTGCGATAGGCAAAAATTTGGTTGAACGCAAGTAGAGCTGAAGGATACTTCTTCTGCAACGACACAAGGAACAAGGTAATAACAGCAACAGCTCTTACAATATATCAATGGTATTGTAACAAAGGTTTAACACAATTGGATGTCAACCCACCGTCCAAGCTCTGTATGTCGGATCAAATGCACCGGGGTTACCAGTATTAATCCTGATAGCAGTAGGTGAGGAAATCTTCATGTCATTCAGCCAGGCGTTAGCATGCAGTGGCATCAGTTTCAGAGGCGAACTCATTTCTCGCAGCTCCTCCACTGGTGGACTATCATTATGTCCGTTACCATTAGCATAGGAACCCATGCAGATCTTTTATCTATCAAACTTCTGAATACAGTTGAAAACCTTGATCTTGTCACAACTCCTATAATTAGACCTTCCTGTCTATGAAGAACCAAATATCTTCAGTGTAATCCATTTTAAAATGAAAAGAAAGCACCAGCACAATCAGATACATCAGCCACCTTCTCAAACAATTGCAAACGTGAACGAAACAATGCTCAGATACATACATGAAGAAGTCCCCCAATATCCACCTGGGAAAAGGAACACTGCAAAAGGAAAGGTAACAATGTTTATATATATATAGAAATACAAGGCACCAAGAGTAGTAATGAGTTGCAGAGAGGAATCTGATGCAGCAAGCAACTTGTTTGGTTTGGAAGTCAAAAAAGTTTAGCTACTTATCAGGGATTAATGAAATGAGTGCCTTCAAGTCAGCAACTACCAATGAGACAAAGTCTTACGGAGAACTACTGAATCCTCCGTATGCACACATCAAGGAACATATGCAACTCAAATAAGCATAATCAATTAGGCTTCAGATACAGCACCGTCAGCTGCATGGCAGTGTTCACATACAGCCATGAATATTTCATTATAATATACAGTTATATACAAACCTGTGTACTAGGTAAAAGAACAAAACAAGCAACAGCTCTGAGTAAAGAATTCGCTTTGACCCACAGAGCTTGCTCAAGATCAACATGCTGTAAGCAATGACATCCGCTGTAATTTTGGAAGTTACTATATATGCTCAAGTTTTTTTTTTCAAGGCTAGGTTAGTGTTCTCTAGTGCTTGATTTTGAGAGGGAGAACTACAAATTTTTTTTCTTCATATTTTCTTGTAGAGTCATAAAATTTAATTATGTCTTGTAATAACATCGCCTTTTTCTAAGGTTATTACTCCTAATAAGAGTTTCATTTTTACAAAAGGCATGTTATGTCGGTATTTTTTATGATGTGGACTACACTTCTTTTAATGCTATTGCGATCTTTGAATAAGTGAATAAACCTACCGACTGTGAAATAACTTTCTGTGACCATCTCCTTAGGGAAATGAAATACATACATAGCTCCTAAAAAACAATTTAACGTTCTACCTAGCGGAATTGCTTGGCGCACAAGAAGAAAAAGGCAGAGAAAAAAATTAGTAAGGATGGGCTGTGTAAGCAAATCAACGTCTAATTTAATCTCAGGGTTTGAAATTCACGTGCATTAATTAAGCAAAATAACTTTTGGAGGTCACTATCACTATTAAAAAAAATGGTCCTCCCTTATGGTCCTCCTACATATTAATAGTAGAAATATAATGGAGTGCACTTCTTTCACCACAATCAAGGAATCATTTGACCCCATGAAGCAAAACTCAAAGGATTTGTAGCTTGGAAGCCACAAAATAAATTTCAGTTTGGTCAATGTATGACGCAAACACAACTTGACAAAACACAAGATAGCGTGATATGTAGAGAATCAAAATGATGTGCTGTTTGTAACAACCATTTGAAACTTGATGCATAACAAAATGATGTGCTATATTCAATTTGCAGGGTAAAAGTCCAACTGATGGAGTTATATATGTGTACTGAACTCAGTCTACTTTCTGCTTTATGGACGTAAGTCACGGCGCTATTTAAATTTGAAAGTGTGTCTTGCCAACGAAACATAATTAATATATAAATCGGAAACATGAACATTGGTGTGCTTTATATGTCAGCATCGCGAATCAAAAAGAAATAGAGACGAGATACTACAATGGCTTCAACCGGCCGTATACATACATGCTCATGGGCCTCTTATTCAGTGTGCGAGATAAATAAACATCTTTATATACAACCAATGACTCTACATTTTCCTTCCAAACTCTAAGAGTCAATCTACCAGCAGATATACCAGATCGGCGTCTATAATCTCTATGAATGATTTGGAGTTATTAATATCATCGGACGTTCAAAATCTTTTGCAACAAGAAGTTAATTAATCACTCTCTCTGCTATAACAACACATCATGCATGATCTGATTGCCTATTGTGCAATATAACTGAAATGAAGTTTCATATAAAAAAAATCTTTACATGAATTTGCACCGCATTCAGTCGAGTATATGGGTGCATGAATCTCAATTCAAAAGGTGTATCATTATAAATAAAAAGAAGAACAGTTAGGAGATTTTCACCTGGTATTACCTGAGTGGAGAGAGAGAGAGAGAGTAATGAAACCAGAGAGGAGAGGTAGGGCGACATAGAAGGTGGTCCGTGGCTATTTATAGGTAGAGATGCAGCCTGGGTAGGAACAACACATAAAGTAAGGACGATCCTTGGATCTATTGATTTTCATCTCTCTTTTATGGGGTCTATATAACTTCACTAGGATACCATTGCACTTTTTCTAAACACGGTATAGACGTACTATATGTTGCACTCACTCCTAGGAACATACACATACACGTACACTCCTTACTCTTAAAAATGAGTTGCTTGAAAATTTCAGTCAGTTGATTTTGAGATTCACAAAATCATTAGACACCTCACTATCCATAGGGACGTCATCACCCATCACCGAAAGTATAATCTGTCAGAAATGCGACACCACCCGTGCTTAGTTTAGGACAGTTCCACCAAGAGAACACTAACCAGCTGAGCTACATTCAATTTGGTGTATTTGCGTATTAGTAATGTATTCTTCTCCAGACGCTTTGTATTACAATCTGGACCTGCCAACCTTCATATACCGTTTGCAAAACTTCCATATATAGAAGTACCCTGTTTTTCTAATGAACTAATTAAGCTCTTATTGTTTGATATGCGCCTAGTAGAGTAGCAAACCTTGCCTTACCAAATTTGGCAATCTTGACCGGGGAGCTGCTTTTTTGACCACCCTCTTTTGTTCGTCGCCAAAAATTAGTAAGGAGAGGCACTCGATTTCTTCTAGTTTGAATGTGCTCTGTATGTTCTAAGCTAAGGCCAGTCAAACGGCACAGCTGGAAATGCTTGGAAGAGACGCTCACCTCCATCTCCCTCCATTCAGTAAAGAATGATGACACTTTTCGACTCACGGTCTAATAAATATTTGTCGTTTCTGTCACTTGCTTCTCTTTACAAAATGCCTTTTTCATACTACTGTATATAGGCAGAGAAAGTCTTCTTTTCAAATGAAAGAAACAGAAGTCTTGCTCTAGCCACCAAGCTCTAGACAAACGTGAAGGCGCACATTGCTCAAGCCCCACACGGAAGTTAGCTAGTACAATACACTCAGGCACCCGTCTACCCATCTGCAACACTCTGCAAATGAGTCTAGTACATAGCATCACTGTTAACAGCTACTCCAAATGATATGACATCGTATGTAGCCAGCAGCAGCTTAAATCATTAGCCATGCTCTAATTATAATCTACAGTACAAAGCATCACGCAGATCCACATGCACACATGTAATGCTGCTAACTGTGCTCATCAATGTACGCCATCTCTAGTCACATGAGAGCTCATCTGCTTTTCGAGTATGAAGACCCGGTGGGGCCCCATCCTAGTTTCGTGGATGCGGCCAAGATGACGGAGGACCTGCACAGTAGTGGTAGACGAATGTAACCAAACCATTTACAATGAAAGAAAATGAGAATGTAACACCTAGAAAGTTTATATCCAACACTACTGTTGCAGCAAACTTTGTGAAGAAGATAAGAATGCTTGCTAAATGAGTGCCCTTGCTTAGTACACTTTACAGCAGACTGGAATGTTTGGCGAATAAAAAACTGCAACAAGCAATACCAAGAACTGAACGTATGCAGTTATTTATTTGTTCAGCTGAAGTATAATGCCTCAGTTTACAGTATATTTTCCTCAAATTAGATTCACAGTATATAAACTTCTCTTCTTCAAGTTTGATATTGCATTTGCTGCTTTATAATCACTTACTACCTTCATTTTAAAATGAACTAAAGTTGTTGTCCTAACAACAGCAATTAAAAAACGAAGGGAGTATTCAAAATGATGTTAGCAACAAATTATTTAAAATAAAAAGGCATGCATTACATCACAAATATACCTCAAGATATCAGTGGCCAGAATAAAAATGATATCAACACATTATATTGCCTCTATATCATAAAACCCACAGTAAGTGATCAAAGTTGTATATACTCACAGTGAGAATAGCTTTGCCAGAATTGTCTAGTTTTAGACCAGGGCCCTTTATGTCAGTTTCCAGGAAGAAATGCTTCCCTTTTACTTGCTTGGTCGCAGCTATATCTCTCAGTTCCTGAAAAGAAATTACGGTATAAATTTTCGAAATTTTGAACAAAATGAGGAGATAAACCTGATTGATGACATATAAAAGAGCTTACCAAAGCTTTCTCCCATGTCTCTTCTGACAACTGCAAGAACAGTAATAATCAATAGATAATCATACAGTGGAAACAGGTGTTCAGTCACAAGGTGGAACGAATGAAATAAACCTTTTTCTTAGGGCATGAAACAAGATTGGCATTGGCATCTGCATACGTAGCCATCTCATTTATTGCAATGTTAACCTTTTCCGTAGTTAGTCTTCCCCTCATGTAGCTAGAGCAACAACATAATACACAAGACATAAAAACAGCTTGCAGATTTGATCAAGAGTGTATAAATATGTATAATAAAGGTAAACAGAAGTTCCAGAGTGAGAACTAACGCTGATAACGAATCAAGCTCCTCAGCCGAGATGTACAAACGAGGTGCAGGTTCTCTTCCCTTCTTCTCAGCCACAAAAGAAACACAACAGTTAAGACATTACTATGTTATAACTATATGTACTCCCTCTGGTTCCAAAAAACAAGTCATTTTACCCTTCGATAGAGAGTAGCAAAAAACAAGTCATTTTGCTTAGAGTCATGTGCTCATGTATGGCTCCCGAGGCAAATTAATTTGCACGGAAGAAAAAGCTGGGAGAACCAGGAATCGAACTCAGCCACGTTAGCTTCTAGTGGTGCGCTCTAGCCACTCAAGCTATGCTCTGCCTTTAGTATAACACACAAATGATTGTATTTATATCTCCTTGGTATCTGAGTTCATGTCCAAAACGACTTGTTTTTTGGAACCGGAGGGAGTATTCATTTTCATGTACAAATGAAAAATAAATGCAGCTATAGTGCATAAGATCAAGTAATTTTACCTTAGGAGCTGCAACTGGCTCTTCCTTAATCCTGAAATCATGCTCAATAACTTGTGGAACAGTCGAGTCCAAATCAAAGCACTCTGACGAATTCCTGGAACACAAACAGCATGATTTTTAATTGCAACACAAATGCTGAAATCAATTTGAGAACAGAGAAGGTACATTGATGCATTCTTCACAAGAGGAGTAGCAAAGACATCTGCATGTATCCCAGGAGGTAAGTTTGCAAGCATATGCTGCAGCCTCTCCTGCTGCTTCATGGACTGCTCGACTAGCTTCTGCACATGGAATCAAGGCTGTCTCTAGTGAGCAATCAACCAGAAACTTATTGCCAGCAGATAAAACATAATTGCTTTAGGAAGATCAGAGCGAGCATGAAATTTTTGGGACTAAAAGGCTTGGTTGTTGTTGTTTTTGTGTCAGTGGGCATGAAATAGCAAGAAGAAGAGAAGATATCCATTGTCCCAGATAGGCCAAATCCTTCAGAAATCTCTCCTAATTTAAATGAAGCAAATTCCTTAAGTACCATTGCACTTTTTCTCAAACCCTTATTTGCCACTAGTATCTCACGGACATGTGGGGTACATGTGTCACTGACATGTGGGGTAGGATGGCAAATACGGGATTTAGCAAAATTGCAATGACACTAAGGGAATTATTCCAATATGGAAGGGATCATCCGACCTTCCACTGTTCACACGTCCATGAGATCATGTGCCTGCCACCAAATTAGCTTGGTTGTTGTTGTTGTCAGTCATTTTATATTTGGGTGCTTTTCCCTCTTCTATCTTCCATCGTTTGTTTTTGGTTTGTTGGATTTTCATGTCTTCCATCATTTGTCCCCTCTGGTGTCCTTTGGGTCTTGATTGTGTTGGTCCTCGTAGTTTCATCTCTAGCCTATCCCAACTTGTTTGGGACTAAAAGGCTTGTTGTTGCGGTTGCTGCTCCTAGCAATAGGAGTTGAGCAAGGTACTTGTAATGTCATAGTTTGAGGTTCTTAGTTTTTAAGGCTAATTTTCTATGTGTCATTACAAACTCGTATAATATAGCATCTGCCATCGCAAAAAAGAAAATATGGTACATGCCATCATTTTTGTAAACCTTAATGTTTTGTTCCATTGTCGCAAACTGATCGTTAGGCAGGACATGTCAGCCGACCCACACAGTCAAATTATGCTTAGATTTTGTAATATTATGTATCCCACTTGTATGGATAAATATTTCATATTTTTTTACATGTAAACAAACATTGTCCTTAACAGTTTACATATTGCAGATGGTATAATCTTTATTTACATGTCAAAAAACATGAAAAATTTTATACATACAAGTGGCATACATAATATTCTAAAATTTGAGTACCGACTCGGATGCAGTGGTCCTTCCATATGGCCGTCACGTGCTCCATAATGTCAGCCTCTCAGCAATGGCACAAAACATTAAGGTTTGCAAAAAAAACAATGGCATACACCATATTTTATTTTTGTGATGTCAGACACCATATTACGCGAGTTTGCAATGGCATGCAACATATTATCCCTAGTTTTTATTACACCCTGAAGATGCAAGAGGAAAATTGGTGAAGTGTTAAACAATTGAATATAGAAACTTATTCTTTCACACATTTTACTCCCTCTTGTTAGTCTGTCACCCATTATCAAGCCAGTTTAGATAGTTTAAATGTTTACTTTATAGTTAGACTGAATTAGATTCGTACGTTGGCCATATGAAACAAAATACAATAGAAACTTTGTCATTAAACCTTTATTAAAAACAAAATAGCTTTTCAGTTCTATCATCATTGAAGCTGAGGTTCAATGTTAGCTCCATTGTTCCAGGTAAAAGCCAAATAGTTATTGCTGTAGGACATGCAAATATAGATGATTCATGTGTTGGTGTGTGGATGGGATGAAAACATTTTGGAAGGCACAAATGTGCTTTGTCCCATTTTCCATGCATCTTAAGGAATCCTCATACCTCGTTCATTCAGGGCTTTCAGTGTTCCGTGCAGTCTTATGTTTCCCTTGTGCTAATCAACCATAAAGTGGATTGCCGTTTTAAGACGTCACTCAACCTCCCCCCCTCCCCCCCCCCCCCCCCCTAACGTCGGCACTGCACGTAGGCAGCAAGGCGCACCCTGGTCGCAACAAGACACTGTAGCATCCTAACATTTACACAAAAAATCTCCAGCAGTCTAATTTGAACACGAACACAAAACAAACTTTAGCCTTAGGTGTTTTTTTTTCCCCATATACTTGTTCTTGTACTGAATTTGGACAAATTGACATATTTTTTACTCCAGTAGCAATGCAGACGCAATAAGCTAGTTTTTCATGTGCTCAAATCATTGCTAACCAAGAATCAGTTTCACCATATGCAAAAGACACCAAACAAAGATCTAAACCTATCGTCGATCCCAACAACAGGTTGAGCTAGTCCCGCTATAACCAAAGACCACCATTTATGCACAAGTTGAACAATTCTCTTTTACCTCCACTCGTTCTGGCTTCTGCTGAAGGCCTGAAGCAATGGCGGAATCAGAGTCCGTAGACAGCTCACTACTCAACGGAGAACCATATCAGGCAATCCGATGGCGAGGGGGGTAGAGAACCGTACCTTAGCCCGGGGAATGGCGTCCAGCTCCTCCTGGAGTAGGCTGCGGATGGCCTTCATCTGCGACTCCAACGCCGTCACCGCCGCATCCACGGAGGCGAGGTCGGGCGTCACCGTCGCCGGGAACACTACGAGCCGAGGGGAGGAATGCGTCGTCGGATCAGTGCCCACCTAGGTAGGGTTCGGGGACGGGGGGCGAGGGGAGAGGAAGCGTACTGTTGCGGGCGAGGACGAGGTCCTGCAGCTCGGTGACGCGGGATCGTAAGGCAGCGGCCGCGGCGTCCAGCGGCGAGACGGCGCGGCTCCCGTCGGCGGGGTCCATGGAGAAGGCAGGCGGCGGCGGAGAGGACAGGTTTTGTGCGTTTTGAGCGGCAAAGCAAATGGAGGACGCGTCCAGTATTTTCGTTTTTGAACTAGCTCGACTACTCGTGCCTGGGTCCTCACTGAATTCTGCGTTGTATTGTGAAACTGAACCTTTTAAATAAAAGAAATAAATAAATACAGTAAATATCGCACATTCTAAAAAAGTATACTCCCTCCATTATTTTTCACCGTTTATTTTGACTAATAACTTTGATCATTCGTCTTATTAAAAAAATATAAGAAATATAAAATATTTTGTTGAATTTTAATTTATTATTAAAGGTTTTTCATTCCTAATTTTAATTTTACATATTTAAACTAATTTTTTTGAATAAGACGAGCGGTTAAAGTTTTTAGTCAAAGTCAACGGCGATAAGTAAAAAAGAACGGAGGGAGTATTGCGTTAACATAAATTTTATATGTGAAAAAGGAACTCGCCCCCGCGTCTTCCGGATAGGGTGACTCGGGCGGAACCCTAGATCCCTGCCACCGTTGCCGCCTCCCTTATCTCTTCACTGCCACGCCGCCACCGGAGCGCCGCGCGGCCAGCGCACGTGGGCGTAAGGAAGGTGGCGGCAAGGCCTAGGCGCAGGGCGCTAGGGTGGTGGCCCTCGACGGTGCCGACTGAAGGTCTCCTACGATGGTGGGCGTCGGCCGTCGGGCTCCTCAACGGAGGCATGAGCTGGACACAAAAGCGGTGGCAGGCGTTGGTTGTCAGGTTCCTCGACGGAGGCGCGAGCCGGACGCAGGGGCGGCAGCGGGCAGCGGCTATCGGGCTCCTCAACGGAGGCGCGAGTTGGGTGCAAGGGCCGCGAAGATGGGTGTTGCTGTTGTCGGGTGGCGTGGCTCTTCGATGGGGCGCGAACGGCGGCGCTCAGGTTGGCATGATGGCGTCCCTAAAGAAGGCCAAATCCGAGTGCTTCTAGCTTGGATCTGGTGGAGAGCGGTGCAAGGCGTTGTGATGATGACGACTGCGGGCTGAGGTGGTGTTCCGTGTACGTGGCGGAGGCGGGGAGGATGCACGTGGTGGCGAGGAGGATGTGTGTGTGGTGGCGTGGCAGCGTGGTGGCGCGACAGTGGGGAGGATGCGCACGTGGCATTGTAGCGGCGGGGAGGACGTGTGTTACGGTAGGATGCATGCGTGCGGTCTATTCATGGCTGCCGGGGTACAGAGAGGTCTTGGCTGTCGCGTTTGTGGTGAAGAGGTCATCGATGGCGAGATTTGTTGCAGTTTCAGTTCTAGGTGTTATCAATCTCATCTTGGCAATGTTGTGGTGCAAATGCAGCTCGTAGGCCTGGAGGTTGTCAGGCTTCGGGCGCAAGCCTTGCTCGGCATTTGTGCCGATGGTGGCAACGATGGCACCCTTATGTGTAGTTATCCTCGTTGGAGGCATTGTCGTGGAGCTTTTGCAATCCTGACCGAAGTTTGCTCTGGGTGAAAACCTGGGGTCTAGATTCCTGGACTAGGCAACAGCGGCGTTGGCATCACGATATCGTTACCTCGCTGGAGGTTTTGGCTGAAGCTTCCTTGCTGTGGCAGTTTGTCCATCAACATTGTCATGTAGGAATGATGTCGCCTTGTGGCTTGATGCGACCTTGTCTCCATGGAGTTACACCACAAAGGCACTTCTTAGTTGCATTGCTTAGATGAAGTCGTAGCTACTGTGTTGTGGTGTACGACAAGCTTGGCAACGATGACGTTTGGGTTTGCTATTAGGGGGTGTGTTGCGGTGTGATGATGTTGAGGCAAGCGATGATCCATTGATGACAGTTGAGGTTGTGGTTGTTACCGTTGTTGTCTCTCTTTAAAATTCTGTGTTCTTAATCGGATGGACATCATGTATGGTTAGGTTTTTTCCTTTCACTTTTATATGATTTGGCCTCGTTTCTCTCAATATGAGGCGCTTTCTTCTTATATTAATATAAGGCGGAACACTGAGCTTTTAGATCTTTAAAAAAGAAAAATCTCATATATTAGCCCTCAATTGCTTGGGAAGTGGGGTGATTATGATTAGTTGTGAAGATGAAGGTAGAATCCAAAAGTTGTAATATATATGGACACATGCTCCCTTGCCACAAAAATAATACTTTTAATATTGATCTAACAGAGTATGTATTTTTTTTAATTTACCTATTGGTCGATATTATCTTTTTTTTTTTGCAAGAAAAAGGTCGATGTTATCCTTTAAGGTCATAGAACGTGAATGTTTGAGCCCACAGAGTCTACCGTTCCGGTTTGAGAATGCAACATTATTCTACATCTACAGGTTATATTAAGAGTTAGGTGATGTGGAGAGTTTTATTACTTTTTACTATTTTTAATTATTGTCACTGTTATTTCTTTCATCAACTTCTTCTTTTTTTTTCAAGAGAAAAGTTGTGGATTCTATTAAGTCTCAAAATTATTACAATATGTTGCTACCACCGAAGCAACAAAGTCTGGCAAGCTGTGGATCTAAATTTTCGAAAAGGACTTCACGCACGCTTTTTTTGTTGTCTTGACTGAACGTCATGCAATATTCTTTCAAAATTTTTGACATGATCTCATATAATCATGAAGATACTAGTCTCATACACGAATAATATGAATAAAGTCTTACACGAACACCCCTCGAAAAAAATTCTTACACGAACGATCTCACACAAGTACAATACAATTTAGATAACGCTCTTGCTCCAGCCTCCTAGTAACACATGCTCTTGTCCTGCTC
The DNA here is from genome assembly GCA_001182835.1 of Oropetium thomaeum. Lineage (NCBI taxonomy): Eukaryota > Viridiplantae > Streptophyta > Magnoliopsida > Poales > Poaceae > Oropetium > Oropetium thomaeum. Next base: position 1,624,065 of record LFJQ01000015.1, on the reverse strand, counting down.
CTGCACGCAGACATAAACAAAGATTATTTAGGTATTGTTGTCCAAGGAAAACTACACAAATAAATTACGTAATTCACAACATATCTTGATTCACTTGGAAATGTAGGACCGCTGATGGACTGGATGTATAACGCAAATTGTGCATCTTTCTTGTGTCTTCTTTTCCTTTGCAAGACAGCGTACCGGGCACCGTAAGTGGCACGGTGAGCCTTGGAACGTGCGCGGGCCGGTGTGTGGTCGGTGGCGCACTCGCGTAGAAATCCTTTGTGGTCAGGCGAAACTAAAATTGCCTCCTGCAGCAGAAGTGTGTTTCAGAAGAATCGCTTCTACATTCCTATTTTATGACTCATTTCTCTAATTTATACTTAAAAACTAAAAGCATAAAAAATAGAAAAAAGTTTAATTTACTCCCCTGAACTATAGCCAAAGTCTAGATACCCCCTAAACTTTTTTTTTTACTTTACCCTCAAACTTCTGTCATTTGGTTTAATTTATCCCTAACATAATTTTGTATTTACCCCCTAAATTAAACCAAATGACATAAGTTTAGGGATAAAGTAAAACTAAAAAATAGTCTAGGAGGTTATCTAGACTTCGGTCATACTTGAGGGGAGTAAATTGAACTTTTTTCTAAAAAATATAGTTTTTTATGATTTTTTATTTATATCTATATTAGGAGTTATAAGAGAAACCGTTTTATCAAACATTCCTCTAATAATAGAATTTTTTTTAAAAAAATTGTTTTTCTAGAAGAGCTGTTTTTAAGAAGCTCTTTTTTAAAGAATTTATATCAAACACATCCTTAGATGCTTTATCCAATGGTTTTGTAACGAGACTGAAAACAAATTGCTATTTTCAGTCAACTAAAAATTAGACAACCCTTTTAGGAAAAAGGGTGAGGCGTGCCCGACCTAGCCTGCTATGCATGTACATATGTGCATGTTGTAGATGATTACACACTAACGTCATAATTAAAGACTTGTACGTGCGCTGCACTAACTTAGTCATACAGGCAACCGACAATAGTCAGATATAGTACAACAGTTTCCTTAGAACGGGCTGCATTTAACGGTAAGCAATAGTATTGTCTATAGCTAAAAACGGATCGGTAATTTGTAGATATGAATCTTTATTGTATAGAAGTAATATCAACCCGATTCTTTTACAATGGTACTTATAATTTTCTACTCTCTCTGATTTTATTTATGGCCTATTTATTTACATAGTAGATTATACTGTAATCTAATTATAATTTAATATAATCTGAATTATAATCTAGATTCATTTATTATAATTTATATTATAAGATCGTTGAAAGTAATATAGGTAGTGGGTCTTTTGTATCAAATAAGCTGAAATAAATTTTTTATACATTATTAAATTATATAATTTGAGGTGCTTAAATTATATAAGCTGAAAAAATAATCTACCTAATTGTTTATCTTTAAATTATAATATATAAATTATATAATTTAATTGATTGTAATCTGAAACAAATAAGATCATAATTGATATTGGCTAGTTCAAAATGAACTAATGTAATTAGCTAATGTAATGTAATGGCGTGAGCTTCTCGGCAATCTGGTCGGTACAAAGGTCATTATGCGGCCCACCGGACGGCGTCGGCGCGCGGCGACCGGGGCCGGGCGCACACGAGCCGCGACAGCGCCGCCCGAACTGCTCGCGCCCGCCACCCCACGACTTCACCAAACCTGCCCTTTCCGGTCGCCGATGACGTGTAGGGCCGGCCTACCAGGCGTCGAACGACCGCCGAACACTGTCCACGCCCCCTAGCAAAAAAGAAAAAAAAGAACACTGTCCACGCCGCCGGCGCAGCACAGCACAGCACAGGACGCGCGCGAGGTACCGAAGGAGAAGGACTGACCTTCCAGAAGCAGCAGTTTCACAAAAACCACCTCGCTAGTAAAACCCAGTTGTCAAAGCGCACCTAGGCCTTATTACCGTCCACAGCAAAACAAGTCCTCGCAGCAGACCGAAACACAATTGTGGATATATTCGAGCGCCCGGTAGTAGTAGTATTAAATGTAGCGAGTCGCTAGTACTACTAGTAAAAAGGACCTCGTCAAATAAACACGCGTCCGTTTATCTCGGACCACTCTATCCATACCGTAATTAATTAATTTGATAATAATTAATAATCCGATCGGAAGTCCCATGCTGCCGCGGCAATAATTTTGGACCCCCGCACCCCCCCCCCCCCCCCCCCCCCCCCCCCCTCCTCCGTTCCCGTCACGGCGGCCTAGTCTCGCCATCGCGGCATCGCCTGCCTCTTCTCTTCCCTTTCGGCCTTTTCCCAAGCGAGCGCCCGAATAAAGCCAGCCGGAGGCGCGCCCGCAAGCAAAGCGCCCCTCCCTCCCCTCCCGTCTGCACTGCCCCCCGCGCGCCGGATCGGGGCGCGCGCTAGGGTAGGGCCGCACGCCCGATGCGAGGCGCGGCATGGCGGCGGTGAACGGCCTCCACGTCGTGGCCGCCTCCACGGCGGCCAGCGCCGCCGCGCTGCAGTGGTGGGCGGCGTCGGTCCTCGACGAGGCCCGCGCGGCCGGGGACGGCGGGGACTGGCTCGCCGCCGTGCTGCGGTCCCGGGTCACCGTCGCGCTCCTGGCGAATCTGGCGGCGCACCTGTTCCTCCTCCTCGTCCTCTGGCTCAAGGTGACGTGGGTCACGCCCTTCTCGTTTCAGGCGCTTGCTTTTCAATTTGGGGGCGAGGTGCGTGGGATTGTTCATTGGTATATAGCTAGGAGCTCGTTAAGTTGGGACTAGTGAAAGCTGTTCTCTTCTCGGTCCTGTGCAATTTGCTTATACCTTACAAATAAACTGTCAGCTTGAACCTGGAATGGTGGTTCGTTAGCTGATCAACAGTCGATTGAAATTGTGAACCAATGATTTCCTGTTTCTGAGTGCATGTTGGGAGGAATATATGCTTCAATAATGCAAGTGTCAGTGTCTGTTGGCACATTTAGTTACTCATCCATGGCCTATGCAGTTCCACAAATATTCTACTGTAGAAGTAAGCTTTCACGGTATTTAATCAAGCAAATTTGTGCTACCTCCCTGCTGCGTTTGACTAGGTTTTGGCAGGCTTAAGCCCCTTCTTAACACAATGTTTGTGTGATGTCTCTTCCCATTGATCTAGTTTTATTTAGTCAAGCAAGGAATGCTTGCCTCTGTGATGGAATGCGCCTGGTCATCACTCATCAGTTTTAATCTTTAATTGCTGCGGTGATAGCAGTAAAATGTCACTGTACTGATGGTTGCCAGGTGGGAATATTGATATATGAGTCGGGGTAAGGCACTTCTTAAATATCGAATGGTGTGCCATAGTGGGCTGGAATGGCATGATGGATAGATAGGATCAATATTTGCTGATATTCTTGTTATGTTCTTCCAGAGGAAGCTTTGTACTTCCCTCTTTGTAGATGCAGTATGTGGCTCACATGGTCTAAGAGAGCAAGAACTAAGTGTTGATGTTGTTTCTTTTCCCTTCTGCAGACTCTCTTTTTTGTTCAGCTAACTTCTTTAGAGACAAGAAAAGTTTTGGAGCACGTCATTAACTATGTAATTTACAAGGTAATTTCTCTGTCAATTTAGTAACCATGCTTCGCATTCTGAGCGTACTTCTTGTTTGTTGAATGTGTTATCTTCTTCCAGCAATCTTCCTGGTAGCTAACTTGTGCTGCTTAACCTTGTATTGAACATGACGTTTGTATATATATTATACAAATGCAAATCACCCCATGTGAACTTGTTAACATGTATGTCTTTCCATATAATGCTCTAGTGAGATTCAAGCAATAGGATACTTTTTTTTTCTTCCTGTAATTGTTTGTGTATACATTTTCTTGATGACACTACCACTGCTATGCATATATAAATGTGCATACTGTGTAACTTATTGCACCATTAAAAATTAATCATTTGAATGTGATTTCTTTTCTTAAACAATCTGAGAGTTTAATTGTAGTTTTATACTTCTAATACGAACAGTGCAAGCTTCATGAGGATTGAGGAGTAAATGGTTTAACTTTTCTGGTTATGTAGAGTGTGATTTGATACTTGCCAAAGGCTTACCTAATTTTCTGTGCGTGATGTACCCATTGCTTATATTTATTGAGGCCACTGATCGATTTAAGTATCAACAGTTTTCAAACTGCTGCACAAAAATTTGTACTGTGAAACTCCTAATTTGAAGTTGTCCTTCGTATGCCTTGCTAGCTGTCTTGTCATCCATTTATTAATAATTGAAATCAATTTGGTTATTCATTTATTTATTTTCCTGTGGTTTACAATTGTTCTAAATGTCTACTAGAACATCTTTCCTGATGCAATATCTGTGTGTTGTGTTTCAGGGAACTTTTCTCCCATTGGTTGTGCCTCCTAGTTCTCAGCAAATGATCCTTTGGTCAACTTGGTTGGTCATTCTTTGTTCACTGAAGGTATTGTCTGCAACTTGTGCTTGCTGAAATTCTATCAACCTCATGGACTGAAATGCATGTCACACCCAGATGTTTCAATCATTGGCCAGAGAGCGTCTTGAGCAACTCAATGCTTCTCCCTCAGCGACTCCATCAAAGTATTTCCGAGTGTATTCTGCATTGCTGCTGGTTTTTTCAACTGATATGCTATGGTACTATCCTTAGTTAACTTGCATTTGGCTATTTATTCCACCAGTTCCAGTGATGTGTGAAGTTTAGACAAGGAAGCATGAACAAAATTGCTCTATCACCTTTTTTCTTAAAATCATGCATTCAATAGTAATTCGTGAATAGTAGAGAGGATAATCCCATGAGCTAGGTCCAAAATCCTGAGGTACCCTGTTGGTTACCATCAGGAACAAAAATCCTTATATGCACGGGTGTTTCATAATTCTAGGAAATTTAACTACTTTAGAGGCTATTCCCAATGAGTTCAAGAACTAGCGTACTTTGAAGGCTTAGTGTACAAAAAAAGCTGAGCACTCAAGTGAAATTATTAGAAAAGGACACACTATTTGGTAACTAGAATCCACTTAGAGATGACATGTTAATGAACTTCTTGTATTTGAACGTTATTAAAGGATTATAACTTTTTTGGGGGGGAACATGCTCAGCAAGGGAAACCCTGTGGTAACCATATATTAATATAAGAAAAAAAGGGAGGCTGTGTTGCGCAGAACATTTCATGTGTCTGTATATTATAAATTGAGAAAAAACAGTCAGGCAAGCCAAATTATTCTCTAATGGTCTAACCTCCATTTGGTGTAGGGATAGTGTTTATATTCACAAGATAATCCTTATGCAACAGATTCCATCATGAATGTGAAATTATTATGATCAAGTTTTCGTGTCGAAGTTATATGGGTTTTTAGCAGCCATCCACACTCCGTAAACTATAAGAACAATAATGTTCATTAGTGCTGAATATTCTTATTATATATGGTTATTCAATACCTTTTGCTATGCTGCCCTTGAATACAGTTACAATATTTAGTATTTTTAAAAGATTTAAGCCATTTTATTCTACGTGTTGTTTGTTGTTTTCTGTTCAATAGATTCACAAATACATTATTTTTCTTGTTTCTCCAGGATGTGGCTCTGCTTCGGCTTCGGCAGATCATGTAATTCAAAATTATTTTGGGTTCTGTTCTTTGAGCCACTTGGTATTGCATTTGAGACACTGCAGGTAATTCGACCAGAGTCAGTTGAACTATCACTCCTCAAGCCCGTTCTTTCATTATCGAACAAATTCCTTATTTGCCATCAAACTAATACTTTTCTCTTATTTGCCATACAAAATATACAGTTTCCTTTCATTCCTTCTATGCCATTTTTGTTACATGCATGAGAAAATATGGTGACCATACAAGTACAACATCTCATTTTTCTTTAGACCTCTAATCACTAATTATATAGTCCTGGATGCCGAAGACTGTTCGGAAAAGTATAAGCTTCGATGGCAAAGAGAAAAGCATGATCCTTCTTATTTACCAGCCTGGCGCCCATGCGTTGCTACAGATCTTATATGAACTATTGGATAACCATATAACTCTCTTGGACCTATCTACAGTCATGAATATTTTTAAATAAGCATTATGTGTAAAACCTATCAACAAATCGCAATCATATCCTCTGAGAGTAACACATATTATGCAGTTACGCATTGAAGCACACAAAAATCTTCCTGTTGGAGGTTGTAGGATGTACCACGACGTTCTGAGCAGTAATTTTATGTAGTATAACTTCATTTACAGAAAGTTATTGAATGTCGATAAACCTTTTCTGCTAAGAAATATTATTATTTGCTAAATGATAGACAGCCATTCCAAAGAATTCACGAAAATTTATCTATTTTTAGTTTGGTACTTCTGAATTCCTTTTGCCTTATCTAACATAGTTGTCTTTTGGGGGCAGTCTATCATGGTGCATGGGTTCCACTTGGTTGACATTTGGCAACGATATGATAGTGGTGCAGACTTTCTTGATTTCCAAAAGGTGTATAAGCAAGCAGCAGGTGATAGTTGACTATCTTCTCATCTGTACTAACAATTGAGTTATTTGGCAATTTTGGTGAACACCAGATTAAATTGAACCTCTAAGAGAAAGGTAGACATCCAAAAATTCATCTAAGTACTCTTTCCTAAGGGAAAAGCATATATTTGGCAACACTATTGGCCTAGTTTGTTTTTCAACCTCCAATTACGAAGTTGTTACTTTTTCAACCTTCACTTCAACCATCAAAACCCTGCATGAATCTAGAGTTGGTCTGGGTGACATGGTGCTGACATAACCTGGAATGAATATACTCCCTTCGTTCGTAAATAATTGATGCCGTTGACTTATTTCGTGAATTTTAACCATTCGTCTTATACAAAAAATTATGATCAACATCATATATTTTGTTATGATTTGGTTGATAACTAAAGTTATTTGAATCAGCACTTTAAAAGTTACACATTGAGCTAATTTTTTTTAATTAAGACAAATGGTCAAAGTAAAAGAAAAAAGTCAACGGCATCAATTATAAATGGAGTGTAACTCCCTGGAGAGTGGAGGCTGAGTCAATGGCCAACATGCTACTGTTGTCAGTTCATGACTAGAGAGAGTTTATATATTAAAAGGAAGAAGAAATGGGTGGTTTTATTTTATTTTCACAGCTGTTACAGGCTCTTAATTTTGCCATCTCCCATCCTTGGTGACTTGCCTTTTTTTGTTGTGCCAAAGAGCTTACTGTTTCTGAACTGGCTATGCTGAATTGTCCTTTTCAGTTTAAGCTGAGCAGGACCACAATCTTTATGCATGTTCTTTCTGAAGTTTTCCTACGTAGCAGGTATCTAACCATATATTGTAGCTGCAGGTTCTTTTACTGAATTGAGAGGCAAGATTATCAGGAATTTTGGTTTTGCCATCGACTTGATAAGCTTATTGATGTCACTTGGTCATTACTCAATGATCTTTTGGCTACGTGGCATGTCGTTTCATCTTGTTGACGCGGTTCTCTTATTGAACTTGCGTGTAAGTGAGGCATACACTTTATTAGTGTTTCCTGCCGTGCATGGTGATGTACTGATACTGTACTTCAAACTTCAGGCTCTCGTAGTTTCATTTTTGAAGAGGATTAAGACTTACATCAAGTTACGGAAGGCACTTCGTTCACTTGATGGAGCACTTCCAGATGCTACATATGATGAGATCTGCACCTATGATGATGAATGTGCAATCTGCAGGGTAAATAGTTTACTTTGTTTAGAGGTTTACTGTGTTGCTTGATTGCTTGTGTATCTAAATGTTTAATTGCTCCTGCAACTTACAGGGACCAATGGCTCGGGCTAAAAAGTTGTCCTGCAACCATCTATTCCATCTAGCTTGTTTGCGATCTTGGTATGTCCCATCTTTTATTGTCTGGGAATTGCAACTTGATATCCTTCGTTTTCGTTCCTTACAGTACATATCCCATATTTTTGTAAAGGGAGCATTTTGAGTCATCACTCTAGTTATGTTGGAATGATGCTTCATTCCCTACTTTTTCACTAGGAACTACCCGCACTAGCTGAATAACAATGTTCATGCTAATTGCTTGCCAATGTTTATGAAACTCCCTCCATAACAGAATAAGTGACGTTCTGGGAGCGCACACACCTACCAAGGCAATAGAAAATGACACTGCTAACCTCATCAAGTGGTGGTGCACCATGGTACCCACCAGCGAGGATCATGTGCTGAAGAAACCGAGGCCGCTCCTCTATGCCACCAGATCTTGGTCATGCTCAAATCCTCCGCACGGTCACCGCTTTTTGCTGCTGCTCCTCACGGTCAGGGCTGTCGTGTTGCAGCTCGCCTCGTTACCGGGGAGACGGTGACGCTGCGCTGCAGCTCCACCTCATTGTTGGCCCGTCACCATCATTGTGGGAAGCCTCGCTGCCAAGGATGCCGTGCCGCAGCTCTGCCTCATCGGGCCATTGCGCAGTTTGGAGTTGTTTTGCCGGCACCGGCCATTGTTGCTGCCTCCGCTTCACCATTTGTGTCGATTGGGAGATCTGGTGGGAGAGGTCAGGGATGATGGGAGGGGGGTTGTGCTTGAGAGCTTAGGATGAGGGAATCCAGCCATGAGGGGACGAGATCTGGTGGAGGAAGGCGAGTGGATGAGGTCGTCGGTGCAGACTTCCTAGTGGATCATTCTGTATATTTGTTCTTGTGACAGTTATGGACCCATCGCCAGAATGACACTTTTGTGGGACTTTTCCTGGGGGCTAGAAAGACTCATTTTATTGGACGGAGGGACTACTGAATGGCTAAACGTGTGCCCTGATTTGGGCATTAGCTTTGTCTGCTATTCAAGTTTCTTGCTTTCAAATGAATTTGATTATCCCCCTGCAGCTCCGACCAATATAAAAACAGGTTTGCGAGTTTATTGCCAGAGCAGTGGGAGTCAGTTCTGGCCCAAATGCTCAACTTGAATGAGCACTTACAATTCCGATCTGGGTATACTTGAGAATAAGTTGGACAGCTTGTATCAAAGTTCTTTTGTAGTTCTTGCATAGAAGCAGTTCGGAATAACAGATGAGTTAGTAGCTGTAGCTGTGAGTATGAGTGGGGTAACGTTGGAGGATCTCCCTATTATGACAAGAACATTGGCTTAAGTGTTCTATATGTTGTCACATGTTATATGTACTGGAAATTGTATCCTTTTTTGTTATTTTTTACTTACCTTCTGCTGCTATGTGTAGGTTAGATCAAGGTCTCATAGATGGTTACTCTTGTCCAACTTGTCGAAGGCCACTTCTTCTTTCATCTGAAGGGCATGTGAGGTCTACGACTGGAGAAGTAGAAAACATTCAGCGAATTACAGAACAGATTAATATGGGGCTAACTCAGCAGAGGGTTCCTGATAATGAACTTCCTGTTGAACCGCAGAACACTTCAGATGCTGGTTGGAGGTATGTATTGATTAACTTCGATCGTCTACCTTCTTATTTTTATGTGTTCATTGCATTTGCCTTTGATAGTGATGTGAATGGATGCTGGTTACCTTAGCAGTTACATTCTCCATCTGAGATACTTGAATTTGGATGTTACTATAATTTTTAAATTCATCAGCGATAGTAGAAATGCGGTTATATTGTCATATTCTGATACATTTGATTCTATAATTTGTCCTTTCTGGTGATGCAGAGGTAGTGGTCTTGATGCCAGCTGGGTTCCACCATGGTCAACCCCAGGGATTGACAGTCCAAGTTCCTCAACTGCAATGAGATCAGTAGGGCTTACTGGAGTTCAGATGATGATGAGGCAGCTGGCTTCTGTATCTGAAAATTATGGGCACAGTGATGCCACCTGGAACCTATGGCCTGACCCAATGTCAGGGTCGTCGCTTGTTGCATCCTCATCCTCATTGCCGAATAGTGCATCTGCAGCTGGATTGCGGCTCCGAGGCACAGCAGGAACTGTTAATGGAAGTATGTCAGAGTTGCTCACCATGCTAGACAGAGTACGGGAAGTTTTACCACATATCCCTGACGAGTTAATTATGGAGGTACATCTTTGTTTTGCACAACTTCAAGTTACTCATAACACTTTTACGCGGGAATTTGCTTTTTTATCCTCCTACCGAAGTGGTCATTCCCGTTTGCCCCTCTACTGGACGTTAGTTCTCAAATGTCCCTTTGTTTTACATTGTTCATTTCCATTTGCCACTTTTGACCCCACATAAGGTACATGTGGTATTTTTAAATTTTTTTGCCTGCCTGACCTGCAAGGAGGAAGAAGACCCATTTGTCCACGGCCTTCTTCTTCCTCGAGCTCCCGTCTCCCTCACGCCATGTGTCGTCGCGGAGCCCCGCCTCGCTCCCCAGTCCAAACCCGTCAAGCCAGAGAGCCCCATCGCCGTTGCGGAGCCCTGCCTCCCGTCCTCGTCGAGCTCCGACGAGCCCCGCCGTTAAGTTCGCCGCCATCGCGGTACCCCGTCTCCCGGCCTTGCCGAGCTCTGACAGCCCCCTATGCTAAGCCCGCCGCCATCGCCGCGCCGCGGCGGTGGAGGGCACGCAGAGCAGCTGGTGCGGTGCCGGGTGAGGAGCTGCCCTCCGCTGCTGCGGAGCTCCTGAGCCGCCCTCCGCTGTAGTGCTTCCGTGCTGGCAGGCGAGCTGCGCCGCGGGCCGCTGGCCGCCAAGCTCCCGCGCGGGCGCTGTTGTGGACCTCCACAGCTGCCCACCGCCGTCATGTTCGCAAAATGCTGAGCTCCCACGCTGTCGCCGTGCTCGAGGGTCGCCGCGCGACGCCGCCGAGCTTCCGTGGAGGTTGCCGCGGAGCTCACGAACACCTCGTCTCCACAAGGAAGCTGCGCCACCACCGGCAATATGAATCTTTTGCAGGGATGGTGCGTCGACGCTGCCGGGAGCTCTGTGCGCTCGGCTCGATCGGGGATAATATTGTCTTCTCCTCCCTCCTTCCAGTTCAGTCAGGCCAAAAAAAAAATTAAAAGATGCCATGTGTACATTGTGTGGGATCAAAAATGGTTAACGGGAATAAACAGTGTAAGACCGAGGAACATTTGGGAACCACCATCCGGTAGAGGGGCAAACGGGAATAAACAGTGTAAGACCGAGGAACATTTGGGAACCACCATCCGGTAGAGGGGCAAACGGGAATGACCACTTCAGTAGGAGGATAAAAAGGCAAATCTCCCTTTTACGCAGCACTCACATCTTTTTTTTAAAAAAATTGTCATTGTAGGATTTGATGCGAACAAACAACATAAATGCTACTGTGAATAATCTTCTGCTGATGCAATAATAGATAAGCAATACTACGACATATGATGTTTACGGGCTATAAGCTGATGAAAGAAGGCTGTATAGTTAAAAGGTGAACCTGGGGTGTTAAAACACTCTTTGGTTCCTGTAATGATCATTTTTATTTTTATTTTTTTGTTTCCAGGTTCGACTGGTTTGTATAGCAACCATAGTTGTATAATATCAAGCTTAGGAGTCAGTGTATGTAGAAAAATATTACTATCATCCAAATAAAATTGGTTTGAGATGAGATAAGGTGTCTCATTGATGAGAAAATAATGATGATAATCCAGGATAAAGACATTGCGCTTGGTTGTAGCCGTTCCAGCATTTTCTCAGAGTTGGAAATGTAACCTGCAGCTTTGAACATTTAGCAGATGGGAAAAATGTTGTAGCGTTTCTTTTGTTCTGTCACTGGAAATTTGGGTTTCTGTAAATCCACCTAATGCTCTGTATATATGTGCCTAGATAAATATCTGCAGTGACTGGGCGAAGATAAAATACATTGCTTTATGACGATTCTCGGTAGTTTACTGATTTTGTTGTTTTGGACGCTGTTTATGAAGACAATGCTAAATATTAGATGACTTGCACGACTCCACGGTCTGAAGTGTGTGGAGGTGCCTGCTGTCCATAACCGAGATACGGAGGGCAGATGAACATATAATCAATCTTGTGACTTGTTATCGATACGTGTGTAACAATTCGAAATATGGAAGATTCATACATTCTGGGACAGTATAAAACTTTATACAAGATACAGTAGTATATCTAAAGCAATATATAGAACATTGCTTATATATTAATAAGGAAGTGGTGAGCGAAATGCTTCTTATGCCCAACAATAATTGCATCTACATACGACCCTTACAAAAAGAAGAATGTAACGCGATAGTAGAGGTGCATTGAACATCATGACACAAATTAATACAAAAAATGCCTCGAAACATATGTTGATGGTAATTAAAAAAGTATCATGGACAATGAATGGTCGGGTCTGAGATGCATCATATGGCTCTTGCTGCTGCTGCTGCTGGATGTTCAGGTCAGTTGGTTCGGCTCTTGACGATGTCGAGGCTCATCTCGCTGGGGTCGGTGGCCTGGATCTCACACTGGATGCCATCCAGCTCCCTCCTGAACCTGTCCTTGGAGCTCGCGTACAGCATCTTGCTCCGAGTCCGGGCCGTGTCAGGAGACCTGCATGAATGCAGTTTCGTCGACATGCGGAGAGTTTTACATGATAACGTCAGTGGGCTGTACGGCTTATTAATTTGATGAGACGATGAATCAAAACATATATATACCATGAGAAGAAGAAGATCTTGCTCTTCTGACAGTTCTCGACGGTGACGAAGTCGAGGTCGTAGATGGCGTAGCGGCACTCGTCGGCGGGGAGGCTGTCGGTGAAGTCGCCGTACCCCTGGCTGGGCTCCCCAAGGCGCTCCACCTGGATCTCCATGGCCTTCTCGTCGATCTTGAAGACGATGAAACGGAAGCTCCGGCGCGCCTTCAGCTCCTGGAACTTCACCTTGCACGCGTCGTGCACCGCCAGGCCGGACGCTGAGTTTGCCTAAGAAATATATATGTATGTATGATCCACCCACAGCATTATATATATATGCATTTATATTATATATACACATCAGCCGGCCACACCACACACACCGAAGCGTATTGCATTGATCGGTTAAGAAGCAAAACGTATTTAGCTGACGAGCGAGCGTGTGATGAGCAAGGAAGAAGGGATAATTAATGGAGACGGAGAAGAGGAGGTATCACCATGGCTGCGATGCGAGCTTTGTGAATCGCTTCGCTTCCCCGAGCCCTGCAATGAGTGGAGAGAGAGAGAGAGAGAAGAGAGATGGAAGAGGCGGAGGACCTCGAGATGAGGTGTTTGTTGCAGGGGAGAGGAGAGACAAACGCGCTGGGAAGCAGAGAGAGAAGGGGGGTGGGGGGAGATGCTTGGCGCCACGTCTTGTCCGGAGGGACACGTTTGACTTAGTCTCTCGCAATGATCGTAGGATCGTGCTCACCATACTCTGCACAACAGCACAAATAACAGCCCTAATTTACGTCGCAGCTCGTTTTTTTTCGGTATTGCTATAGTACGCTCGAGCGTTTTGCTGGCTTCAAGCGCTCGATTTTTTTCTGCGTCCGATGTTTCGCATGCGTGCTGCCGTCCATCCGATTTGCCTCGGTGGCTTGGTGTCACATGTTGCGGGCCCTTGCTCTTGTGGCAGCCGTGCTGCTTCTAGTGTCTTTCGTCCCCGTTCCATTTCTACTATTCATTTTTTTCCCCAACTGTTCATCAAAATTTGGCTCCAGATTTGTAGTACCACAAATGTTTTAAAAGAATTTATATAAGAAAAGAAAAAATTATATATTATAACGCCTTCCAACATATGCTTTTTTACGTCAAAGTTACTGTCAGTATATGCTACAGTTAGAGTCATGTTATATAAAATTACAGGAACTTTTTAGTGTAACTTTTGTGTTGTGACGATGTAACTTTTAAGCGGTGATAGTGTAATTAAAAATTCAGTTGTTGGTACACTTGAAAACGCTCGAATTTTCATTAGTGTACTAAGTTGGATCTAATCTCAACCATAGATCTTAAAATCAATGGCTAAAAAATTCAAGTAAAACACTCAGGTGTTGTATAGACAACCCCTTTTTTTTAGCAAAGGTCGTTTAACATTTGCTGAATCGGACCTTACGGAGTATAAAATGCTGGAAACGATTTTCTGTAAAAAAAAATCACTTTACATTCAGTTGGGCCGGCCTTCCCTTACTTGGGCTGGTGGAAAGGAGACTTCCACCGGCCCAAGTGGAGCTTTCAACCCAAGCGTCCAACTGGACTGATTATTTAATAAAAAAGTCTTGTTACCTATCATGGAGGACTCTTGTTACCCAATTTCATAATTAAGGGATAAAAATCTATCAACAGCAATAATTGAGGGCTTGTGTTTACGACCGTAGCAGATCTGTCTACCACTGTTGTACTGTAAATTGTTGACCATTTTTAGTACAAAGTTATACTAAAAATAATCAACAATTTGTACTAAAAATAATCAACAATTTAAAAACGGAAGTAATACTAATCAATGAATGAACGGATCAATGATTCCCAGTCTCTCTTGAATCTCTATGGCCAATAATATTTTCTCATGGAATAGAACTTCAAACGTGAAAACACGGTCATAATTCATAAATCAATGGAGTTATCCAGTATAGTCTATACTCAGGGATGAATTCATAAAAAAAAAAAAAATACATGTGATGAGTATATACTTTGAACAAGGAAACAAACCCCTCAACTTTTCTTGTCATGACAGCCTTAGAATACAATACAATTCACTAGCACGCAAATCTTGTATTCAAAAAAGATACATACTAAAGTTGAGAATGTTGAGGGGATTTGAACCCAAAATTTATAGTATTTCGGCTCAAATATTAAGCCACATGCAAATACCCCAAAGATCAATAGCTGCGTCCCCAATACGACCATTTCTTCGCAGGCTTTCCAGAAGCGAAGCACAAGGTACCTGATAATTGGCACAAAACTCAGGTCAGGGTGGCATGCTCGGAAAACAGCGTTCAAGGACCAAGACCAATTGCGAGAGAAATGCCTTTTGAGTTTTGACCATGCTTTGAAGGCTAATAGCCAGTTTGAACCCAGTTTTAAACTTTACTTATTTGACCATTGTGAACGTCAAACTGGCTATAAAGTATCCAAAGGTCAAATAAGCGAAGTTGAAAAAAGGGGCTATTGCACACTTTGCATACCTTCTGGAAGTTCTGGCTGGTCAAATGGAGTACACAATGTCTTGGCAGCTCCAAGATCCCCTTTAGTCCGAGCCTTCACATCTTTCTCAACTTCCTGCATATAGAATAAGAGATTTTATGGTGTATAGTAGAATTATTTGTATTTACAGGAGCAAGAAAAAATAATTTCATAGCTGCTATCAACTGATAAAAGTGACCTACTAACAGTGGAAGGAAAGTTTTAGTACCTCTGATTTTTTATTATTGACATTTGTTAGTACAAATTTGTACTAACCTACGTCAATAATAAAAAACTAGAGGGAGTATATATTCAACTCCCACTATTGTATCAACTAGGCTGTCACAGGTGTATTATTAGGAATATAAAGCCCCTTCAATCTATCTATCCTCGATACTTGGTTTACCTGTAATTACTATTATCCTTGATATTCATGAATCTGTGCTTGGATGTTTGTTTTATTTGTAGCCTTTTCTGTACACAAATCAATTACTTAAGAATATTTTAGAGAGTTTCGTCCAACACATATTCTTTTCACGTCAACATGTTATAGTTTGCAGCACACTAAAGTTAAAAGTGAATGTTTGATATAAATTGTGACACTTAAATCCAGTTTATTAATTTTGCTAAGGCTTTAAAGAAAGGATTCAGGGTAGGAAGGTAATTTAAAAATAGTTTAAATAAAGAAAATATCTTCAAGTACCTCTTCATCACACCATGGAGCCAAGATCAACTTTTTGTTATTCAAAGCAGCCATGAATTCATCCCAAGTCTTGATGACTTCAATGCAGGCATCTCTCTTTTCTCTCGCTGTGTTGAACAGGTTTTCTTGAATCGCATCCAGTAATGATCTAACCTCCTCAACCAAATTAGTCACAGGAATATCAACCTTTGCACCATTGTCTCTCCTGACCATGCGCACCTGAAAACAAGATTATACTTCTCTTACACATTGAAACTTTGCAACAATATAAAAAACTTGTCATATCATTTCTGCTGTTACAAGAATATCCAAGACAAGCAGTCCAGAGTGGAATGATCACTTACGAACAATAGTTCAGTAAGGGCACAAGCACAACTGTGTACCTTTATGATGGAAAAATATGTCCTTGCAGGTTTAGTAGCAATATTAAGAAACCATAATGTTTCCGTTGTTACTATCCAACAAAATAATACTATTCGTAAAATAGGCATGTGACTGATTATGTTAGAATCCCAACAGAATTATGGACTCATTAATTAAGTATAAATGAATTAGGAGAAAACAACAGCACATTCCTCCACCTCAAAACCAAACTCAATAAGGCACTGAGAATGATCACTGGGTTCCAATGATTTTCACAGTATAACATTAACTGTAGTAACATTGCCAAAGGCAGAACATATTGATCATCAAGTAATAAAGTTGTTTGTTCCTATTAACATATATGAAGTGCACTAACTACTGGTAATGTCTAGAGAACGAATAGAAGAGTACCTTATGTGGCACTGACATTTGTAAGATCATCTTAAGCCTAAATTTGTGAGCACCTCTAGACATTAATTTCAGAATGAATGGAGCGAACTACACAATCAGTACCTGTTTGTTTGCCAGATCTTTTGGGCCTATCTCAATTCTCAAAGGGACACCTTTCATTTCCCAGTGAGAATACTTCCAACCTGGAGAGTAATTTTCACGGATGTCCAAGTCCGCTCGAATTCCAGATTGGTTTAGAGTGTAGACAGTTGATTCACATGCTCCCTTTATGGCAGTGGTGTCAGCATCCTTATATGGCACAGGAATAACAATTACCTGGACCGGTGCCACCCTTGGTGGTAGTACCAAGCCCTTGTCATCACCGTGTGTCATCACCATCACCCCAACCTGCAAGAAGTGAGCAAACGCTAATGTTACAAAAGCAGAAAATAAAACTGAAATTCTGGACAAAAGATCAGTTTGAAATTCAACTTTCTGAAAGTTGCATACGCTACAACTACCAAGACTTAAGCAATTTAATGGGAATCACATGTGACTCCATTCCTAATAAAGGAAACGTAAACTTACCGAGCGGGTTGTGTAGGCCCAAGAGTTCTGCCATACCATTTCCCTTGAACCCTTCTCATTTTCAAATGTGATGTCAAACATCTTGGCAAAATTTTGACCAAGACAATGTGATGTTGCACCTTGTACGCCTCGACCAGTGTTTGGAATGAAGGCCTGGCACGATAACATTTGCAAGCATCACATGTCTTTTCATCAGGATAATTTAGGATAAGTTTTTTGACCAGTAATTTAGGATAAGTTTGAACAGGAATGTGACCATTGTTTTCATAGCAATACCTCAACACTAGTGGTATAAAGTCCACCAGCAAATTTTTCCATCTCTGTTTTCATCCCTTTGGACACTGGAACTGCTAAAAATTCTTCATATATCCTTCTGTAGAGCTCCAACACATGAAGAACCTGCAGAAATTGTCATAAATCAAATAATTGATCATTACATCGGCATTAAGTATAAGACATTTCACACAATCATCTTACTAGATTACTGCATTGTTAAATTGCCCTATGAACATCATATAATCTGATTCAAATTGTTTTAGAGCAGAACAACTACCCAGACAGATATATGAAATTTCCTATTTCTTATAAATGGAGAAGAAAAATACAAGGTTTTTTGACAACAAATAAAATCTAGCCTGTTCTCAAAGAACATGTTCAAAGCGAATTTACACTTTGCTGTTAAAAACAAGAAGTCAGTTTGAGTTTTATCTCCAACACATGCTCATGAAAGTTATCTAGGTAGAGTAGTTACAACACTAGAAATCACTATGCTATCCAATACCCTTTAGCCAAATCTACTAAAACCATACAAGTTCAATACATTTTACAACAGCACCCCCTAAGGTAACCCAATATTAGTTAAAACCAAACTACATCAAAAGGATGGAAACAAGTGGCTCAGACCTCTTTATCTGCCTCTTCTTTAGTAGCAAAAGCTGTATGCCCTTCTTGCCAAAGAAATTCACGGCTCCTGAAAAGGGAAAAATTTCATATGTTTACCCCCAAGTGATAAAAGGAAAATTATACTAATCATGTATGCTCGCTCAGGAGTGAATTTACGTTGTTCCAATATTGATACATAGCTATTCTCTCAAGTTTTTAATTGTTGATGTTAGTTACTGCAAACCAGAAATAATAAGACAATAACTGTACTGCAAACACGTGGGAAATAAGGCAGTGAGGGACAATAACTTGAACCTTGATTTGCCTTTTACCCTTTTCACCCTATTTCTGGTTCTGTTTTTTTTTCCTCTCATGTTTCTTTCATTTTCCATCTTTCTTTCTATCTGTCATTCTCTTGGGTGTTTCACATTATTTTACCTTTAGTTTTTGTTTCATCTTTTTCTGTCTTCCTTTGTCAATCATTTGTGTTTGAGTGCTTCACCCTTTTTTTACATTTGATTTGTTGTTTTTTTTTGTCGGATTCTCTGTTTTCCTTTGTCTTGTTTGTGTTGGGCCTCATGGGTTTCATCTCTTGCCTACCCCAACATGTTTGGTACTAAAAGGCTTGGTGGTTGTTGTTCTGTCTTCCTTTGTCTCTTGTTTGTGCTGGGTCCTATGGGTTTCATCTCTAGCCTACCCCAACTTACTTCGGACTAAAAGACTTGGTGATTCGTTGTTGGTCACATGTCAGAGTTAACCAAACAGATTACCTTATGAAAGGAGTAGGATTGCTGAACTCCCATCTAACAACATTACACCACTGGTTACACTTCAAGGGTAAGTCTCGGTGGCTTCTTATCCACTTAGAGAAGTATGGATACATGACAGTCTCACTCGTTGGACGGATTGCAATAGGAGCTTCTAGTTCAGATTTCCCTGATTTAGTAACCCAAGCTACCTGCAAGAATAAAACGAATGATGAGTTGCTATTTGCTGTTCTGCATAACTGGGCGTGTGATGATTCAAAAGATTCAAGCACCAACAGTATTCTTGAAACATTTCCAGTCAAAATATATTACAACAGACAGATGACAATTTGTTAAGGAATGAAAGTATCTGCTTCAGTACTTTTCTTTGTTCCCTTATTTGAGCTGTTAGCTCCTCAAAAAGGAGTAACTTCAGTTTATAGGAAGGATGAATTAAGCTAAACAGAAAGTGGGAGGAATATGAAACTTCGATGTAAAGAACAAGAGTAGAAGGCATACCTCAGGTGCAAAGCCCTCGATGTGGTCTTTTTCCTTCTGCAGAACGCTCTCAGTGACAAATAAAGGAAAATAGTATGGTCTCACCTTCATTTTTTTCAATTCTGCGTCAAAGAATTCCTGTACCAAATCATATCAAAGGGAATAAGATTAATATATCATAACTATGCCTTACAGAACTAAGGGTCAGAAGTTCTGTTCTGGGGAAAATATAAACCAAAAACCTGATTCAGAAGCAGCATTAAATAAGACAAAAACATGTCTATGACGAAAAATTATACATGTCTAGGACAAAATAAAAATGAAAACAATTGGTCTAAGTATGAAAAAGGGTCAGGTAAACATACAATTCTAAATGAAGCAAGTTTCAAATATGCCACAAACCCAGAAGAAAATGTAAGGACTAAGGAAGAAAGATCATCCTACAATCCTCAACTGCAGCCTAGTGCAAGCAACCACCATAATCTCAGATGACATGGAGACGGTTTTCACTGGCATGGTATACAATACTAGAACTCAGGTTTTAGATATATGAAAGCTAACTTTTTAGCACCAACGATATTAGAAAAGGGAAACACTAAAGATCTGTCAAATAGATATTGAGTAGTTGAATTGAAATTGGCATAGAGAAGCACTTACTTTCAGTAGTTCGTAAATTTCCATAGCCCATGGCCTCAATATATAACATCCAGAGATGTCATAGTACTCGATCATTTCACTGTTCACAACAACCTGAAGGAACGATAAAATAAGTAGCAGTTACAATTTTAGCTAGACCGAAATGTACTTTGTATCTTCTTCTCTCGTTTTTTTTTTTAAAAGTAAAAGTCAGTAGGTTGCACAATAGAGCGAACGTCCCCCGTCCCACAAACATTAAACCTTCAGAATGCACCCGGATCTACAAAAGCCTAAGTAAACCTCGCCAGGACAGCTCGTAAAACGGCACGCACCTCAGAGAACCACTCCCCGAAGTTTTCGTCCTTCTTGTACGCCATCCCGAGCTTGGTCTCCTTCTTCACCTCCTTCTTCTTTCCTGCAACACGTAGTCAGCCAGTCAGCCAGTCAGTCAGTCAGTGAACTCGAATTCAAACCGCGCCAACGCCTACAGCGCACGAAGAAAAAACGGGAGCCAAGGTTAAGTTCGCACCTCCGCCACCCTTGCCGGTTAATTTCGCACCTCCGCCACCCTTGCCGGTCGACATGACGGATCTGTGGTGCGTAGTCACGCGGCTCTGCTCCTGGATTCGGGGAGGTGGAGGAAGGGCGCAAGCAAGGTGCTAGGGTTTTAGTAGTGGCGGCGGCAGGCGGAAGGGGATGGGAGGAGGGTCAAGACTCCAAAAGGGCTGGATGCGGTAGAGTAGCGGCTGCTCTTCTGTGCCAGAGTAGCGGCTACTCTTTCGACCGAGCCACCCGCACACAGGCGCAATCGGACAGCGGGCGGACGCAATTGATAAGGAAAAAAAAAAGAAATATAATTATTGGGCTTAGAACTGTACTAGAGCCCGTTACGCCCAGCCCACTACTCTTATCGTCTTCTTCCTCACAACCGTGGAGCACAGAACTCAGGACACAACAGGCACAAGCACAAGGAGAGAAACAAAAAGAGAGGGATCTACAGCTCCATATGGCAAATGGCGACCTGCTGGCAGCCACGTCAGTTTTCCGTAAAAAGAGTGGATTTGGAGGGAAGTTGGAAGAGGGTTGAAGCGATTCGGGGCAGGGCGAGGCGAGGAACCATTCTGATCGTTTCACGCCTTTTGGCGCAGATTTCAACCGATTCGAAACTCATTCGAATGAGAATCGATTTCTCCCTTTCAAACGCACGTCAAAGAATTTAGTTTTTTTTTTAAAAAAAAATTAACCACCCTGAATTTTAAAATATCCGATTAAACAAAGGCAACCGTGTCAGTGCGACATGGTGAGGCAGTGAGATTTTTTTTTTCTTTTTTACTAACTTGCATGCACGATGGTGAGGCACGTGGAACTCCCGACGGATCAACTGATGAGGACGACTGGCATCGAATGAGAGATGACACACGAACAGGACCTTTATCTCGCCGAAAGAAGAGAAGTACTACAGTACTACTATTCATTACTGATTTTCTTTTTAAATTACTATCATATATACGGGCCATCCAATGGTCACCACCACACGTCTGTGGTCGTCGGGGTCTCCTCTGATGACGACGACGGGGTCGACGAGCCGTCGCCGTCGTGCCGGCGTGGCCGGGGTCGATGCGTGGGCCTGGGCCCCCTCACTACTGCCACGGAAGATGGCGGCTCACAGGTCACGATGAAAACTGACAGCGTACGGTGGGCCCCACGCCATTGTCGTATACACGGAACGTCCACGTTTTTTGACGGGGAACAAAAATAAACAAACAAGCAATACTGTAGATTTTCTGTATTATGGATCTCATCGTCATGTGGTTCTGTTACGGGCTTAACTAGGGCGACATTAATATGTGTAAATTTCTTTTTTAAACTAGCAATTTGTCCGTGCGTTACAACGGACGAGTTAATAAGATGTGCATAATTAATCTAAGTTTTATGAAGAAATTAACTGATAAATTTAATGTGGATCGAGAAAAAAAACATAAAACATGTACATTTTTTGTTTGTATCTTAACATTGTCTAATTTTACCACATAATTAGACACACTACAACAACTAATTAACTTAAAAAATTAAACAACACATGTTTTTAACACCATGTGTAAACAAAAGACTCGTTTGTTAAGGTTCATTTCTCTTCTATATTTCTTTTTAACCCTCCATAGTGTTCCTATACATAGGGTGTCCTACGTTGAGCTTCCATGTAGGACGCTTTTAGATTCGTGCCGATGTGGATATGGACGGTTGTGGTTGATGCGAGAGGGTGAGTCTAGATGCTGGACTTGCTCGTTGGAGGACACTTGTCGATATTTAATTGGATGGGACGGAATAAAAGATAATTTCAAAATTTTAAATTAATTTTTCTCCTAAACCATAACTCTGTTTTTAAGTCTGCTAAAACCATATATTCTTTTAGAGTTAATGTAATAAAATGAGATCCTACATAAATGTATTTCTCAGAATTTTTTAATTGTAATTTTTCTAAGAAAATCTGTTCTAGCAGAGTATACTCATTGTTAGTTGTTCCTATAGTGAAAATAAAATATTCCAACATTAAACATATAATATTTTTTCTTTGATCTGGAACGCTTTCTATTGAAGCTGGAGCATTGTCTAGTGAACCATGAATAATTTTTCACTAAAGCTAGAACATTTTTCGATTGAAGTTAGAACATGTTTACATTGAAGTTCCATTGAAGTTAGAACATTTTTTAATTTAAAACATTTTAATACATTTTTTCACCACATCATATAAATAAATTCCTTCAAAAAAGAAACAAAAACCATTCAATTCACGCATTATGGTTGACTTTTCGCTCCCTGGGTTCATGTTGACAGTGAGAAAAAAAAAAGGCCTGAATGCTGCTGTTGAAGAAAACTATGTCCTGCTGACCGCTTGGACCTAGTCACCAGACCTTGATGACGAGGCAGTGGACTCTGGCGAGGCGCGTGGTATGGCGGCGGGGAGGGCCTAACAATGGTGGTGGGGTGGCTGAGCTCCTCGGCCCCAATGTCAGCGAGGACGGTGAGTTCGATGTGGCATCGTCCTTATCTTGGTCCTCGGCATACCATCGTTTTAAAAGTTCGGTCTAGCTTGTAGATCCATCTTTGTCGAATGCTTTTGTTGCTCTTTTAAATCTCGCATGTGATGTTTGAAATTGGAGGATGAGCTCTGTAATTTGGATTTTAATCGGTGGTGATTTGTTTTCCGGACATGGACTCTCTCTACGTTCTTTATTTTTTCTGGGCTTTTCCTATAGACGAAACCAACTAGAGGTAGGCCCACGCTAATATAACGACAGGAGGTGAGCCAAAAATCAATAGGGGCGGACGACCACAAGGGATTAGATATGTAGTATGTATATATAGAGAGACAGAGAGAGAAAAAGAAAGAGGAAGAAATATCGTGTCGTTGATATTATTATACTATACATTACGTATAAAAATAGTACTAGTGGTTAGACAAAGAAGGGAGGGAAAATTACATCGGCTATTGTTAGGTTCACCCATCCAATCAAAACGACATAGCACTCGCCAGTCGCCACTCGCACACCTGATTCTCCTTGCGCCTTCAGTCCAAGTCAAAACCGCCAATATTACTTTCTCTCTCTCTCTCTCTCTCTTGTGTATAATAAAGTTTTGGACTACCGATCGGACACATGCAACCTTTGATTGATGGATCTAGCAGCTGAAAAAAAAATACAAATTAATAGAAGGCCTTTGATTTGGTGGTATTTCTTTTTCATCATTTCTTTTGTCTTGTGGTCCTGTTAACAACGGGCTGAAAAAAAGTAAACTATAGGTGTGGGAAGGATTAGAATAATATGGCTGAAATTTTATTCATTTTGATCTAAGATGAAATAAGTTTGTGAAAGAGTCACCCTTTTACTACCAGGGCCGTATACACACAGGATGGATTTATTTCATTCATTCGTTTCATGGTAACTTCGTTCATTGTCCCCTTGATGAATTTTTGAAGGGGTTTTTATATACGGATATGAAATAACATGAGAAATAAATGTCATGTTTGTGCGACAATGACGTCACGCTAAATAAAGTGAAGCATTTCAAGATTATCGTTATATATCTCCACCGCCATTCCTCATATTTAATCACATTGCTACACCATTTTTTTTTAATCACATGCATGTAACTAACATGTGATTATTGTGTTGTCGCCATCGTGCTGATCATTTATTTCTACGTGGAGAGTGGAGACCGGCATCCAGCTCTGGTCATCAGCCAATGGCGCAGAGAGTACAAGCTGCTAATAATATGTTTTGATCGCTCATCAGATCTGGACCCAAATAATTAAGCTGATTAGGCCATTCTCAATGCAACATTTCATGCGATTAATTAAAAATGCCATGTCATTTTAAAGTAGATAAAACTAGTATGAAACAACCTCTACAATGTAAAGTTTTATTAGTTGTTATTTCTTGGACAACATGCAAGACACAACATATATTAGAAACAGTGTAGATATTATTTCATCCTCATAAAACTTATTTCACCTATTTTATTATTAATACGCTGCCACATCATCAAAATTGCTGACATGACACTATACTTATTATCCATAAAACTCTCATTAAGACTGTCCTTATTCGTCCTATAGCTCCCTAAATTTGTCCTCGCAAAAAGTCGATATCAACACAAACATTTATTGACCATCTTTTCTCAGCCATTTAAGTCAAGCCACCATAGTAGCGTTATAGTATATTTTTTTTAATTTCGTTTTTTTTCTTTTCATGGAGGTAGTAGCGTTATATTGGTGGTGCTACGTACAGCACACGTTCACCTATACTATAGAACCACTACGAGTTCTCAATAATGTAATGCAGCATGTACAAAAAATTTAAATATTCGAAGAGAAGACGCATATGATGCTTTTCTTTTTTTGGATAACAAGTGACAATGTAATGACTAGACAGTGACACACATAAATCATTGTGCAGATGATTGAGCTACCGTAACTTATACAGGCAGGTTCAGAAAAAAAAGGGCACTAGTCTAGTGGTACCACCGACACGTGCAAATGCAAATAATAGAAGGCTGGTGGCAATAAAACTTGGGAGTATATATATATATATATATATATATATATATATATATATATATATATATATATATATATATATATGTTTCTTGTGATTCATGTGTGAGAAAGCGACAATACCCCGGCCCTCTCCAATTTTCATTAAAGAAAACAGAAGGGTTATGCTTTCAACGTACGTCCAAGCAGATCAAGAAACGAAATTTTGCAATAATAATTGATAAGCAAGCAGGATGACTATAAGGCAAAATAGCAGAATAATTAATTAATGATCACTCAGACGACACTCATAAGGATGTAAGAACAGCAGAAAGCAAAAGAGAAAGACAGAAAGCAAAAAAGGACGTGTCGTTATCAACAATACAGTATCATATCAAGCAAGTAAACAAGCAGCACAAAGGAGAAGAAACCAAAACAGAACAATGCTGGCCTGGCTCAGTGACGAGTCAATTGCAAATGGAGGTGAGCCCCCACAAATGCAAGGCTCACCCCCTCCCTCTCCATTATACTACAGTATAGTCTTTTCTACTCACCTGTCATTATCAACAGAATTTTGATATTATCACTACCGATTGCCATTAAGGCCGTGTTTGGTGCGGCTCTCGACCGCTCCAGCTTCGGCACTGTATTTGTCAGGTGGCAGGCGCTCCCGGGAGCGGGCGAAGCGAGAAAACGCAGCTCCGCCCGCTCCCCGTTCATTCCAGCGTAGAGAGAGAAATTGAGCTCTAATGAACAGTGCATACACAGTGCTTTTGGCAGAGAAGAACAGTGGGAGCGGAGCCGGCGAGAGCCGCCCCAAACAGGGCCTAATTATTTCTTCAGTTCACACGCTCCCTCTCTCTTTCTGGTTCATTAGAAATAAGTAATCATCTTCGTCACAGAGAAGAAGAAAGTTCCAGGAATGCCCCACACGGCACCAGCAGCGACCGCGCCCACAACAAGAGCCAGCCACACAGCCAAACGAAACCAAACCACCGTGCATGTGTTCCTCACTCCATGATAGGGCCGCGCCGGTCTCCTCTATCTGTCTCCTTATTTGTTTCCAGTTTCCAACTCCGCCATGGTCTCAGCTCGGCAGAGCAAGTTACTAGTTAACC
Organism: Oropetium thomaeum; assembly: GCA_001182835.1. Classification (NCBI taxonomy): domain Eukaryota; kingdom Viridiplantae; phylum Streptophyta; class Magnoliopsida; order Poales; family Poaceae; genus Oropetium; species Oropetium thomaeum. The sequence goes on along the minus strand of LFJQ01000015.1, from coordinate 1,598,044 downwards.
CCCCTCTCTAATTCTTCTTCTTCTTGGTCATCTCTCTCCCTGAATTCAAGGAGGAGAAATTGCCGCACCGCCTAGAACACAGGCTCCTGCTAGTTGAAAGGTCGGTTAGTTTGCAAGATTACTACTTCTTCAGGCTTCAGCCCCAACCAAGGTAATTAAGCAGACCGCTCCCTCTCTCTCTTTCTAATGTCTCATGCATATAATTTTGCAAAGCTTTTCCATGTCTCTCTTGCAAGCTCATGTCGATCTTGATTCTTGAGACGGATTCGCAAAGTATCCTCTCTGTCTCTCTCAGTCTCTGCTGCAAAGTTTTTGTTTGTCTGGTGATAAAGGAGGGAATCCGGTTGTTCAGCGAGAGTTCCTTTCTGAAATCGCCCCCACTTTCTTTCTTGAGATTCTCTTAATTATTATCTGTTCTTTTGAGATCTTCCTCACTTGGAGATGATGTTCTTGCTCCGCCCGCCCCTGAATTTGTTGGTGGATCCAAATCTCTCGATTTCCCTTTCTTTTGTGTGTGACGTAGTATGATAGAACAGAATAGTATGAGGTGCAGCAAGATCCATGAATGTTCTAAAAGGGTTACGGGGTTAGTCAATTCTTCTTAGAATATATTCTCTTAGATAGAACACATGGAGGAGGGGTGGTTACACCTGCAGTGCTACATGGTTGCACGTTTCCTCCTCAAATTTACCCTCTGAAAAGTCCAAACTGAGAGTGAAGAAGGTAGATTTCTTGTCCAAAAAAATCTGCTCCCTGATTGGCTGTACTACTGTGTAGTTCCGCAATTAGTCATCTAGTTAATGAAGTTCCTGAATTTGCACCGACAAGGCTTTATATACAACTTCGTAAAAAGAAAAAAAGGGCCGTCACATACAAATAAAAATACGGATTGGGCACTGATATTCTGGTATCCGGTGATGGGTGGAAGCAGCATCATGGAGAACTCACCCATCACCCCCATCCAATCCAACCATGGCCGGGTTCTCCATCACCTGCCCACCCACCTACCATTCTTCAACCGAGAAAAATCCAGTTGCCACTTTTCAGGACATTAGACTCGTGCCGCCTCATTTATGCGATCTGATACCCTTTCCTTGTTAGCGTTGCGTATTCCGCACAAACTGGTGCTAATCAAGTGCAATAAATAAGCATCATACTCGTACTAAACTGCGTTAGTGTATTGTTACGGAAATTTCAGTTAGGTTGTGAGATTTTCGTCCACATAATGTTGTCGGTGACAGTGGCAGTCCCCATCAGAAAAAGAGGGCTGGTGGCCTCTCCCTTTCCTTTCCTGCATCCTCCCTCATGTGGGCTACAAAATGTTCTTGGTGGTGGCCGTAGCCTGGATCAGCAAACAAAATGCTGATCCACGTCAATCTTTGCTTGAATCACATTTCCAAAGTTATGCCTGATGGGTTTTATCGATTGTTCAGTAGAGATAATAAGTTGGTGTACAAGTTATAGTAACTATTAAGAATGTTCAGAAAGATCAATATCCTCAAAATAATTGAGATACAAGGCCATCTGCTTCAACGCATATTAAAAAAAAATCAGAAGTTGAACAAGAAACTTTGTTATCTTAATGACTACTATTTTACTACCAAATCTTATTCCATTCAGTACCTGCGATACTTACTTCTAACAACTTTTGATTCCTTGGGACCAAGGAAAAACTATATATATGGGCATTAGCACGAATTTATTTTTTCCAACCAACTCGCTATGTACGTACGCAACTCTCCCCTGTACTGGTAGTTACAATGACATGTTGCCTTAGTTTTGCCTTAGTTTCTGCACACAAAGATTTCCAACACATTTTTCATTCTTATTTCAGAATAAGGTGGCCATACAAAATCCAGTGGTGATGAATAACCTTAAGCTTGGTGTTGAAGTTCTCAGCGCTCGTGACCTCGTCCCGAAAGAGCAGGGCACAGCCAATGCCTTCGTCGAGGTCGAGTTTGATGACCAGAGGTTCCGCACAGCCATCAAAGACAACGACCTCAACCCTGTATGGAATGAGCAGTTCTTTTTCAACGTATCTGATCCATCCCGCCTGCAAGAGCTAGATCTTGAGGCATATGTGTACCATGCAAACCGTGCCAGCAATTCCAAGGCTTGCCTTGGTAAGGTCCGCATCTCCGGTACATCCTTTGTCACCCAACCTGACGCCTCACCCCTGCCCTACCCCCTGGAGAAGCGAACAATCTTATCACGTGCACGTGGTGAGCTTGGTCTAAGAGTTTTCCTGACAGATGATCCATCAGTTAGGGTGTCTGCTCCAGGTCCAGAATTTGATTTGTTAAGCACACCCACCACTGCACAGGAGCAGGCAGCAACTAATTCTATTCCAAATCCATTTCAACAGAGCAAACAAGATCAAGTGAGACAATTCCAGCACTTGCCAAGGGAACAGCACCGTCCAGCACCAATGACTGGACAGCAACACCGCTCTGAGAGTTCATATGCAGGCCAGCAACAGAGAACCTTTTCTGCTGTTGAGAGTAAAACTGCAGCTCCTCAGCCTCAGGTGCAAAGGATGTATGCTCCAGGCCCACAGCAGCCTGTTGACTTTCAGCTGAAGGAGACAAGCCCAACACTTGGTGGTGGGCGTGTTATTGGTGGCCGGGTAATTACTAAGGAGAAGCCTGGGGCATATGATCTTGTTGAGAAGATGCAATACCTTTTTGTGCGTGTGGTCAAGGCCCGTGACTTGCCCAACATGGATCTCACTGGTAGTCTAGACCCCTATGTTGAGGTGCATCTTGGAAACTATAAGATGAAAACAAAGTACTTTGAGAAGAACCAGAGGCCTGAATGGGATGTGGTGTTCGCATTCCCTAAGGAAGTCATACAGTCATCAACACTTGATGTTGTTGTGAAGGATAAGGATGTCATCCGGGATGACTATGTGGGCCGGGTTATGATGGATCTGAATGAAGTACCTGTAAGGGTCCCTCCTGACAGCCCACTGGCACCAGAGTGGTACCGTCTTGTGGGCAAGGATGGCATGAGGGACAGAGGAGAGCTGATGCTTGCTGTATGGTATGGAACTCAAGCAGACGAATGCTTCCCAAATGCCATCCATGCAGGATCAACGCCAATTGATTCCCATCTCCACAATTATATCCGTGGAAAGGTTTACCCTGTACCAAGAATGTGGTACGTGAGAGTCAATGTAATTGAGGCACATGATATAATCCCGATGGAGAATCACATACCTGATGTCTTTGTAAAGGTGAAGCTAGGCCACCAATTGTTGAAGACAAAACAAGTTCGCTCACCAACCAGAAACTTTATGTGGAATGAAGAGCTAATGTTTGTTGCAGCAGAACCGTTTGAGGAGGACTTGATCATATCAGTAGAAGACCGTGTTGGACCTAACAAAGATGAGGTGATTGGTGAAGCTATCATACCACTCATAATGCTTCCAAAGCGGGCTGATCACAAGCCAATTAGGCCAGTGTGGTTTGATCTCAGAAGGCCAGGACTGATTGATGTGAACCAGCTAAAAGAAGACAAATTCTATGCAAAGATACACCTTCGTGCTAGCCTTGAAGGTGGTTATCATGTGCTCGATGAGTCCACACAGTATTGCAGTGATCTTAGGCCAACAATGAAACAACTCTGGAAGCCACCAATCGGTTTGCTTGAACTTGGTATTCTAAGTGCAAATGGTCTCAATCCAACAAAAACCAGAAATGAACGGGGGTCATGTGATGCATATTGTGTTGCCAAGTATGGTCAGAAATGGGTGCGAACTCGCACAATAGTTGACAACTTGAATCCTCGCTTTAATGAGCAGTATACATGGGATGTATTTGACCATGGAACAGTAATCACCATTGGCATTTTTGACAACTGCCACTTAAATGGAGACAGCAATCATACTTCCCACGGTCATATGGATAAGCCCATTGGGAAAGTACGAATCCGCCTTTCAACACTTGAAACTGGACGCGTGTACACACACTCATATCCATTGCTTGTCCTACACCCATCAGGAGTGAAAAAGATGGGTGAACTGCACCTTGCTATCAGGTTCTCAGCCACATCGCTGATCAATGTGCTATTTACATACTCTCGGCCCCTCTTGCCCAAGATGCATTATGCACAACCTCTATCAATCGTCCAGCAGGAACTACTGCGCCACCAGGCTGTGCAGCTTGTTGTGCAGCGCCTAGGGCGCATGGAGCCACCAGTTCGAAGAGAAGTTGTTGAGTACATGTCAGACGCCCGCTCTCACCTTTGGAGCATGCGACGGAGCAAAGCTAACTTCTTCCGCCTTATGCAAGTCTTCTCCGGATTCATTGCGGCAGGAAAGTGGTTTGGTGATGTCTGCCAGTGGAAAAACCCACTCACCACTGTGCTGGTTCATGTACTATTTATCATGCTTGTGTTCTATCCAGACCTTATCCTTCCCACAATCTTCCTCTACATGTTCTTGATAGGGCTTTGGAGTTACCGATTCCGGCCACGCTTCCCACCACACATGAACACAAGAATATCTTATGCAGATGTGGCCCATCCAGATGAGCTCGATGAGGAATTTGACACGTTCCCAACAACAAAGAGCTCAGAACTCGTCAGGATGAGGTATGATAGGTTACGTCATGTTGCTGGAAGGATACAGACAGTTGTTGGGGACATTGCCACTCAGGGAGAGAGACTGCAGTCATTGCTGAGCTGGAGGGACCCAAGGGCAACGGCTATGTTCCTGTTATTTTGCTTGATCACTGCAGTTATATTGTACGTTACACCATTCCAAGTGATCGCACTCTGCATCGGGTTCTTCTGGATGAGGCACCCTCGATTTCGCCATAAGGTGCCTTCAGCGCCGGTAAATTTCTTCAGGAGGCTACCTGCAAAGACAGATTCTTTGCTATAAAACGTCTGCATCAATCAGTTACTAGTGATTTCTAATATGCTTTTTTTGTATTTGTTTTGTTGTTGTCCATATATTGTTGTATAATAGGATTAAGTGATACTTAAATGTAACTGTTCCTTCATGTGACAGAACAAAACAAATTTCATTAGATAACTAGAAAATACGCGCGGCGTTGCCACGCTTGTGTTGGATGCCTCCATACTGGTTCTTTTGCTCAGGGCCTCAGGCCAGTGGGACTTAGTAGTGCTAACAAAATTTACATCATGTGGTTGAGTGACTAACAGGCATGTGAGCCTACTGGCAATTTTGAGAAGGCATACAGTTGTTTAAGACTGATGGTAAAATAAAAGGGCTTAAAGTGAATAACAGGTGTGTTTTTACCCTTGGTGAGATATATACACTAAGAACGGGAAAGATGATTTGATCATCTACAGTTATTACAAAACCAAGATGATGTAGTGTACTCCTATATGAAGTTACATGCCGCTGACCAAACCAAAAGTTAATCGAGTACAGTGTGCAATTTCGAGCATTCATGCCCCCAGCATTTTGCAGTAAGTGAACACACAGTACATCATAACAAATTTAACTTTTTGAAATATTCTCTGCATGAATAAGATTTAGCGGAAATATACTTGTGGGTGTCCTAGAAATGAGTTCTCAATCAAACTCTTGCATGTGCGCAATATATGAGCACATTTTATAGAAATACTACAACATAAAAAATTTTAGCTAACATGAGTTGTTCATAAGCATGGGTCAAGCAAGAGTCCATGGTGAATAAAGTGGCTCTTTTTTGTGAATGCATATCTCCAGTCTAAAACGATAATAAACTGTTGCCATTAGATTTATAATGGATGCATAAGCTTGGTAAATGGGCTATAAATAAAACATATACATGTATAACATGAAGAGAAGCATGGCAACGCCGAGTTGTGTTTCTGAGCTTACACTGTGGAAATCTCACCAATAATTAATGCTAAGGATTAGACATTAAGGCAATTGAACGAACATCTTGCATGCAAGCATAGCACTTCCCTGTAGAGCTGAAAAGTGGTAAGAACGGTTGGTTACTGCGATAATCCTTAGAGGTGAGCAAGGATAGAGAAATTGATGGGGGACTGGAGCACGAAGATGAGGAAGATAGGTTACCTGTGGATTTGATGGTGCTTTTGTCCAGTAATGAATTTGTTGAACAGGTAGAGAAGCACAAACTCCAATTGCGCACCGCCGACAAAGCGTGGGGACGAGTTGTGGTCATCACTGCCGAATCCCTGGACGCCGTAGGATCAAGCTCCATTACCAGTGCGGGCGACGGGGCATGGCTGCATTGGTGGTAGGAGAGGCGATGCCAAAAGCAATTGCAGACGAGACCGGCGGGGAGAAGTGAGAATCTCGTGGAGCAGGTAGTCGTCGTCCATCAATGCCGCCACCGATGTCAAGGCCTAGCGCGTACGCCGCATGCCCACCAAGTACGTCGGAGACACGACGGAGGCGATGGGGCACTGCGCTTGCGCGCGTCGCATAGCGGCGGCGGCGCCGTAGCCGGCAGCTGCGGCCTGCGGCTGCTGTATGTTCGTTGTGGAGACCGTGGTGGAAGTGAGGAAGAAGGGGAGGCCAAAGGGGGCACAAGTATGTGGCCGGCAACGTCAAGAAGGCGTAGCGCGCCACGGCTTCTCGACGGCCGGTCTGCGTAACGGCGAGAGCAGAACCTTGCGCTGCGTCGACTGAATCAGGTAGTAATTAGATATTACATGAAGGTCCTAAACGTAAGATGCTCGCAAACAGTGGAAGGACTTGGAGTTATTCCCTGATTCGTGAAGGTCCTAGACGTAATACAGCCAGAGCGTGGAAAAACCGGGATTTATTATAGGCCCCGTTTGACACCGCTTTTCAGCAGCTTCTTGCGGACAGAAGCTCCAAACACATCGCTTTTCTTAATCGCTTCTCCACGCCGGACGGTCCCTCCCCGTCTCTTTTGTACTGCACTGCTCAATCGGCATCCGAGGAGCTTTTTCCAACAGTTGCTGTCTTCCTCTCTCATTCTTTCGTTCCTCCAAAAACAGAGACAAGACCCTAGGGTTTACCCGGTGGCAGCGGCGGCGGCGGTTCGGCTCACCGGTGCTCCTCCCCCACCCTCCTTCCTCGGCCTCAGGTCCCCAAAGGTGCTCCTCCAACCCCATCCCCAACGGAGCTCGGGCGACTCTGTCCACGCCGACCGGAGTCCGGCTCCCTCTTTCTTGATCCTCAAATCTCGCCGGCCCCCGTCGTCCACAAGCTCTCCTAGTCGCAGGCCCTCTCCGTCCTGACTTCCATCAGCCGCTGCGACCAAGCAAGGTGAGGCAATCTAGCCCTTTGACCTAGGAGTGTTTGGACTGAAAAATTGGAACTGCATGCTCTAGATTCAGAGGACGTATGTGAAGTATGGGTCGATCTGTGTTGACAAAGCAAGTAGGAATTCATTCTGACATTGTGTTGAAATAATCTAACCGTAAATTGGGCAGTCAAACAGGTAGCCGTGCATGCATTCCGATAGCAAACTGTGATGCGTACTAGTACTATAGATGATTAGCAATTTTGGCAGTGTTCCAATCAGCTTTTGTGGCTGTGGCCGATTGATTGTGCAACAAGCACGCTTATAGAACAAGCATCACCCTGAACCTCCCAATGCAGTCTAATCTTGGGTCGTTGGTTGTTTTTGTTTCAGGTTTTTGCTTCTACATTTTTTAATTTTGTTTTTGTTTTGGTTTCAGATATTGTGTTGAAATATGTAAAATTTTCAGTCTATTTAAAAAATATAATGTTGTCCCTCTTCTGATAATTTTTGTCATCTAATCTGTGGTCTTGTCTTCCTTGCAAATATGTTCTAATATTTACAATGCAATATACTTGTACTGAGTGTTACAGTTCTGTTATAAACTTTACTGACTATAGACCCAAAACCATGTGTAACTCTAGTACACTCAAAGATGGAAAATGAAGAATTTGTTTATGTTTTAAACTTTCAAAACTTTCATCCTCTGCATTGCTTCAAGCTTTGCCCATTGTTTCACAATCCTAACTATCTGTATATATAAGTAGCAGTATATCAAATAAAACAATTCTTCAGATTTTTGCTCCCTAGTTTGGGGTCTTGTAATGGTATAATCTGGTACCTATTTTCTTTTTAAATTCTTATTTGTTTCTATGCACTTAGTAGATGGCAAAGACAGTAGCATGCAAACTTTGCAAACTGTCACTCATGGGCATTAGGATTAGCATCATACCTCTGCTGTTCTGCTAGCTGTCCTGGTTACTACATTCTTAGCTCCTATCTTGTGTCAAAGTATTTAAATTTTTTGTGTTGTCCCCATGATGATTTTTGCTGCCTAATTTGTGGTCTTGTAATGGTGTATTCTGGTACCTGTTCTTATTATCAGTTTCTATGCACTTAATAGATGGCAAAGGCAACAGCAAAGTGGGACCCATGGGTGCACAAGGTGTGGTTAGAGATTTGTGTTGAAGAAGTTAGAGCTAACAATAGGCCACAACATTGCTTGAATGCTTTAGGTTATGCAAATCTCATCAAGAAGTTCACCGAGCGCACTGAAAGGACCTACACCCGTGATCAACATAAGAATAGGTGGGATACTTTGAAGATGATGTATACACAATATGAACATAAGAGCATCTGGTTTGGGAAGAGATCCTATGACTGGATGCATTGCAGCCAGTGATGAGTGGTGGCAAGAGCAAAACGTGGTGAGTAATTTATCCAGTATTTTAGATTTCTTGTGGCTGTAATATTTGTGATGATGGTGCATGCTAATATTTGCATTTGCTAATTGATTTTAGGCTATGCCAGGCTGTATAGTGTTCAAAACCTCTCCACTTGAGCATGAGGATGAGATTGGGATTGTCTTTGAGAGTATCAGCTACACAAATGAAATCCCATTTGTCCCACGAGGTACTACAACTACTGAAAATTTGCCTGCATATGATGCTGGAAAGGAGGGTGAAGATGGAGGAGACAACAGCACGCCCTCACCTAGTGTTGGCAACAAAATACATGCAGCAATAGGTGGCTCTGGACCTTCTCCAAACCTGAAGAAGGGAAAGAAGACATACAAAGATGGTCTTATGAAGTGCTTGGTTGATGCATATGAGAAAAAAAACTGAGAGTAGAAGATCTTCAGCAACATCTGTTGTGGTTGATCATGTTAGAGAGGAGATAACACAACTCATGGATATAGTCGTAGAATCTGGAGCTAAGGAAGGTAGTGATGACACTACTATGCTACTCAACTGCTAATTAAAAAGGAGTACCGTGACATGTTATGACTCTCCAAGACAGCACCTGGCAGACTTGCATGGCTGAAAAGGACTTGGGAGGATTCAAGGAAGCCTTAGGCCAGTTGGCTAAGAAATTATGTATCCTTTGCGGCATGTAACATGACTATTTTTTTTATGAATGTGAACCATGTACCTAAAAACAATTTCTTATGTTGGAATGCTGTGAACGTGTAATAAAATGTCATTTTCAATTGGTGTGTTTCATTGTCTTATTGTGAGCTGTTGTGGTGAATTGATGTGTTGAAATGTCATGTTGTGAGCTGCTGTGGTGAACCTGATGTGTTCAAATATCATGTTGTGAGCTGTTGTGGTGAATTGGTGTGTTCAAATGTCATGTTCAGTTTGTTCTTATCATATTAGTTTTAGGCTGAACTATTATGCTGAATTAAATGGTGTAATTTTTTGTTTTTTAGATGCGCCATGAGTCAAGTGATGAAGATGATGACTTCCTGGTTGTCTATTGTGCACTGGAATTGATGGGTAGTGTTGAGTCAAGCACAAAGAAGCCTAGGACTCTACCTGCTTTGACAGGACTTTAATGGACTGAGATACAGCTTGCTGATCTGAAGAAGTGTCATGAGTCTTTCAGAATGAGGAGGTCAGTTTTCAATAGTCTCCATACAACACTTGTTAATGATTATGGCTTGCAATCATCTAGGGAAATCTGTAGTAAAGAGGCATTGGCTATGTTTTTGTGTACATTAGGGACACCTCAATCTAACCGCACAGTTAAGAATATATTCTTCCATTCGACAGAAACTAGTAGGAAGTTTTATGAGGTACTAGATTGTGTCATCAAACTTGCTGCTGCTATCATAAAACCCAAAGATTCCCAATTCACCATAGTGCATCCTAGGCTTCAAGAGGAAAGATTTTGGCCTCATTTTAGGGATTGTATTGGTGCTATTGATGGATCACACATATATGTGACTGTCCCATTGACTGAACAACCCAAATATATTGGACAACATGGGTATACTTCTCAAATTATCATGACAGTTTGTAACTTTGATATGCGCTTCACATTTGTTGTCACCAGTTGGCTTGGATCCGTCCATGACACTCGGATATTAAATGATACTCTATTAACTTATAAAGATGATTTTCCACACCCTCCACTTGGAAAGCACTATCTTGTTGATTCGGGATTACCAAACAAAGAAGGTTTCCTTGCACCATACAAGGGTCATCGATACCATTTGGCTGAATTTCAACATGGGCATCCAGTGGGGCTGAAGGAGGTGTTCAACCATGCACATTCATCTCTCAGAAATGTGATTGAGCGTTGCTTTGGAGTACTGAAGATGAAGTGGCGCATTTTATTAAACCTTCCAAGCTTTTCGGTTGAAACTCAAGCAAAAATCTTAGTTGCTTGTATGGCTCTTCACAATTTCATTAGAAAAAGTGCCATAGGTGATGATGGCTTTGACAACTATGAGGATGAAGATATGCTCCTGGCCCTAACAATGAGGCAAGCTTGGAGTAGATGAGGTCAATATGGGTGCATTGCGTGATTCAATTGCGGCTGCTTTGTTTTTGTAAATACTCATTGTATGCATGGAGAGATATTTGGAAATTAAATAGAACAATGGATCTAATTTATATACAATCTGTTTTTATTTGCAGAAAACAATCTATTTATTTGATGGTTAGTCTATTAGTCTAGCTGTGCGTGTATGTAATCCAAGGTTCGGTAATCCTTGTACGTATGAAAATTTTAAATTGGTCCTGTGCCTTGATCAAGAGTTTTATTCAATCACATGATAAAGTAGATGGAACCTGAATTTTACATGGTACATGGAACCTTTTACACTAACAAAATAGCTCAATCGGGCAAGCAAGGAGGAGGCAGAAAATTATATAGTAGATTAATCTTGGTTGCCAAACACTAAAATTTTCTGGACAGCAAATTCTTGCTACAGCTGCTATGGCAAGAAGCCAACTTCTGATCAAAGTGCTTGCCCACACCACTGTACCAAACAGGGCCTAAGCCGTAAGATTGGGTACTTTCCGAAGGACCTGGATGTAAACACTAAGTCGAGATCCGACGGCCATTGTTCATTTGCTGAGAGATCAGGCGGCTACAACACTGTAAGATGATGTTGTGTGGCTCTTGTAAGAAAACTCACGCGTTTTAGACTATTAGAGGTTTATCTTGATTTTTGTAAGTTAAAAACATAAGCAGTAAGCAAACTTCTGTGTAGCACAAACTGTTTATAATACGGTTAATTGGATCCATGCCCATGCTATTTCCACGTTTTTGAAATATGCCCTTATGCACGATCTGGAACCATTTTGACCCACCTGCAGGTTAATGTATTTTCGCATGGATAAAATTGCCTTGCCTTATCCATTTAGGACGCACTGCTCTTTCAAATCGAGCCCCCCTGATTCCATGCACCCGAGGGCCAGAGAGGATTTCTCTAGACATTTGCTTGAATTTGGTTTTTTTGAATTACTTTAGTATTCAGCATCAATGTCACATTGCACTTTAATTTGGGTCCAATATGAAGATTGTGCGGTAAAATTGCCCTTGTAATCAACCTAACAACTGAAGAACTCAGAATGTCTCATTGACTCATCTTGAAGAAGTAGATATCCAAGGATTCAATGGAAAAGATCATGAAATTGATTTGTTGAAAGTGATATTCAGAAGCGCGACAATGCTTAAGAGAGAGACTATGAAATTGACCTCCAAGTTTTTACCAGGTGACATAGGAAGTATGGAAATCCAGAACATTTTAGAGGCACATCCTTCGATAGAATGCAATATTTATTGTTATTCTCGGAGCTAATTTGTGTGGCATAGAATGCTTAACTGCTACTGGAGGCAATATCCTTCCTGTCAAACCTTGATCTAAACTTACACTACCTAGTGGACCTATGACTGTTGTTTGGTGATTTTGTAGTGTGGTCATGATTTCACCATTACTCTTAAAATGTCCATATCAGTAGGATGGGAAATATGTACTTCTGTTCAAGACTAATGGAATGGATCTTACTTATGTCCAGTCTTTTTTGGGTTCTTTACTTCTTCATAACAAAGGCAGACGCCTTTTCTAATGTTTCTTTTCTTTTCAAGGTTGTCTGTCCTTGTAATTGTGCTATTTGCTTATGGAGGAACTAAATTAGCTCTCACGGAACCTACTTGACTCTTGCTTCTTGCTAAATGTCCTCAATGTTGTTCATGTTGCTCCATCAACCTAGTGTAGTATGTATGCAAGTGGCTGGAGCTGCACATGGTCTCATATGCTACATGTATGGCAAACTGTCTGTGAAATTGGTTAAAATTTTTATCCAGAGTTTGCATGTCAGCTCTAAATTTTTTTTGGATACCGGGTCAAACTTTGGTTGCACGTGATTTACAGTTTTTTTTTTCCCTATCTACATTCAGTTATGGATTATTTTCGAGAAACTTGAACAGGAGGTTGGAAATTAATGGACAATGACGGTGGTTTCGACTGAAATCCACGTGAAACATCCTAACAATATTACAATTGATGGATTACAAGATCTAGATCCTGAAACTGAATTCAGTGGAATTAGCAATGACCTTTAGCCATCCCAATAAACCAGTCCATGGTTTAGCTCAGCCTTGCAGCGAGTTCCCGTTATAATTTTGTCTGTTTTTGAATGATATGGTGGATTGGAATTCCGATGGTAGCTGTAGCTTTGTCCTGATCCACGTGAAACATCCAAACAAGTTTGCAATCAAGTGATAATTAGAACTTCCACTTGCATGAGAACATGACCCGTTGAGAATTGGTTAGTCTATTAACAAACTTATATAAAAACGGAATGCATAGACAGTGCCAGCAAGTGGATTGACTTCTTTTGCTTCTTGCTAAAATGTTTTTTTTCCTGAAACTAATCCCACTATTTGGCATCATTCGATTTTCACTTAACCGTTTCATAACAAAAAAGGTTGTAGAAGTCACTGTGGTAATTTTGTTTGCGGGATATTGTCGTTGCCTGTCGGCAAGAAATATTGATTAAGAATAAATGCTGATGCTGTTTTTATTTTTCTCTTTTGTAAACAGAGTGATTCTCAGATGATGTAGTGATTGCACATTCGGTGGACGCCGGCTGGTACGAAACCCAAACGTACTACTTCTTCTGTCCACCGAAGCAGGTCGTTGTAGGCTTAAAAAAATGTCCACAAAAAACAAGTCATCTTGCACCGCTTGGGTTTCACTATGTCATGTCTGCTGAAAAATGTGAGCTTCGGATTGCTTATTTAGGGCCTGTTTAGACAAATAGGCATAGGAACTAAAATTAGGTCCAATAGTTTAGGCCCTAAAATTTTTAGCCCCTGAGGTGTTTGGATTACTAAGCAAAACTTTAGTCCGCTAATGGAATTGACTATTTTACCCTTAGAAAACTCAGTTGTTCAACCTGCATGAAAAATGTAAATATTTCATTTGACATAACTCAAATACATAACTTGATACTGCTACAAATCAAAAATACATAACAAGATGCGGTTTACTCGTACAAGAAGTCAAACACAGTCTACGATCTACGGAACAAGGCATTGGCAATTTGATCACGAAATTCATTCATACTTCGATCTTCGTCCCTTGCGTCACTAATTCTTGTTGGATGTTGACATGACGATACTTCAGGAGGAACATAGTCCTCATCACGATCAACAAGCTCGAAATCTCTGTCTGTAATTTTACTTTGTCGAATAAAATTATGAAGTACCATGCATGCTACAATTATTTTGTTTTGTTTTTTTCATTCGATAACTTGGCACTTTCAATAAAATCCTCCATTTCATCTTCAAAACCCCAAATGCCCTCTCTATTATGTTTCTAAGAGATGAATGAGCAAAATTAAATGTTTCTTTTACACCTTTTACCATTGCCCTGTTTTGAAACTCTAGAAGATGGTACCTTGTTCTTTTGTACGGCGCAAGATAACCCGGACGATTCGGGTACCCAGAATCTACTAGGTAAAACTTACCTACATATGTCAATATTATTGTTAGAAACAAATCCTACAACATGAGAACAAATAGAAATTTACATATACGAACATAAATTACATTATACCTGACGGTGGATGTGGAAACTTGTCTTTATATTTGTGGGTGGCATCATTGAACACTCTCATGTTATGTACTGAACCCGGCCAACCCGCAAGAACAAATGTGAACCTCATGTCGAAGTCACAAACAACTAGCGCATTCTGTGTAGTGAATCCCTTTCGACACATATATTGCACCATCTTATCATGTGGCACAACTATTTGTACATGAGTGCCATCTAATGCTCCTATACAATTGTTAAAGTGTGGAAAGAATCTAGGATTTTACAGCCTACGGTGTAGTGTTCCAAACTGAGGATCCAATGGCTTAATAATGTCAGCAGCTAGCTTGAGAACACATTTCAAAACTTTGTCAAAGTTACGGTGTACTGTCTCTAGCGACCTATGCATTCGGTTCATAGCTTGTCTAACTGACTGGGGAGCTTCAACCATCCAAAGAAACATTCCTAAGGCCTCAACTGAACTACTTTTTTTGGTGGACTTTAGCCCATATGAGTCGACCAATAGGTCATGAAGTCGATCAAATAATGGTCTACTCATTCTGAATATGTTATAGCACTGTGTACTATCTGCTAGATTTCTCATAACCCAGTCATGACCATTTTCAACTACCTTTGTCCTCTTTCCTTTGTGAAAGTAAGTTTCATCGTACATATCAAACATAAGTAGACCATCCATGACTTCCCTTTCATTTTCCTCCTCCACAAATATAAGCTTCAGAAGTTCATCATTACTAGAGTCGGCCTCCGCATTCATATCCTGAGACATCAGTATGCACAACCATATTAGATGATAGTTCCCACTACAAATGTCGATTCAAGCAAAGTAGACAATATGCGCACTACAAAAAACGTAAAACATAATAGGTTCACATCACATGTCAGAAATAGGTCATAAGTTCACTACGCGTATCACAAATACGTAGTAGCTTAGCAACACATATCACAACTACATAATAGGTTCGCATCACATATAGAGACAATAGCCTGGCAACAAAGACACACAAATAGTTCGTAACTTCACAACACATATCTAATTCAAGTTGTGCTGCTTGCAGTATCTCTCCAAGAAGACCCATCGTCCTTCAGGTATAGTAATATTGATGAAAAAATGTCTGGTGCAGTCATCTTTGCAAATTTCTGAAAGAGCATAGTACTCTGCACTTGTTTCTTTCACCCCGCACTCCAAAGCTAAATGTTGAGCTTGCCAAATTGAGGAACTCAACTCAGACTCCTCTATTGCTTTTCTGTGCAAGCTACCTTAAATTACTCATTTCTTTCAGCTGACATCTTAGTGGACATAGTTAAAAAGTCCTTCATCATCTTAACCACTGGGCTTTTGGACTTCTTCCAAAGGACTTTCAGCTGTGGTGCCACTACTACTCGCTCTCTTGTGGGTATTGGAACTCATAGGACTGGGTTGTAAGTCTTCAAATTCAGCATCCTCAGCATCATGTTCCATAGAGTCTCTTTGCTCTTCACTATTGCTTTGCCCTGCTACATAGGAAGAGGAACCGTCCACAGCAACACCCTCGAATATTTCCTTGAGCTCTGGTAGGTACTTAGGAGGCCCCCACCTTAATTTTTTCCATTCCGTATGCTTCTGCACATAGTAAGAAATTAAGTTAGGAATTGCACATTGAATATTAGGCCACCGCTGAATAATTCATTAGCAGAATGAATTACCTCTGTTGCATCTTCCCACTATTGAGGATCTGCAG
This sequence comes from Oropetium thomaeum, assembly GCA_001182835.1. Classification (NCBI taxonomy): domain Eukaryota; kingdom Viridiplantae; phylum Streptophyta; class Magnoliopsida; order Poales; family Poaceae; genus Oropetium; species Oropetium thomaeum. The sequence goes on along the minus strand of LFJQ01000015.1, from coordinate 1,582,055 downwards.
TAGGCCATCCTGTTTCGTCACGTCCTAGTCCGCTATTGGTATGGAGATCTTTGATGAACTGGTATATTTGCTTCAGTTGCCTGATTCAGTTACTGATTTGCTTCCTATCATGCCTCAGGTTTGTTGCACGGTGGTACTTATCTATAATCTGCTTGTACCCTCTAGATGACATAATTCCTTTGTTGTAGTTACCCAAACCAATTTGTTCAATGAGCAACTTACACAACAGTTTGGTATTCTTTTCCGTCCAATCTGCCTTGTCAATTTTGTTCTAAGTAATTCAGCAAACAAATATATAGGTAATTTCAGAACATGGCATGGTACAAATTTCAGATTTGTAAATTAGGAAGCAATAATATACCTGGGGGCTCCTGCGAAGCTCTTCTTCATCGTTGACAGTAGCATCGTCCTCTTCACCACACCGTCCGCCACCGCCAACGCGACCATTTCCACGGTTCACTGATCGAGGAGGCAGGGAAGACATGGCACGACCCCTGGGGGAAATCCGTGGCCTGGGAGCAGCATGGACACATGCGGTGGAAATGCGTTCGAAAGGCTCCGCGCAGCCCCCACCCCTACCAGGAATGGCGCCTCTGCCACCACTGCTGCCAGCCGCGCGTAAGCGGAGGGTATCATTGCAGGTGCGGAGTCGAGGGGGATGGAAGACGGGGGTGACGTCGTTCCCGCCACCTTCATCGCTTGACTGCAGGTACTCTTGGTACGCCGCCAAGTGCGGCCACCTCTTTGATTGGGAGTTGAGGTCAAGTGCCTCCAGCCCAACCTGGGAACCATGCACGGACCTCGATGCCTGATCCAGGCCAGCCTCGTCAGAGAATATGTCGAAGCCGCCGCTGCGGTGCAGCGAGTATGACTGCGGCTGGGAGAACAGATCCCTCGAGCCCTGGCCACCAAAACTGTCCATCTGTGCCGAGGAAAAAGAAGAGGGTGAAGACGGGGGCGTGGCAGAGGGTACAACCGGCACAAGGCCACCGCGTGAAGACGACCGCGGACAGCGGCCAGACTTGAACTTGCGGGCCCTATTCAGACGGGACCTGCTCGTCGGTTGGCGATGGTGGCGGAGGGCGCGTTGCTGGAGGAAGACGACGGGACGACGGTGCTGCGGGAAGAGGGTCGCGGGCGGCGGTCAGCCTGGATCTTGTGCTCGTCGGGTGGGGCCGCACGAGGAGGACGGCGGCTGGCGGCTCTAGGGCTGTGGGTGACGGGCGGAGAGGACGGCCGGCGCGGAGCCTTGTGCTGTGGTGGCACTGCGGGTGGTGGGGGAAGACGATAGGGTTGCGTGCGGGGTGGGGTGGCCGGCGGCGTTGGGCGAGCACGAGGGCGGCCGACGGCGCGCCTCGCGAAGAGGAGGGCAGCCGGCGCGGTGGGGCGGCCGACTGCGCCAAGCGAGCACAAGGTCGGCCGATGACGCGCGTCGCGAATAGGAGGGCGGGCGGCGGGGTGGGGCGGCCGACGGCGCTGGGCGAGCATGAGGGCGGCCGGCGGTGCGCGTCGCGAAGAGGAGGGCGCGTGGCGGGGTGGGGCGGCGGCGCTAGGCGAGCACGAGGTGGCTAGCGCCTCCGGGCCTAGCGGCGCCACGAAAGAGGACGTGGGGCTGCGGGTGACGGGCGAAGAGGACGCCAGGTCCTGCGGGCGCCGCTGCCGGCGGGACGACGAGGGCGGCCAGCGGCGCTAGGTGACGTGAGGGCGAGCGTCGGGGGAGGGGGGGAGGGGGGCGGGAGCACGATCGCCGGTGGCGGGGGCTGGGGATGGGCGATAGGGTTGTGCATGGGTACCCCCGTAATTATTCCTTTTAGCACTTTTTTGGGCCTCTTTCAGGCCTAAAAGTTTTAGCCCGTGGTTTAGCCCATTTGCTCTCTTTTATCCCCTCTGTTTGGAACTTTTGGCCTAAAATAAGGCCTAAAGCTCATAGACTTTCCTTTTGCCATGTGATCCAAACACCCACTTATTCGGTTCGCACTGTTCTGTTATTTATTTTATTTCTCTAGGTACTCTTGCTGAGAAAGGTTTCATCGGATGCGTTTGTCTTTTGCCACCTTTCATAAGTTTGAATCCTGCAACAAGAAGCTTTTGTGGGAGTAAGTGCTAGTACACCAGTTCACGATTTTTCAAAAAAGTACACCAGTTCACATAGTGCCTTCATCCTTTGCCAAAAATTAATATCAAATACAAGGGGTTGACTGTGAATTTTCTGCAGCTTAGCTCCCTCGCTGGCCACCTGCAGGCTACAGCTGCAGAGAGGCGACGACTCGAGGTCGAGGATAAAAAAAACGAAGGCGATGCCGCCAGCGAGACACTACGGATGGGAGCTGCAGCGAAGAAGACGAGTCTCAGCTGACCGCATTGCGCAACGGCGATATCCCCAAGATCCGCTCCCTACGGGACGCTGGTACGAGCGCCCTTCAGGCTCCACGCTGCTTAGTGCGGGTGAAAAGTTCTCACTTTTCGAATTCGATTCTTTGATTGACGCATCGCCTCCCAGGATCATCTTCGGGTGTTAAACATAGCAACCAATCTCTATTCATAGAATGATATGAGCTATTCTTAGAAGGTTATCATCTGTAATTGGAGCTGTGTCTCCTTCCTATTCGCGAGCTATATGCCGCATGTAACCTGCCATGTATTTCATGATCTATATATGAGATGATCTGCTCCATTGAGAGCAGGGAACGCCATTCACATCAACATGGTATCAGAGCCATAATCCTTCTACCCAATGTCGACCACGATTTCTTCAACTTCTTCCTCCTCCTCCCCCTCCACCATCTCTTCTGCCATGACCAGTACTACCTCTACTTCTGTCCCAATCCCCATCCACCATGCCGTTACCATTCGCCTCAACAAATCCAATTATATGCTGTGGCGCGCACAACTTCTCCCATATATGAGAAGCTATAAGTTGCTTGGTACATTGATGGGTCTCTTCCGACACCTCCCAAGCTCGTTGCGGCCTCCATTGCTGCAGGCGCCGTGCAGATCCCCAATCCGGCCTATGACCGGTGGTATGATCAAGACCAGCAACTTCTGAGTGGCCTTATCTCCACCATGACCGAGGATCTTCTCCTCGATGTGGTGTCTGCCGAAACTTCCAAGGAAGTCTATGATACCTTGCAGCGCATGTTCTCCTCTGCCGTGCGCGCTCGAGCTGTCCAGGTTCGCCTTGATCTGGCCACCCTGAAGAAGCGGGACATGTCTGCCAATGACTACTTCTGCAAGATCAAAGCGCTCGCCTTCGAGCTCGCTGCTGCGGCTGCCCCGCTGAGTGATGCTGAGATCATTGCATACCTCCTCGCTGGGCTCGGGTCGGACTACGACTCCTTTGTCACGTCCATGACGACCAAGACCGAAGCTCTCACCCTCGACGACGTCTACGCTTATCTCCTGGCGTTTGAATCCCATCAGGCACTCAGCCACTCTGAGACTCGACTCAACATCAGATCCTCAGCCAATTTTGCTGGTCGCGGCGGTCATCCCCGTGGTCGTGGCCACGGTGTTCCACCTGGACGTGGCCGCGGTCGTGGACCTGCACCGTCCCAGCCGGGTCGCGGTCGTGGATCTCCTTCAAACTACAACACGCCCCACCGCGTGACGTGTCAGATCTGCGGGAAAGCAAATCACACTGCCATCAGATGTTGGTACCGCATGGATGAGTCCTATCAGGAGGAACAGGCGTTCGCTGCTGCTGCCACCACCACTTCCTACAAGATCGACCCGAACTGGTATACTGACACTGGAGCTACCGATCATATCACTAGTGATCTTGATTGCCTAGCCATTCGAGATCAGTACCTTGGTGCTGACACTATTCAAGTCGGCAATGGCGCAGGTTTGCAAATTTTGCATATTGGTTCTTGTTCAATTAATACTGCTACTAGACCTCTTACACTTACAAATGTTCTTCATGTTCCTGATATTGCCAAGCATCTCCTTTCTGTTCATAAATAGCCCGTGATAATCATGTCTTTTTTGAGTTTCATCCCTATCATTTTTTCATCAAGGAAATAACAACGAAGCAAGTACTTCTGGAAGGTAAATGTGAAGCCGGCCTCTACCCCATCAAGCTCTCCGATATTGAGTCCTTCAAACAAGCTCTTCTCCATGTCAAGGTGTCTCCAGATCAGTGGCATGCTCGGTTTGGCCACCCCTCCACTCCAGTCGTTAGGGCCATTTTACGCTTGAATAATCTTCCTTGTACTAAGGAATCGAGTCATCCCATTTGTAATGCTTGTCATTTAGGCAAGAGTCATCAACTCCCATATAATAATGTTATTCATCGTTCTACATCACCTTTAGAAGTTATATTTTCGGATGTTTGGGGTCCTGCCCAAAATCCGTTGGTGGCTACTCTTATTACATTAGCTTCATCGATGATTACAGCAAATTTACTTGGGTTTACTTGATGCATGATAGAACTGAAGTTCAGCGTATCTTCCTGCAATTTCAAGCTCATGTCGAACGCCTCCTTAATGCTAAAATTAAATGTGTTCAATCCGATTGGAGTGGGTAATATCAAAAACTTCACAATCAATTCGATCCCTTGGTATTTCCCATCATGTGTCTTGCCCTCATACTCACCAACAAAATGGTTCGGCCGAGCGTAAACATCGTCACATAGTTGAAACCGGTCTCTCCCTCTTAGCTCATGCATCCATGCCATTAACATTTTGGGATGAAGCATTTGTTACTGCCACATACCTCATAAATCGGCTGCCAACACGTGTTATTGATAATCTATGTCCTCTTGAGCGTTTGTTCAAAGCTCCACCTAATTACACCATGCTTCGCATTTTTGGGTGTGCGTGCTGGCCTAATCTACGACCGTATAATAAACACAAACTCTCTTTTAGGTCCAAAGGGTGTGTGTTCCTTGGGTATAGCTCAAATCACAAAGGCTATAAATGCCTTGACATGGAATCCGGCCGGGTTTACATCTCCCGTGACGTTGTTTTTGATGAGAGCCAATTTCCCTTTGCCACTAATTCCTCCTCCACCGATAATCACCATCCAAACAGTCCACACTTCCCGGATCGTAGTAGTGTTATATTGGGCACTAATCATATGCATTTGTGTCCTGTTAACAACTTGGATGCAGATATATCGAATGTACATGATCCTGGGCACCGACATTCTCTGGCTCCGCGCCAACATTCTCTGACGGCGCATGCACTGCGGCAGATATGCCGGCTGGTGCTGCGGCACCTGATTCTGCCGTCGACAGCGCGACCCAGCAGTCTCTCGACACCTCCCAGGGCGGCTCCGACAGCCGGTCGCCGGGCTCGCCCCTCGAGTCGGTTACCCCGGCGTCACCCCAAGATTCTCCGGCTTCTGGTGTGCAACCGGATGCTGCAGCGCCTGATGCTGCACCGCACCGGTATGGTACTCGCCTCAGCAACAAGATCGTCCAACCCAAAGTGCGCACCGATGGCACCGTGACATACTCGGCAGTCCGCACTGCTGATGATGAACCAACCTGCTATACCAACACCAAGACTCATCCACTTTGGCGACAGGCTATGCATGAAGAATTTCAGGCTCTTCTCAAGAATAAAACATGGCATCTTGTTCCGCCACGTGCCGGTCTCAACATCATTGATTGCAAGTGGATTTTCAAGTTGAAACGCAAAGCGGATGGTTTGATTGATCGCTATAAAGCTCGCTTGGTGGCCAAAGGCTTCAAACAACAGTATGGTGTGGATTATGATGATACTTTCAGCCCGGTTGTGAAGCCTACTACTATTCGTCTTCTTCTTTCACTTGCTGTCTCTCGTGGTTGGTCTCTTTGCCAGATTGATATTCAAAATGCTTTTCTTCATGACCATCTTGATGAGGATGTTTATATGAAACAACCGCCTGGTTTTCTGGACTCCGATCATCCGACTTATTTGTGCAAGCTGGACAAGTCATTATATGGTCTCAAACAAGCGCCAAGGGCATGGTTCTCTCGTCTTAGTGGCAAGTTAATACAGTTGGGATTCACTACCTCAAAAGCTGATGTGTCATTGTTTATATTTAATAGAGGCGGCATTCAGATGTATATTCTCATCTATGTGGATGATATTATCATAGTGAGCTCGTCTTCCCCGGCCACTGATGGCCTCCTCACTCAACTTCAAGCTGAATTTGCGGTAAAGGATCTTGGCACGTTGAGTTACTTTCTTGGTATTGAAGTGCATCCTACTTCCACCGGCCTGGTCTTGACTCAGCATAAATACATCAGTGATATCCTGAAACGCACCAACATGGCATCGTCCAGTCAAGTGTCCACACTAATGCTTCCTACGGATAAATTGGTGTTAACAGGCGGTACACCTCTCTCAACTACTGATGCTACAAACTATAGAAGTGTTGTTGGAGCCCTCCAATATCTTTCTTTGACACGACCAGATATCTCCTTCTGTGTCAACTAGGTATGTCAGTTTCTTTCGGCACCAACAACTGCTCATTGGGCAGCCGTCAAACGCATCCTGTGTTACTTACATGCTACCTCAGACTTGGGACTATGCATCACGAAATCGGATTCCTTCTTCCTCAGCGCATTTTCGGATGCGGATTGGGCCGGCGATCTGGATGACCGGCGCAGCATAGGGGGTTATGCCATCTTCTTTGGCGGCAATCTCATCTCCTGGAGCTCTCGCAAGCAGCCCACTGTCTCTCCCTGAAGCACGGAGGCCGAGTACAAGGCGGTTGCTAACGCTACAGCTGAAGTTATATGGATTCAAGTGTTGCTACGTGAACTTGGCATATCTCAGCATCGACCGCCCAGCTTATGGTGCGACAATCTTGGGGCTACCTATCTGTCAGCCAATCCTGTTTTTCATCGACGCACCAAACATGTGGAAGTCGACTACCACTTTGTCCGGGAGCGTGTTGCATCTCGCCAATTGGAGGTTCGGTTCATATCCTCCAAGGATCAAGTTAAGGACATCATGACTGAGCCACTACCGGTGACTGCATTTTCAAATCTTCAGCGCAATCTGAACTTAGTTGCACACCGTCCAGATTGAGGGGGGTGTTAAACATAGCAACCAATCTCTATTCATAGAATGATATGAGCTATTCTTAGAAGGTTATCATCTGTAATTGGAGCTGTGTCTCCTTCCTATTCGCGAGCTATATGCCGCATGTAACCTGCCATGTATTTTATGATCTATATATATGATGATCTGCTCCATTGAGAGCAGGGAACGCCATTCACATCAACAGGTTGGAGGAGCATTGCCACGGCCGTCAAGGTTCAAAAAAGGTACGCACGGTGGAGCCTGTCTTTGATGCATGCGATCTATCTCTGCGTTCCATCAAATTTGTTGCCGGACTTTCTGTTAAAAAAATGTTCGTCAAGGATTCCGAATGCACTATGGTCTATGGCCATATTAGATACTCCTACCTGCTAGAAAAACTAGAAAGAATTCAGTTCAATTCATTGACTGGATGCTTCACACCATTTTCTCATCGTAGGAATTTGTTTTCCTAGAAATGCTTCTTGAGTTTAGGTGAAGGTTAATCCAAAGGAAGGTGTAGGTGTAGATGTGATTCAGAAAGCAAATCTTCAGAATTCGGATGTGCTATTCATGCATTTGTGGACTGAACCAGAATGAATTCCAACTTGTCTCAGCCTAAACCAATAAGAGATGTGCTCCGGTGGAGCTCTTTAAAAGTTTAGCATGAATCTAAAAGTGGCTATTAGTTTAATTAATCATTTTATTATATAAAACGAGCCAGCTTAAAGCCACGCCGCACATTATCAACGAATCCCGAGTCCACCGGTGACGATTCCTAGCCCCCGCACCTCCAAAGCGCGATGATTTCACGCCGGCGGCTGCGACATGGGCAGCTTGGACATAAAACCGACAGCCTTCTCTGCCTTCCGGCGACGATGCCGCTTCCAGCCATTCAACCCCGAGGACGTCTTCTCCTACCTCCACATAAGGCCGTCGACTTCAATCCGACTACTACAAGTCCGTGGAGTCCATGCCCGAGCTCCCCGACGCCAAGCTGGGGTACCTGTAGGACGAGCTCCTGACCACGACGTCACCGCAACGCACTGAGCGAGCCCAGCTTGTTCGCCTTCTTTCACCGACGACATCTGCGATGAACACCGTCGGGGCACGTGACAGGCGTCCCCACCGCAAGTCGTCGACGACCGAGACAGAGCTGCTCGCGCTCGATTGGCTCGCACAATCCTTACCGACGAGCTTCGAGATTCAAGAACCACACTGGCGCTGGCAATACTCACCACGCTGGTCGCCGTCTGTGACGCCAGGAGCAGGTTGGAAGGCGTTGCCGGGGTCGCCGAGCTCACTCGTCTCCCCGTGTACGCCGCCGCCGACTAGACCCACTCTCCACGTCCTTCAAGGCTTGCCGCCTCACCGCTTCGACCCCTGCTCTGGAGATCATGCAGGCACTTAAACAAGGATGTCCTCACAGCCGCCGGGAATCGTCGCTGGCGTGAGCTCATCACTTTGGAGGAGTGGCAGAATAGTCGCCGGACTCGGGATTCGTCGATACATGCGGCTCGGCTCAAGGCTGTTAGGACGGCTCAGTTTATTTAACAAAATGATTAATTGATATAAATGGCTGCTTTAAGATTCGTGTCGCATTTTAAAATGCTCTACCGGAACAATTCTCAACCAATAAAATGATTTTTTGGGGGAAAACAGGAATAAACCGAAAGCATTAGATATAAACAAAAACCTGTATTTATGTACTTGGTGGTGCGCGAGATGTGCGGTATGTACCTAAAAAGCAAAATTTCACTGCTGTAAACTCATATTTTCATATTGAATGTAATGCATGATGGACGGGAGGGGGCTTCTGCCGCTTCTTGAATTCTAAAAAAAGAGTACTTGCTTCAATTTGAAAGTGGGAATCTGATGATGATTTAAGCACACGCCGCACCAACCAGCGCAGTGGAGCACTGGGTTGTCCCCTTTTTCTTTTGTTTATTATGATTATGTACCTCAACATGGCATTACATTCATGTCTCCAACAAGTTGTGTGTTGGGAATAAAAAAATATCATTTTTTTATCTGTTGAACATGATTCATTGTACTGTGTTGATATTTTGGTTATCTATTTTAAATACATAGATTGTAATTATCATTTATTAATTTTCATATAGCTTGGTTAGTGAAGGTATGCAAGTTTATACTTATGCTTGGTTCCTAATAATAATGAATGCCACGAAGATACTACAAGTTTAGAATTAAGCTTGAGTAGGGAAAATAATTGCTGCAAGTTTATACTTATGTTTGTCTCCTAATGATAGTGAACGGCAGAAGATACCCTCTTTTTCCTAACACATTGGGTTCTTTCCAGAGAAATAGTATTTGAACACCTCCAAGTGAATTGTGATGGAGATGATCGTATCTGAGGTCACAAAACAAGTTATCAATTTCTCTTGTCCATTTAACCACTAATGAAATTGCCAACGTTCTGTGCGTCAAAAATGAGATTAGCAAACTAACAGAAAAACTTCGGAGTATGGAAGCTATCATCAGTGATGCAGAGAAGACAGTAAAGCAATATCAAACCACTAAAGATTGGCTGAAGAAGTTGAAAGAAATCACTTATGAGGCAGAAAACATAATTGACCGGTGTAGAATTGAAAAGGAGAGGCTCCAAATATTACAACTACAGGTGAGGTGATATATTTTCATTTTGGAGACAGCAAATTTGACTAAATATTTTCTCTGAGATTGTAACCGTCTATCTCTACTTGTTTCTTGAAATTCTCTCAACTCTATCGACGTTAGAGAGAATCACACTGCATGCAAAGTTAGAAGTGTAGAACACTACTTAATCGGCTTATCACAGCATTATTTATGTACCGATTAAGATTTATATATATTTCAATAATAGATTGTGCACTGGTAGTGTGTCCTCTTTGTAGAAGGAAAGGATCGGTTGAGCTATCCCAGCACTCATGTGTGGCAATCAACTGATTCCTGAGTTAACTGTAGGCCAAGTGCGTAAGTGTGCAACTCACAGTAATACTATATTAGATTAAGCAGACTGACGTAATTTTTATAGATGTAACTTGGCATAACGTTAATAGTTTCTCTCTTAATTTTGGCTGAGCATTAGACACCATGATAGTTAATGCATCAATTGCTCATTCATTTCTAAGAGAGTAAATTTCCGTACCTGCATGTATTCATTTCATCAGCACATTTCATACCATCTACGATTCTTTTGAGGAATTAAATATTTCCTTCTATGTGCAGGAATGCAACCCTTCATCAGTTTTTAAGTGCTGCAGAGATGTTGCTATTGATTGCAAATTTGCTAATGATATACGTGAACTGAACCAGAAACTGGATGGCATTAAATTGGAGAGTGCCATGCTCCATCTTAATCCATTAAATCCAGTGACGGAAGATCAAACAAAACTGTATCTTGATATTGGTCCAGAATTAGATTCTGATATTGTGGGCAGAGAGGTGGAAAATGACTCTGACAGTCTCATCGAACTACTAAAGAGAAAAGATATTCCTAATCGTCATTTGTTTGCTATTATTGGAACAATTGGAGTTGGCAAGACTACTCTTGCCAGGAAGGTATACCAGAAGGCAGAAGCTATGTTTGACACCAGGGTATGGGTTCATTTCTCCAAAGACTTGCGGCGCCTAGCAATCTGGTCATGATGGGTTCAGTGAAGATGAAACTGCAAGACAACAAGTACGTCTGCGTGAATGGTTACAAGGTAACAAGTTTCTTCTTTCGTTGATGATGTGAGGAAGAACGTTTGGGACAGGCGTCTTGAGATTCCAGCACAACATGGGAAACCTGGCAGCAGAGTACTTCTAACAACCCGGAATGAGCGTGTTGCCAGGAGGATGGGGGCAATTCATCTTCACCGTGTGAAGGGGACGAGGACGACGGTTGGTGGTTACTTCGTACAAGGGCTGTCCTTGATGAGAGCACTGGGGACATGCAAGTCATTGGGAGGCGAATTGTACAAAAATGCAGTGGCCTTCCAATGGCTATAAGGGGTATTGGATGCCATCTGAGGAATGTGCAACCTAAGGAAGATGAGTGGGAGAGGATGTGCTCCAGTAATTTCTGTGGCATTTCTTCAAGGATAAGAAATGCTGTGAATAGGAGCTACCTGGAGTTGCCGTATTACCTGAAAAGATGTTTCCTTTATTGCTCATTATATCCAGAGGGATCTCTGATTGATCGGCAGCGCATCACCCAGCAGTGGATAGCAGAGGGGTTTATTGTGCCTCAGCAGAACACAGCCCAACAGCCACTTGAGGATGAACCTGGAAATTGTTACGAGGAGCTGATAGGAAGGGGCCTTCTTCTGCAAGAAAATGGAGCTTATGGGGCAGAGGGATCAAAGATGCCTCATCTTTTCAGATCATTTGCACTTCTCCAGTCAAAGGATGAAAACTTTACCGGTAATCCTCAAGATATCGGTGATATGATGAAACCATTCCGCTTATCAATTACAGCTGGAAGTGTAGAAGCCATCCGAAGCACTACTAAAAAGCTGAAGAGCATGAGGACAGTCATCCTGTCTGGCAGTCGATTAAATGACAGGGTATTGGGTGATATTTTTCAGAAGTTCACGCACTTAAGAGTTCTAGACCTTCAGGATACACAGATTGAGTGCGTTACTGGAAGTTTGGGAAGGATGACACACCTTAGATATCTTAGCCTTGCAAACACTCAAAAGTTCGAGAAATTCCAGCAGCTATTGAGAATCTAAGGATGCTGCAGTTCTTAACTCTCAAGAATTGCACTCGTCTGTGTGTTCTCCCGGAATCTGTTGGCCTCCTTGTAAACTTGAGAACCCTGGACATCTCAGGAGCTGGACTACATCAGGTGAAATTCAAATTCTCCTTTATGAGAAATCTCAAATGCCTTCAAGGTTTTCTTGTGAGATCTGGTGGTGCAGAAAACAGAAATGGTGGGTCATTTCAAGAACTGAGTTCCTTATCCGACCTGACAAGCCTCCAGATATTGAGGCTAGATAAGATATTAACTCGGGATGATGCAAGACAATCAGCGCTAGAGTCAAAACGTCATCTCAAAGAGCTTGTGTTATGTTGCAACACTAATGATGGAGTAATGGAAACTAGTAGAGCCAGGAATATTAAGGATGTGTTTGAAGCACTCAAACCAGGGCCTTCAATAATCTCTATCAAACTAGATAATTATTATGGCCATGGATTACCATCTTGGCTAGGCCCATCTCATCTACGAGAGCTGCAGCGGCTGACCCTTGATGGTTGTTTGCATTGCCAGGATCTCCCTTCTCTGGGCCAACTGAAATATCGAAAATTCCTAATGATAAGTGGTTCCAGCATGTCAACTTATGTTGGCACTGAGATTCGTGGAATTCCAGATAACAGGGTGGCATTTCCAAGGCTTGAACAGTTTCACATGAGCAAGATGAGCAGCTTAAGTCGCTATCATTTCTTAAAGAGGGAGATATGCCTTTACTCATGAATTTCAGGATTGTTGAGCGCCCAAAGCTGGATTCACTCCCGAGCTGTCTGAAGCATTGTGTGGCATTGACAAACTTGCACATAGAACATGATGATAGCCTGGAAGCGATTGACAACATACCTTCACTTAAAGAACTCGAAATTCGTGAGAACAGTAAGCTGAAGATGATCTCGAACCTCACAAGGCTTGAAGATTTGAAAGTAGTCAATTGCTTACTTTTGGATGTTGTGCAAGATGTCCCTTCACTGCGCACTGTGCTTTTAAATGAAAGGAATTCAGCTGAACTTCCACAATGGTTGCAGCCGGAAAAACCATTTATGCTCAGGAGATTAGAGATCATTGGCACTGAAGTGTCGATAGCTGCTCTTCCGCTACTGCCCCACACTGGTCCGTCATCCAAAATGTTGATCATGTATATGCAAATCTGCCAGATGGCTCCTTCTACTTCTCCTACACTAAAAGCAGTGGCAACATCCAGAGAAGTGTGACGTCTCTTGAGCAATCTTCTTTACGCAGCACGCTGAGCTTCACGATGCCAATTGCTCCACAAGTTACGGACGATTCTGCAGATGAAGCTATAGTCAACAAGGGGCAAATTGGTCAATCCACAAGTCGGCCATGGATGAAGATCGATCATTTATTCACAGTTCTCCTGTTTGTTGCTGCCCACATATTTTTCTTGTCAGCTAAATATTGATCACTGGATAAGCTTCATGGTTGGAGTAACGTAATGCTGCATGTGTCCTTTTCCCTTCTGACGACGTACCTCTTTCTTTTTTTTTTTTTAGGGACGATGTACCTCGTTTTGTTTGCTGATAAAATATTTAAGGACCTTCATTTTCAGTTACACAACTACTTTTATACTCGTCAAGGCTAAGTAGCTTTGTAATAATTATGTTGCACTTTAGGTTTCTAGGATCAGTTGGTCAGTTCGCAGTTTAGGTGTGTATATGCTTCGCTAGGAAATATATATGGTAAATCGAGTTCACTTTGTTATAACAAATCGGGAATATACAAATATGATAGTGTGATATTTATAATTTATCAATAATATGATACTAGTGTTATCCCTCGTAGAGGCTCACTGATAGTAAATCAAGATCACAGTGTAAGCCGACAGTCCACACCAAAATTCAAGACACAAACCAATCCCCATCCCCTATTTTGAAACCTTACTCCGAGCATGGAGGTAAAATGACGGCGATCCTGCACACATTGAGTAGCCGCATTATTAGGGCCCATTTTTTTTGGGCTGGAGATTTTAGCTAAAAAGCTATTTTTTTTCTGGATTTGATTGTTGGATTTTGATATTGACTTTTGTGATAAATATTTAGGCTCCCAACACCCCAAAAGCCATAAAAGCAGTCTCGACAAGCTTTCCAAGTTGTTGTTCATTTCCTTAACTTTTTCATCTTTTAAAACTTGTTTGTTTCAGTCAGCAAAAGCTAAAACAATTACAGCTAGTCTCACTCTAAATGGTACAGATGCGAACTTCAGAAATTATCTGACTAATAGTAAAAGAAAACCATAACCCTTTCAAGAAGAATACAACTGTAGTGCTTCAAACTGAACCATGTCCTTCGAACTTATTTTCTTGGCTAACAACTTCTGTTTGTTGAAAAAACATCTTAAAAGTCCATGAAAAAAAAATTATTCACTTATTCTTATGTTTTACTCCCTCCTGTCATAAAAGTGTCATTCTATATTTAGATCGCACTTATATAAAAATATCAATATTTAGGACATCAAATAAAGTTCCATAAGATTTGCATTGTCATAGATACTGATATAGCTCTCAAAGTCTCAAGGCATGCATCAGCATCACCAGCAGGTCTTCTGCCATAAAAGGTGAAGATAAATGCACACATATTACAGAATGCTGTGACGAACGAGAATAACTTTATGTTCAGGCAATTGATTTGTACATCACCAACTTCACAATCACCTCCACGTTCTGCCACTATTCATACTTGGTATACAGAGCACACACTATGTCCATATGATCATAATCAGATAAGAGAAAATCCTCAGTCAAGAAATACAAGCAGTAGCAAGAAAATTGTTGTGAAAAAGATAAAGAGGGTCTGAACAAGCCATATATCTTTGTATGTCCTATTCTGCAGCAAATAGTAAAGAAGTTGCATAATAATGATAACCGAGACAAGATATGGAATGAGATAGCGTCTCATGGCCCTTTTCATTGTTGATGTCCCGATGACAGGTGCTCTGTGCACCACATTTGGAATGATCCTCTGAAAAGTACTATCGAGTGAAACACTCAGGGTTTCATGAGCAATTCCATCTTGTGACAGAACAGGTGGGCTTCCTCGTTCTCCAATTCCTTGATCAACATGGAAATCAGCAGTGCTCTTTGTGTAAGTGAAGAATGGAGAATAATCAGGTAAGTTTGCATAAATTTTGTTGACGTGACGAATAATTTCCCAGTCTTCTCCATTAGGAAATAATCTTTCAAGCATTTCTGAGGTGCCAACTATACTGAGCGTCTGTAGCATGAAGTCAGTAGTGGCAAACCATTCTGGAAGTTGTCTTAGTTCTCTACCGACAATACGGACATGACTAAGAAGGTGGACTTCATTGATATGCTTCAATCGGGAGCAACTGGTGACTATCAGAACATCAAGTGACGGAAGATTTGAGATTCGTTCGAGTTCATTGCAGGCTTGGAGAATCAATTCTTTGAGTACAAACAAGTTTTCAAGGACCTGCAAACTATCAACATGGTGAAGTTCCATGCTTGTGAGGACTTTGGAATATATGAGCCCAGATGGCAGGTAACACAGTTTAGGACAATTTTTCAGACGAAATTTCACAAGTGATTGCATATCATCAGGTGCAAATCCTGTCCATGATTCAAGGTTTGGCATGTCTCTGAGGTACAACTTCTGTAGCTTAGGAAATGCCGGAATCGAATTTATTCGCTCTTGCTTAATAGTAAGTAACCTGGAACAACCGATTATTGTGACGAACCTAAGTTCAGTTAGCTGACCGAGGTTTGGCATATACTCACAGAATTTGCAATCAATAAGAACAAGGCGCTGGAGGTTTGAGAGATTAGGTAGCCAATCAGGGCAAATTTTTCCATAGTAGCTCACTATTTTGAGAGATTTCAAGCAATCTGGAGATGAAAGCTTATAAAATATGTCTTTAAGTGTTTTTGCATCTTTATCTTGTACTTGAGCATGTCTATCAATTGCTACAACATAGTTCAAGCTCCTTAAGGTGAGACTTCGCTTCCAGTATGTTTCCTTGCATCTTCGAAGAGTATGAGATTCTTTCCAGCTTCAGTATCTGGAGGCTTCTCAATCCATCTAGGAATTTTACATCTTCCAACGGCCAGCCAGTTGGATCATCCTCACAATTGGCTGTACTGTTTACTATGAACCCATGTAGTGTGGAGAGATGTTTCAGATCTACCAAACTTGGTAGGACTTGGTGCAAGCTAGTTCCTCGAAGATCAAGATTTCGTAAATTTTGCAGCTTGCCAATTCCATCTGGAAGAGTATGCAGCCAATTGCAAAATCGGAGACCCAAGAACTGGAGATTTCTAAGACAATCAATGGACTCTGGAAGCTCTTTAATCTGAGTTAGTGAAAGGTTTAACAGCCTACGGTGAATTAGAGATCCTAGTGTTCTTGGAATATACTTAATTTCAGTACCACCAAGGTCCAACACCTGCAAGTATTTAAGGCCCTTAAATAGCTTGTGTAAGCCGTGATTGCCCACTGGGTTCTTGTAGAGAATAACGGTCTTCATGCTTCCCACATTTTCTAGGTCTTCGATGGTGGTCATTAGTCTGCTACTACTAATCCACACATGTCTTATTCTATCAATGGAACTTCCATTAGTATTGGTCTTCAGTTCAAGAGCAACGATTTTATCTTCTGCCCAAAACTGCAAAAAGTATCTGATTTGATCATGCACTGTGCATCTAGTTATGTCATCATTTCCAATTTCATGTTGCAGAAGATTTCTTGATAATAACTCCCTGTAACACTCCTCTGCAGTCTTTTCAAGACTGCAATTATCTTGTTCTTCAATCAAGCCCTCTGAAATCCACAGTTGGCTGACAAACTGCTGCCTGATGACAGAACCTTCAGGGAACAGTGATAAATAAATGAAACACATCTTCAGATGCAATGGCAAATCATGGTAGCCCAAATAAATGGCCCAATTTAAATCATGTGCATCATCTAGAAGGTCCTGGAGAGACCATCCTTCACTTTCATATACTTTTTTCCAAGCCTCTTGGGTTTGTTCCTTTGTTCTTAGGACAGCACCTATAATCTTCACAGCCATTGGAAGCTTGTTACACTTTTGAATAATCAGAATTCCAATATTCCTTAAAGTTTTGTCACAAAGATCCTCATCTAGACAAGCATTACGGCAAAGCAAGGTCCAACAGTCCTGAAAGGTCCATTCCTTTATCTGGTAGATGTAAGCATCCTCAATTTTTGTCGCAACACTTTCATCACGAGTGGTGATCAAAATCCTACTTCCATAACCACAAATATGCCAGTGAGATTCTAGGGAATTCTCACAAATCTGATGACTCTGCACATTGTCAAGTACCATTAAGAACCTCCTTCCTTTGAGAATGGTTGCTAGCATTGCCTCAAGTTGAATCCTATTTTCTTCTCCTCTAGGATTTCCACCAGCAGCTCTTACAATTGCAGACAGTAATACAATATCATTAAAGTCATTGAGGACATTCACCCATACAACAGTACTGAAAGCATTCCTTATGCGATGTTCCCCATGAATTTTCCATGCCAGTGTGGTTTTCCCCATTCCATTAGCCCCAACAATTGTCACAACTTATTTTGCACTCTTCCTATCTGTCAATATATCAATCAATTTACTTTTCTCCTTTTCAATATTACCCAAAGTGTCATCGTCTGGGACCACCTCCCAGGAAAATTCAGACCTTCCACTCTGGACTTCCTCGTTAATTGCTACAAGTTCTAGTTCTGAAGCTTTCTGTAGAATACAATCCATTTTTTCGTTCAGGCTGTTGATCCTGTTTTTAAATGTCTTGTAACGGATCCTGTTGATATTGGATGGTAATGTAAACCATTGTCGAAACTGTTCACATGAAGATAGTATATGTGTGTTAGTAAACCACAAAAAACTTGGTGAAAGGTCTAGTATTTTTCACATAATTTTAGCGTTTGTGTTACACATCTTAATACAACGTATAGCGTTGGTTTTGTTTATAAGGTATTTAAGAGATAATGCAATTAAAGGCTAGTCCCTCAGTCCTCAGTTCATCTAGACAAATGTTAATGGTTTTTCAGAGCACGAGGCATTATTCCCCGGTCCAAGACAAATGCTAATGTTGGAAGTTCAATAATATAATTCAACTGATTTTTTTCTAAAGTTTCGATCTTTTCTTTTAGCTCTGTCAAAAAAAGGGGATGCAAAGGGCGTGCTCACCGATCTCCGGCCTCTCCCGCTGCCACCGGGAGGCATCGGCCGTGGAACGCCGGGAGTCGTCGACGGCGTCGCCGAGCTCGTAGAGCGCGTCCCGGAGGTCGCAAAGCCACTTCCTGGCGCCGGCGTCGCGGCCTTCCCTGGCCTCGGCGTTCGCGGCCAGGCCCTGCACGGCGAAGAGACTTCGCTCCAGCCGCCGCAGTTCGTCCGCTGGGACCCCGGCGCCGTCCGCGAGGAGCGCCGCCACCGAGCGGGTTGCAACCGGCAGAGCCGCGGTCGCGATCATGGCGGCCATGGATCCTGCCTCCGTCTGCGGGCGCGGAGCTGGACTGTCCGTGGACGAGGAAAGGGGAGAAGCTTGGCGCCGGCCTCGGTGAGGTCAACGGCAGACAATTCGAGGTGAGAGCTTGGGGAGATCGTGGCCACCGTCAGCTTACGCCGGCTGCGTCAGCCTGTGTGCAAGTAATGGCTAACCTTTTTTTTTTTCGAGAGAGAAGTAGTAATGGGTAAACAGGCCAAATCAGAAGTCAGAAGCAATAGCCTGGTCAAGAAACTAAAGACAACAGCAAGCAAACTGTTGCCAACATGGTAATCAAACGTTTTCCAACAACAAACGTTTTCCAACAGCATTACTTCCACAAAAATCTTTGATCATGCTCTTAGGGTTTTTGGCATGAGTGTCTATTTTTTTAGAAGTAGCATGTCAAGTATTGCAGATACATTTTCTTTTTCATAAGATTTTGCATAGTAAACATGTTTAACTAGTACTATCTGGTTTGTTGATCATACAATTTTTCACTTTTGCAGGTCTCTTGTACAAGTGACACAGTCAATATAAATTGCAAAGAACATTTGAAGCCTAAGGTTGGAATAATCTTTGATACGCTAGTAGATGTGGAGAAATTTTACAAATTGTATGCACATGAAGCTGGTTTCTCTGTTCGTGTTGGTCAGCATAAGAAGGAAAATGAGGAAATATTAAACAAGCGGTATTATTGTTCAAGGGAAGGGTACAGAAAAGAGGAAGTAAAAAATGTTAGCGATGAATCTGAAAAAAAAAAGACACATAATGTGATGGAAACTAGATGTGGTTGTGCGGCACATATTGTTGTCAAGCTTGACAATGACAAGAAGTATCGGATAGCTTCAGTGGTTGAGGAGCACAACCATGGTTTTGTGTCACCAGATAAGAGGCATTTGCTAAGATCCAACCGTAATGTTAGTGAGAGGGCAAAAAGTACTTTGTTCAATTGTCATAAGGCTAGCATTGGTACCTCACAGGCATATCGACTTCTCCATGTCAGTGAGGGTGGGTTTCAAAATGTTGGGTGCACGCTGAGGGATTTGAAAAATTATTACCGTGACCTCAGAACCAAAATCAAAGATGCAGATGCACAAATGTTTGTGGGGCAGCTTGAGCGAAAGAAGGAAGTAAATCCTGCCTTCTTTTATGACTTCATGGTGGATGAGCAAGGACGACTTGTTCGTGTATTTTGGGCAGATGCTTTATGCAGGAAAAACTATAGTGTTTTTGGTGATGTGGTTTCAGTAGATTCAACATATACCACTAACCAGTATAACATGAAGTTTGTGCCATTCACTGGAGTCAATCATCACTTGCAAAATGTTTTCCTTGGGGCAGCATTCTTAGCAGATGAAAAGGTCGAGTCATATGTGTGGTTGTTTCAGACCCTTCTTAAGGCTATGGGTGGTGTAGCACCTCATCTAATAATAACAGATGAAGATGCGAGCATGAAGGCTGCTATTGCTGACATTCTACCAGATACACATCATAGACTTTGCATGTGGCATATCATGGAAAAGGTACCTGAGAAGGTCGGTCCCTCTATAAGAGCGGATGACAAGTTTTGGGATAGACTAAACAAGTGTGTTTGGGGCTCCGAGAATTCAGATGAATTTGTGTCACAATGGAATTCTATCATAACAGATTTTGATCTCATCGGAAATGATTGGTTTTCCACAAAGTTTTTCATTCGTAAATCATGGATTCCAGCATACTTTATGGACATACCTCTAGCAGGAATCCTTAGGACTACATCACGGTCAGAGAGTGCAAATTCTTTTTTCAATCGTTTCATTCACAGAAAATTGTGCTTCGTTGAGTTCTGGCTAAGGTTTGACACAGCCTTGGAGTGCCAACGCGAAGAGGAGTTGAAAGCCGACAATGCAAGTCTGCACACCACTCCTAAATTGATGACACCATGGCCCATGGAGAAGCAATGTAGTGTAACATATACACATGAAGTTTTCAGTAAGTTTCAGAAAGAAATCGTAGCTGCAAGAGACGATTGCATTATCCAAGGCATTTCAGAGTCTGATGATATAAAATGTGTCACCATCAGCAGCCTATCTGGAAAAGATCGAGTGGTTGAGCTGAACAAGTCAAACATATTTTGTACGTGCTCTTGTAAGTTTCATGAGTCCTATGGCATCCCATGTCGTCATATAATACAAGTGCTTAGAGCCGAGAAGCATAATGAGATACCGTCGACTTATATTATGAAGAGATGGGAGAAAAGATGTAAAAGGTGAGTTTATACAGATGTTTTGTTTTCTATGGTTGCATTATTTTCTATGTGCAATAGTGCTGATCAGATCTTTAATTTCATAGAGAACTGTTCTTCGATGACGAAGGTAACCTTCTAGATGAAAAGGCAAAGGATCCTATGGAGGTGGCAATGCGGAAAAAAATTTCAGATTCACGCAACAAGTTTGAAGATCTTATCCAGATGGCCAAGACTCTGAACAAGGGATGGAGTTTTTATATTCTAGTTTATCCAACCTTGTAGAACCTCTTCAAAAGATCGTTCCTGCTGCTGCACTTAATAAACAGGATGAGTTCGAATCGTTCCTTGGTAGCAAAATTTCACATGAAGTTGAGATACATCCACCAAATGATATCAAGTTCAAGGGACGATGTAAAAGAATTAAGAAGAGCAAGAAGGAGAAGGCATCAAGAAAACGAAAGTGTGGAAAATGCAAGCTTGTAGTGGATCATGATGCACGAAATTGCCCAACAAGCTAGTTTCCATAAGCTGGCAGCACTATTTTGTATTCTAATTATCTTTGTTACCATGCAGTGTGTCATTTTGACTTTGTATTCTAATCACCTTTAACCTGAAGTCTTTGTTATATTTTAAACATTCGATCATCATCCTGTTCATAGTTTGTATTATCTTACACATCCTCGTCGTCGACATGCGTAATCGGCACGCGCCAGGAGCTGCGGCGGCGTGTCGCCGCGTGGATGCCGTTCGTGTACAGCTCCGGGTGCCCCTCGCGTACAGCTCCTGGCGATGACTCGCGGCCGCGCGGCGGAGGACGAACTGGCGGCGGCGACTCTCGTGCAGGATACGAAAGGGCAGGCCTACGTGCGATTCTCGTGCGCGGAAAGCAGAGGAAACGTCATTCTGCTGGAAAGTTTGATCGCTGCGGACGTTTAATTGGAAAATGACCATCATTATCTCTGTTTGCCATCGGATGGACAAGCAGCGGCTTGGATCGAAAGTTTCCATAGTTGCACCACACCTTCGGTTTGCACCAGATACGACGCCCAACTTAATTCAGTGGACGATTCCGTGGCATGACCTCCACACGATAATAGTAGTCAACCATTCAATATTTTTTGCAGCAAATTCTGAGATACATTCCACTACATGGTAGTACTGACAGCAGATCGTTGCATTTTCGAAAGGCCAGGCCAGTTCATCAGTGCAACAGAACCAGATACTGCCATGAAATTTTTGCCGCTAGAGATAGAATTATGGATTGATCGTAATTTTATACTCTTTCACTTGCTCTACATACGTAAATACTTGCTATATTAATTCCTAATTATTACCTTCGTCACCTTTTCAAGGTTTCAAAACGACTTGAACCGGTGGGAACATCACCTTCTACCAAGAACTAGCTTAACTTACGGAACTAGTACGACCATTTCTAGTTCACAATGAACGGTTTGACCGTCAAGATCCTCTCCGTGGGACCATTTGACCTGATTCATCTTTCTCGAAAATCCTAGTGATCCACTCGTCCCAGATCGCCCGGCGTCTGCCGCTGTCAGAGAGCACCGGGGAAGCCTCATCATCAGCTTCAGGGATTATATTTTCGTCATCGAATGTACCATATGCCGATGGCACATTAACATCAGCAACCCCTAGAGCAACTGCACGTCTCAGAGCCGCCTGCTGTTCCTCGTCATGGTCCCTCGTTATGGCGAGCTCATCGTCCATCCTTTGAATGTCTGGGGCTTTTGTGGTCTTCTCATTTTCCAGCATCAACTGAAAGGGTTAAGAACTGTTGTTAATTTCGATGCCATTTGTGCACTCCTGAAATGCTCACTCACCAACAAATACTGTGTTTTCTCAGCCAAAAAACTCTTGAGTTGCAAATTGTTTCTATTAATCATTTCAGAACAATGGTGAAACTGATTGATGCTAAAAGTATCACACCAAATAAGATAGAAAACCCTCCCACATGAGATCATGAAAAGAACAGTAAAAAAAGAAGATCATGAAAAAAATGTCCGTCTTGAAATCTGTCTCACCTAATGTGAAATAGTGATGGCCAGGTTCGACTTGCAACAAACCGTAACCGGTACCACTTTTAAGCGTCACAAGCACATTGTATTAGCTAGCGTGCCGTGGCACAATAGTGAATGAAGGGAACAGAGCAGGACTTACATTCAGTGCCCTTTGGCCTTCTCTTTCAATCCATATAATAGCATGGTCTGATGTCGCATTGCAAGAGAGAATAACGTGATCGAATCGCCCATCCACTGGAACTGCTGTTCTTACAACAGGGGGATATCTTCCACATCTGCAGCAATAAGCAAATTTTTAAGTAAAAAGACTCAAATAGTTGTACGGTTTTCTTAAACTAGGAAACACTACTTTAAGGAAAAAACTTATTATTGATGTTCGTTGCTTCCTTCCTTATTTTAGCAAGACAAACTACTGAGAAAATAGAATAACCTTATGCTGTTAGAATGAAAAACATCAACAAAATAAATAGCAAAAAGATCCGTGGTGAAATATATATTACTTTCTGAAGATGATATATGGATGTGCAGTGTTTTACTTGTAAATTTACGAGGATCAGAATATTTACAGATGCTAAGCAAATAAATACCTGAAAGGTTTCCTATCAACTATGTGGTACAGACGGCCTGGTGCATAGAGGCGCCTTGGATCTCTCAGCATCACACTTTCAGGAATACATGTGTCTATGAGGCACCTTCCAAACAAAAGGCATGGCAAGCTGTACAAAGAGGACTACATCAGGTACCCTGAAAAGATGCAGATCTCATAAACCCCTACACGACGAGTTTCTATGTTGATATGATAATACATAAAAGCAAATCCTATTACCAGAAAAGTGACTTGAAGATGTCTTCCAAAGGAATGTCTGTGCGAGGTAGAAAATCATCCTGTTTATTGGATAGGAACATCAGAAGCAACATAAGCAGATTTCAGTTGGAATTCTTGATCTGATAAACAACTATACAAATGCTTTTTTTTTCTTTCTAAAAACAAACTGGACGGATCGTTACCTGAAGAACAACAGCATTGATTACATCAGCATAACGGACAGCAAGATTGAGCGACATGCACCGGGCAGGGGCCATTGCAAAGCATCGTATCATCTTCCTGTCTATGCCACCCAGCCGCTCCCTATTATGAACTGCCAGCAGGGCCAGCATCGCCACAACACCAGAACCAAGTGAATGCCCAGCAAATGTGAGAGTGTAACCAGGATTCCTTTCCAGAAGGTCCCTCAGAACATCACACTCAGCATCAAACACCCACTCGGCTGCCTTGAGCAAACCATTGTGCACATAGCCACCATCAAACCTCCTCTGGCCAAGCTTGTTATCCAACAGCACAGCGTAGTCACTCTCTTTGGCCATGTTCATGCCCCGGACAGCAAGCACGACATCAGAATGCTGGTGGTCAACATAGAGCAGGTATGTGGGAGCATGACCGTATGTGTCCTCGTATGTCTTCCGGTGGACAACCCACCGTGGCTCCATGCCATAGCCCCCTGAGGGAGCCCATTGTGGATTCTCCAGGTCATCCTCATACACTGAGAGGATAAACCGGCACATTCGGGGCACAGGCTCAAACTCTGTGGCCGACGCAAGCCCCCACGTCTCACTGTCGTAACCACCAGAGTGGAGACACTTCTGCCATGTCCACCGTGCACATGCCAGACAGTACACGCATTCGACAACCGGCAAGCAGCATGCAATTGACATCACAGTTCACCTCAGAATTCCGTTCTGTTATAGTACTGATTAATGAGTATCCTGAAAAGGGGGAAATAAACCAAATGGTTGGGTTGTTCAGAAAGGCTGCACGAAATGATTCCAAATCTAATCAATTAATAACTTCTTCACCCAGATAATGATGAGATCAAGGTTCTAAAATGGAGCGATCAACTGCAAATTAAATCAGGGAAAAACAAAAACCACTACAAATTCAGAGAGGCTGCAGAACGCTGATGGAGAGAGCCCTTTTTTTTTTTGCGAGAACTGGTGGAGAGACTCAAGAATGGAAACATTTAAACATTGAAATGCACCTTTAGAATGCGACAACTGAGCCCCAGCAATTAGCATCAGCACCCAAGCGTATCACTCGCTCAACTGAGGCAAATGCAAAAGGGGGCACTACCAGGAGGTTCCATAGACCGCGGGGGGGGGGGGGGGGGGGGGGGGGGGGGGGGGGGGGGTCGGTCACAGAGGCATCCACACTCCTTGATACCCAACTATACTACTATACTATTCTAATCCTACTGCAAAAGTACACCGACGAATTACTGAAGCAAGAAATTACTCCAAGTTCTGAATGACAGACAGCCAGAACTGAAGGTGTGTATGATGAGGTGAAGGAAATCTCACCCTGAAGAAACCGCGGGAAGGCAGGCATCTGAGACGAGCAGGCGGCGAGATCGAGGCGAGGCAGGGGTAGTACTCGCCGGGAAGCGTCTGCAAGCCCAGCTGCCCTTCTTCGCGGCCAGGTAAAGAGGCAAGAGCTCCTGAAGCAGCGACCGGCGGTTGGAGCGGCTAGTCAACTGACGAAGATGGAGGAGGAAGACAACATGTGTCTGGCTACCTTCTCTACTCTTTTACCCTGATTCCACGTGCCTCTCTTCTTTTCTGACTGCATTTTTTCCCCCAAAACTAAAATAAAT
The DNA here is from genome assembly GCA_001182835.1 of Oropetium thomaeum. Classification (NCBI taxonomy): domain Eukaryota; kingdom Viridiplantae; phylum Streptophyta; class Magnoliopsida; order Poales; family Poaceae; genus Oropetium; species Oropetium thomaeum. The sequence continues at coordinate 1,556,918 of LFJQ01000015.1, read as the reverse complement.
CTCAGGATGCCCTGTTCGACGAACATTAATGAGATTTTTATTTTTTATTGGACAATCCTCTCAACAGATTTTAAGAGTGGCAGCAATTAACATTTGTAAAACTACTCCTACAGCTTTTGAATCTACTTAAAACAATCAACCATTCCTAAAACGCTTCAATGATATTGTGAGCAAAAAGGTTTTTTTCCCTATAAGATTGAATATAATATGACCAGAAAAGGACTTCATATGGTCATGATGTAGTTAAGGTTAACTACTTTCTACTCCTAAATCTTAATAAAATGAGACAATTGCTTATCTAACTCTATTAAAGGTTAATAACCAATTTAACCTCATATTTTAATTTTACTTATTTAACTCTGTTTTTATTACTCTCCATATCATCAAATAGACAATTTCATTGCTTATTTGCCCCTGTTCTTTTAGTAAATGAGGTTATATTAACTATCTAAAGCCTAAGCTCAGAGTCAAATAAGCAAAGTTGATAAACCACAGTAAAATTGGCTCTTAGAGCAACCCAAACGTTGGCAGAATAAGCGAACCGAGCGAGTAAAAGTCGAACCGTGCCCGTTGGCCATATCGAACCATGGCTGTTAGAGGCAAAAGTCGAATTGAGTTATTGGTTGCGAACCATCCTACCCCTGAGCATTAAAATATTATATAGTACAAAGCAACCGTTGCTCTTGTAGGTAGCCTTTTTCGCGCGAATAGTAGCGGACGAGAGAGAAAAAAATTATTTACTCAAAGTGTGGGATCTACTACATTTTTCTATCGGGTGGGACCCACTACATTGGGTGTATCGAACCATTACAAACGTCCGAACCGAACCGTGTGCTTCGGTTCGAACAGATGTTTGCGATGTTCTTAGCCTTCAAAGCAGTTGTTGGACGTGCAATAGCCCTTTTATAAATGCGCTCTTTTACAACAAACAATGGCCCATTGTGAATCATAGCAGTCCCAAGTAGATCTATGAACCGTAAACATTGAGAGAAATGGCTTCTAATTTTTCAAAACACATCCGAAAAAATAAAGAGCACCAAACGTTTATAGTAGCTAATATTCACACGTTTTGTATCACTACCAAAGTAAAAGGAGATAGAAAGAACTGGAAATAGAGATAACCAAACAAATAAAAGTTGAGAAAAGAGCTAGGAAATCTATATTGATGAACTGTTTTGGGTACGTCCTTTGGTTCCAAGCATATCCATAGCATCCAAAGCATTTTATTCCAGTTGGAATGGATCGAGTAAAATGATAAAAAAAAATAACAGTCACGAGAATCGAACTTATGATGGGTGGCCTGGGGTGCCGTGCCTTTACAAGTAGAGCTTTGTTGTGGGCTTAGGGGGTAAGCAATGATATTTAACATTTTTGGTATGAGAGATATTGTCTAAAACGATTTTGTTTTTCGGTCGTAGAGGGAGTACGTTCATAGCCTTCAAATTGAGATCAATTTACAATCGTTTCTATAATCTATATACTCACAAACTTTTCTGTAGTTCATACATAATCCTACCAAAAAACAAGATAAAAAAAACCAAGGATCATACACTGTCCTATCTAAATCTAATGGCTACCAATGTTAATTGAAAGGACCATTAATTTAAATGGATAAAAAAAATTTTACCTCAAAAAAAATCAAAAATAGAATTTTGAGAAGATTATATAAAAAAGAAATAGACCGTGAGTATTACTGTCATTCCCGAGGAGATGGTACCGTTTGGTTCTGAGCCCAGCCAACCTGAATGCCTAGCGACTTGTGCGAATTGCTGACTTTATTTTTCTGGCGATGGACTAATCCATTGGAGAACCCCATTTAAGAAATCATTAAGCGTCAACGAGTTCTTCAATATTTGTAAAGCCTAAATTTATTTTTAATACCTGTTCGGATAGTCTGGCCTAATTGTGGACGACTACCGTCCATGGACGGACGGCCCGCCTTTTATCTGGTGTGCTACCCAAGTACCCATCAACAGCGTTACTTTTTTTTTTCTTAATTGTGAAACATCAAACAGCGTTAGTTGCCTCAGACAGGCCTGCCACTTTCTTATACGCCAACACTCAGAGGTAGACAATCATGGCAGGCACGAAGTTTATCCAGATAATTTAGTATATTATGTCGCTTTGCTTAGAAGCTTAATGAGCGTATGAACCCGGCAATATGGATTAGAACACTGTTCATCGCTCAAGATAACATCAAACTAGCTACTTCAAGGGCCAAGGCATTTGTATGATATTCTCAGAAAGGCTCATCGGTGTCTCGTCATGATTGTAGCTCATTAAAGGGAAAATAAAAACGGGATAGAAAATTAATAAAGGACATGTACTCCCAGCCATGTTATGAATACTTGACTGAGTACATTTTTTAATGTATATACATGATGGTTAGTGAAATTAAATGAGGGAAATAAACGAGGCAGTGGTACTAAAGTTAAGGATCCACATCGATAATTCCTATGCAGTACGTACTGCAGACGATATGATAAATTGATTATCGAATTTTATGCAAGGGGTAGACTGATATATGATGACCTACAGAATTAGTTAGGTGGTATACTGAGTACCTACAGAATTAGTTAGGTGGTATACTGAGTAGGGCTGAATATATATGCAGCATATGATGCTGCCCCCATGAAACAATATTCAGGCATATTCAGTATGCATTTGTCCACTATGAAACAATAATCCATGTATCAACGCGGCAAATTTGTAGGGTGGCTGTCACTTGACTCTCTATGGCACCGGTGCAGAAAAAAAAAATCCTTATTAAGAGGTATACCATCTTATTGAAGAAACGAGAAGACAACAATGCAATGTTGCAACTGAATTTGAACGGAATGCGATACGGCTAGTGCCTAGTATTTAGCACTACCAGTGTTTGCTATTTCCTCTGTACCTCCCACAGCTGGCAAAGCCACAAACTTGCACGACGGATCGAAATTATAAATGCCCGTAATGTGGGGGCAGATTGCTGACTAGCATCCTCGAATCGCCCTATGTCTAGGCAAGCCAGGCAGTGCCTTATTATTGCCCTCTACAGAGTGACACCCATGATCCAAACCACCAAAAGGACTTCAGTTCCTGACCCTTCATCGCCGTTCTTTCTCAGCTCCATCTCTTCCCCTCCTGCAGACCTGCCTAAGGCATCCGTCGACCGTTGACAAGCTCAAGCACAGCAATGAGCGACAACAGTTCTGGGTTCCCGGGCTTCCCCAGCAGCCACAGCTACGACGGGCGCCCGCTGTTCCGCGTCACTTCCTTCTCCGATAGCGGCGACGAGCAGGAGCGTCGTCACGCGCCATCACCGCGAGGGCGCAGCAACAGCCTCAGCCGTACGACGTCCAAGACGACGACGGTAGCAGCGTCGCGCTCACGCCTCTCGCCATCGGTGAGCAGCAAGCTGAGCATGAAGACGAAGCTGCAGCAAGCCATGGACGATGAAAAGTCGATGGAGGACGAAGGTAATAACGGACCTGTGTTTCTTCGTTGTTTTGTTATTCTTCTTTAGTCATTTCTGGTGCTTGACGATGAGCTTTCTGTTCAGAGATGGAGCTGATGAAGGAGAAGTACACCAAGTTGCTGCTAGGGGAGGACATGTCCGGGAGCGGCAAAGGTGTCTGCACCGCTGTGGCAATCTCAAACGCCATCACCAACCTCTACGGTATCTCTCTTGCCAAGATTCCGAAGGATTCCTCTCTCTCTCTGTCAAACTGATTCCTTCTCTGCTTTGTTCATGGCTGCAGCGACTGTGTTCGGAACCTGCAACAGGTTGGAGCCACTGCCGCCTGAGAAGAGATCCATGTGGAACCGGGAGATGGATTGCCTCCTCTCCATCTGCGAATACATCGTCGAATTCTCACCCACGGTGCAGGCCATGCCTGACGGAACCACACACGATGTATGTAATGCTCCATTAACATTCCTAAAAGTTGCAAACACATTCTCGAGAGATCTCCTCTTGGCACGATGTAATGCTGAGGTACAAGTTTGTGATTATTCCACAGGTGATGGCAACCTCACCGAGGTCAGACATTATGATGAACCTTCCAGCTCTTGAAAAGCTGGAAACCATGCTCCTAGTGAGTCCAGATTGCATAATTCTGGAACCTCTAAATAAGTTACCGGATTTGGTAGTAACGATGTATGACTGAAACTGAAATCTTGTTTGCAGGGAATATTGGACAGCTTTGAGAAGCAGTCAGAGTTCTGGTATGCAGACCAGAGGAACCAAACCTTCAACGAAAGCAAGAAGTCATTCCAGCGCAGCGAGGACAAATGGTGGTTACCTGAGCCTTGTGTCCCTGAGTCAGGCCTCTCAGATCGCATGCACCGTGAGTTGCAGCAAAAGAGGGATCAAGCAAGCCAGATCCACAAGATGGCCATGGAGATCAACAGTAGCATCCTCTCTGAAATGCAGGTTCCCCTGTCATACTTGGAGACACTTCCAAAGGTATAACAGTTTAAGTCTTGTCCATGGTTAACATCTGTCAAGAATTTCCACTTACCCATCTAATAGAGATATTCCTATTACTCCACAGAGTGGGAGGGTGGGTGTAGGTGATGCCATATACCGGTATATGTCTTCAGGGGATCAGTTCTCTCCAGAGCACCTCCTAAACTTCCTTAACTTGAGCTCAGAGCATGAGGCACTCGAGATTGCTGACCATGTTGAGGCCGCCATGTATGTATGGCGAAGGAAAGCCAGCACAACACACGTGGTGTCCAAATGGGAGCATGTTACTGAGCTGAATGCTGACGGGGACAAGAATCTGGTCCTTGCAAGTAGGGCCAGGAGCTTACTTCTGTGCTTGAAGCAGAGGTTTCCAGGGCTGTCACAGACAACCCTGGATACAAGCAAGATCCAGTACAACAAGGTGCTCCCTCTGTTCTTTTATGGACATGAAACCAGTTAGTTCAAAACTAAATTATCAGGCATTTTGAATATAAAAGAATGGAAGGAGTAATGGTTAGGGAATATATAGTTACCTCCGTTTTTTTAATTGTTGACACTTTCTAATACAAATTTGTACTAAAAAGCGTCAACAATAAAAAAATGGAGGTAGTAGTAGTTAAACAAGGAAAATGCAAGTTATTAGTGTGTTCTTCTATTTGTTCATCTTCCTAGAAAAGCTTTATGCATTTTCAGTTAAACAAGTATTCAATATATTGTAGAAGAAATCATCATGCATTGTAATACTTACCTTCCTGCATCATCATTTTATCTTACAGGATATTGGGCAAGCAATACTAGAAAGTTATTCAAGAGTGCTGGAAAGTTTGGCCCATAATATAGTCTCATGGATAGATGATGTTCTTACCGCAGATGAAAACGCAAAAAGGGGGCACAAGATCAGAATGCAAAAGCAGGTGTTCAGCCAGATCTCTCCCCAACGCTGAACATGACAAACTGACATAAAAACAAGTCTGTTATTATGTTATGTAGAATTCTTTGTAATTGGCCTCATCAATTTCCTGGAGTGGCGTGTACAACTTTAAATTTGAAATGATGGTTTGGTAGATATAAAATATATGAGATCCTATAGTCTAGGGGACAAACAACTCATGACCACAAACTTGTAGCTTTATTTGTTTGTTGCATAATGCAACCTGTTCACCATAATCAGCACAATAAGCATTTTTACTTCCTTTTACTATGGGGATGCCATGGACTCGGAGTGTTACTGTAATAAAGAACAATAAGTAAGGGTTATGTTGTTCTAAACTGAAGTTGGTTTTTTAAAGAAAAATGCAATAGGTGAAGAATGGCCAGAATCTGTTAGTTGATTTCTCTCTTTCCTCGCTTGCATTTGTTGCTAATTTGTTTGTATATATGTATATATCATCTCTTGACTTCCCGCTTTCTATCACTTATGGAAACTAACTATTTCTGCAATTCCACCAAAGAAACATACCGAGCATCTTCAATTGTAGAACTCTATTTCTAGCTTAGTTCATGAGTGTACATAATAATTGCAAATTTGATCAGTTACAAATACTATCCCAAGCACTACAAATATTTCCCTCGAGCCTGCACAAGCCAGAGCTCCGTGGATCAGGCTACCCATTATGCATCCAATGTCTTGAACTCCGAGTCCCAACACAAAAATTCAAAGCAACAATCATTGTGATGAGAAGGGGGGGAGGGGGGGGGGGGAGGTGGGAGGGCTTACCATCTTTTCTTTATTGCAGTATCCTTCAATAGTCTTCAACCATTTTGTAGAACTCAGCTACCAGGTTGACACTCATACAATCAATTTTACATTTTATCTTAAATACAGAGAAAAGAGGAGTAATTTCATCCATGACAAATTATTAATTTCATGGTACCTTGTCTTCTTTGGAAAGTTACATTACTGCTTTTCAGAAGCAAATTTCTTGATGTTTCATCAAAATACAAAGTGATAATTCTACATCCCAAAAATAAAGCAGTTCGGGTAGCATGGTAGGAACAACGCACTGTTGTCTACAGCAATCGGCTGTCTAAAAGGGTTTACCTGCATCTGTAAAAGAGATGACAAATTCTGAAAACTTTGATTGGCGCTGAGCAGCTAAAGTAAGGAAAGTGACAAGGGCGAATGACATCACATACAGGGACTCTGAGGGGTTGACCAGTTATGGAGCTTATGCAAGAGGATGCTAGATGTGCAGCTTCTTCGCAGAAGTCAGTAAATATTGCAGGAATCCCAGTTCCCTTGATTATCTCCTTCAAATGAAATGAAATATAACCAACAATGAACACCAGTAATCTCGGGCAACATAGCATTATACTGTGAAATTGCAGCGGTCTATCCAAAATTCATGTTAATAAAAAATATATATATTACCATCATACTTCCATGAAATATGAAGAGCATGGTTTTTGCTTGGATTAGAGACTGAAGACCAGTTGATTTCATGAACTTTTTTAGTTTTAATTAAATATCGATTTAGAATATTGAGCAATGATACTTTGGGAAATAACTTTAATTTCAAGTACATGCTTGAAGCATCGAATTAACTTGATTAATAGTATTTGGAGGTTTGGACCAAAATGAGAAGTTGTTAATTAGGAACTAGAAACTTACAATAGTCGGCATCCAACTAGGATATGCAGCCACACCAGCATTTGGGGCTACAATAAGGTGCGGATGTGAATCCTAACAAGAGGAAAAGTATTAGTATAAGTCAATCTTGTATGGAAGAGGAAAGGCAGTTCGATACAGGAACCAGAGCTGCTACGTAATTCACAACCAAAATAACTCGAATATTTTTATAAACAGCTCTAACAGTTATTAGTTTTTGTGAATTATTGTTATTGCATTTTATGGCATGAATCATATCACTACCTAATGAGGTCTAAACATTACAGTAGCTTTGCACAAAAGAAAAACATTACAGTAGTTCTTGTACATCTAAAAATATGAGGCAAAAAAATCTAAGATGATCTGATCACTCTATTTGCCTCACTTCTCTTCTGCTTTTACATTTCTTATCGAAACATGTAACAAAATAGCACTGTAAAGAACTTCCAATAATTTTACGTAGAAAAGAAAGAAATTAAGGTGCATCAATGCGCTATAAAAATCTCAAGAACTTATCAATAAAGCTGGACTTGTATGCCACCTTTGAATACAGAATGACATATTCGATTCCGGACATGTGTACTTAGACAGGATTGGGGCCACAATAGGAGGACTACACATTAATAACAAGCAAAAAGTTAGAGTAGAGTGTAGCAAAAACCTTCACTATATCCCTATATCTCTCATGGTACAACCCTTTCCACAGTTTCAATGTCACTGTATTGCAACTCAAGTCTTCAGAACTAGTAGATGATTTACAACAACAGCTGTCATCAGAACAATGTGCATATCTTGATATGCTTACAACCTCACCATCCCTGTCAGAAAGCATCATATGAGTACATTAAAGGGGCACAAACTCAAAAATTATATAATTTTTTAGCATGTAGTATATAATTGACATGTGGACCTGTTGTTCAATCAAGATGACAACAATAAATGAAACATGGATCACTACAGTTACATCAGCAACAAAAACTATACTTCATTTATTATACCTCAATGAAATTGAGTGGTAAACACAAAATGGAATGGAATGTTGTTAAACTTTCAGGCAAAGAGCAGGAGACACCAAATTGTGGATAACTTTCTCCTTCTGTAACATCAACTAAATCAAAACAGCTTGTGTTGCTAACCTAGATTCGGGAACTGCTGTTCCCACAAGTTCAATGTGAATACGGACACCTGGAAGTAGCGCACGTAGCTCCCCGAACATCGCAAGCTGAAGTAGCTCTTTCTCAGGACCTTCAGATTACAGTAGTTTTGAACATTGAAAAAATCAGTGACTGCTATTGTATTTCAAACAGCTACAAACGGCTATAATTAAGAGAAAGATATTTCATTGTCCTCGGTAATTTATAGAAAAAGTGTACAATGATGGCATGATTAATACATAATAAATGCTATCCAAGTATGTATTTTTTATCATCCATTCTGGCAAACCACCTCGTAAATCCTTCACAAAATATATCTCATGGAATAGCATCTAAAGATATCAATGCCTGCTGGAATCTCCATAATAAAAGTCCTGCGGTGAATCAAACATTTTTCCGAGCAATAATTAATTCATGTACGCAATGCATTTTAATAAAATGCTCACCAATTCACCATACTACATATTAGTCAATTGCATATGTCCAAATGTGACCGGCAACCCTTAGTTAGCAGAAGAAGGTGATCTAATTAAGGCTTTTTCTTGTCAAATTCCAGTATGTGCCAAACAATTTGATTATGTATTCAAGTGTAACATCACATCAAAATTTTGCAAGAAAAGCAAACCATCCATAAATAGCGTAGTATAGAGTAAATTAAGCACCTAATGGCTCTGAAGAGGATCAAACTCCCTTTTTTGGTTAGGTACTGGCCAGTATTTACTAGTGTTTCAAAAGAAAACTATTCCCAAAAATGTTAAAAAGGATTGCGCAAAAGAGAAAAAAAAAGAGTCATTTACTAATGCTGCACGTGAAGAAATACAAGTACTCCAACATAATAAACAGTAGCGCAAAACAGATTTTACCTAAATAGTGAATGCACAGGATGTCCAAGCCTGATCTTGAGGTTTGGAAGTGAGATAGTTGAATGCAATGATATATAGTAAGTGGCTGCAAAATTGATCCCACTGTGGTAATCAAGAAACCAAATAACATGAATCAACAGACACTAGAGATATGAAGCATATTGCTATTTTCAAGTAATCAATAATATCCTGTAAGAGTAAATAAAATTCTAATACCAACGGAAATATATTCTTGTGAAGATGGTTAGCTGTGACTTTAAGGAGATTACAGCACCAGAAGGGGGAAAGCAAAAGGCTGGTTGCGAGAACAAAAGGGTTCAGTTGTTGACAATGTCGAATGTAGGTGAAACTGCAAGAGCAGTTTATCTTGTTAGTTGTATATCTATTAGTCCATTGTATAGGGGGCTTTCTGCATATTTGTACACACCTGACCCTGTATATATTCGGGCCTAGTCCCTCTATAATGAATACAAGTGCTATTCATAACATGGTGTCAGAGCCGGTTTAGGGTTAGTTTTCTCTCTCCAACCCTAGGCATCGTTCCTGGCGTTGCACTTGCGCCAATTTTTCCATTTTTTTTCGGATTCTTCTCCTTGTGGATCCGTTCTCGTGGGGATTTCATCGCCGTCTTCTCCGTCGGAGGCTGCCGTCAAACTTGGGCTGTCGGATCCGGCCGTTGTCGTCGAGTTCCTTCCCGTCGGCCGCTGGTTCTCGGGACGCCGCCGTTTCTTTCGGGTCCGGCCGCCGGGCGTCGTTGCCGCTGCCGCTGGTTCTCGGGCTGCCGCCGTCTCTTTCGGGTCAGGCCGCCGGGCGTCGTCGCCGCCGCTCCGAGCCTCACGCAAGGCCGCGCCGCCATCCCTCTGTCGGGCGCCGCCGCTTCGCGGGATCGGGTCGCCGTCGCGGTTCCCGGCTCGGGTCGTCGTCGCCGTTCCCTGCTCGGGTCGCCGCCGCCGCCGCCGCTGTCTCTCTCCAGGCCGCTGCCGCCGGTTCGTGGCCTCCGTCTCTGTTTTTCGGTTTGTTTTCCTTGCCCTCTGTGCTCTCACGTGAGTTAGGGTTTGGGTTAAAAAAAAAAAAAAAAAAAAAGAGGACTACCTTTTCCTGTTTTATTTTCTTTGCGGACATTTGTGGCTGACCTTTAGTCGCCGCCGCCGTTTTTATTCAGGAGGTAGGGTACTCGTAAGGAAAAAAAATAAAAAAAAAGAGGACTACCTTTTCCTGTTTTATTTTCTTTGCGGACATTTGTGGCTGACCTTTAGTCGCCGCCGCCGTTTTCATTCAGGAGGTAGGGTACTCGTAAAAGAATTAAAAAAAAAAAAAATCTGCTCGCGCCGCTTTCTTTCCGCTGCTCTTGCTGTTCGTTGTGTCATTCTCATGGCACTCTCTTCGTCCTCCCCGTCGTCATCGTCTGTTGTATCTTCAGTGCCTCAGTGTCCGGTGATTTTTGATGGCACGAACTATCGTGACTGGGTGCCTCGCATGCGTCTGCACATGCGGGGCTTGCGCGTTTGGGAGTTTCTCACTGGTGATCTTCGTTGTCCGTCTCGCCCTACTCTTCCAACGCTTGTGATTCCAGAGAAGGCTACAGCTGATGAGAAGAAGAAATTGACAGATGCGTATGATGATCGTTATGCTACTTTTGAGTCTGAGTTTGCTGCTTATCAGGCTTGGGTGAATGAGGATGCTCGTGCTTCTGCTATTCTTGTTGCTAGTATGGAGGAGCGTTTTTCTGCTGATATTCTTGAGCTCGACACTGCAGCTAAGATGTGGACTTTTCTCCGTACTCGATATGCGCCTACTGGTCAGTCTACCTATCTTGCGGCTATACGTCAGGAGCAGTTGCTACGTCAGGGGGATGCGACTGTGGATGAGTTCTTTGATCAGATGTCTGTTGTTTGGCGTCAGTTGGATTCTCTCTGTCCTCAGTTAGCTTCTAGCACATGTGCCTCCTGCAAAGCCCAAGAGGATGCCCTTGCTCTACGCCGCACCTACGACTTCCTGACTCGGCTTCGTGATGAGTTTGAGCCTCTTCGTGCTCAGTTGCTTGCTCGTCATCCTTGTGTTCCGTTGATGGAGGCTCTCACTGCTATTCGTAATGAAGAGATGCGTCTTCGTGCTGCCGGTTTGTTGCAGACTTCTTCTGTTTTGGCTGCTCGTTCTGCTCCTCGCACCACCTCTCCACCACAGGTGCCTTCTTCTAAGGTGTCTTCTACGAGTGGAGGGGGTGGTGGTTTGCACTGTGCTTACTGTGGAAAGGATGGACATGTGGAGGCTTATTGTTTTCGGAAGAAAAAGGAGAAGGCTCGTGCTCGCCGCTCTTCACAGGGTGCTGGTAGTTCTGATACTGGAGGCTCTCAGAGGAGTTCAGCTGGTTCTGATGCACAGGAGATCGTCAGGTTGCTCAGTCGCCTTGTTGCCTCGTCGTCCTCAGGCGCTGCTGGTTCTGTGACACTACCCGCTGCACTTACAGGTTCTGCTACTGCTTCTCAGTCTTTCACTGAGGGACCACCATCTACTTCTGCTTCAGGTACTCCATGGGTTCTTGATTCTGGTGCTTCTTTTCATATGACTCCTGATCGAACCCATCTTGCTTCTATTTGTCCTTCTTCCTGTTCCTCTACTGTTTACACAGCCGATGGATCTCCTCTCTCTGTTTTAGGTCGAGGCACTCTTTTATCTAACTCTTTTTCTGTTCCAAATGTGTCATACGTTCCCGATCTGACCATGCAGCTCATGTCGGCTGGCCAAATTACTGATCATGATTGTCGTGTTATTCTTGATCCTGACTTCTGTTATGTTCAGGATCGTCGCACGGATCGTCTGGTTGGTTTTGGCCCTCGTCGTCATGATTCACAGCGTCTTTGGGAGCTTGACTGGCTTCGTCTTCCTTCCGCTGCGCGTGCTAGTCTTGTTGGCTCTGCTTTGGCTGCTTCGTCCACCTCGTCGTTTGCTCAGTGGCATCATCGTCTTGGTCACATCAGTGGCTCGCGTCTTTCTAGTTTGATTACTCGTGGTCTTTTAGGTTCAGTTTCCGGTCGTCATGAGTCTTTACATCAGTGTCAGGGTTGTCGATTAGGGAAGCAGACACAGTTACCCTATCATTCTAGTGCGTCGGTGTCGCAGCGTCCTTTTGATCTTGTTCACTCTGATGTATGGGGTCCGGCTCCCTTTGTTTCCAAAGGGGGTCATAAATATTATATCATTTTTATAGATGACTTTTCGCGCCACACGTGGATTTATTTCATGAAACATCGGAGTGAGGCCTTGTCTATCTACCGGACTTTTGCTGCTATGGTTCGCACTCATTTTAACACTCCTATTCGTGTTTTTCGTGCTGACTCTGCAGGAGAGTACCTCTCTGCCGCTCTTCGCCAGGTTCTTTCTGAGCAAGGTACTCTTGCTCAGTTTTCTTGTCCTGGTGCTCATGCTCAAAATGGTGTAGCCGAGCGCAAGCATCGTCATCTTCTTGAGACAGCTCGCGCTCTTATGCTAGCTTCCTCTGTTCCCCCTCATTTTTGGGCTGAGGCTGTTTCCACTGCCACTTATTTGATTAATATTCAGCCTACATCAGCACTTCAGGGAGGGATTCCTTTTGAGCATCTTTGTGGCAAGACGCCGGATTACTCCAGCCTTCGCCTTTTTGGCTGTGTCTGCTACGTGCTGCTGGCACCTCGTGAGCGCACGAAGCTGACCGCTCAGTCCGCTGAGTGTATTTTTCTAGGGTATAGTGCTGAACACAAAGGGTATCGTTGTTGGGACCCTGTTGCTCATAGGATGCGGACTTCTAGGGATGTTGTTTTTGATGAGACTCGTCCCTTCTATCCTCGTCCTTCCTCTGATGCATCTCATACATCTTTAGTCGAGCCACTGTCTTTTATGACTTTTCCTGATACTGTTAGTGTTCCTACAAACCCTTTTTCCTTTGTACCTTCTCCTATGGTACCACCTGTGTTTTCTTCCTTAGAGTCTTCTCCTGTGGTTCCTCATTATACCACGAAGCCTCCGGTGACACAGGTCTATACACGGCGCGTTACGGATGGTTCTGCTACACCACCGTCGCCTGATGTTCCATCTTCTGATAATGAACCATCGTCGCCTGCTGTTCCATCTACTTCCGATGCGTCGCCTCATTAGGAGACTCCTCTCCTAGTGAGCCATCCTCTCCTGCTGAGGATTCTTCACCTGAGCCGCTTTTAGGACGTGGTCATCGTATTCGTCGGCCTCCTGATCGGTATAATCCTTCTGCTGCTACCGTTCTTTCTGAGCCATGTTCGTACCGTGATGCCATTCATCATCAGGAATGGCAACATGCGATGGCTGAGGAGATTGCTGCTCTTGAGCGTACCGGTATGTGGGATCTTGTTCCGTGCCCCTCACATGTTCGTCCCATTACATGTAAGTGGGTTTATAAGGTCAAGACCCGTTCTGATGGTTCTTTAGAGCGCTATAAGGCTCGCCTTGTGGCTCGTGGTTTTCAGCAAGAGTACGGTCGTGACTATGACGAGACTTTTGCCCCTGTTGCTCACATGACCACTGTACGTACTCTCCTTGCTGTGGCTTCTACTCGTGAGTGGTCCATCTCTCAGCTTGATGTCAAGAATGCCTTTCTTAATGGTGAGTTGCGTGAGGAGGTTTATATGCAGCCACCACCGGGGTATTCTGTGCCTGAGGGTATGGTTTGTCGTCTTCGCCGCTCTCTCTATGGCCTCAAGCAGGCTCCTCGTGCTTGGTTTCAGCGTTTTGCTTCTGTGGTCATTGCTGCTGGCTTTACTGCCAGCAATCATGATCCAGCGCTGTTTGTGCACACTTCCACTCGTGGTCGGACGCTTCTCCTTCTGTATGTTGATGACATGATCATCACTGGAGATGATTCTGAGTATATTGCATTCGTCAAAACACGTCTTAGTGAGCAGTTTCTTATGTCTGATTTGGGTCCTATGCGTTATTTTCTAGGGATTGAGGTCACTTCTACATCTAAGGGTTTCTTTTTATCCCAAGAAAAATATGTTCAGGACCTTCTTGATCGTGCTGCTCTTACTGATCATCGTGTTGTTGCGACTCCCATAGAGCTTAATGTTCACCTTCTTGCCTCCGATGGTGTTCCCCTTGATGATCCTACTCGTTATCGTCATATTGTTGGGAGTCTTGTATACCTTGGTGTCACCCGTCCTGACATTTCCTATGCTGTGCATATCCTGAGTCAGTTTGTTTCTGCACCCACTAGTGTTCACTATAGTCACCTTCTTCGTGTCTTACGCTATCTTCGTAGTACTATATCTCGTCGTCTTTTTTTTCCTCGGTCTAGCTCTTTGCAGCTTCAAGCTTATTCTGATGCTACTTGGGCTAGCGATCCTTCTGATCGTCGCTCTCTTTCTGCTTTTTGTGTTTTTCTTGGTGGTTCCCTCATTGCTTGGAAGACTAAGAAGCAGACAGCGGTATCTCGTTCGAGTGCAGAGGCTGAGTTACGGGCTATGGCTCTTGTGACAGCGGAGGTTACTTGGTTACGATGGTTACTTGAGGATTTTGGTGTTTCTGTTTCAGCGCCGACTCCTCTTTTGTCTGACAGTACAGGTGCTATCAGTATTGCTCGTGAACCGGTGAAGCATGATCTTGTTAAACATATTGGTGTTGATGCTTCTTATACACGTGCACAGGTTCAGGATGGTGTTATTGCTCTTCGATATGTGCCTTCAGAGTTGCAGTTGGCTGATTTTCTTACAAAGGCACAGACTCGAGCTCAGCATGATTTTTATCTCTCCAAACTCAGTGTTATTGATCCACCATGAGTTTGAGGGGGGGTGTTAGTTGTATATCTATTAGTCCATTGTATAGGGGGCTTTCTGCATATTTGTACACACCTGACCCTGTATATATTCGGGCCTAGTCCCTCTATAATGAATACAAGTGCTATTCATAACATATCTTCCTTTCTCAATAGATTACACAGCCCTCCCTATAGGACTAATAAAATAGATTGTTTTGTGTCCTAATTAAGCATAACTCTTATTTTAAGTAAAAACATCAACTATATTCATGTCCTGATTATCATGGATTTCTTGTCATACGGGCACTATATTGTCCTGCTATATAGTCCTGCAGCGGCCAATTGTGATATTTCCATGATAATATGGACTTGCATATTATACCAAATGGTGCCCACTCTTAAAATGATAAAGTTGTTGATATGAACGTAGCAGACTACAAAAGGAAGGATGTTAAAATGAGCCCAGCCATATCCTCATTCGTGATCGAGGAAGAATCCAAAGCATATTCAGGGCATAGAGCTCATTCAAATTGGATTAACTAGGATGGATACTGATCTTTAAAACTAATATTTCATAATGTGTTAGAATTCACATACCCAATGAAGTAAAATTGCAACGGGTGAATCCAAAGGAAGGGATCTCCAATGATAGTACTCTTCCCAACTTGACAAGGATATGGGAACAGGATTCTTGGGCTCTGATATTTGCCACAGAAAAAACAAAAGTGACAACTTTAATTGCAGTGGGATAAATATACATCTGAAAACATCACTACGCCAAGTAATGCACCTGTACAAGGGCAGAGGGAGCTTCTCAAGTTCCATTCAGCTGCATCACTGTTTCATATTCAGAGACAGGATGAAAAATTCCAAGACTTGCTGAGATTAAATAATGGAAAATCCATGCAAAAAATGTGTTTAATGAGACATCTAAATACTCGAAAGGGAATGCCTATGACTGCTGTCTATGCTTTATAATAAGGTGGATAAGAGAGTAGCATAGTCACAAATTAATATTATTCATATTCGTCCATATGATGGTATAAGTTATGAGAAATGCATTATGTCTCCAGTTGAAATTCCCTAATCTAAAACAACTTATCACTTGAAAAACAGTTAAGGTGAAAATGTGAAACTGAACTTAGGCATAAGGGATATCTTCCAATAAAAATAAAATAAAAAGTTTCACAGCAGTATTGTGTCACTTTGCTACAAAGTTTAAAAACATGTATAGATGTCATATGATACTAAGATATCATTTGACTACTAAGTTGTTCATGCTCATAGTTAGGTTTGTTTCCCTATAGGCTTAGACATGCAAGAGCGTACATTGATACCATGCTGAATATCAGATCAAATCGTATGATCATGAGTAAAATATCTCTAGCAAAAGAATAAATAGGAAAGGTAAAAAATCAAAATAAATGAACTGATAGAAATAATAATGGTGTTTAAGGTTTGAGAAAAAAAGGAAACCTTAAGTCCCCCAGCAAAGCAACCTCAGGCTCAGGGCCACAGATGCATTCTGGTTTCCATAGTCCTTTCTGATGAAGTTTCATTGACAGTAAAAAGAAGCACCTTGATGGGATCGAATGGTTCTAAAGCAAGAAAACTTGTGAGGACCACAGATTCACTAAAACATACGTTCCTAGGTGACTAGGTCTGCATCTAACATGTTTGAAGGAATACAATGCTATGCATTACTTCACATGCAGAAAACACATATCACCAAAGATAAAGTCAGGAAACTACCTGTGCAGGAGACTCCATGGAAAATGTGAACGGAAATTGGCTCAGCATTTCCACGCGGCTCATCTGTTTCGCAAATCTTTCACATTCTTCTTTGTGAACTCTCCAATGTAAGATCTAAAAAGATCTGAATATTATAATGTGGCAAAAGTACAGAAGACAAATGTAAAAGAAGAAGAAAAATATACTTGAAACAACAGTGCTAACTCTGACCCTAAAAACATTTAGAGTTAAATAAATCAAGGATAATATATTCACTAACTAACAGCACACAACTGCACAAGAAAATAATTTCTGGTAAAATGCTATAGCCTAATCAATACTACTCATACTCAGTAGCTACAGACAAGGTATCGTTATTCAAACAGCACTCGTTATTTACTCCGTACATAGGCCACTAAATCTGTTTAACACAAGCGCCAGAACCTGTGTGCTAGACATCCAAACTACAGAACGCAAAATGAAAATTCTACCTAGGCCATCTGTGGTTAATTCAAAACAAGCGCACCACTACAGTGATGCTCGCAGGCATCCAACACTCTAGGGATACTCGGTCAGTGCTTTTTTCTTTTTTTTGCCGAAACGTATTACAACGTGCTGCCGCACAAAACATGACCCATCCATCACCCACTCTAATCTCCAGAATTTTGTCCTCAACCAACAAAAGCCCCAACTCAAAACGCTCCTTAGCTTCGATGTATACAGGGCGTTATCTTTCGATTTGGTTTCCGAAGACATGCCTACAACCATTTTGGGAGCTCAGGAGATACCTGGTGGGCGCGGGAGCAGTAGGCAACAGCCCCGCAACTTCCGCACCGCCGACGGACGCCGTCGCCGGCGCACGGCTCCGCGGCAAACCCCCTCGCCGCGCACTCCATGGCCGCCGCAACTGCCACGCCCCTGTTTCCGCTTGGCGACGTCGCAGAGGCGGAACACGATGACCTTTCTCGGGCCGATAGACGAAAACCGGTGCTGTACCGCCCATTAAGCCCATATTCATGAACTAGCAATTGAGGCCCAATTTAAGTGATTCGCAGATCTTTTGGATGTTCGGCCTCCCCCGGGCGGAGGCTTCAAACTTCATCGTCGGACACTTCGAGTGACGGCGCGCACTCTTCTTTTCTTTTTTTTTTTCTTTTTTTTTTTTTTGCGCACACTCTTTCGATCTGCCTTCTAATGAAAAACTTTGTACTAGTTCTTAAATGCTAGTATGATTCTAAATTTTTTATTTATCTTTTTCAACGCTCAACATTTTTTTCTTAACTCTTTCATGCTATTTTCAGTGGTGTCTGAGATAATATAGAAGGAATTATCACTTAAGTTTTCTTAGACAGAGTAGAGTTTGGATTATAAGGTGAAGCTTCATGGAATTAGAGGTATATGAAGAATGAGAGTTTTACATATATTAGTTCCAATTTTGACACTATAAGTTACATATGTGTCTCTTAAAAGTCATTGTAATGTTCAATATTTACATCTGACCAAAAGAAATTCATATCCCTATTGTTTTATGGTGTTGAATCCATAATTTATATTCACAACTACTCAGTTTATTTTTTAGTTCTTATTATTTGGATAATATAACAATTTTAGTTTAAAAATGAACTAAAGTTTTTATAACCAAAACAATTTTAAAATAGAGGTAGTATGTGAAATTAAATTTGCTAAAAAAAACATTCGGAGCGTATTGTACCCTGAAAATGAAAAGAAGGAAATGAAAAAGGCAGAAAAAGAAAAAAACTGGCTGCCTCGCAGCGTCGCTTGTCGTCTTCTCCAGCTTTCGCTGCTTTTGACTACTGTCTCCCACTCAGCAACACTGGCCTCTGCCACCCGAGCAGCAACAGCAACAGCACTACCAGTCTACCACTCCCATCCGAGACCAAGAGGGAGAGGCAGCCGCTAGGCAGCAATACGGTTCCCGTTCCCCTCTTCACCGGCGGGACGCCTCGGCCTCACCGCATCAACCTTCCGCCTCCGCGAGCTGCCGAGCTCTGGTATGTTAGCTACCCCACCTGGCGCCTCCCTCTTCCTTTCTCCTCTAGCGAATGCGAATCTGTGGCTTCCTCACTGTCAACGCTTTTCCTGCCATGGAAGCTAGCCGCTAAACCCTAGCCGTGCGCGGCGGTAGCACACTCGATGTGTTCGACGAGGGCAGCGGGAAGTATCCGTGCAACATAGCGCTGAGCCCTATCTCTTTCGGTATTCTGATGCGTTTTTTTTTTCTTGGATGATGTAATGACATATTGATGGCTTGATGCGTGGCACTAAGGCGTGCGTGCTATTCTTATGTCTCGCTACTCTTTGCCAGATTCGACTCCGATGGCGGAGGCGACGCCGCGCGCCGAGATACCGCCGTCTTGGGCGGAGATCCCGCTGGACCTGGCGGGCCAGATTCTCCGTGTCCTCCCGGCCCAGGGGGACCGCGTCCGTTTCACCGCCGTCTGCCCGCAGTGGCGTGCCGCCGGGCGGCAGCTCCGTCTCCCCCCGCCATTGCCGGTCCTCGCGCTTCCGAACGGCACCTTCTACAGTCTCCCCGACGGCAAGCCTCTCCGTTTCCCTGGCCTCGACTGCGCCGGCTTCAAGAACGCCTGTGGCAGCTGGCTTGTCTTCTGCCGTGACGACGGCTGCTTCTTGATCAATCCTTTCTCCGGTGCCACTTTGACGCTGCCTGCTCTGTCTCGTGTTCGGCTCATTCCCCCAGATGCAGTTGCTAGATATGTCAGGCTTGGGATCGTGAGCTTGTTCTACCCGTATGCCACTTGGATGCATATCATTGACCCCAAAATGACCCCAGTTATGAACAAGCTAATCTTGTGCTCACCAAACCTCGTTGCTGCATTCATCGGCAGTACAATGGCCAACGCTGGACAGAACAGTCAGATTCTTGTGTGCAAGCCAGGGGCTTTCTCATGGTCAGTGCGTGCGAATGACAAGTGCATGTTGTTTGAAGACATGGCATTCTATCAGGGAAAGCTTTACGCCATTGCTAGGGATGAGAACCTCCTTGCCGTCAACATCAGCGAAGACCCAAGCACTGGCGACCCAGAGGTCTCCCAAATCGAGCAGGTCATTGCAGGTGATCCCATTGATGCAGACCTCGGCACTGTTGTGAAAAAGAAGCTCTATCTAGTCGAATCATGTGGCACATTGCTGATGGTGCGCAGGAAGATTTGCTGCAAAGAGACAGATTTGGGACTGGTGGCTGAAAGGAGTGAGTTTGAGGTGTTCAAGGCAGACTTGAAACAGTCACAGTGGGTGAATGTGACAACCCTGGGAGATGACCAGATGCTTTTCCTGGGACGGCCATGCTCCCGGGCTGTCGCAGCATCTCAGTACAGGATTTCAGGCAACCAGATCTTCTTCCTGGATGATGTCATGGAGAATGCCCTGGAGGGGTACACATTTGATGAAGATATCACTTCTGCCACCGCCTACGACATGAGAACCGGCGAGGTGTCCTCCCCTTTGCCGATGGTCTGGGATCACAAGATGATTCCTGCAGCATGGTTGTTCCCATGCGACTGAAATGAAGGTTTTATGATGCTTTCTGGTGGTTGATTGTTAGTTTTCTGACCATGGCGGTGTATGATTTTACTCCTAAGCAAGGTACTCCGTTGTGGCCTTTCTGACCACTCTTTTGATGTAATATGTTGTTGGTTGCTTGTTCCAGTGCTTATGCAAACTGTGAAATGCATCAGTATCTGACTACCTATCGTTAGTGATCTATGGTTTATGTAAAAACTTTGGAGTTGATCATGCAGTGCTCATGTGAACATGTGATGAATCCTTGTGCAGCCAATTATTTGCTTCTCATTGTTGCAATCAGTTGCCACGCCCCTGTTTCTTGAAAGCAGGTAATGTATTCATCTATGACTTGAGTCACGGTGAGTACACGATGGTTCCTATGTCATGGCTGTGTGTTCTACTTGGACTCAAGTGAATGTGTTACTGTGCTATCAGGCACTTGATTACTTGTGCGTCCATGGTGTGGTGATTAATCACTTTCTATATGTGCAAGATGTTAACTTCATCAGTATTTGTTTGGCTGTGGCCGACCTTCCTGTGATATCTACTTCTCTTTAGGAAAAGTTTTGGTGATTACTGGTTGCTTTGCATCTGCCTATGCAAACTGTGAAAGAAACTCTTAATTATGTGACAGTAGTTCGATCATGAATGCTAGTGGCAAGAACTTTGGAGTTAATATTGTTCTCGTCCGGTGAACCTATGATGCATCCTGTGAATCTGTGATGCAAGTTTGGTCTTATTCAAACTCATGATGGGCATCTGCATCAGTGTTCCATTGTGCAAGTATTATATATATATTTTTAAGTATAAGTAGAGTAGTATGTTTTGAAATGGCATGCATAGCCTGCACTAAACTTCTGAGTGGTCGTGTATTGACCTTGTGGATTGCTACCTTGTGGTTGCGTCGCCAAGACAGTTCTATTGAGCGCGGAAAGCAAAATCTGTTTGGAAATATCTACAAAATAATTTGCATAGCACCTTTTTCAGTTAATATCACATCATTTTGTTTCGTGTGATACTATATACGGAAAGCAAAATCAGACTGTAAATGTCTACATAACTGTCATGCTATAAAACTAACACATATAGTATATTCATGCAATGTGGCATACAGGCACGAAAATAAACATTGGGAATATAATTCAGAAATAAATTAGGAAAATATAAATTATAAATAACCTTAAAATTGTGAAGTTTAAATATGAAAGTAAAAATAAGTTTAAGTGACTTGTAATTTGAACTTGGAGAGAGTAAGACTTTTGCTCTCCTTCGTAGCATCTAGTTAGTTAGCAGTTACTACTTTCGTTTTTCTTTCGAGTTTTTCTTTATCGTGTTGAAACGGATTAACGGAGGTAGTATTCCTGGAGATAATTAGCAATTTTGTCCGTTTAATCTCAAACCTTAGCACAAATCACAACGATATGGCCCTTTCTAATCAATGACCCCAGCTACCTCAAACGTGTTCTTCCCCCACTTCCTCGGCCACTCCCACAATCGTATACTGCACCGGCAGTTCAGCAGCAGCATGGCCGCACGGATCTCCGGCTCGTCGCACCTGCGCGTGCGCCACAGCATCGATCTCCGGTACCATAGCCGCTTCTCCTCTCCCTCCTCTTCTGGAGCTTGCTAGTTCTCCCCTCCGACCGTCGTTTAACGCTGTTATCGCCTGGTAACGAGGGTGCACGTGACGTGTTCGACGCATTGCCACTGTGTGCACCGTCTCTATTTCTTGCGTTGGATCCTGGCGCTTTCTTTTTTACTTCTGTGATGATTCAGGTCTAACGCGCGTAACTTTTGTGATTGAGATCTGACGACTCATTGCTCTTTGGCCAGGTTGGGCAGACACGGCGGAGGCGACGCCGCAGGACAGGCTGAGGCAGTCGTCGTCGTGGTCAGACCTTCCGAGAGACCTGGCCGGCCAAGTGCTCCGCCTCCTCCCGGTCTTCGCGGACCGCTTCCGTTTCGCGGCCGTGTGTACGCGCCGCCGCAAGGCAGCTCCCGCTACCCGCGCCGCTGCCGCTACTCGCGCTCCCGGACGGCACCTTCTACAGCCTCCCATCCGGCAAGCCCCTCCGTTTCCCTGGCTTCGGCTGCGCAGGCTACAAGACCGCTGCCAGCGGCAGCTGGCTCGTCTTTACGCGCGACGACGGCTGCTTCTTGGTCGACCCTATCGCCAGGGCCACAGTGAAGCTCCCTCCTCTGTCTCGCATCAGGCTCCGTCCCCCAAATGCAGTCGCTAAATGTGTTAAGACTGATGACGGTGTGTCCTATTCCGACAAGATCACATGGATGCACATCTCGGACAAGGAGAGGCTCGAGATAAAGAAGCTGGTCGTGTGCCCACCGAACCTCATCGCTGCTTTCATCGGGGCGGGAGTCATCAGTCAGATCCTGATGTGCCAGCCAGAGGCTTCTTCATGGTCAGTACGTGATTACGACAGGTGCGAGGGGTTTCACGACACGGCGTTTTACCAGGGAATCAGCCAGGACTCAAGAACCGGCAATCCGCAGGTCTCCCGAGTCAGACAGGTTATCAAGGGTGATCCTGATCTCTTGTTTGATGCTCTCGTGCCAGACGACAGTACGGGCAGAAAAAAGCTGTACCTAGTCGAATCATCGCACGGTGCGGTGCTTATGGTGCGGAGGGAGGTTTGCTGGTCGACGGAACGAGTTTGAGGTGTTGGAGGCTGACTTGGAGCACTCACGGTGGGTGAATGTGTCGACCCTGGGGGACGACCAGGTGCTCTTCCTCGGACGAGCTTGCTCCTGGGTTGTGTCTGCATCTCAGTATGGGATGGTGGAGGATCAAATCTTCTTCCTGGACGATGTCACGGAGAGGGATGAGGATGTGCCGTACGACTATGATGAGGAAAACACTTCTGTCAGCGTCTACAACATGATAACCGGCGTGTAACACTCCGGAATTCTAAGATAATCTCCGAGTATCACTAAAAGAACACAAACTCTGCAATCAAGCATGAATGAAATTTGACAGCATCTTCTTTGTATTTTCAAGTATCGTGGAAGCAAACAAATCAGACTATAAAGACAGGCATTTTATATCAAAGAATAAACATCCTAGAGCAGGATAATAGGCTTCTCTAAAAAAACAAACTTAGCATCCATAACACAATAAATTGACCATTGCCAAACTCTAACTCAAAAATGTCTATTAAAGAAGTGCATTAAGTGAAAAATCTCCTGTGACGCTGTATGTGGTGTTGCTACTCCCAAAAACCCAAGCAAACATCAAGTACCTGAAAGGGGGAAAACAAGCGTATGAGGTTTATGAAAAACCTCAGCAAGCAAATTGCTTTACCAGGTTATTTAAATCACAATATATTTAGACATGGATTCAAGATAGTAATAACAACAGCGGAAGCAAACTAAATAGATATCTTTAGAGAATTTAGAAGCTACAATAATGATATACACCATACTTCAGAAATAAAGTGCAATGATACAATGCGATGTAATGAATGCAATGCATGACTTCACTTCAACCCTCTAATCCCAACAAAGGAAGAGAAGGGGGCAAGCACATTGCTATAAATCAAATAACAAGATAGAACAGTAAAATCCATTTAATAAATTATTTGTCTAGTGTGAATAATTATATTATATGGAGGCAATTCAAATAACAAATTAAAGCGGTAGACCAGGACGCTACATTTACTTGCCTTCTCCAAAAGGCAACCGAAAGAGCTATGAAGCTGGAGACACACCACCCGATCAAAAGACAATTCTCAACTAAGACAATAATACACACAAAAACAAACAATAAATAAACAGCTCATAACGTCCCACAGCCTCAAGCGACAAAAAGGACGTAGACAACGCAGCAACAAAGCGACGAAACAATTCATAATTGTAAGACAATAAAAGATATGATATCAAACAAAAAGTCTACAATCATCTTCACTTAACCATCTACAAGTTTCTATTTATCACAAGATTTAATTATCACATCTACTAGTTCTAAAACATCTCAAAACATAATACTGAAATGTGTCAACGTGGTCAAACAGCAGCCTTCAAAATTGCATAACTTCTAATCTGTTCTAAGAAATTCAGAAGTTACATACTTGTTGGAAAGAGTGGAAGATGTACTACAAAAACTGCCATAGTGGTCTGGGCTCCAAAACTTACGGATGACTGAAACTGAAACTGTAATGTATCCTGACAGCAATATTCAGATCACTATAACTTTCAAACCACAAAAGCTTTGAGGGTGATCTTGGTGGAAAAAGAAATACATTAAAATCCTCTACAACTTTTTCCATACTGGCAAAATTTATTAAAGTCATTAAGGCACTCAAAAACTAAATTTACAGGGACTGCACTTAACTGACGAAACTGAAACCTGATGCACTTCGACGTATTAGATTCAGATTGCCATAACTTCTTCAATTCTTGACTAAAAAACACAAATGAGTACTCTCTGGAAAGGTTCGAAGTTCTCTACAACTATTGTTACTAAGACATGTTCAGATTTGGCCCCTAAGGTCCTCAAAACAGGTTCGATCTCCTACTACGCAGATACGACGAAAAACAAACAAAATTTTAGTCATTACCTACTGCTCAACCTGTAAAATAGGGAGAATTCGATCAACTGAGTTTGTAGATGGGTTCAGGTCCCTCTCCCTCCAATTCTCCCTTCTTCTTCTTCCTTTTCTCCAAGCAACACCCTATCCTTCTCTCCTCCGAAACAGGGCTGGTCAGCACCTCATGCAGGCAGGAATATGGTCCAAACCGATTCAAATGGAGTCGATCTTGTCGATGATTTGATCGGCAGATATTTAAGGTTCGGAGGGGGTACGCTTCTAGGGAAGATCGATCAAGAAGATGACACGAGGATTTATACTGGTTCGGGCCCTCTGTCAGGAGTAATAGCCCTACGTCCAGTTCTGATAATGTATTTTCTTATTCTGAGGGTTGTGTTTGCCTCGACTAGCTCACACGAACTCTCTCTTCCTCTATTTTTCGATGTCTTCCCGTCTTGGGGGGACGTACATATTTTTATCCTTACCAGACCCTTCTAGAGACCTACTCGGATCTGATATGGATTTCCATACTAACAAAGATATGAGTCCTATTACAAGACGTATAGAATCTAATGATATTATTTTCTAGATCTAATATCAGATGTGTATAACGCGGTATGTAGTATGTCGTCACTAGCCCTCGAAATTGTCTTGCAAGGAAGTAAGATGAACGTGCGTCCTTCTGATGATGCTGAAGATCTTTTGATGTGAAAGAACCTTCTGGCGAGGGACAGTTCTGTGTCTTTTGACTCCCGTAGGGTTTACTAGTTCTGATATAGCGCGATACTGACTTGAAAGGATGTCTTTTGACTTGGAAGGCAATTTCTTGCGATATTTTTTACTCGTGACCCTCGTGAATGACGCGTGTTTGCCGGTTTTGTTGCAGGAAGTCGAAAAGCCAGGAGATACTTCTGATGGGATACTTCTGATGGGGGTGTACTAAGACTGCACCCAGGATCGCAATGATGGAAGCTTCTTCAGATGAGGTTGCAAGGGCAGGGTCTTCTATTATTTCACAAACCAGGAACAACTGTTGACATTGGAGTTGGTGGTTCGGTCATGGTTCTTGCTGTCGCTGCTGTTGATCTACCGTCTTCTTCGTTTTTGACCGTGAAGAATGGTTTGTTGTAGGACCTTTGGCAAAGCACCTTCAGTTCTGACAAAGCACCTTCCATTGCTGAAAATCAGAAAAGTCAGTACTAATAGCCCCCAGCTTGTTTTGGTAATACATTATCAGGGTGAGCTGCCTGAGACCTGTGTTTTATAACTGTGAACTGCTGACGATAGTAGGTGCCGGCCTGTTCTGATAATAAAAGACATTGGAGAAATAAATGCAACTCAGGACTTACTAGGAGCATTACCGTGCGTGATGTTTATATTCTACTTACATACACCATACACCATGCCTGTATATGACAAATAACTTCAAATCTTAAGATTTGAAAATCAGCGCACGTGTAGTCGTAATCAGGACAGTGTGTAGTATAAACCGTGTCTTCTGATAATCATCCGATTACAGAAACACTACTATAACATGCCTGAGACAAATAACATAAGTTTTTCATGTGACGAAAGAAAAAATATTGGTGGATTTGACTATCCATGAAAGCATACAAGGGTGAATTTGACTATCCAGGATTTTATTATTCATGAAAGCATCTAAGGGTGGATTTGACTATCTAGGATTTGACTATTTATGAAAGCATCCAAGGGTGGATTTGACTATCTAGGATTTGATTATCTATGAAAACATCTGTCAATGAACAGAGCACATAAATGTCATTGTTCAATGAAGGTGGAACATTTTATCATATATTCAGCAGCACATAATATATATATATATTGAAAATTGTTCCAGCAATACAAATAAAATATTCCGTCTGTTTGTATTGTTTGTTCCAAAATTGTTACTGAGAGGTATTATACAAAATCTCAGACTTCTGATAAAAGAGCAGTGTCGTATATGATAGGTAGAAATGATGGCGCTCCTGGTTCTGGCTACTTCTTATTTATGCACACAATAAATACTAGGTGAGCATATGGACAGTTGTCCATCATGTGACGTGGTTTAATATCAGCCCTCAAATCATCATCGGATGACTGAGAGATTAAGCCACGTCATCACTGGATAGAAGATGACGTGGCTAAATCTCAACCATCCGATGCCGATTTGATGACTGATATCGAGCCACGTCACCAGGTGGGCACCATCCTATATGTTCATAAAATCCTCTTTCTTATGCACACATCGATCAGCTAGAAAAAACTCTCATAGCAATTATTTAGTTTCTTTACATGACTATCATGTGGTACCACCCAAGCTAGTCCGTCGTCATCATCATTTTGAGCATGGCCACATCATGAATTGGAAATGGTTGAAGTCGTCCTCTCTCGCTCCCAGGTCGTTGGCTTTTGGTGATGGCGGCTGCTGCGGCTTCCAGCAGCAGAACTGGAACCATTTGTGTCTGTCGACCATTGAGGAAGGACGACGTGCAAAAAGGCACACCGTCGTTAGTGCCATGCAGGAGAAACAAAATTAAAGGCAGTATCATCAATTGTACCAGGCAACCAGCCAGGTCGAGGACGATCGAGAAAGCGCTGGCGGGCGCAAGAACAACACTGTGCGCTGGGGTGAGGACGCACGTGCGTGGGCGGGAGCGTGAGCGCAGCAGGGACAGCAGGCGACACCACCAGCATCGCCTGGCCCAAGTACGGCTAGGGTTTATTCATGTCACATTCACATCTCCTTCTACATTCCATTTCATTTCCGCCTAGGGTTCATTGAGGAGGCTACGAGCAGTAGTGTGAGGGGGCCACGCATTGAAGTTCCACTGTCATGCGTTGGTGCGAGACTGGTTCGTCACGATGGCGAAGAGACCGGTGTTTGGGGCAGATAAGGCACCGGCGGCGTTAAGCTCGCTGTGGAGGCGACGTGAGAGACTAACAACTAGGTAGCCCAGGCGGCGACATGAGATGCCGATAGGGTTGGGCTGGGTTGTCCTCGTCGACTTTGTTGTCAGATCGAATTAGGGTGGGCGGTAAGCTTCTTCGATTAGGTTACGAAGGAAAGGAATTGTCATATGATAATACCATGACCCGTAATTTCACTGAAAACTAGTGAAGTCACCTAAATTTTCAACAAAAATTCTACCAGTAATTTACTACGAGTAATATTTATAGGAAAACTTACCTAATAGAACACTTTTGTGTGTAACTATTGTTTTAATGGTAGACATGTTCATGATTTTTAAGATAGGTGGTCCAGTTTTTTATTTCGTTTCATTGGGGCTTATAGTAGAAGGATAGGATATGTGTGTCCATGTGTTTATAGAGGTGAAACGTATGTGAGTATGTATGGTGCGTTCGTCACAAAACTATGTTTTCTTTATGCATATTTAATGTGCTTCAAATATAAGCTAATAATTACTGGTAGAGCATAAAATTTCACATTAGATTTTCCTAGTCTGATAAGGGGATCCCAAGATGATTTTTACATCTATGGATATAGATATGTATATGGACTTTCGAAAAACTATTTTCCAAGATAACTTGTTACTTACTAGTATTCACGCACACAATAAACCAATAACAACGTCGGACAGCCTTGCGTGTGAATGAATATAGGATTCGTCAGAGACGCCCTAGCATAGCTGCAGAAAAGCACCGATGGATGAATCACGGACGTTGATTTTCAGACGGACGTTGCTCGGTAAAGCGACAATGGCTCTCCTCCAGTCACAACGATGGAACGGCCCGGATATGAGCACGCGTTTCTTCCTACCTCTGACCTCTCTCTGCCTCCCGCAGTCCAGCTCGTGCCCGGCGTGACCCCTGTCCGCGCTTTCAAGCCTTACCATTTCAGCTCCGGCCGGTGCTACTTCTACCTGACCTTTCCCCTCTCGATCCCCCCTCCCAGCACACCCAACACCCAGCCGCCGCAACGAAAATCTTCCATCTTCCTCCCACGCCGCCATGGCTCGCACCCGCAGCGCGGAGGTCCCAGCATCCGCTCCCGCGCCGGTGACCGGATCAGCGCCGTCACCGACGACGTGCTCCTGAACATCCTGGCGCTTCTGCCCATCGTCGAGGCGGTCGGGACCTGCGTGCTCTCGCGCTGCTGGCGCAACCTCTGGACGCGCCTCCCCGTCGCGCAGCTCCACTTCGCCGACTACGACGAGGCGCCCGGCGTCGTCTCGTCGTTCGCTGACCTCGTCGAGGGCGTGATCCGCGGGTAGGCCACCGACGTCGCCATGCCGGAAGTATCAGTATCCGTCGCCCGATCCGGCCAGTACTCCTTCGACGAGGCCGTCCTCATCATCTGTTAGGAATAATCCTTGCATGTTTCGGTTAGGAGTTTGTTTTCAGTTTCCGCTGTTGTCGGATTTTCGTCAGGGTAGCGTGGGCGCTAAGCCTAGTCGCGAGTCGTGCGCAGGAAGTTGGAGCTCCGAACGGCGGAGCGCGTCGAGCGCATTAGGCGCGCGTCAGGGCGGTGTGCACCCGGTCGTGGGCATGCCGCGCATATCGGCCAAGTAGTGGCCACTATCAGTTTGTAATTCTCCATTTAAGAAAGCAATAGAGTCCCGAACAGGCTGCCGAGTTCAGCAGCGCAAATACTCTTTTTTCCAATTGTGTTCGCGTGTGTTGTGTTCCTGGCCGAAGGAACTCGTCGGAGCTAGTGTTCACGTCGTGATTCCAGCAGAGTTCTAACAAGTGGCATCAGAGCCGGTTACGGGCCGGGGCGGGATCGCGGAGAGGTACCGCCGGTGGAATCGTGATCGTGTAATCCGGCACGCGCTAATGGCGGGCGGTGATGACAGAGGCAAAGGGAAAGTCGATAGCGCCTCGACGGAAGGCAGTGCGGTCCAACGAGTGATCCGTGAGGTGGGCAGCGGGACGGCGATCCCAATGCTCACCAAGACCAATTACTCGGACTGGGCGCTGCTAATGAAGGTGAAACTCAGGGCACGGCTGCTCTGGAAAATCATCGAGGAGGGCGGCGAACCTCACGAGGAGATGCAAGCTATCGATTTCCTCTGCAGCGGCGTACCGGAGGAGATGTGGCCTGTGATCGCCGGCAAGGATACGGCAAAAGAGGCGTGGCACGCCATTGCTACCATGCGAGTCGGCGACGACCGTGTGAAGAAGACGACGGCTCAGAATTTGCGGCGACAATTCGAGTCGGCGTCGATGAAGGAAAGAGAATCCATCGAAGACTATGCGCTACGGCTCAGCAAAATGGCGTCGACACTCAACACCCTCGGCGACAAGATGACTGACTCTGCGGTGGTCGAGAAGATAATCCGCAGCCTCCCACAAAGATTCCGGCAGATAGCCGTCGCTATCACGACGCTGCTCGACGTCTCGACACTCACCGTCGCGGATTTGACGGGGCGGCTGAAGGCGGCGGAGGACGCGTTCGAAGACGCCCCATCGGCAATGCATCAAGACGGCAAGTTGTACCTGACGGAGGAAGAGTGGGACGCAAGACGAAGGCGGCGTGACGCCGACAAACAGGGGGGCAGCACATCGTTCCGCGGAAGAAATGGACGAGGTCGAGGACGCGGGCGTGGTGGTGACAGGGGCGGGCTGTCACGAGGACCGCCGCCGCCCGGGGCTGGCAAGCCCGGGGAGGAGTGCAGACGTTGTGGCAAAATGGGGCACTGGGCACGGGAGTGCCGTTCGAGACCCAGGCAGGAACAGGCTCATGTGGTGCAAGACGAGGAGGAGGCATCGTTGTTGATGGTGAGAACCACGGCGCCGACCCACGTTGAACTCAGAGAAGAAAAGGTGTTCGCGCAACTCGGCGGAAAAGAGCGGCCCGACGGGGGTGCCTGGGTGATGGACTCGGGTGCCTCCAACCATATGTCTGGGTGTCGCGACGCGTTCACGGAGCTGGACGTGGCGGTGCTCGGATCAGTACGCTTCGGGGATGACTCAGTGGCGAAGATCGAAGGTCGCGGAACAGTTGTGTTCCTCTGCAAAAACGGCGAGCACCGGTCGTTCAGGGGGGTCTACTACATTCCCCGCCTGACAACAAACATTGTCAGTCTCGGGCAACTTGATGAAGCCGGGTACGACGTCAAGATAAAGGAGGGAGCCATGACGGTACATGAACCGAACGGCCAACTGTTGGCGAAGGTGATGCGTGGGGAGGATCGGCTATACCTCCTGCGCATCAAGCTGGTCAGAACGGCGTGCCTGGCGACAAAAGGCGTTGAGGACGCGTGGAGATGGCATGCGCGCTTCGGACATGTCAATATGGCCGCGCTACGGAAGATGGCGCGGGAAGGACTGGTACGCGGGTTGCCAGAAATCAGTCAGGTGGACCAGTTTTGCGTGGCGTGCCTCGCCGGTAAACAAAAGAGGGCGGCGTTCCCAGAACAAGCAGAAAGCAGGGCGCGACGCGCTCTGGACTTGGTACACGGTGACCTCTGCGGGCCAATATCGCCGGCGACACCGAGTGGAAGCAGGTATTTCCTATTGCTGGTGGATGATAAAAGTCGCTACATGTGGGTGGCGACTTTGCCGTCGAAGGATCGGGCGGCGGAAGCAATCAAAGCCATCAAGGCTAGGGCGGAAGGGGAGTCCAGATTGAAGCTCGAAACACTGCGGACGGACCGGGGTGGTGAGTTCACTTCCCACGAGTTCGCGGAGTACTGTGCCGGTGAAGGTGTGCGGCGGGAACACACAGCGCCGTATAGTCCACAGCAGAACGGCGTCGTCGAACGCCGGAACGGCACGGTGATGGCCATGGCGAGAAGTATGCTCAAGGCGAAGGGGTTGCCAGGCTGGTTGTGGGGAGAAGCAGTGGCAACGGCGGTCTACATACTAAACAGGTGTTCGACGAAGAGTCTGGAAGGGAAGACGCCGTTTGAAGACTGGCATGGCAAGAAGCCGGGCGTGCACCACCTCAAGGTGTTCGGCTGTGTCGTTTATGTGCGGAACACGACGCCGCACTTGAAGAAATTGGAAGATCGTGGAAGGAAGATGGTGTTTATTGGCTATGAACCTGGATCAAAGGCTTATCGCGCCTACGATCCTACCACGAAGCGTGTCCATGTGACACGCGACGTGGTGTTCGACGAACAAGCCCAGTGGGACTGGGACGGAGGCGAGGAGCAGGAAGACGGTGACGGCGACAAATTCGTGATGGAGTACGCAGTCGGGGATCGGACTGCACAGGGGACTGAAAACGTCGCCGACACAATTGGGGAGGCGGAACCAGAGGAGGAGTCACCATCGCCGGGCGCAGAAGCAGACATGGAAGAGGAGGAGCACGCCATTCCTCCCGGCGGCGACAGCGAGAACCTCGACGTCGACCACGACGACGCACCACTGCGACTTCGCAAGATGGAGGACATTATTGGGGCGGCCACACCACGCGGGCTGGCGCTGCGCGCGCTGGTGATCGGGCTCCACGCGGTGAGTTCGGATGAACCGGTCTCGTTCGCCGAAGCAGAACAGCACCCAAGCTGGAGGAAGGCGATGAATGAGGAAATAAACTCGATTGTGGAAAATCAAACCTGGAACTTGGTGGAACTTCCACGTGATCGCGGGCAATCGGTCTGAAATGGGTGTTCAAAGTGAAGCGTGATGAACACGGTGCTGTGGCGAAGTACAAAGCAAGATTGGTAGTGAAGGGATATGCTCAGCGACAAGGGATCGACTACGATGAAGTTTTCGCGCCAGTGGCTCGATTGGATACTGTGCGCCTTCTTCTCGCACTTGCAGCGCATGAAGGGTGGGAGGTGCACCATATGGACGTGAAGTCGGCTTTCTTGAATGGTGACTTGCAGGAGGAGGTTTATGTGCAGCAGCCGGCCGGATTCATCACCGTCGGTGAGGAACACAAGGTGTACAAGTTGAAGAAGGCTCTGTACGGGCTGCATCAAGCGCCAAGAGCTTGGAACGCGAAGCTGGACGACACTCTGCTGTCGCTCGGGTTCAGGAAGAGCCCGTCGGAGCACGCCATCTACATCAGGCGAAACGGGGAGGCACAGTTGGTGGTCGGTGTGTATGTCGATGATCTGGTGATCACCGGTGCCAGCTGCGACGACATCAGGCATTTCAAGAAGCAGATGGCTGATGCGTTCAAAATGAGCGATCTCGGGCTTCTGCGCTATTACCTCGGCATTGAGGTGAAACAGAGTGCAGAAGGCATTTCACTCAGTCAAGGGGCTTATGCGGCGAAGATCTTGGAACGTAGTGGAATGGAGGGCTGCAATCCGGTGCAGACACCAATGGAGACACGCCTGAGATTGAGCAAGAAGAGTGAACAGCCACAGGTGGATGCGACGGCATATAGAAGCATCGTGGGTAGTCTTCGTTATCTGGTAAACTCACGCCCAGACCTTGCCTTCGCTGTAGGGTATGTTAGTCGTTTTCTGGAGGATCCAAGGGAGGATCATCTTGCTGCTGTGAAGAGAATACTGCGGTACATAGCTGGGACAAACAATTGGGGTCTCTGGTTCGGCAGAGGAAAGAAAGAGGAGGTGACACTGACAGGGTTTAGTGACAGTGACTTCGCCGGAGATGTCGATGCTCGTAAAAGTACGACCGGCGTAATCTTCTTCTTGAATAACAGCCCGATTACTTGGCAGTCAAAGAAACAGAGAGTGGTGGCTCAATCGAGCTGCGAAGCAGAATATATCGCGGCGGCGAATGCAACCTGTCAGAGTCTGTGGCTCACTCGAGTGTTGGCAGAAGTGCACGGCGTAGCAGCAAGAGCACCAATACTGAAAGTAGACAACAAATCTGCGATTGAATTGAGCAAGAACCCAGTTCATTTTGACCATAGCAAGCATATTGAAGTGAAGTATCATCTGATCAGGGAAACCGCAGAAAAGGGACAAATCAAAGTGGAGTTCGTTCGAAGTGAAGACCAATTGGGAGATATCCTGACTAAGCCCCTGAACAGGGTCAAGTTCCATGAACTTCGTACGAAGATTGGGCTCATCGACATCAATAACCATGGCAAGGCTTAGGAGGAGATTGTTAGGAATAATCCTTGCATGTTTCGGTTAGGAGTTTGTTTTCAGTTTCCGCTGTTGTCGGATTTTCGTCAGGGTAGCGTGGGCGCTAAGCCTAGTCGCGAGTCGTGCGCAGGAAGTTGGAGCTCCGAACGGCGGAGCGCGTCGAGCGCATTAGGCGCGCGTCAGGGCGGTGTGCACCCGGTCGTGGGCATGCCGCGCATATCGGCCAAGTAGTGGCCACTATCAGTTTGTAATTCTCCATTTAAGAAAGCAATAGAGTCCCGAACAGGCTGCCGAGTTCAGCAGCGCAAATACTCTTTTTTCCAATTGTGTTCGCGTGTGTTGTGTTCCTGGCCGAAGGAACTCGTCGGAGCTAGTGTTCACGTCGTGATTCCAGCAGAGTTCTAACATCATCGCCGCTTCGGCCTTCGTGGTGGCGCATCGAGCCACCGGCAGCTTCGTCCTCTACGTGTCCCCGGACGCCGTTTACGAATCGAATTCGGACGAAGACGAGGAGGAGCTGGTGGTGGCGCCACCGGCGCTCTACATGCCTTGCTTTCCGAGCGTGAGGGAGCTAGCGTTCTCCTTCCGCGGGGTGGACCTCCGGATTCCGAGCACGGGCACCTTCGCCAAGCTCACCAAGCTCAGCATCTTCGGCGTCCGGTTCACCGACGACGGCGTGGGCATCAACAAGGCCGTGTCCCAGCGTTGCCCGTGCCTCCAGGACCTCGAGCTGGACACGATCCGGGGCATGAAGATGTTCTTCCTCGCCTCGATCTCGCTCCTGAGGCTGCGCCTCTTCAAGGTCGTGGGCCTGCAACGGCTCCTAGCGGTGGCGAAGAACCTCCTTGCGATGGAGGTGACAAAGTGCTTCGTACCGGCCAAACAACCCACCTGGACCGCCATCAGTCTGCCTAGGTTGGACGAGCTCCACTGGGAAAGACCGATGCTCCGACAGGATCTACCGTTGTTCCTCAGACGCGTTGCCAAGCCAACTCTGGAAGCTCACCGTCGTCGAGCTCTCACCTGACTATCTGATTGCTTGTGATGGACGCCGCTCCCATTTCACACGGATCCTAAGGGCTTTCGACCATATCGAAATTCTTCGTCTTGAAATACCTATAGCACCTGTAAGTATATATACTATAACGGATTTCCTGGCTAGTACTGCACATCTTCTCATCAGATAATCATGGGACATGTGATCTATATATGCCTAGTTTACATTGTTTATATCTCCGTCTATGCACTTATGTAAAAAGTAGCCTATTAGCATGTGTATAAGATCTGCAGAAGCAAATTTTCGCACTGCCCTGAGAACTCAAGATGCAAATTAATTTTATGTACCAAATAGTCAATAAATTTCTACCTATACCTGTATATTAACCATATGCCTTATTATGAGCTTTGTTCGTAATTAAAATATGCATGCATAGAATGTCCAAGTTTGTAGTTTTTGAGTAAATGTTTACAATTGAAGTTTGAAGAATAGCTAATGAGAGGATCTGATTTTGCCAGTTCGTTTTATCTATTGGAATCTGTTCTGTGTGATGCTGAAAATATTGTTCATATTCCATGATAATTATCTAAACAGTTCTGCTTAGAATTTCAATCTTCCATGTAGAAATGTATCACTACTAGATTATATCGATCTATTTTCATTGCTGACATATATACTATGGTCTGGATACTACCTTGTTTATTATTTCTTGGTCTATGTAATGTAAAATAGCCTATATTAGCATGGGTATAAGATCTGCAGAAGCAAATTATCGCATTGCACTACTAAGACAAAAGCAACTTAATAACCAAGATGCAAATTAATTTCATGGATTCCTAAAAGTTTCAATTTGTTCCAACTTAGCTACGTGTGTATTAATCTTGTTAGTGAAAACATACATAGAATGTCCAAGTTTGTAGTCTTTGAGATAATGTTTACAATTGAAGTTTGAAGAATATCTCAGAGGATCTTGTTGCTAGATCGTTTTTTATAGGAATCTGGTATATGGCTCAAAATATTTTTCATATTCCAGCTTATCTTTTGATAAATATATTATCTAAAAAATCCTGCTTTAAATATCAATCTTTCATGAAGAAATCTATAATTTTTGTTTGAAAGATCCAGAATCATGTTCCGGTAGATATCTATAAAAAGAAGACATCTCATATTAAGGAAAACGAGATCAAACCATACAAACAAACAAAAAAAGAAAACCTACTGCAACCGCAAAAAACAGCAACCACAACACTACCACCAACAGTATAAACAAGGACGAAATCTGTCATATGGTAGCCTAGAGGCTGTATGTCGTTGATACCAAGCTCATCTCCAAGAGATGCAGCAATTCCGATTTCATCACGATACAGTACTTCAGCCTTGTGTTCATCACACTCCAATTCCAAGTAAAAGTCCACCTAGGGAACCTGTCCCCAGTCATCGTATTAGATTCTATCTATTTTCATTGCCAACATATATACTACGTACATACTTGGTTTGGATATATACCATAATCAGTTTTCTCTCTATTATATCATTACTGATACTTTGACAACAAGAACACTATTATTAACTAGATAATTCTTTTTCAAGTATTTCATATATGTTTTTAACACATCTTTGTCAAGGGTACTGCAGAGCAAATGGAACTTATAGAGTACTGATATTCGTTTCTTCCGGGAGTTGGATTTGAATGTGCAAAAATGAGCATAGGTTTGTCCCAACAATTCTTAACCTTCTCAACAGTCATCACTGGGTGACTAAGTTGTCACTTCAGATAATACAAAATGAGGTACATACATGGCTCTCAATAATATGTTTACACGCATCATTGGTCACTAGTATATTCCTAGCAAAATTGGTTCACTTACTAGATAGATAATTTTCATGTCTTTATTTCAGGCTGAGAACATCATGCCATCATGTGCCTCCGATTGTAAATGGCGCCAACTACAATAACTGGAGAGGCAACGAGACCACACTACACTACCTCAAATGGATTCTTGTGAAGCAGTTCAGTGGCACAGAAGATGAGACAAGTTTGCTGTACTCTATTGTGAGAATTGCCAAATCACTTCGCAAGGTCTCTATAGTATTCTCTATGGGTGTCGAACCGCCTGAAACATTTCAGCGCATCCTCCAGAAAATAGCCCCATCAGATTGCACCTTTGAGTACTCGCGTAAATAATCTAGCTATAGCTTGCCTACACATGTGGAGACAGGGTCCACACAAGTATCAGCACAGTGTTCTGTATTGATCAAAATTATGAAGCATATGGCAGCAAATTGTGTATTTCATATATTGTAAAGTCAATATGTTGACATGTGTGTGTTGTTTGTGTGTGTGTGTGTGTGTGTTATAATTGACATACATTATCATTGCTCATAAATTATAGGTGTTGTAGAGTCTATAGCGCCCATTGTTAATAAGCACCTGTTATGACTGACCAGCAAATAATTAAAGAAATGGCTTCTAAGCAAATGCTTAGACAACAGTGTAATTTAGCATTTGCTGCTAGGATTTAATAGCAGAGCACAAATTTATTACGGAGGACCATCGAATGTGACCCCATTTGTTATATTGGTAGTAGTATATATATGGGTCGATTCACATGCCGTCAGTCACCATCACATATTATTTGATGTACTGTTCATAATATTCTCGAGTACCATTAGGAAAGATATGAACACCTACAAAATAGGTGCCCTTAGCGGTGATGGGTGAAATATTAGATGCAACGTAGCATCCACCTCGTAACCTGAGGGGCACGCCTCCGCCTGATCTGGATGGGGCACCACCTTTACCATGAGGAACTCTGGAAAACTATAGTACCTTACGTCACGACCTCTGAGTTGGTACCTTGTTACCTTGATGGTGAAATTTCCCATGCTATCTGTATAACCGTAGCCAGCATCTTGGTAGATCCGTAGGTAGATTTGTGACTTGTGTCCTCTTCTAGGCATATTGTCTTCCAGTCTAATAACCACAGGAATATCTGTAATAGAGACAGAGTCCACGTTTTTTCGTTATATTTATTAATTCGTCATCATCAAATATTAAAACACAAGTTAACTAAATTAATAATTTGATTGTTCAGCGAAGATTACTTACGTCGCAGGTTCACAGAGGAGTTGCCTCTGCATGTTACTGTGCCATTGGCGATGATGGAATAAAAACTGCAGTCCTCGGCGTCGTCTTTGGCTGCGACTGTAAGCACTAGCAGGAGAAAAAAGAGAGTCGCCGGGACCAGGAGAGGGCTCTTGATGATTGCCATAACGCGCGGTGGGCTCAGTAGTCTGCTGGTGTCCAGCTCCAGATTGATCGAGTAGGCACTGCAAGGTTTGGTCACTATTTATAGGCGTATATGGACGTCTAAAGCTCGTCCTATCAAAATTTATTAACTTTGTTGAACTTCCTTCAATTGAATTTATTTTGTATCCTAAAAATATATATGTAAGACGACATTTAAAATATTTCGTTGAATTTTAGTCTTTTCTCTCAATTAATTGCTAAAAGTTGCCTAAAAATATGGCAACCCAAGTGCCACGTACATGCATGTCCAATCAGTCTACCAAACTTTCGTTAGCATGAGTACGTTATATATTGCGAGTATAAATTACAGGAGTCAGAGAAAAAATATTTATCATCCGTCGTGGATAGATGTACCAACGGGGGGTACTGGATAGTATATATATACGTCTGCGGTTTTAATTTCCACATTTTGTTCTTTTCATCTCGCGGAGAAAGATGGATAGTACATTCCGAAAAGATTTCAACACACCATGCATGGAAGAAGTATCATTAAACAATAACCAGAGTCAAGTGGTTATACACAGCTGAAAGCTGAGATGTCTAAATGACAGCAACAAAGGACTGTTGATCTGTTAGATCTTAAGGGGCTTAGACTGAACTTAAATTACAGGATCTACTTAGCCTAAACATGAACATAACACTGCTAATGCGAAATTAAGATGATGTTAGCTAATAGCCTGAAGAACCAACAGATACGCCTCTGTAGATGTTCGTGTCGGTGTAGATGACGCAAACTAGCAACAGCAGCCTCCAAAAACTCTTGGATGCCCACCAGATCTGCTGCTACAAACCTGCAGGGTGAATGACGGTCTTCGTGTCCCTGCAGCGGCCTAATTGATCGTGGTATATGGTAATCATGATTAGGGATCACAAGGACTCCCTGTCCTTATATATTGCCGTTGTGGGATCCGGGGCCGACTCCAACAGAATAGGAAATCACCCATGATCAGGATGACAAAAACAAATCAATTAATCACGTATTTAACACGTGGCCTAGGTGGTTAGGCTTTTAAACGTGTTTGGTAATTCGGGTTACTTTACTAATTAGCCGAGATCACATTCCAACATGATCATCTATATATATTTAGTCTTTCTTAGGCCATTATATCTCTTCGTCTACTACCTTCATTCCTAATAAATATAAATATTTCTAATTTTGATCAGTCAAATCTCTTTAACTTTGATTAATAATATGTTTAAAAAATAATATGTTTGAAACAACGTGCACTACCAAATAACGGAAATTCCGTGAGGGCCTAAAACCCTCACGAAAATAACAGATACTGTCATGAAAATAATTCGTGAGAGCCGACCATCATGCAAAGTCATACACGATATTGGTTCATGAAAATTCAATTTTCCTGTGAGCTAGCTTTCAAGAAAACATTTCGTGAGGACAATCCGTGATGGTCACTCCCACGAAAAACTAAATGTCGCCAAATTATTGAACGCTAACGAAAATACGTAAAATCATCACGAAAATCCTTTTTCATAGAGCTTGTGGCCATGATGAAAAACCCTTTTCCATGCATGAGAGCTTCTTGTCGTCGCACGGCAGATCGCAACATGAACAGTTGACAACAAGAAAAGTTAAAATGATTTTTCTACATACTTATCAATATCGGTTATAAATTGAACTACATGTACCTCTAATAAACTTCAATATTTACTTAAAATTTTGGCTCAAATTATACATTATAACCCCATATAATCCAGAGATATCTGTATAGTTTTGTTGTTTTCTATATATAATTCAATTTATCTCAAAATCACTATACTATAATTATAATAATATCTAAATTTGGTCAGAAATTATAAAAACTTGTGGAGCAACAAGAAATGAGGAAGAACTCAGTATTGTGATGCGAAGGCAGGTGGGACCCACTTAGAGTGAAAAACAAATTCGTGGACATTCGTATATTTTCTTGGAGGTTTCGAACCGTCACCGTATATCAATTTTCGTGGAGGTCTGAGTTGCCCTCATGATATATGTAATTGTCGTGTGGGCTGCTTAATACCTTTACGAAATTCAATTTTCATGACAATTTTATACCATTCTCACCAAAAATGTCAATTACCACGGAGGTTCAGCTTAACTCTCACAAAAATTGATGGCTCTCACGGAATTTCAATTGTGTGGTAGTGGTGGGGTCACGTGGCAGATCGCAACAAGAACAGTTGACAAACATCCTGTTATTCAGAAGTATACAACTGCATGATGTCAAGGCACGCTCGCATGCACACTGTTAATATATCCTGCCATATCTTGTTTGCTTCTCTGGTACACGTTGTCGGAAATGGTGCGATCGGAGAGCTCACGGCGGTGGCGGCTCGACGGCCACGGCGGAGACCATGGTGTCGACGCCGCACATGCTCCGGCCGCGGCAGAGCCGGTAGTACCCTTGCTCCCCCCACTGCTTCCCCCACGAGTTCTTGATGATCCAGAACGAGCGGTACCCGAACCGCAGCGCTGCGAACCCGCGCTCGCCGTACCCCACGAGCAGCACGCCGTGGTTGACGAACGCGCGCGGGCAGACGAGCGGGCACGACACCCCGCCGACGTACGTCTGCATGAAGGCAGCGTTGAGGCCCACGGCGAGCGGTCCACGGCGGACCAGCGCGGCGCGGATCCAGGCCTCATCGCCGGGGGGCACGGCCGTGAA
Source organism: Oropetium thomaeum (assembly GCA_001182835.1). Lineage (NCBI taxonomy): Eukaryota > Viridiplantae > Streptophyta > Magnoliopsida > Poales > Poaceae > Oropetium > Oropetium thomaeum. The sequence goes on along the minus strand of LFJQ01000015.1, from coordinate 1,516,316 downwards.
GTTGGCCACCCGGACGGCGACGCGGGCCGGGTCGAAGCGGCAGGCGCCCGGCGCGCCCGTGTACGGGTACGCGCGCTGCTCCATCAGTCCGCCGGCGCGCATCAGGTACGCGTACGCGTTCGTCATCAGCCCGCCGGAGCAGCCGTTGTCGCAGCCTGTCATCTCCGCCGCGCCGCCGCACTTGCCATGCATGGACACGTACGCGATTGAGCAACTACAGCTTAGTCCGATAACGAAATTTCTAAGACTGACTGATATAGAAGAAAGTGAACTACGTATTACCGTGTGGTCGCAGTCGACGAGCTGCTGCTCGCTGAGGTCGAGCAGCTTCCCCGTGGCGAGGAAGTTGGCGCCCTCCACCGCGCCCGTCGTGCTGAACGCCCAGCACGACCCGCACGCGCCCTGCGTCTTCACGTCCGTCACGGCGCCCTTCTCGCGCCAGTCGAAGCTGGCGGGCAGCCGGGCAGCCACCTCCTCCACCTCCTCCTGCTCCGTCGCCGGCGCGGTGATGGCAGGCATCCGCTGCCGCTCGCCGGCCTGTAGGCCCGTCATGCGCGCCTCGAACTCCGCCCGCGTGAGGTCGGAGAAGGGCGTGACGCCGTGGCGCGCGGTGGGGTCCAGCGTCTGGTGCGCTGCCGCGCGGGCCAGGTTCGCCGCGAACACGCGCAGCCGCCGCGCGTACTCCTCCGGCCCGGAGTAGTGCCGCCCGTGCCGCCGCACGAACGCCGCGAACTGCGCCTCCGGGAGCAGGCCGGGCCCCGTCCTAGTGGTGCGGCGGAAACCGTCGGTCACCTGCCGGATGAAGCCGTCGTCGGCGCCGGCGACGCGGGCCGGTTTCGTCGAGGGAACGAGTGCTGCCACGACCACGAGGAGCAGGAAGAGTGAGAGGGGATGTGCTACCATGGTTGCGTTGCAGGATTATTCTTGCACTGGGCGTTGAAGTGATCGATTGATGGCTCTATTGTCCTGAGCGCTGAATAAGAGCGGACGTGGTGGAGAGCGATGTGGCTGCCATGCAGGCGGCAGAGGACGCTTGTCGCCAGGTACGACGGCGGCGCGGCGCGGACGGACACGTTCCTGAAACTTGGTTTGGCGCCATGTACATGACACCGTCTCCTGCCTTGCCGCCTATGTTCTCACGGTGACCGAAAGTATAAGAGAGCGTGCGTATTACCTCTTCCTCGTATATTTCTTTTTTCTCCAAAGTAATCTCCGTCGTACATCGGTTTTCCATGCATAGAGACGTCGTTATCAGTATTCGACGCTACTAACTTTTAACATAGATCATTCGTCTAGTCTACATCATTCGTCTCAAAAGATATGGTTGATAGCATATACAGTACTCACTCAGTTTTTAAAACTCCTATCATTATGATAATATAGTTATAATTTAAAAATGAACAAATTTTGTTATGAAGCACTTTCATTATGAGTAGTTATAATTTAAAATAGACTAATTTACTACCTTTTACTCTAACATCATCTTTAACTAACGTTCATCTTAGGGGTCTTTGATTCCACTACCAGAAATTGACTTCTAGCTTTTGCAGTGGATCCGACGTTTCTCACATTATGTAAAATAGATCCAACGGTTCTCACACTAGAAAAAGTTGAAAATCAACTTCTAGTAGTGGAAACAAAGAACCCCTTATTTAAAAAATATTGTAAATACTACTCCTTCGTTTCTTGTTGCGTGTCGTTTCAAACAAGAAATTGTAACTAGAATAGTACTAAGAAAAGATGTTCTAACAACACATTAAAAAAACGAAGGAGTATATATTTTGTTATAATTTAATTTATCATTAAAAATATTCAAGTTTCTTTAAATTAACATTCACTAAAGTTTGTCGTTATTAGATCTTGTTGATGTAACAAGAAGTATTATCCTTGTGCTTATTAGCTAATTGGAAAACTCCATTGTTGTTTATTTTTTATGGATCTTGCTTTATGTTTTTCATGATGTGTTGTATTATTATGTCTGCGTCGTATATTGTTTCTTCACATGGATTAAATGCTAGTATATATATTTTGATGCCCCGTCAACCAAACTAGCATAGGAGGCGCACTTCTTTTTTGGAGAAGGGAGCATCGTGAGTGCCTTTGTTTATATGTATGTAGGATCAATGTTAAATGTTTTGTTGATATGATTGTTTTAGTTCTTTTTTATGTAATTTTAGATAGTTACCTCATTTTTATTGATTTAACAATTAATTTTCACAACTCGAGCGGACTGCCATAGGGGCCCTTTCGCTTGCCCATATGGTTGCTCTAATTAAACTTCTAAATATTATATGTATACATTAATATTTTAAATAGTTACATTTTTTCAGTTGGAACAACTAATTTTCTTATGTCTGAAACATTCGAATCGTTATGATGGAACATCTAGGGATTCAAAAAAAATATGAATTCAAATTTTTTTAAAAAATATTAATTTTAAGATTTTAATAAGTATATCTTGTAGATCTTTTTTTGTTACATTAATTATAAGGAACATGATGGTTACAACGGATTTAAAAAACGGAGTCATCGTTTATTAGGAAAATCAAATTGAAAAATAGGTATAAAAAATCACCAAATAAATAACGTAGCAACATGTGACGGGGTGGACACATGTCATTACCAAAGCTGCCCACATCTACTAAAACTCTATTGTTGCAAGGAATCCTTCACAATTCAACTTTTGTACTAGCATAGGGGACGCGCTCCATTGCATCAGTCTTAAATATATATGTTATTTTTTGGAGAAGGGAACATCGTGAGTGCTTTTGTTTGTATGTACGTGATATCAATGTTAAATGTTTCATTGATATGATTGTTCTAGTTCTTTTTTATGTAAATGTTAGGTAGTTATATATACATCACATTTACAGATTTAACAATTGATTTTCACAACTCAAGCGGACTCCCATAGGGGGCCTTTCGCTTGCTGATATGATTGCACTAATTCAACTTCTAAATATTATATGTATACATTAGTATTTTAAATAGTTACATTTTTATGGTTGGAACAACTGATTTTCTTACGACTGAAACATTAGACAATTTTAAATTTAACATTTTTTAAAATATTAATTTTAATATTTTAATAAGTATATCTTGTAGATCTCTTTTTGTTACATTAATTATAAGGAACACGATGGTTAAAACGGATTCAAAAAAGAGAGTCATCGTTTATTAGGAAAATCAATTTGGAAAATAGGTATAAAAAAATCACCAAATAAATCACGTGATGATATGTGGCAGGGTGGACATGTGTCATTAACAAAACTAGCCACATCTCCCAAAACTCTATGGTTGCAAGTAATCCTATACAATTCAAGTTTTGTATATATATCTGTCGATGTGTGTCCTAATGTGTCGAGCCATAAGTTTATATCAGTGTGGTACTGTGGTGAGTTATGTATCAATGATTATCTCCTATGTACAGAATGTTCTGCTCATGTTTCATCTCATTAGAATACTTGTCCAGTCGATCACCTTGCTTACATGTCTTGCTAGAAATATTTTAGCACGACTTCAATGAGTTAATTCCAGAATTGCAATTCTTCAAGGATGGTGGGTTGGAACGTGTCAGCAACAATGAGTTGAAATTAGCAGTCTTTTTAGTAAAATCTACAAGAGAATTGAGCTGTTCTATGATATTGAGACATCAATCTAGTTTCCATGTTATTTGTTGGAGTATAAGTGGATTACCCTCCTTTTTCATCAGTTTAGGCTTTTGGGTGAACTGGTTAGGTGCATGAAACTCAATATGATATCAGAGCCAGAGGTCTCGAGTTCAAATCCTAGCAGAGGCAATTTTTCGCAATTTAAGTCCTCCGCTCTAATGTTCCATGTTTACGCCCTACGGGAGGCTGCACGTGTCACATCCCATAGTTTCAGCCTTTTGTCCAGATAAAAATGGGCTCACTAACCTGGATTTTGATTGTTAACCGTTTTCTGTTCATGTGAAGTATTTGGATCCGGGTTGCAAATTTATTCGTTTACGGGTAGCCTTTTAATGCTGTTGAGAAATCTTCTGTTTTCACAATGAAACCACCCCAATGTTTTTACATATTAATTAAGTGCACATTAAAATAGAATTTTGGAGTTTTTATCAGAATTTTTGAAAGAGGTTTAAACCCCTTTAAAATTTAAACAAACATGAACTAATTTGAAAATTTGCAAATTTTTAGAAGCCAAATCAGGACACCTTTCTTAAATAAAAGTTGTTCCAATAATTTTCTTAGTGCCCACAACAAATTTTAAAATTGTCCGAGCTCTGGAAGTATGATTTTCACTTCATTTTAGGAAGAGGATTTTGAATTAATCGCTAAAATCAAAAAATAAAGAACGGGCCACCGCCGCGACTGGCAGCGCGGCAGGCGCCCCTTTTGGCCCCGCACCTTCACTCCTCCGGCAAGTGAATCTCGTCCAAAGATCTCCTCCTCCCTCCTCTCTCTCTTCCTTCCTCTCTCCCGCGCGCCCCTGCCTTCTCCTTTGGCGCACGCCAAGCCGCCGCCCACACGCGCCAACCGCCGTTCGCCGCTACTCTGCCCCACTCGCCACGCCACTCCTTAACTCCGCGTGCGCGCGTGCTCCTTCAAAACCGAGCCAAGGACGAAGCACCCCACCCTCCTCGTCTTTTCCTTCTTCTTCTTCCTCTGCGCCCCGGTCGCACGAACCGCCATTGCCGCCGTCGTCTCCTCCACGACGACCACGCCGTCCGGTGATCGCCGTGCTCAGCCACCGTGCCGGCTGAACTCCCCTCGTCCTCCTTCCTCTCCCCAACCACCAAGACGCACTCCGGTTCCCTCCTCCGCCTGGAACGCTTCTCCTCTCTCCTTCGACCGAGAGCACCGCCGCCGTCCTTCAATTTTCGATTTCGTTGCCACGGTACACCCTTGTTTCAATTCCTCTCGCCGGCGAGTTCACCATATGCTTGTGCACTGACTTGGACAAAGGTTCGTCCACAGAGGATCACCGGTGACGACAAATTCGCCGCGCCAGCGTCGGCCACCATTAACACCGCCCTCGGAGCTCACCGTCGCCGGCCACCTTTCGATCGCTTCCGTGGTCTTCAGCACCCACAAACCGAATCCCCGCGCCACGGTGAAGCTCCCTGACTCCTCGAATCTCCTCTTAACCCTCTCCTCCGACGAGCTCGCCGCCGGACTTCGAGCGCCGCCGCGGCTCCACGTCGCCGGCCCTATTCCGGCCTATTCCGGCGACCAAATCCCTCACCCAAGTGTAGGCTTGGCGTGTGGACTGCAAATCCACTGCCCCCTGGCCGAATCCCCTCGCCGTCGGCTCGCCGGAGCACCGCTCGCCGCCGCCCTTGTTTTCCTCCTTTTTTCCATTTTATTTCATTTTCCTATTATTTAGCCAGTTTTTGAAAAATGTGTAGTAAATCAAGAAAAAATATAAAAAAATGGTAAATCAAATTTTAATTGAATCCTTATAGAATGAACTAATTTCTGCCGAAGCACTTTTTCAAGAACGTTCTTGGAACTTCCTCAATAACTAAAGTAATCTTTTCTATTTTGGATTTTAATTGGAGTTCCAGAAGGGTGCTAGGGTTGAATTTTGAACCATGGGTGTTTTATATCATTGTGCACCTCCTGCAATTTTATCGGGATTTTACGGCAACAATGTATATGCACGTCTTTGATACTCCTAACTGTCTAGTTAACATGTCTTTTTCTAGAATGCATTAGGAAAGTCATCCAAAAGTCCAAACCCTTCATCAGAACTGTAATTTAGATGTCCACTGGTACCTCCATCAAGTCTTATGATTTTTCCATAATTTTTAGTGCTTGTTTCTGATTTTATAATTTTAAATAACAGCAACTTGTTATAATTTTAATAAAATCTTGGAAGCTCAACTTGACCCCAAACCAGTGACAAACGTCTTGTTTTGGAGGCTACTTTGAACTAAAAATAGTCTCCTACCCGTAACTTAAATTTGAATTTTCATCGAAAAGTCGTTACGATATTTACGATGTTTACGGTGTCTACCGATGTCGTAAATGGGCAACGATAGTCGGTGGGCTTGTGTTCTTGGTGACGCAAGCAAAAACCTTCAAACCTAGTGCCGTAGTAACTTCTAGCCACCTAATAAAGCCTCTGCATGAGACATGTTTCGGGATTTTTTCGGGAAACGATGTCCGTGCTACCCGATATTGGAACCAGAACCCGGGAACCGGGAACCAGTTTTCCAGATCGGTAAAACTATTTTCAGCATAACTTGAGCTGTAAACCTCCGTTTGATGTGCTTCTTTTTGCATTGTGTTCGTAGTCTTAGTAGCTACCTTTCTGCACCATATTGCATCATTTGTCTGCATCATGGCATCATGGCCTACTTCTCATACCGACGCGTTTTGCTTTATAGAGTACGATCCGTTGGAGAGTGACACGGGTGCTGCTGAGGGAGGAGCACCAGAGACTGATCAAGTTGCTGAGGATAACACCACCGCTGCTTCTGAAGGCAAGCACCTCATATTCCTATCCTAAGTAAATATTTACAGTTAACAAATATGCTTACGTATAGGATTGCATTAAGTCGGGCATAGTGGTAATGTCGGGAAATCCTATTATTGTTGCATGTTACCCCTCCTTGATGATTGAATACGTCACCTTGTCAACTGGGTAGTGTGTCTTTGTTCGAGTCACGAAACGCTTAACCATGCTTAGATTAACGGTAGAAGTCGAGTGGTAAGTCCCACTCGCATGTATAGGATACACCCCGGTTACTTATGAGCTTGTGGCAAGTTCATATGTTGATAAAAGTTGAAAAGTGTTAAAACTGAAATCTGGACGGTGAAATAGGAGTGCAGCAAGACGTGGAGGTCTTATGTGCCGTAGGCCCGTCTGGGTTGACCTAGGACCCGGCCATGTTATTTTTGGCCTGAGCGCTTTCCGTTCATACCACATGTCGAATATTATGGTAAGATAAGCTGAGTATCTCACTTCGTACCAACGTTTGACTGATGACTGCTCGGTGCATGGAACGAAGGACTCACGTGTGTCTGCGAGGCCGTGATACTCGACGAGGGACTCACGTGTGCTTGCGAGGGGTGGTGCTGGACACCGTGTGGATTTTCCAACCGTGGGCACGAATGTGAAAAAGGTTGACATGAGTACCCCATTGTGTAACTTTAGCGGGTTGCATGAGTCGTATGGTCCTCAGTCGTGTGGGTACAGTTGGACTCCCCTGCAGGGTGTATAATTGGTTCGAATCCACCGTGGTCTCGGTTATGATCAAGCTCAGTGTCCTTTGTATAACATCGTAGAGTTGACACATAACATGATGAAAAATGGATTATGGTTGATGGTATATGTGGTTTATGGTTACATGGTGCTTATGGTCATGGGTTTTAGTAGGTGTTTATGCCCGCAGAGTCTTTTATTTTATGCTTATTCACATATGCTTAGTTTCAGCTTTAAGCAATCGAGTCTATCCCCATTCCTTATTTACCTTGCTGCTGTCATGTTGCATTATTCTTGGAGTCAGAAAATAATTCCCACAACAGGGTAAGTCTTACGAGTACCTTCATACTCAATGTTTGTTGCTTAAGTTTTTTTTCAGGTGAGAATGAGTTGTTGTTCGGCTACTTTGTCCCTGCCGATGCCGGCGAGGGCGAGGAGTAGTCCGGACATTCGCGTGACCGTGATTTACGATGTTCGTGGGCTGGGCATCGCAATCCTTTGCTGTTTTATCGCTGCAACCGTTGCGACCACTCTTTTCCTTAGAATCACTTCCGCAATTTAATTTTTAGGACTTTATGTCGAACCTTCGGTTTGTAAGATTACCTTAAAAAAATGTAATTGAATTATTATGACCTATGTGATGTATCAATCGTTATCATAACGACGTGCTTGGATCTTGGGCATTGCTTGAAAAGCATGTCGGGGGACTGCCTGGTTTACATTCCTTTTTATCGGGTTACGTACTCGCATACTGTTCATGGATAGCGAGTCAATTTGGTAAAATTGAATATAAATTGAACGGGTCTCTCACAGCACGTGAGGGGGAGTGTTGAAGTATAAGTGGATTGCCCTCCTTTTCCCATCAGGTTAGGCTTTTGGGTGAACTGGTTAGGTGCATGAAACTCAATATGGTATCAGAGCCAGAGGTCTTGAGTTCGAATCCTGGCAGAGGCAATTTTTCGTAATTTAAGTCCTCCGCTTCAATATTCCACTTTTGCGTCCTGCGGGAGGCTTGACGTGAGGGGGAGCGTTGAAGTATAAGTGGATTGCCCTCCTTTCTCCATCAGCTTAGGAACAATAGAACCATATTGAGTTTTATGTACCTAACTAGTTCCCACAAAAGTCTAAACTGATGGGGAAAGGAGGACAATCCACTTATACTTCAACACTCCCCCTCACGTGCAGCCTTCCGCAGGGGGCAAACGTGGAATATTGGAGCGGAGGACTTAAATTGCGAAAAATTGCCTCTGCCAGGATTCGAACTCGAGACCTCTGGCTCTAATACCATATTAAGTTTCATGCACCTAACCAGTTCACGCAAAAGACTAAGCTGATAGGGAAAGGAGGGCAATCTACTTATCCTTCAACATTATTAAGCCTTTACTCACATATGTGAAGACTGTCGAGATGCATATGAATTAGGGGGTGATATATCCATTTAACTAATTCTTCTTACATTCAAGTTTTTATCTTGGCTTTTCGTAAAAAAAAAATTTATCTTGGCATGGGTTTCAATATTAGTCTTGAACCGTTATTTCTCACATAGCATGTATAGCTAAAAACATAACAGTATGGAGATTTTTTTTCTGCGTTCACATTTCGCATGGTTCTAAGTCAAAATTAGTCTTCAGCTATTGTTGTGTCATCTGTATGGCTACAAGATATCATAATGTGAATGCAATTTGAATTATGAATGTAGCTGCCAATGCATCCAAATCCAGTTTAAGTAAGTGCTGATCAACATACAAAGCCTCATTCGAAATTCTTAAAAATGTACAAATACTATATGGTTGAGTGTAGTAGCTAGTTAAGTTTCTCCCTCTTGTCAATAGAACTGACGATGCTGCACAGGCTAGTTTTGTTCATGGGTTAACAAACTTGCGTTATCACTCAGCGCGCTCGGACGCCCATGGGCAATGGCTGATCCTGCTGATTCATCGTGGTAGCCCCAAGGTATTCAAGTTCACGGCTTCAGAGTCAGGACCCCATTTGACAGAGTATATCTGGAAGTGATTCTAAGCGAGAAGTAATTTTCTAAACAAAAGTGATTTTATGGCTAACATTAATTCTCTATAATATACTCTTACAATCAGGACAGATAATCACTTCACAGAGTTAGAAAAAGCTACTTTTTTTAGCTTACAGCTCCATAGTCTATTTTAGAGAATCACTCCATATAATCAAACAAAAATCGGCCAATGTTTCTTTTTCCATCTCAAACAATCTCTCTTCTTTTTTTCCAACCGTCTTTACTCCCTCCCATGCCGACAACCCTAACGTTCTAGGCCGCCGACGTTATCCGCTTCCCACGATGCGGCGGCGCCCTCGTCCCCGTGTCGTCCCACCCATACTCAGTCTGACTCCGCTACCACATCGAGAACCACTGCCATCATCTGCGTTAAACCGTCTCTTGCGACGTAACGCTGCCGCACCGTTTGCAGGTGCCTGGCTCTGCCACCATCGCTGACGCCTCCACGGCTCGTCCTACCGTGTTTTCTCAAAAATTTCAATCAACTGATAAATAACATTTCCGTACATTAAGCATTCCGTAAATATATATCTATTCTAACGCGTAAGTCGTAGAAATTCGATTCACTGTGTCAGTGTGTCGTGATTCTGATTTGTTATCAGCTCAGTGCAGCGCTGCCTGCTACGTAGAGAATTACGTCCGGCGGGGCAAACTCGTCCAGGAGAAAATACAAGAAGAAATCCTGCCTATCCCTGGGCAACCTGGCCGCTGGACGGCGAGCGGCGGCCGGACACCGAAGTTCCCAACCGGCGATTAAGCCCGGGCCACCCACGAGCGCTGCCTCCGACGACTCGCCAAACCACCACGGTGGGTATCTCATCTCAAGATTTCAGGTTTCTTCTCATCGTTTTGAAGGTTTTTCGAGATCCCTTTTGGCTTTTGCTTTTCAGTTCACATTCGCGCGTCATGCCGTCGAGTCCCGGGCGGCGCCCCAGCAAGCGGCCGGCGACCCCAGGACCGGAGGGTGGCGACGGCGACGCAGAGGCAGACCGGTTCAGCGCCCTCCCCGACGACTTGCTCCACCTGGTGCTCGTCCGCCTCCAGTGTCCCCGCGAGGCGGCTCGATCCAGCGTCCTCGCCCGCCGGTGGCGCGGCCTCTGGACCCACCTCCCGGAGTATTCCTTTGAGGGCATTGACCCGGAGACGGTGGACGCCACGCTCGCACTGGTCACGCGCCCCGCGCTTCCCTACCTCCTCATCCTTGCGAAGCTCGACCCGGAATCCGCCCGGAGTCGTGCCTCCTCGCTCCTCCGCGCTGCCGCGCGGCTTTCGCCGGATACGGTCGACATCAAACCTACAATGACGAAGTCCACGAAGAGGCGGCCATCGAGCTCCCCTGCTTCGACCGCACCAGCACCCTCATCCTCGACATATGCGGCGTGCCCTTGGCGCCGCCGCCAGCCGGCGAGTTCAGTAGGCTCGAGGAGCTCGAACTCGCCACCGGGAGCAACGTCTTCCCCGCGCTGCTGCCTAGCTGCCCGCGCCTGCGCGTTCTCCGAGTCCTTGCCTACCCAGAGCTTAAGGAGATCACTGTTCACTCGACTACACTTGAGCAACTCTCGGTGGAGTCTGTTTACTCGTTCACTGAAACCCACCGAATCGAGATTGATGCGCCAGAGCTCAAGAAATCGAATTTAGATGTCGAAATGGCTGGAGATTTCAGCCTGACATTCTCGGCACCAAAAGTAGAGGAACTCTTCTGGGACTTGGCAAGCATTGGAAATGTTGGGCTTGCCAAACTTCGCCTGTTCTCTCTTAACTACAGTCTGAGGCAAGGTGTCCGTACCTTAGTGTTGGACATAGATTATATGGTGTGTCTATTCTCCTTTTAAATTCCAACCTAACTTTTTTATATGCAGAGCGGCATTCTTGAGACTTGGCATTTTGCATAATTTGCGTATATTGTTTTTTGTAGTATGAAAATCCGGTTCCAGTCCGGAGTTTTGCAGGAGAGGTAGCATGGCTTGGAGTCACTGACTTCTCTGTTTTGAAGCTGCTTGTCCGAAAAGATGGGCATGCTTTTGGACCATTGTTGTTGGATCTACTTCAGATTCGACCAGCTATACAAATACTTAATGTGGTCATACGACCAAGTGAGGTAACCAGTCAGTTTGTTAATTTCAGAGTACTAAGGTTACACTTTTTTGAGATAATTCATTTGTCCTCTTATGCTTTTGAAGTTTGTGGAGCAAGTGGAAGAATTGTGCCCACAGAATTGTCCATGTCGACAGCCTGTCAATTGGAAAAGTGAAACTATATCTCTGTCTGATCTCAAAGTGGTATCTGTCTCTTATGACTTCGATGTAGGAGATGAGGAAGTTGATTTTTTGAAACTGCTGTTCCGATGCGCACCAAGGCTAATGACTATGCGTGTGGGAGTTCGTGACAAGTTATATGAAAGGATATCCAACATTTGTATGGAAAATCCTCGTGTGAAATGTGAAGTTAGTCGTTGTTAGTTCTTGTTGATGTAACAAGAAGTATTATCCTTATGCTTAGTTAATTGGAATTACTCACTTGTTGTTTATTTTGATGGATCTTAGCTAATTGTGATGTATTGTTTTATTGTTTATCGTCGTATATTGTTTCTTTACATTGATTAACTGCTAATATATGTTTTTGTGTCCCATGGACCAAATCTAACGAGGAATGGTCTCATGTCAAGTCTTAAGTTCACATCATTGTGGGGAGTTATGTATTGATGATTATCACTCATGCTCCTATATACAGAATGTTTTACCCCTATGCTTCATCTCACTAGAATATTTCACCAGCAATCATATTGCTTCCATGTCTTGCTAAAAATATTGTACTATGGCTTCAGATGAGTTAGTTCCAGAGCTGCAGTTGTTTGAGCATATGGTGGGTTGTGATGTGTCAGCAACAATTTTCTCTAAATGAGCTTTAGTAAAATTTTGCAGATTGGAATTGTTCATGATTTGACATTAATTTTATCCTGTATGTCTAATCTTAATAGAATGTGGCCATGCTCATATGCGCCATTAACTTATCCTTGTTATGAGCTCTAATTACTTTCTTAAAGATTAATGGAATGTTTTTAGTAAAATCTGGAGAATTGAGTTGTTCTGTGATACCCAAACATCAATCTATTTTTCATTTTGTTAAGAGTTTACTCACATATGTGAATATTATCTGCATGTATATGAATCAGGTGGTTTCATATTCATTTAATTAATGCTTCTTACATTCAAGTATTTTATCTTGGCATGGTTTTCAGTATTTTTTGAACCGTTTTCTAACATAGCATTCAAGTATTTTGTGTTTTCTGCATTCACCTTTGGCATGGTTAAAGTCAAAATTATTTTTCAGGATTGTTTGATCATCTATAGCAGTAAAAGATAACACAGTGTGAGTGCATTTTAAAATTGTGTTTGATGCAGGTTCCCCCTGTATAGAACAAAGCGTTGCGGGAGTGTCAAGATGAAGCTCATTGGTGTTGCCTTGCTGGGGCCAAGAGGCTTCAAAAACTTGAGCCTGATCGCATATGGGTGCAGCTTGATTTTTCACCTAGTTGGGTTGTGTTTTTCTTTTTTATGTTACTGTAAAAAAAGTGTGAGGGTGTTCTGTACTTCCTAGGAGGTGGAGAGTTTGGGTGCACTCTATTTCTCTTCTCTCTTAAATATAATGATGCGTAGATCTCCTGCGTTTTTTGAGGGAAAAAAATGAATCTAGCTGCTAATGCAACCTAACCTAGTTGAAGTAAGTGCTGATCAACATACAAAGTCTAATATGAATTTATGAAAAATATGCACGGACTGTTTAGTTGAATGGAGGAAGTAGCTACTTACGTTTCTCCGCTTTGTCAACAGATATGGCTAACATAGTAACATGCTGCAGGTCTGCTCTGATTCTTGTCGATGTAACACTAAGTCTTACATCCTTGTCATTAGCCTTGGTCATCAGGTTGTCGCAAGGGGGTAAAAAAAAAAAAAGGTGTGTTCATCTGGATGTGTACTATATTGAAATTTCGTCAGTGATAATATATGGACTTGCCTTTATGCTTAGTTGCATCAGGAAATTTCGTCAGTGATTGCCTTGCTGCTAAAATATTTTACCGTGCCTTGAGCCTTTTTCATGAGTTGGTACAATTTTCAGCAGTAATGGTGTGTTAGATTTGAATGCGCATTTGATCATTTTACTACCGTCATTGTAATTGTATGTAATGAATGTAATGGACCCATTATTTTTTTTATACCTATGCAAGGCACTGTTCTTTATGTCTAGTCTAAAAGAATACGGTAAAGCTTGACGATCAAGGCAGTAGGATAATCATAGGAAAAGAAAGTGTCGAGACAGAGGAGATGACGAGCGGGGAGCAAGGCCATCCCAGCTTTGTTTGGAGGGGTGGATTTTGACGGGGCATGAAGAACCAAAAGGGAAGAAAAAGAAAGGACAGACGATATGAATCCTGTGACAGAAGGTGTGACAGATAAATCGCTCGACTGCGTGCTACCAGAAGACCAGTTTACCCAGCCAGAAATGCAAAGTGAATGCTATTTTTGCTTCTTGGCTAGCATCAGTCAGAGATGGTGTAAGCGATCTGATCGGCAAGAGCGTTTGTGCAGGCCCATGACCCCTCCCTGGCAGCTGGTATTTGGTGCATGGACACGGGTTTTGCCCAGGTCTTGTAGCGTGAAGGTTTGGATGCTGCTTTCAAACCACCGGACTGGACTGGACTGCTTCGCGCCGGCGACCACCACCGGACTGGACTGTCATGCTCTGCAACGCCTCCATGTCTTCATTGTCTCTTGCTGTTTATAAAGTTTTAGACTCTAGAGTAAGGAAAGAAGAAGTAAATAAACCAAGAACGAAGAAGCTGCGGGACGGAACGGGAACACCTGTGGGGAACAAGTTGGTGTGCCCCCATACCGGCAGGCAACAGAAACGGCCCGTGCGCACGGCCACAGCGTGCAACTCGTGATTCGTCAACGAGCGATATTATTGTAAGGTCCCACGCACGCAGGCACGCACGCAGGCACGCACGCACGCAAGCCTGCCGGCCCCTGTTTTCCGTTTTTTTGTCAGACGTAACGCAACCTTATTACATGTTGTTTGGGCATGGGCTCTTGGTAGTTGTTGGTACCATATACCTCAGCCATTAACAAATAGTATACTAATGAATGGGAACCGGCCGGAAACGAAGGAGCCGGTTCAAGTCGTGCCTGCAAATCACATGGCGGGACGATCCAGCAACCAACCAACCGGAATCTCCCAAACATGATGCGAGGGAAACACGGGTGCTCGACTACGCTACACTTGCCTACCGATATGATCGATACCGACGGCAGCGCTATTATAGCAAGGCGCTTATTAGAAAATCGGATCACTTCCATTCATGAAGATTTTTTTTTTCTACCGCTTGTGTGTATGCGGAAGAAACGGGGCCATAATCTCAGTTTCGGAACAAACGGAAGAAAGTGTAGGCATGCAGATACAGGTCGGTGCTTAACGCTAACACCTGCAGCGAGGGACTGATCGAGGTCGTCGTCGTCGTCGTCGGTGCCGGTGAGAGTGGCGGGGGCGTCGGTGGCATGTGCGAGCGAGGCTGGGGTGGGGTGGGCGTGGTGGGGACCCGGTTGCCTATCTACTTCTTCTACCTACTACTGCTGCTGCTGCTGCTGCTGCTACTAGGTACGGCGTGCGGCGTGCCCGTGACAGGGGGGAGGAAAGGAAAGCAGAGGAGAGGAGGAGGAATGTCTTCTCCGCGAGCAGCTGCTATGCTACTATCCTGCGAATCGATAGACTGGGGCCTTCGTGGCCGGCCACTGGACTGGATCGGCCATGCATCATATGTGCATGTTACGGATGAGCTAGCCAGAGTTCTACCCACCGCACCGGCCGACACCGGAACATGGGTCGTGCTTCGTCGTCGTCCGCTTTCCCTTCGATGGCTCGCCAAGACCTCACCCTTTTCCTTTTTCTCCCACACCACCAGACGGACGGCATGCCCAGTTCCCCCTCCTCTCTTTTTCTTTGCCATCCACCTCAGACAAAACAAAAAAAGGGCTGATTATTGTCGTCCTACCTCACGTGCCGACGGATCAATAAATAAGCTCAGTTTCAGGCGTGATGACCTCACCCACGACGGCTAACTAGCTGCTCTAACGACGATCATATCGAGACGCAAAACTAAAGCGACACGAACCCAAAAGCACGCGGCGCATTTTCTTCCGCTCTGCATCTACGTACGTGCATGGACCTCGAGCGAAGTGGCCAGGAGGTGAGATTATTATACACTTTTAATTTTAATATTTTTTATATAAATTTATATTAAAAATATCAATAATTAAAAAGCAGAGGTAGTACGAGATGTCCTCGTCCTCCCTTTTTTTCTTTTTAATTTCATTCTTAGACGCCAACATCGCAAGGGAGTACTAAACAATTGTACAAGCTACGTACGTAGTCTGACATTATACAGGGACCGACCATTTGCGATCGAGCTCAACAACGCTTTTTTTTTTTTTTTTTTTTTTGCATGTGCATGCCTAACCCCACCACTGGGACTTGGAAAGTGCGGCTGACTGAGCGCAAATGCTGGACACTGCCCTTGTGTCTTGTCTCTTGCTATTATTCCACCATACGCATGACATGAACACCGTCAACAACAGCCAGCCAGCAGCCATACGTGTCACTCTGCTCGACTCCACACTACGTATATTATTCCTTCTTTTATTGGAAGCATACCTCTAATTAATCAATCCATTTGTATATTGTACTCTAGTAACATATTACCTTTTTGACTGGACGCAGCGTGTACATGCTAGTAGTATGTATGTACGAATAAATGGGCCGAACACTTGAGAGAGAGAGAAAGAGATGGGCTGTCAGACATACTATTCAGTGTCGGGCTTTTCAGGTCGTCAAATTTTGACAGAATATATATGAAATAATATTTTTTAAATAAATATATAAAATAATTAATATAAAAACATACTTATACATTGATTATTAGAATATTAACTTTTTAATTTTAATATAATATTTATTTAACTCATATTTATAATATTTATTTAACTCATATTTAGATGGAGTTCATCTATGATTGGGATATAAAATCTGCACTCGCACCCATGGGTGTTCGGTGGGATGCAGACAACATCCGTGGATGAAGAATGACATCCGTACCCGCACCTGTCGGGTGCAAAACCTATTGAATTGTAGGTTTGTTGGTAAAATTGTCATCCCTAATCAACATTTCGACACCGTAACTAAAATTTGACATAATAAGCAACGCTTCATACTGACGGTCTTCTTTGTAAAGGCTTGATACTGAGGTTCGTTCGATGACCTGTGCCGTGAAGTATCATGTTATATGTGGATCCTACGTCGTCGGAGCGCTGGCTTATACTACATGTACAGTTCATGAACTGTGTGTACCGACGAAAAATGCTGATTATTGTTCTCAAGTGCTGTACGTAGGAGACACTCGTAGTACTGGAGCCGTGTGTGTATGTTTGACGACCGCTGCTCCCAATCAAGTAGGCCTCGCATGGGGTTCCATGTGGGATGTCTTGTGCGCAGGCAGTAAGCACAACTACTACTACTACTACTAGGACGGGGAGTTTTCCTCAAGTGCGCCTACGCTATAGTACTGACTGGGTAGGACATGCTAGCTACTGTTTCCTGCCATACAATCCCAAAACTGGTTGCTGTTGGCAGGCATCGAGGCATGATTTGATGAAAGGGCCGGGAGCGTCGGCCGTAGGCTGCAAAGAGAGCAAGGATTCATTGGCGGTGTAGCATCTGTGCTGCTGTAGCACACCATCTAACGTCTATGTAAAATCTGATACTGTCCTGTACTAGTAGCAGTAGTATCCAGCAAGCAAGCATGCCTTCACGCACGCATCGGCCCCAGTGCGGACGGCGCCGAATGGACGCATGTTTTACTGCCTCCATATTATCTGTAACTAATCTACTATTACATTTATGTCTGTGTGATTGAGAACAGCCAAGTGACCATGAGAATTATCGATGTAATAGTGTGCCAAAGGAGGAGGACGGCGACGATCTGATATGATAGCGGTGGCAAAGATCCATGCGGTCACATGGCGCGCATGTGCTTTGCGGCGACATTCCATCGGGGAAAGGTACGCTGCTGCGCCCCCATTAATTTTTCAATGGTGTCTGATTGCTGCTTATTGACACTGTCAATCATCATCATCATCATCGTCGTGGTCGTTATCATCATCGTGATCCTCCGGCGCCTCCTCCTCGGTATGCACCCAGATCTGTCTTATATCCTCAATTATTCCGGCCGCTTCACACGGTACTGTGTTTTCTCACATTCACAAGCACACTGGGACAAGAGAATAATACGTACAGTAATACTAGTACTAATTACTACTCAAACTAGTTCGACAGCCCGACTAGTAGCACTAGTACTTACCAACAGCGCCTGAAGTTACTCGATCGTGTGCTGGTAGCTAATTACTACTGAAGACGTACAGTTGAGTTTGGTTGAACGTGTACAGTTGGCTGTTGGAAAGCCAATCGAAGCAGAGCAACAGCGTTTCGCTCATCTGTGACTAGTACTACTAGTAGAGGAGATACTAGAGTTCAAAACTTCACTACTAGCACACGGCAACAACAATGCAAACGAACTTTGTCGGTCGGGCCTGCGCTGTGCGAGCTTTTGGAGGTTTGCGCCACCGCCACACGGTCACGGTGAGGTCGGAACAGAGCAGGGAGGCAATCACCGGCCCGGCTTGCGGCTCGTTCTTGCCTTGTCCAACCCCCATCCACCACACCCCCCTCGTGTTTTCAGCTTCCTGCTCTCTCTCGTTTAGTCATTTACTTACCAACTAGCCATGCGCGCCCATGACGACCCTTGTCGTCGACTGGGCCCCAGCTCAGCAGTCAGCAGCACCCTTTCTCCTCTGTACGTACGTGCTGCTCCTTAGCTATATATGCATACAAAGCGTGCACCCTCTTCCATCTCCAGAGCAGAGCGGCACCGCTCAGCGCCAAAGCGTTGGTGCTCCTCTCCGCCCACACCACACTGTCGATCGTCTCGTCGTCCAGTAGCTACTCTAGCCACCACCAACGGCTGCTTCTTCAAGCAGCATGTCGTCGTCCCTGCTGCTCCTGTCGGTGGTGGCCACGATAATGGCGACGATGGCCGCATTCTCCGTCGCCGGCGCGCAGCCGTCGCCGGGGTACTTCCCGAGCGCGCGGCACCGTCCGCTGGCGTCATTCAACCGCGGGTACGTGACCCAATGGGGCCCGCAGCACCAGACCCTCTCCTCCGACCGGTCGTCCGTCACGATCTGGCTGGACAAGACGTGCGGGAGCGGGTTCAAGTCGAAGCGCGCGTACCGTTCTGGGTACTTCTCGACGCGGATCAAGCTGCCCGCCGGGTACACGGCGGGGACCAACACGGCGTTCTACCTGTCCAACAGCGAGCTGTACCCGGGGTTCCACGACGAGATCGACATGGAGTTCCTGGGCACGGTGCCGGGGGAACCTTACACGCTGCAGACCAACGTGTACGTCCGCGGCAGCTCGGGGGACGACGGGCGGCGCGTGGTGGGGCGCGAGATGCGGTTCCACCTCTGGTTCGACCCCACGGCGGCGTTCCACACGTACGCGGTGCTGTGGAACCCCGACGCCGTCACCTTCTTCGTCGACGACGTGCCCGTGCGCCGGTACGAGCGCAGAGCCGAGCTGACCTACCCGGACCGGCCCATGTGGGTGTACGGCTCGATCTGGGACGCCTCGGACTGGGCCACCGACGACGGACGGTACAGGGCCGACTACCGCTACCAGCCCTTCGTCGCGCACCTCGACCGCTTCGTCATCGCCGGATGCGCCGCCGATTCCGCGAAGGCGTCGTGCCGGCCCGTCCCGGCGTCCCCCGCCGGCGCCGGGCTCACGCCCAGGCAGTACGAGGCCATGCGATGGGCGCAGCGCCAGCACATGGTGTACTACTACTGCAACGACTTCCGCAGGGACCACTCCCTCACGCCCGAGTGCTGAGGGACATGACGACCTTGGCCGGTTGCGCGCGGGATCGCCGGGCGATCGATTTGTTGGCTTGCTTGCTTCTTATTCGTGTGTTTGCGTTATTTTCCCCGTACCGGACGTGAGAACCCCCCCCCCCCCCCCCCCCCAAAAAAAAAAAGTGAGAGAGAGAGAGAGAGAGGAAAAAGAAAAAAAAAAAAGTGGCTGCCCTGCCACTGCTGGTGGTGCCTGCGATCCCGAGCCAGTGCAGGCCACCCGGTGGTTGAGGCGTTGGTCGTTGGCATATCGCCAAAAACGGGGGTGTGTCGTTTGCTTTGCTTTGCCTTGCTTCCCTGTTTAGATTTCTTTTCAGTCGATCACGTGCATGCGTGCGTGCCCGGCCCAAAGGGGCAGCGTTGCACGATTCATGGCGGCATCTAAGTATTATTGTGAGCATGCCCAGAGACCCCCACACTGTAACTGTGTAACACCAGAGTGTGTGGCCTCCAAAATATACTATTATTATTGTATGTTTTCCGTGTCGGTGATGATATAAATTACTTCTACTACTACTTACTACTAAGTTGTGTCGTCTATAAATGCTTCACTATTTATTTTACCAAAGATAGTAGTAGTATCTTCGTTTATTGGAATTGCCCTCTACTTCGTGCCAGTCAGAGATAGTGGTACGGTGCTCTGAAAGCAAGATTGCATTATTATTCGTCAAAAAGAAAAAAAATAAAAGAATTGGGTTGCAAATAAATCGCCTCGCTACTTTCGTATTTCTCTTAGTTTTTTTTTACTTATCGTCGTTGACTTTAATCGAAAACTTTGATCGTTCGTCTTATTTAAAATTAAAAATTAATATTAAATAATTTTTAATATTAAATTAAATTCTAACAAAATATGTAACATTTTTTATATTTTTAAGATAAATAATTAAAATTATTAGTTAAAATCAATGACGATAAAAAAATTGGAGGAAGTACGTATATAGAAACCTGTTGCACGTTCGGCTGTCCACCTCGTTGCCCTGTAGCTGTACTACGTTTTGTGGCTGCGACAAGCGACAAGTTATTTAGCAAATTGAAGAGTGAATAGTTGCAAGTCGCTAGAAATGTGCGTTGCAACAGCTAAACTGTTGCAATTGCAAGTTGTCCAGCGGCATGGTGGTGGAACAAAAAAAAAAAAAAAAAAAAAAGAAGGCGATGCTAAGTGCACACATTTGACCAGCGGCACAGATACAGGCAGCGCAGACTCAGGACGCAATTAATACTACCTCTTGTGGCGCTTCTCCTTTTTTTTTTGTTGTTTCTTTGTTTGGCAATGGTTAGGTGAATCGACCACTACTACTATCATGGGGGCAAGTTCAACTTACTACTCTCAAACAGAGTCAGTCTACATAACATCCAAAACACTTTATTCTGTTTACTTCCAAAACCACGTTACTTGATTTAATTTACTCTTACGACAGTTTGTACTTTTTCCTCTATACACAAGTTCGATTTCAGTTTCAAACTTTTTTTTAGGGTGGTTATGAGAATCCGAACGTGTGCTCGTCGTTTCTTTCATACTCTCTCTATTATTTTTTTGTGTGTTGTCGTTAACTTACCAATAACTTTTATCATTCTTCTTATTTAAAAAATATGAGAAATATCAAATATTTTGTTATGATTTAATTTATTACTTATTTTTTTAATTTTAATTTTAAATTTTATATATTTGAACTAATTTTTAAATAAAATGAGCGGTCAAAGTTTTTGGGCAAAGTCAATAACGACAAGCAAAAAGTAGGTAGTATAATTTTGAATGTATCCCAAGTTTTTTCTTTTTTTACTATCTAGTATCCTTCCGTATAAAAAAATGATCAAAATTCAAAATGCATTTTTTCCAAGGTTTGCTATCATCTTCTGAAATTTAAAATTTAAACTTTAATTGTACTACATGAGGAAACAAGAAGATAAGTTGCATAACATGGTAAGTTGAATTGAATGATATAGTTTTAGGGATAAATTGCATCAACTATGGAGAGTAAGTTGGACTCTTTGTTTCAATTTTTTTTAAAAAATGTGACCTGTACCACCTGCCTCCGATTAGTATGGACTCTCCTAGGTCTCGGCCTCATGTAGTCCTATACTCTCCTTGGAGAGAGCATAAAAGACAAGAATTCTATATGGCATCTGGGTACCCGTTAACTAAGGATCACTCAGCTTTAAAATCCGTGCAACATACTTTTCTCTGAAACCGATAATCCAATTTCAAATTCGTTTGAACCATGATATTTCTTGAAACTAATTCTATAAATGAGATCTGACATACGTATTTTTTACAAATGTTTTTCAAAGTCAACAATGTAACTATAGTATTTCAAACATTTGTTCAACATATTGGACAAATTGTTTCGACATTTTTTAAACAACATTTTAATAAATTTTAAAAATAATATGCATATTTTAAATTTTTAACATTTAAATTTAATTGTTCAACAATTTATATGTACCAGCATTTGTGCTGAAATGTTTCAACATTTAATATAAACTGTTTCAACAATGGTTTTATTTCGAATAAACTATTTCAATAATTTGTTAACACCTATGAAAATAAAATGCATATTTTTTAAATTTTTATCATTTAAATTTAATGATTCAACAATTTATATGTACCCTTTTTCAGCATTTACTATAAACTGTTTCGGTAGTGATTTTCAACATTTCGAAAGTAGAACGAATGGAGATATCTTTTTTTTTTGTGAAAAGAAATAGAGAAGTCTACTAGTATAATGTTGATGCTAAATTAATTAACCCACGAATCTCAACCTTGGAAATTACTACAGTTTACACGTCTCATTTTTTTGCAAAACAAATTTAAAATACAAATACCTTGTTGTTGAATAAGATTATCTTAAGCCTTGTTATAAGTGGTTGAATCACCTTGAAAAAAAAGTATAAGTGGTTGAATCCGAAGCAGGTGCAACGCCAATGGTCCAAAAACATGCCCTTCTGTCTCGACACTAGCTCCAAAACGGAAAAGTTGGTCACCGGAAGTTGAGCCATCTCGTGCCCAAAGCTCCGGATGGTTCCGTACTCCCTCCGTTTTAAAAAGAGTTCGTTTTGGATATAATTTTGAATGAACATTATAAATATAAATCATGAATTTTTTAATTTATTAAGGTTTAAATTATAAAGATCATATCAATATGTTTGTCTTGAAATATACTTTGAGAAAAATATACATGCATCAATTTTAAATAAATATTTTTTAGAGAATGCAAGGTAAAGTTTTGTTTTGACAATCATGCCCTTGCCTTTATTCTAAACAAACTCTATTTTAAAACGCAGGGAGTGTTGGTATAATGCCGAATGAATATCAATGTGTTTAAATGTTAGAATGTCATCGGAGAGAGGCAGCTGAGATAGAGAGTGATTATGAGAAAAAAGGTAGTTACTATTACATACATTACCATTATTCTCTACACTGATTGCAGGACCTGCCGGTACACCGTTCTCTGCACTGATTGCAAACTTCTTTTCCAGTGCCAGCCCTGCGGCGGCGCTAAGAACGGCGGAGAATTGCTCATCGGTTGCCCGTCCTTTCAAGTGGATTTGAAGGGACTTACGCATGGGTACAGCCACTTGGGTGAGGTCTGAGGACGGCTACCACTATGCTGGGCTTGACGCCATAGAACACCAGGTCGGAAAGCCCGGTCCAGAGGACAAGGCCGCGCCACCGTCGGGAGAGGACACTGGTATCTCTGGAAAAGGAGCTCCTCCGGCCTCCGGTAGACCACTCAACCGATCCACCCCATCTCCCTCACCTTCTTCTAACTTCTGGGCTTCCT
Source organism: Oropetium thomaeum (assembly GCA_001182835.1). Taxonomy (NCBI): domain Eukaryota; kingdom Viridiplantae; phylum Streptophyta; class Magnoliopsida; order Poales; family Poaceae; genus Oropetium; species Oropetium thomaeum. Next base: position 1,493,298 of record LFJQ01000015.1, on the reverse strand, counting down.
TGTGGCAGCAAAGAATCAAACCAATGCTAGAGTATGAACCTGCAAACCAGTTCAAAAGGAAGAAACCTAAAAATATCACACGGCACGAATAAAGGGGCGAACAAATTTAAGCTCCTGGTTCTGTCTCCCGCAATCAATACGAATTTGAATTAGCCATGAAGTATTAGCTAAAATAGTGTCTAGAATCTGTTGAATTATACTGAGGAGTACCAACTAATCATCTGGTGGATCGGATTCCTTCAAGGCTGAATCCAATGATCGAAACAACGGAAGCATCATATCCCTCTCACAGAAACAAGAAACGCATTCTCAGAAACTCTCAGGAAGATCCTAGCAATCATACCAAAAAAAAAAAAGATCTTTCTTTCGTCATAGTTTTGCGAGAATGTGTTAAAGATTTGCTTACAACCACCACACTAGGTCGTCGTTTTCTTCTAGAACTCGCGTTGAGCAGCCGCCTGCAGTCTCTGGTTTTAGTTGTTGAAACCATTGACTTTTAACTTAAACCATTTGTATTATTTAAAAATATGATACATATTAGTATGTATCCTGTTAAGATTAGCTTTACCATTAAAATGTATTCGAACTAATTATTTGAGAAAAATAAATGATAATTAAATTTGATGTTCGAAGTCGACGGTGTCAAAAATTTAAATATGAGGAACTACTTTCTTTGTAACTGTTGTACGAAGAGTTATAGTCGTTTCTTTTTTTTTTGAATGAAAAGGAATTGTAATAAATTTGAAGATGTAAAATTAATTCGACCGAAAGTACATTCAACAATCCTCCAAATAAACTTAGCGAAAACACATTCAACAATCATCCAATCCGTGCGAGCAGCCTAAGCCTGACGGCATAATTAAGCAGAGTGTCCTTAATCTCAAGCGGCCTTAATCTTTCTCTTCTAATCCTTTAATAGATTAATATCTCATTTAATTGGCACTGAATCCTTTTTTTCTATTGGTAGCCCGTCGATATAGTATTTATTATCTTGAGCGAGACTTAGCGCTGTAAATGAAAATGATTGAAGATATATTCTAGTTATTAGTTAGGGGTTCGGCCCTGTGCCTACACAAATGGTTTGTAAGATATCTTTTGAAGCGCTGAGCTTCGTGCAGTGACGATGGTTTTGGGCACAGATGATCCAAACACATCATCCTCAAAAACGACTTGCAAGTTGCAATGGGACGGACGGAGCCCATATGTAAAACAGGAGGACTTGTCGATAGCAATATGTACTCTCTGGACTGTTTCCCGTTACAGTCATGGCAATGTTACGCTTAGTTGGTTAGTACAGTATACTATTTGGAAAAATTCGGTGCTAGAAACTTGACTGGCAGTTGAGTTAATTTAGTGAAAACCAGCAACTCTAAGCGACCTGAATCACATCACAAATTAACTCGCCGGTCCCGAACTGGAAAGGTCGTTGCCGACGGCTGAGCATAGTGCATATATACTCGCCAACCTAGCTGGCTAGCCTGCCAGTCAATGCATGCATATATCCCAGTATAGCTAGCCATGAGGTGCCGGTGCCGCCCATCATCCGTGGCGCTGCTGTTATTAGCCTCCTCCTCGTTGATCGTGGCGGCAGCGATCGCCGGGGCCGGCGGAGGTAGTAGGAACACCACGACGACCAGGTACAATGCCTTGTTCGCCTTCGGCGATTCCATCACCGAAGACGGCAACATCTGCATCGTCGCCAGCAGCAACTCCACGGAGCTGGAAGTCCTGACCTTGACGCACCCGCCGTACGGCAGGACCTACTTCGGCAGGCCGGCTTGCCGGTGGTCCGACGGCCGCATCGGCATGGACTTCATCGGTAATGATTACTACATCTTTCTGATGATTTTTAAAACTATCGCCTGATGACAGAGCATCATTTTATTTACGCCGCGAATATTATTTTTGTACCCCGTACGTACGTGCCACTGCCAGCTGAAGCACTTGGACTCCCGCTGCTTCCACCGTCGAAGTCCAGAGGCAGAGACTTTCGTCGCGGCGCGAACATGGCCATCACCGGAGGCACCGCGCTGAACTTCTCCTTCTACAACGCGCTCGGCGTGGAGGATCCGATCTGGAACCACGGCTCTCTGAGCACGCAGATGCAGTGGTTCGAGGAGCTGATTCTCCCTTCCGTATGCGGCACAAAACAGAGTGAGCCTGAGCAAAACGAGCGAGCTTTATTAATTGATCGTTCGTTAATTACCTGCTGAGATTTCATTCATTAAAAGCTATATATACGGACTCTGTTTTCTCGACCTTGGTAGTAGAGTGCAAAGCCTTCCTGGAGAAATCGCTGTTCGTGTTGGGCGGGTTCGGAGGAAACGACTATAACATCCAGCTTCTCGAGCTCGCGCTGACCGTGGAGCAGGCGATGAAGAACAGCCCGGTGATCGTGAACGCCATCGCGAACAGTGTCGAGGCATGCATGCATCACTACTGAACCGGAAAAACTACAAAAAAAAAATACAACTTAGCTATGTAATAAATATATTTTAATTTGAAGCATGCAGAGATTGCTCGCGCTCGGTGCGGTCCACGTCGTGGTCCCTGGCATCCTCCCGACGGGCTGCCTCCCGCTCTTCCTGTCGCTGTTCGCCAGCAGCAGCGGCAGTTCTTCGTCTTCGTCCAACAAGGAGGAAGAAGAAGCCGACGACTTCGATTTGGACGAGTACGGCTGCCTGCGCAGCTACAACCGTCTGACGGAGCACCACAACTTGCTGCTCCAGGAGCAGGTGAAGCTCCTCCAGCGGAAGCACAACGGGTCTGCCAGGATCATGTTCGCGGACCACTCCCAGGCGTACTACCAGATGGTCAAGCAGCCTCACAAGTTCGGAATCAGCGATCCTTTCGAAGCGTGCTGCGGGGCAGGAGGCGGCAAGTACAACTTCGACATCGCCACCAGATGCGGCATGCCCGGCGCGACCACGGCCTGCCGCCACCCGTCGGCTCGCCTCAGCTGGGACGGCGTCCACCCCACGGAGGCCGCCAACAAGATCATCGCCGACAGTTGGCTCAACGGACCCTACTGCACCCCTCCTATTCTCAAATGATTGTGAATCGAGTCGAACGTATATATACCCCACCCAGGAACCTGGTAATGGTTTGGTTGGAACCGGTTTCAATGGTTTGGTTTTTGCTTTGGTTCTAGTTTAGTTGGGTTTAAATGGTTCAATATACATAATAGTTTGATTTGGTTTGGTTATAATGCAAAACTGGTTTGGTTTTAATTAGGTTTGGATTTAAATGGTTTGTTTTTAAATTGTTTGTGTCCATAGGTTTGCAACTGTTGAACATATATGGTTCCGTGCCAGAAGGTGTACCCTAAAATGTAAAGTTGTATGTTGCTTCGTGCAAAATTGTCAAGGTTAAAATAATACGTGGGTCCTACGTCAAAAGCTCTCATGTTCACACCTTAAAATTTTAGCAGAATTAACTGAATTTTTTTAAGGTGGCATAATAAAGTTATACACTGCTTCATGTAAATTTTCATGGTTAAACTAATATATAGGTCCCATGTCAAAAGCTAGACTCTAAAACTTAAATCTCGCGTTTACATCTTAAAATTTTGGCAGAATTGACTGAATTTTTTTAAGATGACACAGTAAAGTAGTACGCCGTACGTTACTTTGTGTAAATTTTTATGGTTAAACTAATATGTGGGTCCCGCGTTAAAAGCTGGACACTAAAACTTAAACCTCGCGTTCACACCTTAAAATTTTGGCAGAATTGACTGAATTTTTTTTTAAGATAACACAGTAAAGCAGTACGCTACTTTGTGCAAATTTTATGGTTAAACTAATATATGGATCCCATGTCAAAAGCTAGATCCTAAAATTTAAACCTCGCGTTCATACCTTAAAATATTAGCAGAATTGATTTAATTTTTTAAAGATAACATAGTACTGTTGGACGCTACTTTATGCAAATTGTCATGGTTAAACTAACATATCCGGCTAAAGTGAACTATAAACAGATTATCATGTCTTTTAACTTAGGAACCATTATCAGCAAATGGGGTTGCAACCACTTCAAATTGTGGTTTGAGAGGTTGGATTGATTTGGTTTGGGTCTATTTTCCATTTGGGTTGGTTTGGTTTGGTTTTTATAAAAAATGGATGGTTTGGTGTAGTTTTTGTTTATATATACAACAATGTAACAATTTAATTTGGGTTTGGTTTGTTTTTTGGCCCATTCCCAGGTCCAGCCATATAATCCCAGTACGTCAATACGTATGTTCTGTATGGCAATATCAACGCAGAGTATATAGAGAGTCCGTGTTTGTGGCTCCCTTGAGGTTCATCACATATTGCGTTGTACTTCCTCCATTCTTTTTTACTTGTCATCGTTGACTTTAACCATTTATCTTATTTAAAATATTTGTTTACATAGGTAAAATTAAAATTTATGCTTCAAAATGTGTAATAATAAATCAAATCAAACATTTTTTACCCTCATCCGTGCAAGACCAGACGTCTCCATCAGAATTGCAAATATACAAACCCCCAACACCTGATGATGATGGCGACAAGTCATGCATGGTTCATATACAGTTTCGTTAACTATATATACTAGTATTGACACAATCACACTGCCGCATTATTTTCGGTCCATTATATTGTTGAAATTATAATAGAGCTCTTTTACAGTAGACCAATCTTATTGTATAAGATAATAAATATAGACCGCTTATTTTTATTAAAATAAAGTTACTAACTATAAGAAGAAAATACTAAAAACTATCAATGAAGTTAGACTTCATTAGATGGAAATCAGAATATCAAATTTGTAATTAGTTTGACAACTAATATCTCTTTCTTAATTAATAACAACAATAATAAATAACTAACTATTACACCTAGGGTGTAAAACATCTTTATATGGCTAAAGGTCTACACAAAATGGACGGTTTACGGTTATTTGATCTATCATAAAATTTGCCTTATAATATCGTGTAGCAATGTACTATCTATCTCACAACATTCAATAGTAGCATGCTAGCTATTTAATCCTTTTAGATAAAACATGATTTTCCAGCCTCTGCGTTTAGCACTTTATTATTACAAATTCACAGTCAACCGTTTGAAGGAACAGGGAAGAGCATAAAAATAAAAACTATGGTAGCTGCAGTTCAATATTTAGTCTTCATCCATGACTAGCAAAAAGCTTCTGAAGCCATCTCCAAGGCTGTGGTCACAGTTTTGAAGTTCATTCTTGATTCCTTTGGTTGTAGTAACGTCCAAAGCCATAGCCAATATACTCCTGAAAATAGCCTGAAAACTGATGAATATTTTGGTTTATTTAAATAAATAATATTCATGCCTTACTAAATGGCCCAACACAAAGCTGCTGTCCAAATTAGTATCGATTTCTTATTGGTTGGTTCCACCCATGAAAAGAAACCTTTATAAGCATACCTTCAACTCTTAAATCAACTTGTGATGAAAAAGGACATTACATTTTGTCTAGATAACTTGTACATGGAATGGATAGAAAATTGTCATGTTCTATGTATCTTCTAGATAAAAACATCCCCTTCATCCGATAAATTGAAATGGATACACAATTTTGCGCACTGCTAGGTTAACGCCTACCAAAATCTCGCCAAAAGAATATTTCCATGGCACTATGTTAGTTGTATATCTATTAGTCCATTGTATAGGGGGCTTTCTGCATATTTGTACACACCTGACCCTGTATATATTCGGGCCTAGTCCCTCTATAATGAATACAAGTGCTATTCATAACATGGTATCAGAGCCGGTTTAGGGTTAGTTTTCTCTCTCCAACCCTAGGCATCGTTCCTGGCGTTGCACTTGCGCTAATTTTTCCATTTTTTTTCGGATTCTTCTCCTTGTGGATCCGTTCTCGTGGGGATTTCATCGCCGTCTTCTCCGTCAGAGGCTGCCGTCAAACTTGGGCTGTCGGATCCGGCCGTTGTCGTCGAGTTCCTTCCCGTCGGCCGCTGGTTCTCGGGACGCCGCCGTTTCTTTCGGGTCCGGCCGCCGGGCGTCGTTGCCGCTGCCGCTGGTTCTCGGGCTGCCGCCGTCTCTTTCGGGTCAGGCCGCCGGGCGTCGTCGCCGCCGCTCCGAGCCTCACGCAAGGCCGCGCCGCCATCCCTCGGCTCCGCGGGCGCCGCCATCCCTCTGTCGGGCACCGCCGTTTCGCGGGATCGGGTCGCCGTCGCGGTTCCCGGCTCGGGTCGTCGTCGCTGTTCCCTGCTCGGGTCGCCGCCGCCGCCGCCGCTGTCTCTCTCCAGGCCGCTGCCGCCGGTTCGTGGCCTCCGTCTCTGTTTTTCGGTTTGTTTTCCTTGCCCTCTGTGCTCTCACGTGAGTTAGGGTTTGGGTTTAAAAAAAAAAAAAGAGGACTATCTTTTCCTGTTTTATTTTCTTTGCGGACATTTGCGGCTGACCTTTAGTCGCCGCCGCCGTTTTTATTCAGGAGGTAGGGTACTCGTAAGAAAAAAAAAAAGAAAAAGAAAGAGGACTACCTTTTCCTGTTTTATTTTCTTTGCGGACATTTGTGGCTGACCTTTAGTCGCCGCCGCCGTTTTCATTCAGGAGGTAGGGTACTCGTAAAAGAATAAAAAAAAAAAAATCTGCTCGCGCCTCTTTCTTTCCGCTGCTCTTGCTGTTCGTTGTGTCATACTCATGGCACTCTCTTCGTCCTCCCCGTCGTCATCGTCTGTTGTATCTTCAGTGCCTCGGTGTCCGGTGATTTTTGATGGCACGAACTATCGTGACTGGGTGCCTCGCATGCGTCTGCACATGCGGGGCTTGCGCGTTTGGGAGTTTCTCACTGGTGATCTTCGTTGTCCGTCTCGCCCTACTCTTCCAACGCTTGTGATTCCAGAGAAGGCTACAGCTGATGAGAAGAAGAAATTGACAGATGCGTATGATGATCGTTATGCTACTTTTGAGTCTGAGTTTGCTGCTTATCAGGCTTGGGTGAATGAGGATGCTCGTGCTTCTGCTATTCTTGTTGCTAGTATGGAGGAGCATTTTTCTGCTGATATTCTTGAGCTCGACAATGCAGCTAAGATGTGGACTTTTCTCCGTACTCGATATGCGCCTACTGGTCAGTCTACCTATCTTGCGGCTATACGTCAGGAGCAGTTGCTACGTCAGGGGGATGCGACTGTGGATGAGTTCTTTGATCAGATGTCTGTTGTTTGGCGTCAGTTGGATTCTCTCTGTCCTCAGTTAGCTTCTAGCACATGTGCCTCCTGCAAAGCCCAAGAGGATGCCCTTGCTCTACGCCGCACCTACGACTTCCTGACTCGGCTTCGTGATGAGTTTGAGCCTCTTCGTGCTCAGTTGCTTGCTCGTCATCCTTGTGTTCCGTTGATGGAGGCTCTTACTGCTATTCGTAATGAAGAGATGCGTCTTCGTGCTGCCGGTTTGTTGCAGACTTCTTCTGTTTTGGCTGCTCGGTCTGCTCCTCGCACCACCTCCACCACAGGTGCCTTCTTCTACGGTGTCTTCTACGAGTGGAGGGGGTGGTGGTCTGCACTGTGCTTACTGTGGAAAGGATGGACATGTGGAGGCTTATTGTTTTCGGAAGAAAACGGAGAAGGCTCGTGCTCGCCGCTCTTCACAGGGTGCTGGTAGTTCTGATACTGGAGGCTCTCAGAGGAGTTCAGCTGGTTCTGATGCACAGGAGATCGTCAGGTTGCTCAGTCGCCTTGTTGCCTCGTCGTCCTCAGGCGCTGCTGGTTCTGTGACACTACCCGCTGCACTTACAGGTTCTGCTACTGCTTCTCAGTCTTCCACTGAGGGACCACCATCTACTTCTGCTTCAGGTACTCCATGGGTTCTTGATTCTGGTGCTTCTTTTCATATGACTCCTGATCGAACCCATCTTGCTTCTATTTGTCCTTCTTCCTGTTCCTCTACTGTTTACACAGCCGATGGATCTCCTCTCTCTATTTTAGGTCGAGGCACTCTTTTATCTAACTCTTTTTCTGTTCCAAATGTGTCATACGTTCCCGATCTGACCATGCAGCTCATGTCGGCTGGCCAAATCACTGATCATGATTGTCGTGTTATTCTTGATCCTGACTTCTGTTATGTTCAGGATCGTCGCACGGATCGTCTGGTTGGTTTTGGCCCTCGTCGTCATGATTCACAGCGTCTTTGGGAGCTTGACTGGCTTCGTCTTCCTTCCGCTGCGCGTGCTAGTCTTGTTGGCTCTGCTTTGGCTGCTTCGTCCACCTCGTCGTTTGCTCAGTGACATCATCGTCTTGGTCACATCAGTGGCTCGCGTCTTTCTAGTTTGATTACTCGTGATCTTTTAGGTTCAGTTTCCGGTCGTCATGAGTCTTTACATCAGTGTCAGGGTTGTCGATTAGGGAAGCAGACACAGTTACCCTATCATTCTAGTGCGTCGGTGTCGCAGCGTCCTTTTGATCTTGTTCACTCTGATGTATGGGGTCCGGCTCCCTTTGTTTCCAAAGGGGGTCATAAATATTACATCATTTTTATAGATGACTTTTCGCGCCACACGTGGATTTATTTCATGAAACATCGGAGTGAGGCCTTGTCTATCTACCGGACTTTTGCTGCTATGGTTCGCACTCATTTTAACACTCCTATTCGTGTTTTTCGTGCTGACTCTGTAGGAGAGTACCTCTCTGCCGCTCTTCGCCAGGTTCTTTCTGAGCAAGGTACTCTTGCTCAGTTTTCTTGTCCTGGTGCTCATGCTCAAAATGGTGTAGCCGAGCGCAAGCATCGTCATCTTCTTGAGACAGCTCGCGCTCTTATGCTAGCTTCCTCTGTTCCCCCTCATTTTTGGGCTGAGGCTATTTCCACTGCCACTTATTTGATTAATATTCAGCCTACATCAGCACTTCAGGGAGGGATTCCTTTTGAGCATCTTTGTGGCAAGACGCCGGATTACTCCAGCCTTCGCCTTTTTGGCTGTGTCTGCTACGTGCTGCTGGCACCTCGTGAGCGCACGAAGCTGACCGCTCAGTCCGCTGAGTGTATTTTTCTAGGGTATAGTGCTGAACACAAAGGGTATCGTTGTTGGGACCCTGTTGCTTGTAGGATGCGGACTTCTAGGGATGTTGTTTTTGATGAGACTCGTCCCTTCTATCCTCGTCCTTCCTCTGATGCATCTCATACATCTTTAGTCGAGCCACTGTCTTTTATGACTTTTCTTGATACTGTTAGTGTTCCTACAAACCCTTTTCCCTTTGTACCTTCTCCTATGGTACCACCTGTGTTTTCTTCCTTAGAGTCTTCTCCTGTGGTTCCTCATTATACCACGAAGCCTCCGGTGACACAGGTCTATACACGGCGCGTTACAGATGGTTCTGCTACACCACCGTCGCCTGATGTTCCATCTTCTGATAATGAACCATCGTCGCCTGCTGTTCCATCTACTTCCGATGCGTCGCCTCATTTAGGAGACTCCTCTCCTAGTGAGCCATCCTCTCCTGCTGAGGATTCTTCACCTGAGCCGCTTTTAGGACGTGGTCATCGTATTCGTCGGCCTCCTGATCGGTATAATCCTTCTGCTGCTACCGTTCTTTCTGAGCCATGTTCGTACCGTGATGCCATTCATCATCAGGAATGGCAACATGCGATGGCTGAGGAGATTGCTGCTCTTGAGCGTACCGGTACGTGGGATCTTGTTCCGTGCCCCTCACATGTTCGTCCCATTACATGTAAGTGGGTTTATAAGGTCAAGACCCGTTCTGATGGTTCTTTAGAGCGCTATAAGGCTCGCCTTGTGGCTCGTGGTTTTCAGCAAGAGTACGGTCGTGACTATGACGAGACTTTTGCCCCTGTTGCTCACATGACCACTGTACGTACTCTCCTTGCTGTGGCTTCTACTCGTGAGTGGTCCATCTCTCAGCTTGATGTCAAGAATGCCTTTCTTAATGGTGAGTTGCGTGAGGAGGTTTATATGCAGCCACCACCGGGGTATTCTGTGCCTGAGGGTATGGTTTGTCGTCTTCGCCGCTCTCTCTATGGCCTCAAGCAGGCTCCTCGTGCTTGGTTTCAGCGTTTTGCTTCTGTGATCGTTGCTGCTGGCTTTACTGCCAGCAATCATGATCCAGCGCTGTTTGTGCACACTTCCACTCGTGGTCGGACGCTTCTCCTTCTGTATGTTGATGACATGATCATCACTGGAGATGATTCTGAGTATATTGCATTCGTCAAAACACGTCTTAGTGAGCAGTTTCTTATGTCTGATTTGGGTCCTATGCGTTATTTTCTAGGGATTGAGGTCACTTCTACATCTAAGGGTTTCTTTTTATCCCAAGAAAAATATGTTCAGGACCTTTTTGATCGTGCTGCTCTTACTGATCATCGTGTTGTTGCGACTCCCATAGAGCTTAATGTTCACCTTCGTGCCTCCGATGGTGTTCCCCTTGATGATCCTACTCGTTATCGTCATATTGTTGGGAGTCTTGTATACCTTGGTGTCACCCGTCCTGACATTTCCTATGCTGTGCATATCCTGAGTCAGTTTGTTTCTGCACCCACTAGTGTTCACTATAGTCACCTTCTTCGTGTCTTACGCTATCTTCGTAGTACTATATCTCGTCGTCTTTTTTTTCCTCGGTCTAGCTCTTTGCAGCTTCAAGCTTATTCTGATGCTACTTGGGCTAGCGATCCTTCTGATCGTCGCTCTCTTTCTGCTTTTTGTGTTTTTCTTGGTGGTTCCCTCATTGCTTGGAAGACTAAGAAGCAGACAGCGGTATCTCGTTCGAGTGCAGAGGCTGAGTTACGGGCTATGGCTCTTGTGACAGCGGAGGTTACTTGGTTACGATGGTTACTTGAGGATTTTGGTGTTTCTGTTTCAGCGCCGACTCCTCTTTTGTCTGACAGTACAGGTGCTATCAGTATTGCTCGTGAACCGGTGAAGCATGATCTTGTTAAACATATTGGTGTTGATGCTTCTTATACACGTGCACAGGTTCAGGATGGTGTTATTGCTCTTCGATATGTGCCTTCAGAGTTGCAGTTGGCTGATTTTCTTACAAAGGCACAGACTCGAGCTCAGCATGATTTTTATCTCTCCAAACTCAGTGTTGTTGATCCACCATGAGTTTGAGGGGGGGTGTCAGTTGTATATCTATTAGTCCATTGTATAGGGGGCTTTCTGCATATTTGTACAGACCTGACCCTGTATATATTCGGGCCTAGTCCCTCTATAATGAATACAAGTGCTATTCATAACACACTAGACATAAGTTTAGCTACATAATAATAGTGATTTATGTGTAGTGTGATAATGGTTTGGATATAGCTCATAGAGGTTCTCATACCAACCCATCCATCCACCCTGAATATTGAAAGAACCTAGAACAGAAACTGATCCTTCTTAACGTTTAAACAGAATACACTGTAAGTCTCTAAACTATTCGTGCATGTCACATAGGTTTATATACTCTCAATGTTATCCTCTAGGTCTCTAATCTAATTTTTATGTGTCAAGCTCAGTCTAAATCTCATCTAAAGACCAGAAAATATGATGTTGCCATTCCAACATGGATTAGAACATGCCTGTTTGACATGTGACTTGGGTGGTAGCTATGACAGTTGACATGAAGAACTCTATTTGGTTTTCTATTTAAATGAACGCATTTGCAGATATCTATCATGAGAATCGAGGAAGGAAGAAGGGGCATGGCTTGAGTGACAATAAATGGATATCAGTAGATCAATCACTCAATATAACTTTGATTCTGAATGAAGGTTTTCAAAAATCGATGAAAGCCGGTCGGTTTTTTCATTTTCAGATTTTTCTGATAAAATTTGAAAAGTAAACTCTGATGTGAACCTATGTTAAAACACATTAAGGTCACACGTGTGATAATCCACGTTGGAACGCCCATGTCATATTTTTGGCCTCTAGATGAGATTTGGACCTACCTTGACACGAAAAAGATAGATTAAGGACTCATATTGTCACTTTAGAAGTTTATTGACCTATGGGACCCAACGTAAATCGTTTCGAGGACCAACAATGCACTTTACTCATGTCTAAAAGGAACCTCTGCTCCGCCCCCCTATAGAAGTGGGAATGAATCTGTTTATGCTCTACTTTGTGACAACTATGTTCACTTAGCATTTATTTTGGGTTTTCAAGTGAACAATACCAACTCGTCCTTGATCTTTTGAGCAATAGATTAAATTCTATTTAGCTAGTCTAAATTATAACAGTATATCCTATACAACCGCATATTTGCTAACCTGCAACAGTGCAACCCCTATTGGTTAATAATCGACCGTACATATCATCGGACCAACCAGTGACATCTTGTTCATATGAGCCAAGGATTCATAAAGGTTCAAAATGAGTCCCATTTACTTAGAGTAACCAGGGTACAAACATGAACTGCCTATAATACTATCCTCAAAAAAGGCAGCTGCTAGAGTAGCCAAGACAAGAAACAAGTTTATGGAATTGATTACCTTCATATTTCCTCATCACTACGCATATACAACTTGGTCACCACAAAAGGATTCACTTTGAATAATTGATTGATTTTCTTGCAACCTTTATCTCCTCGTAGAACACCATAAGCTAGTTTTACAGTCATTATGTTCATCAGAGGGGCGCATCTGAATAGCAGTTTCAAAAAATCAACTTCATGTTCGCTTCCTTCAAAATTTCTTATGTGTACTTCTTCAAGGGCTGTTAAGAAAATATTTTTCTTTCTCCAATCTTTCAATTCGTCACAAGGACAATTTGGAGGGCATCCTCCTTTTGGCATCTGAAAATAAAGCAACGTACTGTCAACTCTACAAATTTATAACATATCAACTATTGACTATTATTAACATCAAATGCAAATTAAACATAATTCATAAAATTGTACTCATATATATCAGTGGAAGGGAAAAATTACCGCAAGGTAATTAATGACCAATTTAAGACATTGTATAGAAGTACAAAACCCAAGTATATTAACATCATTGCTCCGAAAACATGTCCAAGTGGTGTCAGATTTAGCTTCAATTCTTAAAGTTCGGAAGTACAGCCATTTGTTTTACCAAGTCCTTCTGCACGCCATTTAATATCTGCAAAGGCAAGTATCCAACATGACAATACAAATTGAAGAAAATACAGTAAAATAATTGACACGCAAACACACACCAAAAAACTTTATCTCAACAAAGCGCTACATGGTCCAAGGAAGTGAATATAATTTGTGATGCATTGAACACATAATGTACACATTAAGAAAACAGACAAATATAATCTAACAATATGTGAGGCAATATAACATGAATATGTCACTCAATAGTAAAGCTTCTGATATTTATGGATTATCACTTTCAAATTTTTCTACAGACCATAGAATTGAATAACTACACTAATCGAACATTGAAATAGTTAGATTGACCTCATGTATGAAAGCCAAGACAATGCCATTCTCATATTAGCGTGGAAGAGGCTTCTGTTAATTATTTTTTGATAGATGAGGTGAATGAATATATTGTTCGAATAATAATATTAAACAATACAGGGCATAACGACGCACTAATAATTGAGATTGAGAAGGGAGGTTATTTCCTATATAGAAAAGGGATAGCTCAGAGACTTCCATAAAACAACAATAATTATGGGAACACATATGAACCCACAAAAGACTAGAAGATTAATTAACAAAATAACAAAGCTCAAAAAATTAATGTCTGAAAAGGGCCATTGGGAAAACAGAATGAAGAAGTATTTAATCAAAATGTTTAGAGTTACACTACAGAATTTATTCTACAAGCGTGGCCTCATAGTTCCATGGCAAGGATCACTAACCAGAGCACTCCCGCCCAAGGTTCGTTCCATAGGTGTCACATCTTACCCGATTACCTAATACACGTGTGCCTTGTGTCTTGTCCTAGGCCTTGCGTCCGCGCTGGCGCTAACCAGGCTTCGATAGGCCCCTTGTTAGTATACTGTAAGGGGCATTTCGGACCTCTGATTGAGTTTATAAATTCTCAAGAAAGTAAATTCCTCACTTCGTGACTATTTATAAAAAGTAGTCTCCCCAGGCAGTTCTACCCCCTTGTACGTGCATTTGTGACTCTACCCATCTAGAAAATTTGATATTTCTATAGGCGGTAACTAAAGGCACTTCATGTACAAATTGTCTTACGAAAGCAAAAGGAAAATCCAGCCCAGCCCGGGTTGCCCCTGGCTTGTCTTTGTATTTGAAAGATCCTTCTTTTTTTTTTTTCCATTGAGAAACTATAGGACTACCAGTGGCCATCATAAAAGTAGGGGCAATGTAGATAATGATATCCTTATTTGATTTATGAGTTCATATATTAACTATGAAACATGGACTACAATCTGTAAATAGCCAGCACTATTAAATGCAAAGACATATATATAGCCATGTATTCATGACAGAGTAAAATGAGGAGAAATGGAGACGTACCTGGGCATCAATGGTCAAAATTAGGACGTAAACTCTCTCCTTCATCCGTAGATGCAGGCTACGGAGGACCCATATCTTGTTGATTCCCACATGCCTCATGTCACACAACCACCATGATAGATGCTCCATTGTAGGTGCCGAGAAGGAGATGCTGAAATCTACGCACACATGGATCTTCAAATAGAACTCATTTAACTCAGGAGCCTTAATGTCAATACCCTCAATCCACACGTTGCGGTCCACCAAAAGCTTTTTGATCGTCGTTGAGTGGACCATGACAACACCGAGCTGCCAACAATTACATACCTGTAGAACAAGCAGTCGTGGGCATCGCTGGACCAGTGAACCAACGTCCACATGACAGCCTGCGATTGAGAGCCTCTCAAGAAGGGGAAACTCGAGTGCTGTTAGCGAAAGGTTACGCACACGCAGATTGATCGATTTAGCACGGTGGAAGCGGGGCAGTTGTATCTCAATGTCACGATTACTTATCTCCCCGACAACTTTTAAGTTCAGCACTACTGGTGCCAGGCGCGCCGCAGTCTGGAGAAGCGACACAACACTGGTGACCTTCACAGTACATGTGCTGCTCAGGGACCACGATCTCAAGGACTGACAATTCTGCGCGGGCGACCTGGGAAGGGCAGTGTTAAGATCTTCCGACGCGATATCTCGGAGGTACATCTCGGGGAGGTACCTCCAAAGGCCGCGCCACCGATGAGAGAGCAGGCTCGTGCGGGTGCATTGAAGGAGGACAAGGACGTGGTGTAACAGGTCGTCCTGGAGGCCGCTAATTCGGTCCGCCCCATCCACATCTTGGTCAACACGATGGTAGCGGAGGCAGCGGCCCGACCGCAACTCCATGGTTTTGCGGCTCCCGCTAGATGCTATTGTAGGATTGTGTTATTCAGAGGTAAGCCAAGTGGTAGGAAAAGTTAGAGCAAGGGTGGAGAATCATGCAAAGCGACGGCGGCCACCGGTGGATACGGGAAGTGAAGGGGGTGGAAGAGGAAGCACAAGCAGAAGTGTAGATGCAATCGCAAGGGAAAAAATGTCAACTTCTTCTCCAACGAGTTACTAGCAGCTTCTCCGATGAGTTAGCGTGACATCCCAAGATCGATCCTTGTTAATCAAATAATTTAATAGGTCTAGTGGTGCTCAAATAAAGAGTTAAAATCCTCAACTATCTAACGGCATTAGTGGAACTAAATAAATGAGGTCCAATTTACAAGTTGAGATTAATTAGAAGTTTCCAATTTCAATGCTAATTGATTAAATTTGGAAATTAAATTGAAAAGAGAGCACGTTAATCTTTCATGTAATCCAATAATAAAAAGATTAATGGTTGGTATAAAAATCCGATAATTCTAAGTTTGTCCGAAACGGGAACCTAATTGAATAGGGGAAAATAAATAAATAAGTGGAGCATGAGACCAAGTAATGGTAAGGAGTTCAAAATTGAAAATAAAAGTCCAAATTCAAATCTTAATCCTTTTGCCACTCAAAGAATTCCATCTTGTCTAGTAGAATCCCCTCAAACATTTGGAAATTCGTTTCTTATCCTTGCGTCCTTGGGAAAAACATCTTTTTTTCAAATTACCAAAACTTTTCTCTTTCTCTCTCTATTCCTTTTCTCTCATTCTTTTCCTTTTCCTTCCCTGCCGCCCCTGCTGCCCGTCTGCGCCCGCCCGACCAACGAGCTGCTGCTGCCGCTGCCGCCTACGACACAGCCGCCCACATCGTCGCCTACGCGCCCTAGCCACGCGAGAGAGCAGCAAAACGACGCGCGTCATGAATTCGCTCTGCGCGCGCCGCTGCTGCCGCTCGTCCGACTCACTGCCGTCGGCTCCAGAGCCGCCTGCCGGCCATCATTGCCGAGCGCCGCGCACGCCAAGTCAACTTGTGCGCGCCTTTTCTTTTCCCCCACTGGCTCTATTTTCTCTTTCTCCTGCCCATTCCTCTCCTTCTTTCTCTCCGCACCACCACCGTGGCCGCCGCTCTAGCTCGCGCGACGACCAGCCGCTCCGCCGCATCCCAACCTTAACCGAACACCTCTAGAGCGTGTGCAACACTCCTCTACTCCTTCCAAAGCTGTTTTCTCCTTCTCGAGCTTGCAATTGCTGAAAACGCCGGTGAATTTCTCCTCGAAGCGCCGCCGTGGTCTCCATCGCCGTCGACGACTGGAAGTTCGCCGCCGGTGCGTCTCAGATCGATTCCTCGTGCCGGCGAAGTTCTCTCGTCATTCTCTCTCTGTTTTACGTAACCTCGTTGTGCGTCGGGAGCAGAATCGCCGGAGCTCCTCCGCGTCGCCACCTCGCCGACGCCGACCCGTCTCCGGCCGTTTCTCCGACTCCGGACCTTGCCAGGGAGCTCCGCCATTCTTCACCGGAGCTCGCGCCGCTCTCCGTCGACCTCCTTGCCCACCAGACAAGCCGCACGCCGCCTGTCGCCGTCGTCTTCACCACCGACCGCCGCCGGCCAAACTCCGGTGAGCTCCGCCGCCCCCCCCCCCCCTTGACCAATCTTGCTCCCAATGTCACGCTAAGCGCGATGCGCCCCTTGGTTGCCACAGCCAATGTCTCTCCGGCGAGAGTCGCCGTCGAGCGCCGCTTGTGCGCCGTCTCCCCTGTCTTGAGTCGCTGCCATGTGGACCCTGGCTTGGTTTTCGAATCTTATTCATTTACCAGAAAATTCCTAGAAGTTGTAAAATCCACCAAAATTCGAATATTGCTCAGAAAAATGCAACCTAAAAATTGTTGGATTCCTTTTGGTCAGAACTATCACCTGGAGCACTCACCTCTTTATGTTAATAAAATTTTTGGGCACAATAATGTCTATAATTGAAACTGTCATAAAATTTTTTGGCTAATCTAGTCACCTAAAAATCTTGATTTTTGGTCAGTAGGGCTCTTTTAGTGCAACTTGACAGCACAAAAATTTACAAATTATTTTGACATGTCTAACTCTATGTTTCATTAGATTATGCTTAAAGTCTACATATAAATTCCATTATTAATATCTTTTTAACCCTTAAGGGTAAAATCACCAAACTTGGCACAAATGTTCCTGAGCTCATGTTCCCTGTGCAGAAAAATTCCATTGTACAGAAACCTCTTGAAATTGAGAAAACTATATTTTTGCTTGCATCCACTTTAACTAATGATTAAATCACCCATTAATTTTATGAGGAGAACACTTCAAACTAAGCTAGTAAAAAAATTATCAACACTAATAATGTCCTGAGCATTCTTCTTTTTCACCCAGATCATGCTAATGTAAGAATGATCATTTATTGTGCTAAGTCTTGATAGGCACCATTTTACATTTGCATTTTCCTTATATAGGGACCGATCCCGAAATTCCGGCGGAGAACGTGACTTCGGAGGAGGCACCCACAGGAACTAACTTTTCTCTTGAGTGTGCTGACCACTCTGCAGACCAAGACAAGCCCCGGTGCACACCTATATTTTACAAAATTTATGTTTATCACTCTGTGTGTAGGATTTGTTTGTGCATTAAGTTTCGAGAAAATTACCTTAAAAGCTAGTTGCATGACTCGATAGAATTTTCCTATGGGTTGTTTTGATAGAGCCATCACGATAGAATGCCATGCATTAAGGATAGGAAACGGTAGAATGTGAGTAGTATGGAGACTATTCATGTTGTTTAATCAAAGAAGGAAATTTGAGGAATGTGAACATGTGATTAAAACCTGAGAACTTTATCGGTTGCGGTTGCATTGGTCAAGTTTGAGTTGTGTACCGAATGCATACTGGTAAATGGGACCCAGAAAACCGACGTAGCTCATTATGCTTTGTTGGACGATTGACCATCTCTTTTTCCGGGTGATTGGACCGTCATGGTGGATGATTCGTCTTTTTGTTTCTTGGGCTTGTGCTAGTGGGAAAGACTTGGGGCCGTATAGGAATGCAGGACATCGCCTGGAGGACCAAGTCCTTGGGAGATGGATGTGGGGTCAACTCTGTCACGATGTTGTGAAAGGTAGCCACGTGTGACTTATTCGAGTGTGCACGTTTCGTGTCATTTGGGTTTCTCCTACAGGATGTAAATTAATTATAATTGCCGTCCCTCATGGTTAAGAGTACCACTTGCTCCTTTCTGCCGCAGCGATATGTATTAAGTAGAAGTGTAATGAAAATGGCTGGTTTAACCCTGAATTATTGTGCTGAAATCTTGCTTGTTTAGTATAGTGGCACACTTAGCTTATTAATAATGAACCCTGTTAACTTGGCTGAAAATTTGAAAGACAACTAAAAGGCTGTTTTTGCAAATCTCAAGTTAACTTTCACAAATATTTTCTGCATTTTAGGAGTCGGTCATTAGATGGCCATATTGACGAGTAAGTTTTGCTGAGTATTAGTTGCTCAGGGTTTGTGGATTAATTATTTTCGCAGGTGATTCCACTAACTCTGGCTCTTATGGCTTTGGTGGTTGGGAAAGGGAAGCACCCACTGAGTGGACCTTCGAGTGGGTTCCCGCTTCTCCGGCCCATGAAGATTAAGCACCGTAGGGCTGAGGTGCTTAATTGTATCGTCGAGTTGTAAATATTTAGTTTCCGCTGTCTCGCGCTTGTTTTCAAAACTCCGCTGCCGCACTTTAAATTTCTGAACCAATGATGTAATGTTAAGAATTAATGCACCTTTTAATCATGTTTTGCGTGTTCTCATTAATTATTGTACTGTATGGTCACTTGCTTCGTCAAGTGACATCCCAAATGTTCCTTAATGAGCAACCGTACAATTTTATTGGACGGGGTAGCGATAGTTAGGGTTAGGGTTTCTAGGTTGGGGGCTCACCAATGTCTGTGGCCTTTAGAAAATGGGGCTAGGGGAGGAAGATTAGAATGGCAATGTGGCGGATCGTGGGGCGGCAGGGATACGGCCAACCGCGTGTGGAGGATGGTTGTCGAGTAGGGTCGAGTGCTTGGGGCGAGGTGACCTTATCGACGTGGTAGCAGAGGCGGTGGTGGGTCGACGGGTGGGGTGGGAGAGAGAGGGCTTGCACTCAACAGGAGGAAGAGATTGGGTTAATGCGGGGAAGGAGGAGCGTGGCGGCGGGGAGGGAGGCGCGCGGCAGGGAAGGAGGATGCTTAGGTTTGGACTACTATATATATACGAGTTCATGTTTCATTTGGAATGTTCAATGGAGGATCAACAGTTGATAGGAATTTGATAGATTTTGAAAGATAATATGTTGACATATAAAGATGGTCCCTTTATTTTTTTTTTTTCTCATTCGCTCTTGACATGGCTTGTAGAACATAATGCTTATTTTTATAAACTCTAGAAAAGTTTTTTTTTTGAAGGCCATTGTTTTTTTTGGGAGGATAGATAATTAGTTCTCACAAAAAAAGAGAGATTACACTTTGCTTCTTATTTCTCTTCAACGCACAGGTTCACGTTAATCGGAGTAAATAAGTAATCTAATCAAGTGCTGACGATGAAATGTGTGGGAATTATTCTTTTTCCTTTTTTAGAGCGAGAGTGGACAGACATAACCAACCATCTCCAGCTGAGGCGCACATCAAAGCTGCGCGCGTGGAGCTGCTCTCGCTCTGAGTTCCTTGCATGATCGCACGGTTAATGTTTGAAAGCGGGCTGCCTTCTGACTTTAGCGGCCTGCTCGAACGCGTACGCCATCTCGATCAACCTGGGCTCGTAGCCCCTGAGCCCACCGAAGCAAAGCCCAAAGGGCACTCCCTGCTCGTCGTACCCGGCGGGAACGACTATGCCGGGGTAGCCGCCGACGGCGAGGACGCGGGCGGCGTAGTAGTCGGGCGTCACGATCGCGTCCAGTTGGTGTTCCTTCATCAGGCTCTCGAGCCCGTTGGTGGACAGCTCTCTGAGCCTTCGGATCGCCTCCCTCTCCGCCTTGCCGATGCCGTTGGTCGCCTCGGCCGCGATAAGGTTAGCCTGCCCGAAATCTTTGAGTCTCTCCTGCACCAAATAAAGATTGTTTGTTTAAACTCATTGGCATATTTGAGGCTTAATAGTTCAGAAATGTAGTAAGATGTCGCGCGCGGTCAAAAGAATAGAGAGATTAATTCGGTTTATTACCTCTACAGGGTGTGCGTTGTTAAATGCTATGATCTGCGCGAGGGAGCGGACAGGGGAGTGGAGCAGGTCCGACAGGTAAGCGTTGATGCTTAGCTTGAACTCCGCGCCCATGGCGATCCCTCTTGGGCGGCCAGGTCGGCGAAATTCACCGCGAGGTCAAGATCCTCCACGACGACGGCGCCATGTCGCCTTTTATTATTTTTCTCATGATGAAGATTATAATAAAATAACCACAATCACAATAGTCGCCATATATTTTTGGAGGACTTAGAAACTGTTATTACCTCGCCGTGTCAAGATGCTTGTCGTACGTCTTCAGAACCTGGCCATCGACACCTTGGAAAAATATGCTGGGGATCCCAATCCTCTTGCCCTTCAATCCGTTGACCTTTAGGAACTGCTTGTATCCGCCGCGCGGGATGTACTTGGACGCTGCTCCAGTGGCTTCAGCATCTAGCGCGTCGAAGCCCACAATGGCGTCCAGCAGGTCGACCGCATCAGAGACGGTGCGACACATCGGTCTGTTTATTATGGTTTTCGCCATATATTTAACAGTATACTCCCTTACTCAGTCCATTTTCATTTTTCGTTGACGTTAGAACGTAAATCTTAATAATTTAGAAATGAACTAAATCTCTTATCTTAACGCCAATAAAATAAAAACATAGGTAGTAGCGACAAAAAACAGTCTCCATGTTTCATTAAGCTAGATAAAAATTAAATATACTTTTTTTAGAAAAACAACAATTTCAATAGAAAGAATTTAAATAAAAATAGAGACGATAGTACTAGTATTACTTACCCGACGGTGTCTTGGCGAGGCGTGATCGGGATGACGCCCGATCTGCTGGTGAGCCCGAGGGTGGGTTTGATGCCGACCACGGAGTTGAGTGCGGAGGGGCAGAGAATGGAGCCGTCGGTCTCCGTGCCCAGCGTCACCGCCGCCATGTTCGCTGCTGCGGCGACGCCCGAACCGGCGCTCGACCCACACGGCGTGTGCGACGGAACGTAAGGATTCTATACAAGGGAGTATATATGAAAAAAAAAATTTAGTACTACATAGTATACGTCAATGTCATTTTGGAGTTTAACTTTTGTTGTGAGTTAGTTGACTGTTATAGTTACCCGAGTCTGGCCGCCGCGGGCGCTCCACCCGGCTTCCACGTTCCGGAAGTTGGACCACTCGGAGGGGTTGGACTTGCCGAGCACCACCGCACCGGCGCGCCGGAGCCGGCTCACCACGCCGGCGTCGCGCCTCACCACGGACCCGAGCAGCGCCAGCGACCCGGCCGTCGTGTTCAGCCGGTCGCGCGTTGCCATGTTGTCCTTCACCAGCACCGGGAGGCCGTGCAGCCGGCCGCATCTTCGGCCGGAGGAGGAGCGCCGCTCCGCGTCGGCGCGCCGCGCCTGCGCGAGCGCGTCCGGGTTCACTTCGATGACGGCGTGGAGCAGCGGGTTCAGTCGAGCGATCTGGTCCAGGTAGAACCGGACGAGCGAGGTCGACGTCACGCTCCCGTTCCGGAAGCCGAGTGGATGGCGTCCACGGTGGCCTCACGGAACTCGAAGGCGCCGGCTGCGCCAGAGAGGACGACGAGTACCGCGGCCACGACGAACGCTTGGTGCTTGAGCCGCAGCTCATCAGCCATGCTGCTGGGGTTAATTAGTGGGGTACGAATCGTCGTCAGATCCTCTTCTGTAATCGTATATAGCTAGCACGAATCAGAATGAGATGGCCAAGAACACAGAACGAGTATTGCAAATAAGCTTAAATATAAATACTACTGGTACTACTCAAGACAAAGGCCATCGTGTGGTCTGACTCTCGTGCGCGCCATGCATGGCCACAAACCAACGTGAATTATATGCCACGCACCACGCGCTAGATATTCACACGCAAAGAGTATCTTCACTTCTTAAACGATAGTACTGTCCAAATCAGGACTCAACTTCTTATGTGTAAATTTTACTACCTTCCATCCAGCAACCAGTTAGACATGGACGTATTGCTGTATGGTGAATATTGCCCGAACATCCAAAAGGGGTTAGGACATTTTTGGCCCAGTTTAGACAAATAGTCCTAGTACTAGCCCATTGCTATCTTCTTCAACCTCCAGCCGCCTAGCGCGTCTTGCATCCGCTCTTCCATGACCGGAAAATTTGAACGGGGCTTAAGGGGAGGCTCCACTATCGGATGACCAGTACCAGTAGGGGTCTCAAGACCCCTGCTGACCTGTTGGATCCGCCCCTACTTGGGGGCTTACGTAGATGATAAAGATTTAGACTGTTTTGATAAATTTTTGATATGTTATCTATTATGATAATTGGATACCGTGACTTCCTTTGCTGTGGGCACGAGAGGGGGTGGGAGGTTGTAAAATGGTATAATTCCTTCCATCACACTGCAAAATGATCCAGTGTCTTTTATGACATTGCACAACCAATAATGTACTGTATGACATTTCATTGCAAACTTAATACCCTCTATAGTATTGACACTATAGTTTTAATAATAAAATCAAAATAAAATTTTTTCAAATTAAAAAATTTTCAATTTTTTTATGGTGACATATAAAATCATATTCTACAATATTAATTTTGGTCCTAGTTCAAATTTCAAACATATTTGAATTTAAAATTCATATAATTAAATCTATTATAAACATTGTTTACATTTTTTAAAAACAGTTAGACTCTGAACTAAATTTTGAAACTTGGTCCATAAGTGTGTGTGAGGTTCATGGTAACTCTAAAATCATGCTAACTATTTAATGCTATCAAATTTATGAAGGTAATGTATATAAATGATTTGGATTTAAATTATTAAATGATCTCCACAAATATGATAACAACACATAGTCGGCATAATTTCAAAGTTTCCAACAACCTCCAACAAACGTTTGAATCAAGTTTCACAAATTATTTCACAGATTATTTATTTTAAATAATTTAAATAATTTTTATATCAGAATTAAATATATGAATTTTAAATTCAAACAAGGACCAAAAACAAAACTTGTGGAATAGGATTTTATATGTCAACAAAAAAATTGGAAATTTTTTGAATTTTATAAGATTTATATTTTGATTTTCTTTATTGAAACTATAGTATCAATGTTATAGAAGGTATTAAGTTTGTAATGCAGTGTCATATAAAGACATTGTTAGTTTTGCAATGTCATACAAGATACTGGAGCATTTTATAGTATCACAGAAGGAATTTTCCCTAAAATATTATAAAATTGGGGCAGAGGGCTGACATGTGGGTTAATGGAAGATCCGGTAATTAAGCCCTTGAATTTCAGTTAAGGAGTACGATTAAGGAATGTGAGTCGTGATTCTAGTGAAGAAGCTCTTTTGTTATAGTTTTTAGGATTTAGTTGAAATGGTGAGTTTAACATTAAAGGGATGGATAAAAAAGGAATGAGTCAGTGCATTATAGAGATGAACTAGAACCATGCTTTCGGTCTTTGATAAAATGCCCTTACTCTGCTTTGTGGGATTCGATTTGAAAGGAAAGAGTAAGTCTTGGTTCGGTTAAGCCTGGAGCGTGGCCCATTCCAGGTTAAATGGAGCAGCCCATTTTGAAATCCATCCTAGGTTGGAATTACCATTCGGTTAGTGTTGGCCTAGAAAGAAATGAGGCTGATCCTAACTTTATTGATAACAAACGGAACTTTTATTCACAGTGATGGAGGATGGTTGTTGGGTGGGGTCAGGGTGTGATGACCTTATCGACGTAGCGGCAGAGGAGGCAACAGGTCGATGGGCGGGATGGGTTTGTCGAGGAGACAAGAGAGGTGCATCGTAGGAAGGCGGGGGTGGAGTGAGTGGGAGAGAGAGCATGCGCGTAGCGGCCTGGGAAGAGAGGTATGCAGCCATAGGAAAGAAGGGAGGAGTGCTGTGGCACGGAGGGAGGCGTGCGGCGCAGAAGGTGGGCATCAATGATGCTTGGGTTGGACTACTATATATATGATACGAGTTCATGTTTCATCTGAAATGTTCGGTGGAGGATCAACGGTTGATAGGAATTTGAAAGATTTTGAAAATAATATGTTGATATATGTAGATGGTCCCATTATTTATTTTTTTTCCCTTTTTGCTCTTGACATCGCTTGTAGTACATAACGTTGATTTTTCCAAACTTTAGAAATGTTTACATTTTTTTTAAGGTCATTATTATATTTCTGTTTTTTTTGATAGACATCATCACACAAAAAAAATTACACTTTGCTTCTTATTTCACTTCAACGTACAGTTTTGCGTTAACTGGAGTAAATATACAAATCTAATCAAGTGCTGAAGATGAAATGTGAGGGGAAAAAAGTTTCTTTTTTAGCTCGAGAGTGGAATAGATATAACCAACCAGCACCAGCTGAGGAGAACATGAAAGCTGCGCGCGTGGAGCTGCTCTGCATCGCACTCGCAGTGCCGGAGCCTAATGCTTGAAAGCAGGTTGCTTTCTTACTTTGGTGGCCTGCTCGAACGCGTACGCTATCTCGATCAACCTGGGCTCGTAGCCCTTGAGCCCACCGAAGCAAAGCCCAAAGGGCACTCCCTGGAAATCGTACCCGGCCGGCACGACGATGCCGGGGTAGCCGCCGACGGCGAGGACAGAGGAGCAGGCGTCGTCGGGCGCCACGAATGCGTCCAGTTGGTGTTCCTTCATCAGCTTCTCGAGCCCGTTGACGGACAGCTCTCTCAGCCTTCGGATCGCCTCTCTCTCCGGCTTGCCGATGCCGTTGGTCTGCTCGGCCGCGACGAAATCAGCCTGCCCGAAATCTTTGAGCCTCTCCTGCGCGTGCATCAAAATCATTCTTCGGATTTATTTTAAGGTTTCAACAATGTACGACCTTTATTTTTTAGTTGTTGATATTTTTTTAATATAAATTAATAGTAAAAGATATTAATAACAAAACAAGGAGATAGTAATAATTAAGATCTCGCAACCAAAACAGTAGTGATTCGGTTTGTTACCTCTACAGGGTGTGCGTTGTTGAATGCTATGATCTGCGCGAGGGAGCGGACGGGGGAGCGCAGCAGGTCCGACAGGTAAGCGTTGATGCTTAGCTTGAACTCCGCGTTCATAGCGATCCCCTCTTGGATGAACAGATCGGTGAAATTCACCGCGATGTCGAGATCCTCGATGACGACGGCGCCATGTTGCCTTTTTTTTATTATTATTCGTAGAGAAGAAAAGAAGATTGTAATAACCATGCAAATACTAGCTAGTAATAGTTTGTAACGAGCACATGTTATACTACCTCGCTATGTGAAGCTGCTGCTCGTAGGTCTTCATAACCTGGCCATCCACGACGTCTCGGAAAAATATGCTGGGGATTCCAATCCTCTTGCCCTTCAATCCGTCCTTCTTTAGGAACTGCTTGTATCCGCCGCGCGGGACGTACTTGGCCGCTGCGCCAGTGGCTTGAGCGTCGAGCGCGTCGTAGCCGACAATGGCGTCCAGCACGTGGACGGCATCGGAGACGGTACGGCACATCGGTCTGTTTTTGTGTTTTTCGCCATATATTTAGCAGCACAAGGAAAAGAAGCAGTTACTACTTACTACTTTCTCCCGTTTCATTTTTGTCGAGGGTCAAACCAGAGACGATCAGACTTAATAACCCACGGCCTTAACAACACGGAGAAGGCGGAAGCAATCCCCGTCTCGTCCGACCCTTACGTCGTACAAACAGACGATGTTCATCTTAATTATCGCACGGATAGAAGAGATTCGAGAGACAACAGACGATGTTCATCTTAATTATCGCACGGATAGAAGAGATTCGAGAGACAACAGACGACGAACCACAAACACTTCTCTACTCACCCGCTTTCATCCAGAGACTTGGAAAACTTTTCCTCTCTCGCCTGCTTTGTAGTCCCCCACTATAAACTGTCACAAGTAACACGAGCAGCTCGAAACTGGAGTAGGGCATCGCTGCCCGAACCAGTATAAATCCTTCTGTCCTCTTACGAAACATTCGAACCAAAACGCGCATTCCACGATATAATCACTTGTCGGTGGTAACGAACGTCGACAGTTTTCTAATTTATAATTTATCTCTATCTCTATCTCTGTCTCTACTCCTATAATACATCAACTCTATCGTTTCACCCAACCCCCTTAAAAAAATTCTATTATCCTAATAATATCCCCACAATTAAGATGATAATGTTACTTAACTCAAATCCAACGACTCACGTGTGCTCCTTCTACTAATAAAGTTACATTTACTCAAATCTAATGGCTGCTAATTTTTGGATCTTCCATTACACAATTCTGCAAACCCCCTACACCACGTATCCGTACGACAATATTGAGTCATTCGTCAATCCAATCTGATCTATTAT
Organism: Oropetium thomaeum; assembly: GCA_001182835.1. Taxonomy (NCBI): domain Eukaryota; kingdom Viridiplantae; phylum Streptophyta; class Magnoliopsida; order Poales; family Poaceae; genus Oropetium; species Oropetium thomaeum. The sequence goes on along the minus strand of LFJQ01000015.1, from coordinate 1,466,469 downwards.
TAGCTTTCACGACACATGATCCAATCTATTATCATTGTGATTTATAAACCTAATGCCGTCCTCCGCAACCACGAGATTGTCGCCGCCCCTCCTCCGTAACCACGAGATCGCTGCCACCTGATCTGTCCTCCGTCCGTCGCCATTGCGAGGCCACTGCCCCGTCATCTGCTCACTGCCGCCCGCCGCTGCGAGGCCGCCGTCGCCTGTCGCGTTCTCTGCTCGCCGACGTGAGGCTGCGAGGCCATCATCGCCTGTCGCATTCTCTACCCGCCGACGTGAGGCCATCATCCGCTCGCAAATAACGACGCGTGACGGCAAGCGGAGGAGCAAATCCGACTGATGGCGCGTGACCCTCAGGTGGTGCCTGGGCTCGTCCATCACCTCCATACGGACAAGACCTAAACAACATGCGCGCTAGTCGGTGTGCTCCTTCAGGAGAAAATCACCTCACACTGGCTGACCGACCCAAGCTCCCCTACACGGCAAGGAGACCCCTCATCAACTCCATCACCCTAGACCAGAGGTCCTTCCTAAACTGTTTTTTCTTCAATTTATTGACTAATTTAAAGATTGACCAATGACTGCAGGAAGCAATACTGTTTTAGACAGGCAATTTGAAACCGTTCTTTGGTATTTCTGTTTCGAACTACAATTATATATTTACATGTCAATTTGGTTGTTATTCTGCTTATGCATTCTATGTGGAGCTCAGTACTCAATTCATATGAGTAGTTTTAGTGTATATTATCCTCATAGTGAGATCTCGAATTCTCATCTTGGCTATATCCAATCTGGACTTAATTCTAATGCTTAAAAGTGATGATCGATTGAGATTTTGCTTAGTTAAATGGTTTAGATACATAATGTATTGACTTAGAGCTCAACTAAGTAACGTCATGTGTGCATCATTAGTTAAAAATAAAAAACTTCCATTGTTACAAAAATTACTTGCATTGGATTCTTTTTTTTTTTTATTTCAATTGTGACTAATTGTATTTGACAACATTGATTATATCTAGTCACCATGTGAACTGTTCTTTAAAACATATAGAAAAGTTTAATAAACATATTTTCTTATATTTGAAAAATAATTTTCTAACTCAATCTAAATGTCAAAAAATCCTTTGTAGTACTAAAAGGAGAATGGTGACTTCATTTTAATTGTCGGTTCCTAAATACTAAGTTGAGTCGAATTGTCTGCTGAGGTGCGCTCTTTCAGTCAAGATGGTTTGATTTGATTATTGTTGCATAGTTATTGCTTACATAGTTTTTTGTGCTGTGCTTCAAGATTCAATAAAAAGACTTATGGTTGATCTCATTTGTTATGAAGATGAGCTATTACTACGTATAAAAAATTCTAATGTATTTTGGACATAAAGTTTATGTGATAGACCATAAAGTTTTTTTTATACATAGTAATAGGCCAGATGTGATGTCACTCGCTTCTAATCTATTTTGTTGATGCTTAGCGTGCAATTTATTTCAGTACTTGGAGTCTTTTAAATAGAATTTTATAATATTGAGTTATCATATTTTTTGTTTTGTACAGTATGATGTTAGTATAAGCATTATATCTGTATAATTAAAAATTTCATATATGTTGGATTATCATATTATTTTTTTCAACTCATGACATTAGCACAAACAAAAGTACTAGTTTAAGAATTAAAAACAGACATAATCGATTTAAATAAAAATAATAAACAGAGCGAGAGAGAGCGTGTGTTTACCCGACGGTGTCTTGGCGAGGCGTGATCGGGATGACCCCCGATCTGCTGGTGAGCCCGAGCGTGGGTTTGATGCCGACGACGGAGTTGGCTGCGGAGGGGCAGAGTATGGAGCCGTGGGTCTCCGTGCCCAGGGTCACCGCCGCCAGGTTCGCCGCTGCGGCGACGCCGGAACCGGCGCTCGACCCGCACGGCGTATGCGCCAGGACGTACGGATTCTACATACAGCAGTGGCGCATATACTACTATATTAATGCCAACGCCAAGCATCATTATTTTTGTGAGTTGAGATTTCATCATAGTAGTAGTAGTAGTAACTAGTAAGTACAGAAATTACCAGAGTCTTGCCGCCGCGGGGGCTCCACCCGTCCTCCACGTACCGGAAGGCGGACCACTCGGAGGGGTTGGACTTGCCGAGGACCACCGCGCCGGCGCGCCGGAGCCGGGTGACCACGCCGGCGTCGCGCCGGACCACGGACCCGAGCAGAGCCAGCGAGCCCGCCGTCGTGTTCAGCTGGTCGCGCGTCGCCATGTTGTCCTTCACCAGCACGGGCACGCCGTGCAGCCCGCCGCACCGACGGCACGGCCGGCCGGAGGAGGAGCGCCGCTCCGCGTCGGCCCGCCGCGCCTGCGCGAGCGCGTCCGGGTTCACCTCGATGACCGCGTGGAGCAGCGGGTTCAGTTTGCGGATCTGGTCCAGGTAGAACCGGACGAGCGACGTCGACGTCACGCTCCCGTTCCGGAAGCCGAGCTGGATGGCGTCCACGGTGGCCTCGCGGAACTCGAAGCCCACGCAGCAGGATGCGCACGCGAGGACGAGCACCGCGGCCACCAAAGCTTGATGCTGGCGGAGCCGCAGCTCGGCCATGCTGCCTGGCTACGGCAGCTACCTGTGCTGTTGCAGCTGCCTCACTTGACTCGTTGCTCAGTCAATGACTGCTTGTCCGAAAGTCTCTGTGATCCTAGCAGGAAAATTCAGAACGAGACAGCCAAGAAAACAGAACGAATATTGCAAGGCTTAAATATAGTACTGAAGATCGACAAGGCGCACGGCATGGCGCGACAAAGGAAGAACGTAAAATTATGGCTGCGCACGACGCGCTAGCTAGGCTAGGCATTCGCAAAGAGCATCTTCAGCGACACTGTCCAAATCATGACCCAACTTCTTACGTGGAAAGCTTTATCCATATTCTCACCATCACTAACTAGTTCATGCAACCCGCAAAGCCAAATTGACATGTTGCTGTTGCTCGACCGCTCATGACAGCGCTAAAAAAAATACAAGAGGTATAAGAATATATAGAGGGTCTTGCTAATTAAGAACAATATTTAGAGATGAATTAGAGCCACGTTTTGGGTATATTCCGCTAAAGATGCCCGTACTCTGCTCAGGTCAACGTTACGTGCTCGCTCGTGAGCCTCGTTGGATTCGATTGAAAGCAAAGACTAAACTGAACTGCGCCCTGCTTACGACCGGCTTTCCGTTCTTGCCTCCCTTGTTTTGGGCATATGGTTTTACTCAAGTCAAGGCCATGTGTTGTTGCTCCTTAGTTACTTCTCGATTTGGCAATTGGCCGGTCAAGGTCAACCATGGGCAGTCCGAGCACGAAAGGCGATGCTCTTACTTAGCTCAGGTCAATGTAATCGTGAGCCTCATTGGAGTCGATCGAATGGAAAAACTAAACTGAAACAGCTACACTGACACAAGAAGGGACTTTATGTTTTTAAAAACGGATCAATGGAGAAGAGAGAGCATCGTCCCAACTTGAAATTTTATAAAGACGGGCCATCAATGAGGCGAGTTATTCGTTGTACACGAGCATCAGATAAAAGGGTTATAGCAGGGACTTAATTCAACACAAGCTAGGCCTTGTGCGCCACCCTGCTTACGGCCAGCTTTCTATTCTTCCCTTGGGTGTTTTGAGCATATGGTTACTCCAGTGGCCATGTGTTGTTGCTCCTTAGTTACTTCTCTTTTTAGCAACTGGCCGGTCAGCCATGCGTGGAGTGGTGGAAAAAACACAATAAGCAATGAAATGCTCTTGCTGAGACGGTAAGAGTAATAAAGATGGGTAAACAATAGTATGTCCCAATAAAAATCTACTGCAGGCAAACTGCAACTGTAGGTATGTATCTTAGTCTTCCTTGCAATTGAACTGAATGTTTCAGTATTCCCCAGATTTTCATCTCAAGTTTCAACGGATTAAGTAACTTATACCACAATGCCCGGTTGTCAAAATTTCTTGCTCCATTTAGAGATGCTACACCCTACAATCTTATAGTTCAACCGTAGCAATCAGTTCAACAGGCAACATTATGTAGTGATCTGATAGACTGCTAACTAAGATTATGATGCTAGTGGTCAAGTTTTCCAATGAATTGAATTGGATAGGGGTGAAACGTATTGTATATAGGACAATGCATGATAAACATTGATATATCGAAGCATTTAATCAATGTAAACAAACAGTATACGAGATGCAGAAACAATGATATAATACGTGATGAACAACCTAAAGCAAGATCTATCAAAATAAACAAGAGAGTTTTCCAATTAGCTAAGCACAAGGATAATACTTTTTGTTACATCAACAAGAACCTAGCACCGACTAACTTCACATTCCACATGAGGATTTTCAATACAAATGTCGCATATCTTTTCTTATAACTTGTCACGAACTGCCACACTCATAGTCTCTAGGCTTGGCGTGCACCGGAACAGCAGTTTTAAAAAATCAACTTCCTCTTCCTCATCTCCTACTTCAAAGTCAAAAGAGATAACTGGTCCTTCGAGATCAGGCAACACTACAAGAAATCATTTGATACATGACGAACCAAAAGCGTCCTTGAATGTAAAAAATCCGTCATAAACGTCTATCTGTGACGAAAAATTGAAACGTCATGTATCTCGCGTCATAGATTGAAGTGGGTGACGGTTTGCAATTTTCGTCACCGATTGTATCTATCCATGACGTTTTAGAGCCGTCACAAATGAGCCCAAGTCCAACGGGGGCCCAAAGTTTAGTGACGAATTGAAACTGTCACAATTTTGATGACGTGGATGCCTAGTCAGCGCATGATGTGGATGCCTAGTCAGCGCATGATGTGGACGCCTAGTCAGCATATGACATGGAAGGCAGCATGGAAACAAAATTTGGGCTGATTCTACAGTGGCCCATTTGGAATGTAAATATAACCCACATTGAATACAGCCCACAAATTGTTTTTTTTTTCGGCAAAGAATTAAGCTGCCAGATTTAAAAATGACATAATTCAGCCATTCATTTGATCAAACAAACATAATCACAATCATTCATAACATCACAGTGCACCAATTCCAGAGGTTTGCCATGAGAACTAAACAGACTACATTCCACAGTGCACCAATTCCATAGGTGTGCCATGAGCACTAAACAGACTACATTCCACCGATTCAACATTTTCATCAGTTAAACATTACACCATCAAACTGCACAAGTTTTGCAGCCCCCAAAAGATCCAACGAGCACAAAATAATGGCTTCCACATCAGCATAGAGCCAACAAAAGATCCAGCTGAACAAAAGCAAACCTTACCCATCGATCAAACATGACTAAGCAGAAGCTCAAGCTTTGCATTTGTCTCAGCCAGCTTCTTCTCCATTTCTTCTTTGTCCTTTACTCTTGCTTGTTCAACTTCCTGGACTTGCACCGAAAGAATGTCAATTTGTTCTCGTTGAGTATTGACAAGTTCTTCGAGATCAGCATTCGCCCTCTTTGCAGCCTCCAATTGCGCTTCAAGGTTCTGAGATTTAGGCTGCACATTCTTGATGCCCACATTCTGAAGAAATTTACTCTTCTTAGTGTGCTCAGCAAGGACATCAGCCACAACTTCTGTCACACACTTTGCTTGTTCATCCTCTGTATGTTCAGAGATCTTGTTCTCCATTTCAGTCTACAAACAAGCAAGAAGCAGACTATAAGTTACAGCTGAAAAGAATTATGCTCTACAATCACAGTATTTTGTGTTGCAAAATACTAACAATGGTAGACTCCACTAAAGGAGTGTAGCCTTTCTTTTTGTTGCTGTAATGGAACTCTTTGAACAAATCGAAGGCATTGGGATCTTTATCTTTGTACTTGTCTTCTCCCTAAAAGCAAGAAACGTATATAGAGGTCATATATACTTGATGTCCAGTCAATGGCAGGAAAAACCTGAGTAAAACCTAATGACAATGGATAGTTAAGTCTAGCAGCAAGTAGTAGTAATCATGCTAAGTAAACTGATCATACCAACATTTAAGATTATCCATCTAGAAACAATAATTAACATTTGTGAAATAAGATTACCATGTTTTCTGAAATATGAATTGAAATAATAATAACAATGCTAATATCTAGTATACATGCTAATATGTAGCTATAATTTTGTATGTTTGACCTATTCCTGCGCTATGTACTGTTTGTACATATATTACCAATGTCATTATGACAACAGAGGAGTGCATTACTAGTAATATCTAGTAATATAGTTCATTACAGTAATGTACTTACTAAATTGTATTACTAGATATTACTAGTAATATCACTAGTAATAGTCATTATATTACTAGATATTACTAGTAATATCTAGTAATATAGTTCATCACAGTAGCTGTGTCCTTTGTCTTGCCAGATATGTTGAGAATTGTCCCAATTAGGTTCTCACATATGTTTTTCTCAATGTGCATGATATCAAGATTGTGTCTCAGCTGCAGATTTTCCCAATATTCCAGGTTCCACAAACTAACCCTCCGCTTCCAAATTTTCTTATCATCACTGTCCAACTCTGAACGCTTCCTTTTCATGGCTCCTTGTTGCTTCCCAGGTCTGACATCCCTAACTTTTTCCAATTCCGAGAGCAGCTCTTCTTTGCAAAACTTTTCAGGAGGATCGTTGCTTTCATGAAGGCCAATGTATTCATTATTCCTTCGTAGACGATGTCCCTTTGGAAGGAAACGATAGTGCCCAATATACCCAATTTTGTTCCTTAGGGCATATGACAAAGGATTCTTATCACAATGAATACATGCAAAATAGCCTCTTGTGGTACGTCCAGAAAGAGTGCTTAAAGCTGGGTAATCATGAATGCACCATAACACCGCAGCACGTAGATTAAACATTTGACCACTAAGAGCGTCATACGTCCGCACTCCCTTCCAAAGCTCAAGTAAATCTTCTACAAGAGGCTCGAGAAATACATCAAAGTCCTTCCCAGGTGCAGATGGACCTGGAATTAACAAAGCCATCATGAAGTTGGACTCTTGCATACACGCCCATGGCGGAAGGTTGTATGGCACAACAAAAACTGGCCACATGCTGTATTTGGTGTTCATGTTTCCAAAAGGGTTGAACCCATCAGTAGCAAGCCCGAGTCTAATGTTTCTTGCATCTTCTGCAAAATCTGGATATTCCCTATCGAAAGCTTGCCACGCCTCACCATCAGCCGGATGACTCATTTCCTTTTCCTTGGGCTCTCGCTTCAATTTGTGCCATTGCGCTTCTTCTGCCACTTCTTTTGAAACAAACATTCTTTGTAGCCTAGGTGCCAATGGAAAATGTCGCAAGACTTTCTGTGGAACCCTCTTCCTATCAGGGTCTTTCCATCTTGATGTACCACACCTCGGACAATTGTCATGCTTAGCATATTGCTTTCTAAATAGTACACAATTGTTCAAGCATACATGTATCGAATCATATCCAAGACCTAAACGCTTTAGAAGTTTCTTGGCATCACTATATGATTTTGGAAGTGGATCCAACTTTGGGAATGCTTCTACCAGTAGCTTCAATATTGAAGAAAACGCAGAATTGCTGATCTTATGGAATGACTTCAGATGGAGTAGCTTTACCACAAAGGAGAACTTTGAAAAATTAATACAACCAGGATAAAGTTGACGCTTGGCCTCTTTCATCACATTTGCAAAAAAGGACTGATCCATGCTAGTGTTTGCATCTCCATTTTCATCATTTTCTTGACCTTCTTCCGCTGCGGTGTGTAGGTCTTCTATAAGCTCTTCAAACCGATCAGCATAAGTGCTGACATCCTCAGCCACACCTGTCCCTTCTATAGAATCATCAACACTGCCGTTCCCATGCACATCAACAGGATTTTCAAGAACAGTTATGTCCAAGTCCTCTCCATGATGTATCCATTTCGTATAAGTAGTTTCCATTCCATGCAACAATATGTGCCTCTCCACAATGGACTGATTCCGAAAAATCTGATTAAGGCATCTGCTACACGGGCATAATATTTCTTCATCTTCACTGAATTTTCCTTTTACAAACTGCATAAAATCTTCAACGCCTTTCATGTACTCATCAGTAAAAAGTGTACCATGCACCCATCTTCTATCCATCTGTATACACATTAGACAAATATAAATAAATAAAATGTGCTAGTTCTACTAGTTACAATTTTTTTTCCTCAAAAACTGCCGGTGCCTACTAGTCACAAATATAAATAAGCAAACAGTTGACATGAGAAATTCTCTGTATGCGTATATAAGTTCTACTAGTTACAAATTTATTAATTTGAAAAAAGAACTCAATGAATGTTCTGTTCACAAGAATATCAGGCAGTGTCACACACAAAAAAAAAACTGCATACTCTAAATCGTGCATCCAAAGAAATTCATGAACAAATGCAAGGATTTACCATGGCTGCCGGTCAGCTGTGAGGTGGGGATTGGGGAAGAACGAATAGGGAGTGAGTGTGAGTGGCCGTGTCTCCAACAAGAGCGGGGAGATGGCAGGCCACTTGCGCCGCTCGCCGCCACACCGGCTCGCCAAACGTCGCTTGAAACACAACCGAACACCCGCCGCGCTCGCCTGTGCACTTTGGGTCTGTGCTAGACGGCACCCCAAGTCGCCAATCGCCTGCCCGAATGGCTGTAGAACAGAGTCGCTGCACACCTGCTCCCTGCGTGGCTGCGGTTGCCACCACGCCGGCTAGCCAACCGCAAGACACTGCCGCTGGTTGCCTACGCCCTGTGCGCCTGCCCTCGCCGCCTCCAGATTTCTAGTTCGTGGACGAGGGGAATGGACTGGAGCGGCGGATTTGTTTGACCTGAGAAGTCCCCCGATCTGAATCTCATTTTAGTTTAATGCGGATGGAGTTACATACGATTATAAAAAGAATATATTCCATCTACAAACAACCAGCAACGCTAGTGCAATGGTTGGACATTGAACTCCCAGGCAGGTGGTTCCCAGTTCGACCACCATCGGGCGCGAAACAGGTTTTTTAATTTTTTCTTTTCTTACAAATCCCGTGGGCTGGATTGTAGGGGCCCCCTACATTACAAGTGGGGCCCACAAAACTGTCAGCATTAGTAGACCAAACTGTGGGACCCGCTACCTGCAGGGCCCATGTCCAGCTGGTCAACTGCTGACATGTTAACCAACCGGCCACGTCAGCATGCAACATCAGCATCATTGTGTCACAATATTGGCCCCCTTGCCTTACATGTGGGACCCACTAACTATAAGATCCATGATGTGCGTGGGAAGTTAAGCTGTGACGATTTCATTTCTCAAAAGAGTATGATTACTATATTTGCGTCATAACTTTCACTAATCTGTGACGATTTGTTTTTCTCAAATGGTGACGGGCACCATGTTTTCGTCACTAACCTAAGTGGGTAAGGTGGCCCGATTTCAATCCGTGACGAAATTTGGATAACCGTCATAGATGTTGTACAATTATGACGCTTTATTAGATCGTCATCTCCGATTCGTCATGGATCAACAGATTTTTTGTAGTGCAAGGATATAGTTTCACTTTTCAGTTGGGAGGATTCGACATGGGAGATCATGTGTCGGGATTAATCGCGGGCTGGGAACTTGGGATTCTGGCCGGCCAGCCGTCAGCCAGGGCAGGATTTCTGGGTTGTATTTTCTCGTGGACGATTGGACGTGTCTTCTGCCTCGGAGCCCACCAAAAATGACGCGCGCGCGGGACTCGCTCTGGAGTCTAAAATGGTCTCTTTGAATCCACACCCGCACTCTCGGGTGCCCGTCGGGTTTCCTCCTTTCCCTCAGACTCTTCTTCTTCCTCTGTTGAAAAGCTTCTCTACTCTACGAAGAAAAATAAAAAATGAAAATGAATCGGAAAGAAACGGCAGAGGATTTAGTTTAACAACCCAAAACGCTTCGCAACAACATATATCAGCATTGCTTCTACTTTGGTGCACGTCCTCCACAAAATCTGCCCCTTGCATCCGATGAAGAAGGGCTCGCGCGAGATCCTCTGCCTATCTGTTTAGATTTTGTGGTTTTACATACAAAATTAGTCCTTATAACCTATCTGTTTGAACTGTCAATTTTTTTTCTGCCTTGATTTTGTGTTGTTCACCGGAGCAGAGATCACACAAACATTAATGATGTACAAGCTGAGTGCAGAGACTACTGTTGTTCATGTCGATAAAAAGACAATACAAAAGGGACACACATGAGTTGAAAGTGGATAGTTGAGATGTACTGTTTTGTAGATCGCTTTTATGAATCTTGTCTTGTATATGCAGTCTGGATGTCCTTACATTTTGGACAAAGTATTTTAGGAGATTGCATAAGAGATCTAATTCTCATAATAAAAATGGAGATGTGAACATCTGCAGTGAACTAGTAGTATTTATGAACATTTTAGTATGAATTAACTTATTATTGAGAGGTTTGTTATAGTGCTTAAAATTAATAATAACCGTTCATTTGATTAGATTTAACGGTTAAGAATATAGAAGTACCTACTAAAAGGTACTTTAAGTTATGGACCGGTACCAAAATAAGTGGGCTCGATATAAATTTTTTAATATCAACGGTTAGGATTAATTCAAAAGAAAAGGTACGATGTACCTTTCAAGTATCACAACAAAACTCTATTATTGATATGTGGCGCATGATAGTATTAATTTGGTGCATCATATCAATTATTACAATGTTGCGTTTCTTTTTTCTGCTTGGAATGTTTCACTTGGGATTTACTCCCTCCGATATAAAAAAGAAAGTAGTTTAGTACAATGACACGATCTTCAAAACATGATTTTGACATTATTTTTTGATAAAAATATTTATTAAAAAATGACATATGTATAATTTTATGAAACTATTTTTTAAGATTAATCTACTCATATGATTTTTATATTTTCAAATATAATAATTTAAAAGTTATTTATGATATATATTGTTAATGTTTGATTGGAGCATTGTCTTAAACTGTATTTTGTTTGACATCGGAGGAAGTACTTTTTCAACAAATTCTCCTTGTAGTACGCCGAAAATCGAGTTTGGTTCAGACCCTGAAAAATCTGCCTGACCCACGCAGCAATATGAGACACTCGATTTTGAATGCTTGGGGCTGAGATTGCTTCCTGGCGCAGCGTACGTCAGGACTTCAACCAAACATGCCCTTCTAGCCGCGTGGTCCCTCGTGGTAGGAACGACGGTTGACGGGAGGCAGGCAGGCCCTCCACGATGGTCCAGCCAGCCCTGATGTCATGTCCGTTTATCTTCCCCAGCGTCAGCGTGCCGCCTTCCCTTCCCGTCCCGTCGCCGGCCGGGCCGGCTTCGCTTTCCTTCCTTGCGCCTCCCTGTCCCTGTCCGTTCCATTCCCAGCCGCTGTGGTTTGGCCCACCGCGCCAGTGCAAGCGTACGCCCGGTCCAAGCACTCGGTTGGCATCGACAGAGGGTCTCGATCGACGACCCGTACTGTCGCACAATCTCGAGGAGGAACGTACGACCAGTGGTCGGCGTAGTTAGGTCCGTGGATCCGGTCCACGAAGCGGCCCGCGACCAACCAAAGACGTTTCGCATTCCTCCATTCGTTGACCGAATTCATTGGGTCCTCTTACCTTTTTCTCGCGTTCTCATTATCTATCTGTCTCTCCCTATTTCTTCCCCAGCGCGAGCTGAGCGATTCCGGCGGCCCTTCTTCACTTCGGATTGTGAGGTTTGAACCTATCTTTCTCTATGCATTTCGGCATGATTTTTTTTCTCCCTTGGCGACTGTTTGTGACGCGCCGTCTGATCAATATGGCCGTCGGCGGATTCTTGGAATCCGCGTTCCATTCTGAGGCGAAGGGGTTCGCCCTCCGTCTTTGAGTGCTTCCAGTCCTCCCGATACCTGATTAATTTTTGAGCCCCGGCCTCCCTCTTTTCTTTGTTGCCGACTGGGGGGTGGGGGTGGGGGATAGCTGAGCTGGCCTTAAGTTGTTCATGAGGTATTTGTAGCAAATTCCTTCCCAGAAGCTTCACAACTTTTGTGGTGGGAATGTGAAGCGCGTCTGATTAGTTTTCGCCTTGCTGCTGTAAGTGAGAGGGGTCGGAGTCGGAACTCAGCAAGGAAATGTGCAATTCATATTTGTGGAAGTGGCAAGGAATTTACTAATCTTGGTTCGAGCCATGCGTAGCAGTTGCCCAACTGGTAGCGATTACACTCATAGCAGGCTCATGTTACAGATATACACTAGTTAGCGCATGTTTTATCTGCATTAATTGTTCGGTTGTTCCCCACCTAATGAATGCTGATGAAAGGAGGTCTTCATTCTTATTAGTGCGAAACAGGAGGTTCTTCAGTCTTTCATGTACCTGTTTAGCTTAACAAATTCGCTGTCTCAATCGTTTCACCTTTTGTGTCCCCTTGATGTTGATTTGGAATGCTGTTGTACAATATATCATATTTACTTCGTACTTGTTAGTATAGGCAATCTGAGTACCCTCACTGAAGAAGCTGCAACAGAAATTGCTTCACCGTAAAAAAACATAAATAATAGCAATTTTACTATTCATTTAGCGGGGATTTAGGGATGGCTAGCAAACAAGCACTCTTGCTTCGTACCTGGTATGTTCTCTCTATGCTTAGGGGAATACAAACTACATCCTTTGTAACCTTAACAAGCACCTAATAAGTGTATGATGTGCTAGTCTTGTGGATGGTGTCCATGGGAAAGTCAGGTGTCCATGCGAGATTAGTTGTTTGCATAGCTTACCAGAAAACAAAATCAATATTCTGCATTGTCTGCTCTGCATGTTCTTTCCTTTATGAAAATGTGCCTCAACAGAACCTATGCTACATTTATTTTACCATTGCTTTTGTTTTTCAGCACCAACGTCTTATTTAAGCTAGACTTTCATAACATTTTCATTTTTTTTTCTCCAGAAACAAATATGCTATGAGATGGATATCTGAAGCATGAAAAGTCAAAACACCATCATCGCTTGTTAAACGGTTTGGTTGTGATACTGAATGGTTGATCTGTTTGCATGACATCCTCATTGAGTTTACATGGGGTAGGTGCTTGTCACACATTCAAAAGTGAATAGGCTTATTTTTTAGCAGTTCAGACGATGATTTAGTGCAACTATATATTATATAATATTTTTTTTATCTCATTATGAAACTTCATATCAATGAAACACTTAATTTGCAACCATTTGAGCAATTCCTGCCTCAAACATTTCTAATGTTGTCTTTATGCAGAACAGTGGTTGTATTGGTAATCTAAGAAAATCTCAGTCACTTCCAGATACGCTGCAAGGATCTATAAGAAAGAAGCCTCGATATTCATCTGTTGGAAAAGGAAGCCGATGGAAATTGGGTTCAGAAGCAATGGAGAATAATGCAAGTATATCTGTTTCACTTCAGGGGAATATCTCTTCAGTTCCAAACTCAATAGCCAATGATTCTAAAATGTCGATGGAAAATGGCACAGAAATGTCATTCATCAACCATGGTACTGTTTTATTTTGAAGTATTGGTGTCTTGAATGAGTTTCCCTGTTGAATAATTGATGTTTATTTCATCATTAAATTAAACAAGGTGGTTCAGTTATGAAGTAGATGTGTCTGCAGTTCTTTTCATCCCAGATGGTAAAAGCAATGCATTGTTCAGTCTGGTGAAATCATACTATTATTGTACTTGTGCTTGCACTGAATTGTCAATTGTGCTTACAATATGTTACCTTTCTTTCTAACTGAAAGAACCGAGCATATTTTCTCTTGTATGGTAATGTAAATCACATGATGTAAAAGGGCTTATTTGGTATACTCTTATGTCAACAACATAGATTATTTTCTTCTTTACGGGCTTGCAAGGGGAAGGAAACTTTTATATATTTGAATTTCTGTAATCAAAACGATAAACATTATATTGGAGCTAATGGCCTTGTCCTTACTGTTTGTTAGTTTGAGGTCAAGGGTCTTGTTCTTACTATTTAAACGCGAATGTAAATGACTTGATTTGGGTGTGTGGGTGTGCGTTTTTGTACTCCTTTTTTCTATTAATGCAATGATACACAGTTCTCTTGCGTATTCGAGAAAAAAGTATTTGAGCTAATGGCCTAGTCAAATAGGGATTTGATTATTTGAATTAATGAAACTGAATGGATGCGTGAAAGTTATGTGCTGACCAGTTATATCTATTCTCCTGCAGCTGCTGAGCATTGGGCTGAGATGAGAAGGCAATGGGTTGGTCATCAGGCAGAAATTCTACAAAGAGCACCTCGAGAACCAGTAATAAGGTTTTTGATCCTCTTTCATTTGCCTGAATCATAATATCCTTAGAACTCAAAATCCATAGTATAGAGAATCTATAATGGTCTCATTGGCTTGGGCAAGTATTTGCTAATTTTGACTTGATTGGTTGTAGTGCTCAAGGGTATTTTAGTTTCGATTTACACTAATTATTCTACAAAAATTGTAACGACCTTAACTGCTTATTGCATTAATTTGCTAGAGTTGTTTTGTTATGGTACGAGGCCGAGGGTCTCACCCACGGCGCAGAAGATGAGGACCTCAAGTCTCATTCTTCTTTTCCTACACATGCCTTGCACACCTGTGCTCTTTAGATAGATCTAAAACCCTAACTCTCCCCGCCCCATCCGGCAGCCCATAACAGTTTTGTACTAGTAAAAAATAAGAGAAGCATTGCTGCTTGTTTCCAAGCTAGTTATCTGTTGAGTAGGTAGTAACACGAAATCTGTCATATGATCAGGGAGGTACTGATTTTGGTGGATACTTTAATAAGACGCTAATGAAAGCATATATGTAACTGTTTCATCGTAGCTTGATAGCTTCTTGGTTCAGGGTAGGTTATCAGCTTGATTTCCTAACTAAGTTTCTTGGGTTCAGTTGGTGCACGACTTATGATGATCTCTTGTTGACAAGTGAGCATTTTCCACAGCCAATTCCACTATCTGTAAGATCAATGAGTTATTGCTTTGTTGTTCTATGGATTATTCATATTGTAGCTTCTAACTTGCAGAATCGTTGCAGGAGATGGTTGATTTTTTGGTCGACGTATGGCATGAAGAAGGGCTCTATGATTAACTAAACCGTGGATTCCCTATCGCCTTTCTGTTAGAAAATGTGACTACCTTTCTTCCTCCCAAAGTTATAATTATGTGAAGCAAAGAAACTACAGATTAGCAGGTGGATTAATCTCAACATTAGAAATTCAAAACTATTAAATTGTGAGAGGTTTTTACAGGGTTGGTATGGTTTGTGAAATTTTGTCATTGGCAGTCAGCATTATTGTTAATCTTGCTGAAGGTATTAATGCTTCAATGACAATTTTTTTTGTGATGTGATGATATTGTGATGTCGCCATGAGTTCATGTTCCCTCAATTTTGAAAAGCAAACAAGGAATCCTACACAATGTGAGAATGTTGTTTTGATAATAGCTACAGAGTATACTGCCATTGGCTTCAGGAAAGCATTGCCTGATCAGATATTCCAAAAGTTAGAACGGTTTATCAATTGTAAAGTCCAGAATCCTGGAAACCTGGTGGGAGGAAAGCTTGTGCTGAAAGAAAAATTACTTAACATTTGCATATGTTAAGACTATTGGACATGTAGTAGTCGAATTATAGTTCTCAGCATATTGCTTGAGACCTGGCAATCTACCATGACACCATTAGGATGTTTTTGTCACTCAAAAAGAAATGTGAGATATTTGATTTTTGGGTAGAAAGACTAGTGTAGATTGCTTATTCGCTCTCAGAAATGTGACCATCAGCAACAGAAACAACATTGTGGACCTATGGCCATATGAAAAACAATTATCTGCTAAAGGGTCAGTATTAAGTATATGGAGCTGCTCCCTCCAATTTTTTATATGTGATGAACTAAACCGAATTATATATATAAAAAGGTAAAAAAATAAGTATTTGAACATCAGTGTCGTTAAAATGTTATCACTGAATGGCTGAATGAATATCACATTTGTGTGTTCTGGTTGTTCTTTGAAATTTTAGCATGTGACAGAATAAATAAGGTTCATTTTCTAACATTGTCCTCCTTATTCAAAAATTCCACTGATTGGTTCTCAGATTCATTTCTTGTTTGGGTGGTCTAGCTCTTATATATGCAGTTCAGTTCCGTGTTTCAAGCTTCGTCGGATTAATGCAGTGTCAAATTTTGCTGCGCGCACTGACACGGTAGCTTCACTATATTATTTGCTTAATTTGATATTTTAAAATTCAGGGTCGTTAATTTGAAAAATCTAAAATCCCTAATATGTATAATTAGCATTTCAATATCTTATAAGTTGCTCTAATTCTCATGCTTTAAAAAGCACCGAAGATTATGTATGCCTGCATTCCTGTGACGTGAACAATGGCTTTCACATCAAGACAGACGAACAACACTATGATGAGAGCATTTGCACACCTACAAATGAAGACAAGAATGTTGATCGCACCCATCGACACCAAGGAAAAACATGTTTTTATATTATCATATTGATTTTTGAAAATACTTAGATTCAATAACTACAGGAAATAATAGCTATAGGATTTCACCGTCATGTGATTCAATAACTGAGAGAGAAATAGAAGAGGCTGTGTTAGTAATGGCAGGCTAACCTTACCCCCCTGCAACAAAGATGGAAAAGAACACTTTCCTCACCTGAATATGATGGCTGCGATCGAATCAGCCTAAACAGCATTGTTTAAGTTGTTTCAGCTGTTTCGCAGATAGTGAAACAACTGAATCAGCCGAAACAGTGTTGTTTTGACTGATCACAACCAATCTCTTCACTCTTTCTGGAACCATAGCAGCACACTCGTGGGCAGGAGGTCCATAATACGAAAAAATGTTCTAAATTCAGCACTATAAAAAAGAAGATACGTGAAATTAGAGAAGTACTTAAATAAATATTTCAGATCTATGGAAAAGAGTACTTAAATACTATTACCTAAACCTTGCTGGCTATCACACTTTTTCCCTTTACGTGGAAGTTATATTGAGAAATATATGAGCATAGACCATATGGGCAAAACAAATGACAAAACGCTACTTTACTGTACCTTCTTTATTTTACCTAATATGCGTTGATGATATTGCTGCCTCTCCCTTATAGTTGTTCATTCAGTAGTAGCTGAACAACACACACAACATTCGTTATATTACCTTACCCTCTTGATAAAGAAGTATCATTAACATTAATGATCTCATATATTACAAAGAAACTATAAAAGATGAGATGTAGTCAATATAGCAGCACCTGGTGCAACAGCTGTCCTCCTCTTCTTCCTCCGGCTAGCACTAAAGGCATCTTCCAGACATTCTTAGGCTTAAAGAATTGGACACAAAAGTTATTTCTAAGATAAACGTTATTTTAAAGATAGAACCTATCCTAATAAGGAACATATCAACATAATGTGCACATGAAGTAAATAATCTGGTTATATAAAAAACGTAAAGCAAAACAACTAAATCTATGTCAATATAACATACACATAAAGTAAAGAACCTTGTTATATAGGGAATGTAAAGTAAAATAACTAAACTTATCATTATCGGTTTCTTCAAGCGAAAGCATCAAGGGAAATGATTACGAATTCAAACTCATTCAAACTATATGCACCTGGACAACCTTGCTTACAATAAAGTATAAATAGGTTCACCTAAATTAGATTTATAATTACTTATGTTAGGAAAGACACACAATCAGTAGGTTTTTAAAAAGTACAACATAAGAAAATAAGTGAATGGAGGTAATACGGTGAAACACAAATATGGACGTGAGAAGTGCATATGCATGAAGGTGTTGAAAGAGATAATAACTGTTTGATTGAACTGACCAATCAATGAAAGACTAAAACCTAACATATAATGAAAATAAGATGGATGTTTATAGTTGGCCTTGTATCATTGTGAAGAATGCACTTGACATCTTGTTGTTGTCCTGGTGAGAGAAAGATGATAGTTGATGACACTTGTCTTTGTCTTGGTAATAAAGACAAGATATGACACCTGTTTTAAACTCTCACCATCAAGTTAGTCAGAGAGAAAGGAGCTAGCTGCCATGATCTATCACAATCAACTTATTATGAACTGTCACCATTAAATTGGTTCGAGAAAAAGAGCCAGTTGACATAACTTATGATAATCATTTTTTAGTCAGAACTATCACGACCAACTTTTTAACTAAGGAAGTAAATTATAACGAACAAAAATGAGACAAAACAATAAATGTTTGTCATTGTACTTATGTTGAAAAGAAAGCATATGCTAGCTGTTATGTAGTGTCACCATCAACTTGATGAAAGATAGGTCTCACGATCAAATTGCTATGAACTGACACCACAAGTTCGTTTGAACAAAAAAATCTACTTAATATGAACTATCACGATCAACTTTGTAACAGAGGACGTAATTTACCGCAAATAAAAAAAGAGACGATAAAATAGATGCTTCTCGTTATACCAATATGATAAAGAACATATATGCTAGATAACATGTATTATTACCATTAAATCGGTGAGAGATTAAGATAAATGATAAGATGAATGTTAATCTTATTTGAGACGGAGAGAATGAGATTGGATCCTGTGGATCTCATATCTACTTATGAAAAAAAAACTATCATGACTATGAGTAGTAAAAAAAAATCCTGTTGGACATCGTGCCACCGTGGGAACACAGAAAGCGTTCATCGTTTATGGTTTACTTGCCGCCCAAGCGCATTTCCCTCCCTGCGACCGCGAAGGCACCAGCCATCGAGCCCTGTCTCCACTGTAGCCGGCAGCGAGGGAATCATTGAATCAGCTTGGTTGAAGAAGCTAGCATCAGTTCGGCAGGGAGTCTGGATCCTTTCCCGGGCTGGCTGCGCCGATGGAGAAAGTGAAGAACCTGCTGAAGCTGTGTCCGACGCCGCAGCAGCAGCTGCGCGAGTGGCAGCGCCGTCTCTGAAACAATGCCGCGGTCTTGATCGACAGATCCGAGGTTCTCCCCCCCCCCCCCCCCCCTCAACACACACGCCCAGGGGATTTGCGCCCTGGCGCCGGATAGTAAAAGTGATTTATGATAGGCAAAGCTTTCGATTGCTCAAGTTGAATGTTTCTTTGATGCCATGGATTTTTACTTCAAAACTCTGGAAGATGCTGACACGATTAGCCACCCTGTTCTTGTGATCGTTGAGGGTTGCACCAAACCCATGCCCCTTATTCGTAGCATTGTTTTTCTTCTTGGGCGCTGAGTAATCTCTTATTCAGGCACCAAATTTCTCTTATTTATGTTTTTTTTCGTTTTTGCAGATGTGCAGAGGGAGGAGAAGAATGTGGAGAAAGCCATCAGGGAGGCTGCAAACCGCAACGACATGGGATCCGCTAAGGTGCGGCTCGTTTAATTTTATTGTTTCACATAGCATTCATCTTTATTTTGTACCTTTATAAGGTGTAACCTTGTCACTGGAAATATCAAAAAGAAGCTCCTTAAGGGTGTTTGAAGGTTCAGATCAGAATTAGCACACCAAGTTTTACAATTGATATCCAGTTTCTTCTGTATTGTGGATTCATGAATGAAAGCAAAGAAAACATGATTGTTTTATCCAGCTTACTACATGATACACCTTTGCTTAATAAAACTTTGCCGTAGGCATTAGCATCAAATATGGAACATGGTAGAAGGAAAGCTTGCACTGAGAGAAAAATTGCTTAACCTTTGCATACCTCACGACTGTCTTATACTCTGTTTCTTATATTTAATGTTATTTAGTGTCAAATATATTTTAATGGAGGAGGTAGTATTTAGTAGTCAAGTTATAGTTCTCTTAGTCCTCACCCAAAAAAATGGTTTATATGTATGATGCTTACAACCTTCCAATACACGATGAGCATTTTTATTGTTATTGAAAAGAAGATAGATGATACATGAAACTAGGTAGAACAAATATAGTGTAGTTTGCTTGTCTTTGTCCACCTAGTCCAATTAAGCTACGTAAAGTTGTCAAAAGATGTTAGAAATTATTCCCACCATCAACACAACCACTACAGTTGTCAGTATTGTGCTCACCAGCGGGAGAAGTAGTAGTTTGGGGGATATGACCATATGCAGAACAATTTTTTTACTAACTCCCTCTGGTTTTGCTAATATGCTCTGGTTAGTTCAATTTAGATCTAATCAGCATCATATATATAAAAAATATGAACATCATATTTATTGTTAAAATCTGATACTCATTAGCTTCTGAATGCATGTTTTTGTTCTTGACATGTCATCATCTTTAAAGTTTCAACCGATATAATACAATGTCAAGTTTTCATGACCTACCTTGTGTTTAGAAGGAGTAATAGTTTGATATATCGTTTATATTACAATTTCCTTATGTTAGGCTCTCGCTAAGGAACTTGTAAGATCAAAGCGAGCTGTCAATCGTCTTTATGAAAACAAGGCTCAACTAAATTCAGTATCGATGCACCTTGGAGAAATTGTTGGTATAGCCTTCTCTCTTTTCATGAGTTTGTTTTTGTTAATCTTGGATCTAATGTTGTCCATAAAATGTCTTTTTATTCTAAGATTGATGGAATTATATTAGTTAATATTCAGTAGCACACTCTTTTACTTTCTTGTGAGAAATTACTATAAAATCTTTGAGAAAGGGGAGATGTACACGTAGCTCCCGCGTGGCATGAATTTGTAGATTGAAGATATTCTCTATCTAATTTCTGGAGCTGCATGAGTGAGGTGTGCATTCTGCTGTTAGGTGCTTACAAGTGCAAACAAGTGCCAACATAACATTCACGTTTCACCCTTCCCATTCAAATCTGTACTGTGGAAAATTGACCTTGTACCTTGCATTTCACCGTTTCTTTTGGCTTTGACATGATCCAATATTCCAGCTATGACCAGGGAGTATTGTCCTTAGTTTATTTAATCTTCTATTTCTTTTGTTTTGTTAGTAAATAAGGTATTCTGTCAATATGGTTTTTCAGCAACTTCAAGATCAGTGGGCCATCTGTCGAAAGCACTGAAATGAGAAAATTGTTACTGATCTAATGAAAGCTCCAGCATTGGCTGCCACGATGCAAGAATTCAGTAAAGAAATGACAAAGGTAATTTGTAATTTAATAGTGGTTAAAGAAACCAGTGGTGTTCATTTTTTTTTGCTTTGTTCAATGATTTCAATCCTTGTCTTCACTCAAATAGTAAGTCATATGTTATAGTCTCACCTGACAATTTACAATTCTAATTTTAGGCAGGTGTGATGGAAGAGATGGTGAATGATGTAATTGATTCAGCTTTGGACTCTAAAGACATGGAGGAGGAAATTGAGGAGGAGGTTGACAAGGTTCTTGCTTCACTAGCAGGGGAGACTGCCTCCCAGCTACCAGATACTGTCAGAACACAGAAGATACATCAAGCTTCGACGAGCAGGACTAGGAGAGGTATGTACTTTTGCCCTTCTGTTTGATTCCAAACATTCTAGGGGGGGGGGGGGGGGGGGGCAGGGGGGGAATGCTTTGCCTTTCACGTAGCTATCTCATGGCATGTTGCTTTTTAGGAGTTGAGTTTACATCTATGGTACCATAGAGTATAGGGTCGAAATCAACTACTTGTTGCAACTTAGCTGCATACAACTCTAGTTCATTGAGTTGTGTCCTAGCAAGAACAGTTTCAAATACAGAGGAATAAAATTACCAATATGCTGGTAGTTTCTTTAGCAACCTTATGCAACTGAACTGTATTCAACCATATGATCACTGGCGGACCCAAAGGGTGGTCCGGGGGGTCCAAGGACCACCCTGGAATTTGACCCAATTTTTTTTAGTAGTTTTCTTTCAGCCTAATAGCCCAGCAATTAGGAAGTCTAATTCAGTTTTGTACACGGAGAAGCTGAGATGGTTCGTATTCTGCTGCCGATATCCTCTTCGACTCGGTGAGGATGGCGACTCCCTGCCTCCATATCTAGGCAGGTTGCTGATCGTAGCTCGACAAGACAGCAACAGTGGCTAGTTCGTGTTGCTGTTCGCGATCGGCCAGGCGTAGCACTTCGCCCCGTCTGGCAGGCCGTCGGCCGTTCCGTCCGTCGTCCGTACTTACTACAATCAGTAAGTTGCTCCTTTCTAATCAATCTCTAATCAAAAATTGAGGTTACTTACTACAAACTGTCTAGTATTCAATTCAATTGCTCCCTAATTTTGTTTAATAATTGACATGTAATTTTTTATTGTAATAGACATGAAGAGAAACAGCAACATTGCATTGCTTTTTCAGAAACATGAAGCCAAAGTTAAAAAGATTGCAGCAGAAGCAGAAAAGCAAATTGAAGAACAAGACGTGCCTTCTTGTGAGGAAATTCCAGAGGAAAATCAAGAACCAAAAGAACAAGAGGAACCTGCTGTTATTGGTGTGCAAAGAGAACAAGAGGACCCTGCAGTTTATGATGTTAACCATCTTGAACATGATCCAGGATTAAGGATGCCTATTGCAAGCTATGATGTCAACGATAGAGATGCAGTTCGAAGATGGTACATTCTTAAAGGTCCGTATAAACCTTATGCCCATGAGTACCCAACAACAAAAATGTATGGTAAAGATCGCCGCTTCAGCATCATTTGGTTGCTAATTATCCTTGGATTGAATATAGTATTGATAAGGATGCAGCCTTTTGCATGCTCTGTTATTTGTTTGGCAATGGAAGAGTAAATTTGTTACGGATGGTTGGAGAAAATGGAACAGGGGTAGTGAAGCACTAGACAAACATGTTGGAGCTGTAGACAGTGCTCACAATATTGGACAAAAAAAATATGATTTATTCTTGCAAGGCAAACCAATTGATGATGTTCTTGTGAAGGTGCAAGATAAGTATATATGTCTGTACAAGACTAGATTGACATATTCACTTTGATGTTTAAGGTTTCTTTTGCGACAAGGCTTGCCATGTCGTGGACACGATGAAAGTGAAGAATCTGCTAATAGAGGGAACTTCCTTGAATTGTTGGCACGGCTTGCTGGAAATAATGAAGAGGTTAATAAAGTTGTTCTAAAAAATGCTCCAAAAAATTGCATATTCATATCCCCTAAGATACAGAAGCAAATTATTAAATGTTGTGCGGAGCAAACTGCTAGAAAGATAATTGAAGACCTTGGTGATGACCATTATGCAATCCTAGCTGACGAGTCTAGTGATATTTCCCATAAGGAACAACTAACTCTTTGCTTGCGTTATGTTGACAAACTTGGAAGGTGTGTGAGAGGTTTATTGGAGTAGTTCATGTGACAGATACATCTTCTTTATCACTAAAGACAGTAATTCAATCTTTACTTGTTAGTCATCACTTGACACTCACTCAAATTCGAGGACAAGGATATGATGGTGCGAGCAACATGAAAGGAAAAATTAGTGGACTGAAAACTTTGATTACGAAGGAGTCTCCTTCCGCTTATTATATCCACTGTTTTGCACATCAACTTCAGTTGATCCTAGTTGCAGTTGCCAAGGGAGATGATGGTTGTGTGTGGTTTTTCTCTCAAGTAACCCGCTTACTGAATTATTGGTGTTTGCAAGCGACATGGCATGCTTCGAGATGTTAGAGCTCAAAAAAATTAAGAATGCAATTGAGTTGGGTGAAATAGAAACTGGAAGTGGATTAAATCAAGAGATAGGTTTATCTAGACCTGGTGATACTCGGTGGGGTTCTCACTATAAAACTATATTGCACATTATTGATATGTATTCCACAATCCGAGAAGTACTCATGACCCTTGGAAAATATCCATCTGTTCGAGATGATTGGCCTAACATAAGAGGTATGGTGGATTCCCTTGAGTCATTTGAGTTTGTGTTTAACGCACATTTGATGCTTGTCATCCTTGGATACACAAATGAATTGTCTCAATCTTTACAAAAGAGGGACCAAGATATTGTTAATGCAATGTCGCTCGTAACTTTGGCCAAGGGAAAATTGCAACAACTAAGGTCAGATGGATTGGAAAAATTTCTTAATGAAAAGGTTACACCATTTTGCGTTAAACATAGTATTGAAGTGCCACCACTTGATGGAAAATATTTGCCACGTGGAAATCATGGAGGTTCTATCCTGAACAAACAATTGATGATCATTACAAAAGAGAATTGTATATTGGTGTCATTGATAGAATTCAACAGGAGCTTGACAATCTGTTTGATGAGGTCAATATGGAGTTGCTTCTTTGCATGTCAGTACTAAATCCATCCAATTCATTTGCTTCTTTTGATGCGCATAAAGTTCTTAGGCTTGCTGAGTTTTATCCAAAAGACTTTTCAAGTGTCCAGTTGATAAGACTTCAATTCCAACTTGATATTTTTATTGATGATATGCAGAAGGATGATAGATTCAAAGGTCTAAATAATCTTGGTGAGCTCTCTATTAAGCTTGTTGAAACAAATAAGCATGTTCTTTATGATTTGATGTAGACGCTTCTGAAATTAGCATTGATCCTACTGGTGGCAACCGCAAGTATTGAAAGAGTGTTTTATGCATTGACTCTAGTAAAGGATAAGTTGAGAAATAGAATGGGTGACGAGTTATTGAATCATTGTTTGATTACATTTGTCGAGCGAGATATCTTCTCCAAAGTAAGCGAAGAAGACATAATTGAATCTTTCATGCCCATCCAGAAGCGCAAAGTAAAGGAACTAGACTAGATTTGATGATGTACTTCTATTTGTGTAATACTATTTGTTATATTTGACAGTTGATATCAAATGATCAAATTTGTTTGTATTTCGGTCCTTTTTTCATCTTTTATACTAACAGTATGGCAAAAAAATTAAGTGCACACCCAACAAAGAAATCCTGGATCCACCACTGCATGTAATGATTTTATTTTAACTGTGGATTTTATGATATCCATGACATAAAAAATATTATTTATCTATACATTTTATCATTTGCAGCAACAAGCTGTTGCGGAGGGTGCTGATGACGACGTGGAAGATCTAGAAGAGATCAGGGAACGGCTTGCTAAAGCGAGGTCATAAAACTGTGCTTTTTCTGGGCCATCTAACTTTGGGAGTCCATGAGAGTAGTACAAAATATGGTATACGACGGCAAACCGGTCTTTGATAGACTTTATCGATGATGACCCTGTAAATTTTTTTCATGGTTTGCGTGCTTGGATCCTATTTGACCTGTGGCCATGCATAGTTGTAGTATAGTTGTAGTATGGTGATGCGTCCCTTATTTGATCTACTTCGATATTGCGTAACATAAAATTTGCACACAGTAATTTTTTGTCGGCACTTTACTTCCCCTTAGCTCTAATGTAATATACAACAATTATGCGCGCACAGGAGTTCTGATCCTGTGGTTCTGTGGTCCACTTTGAGCGGGCAGTTTCTCGGCTGACAAGCTTCCGTTTCCAGCCTTTTGTTTCCTGTAAAGATGCAGGGACTATATCCGATCAAAAAAAAAAAATTCAGGGACTGTAACTGTCACAGAATTTCAATGCACTGTGTTTCTTTGCAAGTACAAATGCTAGTATCGGGTGAGAAAAGGAAATTTTGGGTCATAATGAATTTAGCGCTTACTCTCTCTGTTCATTTTTTAATATGTCGCAGTTGATTTTGAACAATAAATTTGATCATTTATTTTATTAAAAAATATGAGAAATATCAAATATTTTGTTATAATTTAACTTATTATTAAAAGTTTATGAATTCTAATTCTTAATTTTACATGTTTAAACTAATTTTTTAAATAAGACGAGAGATCAAAATCAATACTGAAAAATAAAAAAAGCGAAAGGAGTACTATATAGTTTTTACCTTAAAAAAAAAGACTATTAAAAACCCGGACATTACCCATTCGAGAAATCTGGTTAGAAATCTCCGGCTGATGATGTGCGAATCCACACGTGTCCCGGTCTAGCGTCTGGCACGTGTGCCGACTCTAGACCTCGCACAAACCGCCGCTTCCAGTCGCCACCGCCTTCTTTCCCGCACGCCACTGCTCAGCTCTGCTAGTCGCCTCACTCCTCTGGTTCCATCGATTCACCTCACCACCACCGCCATGGGCCCCACCGGTCAGTGGCGAGCGCTCCTCGGCCTTCTCCTCCTCGTCGTCGTCGCGGCCGCCGCCGCCGCCTCAGCTGAGGACATCCTGTCCCTCCCCTCCTCCAGGCCGCGTCACCTGGCCCCGGGATTCCCCCGCGCAGACGCCGTCGACCTCATCCGCGCCCTCAACCTCCGCGCGACCGACGCCTCCGCCAGCAGCGGCCGCCTCGCCGGCGCCGGAGATGCCGCCGCGGGTACCCTCGTCGAGAGGCCCCTCCGTCTCGCGGCCGCGGCAGGCGGCGGCAACGCGTCGGTGGAGGACCTTGGCCACCGCGCCGGGTACTACCGCCTCCCCAACACCCACGACGCGAGGTGAGTTTCCTCCTCCCCCCCCACCCACCCCGGCGTCCTTGCTTGCGTTGACTGACCAACAACCGGCCACGTCGCTTGCTGGCGTTGGGTGCTCGCTCCGGTGCTGGGCAGGATGTTCTACTTCTTCTTCGAGTCGAGGGGGCGCAAGGAGGACGACCCCGTCGTGATTTGGCTCACCGGCGGGCCCGGATGCAGCAGCGAGCTCGCGCTCTTCTACGAGAACGGGCCCTTCCACATTGCCGACAACCTTTCGCTCATCTGGAACGACTTCGGTTGGGACCAGGTATATTACGCTTGTGTACTTATCAGTCTACTGGAGCTAAAGTCCCCACCCCACCTAAATTAGCTTACGTAGATGTGCAAGCTTGTTTTTTCTAACCGGACATTTTCCTGATCTATGTTCTGTCTTTTGCAGGCGTCCAATCTTATCTACGTAGATCAACCCACCGGAACTGGGTTCAGCTACAGCTCTGACGCACGTGACACCCGTCACAACGAAGCCAGCATTAGTAACGACCTATATGCCTTCTTGCAGGTAATGACTACCTTTGTTATGACATGTTTTCGTCAGTTTCATGCAAAGTAGAAATTGGTACTGTCAACATGGTTTAATGCTAGATTTATTTCCTGAACTAGGAAATTGGAATAAGTGTGTAGCAATGAATTGCAAAGTTAAGAAACATTGCTTCACATGATTGTCAATATGTTTATTGGATAACATTGTTAGCTTTTTGCATACGATTGCACAACATAAGGTTGTGAGATTGGCGATGAGTAGGGCATTGCCTTGAACTAGAGTGGCAATCTTGATCTTGAAAAAAACCTGAATAAAATGAAGGGTTTTTTAGTTTTACCGTGAATTCAATTCCTTGCAATCTAACTATGTGATTTTATCAGGCCTTTTTCAGTGAGCACCCAAAGTACGCCGAAAAGGATTTCTACATAACTGGGGAATCATATGCTGGCCACTACATTCCTGCTTTTGCAAGTCGTGTGTACCGTGGAAATAAACACAACGAGGGCATTCACATAAACTTGAAGGTTATGATTTTTCTTTTGTTTTTGGAAGCATCCTCATAATGTGTTCCTAAGTAGGGCAATAGTTCCATGACGCGATCCTAACTTTATACAACTGTCAGGGTTTTGCAATTGGCAATGGACTGACAGATCCAGCAATACAGTACGAGGCATACCCTGATTATGCATTGGATATGGGGTTAATTTAAAAATCGCAATATAGCAGGATTAATAAAATTGTCCCCACCTGCGAACTTGCTGTCAAGCTTTGTGGTAAGTACTGCTTTGCTGATCTGTATATCTCTTCCATTATTACTAAGCCTTGCAGAATTATCAGCATTGAAATGTTTCTTCAGCTAATTGGTTTATAAATCTTTGCATATCTTGCAGGTACATCTGGCACCCTATCTTGCCTTGCTGCATACTTTGTTTGCAATACAATATTTAGTTCCATCAGGACAATCATCGGGAGTAAAAATGTAGGGCAGAAGACATACTTTCTCTCCCCTCCATATTCTGGAATTTTCTAATGAGTGTCCATCTTTTTCCTGCAGTATTATGATATCAGGAAGCCATGTGTTGGGAGCTTGTGCTATGATTTCTCTAATTTGGAGAAATTTCTCAACCTGAAATCTGTAAGAGAAAGCCTAGGAGTTGGGGACATAGAGTTCGTTTCATGCAGCCCAACTGTGTATGAGGCTATGTTATTAGATTGGATGAGGAATCTTGAAGTTGGAATTCCTGAACTGCTTGAGAACGACATCAAAGTGTTGATTTATGCCGGAGAGTATGACCTCATATGCAACTGGCTTGGTGAGTATCATGCCACCCACCATCAGTGAACACACATAACTCTATGCTTGGCTGCTTGCCATCATATGATTTATAATTTTAGACTTGAGCTTTGCTCCTTCATGGTTGGTTTTGTGTGAATTTTATTAGTGGCCCTAATATAAATAATTTCGTTTGATCATTATCTTGATCTTTAGTATGAAAAGTGTGAAAGCACAATTCTGGAACATGCTGCAGCGTCACTTTACTAAAGTTGCCTGGTACT
This sequence comes from Oropetium thomaeum, assembly GCA_001182835.1. Classification (NCBI taxonomy): domain Eukaryota; kingdom Viridiplantae; phylum Streptophyta; class Magnoliopsida; order Poales; family Poaceae; genus Oropetium; species Oropetium thomaeum. Next base: position 1,438,019 of record LFJQ01000015.1, on the reverse strand, counting down.
GTGTAGGCGTTTCTAATCCTAGTGTACAATAACAATTTACGCTGCTTCTCATGTTTGATTGCCCAAAATGCTGAAAGTTTTGAATGGATAACGAAAGAGACAATTCTGTTAAATTGTCCCTCATTATCCTGGTCTTTTTTTTTCTGATTCTTATTCCTCTTTGGATCTGTACATAATCTTTTCATAATTTGGACAGGGAACTCGAGATGGGTGAACTCAATGGAATGGTCTGGAAAGGAAGATTTTGTCTCATCATCTGAGAAGCCCTTCACAGTCGATGGAAAAGAAGCTGGTGTTCTCAAAAGCCATGGTCCTCTGAGCTTCTTGAAGGTGGGCCCTTACTAAGCACAAAAAAGTTGTTCCTTTTAGATAACAAAAGCTTGCCTCCTGAAAGAAAAAAAAAATCGTATTCGTTCCTTTCTGTAACAACAGCTTTTTTCTCCTGAATTTAAAAAATATATGATAAGTAACTTGTTCATAATTTACAAACTTTTAATTTCTAAAACCAAATCAAATATGGAAAACCAGGAGGAAGCGCAGCAAATTTAAGCATGAAAGTTGAACGCAACTTCATATTGTGTCTTGTACTCTTGTTTACTTTAGCAATTTGCATCACCTTTGCGTACTTAACATGGGCATATTATGCAACAGATCCACGATGCTGGTCACATGGTACCGATGGATCAACCTAAGGCTGCCTTGGAGATGCTGAAGAGGTGGACTTCTGGAAATCTTACAGTCCCGTCTTCAAGATTTCAGAAGCTTGATTTTACAATGTAAGGGGTAGTAACTGAGTGACCGAGTGCTATTTCGGGAAACAGTCATGCACTTACCACCTTAGACTACTCGTGTAAGTAATTTACTGTGTCAGGATAATCCTTAGGTTGATGAAATGCTCATGGCGGCCGTGTATGTTATTTTCCTTGTGCGGTGATGTTGGTGATACGTGATGTTACAATTCAATGAGCATGTAATAAGGTTTCGAAAGACTTGTGCCAGACTTGTTTCATGAAGAATTTGTCCTAATATTCTGAGACGACTTTCACGAGACTGTAAATGTAACAATTCATTCACGACGTAAAATCATGACAAAACGAGGGGTCAATTTGTCAGAAGAATAAATCATCAAACTAGTGGTTGTCATCAAACTACTTGTTAAGAGGCATCAGGAAATGTATTTCTGCTCACTTTGAGCACAGGATCTAACCGTAATTTCATAGTGTATTTCTGCTCACTTTAGAGTCATACAGAAATTATAGTGCACCGATCAGCGTTTCTCCATATACCTACAGGGTTAGCTAGAGGCTTTAAAATCAAGCTCACAGCTTATGAGGAATTAGTGGAATGAACTTGAAGGACATCAAAATATCAATAGTCTAATGGCATCACTGCCATCATTTGTTCTTTGTATTGTAGGAACCATTGTTTCAAATTTCTACTGCTATGCAGCTGGTGGAAATGGCTGAATGAAATCAAACATGGAGCACTATATTCTAAGAGAATCATGCAAACCAAAACATCCATCATCAACGGGCTTATAAAGTTAGAAACTAAATACAATTGTGTACTATGTAACTACATAAGTCAAGGACTGCTATGTGCCAAAAGAAAAAAGGACTAATAGCAAAGACTATTTTGCCAATTTTCTTATAACATGAATTGCATTTTGTTCCTGGAACAAAATCCCAAACCAGCAGTAGGAACTTCAGTCTCTTGTGTGCCACTTAATCTTCTTTCTTCTGCTTCTTCAGAACAGGCTTTTGGTATATTAGTATCTGACCCAACAGTGTACCATTCATAAGGATCCCGATTGCAGAGCCCATTATCACTTTACAGGAGTTAAGGAATGCAATGACAAAACAGACCCTATGGACAAATGATGTTCAGTCCGAATCCAATACTAGCACTGTAGCAAAGTACTTATTCACACTTATGCAGAGCCTCTAATTGCCGGCTTCAACCAGCACAAAATAATTGCCTGAGATGAGACTGCAGTTCACAAACTACCTAGGTAACTGTCACCTGACAACTAAGAATGCTATGATCGAAAGAGTAAGCATCTGTATAAAGTAAAGAGATGTAATCAGAACCAAGGATACCACTGAAGGGAGTCTTCTCTTGAATGCTGGTGAAAACTCTCACTGAAACACACAAGGCGTAATAATATTTTCAGAATGCTTAAATAGTTTGCTGATCTCAAAGAACAATATACTCGAGCAGTAAGACTGATAAACTCAAGCCATGCTGATTACCATATTTACGACTAAGTATTTATGGACTCTACAAGTGTCAAATACCAACAATATATGATATCATGAATCATGAAGGTCACTAAAGAATAGTAATATCACCTGCAACTCAACTCAAATAATTAGGTAATGAATTTGGCATTGACTTAAGCTTACCAATGGAACCAGCAAAATTCATGAAACAGGTCAGGAAGCTCAACTCGCCAGTTCCCTTACTCTGCATAGTACCAACGGGTTAACAATCATTTCAAATTTCAATAACATAAGTTCAGATGAGGAAGGGTTTTAAACTGCTGCCAAATTTCTAAAGGTGGCATATGTTGAATGTCATTGATAAAAACATTTTTGCCACCCTCGGATCTATTCAGCCGACTTGCTACAAAATATAAATGAAAAACATGACACAAAAGAGTAACAACATACTGTAAAATTCTTCCATATCTGTGGAACTCTTGCAAAAAAGAAGACAGCATGCTGTGAAGCCTACACAGTACATCAGACATTACATTAAAACGTCTGAACATATATCAGCTTGAAAACATAATAATGATATAGCAAACTACGCACATAGAGGACTTCAAAAAGAGCAGGATCAATTTTTCCCGCCAGAACCGTTGGAGCTAGTCCACAATATCTATAAAGCCACTGTTTAGGAAAGACATGCCATAGTACAAAGAATACAAAATGTTAGTAACTGTGGCAAACTTTATTTCCTGTAGTTCTCCATGAGAACAGGTGCATTGTTATTGCCAGGACACGAGCACTAGAATAAACACAGGAAGGATACAATAAAGCTTTCATCCCTGATTTGGTTCCCATTGGTGCGGAGTAATAGTAAATGATTGCAACCAAGATAATTGCTGCATATCAGACATAAGCATCAGTTAGACGATCAAGTAACAGAACAGCAGATTTAGCATATGAGGAAAGCTCAGATATAGTTATACTTTCCACTTAAGACAAACCTTGGATCAACAGAAAAGCAAGTTCTCCGTAGGCAGAAAAGGGAAGTCCTTTATGAATACAGTATGCCAAAGCAATCGTGTAGCCAACAACCTCTAGTTCAAAGGATGCTACACTAAGTCCTCTAACACTTCCATTCTTCAAAATTCTTAGAATCTGCATTAGAAAATATTCATAGTTATGGCAGACCACCAAAAAGAGAAGGTAAACAATCCTAAAAGGCACAGGCATGAAGTGAAAGATCAGCAAGAAAGATCTTGTGCCTGTGATTAACGATTAACTTATTGGTTTGAATCATAAAGTCTAACTCACAAACTATGATGTGTTTATTGTTGACTACTACCATTCATGGCAAGGTTGCGCAGCCGAGCCACCACAGCAAGGATTCATGTGATACACGAAAATGTGAACCACAAAAGCAGCAGGAATTTACATGTCCTTTTGCTTATTAATTCCCTTTCCAAAAAATTAGCTCAAAACCAACAAAATAAAAAGAAAAACTAGGCTATCCGATAGTATGCAACATGCACAACAAAAAAAACACATTAAAAGAATGAATAATGAAATCCTCCCAAACCATGAAACTCAGACTTAATTCACGAGCACCTGTGGTAGCTTGCCAACAGTGGATGAAGCAATGATGGAGTATCCAAGGACTGTAGACAATAAAGGCAGTAGTTTCTTAGCATCAATAGGAACAGACAACAAGCTTCCTTTGATCATGACCATGGTATCTAGTTTTGTCATCATGACCAGCCTCTTCCCATTGCCCATCTTCAACGTCCTCGACCTACTGTGACTTGGTGGAAACTGATTTCCAGTTGCTGGCATAGGTGGGTAGGAAATCATTAAAGATGAAGATTCTCCTGAGAACTTTAAGAAGGTTGATGTGTGTTTTCTAGAGGATGCCGTTTGGTGGACTGGCTGGGGTTGGAATACACCAACAGAGATCTCAGAGCAGAGCATGGGAAGCCCGGAAACCATGCTCCCAGATCAATGTCTAGATTTCAGGCTAAGGATTGCGATGTGAGAATGGCTTCTCTTCTGAGCGGTGAAGCGTTTGGACAAGAGCTACTGCAAGAATTCATCCTCGACACACAAGCACCAGAAGGGCAACCATCCCACAAAGCCACAAAGGAACAACGAATTCCAGCAGCTCCCTCCTCGATTCATATGCCCCTTCACCGCACCACGCCAAGGCCACAGCAGGGTCCAAAAAAACGCTCCCTTTATGCATAATTCCGCGCACGCCATATGCTCACGCAAAGAACATGAAACTGAGATCCTCCCTCGCAAGTCACAACCACCGCCAAAACCCACCGGACGAGCCCACCACAGATCAAGACAAGATCTTAATTTGGAAGCGAAAGGACCTTTAACTAGCTCGACTGAGAGACGGCGAGGGGACCTGAGGGAGCTTGACGGTGGTGGACGCTGCGACGATAGCGTAGCCGAGGAGCTTGGACGCGAGCGGGACGATGCAGTCCTTCTCCGGGATCTTGGCGTCAGCTAGCGCTGCGAGGACGCAGCCGAAGTTCATGCCCAGGATCTCCAGCTCCATCGCCACCATGGCCGTCTGCTCCCGTGAGGACGTCGCCGTCGGCGGTGGAGTAGGGACGAGGCGATACGGCGAAACAGGACAAGCCCACACGCGTCGCGCAGCACCACGACGACACTTGGGTGAAATGGGCCGCCGCACAGCTATCGTAGATGGGCGGTTAGTGGGCTCGTGGAGTAGTCCGGGTCCGTTTGCTAGAAACAGAATTTTGGTACTTCCAAATTTATCATTGACCATGTTCCTATTTTAGTTTTCTAGTTTTTTTTGAGGAAGTTCCTATTTTAGTTTGATTTATTGACAGCTGAGTACTAATCATCTTGAATGTTACAATACTAGACAGCAGTACTTTGGTGAGCTCACCTATACTGAGCATGCCCTACCTTTGATTGTGTACTAGAAGTAGTACTTGTCTAGTAATCCGCATGTACTTAAATAAGTTAATTATTAGCATGACCGGAAGCAATTTGTAGAAGAAAAATACAGATGCAAACTTTACTTTGGCTTAAAGTCGAATATAAGGTCTGGTGGGTTAATCAAACCTTTTACATAGCGTTAGTTTCGTGTGATAGTCTCAAAGCCTTTTGGCGTACGTTGGGGTCCAATGGCCTCCCAATAACAACCATAATTGCACTTATGAGACACTTAATGGGTTCAGCTATCTTGTATCAATCAGTTTTGGGCTCATGTTGAATCTTCGATTATTCTTCTGTCACAAGACAAGTCACTTTTGCTTGAAACAAAATGGAGAAAAGTCTGGTATGGTCCATGTAATCTTCTTAGTTTTACACTTATTTACACATCTTAGTTGTACCTTGTGTGTATATACAACATAAACTTTATAATCATGTTAGCCCAAACACTGTTTTTTAGAGAAAAATATGTTACAACATTTTACTCTCTTCATCAACCAAGCATGTTCTTTATTGGCAAAAGGCTTCTCAGCGACTGAAAGTCACCATTTAACCAACTGAAAAAAAAAACAGATTTCTTATAAATCAACTTACCGAGTACTACCTCCGTTTTTTTATTGTTAATACTTTTTAGTATAAATTTATATTAGAAAGTGTCAATAATTAAAAAAACAAAGTTAGGAGTATAATACTAAAACACTGTCCATTTTTCTCCACCCGGAGCAGCCAATCGTCAAGCATGTGATGAATGTTCAGAAGTTTGTACAGTCCACTACATAAGTATATGAACTCGTATCCTTCAAAAAAAAGTATAGGAACTCGATACTCAAACAAAAAAAATGTTAGATATAGTTTCTTCATGTTAAAAAATCAGTACTTTAAACAACTTCCCTTCCATTGTTTGTTACCGGATTATCCTTGGTTAGGATTATACCTTTGATCAAGTGTATAGGAACACGTATAAACAACTTAATTTTTCTGGGCAATTTTAGTTTCCCAAATGGCTTGTGGTTGTCCACTAAAGCTCTATACATGTTAACCATACATATGAATGGAAGAGTTTCGCTGTGCTGTAGCTGTCTCAACATCAGCATGAGAGCCCTGCAGCTTGGGGCAGTCTGTTTATTACTACATTTCCTCTAACAACACCCATAAAAGTGCCTATTAAAAACTTCCATGCCTGGTTGTAGCGATGTAGCTGTCTTGTGTCCATCAATTTCTCACTCACATGTTGCATCCTCCATTCTTCTGTAAGAAGGAATGTCCCTTTCCCTACAAACAGCATGATGGAGAGAGTGTGTTGCCTGCCGCTCGCCATCCTCAGGACAGGACCAGCAATTGCCTCCAGATTTTGCCTCCAGATTTTTCTCAAAAAAATCCTTCAGGGAGAAGCTTCTTTCTGCCCTTTGAGTCCACAACAGAGCCTCGCCATCTGAAAATTAAATAATGATGCAGGTGTTGTTGATTGAAGCACCTCCTATCAGGAATAAATAGCAATTTTTAAGAATGGCAATATTACAACCGTTAACACCAGCTTTCTGACTAGTTCTTTCTTTCCCTTTTTCTTTCTCCTCCCAGGTATTCGTGTTCTGACTTAATAATAATACTTGTGGATCCGGTATATCCAATAGAAAAGAAACATGGCGTGTTAGAGTTTTGGTCCAGGTGTTGCCAAGCAATAAACAACCTCGGCAAGCCATTGTCTGTAGGTAACACCAGAAAGACACACAGCGTTCTTTCTTGATATGAGACTATGAGTACTAGCCACAATTCAGAGAGCCTGTTAGTCAGCCCAATCCCATAATGTACATGTCATGTCATTACTGTGACAAAACGCGCAGCTTGAAGCATAGCACCTCATCAGACTGAGAAAAAAAGAAAATCCTATGTATACAAGACTATGTTTATGATACCAAACATGAGCACGGGTATTCGTCATGAAAATACACCAGGTGCACGCTGTGAGTGTTTTTTTTTTTAATTTACATATGTATATGGTCTATATGAACACCAGCTCTGCACAGGGGGCACGACGCATGCCTGAGGAGCCAATTGTCGATGCATCGCACGTGGAATATGTGCCGGCACTGAGGCAAGGCCCTCACAAAATGTTGTGCTCCAAAATCCTGGCACAGATGAAATAGCATGTTATCAGTATAAGGAGTTATTTCTCATCAGTACAAATATAAAATAAAATGTCAAAATCACACTAACCTGAAGGCACACTGAACAGCAGTTGTTCTCAGTTTCCTGATAACAGTTGCTTGCAGCAGAGAATCTCATCTTTGGGATCCTGTTGATCAAATCCCTTGACATTCCTCCTGTACCACCCGTTTCAAAAAGGTCGGTGTTGTCTATGAATGGCGTGCTCAGTAGACTCATCTGCATCACACAGAAGTGAATTACATTGCAATCATACAGATATGAAACCTTGCAGCTAGCATGAAAATGCATTTATGGATGCTGATGGTGGAGTACTCACGGAAAATTTATCTAGTCCTATAATAAAATCCCATAAGTGCGTCCGTGCTGAAAGAATATACAGTTTGTGTGCAAACGCAACTTCAAGTGTAATATTAAATATTAATGCCATCATTAAAAAAAATTGAATTTACCCTATACCAATTCGGGACCTGGTCGCCTAAAAGCATTCATATAAATGAAAGAGTCATTTCAAAAAAAAAGGATGGAATTTTCAGGCACCACTTCCCAGATCTGTAGCATGCCCAGAGTTAGATGCTGTAGAAAAAACATGGGTAGATCCCTTGCACCAAAATGTAGATCTAGATATTTCTATGACCAGAAACATTACCACTGGGAGTATGGGGCACATTATTCTCCACAGAACCATTTATTGCTGAGAATCCAAGGCATCATTGATCCAAAGGTCCAAAAATGTTTCTTATATTTATGTTCCTAAACCAACAACATCTAACGAGGTTTCTTATTTGCGACTTAAGCCAAAAAGAAGAACGATGGTACTACTACATTTCAGCACCAAACACTACAAACTACTAGTAGCTCCATTTTAGACCACAAGAATTGACTCCGTACCTGGCTTTGCACTGCACGCTGCAGTGCCGGACTGACTTTCTCCCACACAATTCTTCCGCTGAATAGGCTAGAAATAATGTCCAGCTGAAATAATCAAACAATGCATCAGAGCAAATACTTGTGACATAATACTTTTATTTTTTTATTGTTGACACTTTTTAGTACTAGAAAGTATCGACGATTAAAAAACGGAGGTAGTAAGACTTAATTATGCTTATTGAGCTAATGTTAGTAAAAGGTGCTAACTTTGAAGAGCACAAAGAGTTATAGAGTAATGAACAACTTAAGCTGAGCAAGTTTCTGAATTTTCTCATACCAACTTGATTTTACACATAACCAAAGGAGTATCACTATAGTAGGTATATGAAAATGATTTTTCACCTTCCTCAAAAAATAAGCGAAACGATGCACTAGATTTGTTACACACTCACCACAAAGAGAATACTGTATTTTCCTGAAGGACTCGACCTCCAAATTTCGATGCAGGATTCAACAGCCTCAATGGAGAAGACTGCACCGGAGACCGCTCCGACGCCAGCCCCCCTGAGCATGCCACTTTCCGTGGACATTCCCATGAAGGCACCGATGAAGATTCCAACCAGCGAGCCCACTGAAAATCAGCACAGAAGCAGCCAGATGAGGACAGGGACTAGCTCAAATTCAGTATGAAGCCGAACAGTCATGAATGTTTTCCAGAAGATCTATTTCTCCCTGTCTGGACAATTCCAGCAAATACTTGCAAGAAGGACAGCAATAGAGCGCGTCGAATTCAATCGAGAACCCAGCGGCCGCTTGAAAGCATGAACAATCAGGATGCATGACAAGGATTGCTTACAAGTTAAGCAATGTCCCCATTCGGACAATTACGAGCAAGACACAAAAACAGAGAGGAAAGAGCAATTACGAACAGGGTAAGGTGGCACAGCCCATCCCCCACGACGAAAGCGGCAAAGGACCTTCGAAATTTCAGCTCGCAAAGATTGAATCCCTTCCTGAACTGAGCAAGCCCAGGCCAGGGGTATGGCAGGACAAGACAGGATACATGGGCAAGGGACAATCCGGCACTCCTCAAAAGACACAAATTAAGACTGCTCGATCGACCAAACCACGAGTCCACGACCGATTCCGCAACGATCAACCACCGAATTCATTCAATCGGGAAGACCGAGGAGGCCCCGGGAGCAGAGCAGGGACCGAGGAAGAAGGGGCGAAATCCAGCAACGCATTCATCCCGACGCCGGGCGGAGTAGGAGATCGCGCAGACGGCGATGCCGGGAGAGAAGGGAGGGACGTACCGACGGCGAAGATGCAGGTGAGCAGCGCGCCGAGCGCCCACCCGGCCGCCCGCGCGGCGCCGGCGGCGCACCTTCCGCACGCCCTCCTCACCGCGTCGAGGCGGCGGAAGCGGGAAGGCCTGGAGGCCGCGGCGGAGCCAGCGGCGGCCGATGAGGAAGAAGAAGAAGAAGAATCCATCAGGAGCAGCTGCTGCGGTGACCGGCCGACCCAAGAACCGGCGGGAGCATGCTAAGACAGGGGAGCGAACAGATGGCTCTCGTATTTATACAGCACGAGGCTGGAGAAGGAGGGGGTTAAGACGGGCGAAGGGAGGAGAGAGCAGTCTTGAGGGTTAAGCTAAGCAGAAAAGCAGGGCGGGGAGAGAGAGTCCTGGAGGGGGAGAGAGGTGGCGGCGGGCGCCATTGGAGGGAGGGACAGCGCAATCAATGCGAGGCACCTCACGGGAGAAAGAAGGCCGCCGTTTCGTGAAGAGCGTGGACTCGAGGGGATCGGATGGGCCGGGCCAGGGCCCGTGCACTTTGGACTTGGACTGCGTGTGCACGACGAACCGTTCGCCGGTGGGGGCACGCACACGTCAGGTTGACGGCGCAGTACGGCGGGCTGACGTCTCCTGTGCGACGTTGCAATAGTACGTGTCAGCGTCCCACTTGTGTTGGTCGTGGTGGCTTCCTCAAGGTTGCGATCAAGAACAGGAACTTATCCATGTTTATTTATAGATTGATCCCTTTATATTAAATTATTTGTTTGTTGGGACTATTTTCAACTAAAAATTTTGTCCACCCAAGCACCAACATGCATACATTTGATCAGTGGTGAAGCTAGAGCATCCGACACCTAGGTGCACGCCTTGCTTTAATTCGCAGTGACGTAGCGGTACACTTTTTTCCCCCAACATTATGCACATAAGGTAAAAATTAAGTGATTACAACTGAAATTTATTTCGGACCGTGGTGCTGGTGCACCAGGGAAGCTGTATCTAGCTTGGCCAGTGTCTTTCATGTCACCAAAGGAACCTGTAAAAAGCAATAACATCGAAATATTAATTCTCCCTCTAGTTTTAATTTGTTGACCCTATTGGTTAATAAAAGAAAAGTGGAGGCAGTATTTAATAGGAATTTCACATGCTTGTTGGAATTGTAGTCACCTTTTGTTATTAATATAATTGTATTTCCTTACTGGAATAATAAATCCATAGAGTGCCGTAAGAAGTGAGGTCAACATATAATTACACATTTCTTTTTTTTGTGTGTGTGTTGACTGACATCATCACCATTGTTGTTTTTTTCTTCAACCACTGTGCATTGTGCTGTGTGTTTTCATTTATTAATATATTATTATAAATAAATCTTGCCGTGATTTAGTTTCTAAAAGCTCACACATTTTCAACACACACCTGCCACGCCTATAAGCTTCTGAGATCATTCCGGTTAATAAACAATGATACGACATGATGGCTTGGCATTTGCACATACGTACCATGAACAGCTCATGGGAATGTGTTCTGAAAATGAGTGGAGACAGCGCTTTTAAAGTACTCCCTCTATATTTCTTTTCTTGTCGTTAGGATAAGATTAATAGAAAGATAATCCTGGAGGCTGCAGAGGAAGGTGCACCGAGTCATAGCCCCGGTACATGGACTGCTGGCCGAGATGATGTCATCAGAATTAGAGACCTAGTACTCCCTAGTATACTAACTAACTAACTATAAAACCTAATAATTAATCAACTCAAGCATAAGGATATGTATACAGTTCCACAGCTTGATCAAGCCTTTCGCACGTTTACAGATATCAGATTCCCCTGTGCCCTCTCTGGTTGCCGTGGGAGTACGTCTTCGTCGTGCTCTTACGTAACAACGTACGTGTCTGCCACTCCACATCATCATCGTCTCGAAGCTTAATAATAATTACGTAGTACGTGATGAGGACGTACGTGTGCTGCCAAGTGCAAACACGTGATGCTGGAACGCAGGTGGAAATTAGGTGTCACACGCTCTCTTCACTTGTCGGGCGAAGGACGCAAGTCTGCCCAACCTTTTATTAATTTGGTTATGGTTAGGACAGAGTTAGAGAAAATTCGAGAGAGAGTGCGCGTTTAATTTGTCTGTGTGAAAGCGCGAGCTACAGATAAGCGTTGTGTAGCACGGTCCGTTAACAGTCCAGCAGTTGTGTAGCACGGTCCGTTAACAGTCCAGCAGCGTCGATATATATTTTTTTATCTCGGGCATTTCATAAGAATGTTTTCAAGAGGTTATATTGACCCTCTTGGTTCGGTTTCTATGGAATGGAGGTTAGAAATCCATTCCTCTAGCTTTGGCTTAGCTAGACTTTAGATTTTCTGTGAAATGTAGGAATGATTTGAGAAGAAGTGCATCCTATTAAAATCCTTTGAGATTCCTTCATTCCAATTTCCGTGTCTTTTAATTTACTTCTATAACGAAAAAATAACCCACGAAAGAAAGAATAATTATTGCAATAACCTCCAAGTTTGGATAAAGATGATGGCTGCATTGAGCCGTTCTCCTGTACAACGATCGCATCGCATGCATGCAGCGGGATCGTATCCTATCTAGGTAGCTTAATTAATGGATGCAGGACTGAGAGCGATATCTCATCAGCAAAAGATACAGCATAGATTTTCAATGGCCAAACAAAACAAGAGTAATTAAGAGTACTGTTTTGTTTTTTTTTTCCAGTTCCGATTATACCCGTCGACTGTCCAACCCTAGTCTGAATGATTAATCGCCACCGTCGTTGAACGAAACAGCAGAACCAAAACCCTTGAAGGTAAGGTACTAGTTAATTAGTTAATGCCTGCTCTGTTCCACAAGGATCTGGTCAGAGAACCCTCTCTGTTCTTCTTGCTTCCGGAGGCTGCTCAAACAGAGCACCGATGGCGATTTCTACATACTTAGGCCGAAGAGTCAAGAGGCTTCTGAGTGCGCGCATGGACTCTGGTCATTGATGAATGAGTGAGATAACTGTGGTAGGTAGTACTAGTCTGCGATCCTGAACAATCCATTCTGTTCACTGTATTGGTCCTATTGGATGGATGCTACACCGAACGTTTTATTTTATTTTATGTACGTTGTAGGTACGTACTTTCCTGAATGTGAAGATATATACTTTCATTACTATAGTTTGGTAATGCTGCTACAAGTAATGCAGCTTTTTGCACTAACGTGCATATAATGAAAGTGCAGCATGCAACTGGTTGCTGCATATATACAGTATCATATGCTACTCTCTTCGAATCCTTTCGTTACCGAAAACCCTGATGATCTTTTTTTTTCTTTTCACGGAACTCTTCTCTATGCTATAGTGAGGATGCACCGTTCCTCCAAGTTAACGATGCTACAGTGAAATAGACACGCTTTATTCTACTATTACTAGTTCAGCTCGCTACATTATTTTTCATGTTCTGCAGAAAGTACTAACCAAAATAAAGTTGAGGGATGCCTCTCTACTACTCGTATATGCTTCAATACTTGTTGATCATGGTTTATATTATAAAAGGAATAAAAATAAAAGCTCTCTAGCCTAGTTAATTAAAACTAAAGATGGGGAGCGTTTGGCGTAGCTCCACTTCAAAATTTTTATGGGAGAAATGACTAGAGCCACCCAAATACCTCATTTCAAAACTCTGTCTTGGAGTTGGTGAAGTTTTAGTTTATTTTAGTGAAACACCTATTTTCAGCTCTAGTTCCATGTATCTAATTATCTGTAGCTGTAGGTGTATTATTTGTAGCACTCTTTGACTGATGATGCAAGTATGAAATAGGCAAAAAGTACATCATCCTTCATATGGCAAAAAAATATAAGCATGAAGCAAACTGTGCAGAAACGGGAAAAAGTGAAGAAATTTCCATGTGTATCTCAGACGGAATACCGATTATTTGTCAAAGATCATGCATGTCCCCTAATAACAATAATGAAGTGATACATTTCAAATTCTTTGCAGTGTTACTTCGATGAAAGTGAACTATCATAGTTGGAAGTAGCCACCAAAAACGCAAACGGATGGGCCAATCAGATGGAGATTTGCTTCCTTGAACATGCTGGAAAGTTACAACTCAATTATTTATTTCACTGTTTGTTGAACTCATAAAACACAAAAAGTGAAGAACATATATCATTTTAATGGCCAGGGGGTCAATGGATAGTCCAATTAGTGTTAGAAAGAAACATCAGGTAGATTCGTTTAAAAAATCCTCGTGATGTTTTTGAGTCCATCACTGTGGTAATAGGAAAAAAAAACAAAATATTAGCAGAGACAGTCATTTCCACATCAGAATATTAAAATTTTGACTCTTGGATTTTTCTTTCGATTGTCCTCTTATATTTAATTTGAAGACATCACAAAATCAAAATCATTATATTTTTTTTATTGACATCTTTTGTTACTACATGTCTCACACATTATATGTATGGACCACCATTATGACTAGACGATTTCAAATTCAGACAAGCTGAAAGGAACGTAGAACAGCCCTGTTGCCGAGCAGGAAAATCAAAGCAGAGCCCTGGGCCCGGGTCCCTCTATACTATATGGCTGAAGGTTCTATAGGACTCTATCCTTCTGCAGAAAGTTCTTGGTTCTCTGTTCAACAACACATCAACAATGTGTATAGTCATCATTCTCTGGACACACACACTGTGTGTATCATGGCATAAATATTTTTATTTTTGCAAATATATGTAAGTTAAACGACACATTTGATAGCGCTGGTTCTTCTTGTTTTTTTTTTCATCAAATATATATATATATATATAAAGAACAGATCGAGCTCAGGTACATCATTTGATAACATATAAAGGGCCTTTTAATTATCTCATGTTGTTGAACCAGCACTATAATTAAAGAGCTTATAATGAATAATAACGACAGTACCACATTGAGAGTTGGACGTCCAAAGTGAGTTAGTGACAATGAAGACAAATGTACGGTTGGCATTAAGTCCTTCATTTGCACAAACCGTTGGTGTGATTGTTTTCCCAGAAGGGAGAGACCTTAATTAGTCAAGAAGCAAAAACTAATTCTGGCTAGTCTAGCCATATACTACTATGACAACAATATCCACACCAGATCTCAGCACAACCACATCGTCCTTGAGGCTTCAACTAAAGGCGATGGAGTTGAACGTGCACAGAGGCAGACAGCAGTGAAGGGCTGCAGTTGGCGGCATTCAAGCCGCTTTGCTAACACACAACATCGTGTTACTTAGTAATCAAGAAGCCCTTTTGATTTTCTTCCATCCAAAACATTCTTAAAATTCCATTTTAATGCTTTTTTATATAGTGACTGTGCTTTTACCTTTTCTTCTTGATCTATGTTACGGATTGGAGAAGGAAACGACCACTGTAATTGTTTTTCTAGCTAAGCAATAAAAGCTCGGTTTCACTTGCAAAAATAAAGAAAGAAAAAAGATTAGGACATCCAAAACACCAATACTGAAGAGGATGTGTGATCGCCAAAAATATATCCATGTTCCATGTTAGCTAGCCACGTATATTAAATACTAGTCCGTTGTCACCATAAACTTCTAACATTAATTTTGACTATTTATTTTATTTAAAAAATTAATTTAAATATATTATAAGCTAAGATAAAATAAATTATTATAATATAATATTTATTTATTTTTTCATAAAATGAATTAAAAGTAAAAAGTAATTTGAAAAGGGAAGGAGTATGGATGGTTTTCCTTTTTCACCGGTCGTTTGTAAAGTTCCAATCAGACTAGGTAATTAACGAGGTAACAGTGAATCTCCAAATCAATCAATCAAATCATAAAATAGTTGAAGTCAGAAGCCGCGTGAACACAGGTGAAACTGAAAGATCAAGGTCGTCCTTACCTTTTTCTTTTTCTTTTTAAATTCAAGTCAAGGCCGTACTCACGGGGTTCCCATATGTTGCGTTTCGAGCCCTGCTAATGGGTTGGGACCCGCTCCGCATCCAACCCACTCCAAACTAATAGCTACTTATCTTTTGAACCCAATCCTACCCGCTAATGAGGTTTCTTCTTCCAACCCACCCCACCCCCTAATCAAATTTGGAACCAATCCAACCCATCGGATGGGTTGAACCATGGGTCGTAGTATATTGTCACTGTATAGTGTATACACATAGTATGCATCAAATAAAAAAAATCAAAAAAATCAGAAAAAAATAAAAAAAAAGAAAAAAATAAAATCAGAAAAAATAGTACTGAGCAGAACTACCATAAAATTTACGAAAATCACAATTTAGTTTCTGTAATTTAGCTTTACATGTGAAGAAATACACATAAATATTATTTGGACAATGAGCATCTCTAGCCCTGCTAGTAGGTCAGGTTGATTTGGTTTTTTTGGGTTGGGTTTAGAAACGGGTTGACGTTGGAAGGGTTCTCGCGGGTTGCATAGTCTAACGGGTTGGGTGGGGTCGGGTTCGTAGCGAACGCGGGTCAGAATGGGTTCCCCCCACGGGTCGACGACACGGGTTCCTCATTCAGTCTACAACAACAAACCCTAGCTGGGACAGAGGCCCCGACGCCGGCAATTGGCGGCGGCCCTGCCGCGGCGGCCATCCCACGGACGCTTGCAGCGCGGCTCCGGCGTCGCCGGTTGCAGCGGGCAGCACACGGGCGCCTGCGGCACGGCTCCGGCGATTGGCGGCAGCCCTAGCGATTGGTGGCCACGACGGGCAGCACACGGGCACTGGCGGCTTGCAGCTCTGACGACTGGGTAACTACTTGGTACGAGAGCTAATTAGTTCATATTTCTGATGCTTTTCTTCCTCCTGCCGGTTGCCAGCTACTCCTTCCTGCCGTCTAAGCTCTCGTATAGACCAGTTCGCCCCCTTTTTTTTTTCTCTTTGGCTCTGCTCTTTCTTCAGTGGATGGAATGACTAATTTAACTGTTTAATGAGCTACGTGTAGCAATAGTGCAGGCAATTTGCCACAGATGGTTTCTTTTGATGTATACTGTTGATGGCATAATTCTTATTCTTTTGATGTTTACTGATGAATGGGTGGGGTTGACACCATGAGGCTAGATTATGTGTGCTCGATGCTTGTGTCTTACCTTGGCACAATGCTAAATCTTAGCATAAAAATTGGTTGCAAATATAAGTTTTCTTTATCTGCTGTAATTCTACAATGATTTCTAGAACAAACAGAAGTTATAAAAGAAATTGGTTTAACAAATTACTTCTATTTGTTGCTACAAGACATAGCTGCGTGATGACAAGATAGTTCTATTTGTTTTCTAAGCAACAAATATAAATTGCTATGTTCATTTTTTACAGTATTTAGAGATTGCTAGCTGCTAGTGTCTTTGGGCTGCAGAACTCTTTATTTTTATTAAAGCATTCATAAATTGCTAATCTGCTAACTCTGTATTTAGAAATGTCTAGCTGCTGAACTGTTTCTTTTTTTTTTGTTAAAGCTGAAAATTTGTATTGTATTTTCTTTTCTAAACAGGGATGGAGATGTCTACTGATGTGTCGGAGGGATCAGGTACTAATGGCACTGACACCTCGGAGGATCAATCACGGCATACTCCAAACAGAGAAATCAAAAGTCTGGGAGTATTATGAGCAACAATTAGTTGAGGTCGATGGAGTGATGAGGGCCGTTTGCAAATATTGTGGATTAAAGCTAAAAAGCACCAATAGATCAGGTACAAAAACAGCCTTAGAAAACATATTGCTGAACATTGTCCGAAGATTGGTTGTGATGATAGGAAGCAATTTTATTGCTACGATGAAGAAGAAAGATTCAGTAGACTTATTTATCTTTGACCCTCACAGAAGTCGGGATTTGATGGTAAAGTGGTGCATAAATGCAGAGGTTCCATTCAACAAATTTGATGACCCCTTCTTCCCTCTATGGATGGATTCTTTGCAACCAACCTTTACCGGCTTCAGACGTCAAACAGTCCGCAATACTGCAGTCAACATGTATGCACAATGAAAGAAGAATTGAAAAGTGAGTTGCAAAGTCTTGATTCACGCATTTCCTTCACTTCAGACCTTTGGACATCTAACCAAAACCTGGGATACGTATGTCTGACGGCGCACTATATCGATGCTAATTTTATACTCCAGAAGAAGATGATCAGTTTCAAAGGTGTCAAGTATCCTCACACCAGTATTGCAGTTGAAGAAGCATGGACAAAGTGTCTCACTGAATGGGGGATAAAGGATAAAGTGTTCACTTTTACACCGGACAATGCATCCTACAACAAAACAGCATGTGATCGCTTGCAAGAAAATGGAAACAGTAAGCTTCTGTTTGAAGGTGAACATCTCTTTGTCCGTTGTTGTGCCCATATCTTAAATATTCTTGTTTAGGATGCAATGTCAATAGTGCATACGGCTGTGGAGTTGGTTCGTCAGCTTATTAGGCACAAAATTTCATCACCTGGCCGCTTGCAAGTCTTTAATGAGTTAGCACAAAGAGCTAGCCTTCCTTCAATGTCTGGTTTAATTCTTGATATCCCTAATCGATGGAATTCCACACATGATATGCTTGTTAAGGCTTTGAAGTACAAGCTCGTACTTAAGAGATATGCTGAAGAAAATTTAGAACCTTTTCCTTTTGATGAAGAGTGGAATAATGTTCCTGCAATTGTATAGTTTCTAGAAGCTTTTGCAGAAGCTACGAAAGCTTTTTCAGCTGGTAGGACTCCAACATCACACTTATTCCTACAGAATGTCCTTTGCATCCATCATGCATTGACCAATAGAGGATGGCAAGTAAATCAGGTGCTGAAAAATTTAGCTAGTGCAATGGAATCAAAGTTCAATAAGTATTGGGATCACAACTATAACATGGCTCTTGTTATTGCTACTATTCTGGACCCAACAAAAAAATGGACTTTTTGGACTTCTTCTACGAGAGGGTTTGTGATTACCATCGGACATCGACATATGTGTTTCTTTGGCCAAAGATTGTCTGACCAAGTACTTTGATGTATATGAACAGCGACTCAGAGGAAATAACGAGAATCCGGTGTCGTGTGCTAGTGGAGGTCGTAATTTGGGTTCACCTGTCCTTGGAAAAAGAATAATGGAAGCAGAATTTGCTCAATATAGATCCTCAAGGAGAGGGAGGTATGTCCTAGATTCAGAGCTAGAAGGTTATCTAAAAGAATATTTTGTGAGAAGTGATGAAAGGTTCGAGATATTGAACTGGTGGAGAGCAAATGCTAATAAGTACCCAGTGTTGTCTTCTATGGGGAGAGATTTTCTAGCAATACCTCTTAGCACAGTTTCTTCAGAGTCAGCTTTTAGTTGGGTGGTCGAATTCTTTCTGATAATCGGAGTTCAATGACGCCCAAAACATTGGAAGCCTTAGTTTGTGGGAAGGATTGGCTATATGGAACTGCACATAGAAGTTTGTTGGAAGATCAACACGAGTCATGAAGTAAAAACAAGGTGAGACTGCTTGTGTTTGAATTTCTGGAATGATTTTTAAGGGCTGTTTGTGTAACTTACTTTGTTTACAATCATGACAACCATAACTAAATAAGCATCATATTATATCTGTTGTTAGTTTTACTTTTTCATACTGAGAAGTGATATATCATTGACAACGGTTTTTCTTCTTATCTGCTTTCATAGGGAGCTATATCTTCATTATGTTATTGCTAGCCTAGCACTTGAGAATGGTAACCGGTTACAAAGCATCAGCACCTTGCTGCGTAGCAACCATTTGGGCAGCTCTTCTATGCCTAAGAAATACTGTGTAGGCAAGGGTCGTGATGGCGAGAAAATGCTTTTATTGATTCTATGTAGTACAACTAAGTAATTTTTTTTATTATAAAACCGCTCATTCAAATGTGTGCTGCTGGGTAGAGGGGTGTTGTTTGTCTAGAGATGC
Source organism: Oropetium thomaeum (assembly GCA_001182835.1). Classification (NCBI taxonomy): domain Eukaryota; kingdom Viridiplantae; phylum Streptophyta; class Magnoliopsida; order Poales; family Poaceae; genus Oropetium; species Oropetium thomaeum. The sequence continues at coordinate 1,418,624 of LFJQ01000015.1, read as the reverse complement.
TTAGCCTGCTAATGGGTTGGGACAATCATTATCAATGAGTAGAACATTATGTTTATGAAGCTCGAATAATTTGTAACAGAAGTTAGAACATTTATTTCTTTAACCGGAACAATAGAATACTTTAAATAAAGAAAATTTCAAAATTGTTCCAGCTAAAGTACAAAATATTCTAGTTTCAATTGCACATTGTTTCAGTAGTAAAAACAAAATGTTCTACACGTTGATCTTGATTGTTTCAAAAATATGGCTGAGAGATATGTAAAATCTCAGTCATCTAACAAGGAGCAATCTTATATTTATTTATCTTTTTGTGAACTAATACCTATATTTATTTTTAAGCACTCCATTTAGATACTTATTGGAGTTACTCTTACTATACTGTACCTCCCGTCAGGAAACTAAAATTGTTTCTGGAATTCTGCAGGCCAAAATTGGAGCATGGTTATATTGGGCCTGAGAAGTGGTGCTAGGCCGAGCAAACCTGACCCAGCTGGACAATGTTGATAAGCAATTTAGGCCCATAAAAAGAAAACTATCAACGCTGACGAGTAATTCTTGCAGGTAGTTTCACGCCACAAAACAGTCTCTCGGATTTTTTTGACGCTACTAATGAGCTATCGGTAGTAAGATACTAAAATGTATCTAACACACTAAATTCTCGCTGTCATACTAAATTTTCCAATCCTTTCTATACTAAATTCTTCAACCGCTACCATATTAAATTCTTCAACCACTATCACACTAAATTCTCCACTGCCGAACCTCTTCTAACGCCGCCAGCATGAGAAAATTTGGATCTCCAAACTCAAATCTCCCTAAATTCTAGTTCAAATTTAGCTGACCAATCAATTTGCAAAATCTTAGTTAGTTAAGGGGGAGCAAATTAAGGAAAAATGTAGTTACATGTTTGAAACTGTTACTTACATCCTCTGACGTAGCTACCACTAGCTAAATAGACTTAAGGTTTTATTTTTACTGATGTTAGAAAAAGGCAACCAGTTCAATTTTTCATAAAAATTCTTGTCTTAAAGAAAGGAAGAAAAAAGAAATGGAGGAGTATACATAGTATGTGTTAGTGGGATAGTAGTAGGGTTACACAACTCTAGAGGAAATAGAGAATTGAGATAAAAAATGGTGAAAAACTGAATACTTTTCTCGTAATATTTCCCTTTCCCAATCCCACACACTTTGTTCCATTTCCTAGTTGCACATAACACTTGCAGCATTTCTTTAGATAATGGGAAGATTGCATTAATTAAATCTCAACCTTGCCTTAGAAGCCACGATCACATTGGCCCCCTGTCTTCTACGAAAGTTACAGCCAAATACAAATTCCAGTTAATCCGTGTCAAAATACAATCTCCAACGTATGTTGGCCTGGTACACATACACATGATAGACTACAAGAGAAAAAGCAAACATCTTCCGGTTACAACCTTCATTGTTTCATGCGATTCAACTATGAGTAATGTCGATTCTGCGAGCATCATCGTCATCGCAACAAGGGTCAGTGAACTTAAGCAAGTGCCAAACATCCATTGATTGAAGCTATGACCACTGCCGTATCCAATTTGTGGAACATCATAACAGTGTCGATAGCAGTTGAAGACATCCAGATAGACAAAAAAATACCAATGATTAAATCGATGGAGAACCTAAGCAGCGTGTGCATATAATTAGGCTCCATGGAAGATGCCTCTATATATGGAGGTCATGACACCAAAGATGCCACCTTCATCTATCTGTAGTAAATGGTTTGATCAACTATATCCTGCAAGTCGAACCCTAAAGGCTTACTCTGGTTAATACTAGAGATGCATCTATAATTCATTGAGTACTACTTCCTCCGTTTCAAAATAGATTTCATTTTAAACATGGTTTTAATCAAACATTAAGAATATAAATCATAAATAATTTTTAATTTATTAATCTTAGTAATATAAAAATTATATGATTAGATTTGTCTTGAAAAGTACTTTAAGAAAAGTATACATGCATCGTGTTTTAATAAATATTTTCACAGAAAATAAAAGTCAAAGTTACATTTGAAAGACCGTGTCATTGTTCAAAACGAACTCTAATTTGAAACCGAGGGAGTATTAGGCTTGCGGAGTACTTTATGTCATCACTATTTTTTGGATGTACGTAGGGCAGGTTGCAGATTGCATCACTCGGAGTACCAGGCGCGGCAAGATCCGTTTAATCAACACATCATGAGTGCATTAAAGGTGTATCAAGCTGTGTGCATTGCATGCTAACTTAATTCGTGAATAGATGATTTCAACCCTGACCATGGATGAACATTTTGCTCGAATTTGCAAAAGGTAACTTGAGTGATATAAAAAAATACAGTTTAGTTTCAGCAAGGACTTATTTTGGAGGTCTTCACGGCCGTTGTGTTTATCATTTGTAATAATATTTAACAAAATAATAGATTAATAGCAAGCGATTTGTCCTTCATATATTAATAAGGTAGATGTGTGACAAAGATGAAAAACATCCCTTTCAATAATTGCATACACGTAGTGCATTGATCAGACTTTAATTATGTGCTGTCATAAACAGTTACACATCGCATATCTTTGTATCTAGGAACCTAGATCAGGAACACACATGCTTGATGGCTAATCGCTGTCTAGCTGATGGGTCGTCATCATCGTCAGTGCCCAGCCCTCTTCATCTCTTGTATATGATGTTTCAGGGGTATAAAGAAGAGATTATTAATTAATGCTGATGGTTGAGCTTCAATTGATCTAGTTGCCACCAGTTTTTAGAATCTTGGCCTGTCGCTTGATATATTAAGAAGCAGGGGAAGGCTGTTAATGATTGCGTAGTTTGCGATTGAGGTCTCTATCTAGCAGTCGTTTGCAATCCGATATAGTCAAAGTTGTTAGAAAAGGTATATTCATATCGTGAATTTTTTTTTCTCTCAAGAGTTTGTGATCTTACGTGTCACTTGACTTGTCCAAAAACTTGTTTGAGTGTGTGATCTGAAAACTCGTAGAGATGGGTCGTGACTGTTAAGTATATATTGTTTGTGTTGTGCTACGCACGATGATGTTTGTGGAGGTAGGGCGTGGGTCTTTATAAAAAGAAAAATGCTGTTATAAAACCCATGAATTAGGGGTTCAAAGATTATCCGGAACATCATCTAATCCTATAGTCCGTTGTGTACACAACTTTATCAAACAACATGGAGTTCTGCTTGGAGTGCAGATTTCCTCCAATATGAACGAAAGGGACCCCACTGTCGTAATCACTACATCGTCTATTTGCAGTAAAGATTATTCACAAGAGTCTCCATAGTCCATACATATCACAAAATTATCTATGCTTCAACTGTCTATCGTATCATACTTGAAAGTGCCGTTCCAACTCGTCAGTAACATAATTTACAACAAATGTAACTCTCAGACCTGCAGGGAATATCAGATATACAATGTTCACAGTTCAAAATTACTCCCTCCATTTTTTAATATAGGCACGATTGATTTTAACCATCAATTTTGACCATTCATCTTATTAATAAAGAATGAAAAATATTATATATTTTGCTAGAATTTGATTTATCACTAAACATTTTTGAAACATGACTTTTTGTTTGACATATATGAATAAATTTTTAAATAAGATAAATAGTCAAAGTCAACTGTGATTATAATTAAAAAACGGAGGAGTAATTGATGATGGGATTATTAATGAGTCATATACATACGAACAAAGTTTATGTATAGCATCCATAAAAGATGCATATATAAGAAATACTGTTATGACATGAAATTAAGTGGTGCCTCTACTTAATGATCAAGTGTGGAATGAACTTGCTAGCAAATGCAATTCAAAAGGACCAACAAGCATCCTACAAAATCCTTCGTTTTGCCGTATGGTACTACCAAATTAAGGGCTTCCTGTCCTTTTAGTTACTATGGATCTGACTTAGTATGAAATTAATCGAAGTATAATATATAACCCCTTACATATTCAGTGGCGAAGCCAACGCTCAAACTACCCTGGGGCCTGACCTAAATTATGTATAAACTTTTAAGTAATAATCATTAAATGTTCACTGTTTCAAGGCAATTTTCACCTTCTGACCTGGTGCATATGCACCAGGGTAAGTGAACCTAGTGTCGCCGGTGTACATATTAGACAATAACCCCGTGGAACATATTATAAAGTGCAGTGTATTATAGGAATATGCATGCAAGAACTGATCAGCTCTATTTACAGGGAGGAGGATATGTCAGACATTTGTCTACGTTTTTAGGAACTTTTCTCGTGTACCATGTTGAAAGCCCCTGAGGAATCAGGGTGTACATTTTATCGTTGACAAAACGGAAATATGCATGCTTAATACTCCCTCCGTTCTTTTTTGTGTGTCGTCATTGATTTTGACCAATAACTTTGACCATTCATCTTATTCAAAAAAGCGTGAGAAATTTTAAATTTTTTGTTAGGATTTGATTTATTATTAAAGGTTTTTAAATCCTAATTTTTAATTTTACATATATGAACTAATTTTTTAAATAAGATGAGCGGTCAAAGTCAATGATGACAAGTAAAAAATAATAGAGGGACTATATAATTTGCTCTTAATTAGTATAGAAAAAATAAGGAGAAAAATAGAAAATAAAAATCTAGCCGTTTGAGAGAAAAAAGGGGAGCATCTCACCCGGCGCGGACAGTCACGCACGCCGTACGTCCATAAGGCAATAATAATGCCACCAAACATCCCACTCGGCTCGGCCACTGCCAGCGAGCAAACAAGGACCCAAGTCGTCACGCCGTCCATGCAGTCCGCAAATCCCCAGGTCACCACCAAACCCTAACGCCCCATTCCGTTTCGCCACCAGCCGCGCGCCGCCGACTAGAGGTCATCTTCCACCACCACCAGGGCTTCGTATTACGTACGCCGAAGGGGAGCTATACCACCATGGCGTCCTCCGGATCCGAATCCCGGTCCCGTAGTCGTAGCTCCTCCTGCGCTGGCGACGACCACGCCGCCGTTCCCACCAGTCCGCTCGAGGAGGAGGTCGCTAGCCCGCTGGCGGCGGCCCTGGACCGCACCGCCGCGGACGTCGACCCGTACGTCGCGCGCCTATACGTGGGGGCGGTCGTGATGCTCCAGGAGCGCGAGCGCCGGCTCGCCGAGGCCGAGGAGCTCGTCGTCAGGCTCCGCGGTGACGTCATGCTGTTCCGCGGGCAGGCCACGGCCGCCTTGGCCGAGGTCCGCCGCACCGCTTCCGCTGCCGCGGACGCCACCGAGGCGCGGCTCCGGGCGGAGGTCGAGGAGTGGCGGCGCAGGGGCGCCGAGGCCGAGGCGCGCCTCGGGTCCGAGCTCGCCTGCCGCGGGAGCCCGGCCACGGGCGGCGTGTTTCCGGGTTTCGGTGGTGGTATCTTCCACGCCGGCTTGCAGGTCCCGCTTGACGAGGTCCATGGTGACCTGCCTCATGCTGCTAACCCTGTGAGGGCGGCCTCTCCGCCAGCTGCTTCCACTTTCCAGTCCGATCTGATGGATGAGGACGTGGGCTTAGGGTTCGTCAACGTCGTCGCTGATGAACACCACAGCAACGATGACGCGGACGCGCAAGAGGAGCATGGCCGCCGTGAGGAGGCTTCGTCAGTGGTTGTCTCTGGCAAGGGGAAGGAGCTCCTGGCTCTGGATGCGTCTAAGGACAAGGCCGTCGGCTGTGACGACGAGAACAATGACAGCAACACTACTCTGGTGTTCGACAACGAAACATCCGAGTACAAGCCAACACTGTCATCTCTGCCGCCTTCTCCCAGGTTGGACGTGCCATCTCCCTCCTGCGTCCGTCTTGTGTTCGATTAATTACCTGGCTCGATATTTGCTAGCAGTATTTGTTCGTCCTCTTAGTTTTTGTTACAATAATCTGCGCACGAGTAGAGTGTCAGATCGAAGAATCTGAACTACGTTTCTGAAGATGGGCTTCTTGATTCATTTTGCAGTATCGTATTTTTTTTTTTGAAAGCGTATTGTCTTATGACTTCAAAGGGATTACCCTTTTTTAGCATCTAGGCTAAGTTTTCAGGACTGCTTATGTGTATCATGTCGCTATTAGTTTACTGCAGGCATTTCACTTGGGGCGGGTTCGATTTTAACCTGCAGTTCCACAAGGGATATCTGTTTCCTTAGGACTTTGACTACAGTAATTTCGTGTAGGCATGCCAATTATTGGTTCTAATTTAAGTTTAGTCAACATTAGAGAAATCAGCTTTGTATTAGGGGTGCTAAAAGTTTGCTTGCCTTTGGTATAGGTTGAGATGTCGACATAACATCACTATAATATTGTGTGCAAATATGGTTCAGCTATATATCTTTTCAGGGGACACAAGAAGGAATTTTAAGGATAGTGATGCTAAAACTTCAAGTTGATCTGGTTTAAAATTTGCTGTTTAAAGTTTACTGGTTATTGACCATATTGTGATTGCTCCTGTAGGGCTGTGCAAGAAAGGCAAAGGGCTAGGAAAAGGAAAGCAACTTGCTTCAAGATGGGTCTCAGATTTCCTTTGAGCAGGATGCTGCTGGCACCATGGTCCATTGATGCATAAACTTAAGCCACAATGTGAAAGTCGAAGAAGGTTTGAAGACGGTTAGCAAAGATTGAATGAAATAAAGTTGTGAGGTTGCTGCCTTGTTGTAAGAGGCGCTGGTTAAAACAATGAAGAAAAGCTAATATGTAATTTCTTGAATGTTAAATGAATTTCTGCTCATATGTGGGATGTACGTTGCTGATGATTAAGTGAACATATATGTTGCATCAGATTTTATAAGTTGCTTGTCCGGTTATGAGCTTCCTTTCTTGTTTACGACATATAATACTCCAGGTACTATTATTTCAGACTGAGTATTCCAGATTCACAATCAAGAAGGGGTTTGATAGAAACACTCATCAATGACTTATAATAAATTGGAGACTCGGACTATAATCATGGGTGCTGCTTTTATGCATTTGAGGTGAGATTGATCATGTTCTTTGATTAGCAAGGCATGCTGACTGTCCAGATTGAAGAATCATATGGTCTATGGTGTATCGGTGTTCCTTAGAGCTCAATATATAGGCATATAGCAGTCCCTAATCTTTGTCAAATTTTTTTCTATATTAAAGACCATCCTGTTCTTTAACAGTTTAATCATGCAGTTAATTAACATTCTTTGAATAATATAACATCTGTTTTCATGTGAATTTTCTATATTTCAATCGTCTGTCTGCTATCCTTCCTAGCAACGGGTTTTGGTTGCAAAATTCTGAGCAAAAAAGTATTTTTCTTCACCTTGGTTACTTATTTTGAAGTTCTGCTAATTTTTACATTTGCAAGGAGCCTTGGTTCTCGCTTTTTATGATTTTTTTATGTTATAAATGTATATTATTTTATAAGCTATATTAGTAATCACATTTTGTTCTCCTGAGTGTCCTTTTCAGCGCAGCTGCTCGGCTTCCTCACCATCCTAAAAAAACTGATTTTACTGCCCTTGTGAGTCTTTTCATGTCATTCACATGTCAAGAAGCAAAATACTCCTCAGTTTTTCAATCATTCACGCTTGCTAATTCAAATTTGAACTAATTAATAAGGTCAACAAAATAAAAACATTGTTTTTATGATTTCAGGGAAATGGCATTGAATTATTTGATATTTTTCTCAAAGAATAATCCTGATGGAGTAATTGCGTCTTTTAATTAATTTAGATGGTAAAAATAAAATCAGGAAATATTCATACATTCAGTACAACAAATGTAGCCAGAGCTAAACAAAACTTTTTGTTACACCCAGAGAACATATGAGCAACTCATGAAATTAGTACAACCATCCCTATACTTTGCGGTACGAGCATCAAAAAGGAAGAAAACATCATATCTGAAGATGGGATGCGGATCCTCTGCAGTTAATGCCCTGCAGTTGCAGTCACTGATATGTGGGGTCGGTCTCATGTGTCAGTGACTGCATGCTACTGTAGAGGATCCTAGCGTCTGAAGTTGATGATGACCTTTAGCTTGATTAGATAACTCTTGAGAGTTCATCTCTCAGATACCATTTTGCAGCAACATACTATGATTTTCTTGTCATAATTTCTGCTACACTCAGTTTAGCTGCCTTGCACTATCAATCAACGTCAGAACCTCATTGCACAAGAAATTCAGTGATTTCTCCGGTTCAATCTTGCACAAAGAGCGCTTTCATCATATTGAAGCGCTGGCAGGCACTACGTACAAACTTTAAATGAAGACATCTTACCTCGAGATGGGTTTTCAAGGCATCCAAAACAGAACAAATTGTCTGGTGCATGTCCAACGCATCCTACCATGTCAAAGTTGGCAATGGCCACCATGTTCCCTTTTTGGAGGATTGCTGACTACAAGAAAATTGTCTATCCAAGACATGATGCTCGACATTGTAACAAATAATAATACTCCTTATCATCTACAACTAGAGAAGATCAAAGCTTGGTCTGGATCTGAGGAAGAGGCGCGTCACGAAGGCATAGATGAGCGGTGGTGTGTGTTCGTGGATGCCCTACCATGGCTGACGGTGGTCATATACTAGGGAGAGGAGGGGGGGGGGGACCGTTTTTGGCGAAGTCTGCCTAATGGTCATGTGTGGTTTCTGAAGTATTATCGTGCTCCTCAACTGAGATATCATAAATGGACATCACAAAAATGAAGGAATACACAAATGTAGGGCACTAATGCCAGCAAGTCCTTGCACTAACAATGCGGACTACATACATTGACAATACTCGATACTGACTCAATCGTTTAGAAAAAATTGGCTGGTCAGACCATCGGGGCGTTGTAGTGTTAGGTCAAATGTGGCCCAACAATTCTATGGATAGTAGCCTCAACATCATAAGGTCATTTTGTGTATAGTAGTGATACTGAATTTTTTTTTGTAGTCTGTGTTCTAATGAATAATATATATAACACTACCACACATTGAAAATTTCGTGCGGGCTGAAACATGTCATGAAAATGCTAAAAATTGCCATGATTCGTGGGGGTTGGCCATAACGCAATGGCACTAACGATAACGGCACCAGGGGAAATTCCTTTTTTGTGAGGGCTGGCCATCACGCAATATAACACAAAAATTATAATCAACAAGAAGGCGATGTAGTAGATTACTTCATTTATTGTGGAGCAATATACCAACAATAAACATAAAATCCTTTGTATCTTATGTAACAAGTCAATTACATTTCTATCTGAGAATTGTAAGTATATCATTTTGAAATCGAAACAGCTTCATATGTTTTTTCAGATATTCATAGCTACATGTGATGGAATATTAGTTGCTCCTAAAGCTTTTACAATTATGCTGAGGATCTCCAAATATAGCTTGCTTATTGTGAATGCTCAGTGTCCTGAACAAACTATCAGATTATTAGTAAGGTGTGTCAACTTTAGCTATATGTACATTAGGGACATCCTACGGCAAGGAAAATAATCCTTACGTAACTGCAGCAAGATCCACGAGTGAAGTAGGACAATACATGTCACCTCGTAGTAGTAAAAAAGTATTGTCGATAATGATTTTTATTGATTTGTTACTAGATCGTGATGTTTGGAACAGTATGAAATAAGAAAACAGATGACGAGTAGCACTGTACCACTATTATTATCCAGAATGCATGCATGTCATTCTTTTGTCTTGTTAACCTGCAGCAAAAAGACAGATTGTCTACCTCCGTGTTGGAGTTCATCTTGGATTTGGTGAAAATGACCTAAAATCTTTCTATGCTTGTTACAATTTAATGGCATCTTAACTATGTCCTGAATACCAGAATCCTTCGAATGATATATATACTTATATATCTATGAGAATGGTCCTAGAGTAAAAAATAAGACAATCACAGACTACCTTCGGTCCTACACCAATGTCTCTCTGCAGAACAACAAGATAATAAGAATCGAGAGATTTGTCATTCATATCGATCACCCTTGAGCAGGGCGTGGGGCCTAAGGTTTCTTTGGAACGCAGGATTTTAAGAGAAATCACATATAATTTTTTAGAAATAAGTTTAATTTTACAGGACAAACACATGATTCATGAAAAAGTCCCGGAATCCAACGTACCCGATCAGTGTTCATGTGTTATTAGCCTAGTGAATCCTATAAGAGATGAACAAAATTTAGTTCTAACAATCCAAAAACAAGAAACAGAAACCATGTAAGCACTACTGAGAACCCATTTGTAAACAAAATAAACCATGGGAAAAGTATACAACCAACAAACTGAATGTAATTCTTTGTAGGGGATAAGAATACTACAACATCTATTAATTGGATGGACCATGATCAACTTAAGAGCCTGGTCTAGAATGTTGGAGTAAAATGGGTTAATCCTTTTACGTGAAAGAGTATGAGTTATTATCTAATGTGGGACCTGCAAGAATTGAGTGGCGTGGGTCTGGAACTATATTTGACCTGAAACATTACAAGTGCTATCAGAGCCAACTCCCGAGGCTTTCGCGTGGGGGTTGGGGTAAGGGTTGCGGATTAATTGTGTGTATGGTGTGTGGATCATGGATATCATGGCATGGCACATATGCCGGTACTATATACATGTATGCATGGCCAAGTAAGGCTACGTGAAATGATTCGTACCTAAAGGAGACATAGAGTTCTCACGGTCTAGGTATGTGTAGGATGGCAACTTCTGAAATACTTATTAATTTATGATGAATTTCTTTTCTATATCTCACTTGTTTTGTTTGATCAATGGTCATGTGTCAATCGAGTTGTTTAATTTCCATTGACCAACTAGGAAGCGACCACGTCGGCGACAACCGCGTTGCCAGCGCATGCATCCGGATCCTCCTCAGACCCTGTGACCGAGGCTGCGCCTTCTCCTGCATCGGCTACTGAGCACGTAGATGGTGCGAGAGCGTCGATTCCACGAGAGGGCAGGATCATCTGTGGAGGCTACGCCTGTGCCTCCTAAGTAGTCGTGTACCAGATTACAAGATGGAACTAGGAAATAAAATCAATACACGGACGACACAGTAAGGTATGACATTAGAAGATGACAGCGTATGCCGTGGAAACCAGACTTTGGTGCAAACTATACAAACTCTAATCAAGACCATAGGACTTCTAATCCGATGGCTAGAGGTACAGGTGGGTTAATTTAGCACTTAAACCCCCCACTTACCCATCCTAATCTCAGTTTTTCCTAATCACCCCCTCAGCATGCCAAACGACGCTTCGTAATCCCTCCCTTCTTCCTGTTCGGTTCGTCTATCGTACGAGGGGAAGAAGAGGACTGAGAAGGGTGAGGCCAGCGAGGAGGAAGGGCAACCTGCAGCAACCATGGACTCCGACCACCGGATCTCGCGCCTCAGCATGTCCAGCACCGATTTTTAATCCTCGCGCAGCTCCTCGCGATCCGGTTTGGTGTCCAGCCCCGACGTCGCCGCCGTCGCCGTCCTCGCGCTGCCGTAGTACTCCTCGCCTCCTCTGGCTGCGGCTCCCCGGGACCGGTAGACGCCACCGTCTCCATCTACTCCTGCACCAGAAAGTTCTCAACGAGCCGATGCACGAGCTCCACGTCGTAGGCGGTGTCGGCGCGGCCGTAGGATGGGACGAGGAGGTGGGCCAGCGACGCCTGTTGGAGCTGCATGCCCACGCGCTTCTCCAGCTCCGTCAGCAGCCCGAGCCAGCCGTGCGGCAGCTCGGCCTCCGCAGCACGGGGCAGCACTGCAGCAGCACGTTCGACAGTCTCCTGCAAGCTGATGCCCAACCTGGCGCTCAACAATAGTTTTGGAGGATGGCTTGCTGTACAGAGGAGGATACAGTCATACAGAGACAAAAAATTATGAAACTGCTTATTTATGCGTCGTTTGGCTCTAGCTTCTTATTCATCTCATAACCTGACGAAGTAACATCAGGACAGGGAGAAACTAATGCTGAGCGAGTGATCAACTGATGCCATCAAACTTCATTGTTCAGTATTTCAGTTAGGTTATGTATGTGTGCTCAGTTCAATAATAAGGCAAATGATTGTACAAAAAATGATTGAGTAGCTGTCTGTACTAAATTGATTGAGCAGCTGTCTATACTAAAATGGTTGTGTATGTGTGTTCAGTTCAATACTCATGTTCACATACAACATGGTTTCATCCTTTTGCCTCTTTCATATTGAACTGATATCACGTTCAAGAAGCAAATAAACTGAACCAGAGCCCAAAAATAATGCTAGTTTCAGCCGACCTTCATTGTGACTCCTAGATTAACATTCAGTTTCCATCATCGTCACTGGTGCAAGGTCAGCATAAACACAACACAAGGCATGCTAAAATATGGCTCGTAAGAAAACTTTTTGATGCAATGTTGTCACCGAGTTATAGGCATGCTAGCCTAAACAATATATGCAACTGCTGCTGCATTATACATTGTATAGTAAAATCAATACACTAGCAAACTGATTCCTTCTAAGTTAACTAAGATTCAAAATGCAATAGATGATGCAGGCAAAAACCTAATCAACCAAAGAAGCCATAGTGGAGGATTCCCATAGAGAATCTGAACTTCCAACTATAGTTATAACTGAAACAAGTTCCCAATACAGAGGTTTAGATACAGGTTCACAATACGGAAACATTCCAAATGTAAAAAATATCAGCCAACAACATTGTTTGGGCAATTGCGTGCATCATGATCCGCAACTTGCTTATATTTTTGACATTTTTGTTTATTTTTACCCTGACCACCACTTCCAGCCTTCTTCTCCTTGCCCTTCTTAATTCTTTTGCATCTCCCTTTTGACTTGATATCATTTGGTGGATGTATATCGACTTCATTTGGAATTGTATTACCCAGGAAAGTTTCATATTCCTCCTGTTTATCAACTCTCATAGTAGGCTTGATTTGTTGGAGAGGTTCTACTAGGTTGGATAAACTAGAATATAAAAAGTCTATCCCTTGTTCTGACTCTTTGCCATTTGGATGAGATCTTCAAACTTGTTGCGCGATTCTGAAACCTTTTTCCGCATTGCCACCTCCATGGGATCCTTAGGATTTTCATCAAGTAGGTTACCTTCCTCATCAAAGAATAGTTCCTTGTAAAACAGAAAAGGGAAGGATTGTTGGCCTATTTCAAAGTGAAACAAAACAGCCATTGAAAAAAAAAAATACTGTACACACCTTTACATCTTATCTCCCATCTCTTCATAATATAAATTGATGGTATCTCATCTTGCTTCTCGGCTCGAAGAACTTGTATGATATTGATGGGAACAGGGTCCCGATCTTCCTACAGATTCTGATAATCAACGATTTGGACGGAGTCGCGACACAAATCGATCCGGCATCCGAACGGCATTTCCGAACCCCGCAATCGCAGCACCACGTCTCCTCTGGTTATCACCCGCGTGAACACGGATGAACTCGCCGAAAAGGCTAGTCTTTGCTTGCGAATCGAAGAACACAAGCAAGAACAAAGTAGAAAGCAACCAAATTGCAGATGAAGATTAAACTCACAAAGTTGGGGTCTCCCAAACCGATGAAACGGCGACACTATTTTTAACAGGAATAATCTAAGCAAAACCCAAACCCTAATGGAGACGTGCAAGTCCCCTGGACACAACACTAACAGACTTTAACTCGGTACAAGGCCAACCGGCCCAATGTCGGTGTTGCAGCACCCTAACAGATTTTGGACTGTCTAATGTTTCGATGATTCCCGTGGACTCTGGAGGAATTTGTTCCATTGGAAAGATAATCTCGTCCTCTTTCCATGAAGTGGTAGATCGCCTAAAACGGAGTCCGTATGCGACTTGGGAACCCGTTTTAGTATAGACTGCTCCTGGACTCCGAGTTGGATCCGAAGTCGACGTGAGTTGGATATCCTACTTGCCTTGGACGTCCTTGTCCGACTTGAAGCTGGTCTCTAGGGTCTTCCTTGACCTCTCCATGATTCCTAATCATAATATAATTATTAGGTAGCAATTTATTCTCCATAGTAACATATAAACTCGTACTTAAGAATGAGCTCACCTCTAGATTCAATTGTCGTGCCCGAGCTCTAGTGACTGGTCCTTTATTTGTCGTAGCGGGAGAAGGATTGTGTGTAACCATGGTTGCGATGTCCTCATCAGATATGACGACACAGGATGTCAATGACTCATATAATTTACATGAGCACCTACCAAACATGTATGACTTGTTCATATGAACAACTCAATCTTTTCCAGTTAGGCTGCTGATGGTGAAACATCTTATATCTTCACACTCTGAAATACCTTGAATAATGCAATGGTCTCGTGCAGCTACAATTTGTTCCTAAAATTTACTAAAAACTTCATGTGTATATATCCCTCTACACTTCTTCTCCATGGCCCATGGTGTCATCAATTTACAAGTGCTGTGAAGACTTGTATTGTCGGCTTTCAACTCCTCTTGGCGCTGGCACTCCAAAGCTGTGTCAAACCTTAGCTAGAACTCAACAAAGGTCAACTTTCTATGAATGAAACGGTTAGAAAAAGAATTTGCACTCTCCGATCGTGATGTAGTCCTAAGCATTCCTGCCAGAGGTATGTTCAAGAAGTATACCGGAATCCATGATTCGCGAATGTCAAACCTATTGGAAAACCAATCATTTTCCATTGTGACACAAAATCATCTGAATTCTCAGTCCCCCAAACACACTTGTTTAGTCTTTCCCAAAATTGTTCATCATTTCTTATAGAGGGCCTGACCTTCTCAGGTACCTTTTCCATGATATGCCACATGCAAAATCTATGAGCTGTATCTGACAGAATTTGAGCAATAGCAACCATCATGCTTGCATCTTCATCTGTTGTGATTAGATGAGGTGCTTACTCCACCCATGGCCTTAAGAAAGGTCTTAAACAACCATACATATGACTCAATCTTTTCATCTGCTAAGAATGCTGCCTCAAGGAAAACACTTTGCAAGTGATGATTGACTCCAATAATTGGCACAAATTTCATGTTATACTGGTTGGTGGTATATGTTGCATCCACCGAAATCACATCACCAAACACACTATTTTTCCTGCATGTAGCATCTACCCAAAATACACGAACAACTCGTCCTTGTTCATCCACCATAAATTCATAAAAGAAGGCAGGATTCACTTCCTTCTTTTGCTCAAGTTGTGCCACAAACATTTGTGCACCTGCATCCTTGATTTTTGTTCTGAGGTCACTGAAATAGCTTTGCAAATCCCTCTTTGTGCACCCAACATTCTCAAACCCACCCTCACTGACATGGAGAAGTCGATATGCCTGTGAGGTGCCAATGCTAGCCTTATGACAATTGAACAAAGTACTCTTTGCTCTCTCACTGACCTTACGGTTGGATCGTAGCAAATGCCTCTTATCCGGCGACACAAAACCATGGTTGTGCTCCTCAACCATTGAATATATTCGATACTTCTTGTCAATGCCAAGCCTGACAACAATATGTGCCTCATAGCCACATCTGCTTTCCATCACATTTGGTGACTTTCTTTTCTTCCCGGATTCATCACTAACTTTTTTTACACTCTCCTGTCTGTACCCTTCCCTTGAACAACAATACCGCTTGAATAATATTTCCTCATTTTGCTTCTTGTGCTGACCAACACGAATAGAAAAACCAGCTTCATGTGCATACAATTTGTAAAATTTTTCCACATCTGTGAGAGTCTCAAAGATCATTCCAACCGTAGGCTTCAAATGTTCTTTGCATTTTGTGTCCTATACAAGCGTAAAATTGTATGAGCAATGGACCAAGCATAACTAGTTCTTTGCAAAAAAAAAAAACACATGTTCTGTGCAACTTACTACTAAACTCTGAGAAGGTTTCGTCTTTGGTGTGCTTGGTTGTTCAAGGTGGGCTCCAACTCCGGCGTCGACCACGTCGATCATGATGACGGTGTGATCATCGGCGACGATGGGATCAACGGTGGCTTGACACTTGGTGGCAGCGGCAGCGGTGGTCTCCATGGCGGGAGGTGGCGCACGAAGAAGGTGCTGTCCCAGTCCACGTCCTTGACGTCGGCGCCCTTGTCGCCGGCCTCCAGCGTCGGCACCGCGAACTCTTGGAATTTCTCCTACATACGGTCGCGCGGGACTGCAAAGATGATCATGCGGAAGTGCGAGATCACGAAGCGGCGGCGGCGGGCTCGCGCGAAAGACGATCACGAGATCGCGATGGAGGCGGTGGCGGGCTCGGGCGGAAGACGATCGCGAGATCACGACGGGGTGGCGGCGGCGACGTCGGGGCTGGACACCGAACCGGCTCGCGAGGAGCCACGCGAGGATTAAAAATCGGTGCTGGACATGCTGAGGCGCGAGATCCGGTGGTCGGAGTCCATGGTTGCTGCAGGTTCCCCTTCCTCCTCGCTGGCCTCACCCTTCTCAGTCTTCTTCTTCCCCTCGTACGACAGACGAACCGATCAGGAAGAAGGTAGAGATTACAAAGCGTCGTTTGGCATGCTGAGGGGGTGATTAGTAAAAACTGAGATTAGGATGGGTGAGTGGGGGGGTTTAAGTGCTAAATTGACCCACCTGTACCTCTAGCCATCGGATTAGAGTCCTGTGGTCTCGATTAGAGTTTGTATAGTTTGCACCAAAGTCTGGTTTCCACAGCATACGCTGCCTTAGAAGATGTGCTTATGCAGCTGTTGTTGAAGAAACAACAGATCTTAGTGAACCCCGTAGTGCTCCACAATGGAAGAAAGCCATGGACACCAAAAATGATTCTTTGATGAAAATTCAAACATGGCATCTTGTTCCTCTAGAGAAGGCTAAGAATGTATAGATTGCAAATGGGTCTACAAAATCAAACGATCGTACTATATTGATAGATACAAAGCAAGATTGGTGGTTAATGGTTTTTTAAAAACAGACATGGCATTGATTATGAAGACACCTTCAATCCCATGGTTAAAGCTGCTACTGTTCATGCAGTACTTGTGGTTGTATCTAGAGGTTGGTGTCTACCGAAGCCCACAGTACAACATTGTATCTATTATTTGTCACATGCGTCTCATCATTGTTTTTTTTTATTATTTTTGCGATGAGCGTCTCATTGTTGTTGAGGCTTGGATATTTCATTTGCTTGATGATTTTTTTTCTTTTATCTAAAAAATTTAGTGGAAAGAACGGAAAGAATTCTAGGATAATATGTACTTCGTTCTTCTTGCATACGTATGTTCTGCTAATCATTCATTTGTTAGCAGGAAACCACGGTGTAATTCACGTGAGTACCATGCAACCGCAACAAAGAGAGGAAAATAAATTAAAAGGCAACCGTTTCACAAAAAAAGTGAGAAAAGGAGAGGAAGAAACGAAAAACCAGAGAGGCCGGAGGGAACCAAGGAAAAGATATCAGAGATTCAGCTAGAGCGCGTGTGTCAGTCTGTCACGCCGTCCAGACAGCACGATACACCAAACGGCCTGCCGTGGACACCACTCACTGAGAGCAAAGGTAGATGCAAGTGGAAAGCACAAGAAACGCGCACTTGCAACCCTCGTCGACTCCTCCGTTCCAATATTCTTCCCTGCTGCGAAACCCTAGCCAGCGACCCCAAAGTCTGTCAGCCACGAGCTGACGATCCATTCCATCGCCTGCCGCTGCCAGCAGACATGTAGTATACACTGACTAGTACTAACATGCATGTGTCTCACACACGCATCAGCCGTCTGGACGTCCACGCACACCCAACATACACACTGACTGTCATGTGTTGCCATAAGTAATTTGTATAAGGTAATGGATACATGAGGCATGCATGCCAAGAGCGCAAGCGCCGGCTCGCCGGGGCCGAGTAGCTCGTGCACAGGCTCCGCGGCGCCGTCCGACTGTTCCAACAAGGGCAGGCCGCTGCTGCCGCTGGTGCACTGCTGCCATGGGCACCCAGGCGCGACTTCATGCGGAGATCGAGCGGGAGCCGAGCCAGAGCCGAGCCACGTGAGAGTTGTCGGGCCTAGGTATTGATGTACGTCCTCCACAGCTCCCGTTCACTACTACAAAAAGACTCATCACTACCGGTTCATAACTTTCATCAATACCGGTTTTTGTGTCGGCAGCAATATGTCGATACTGATAATATTGCCTTATCTATGCCGGTATAGAACCGATACTGATAAGCAGGTCATCAATATCGGTTCACAACATGAACCGGTACTGAAACTCAAATTATCAATACCGGTTCACAACGGGAACCGGTACTGATAAATAACTATCAGTACCGGTTCCAGGTATGAACCGGTACTGATGTTTAACTATCAGTACCGGTTCCAGTTATGAACCGGTACTGATAGTTAAGTATCAGTACCGGTTCATATCTGGAACCGGTACTGATAGTTAAACATCAGTACCGGTTCATTCCTACGACAGACACTGACTACTATCTATTAGTGCCTGTTGTTGTTAAGAACCGGTATTGATGGTTTGTTCCATGATAAAAGTTAAAAATTCAAATTGGCAGTAGCATCACTAGTGACATCTGAAAGTATCATCATCATAACATAAACATAGATAGTAGTCACAGAAATTAGTAGCAGCTATAAATCTCAGAAACATTTTTTGATGAACACATGTACTATATACAAAGTCTTACATACAAACATTTTTTGATGAACACATGTACTATATACAAAGTCTTACATACAAACACCAGGAGCAACAAAAACTCTCACACAACATAGGCCTCACAACCTTTTTTGCAACTAAGTGATGCAACTTAAATACGCTTCTTGTATTTTGAAGATGCTGGCGTAGATCTTTTTGAAGACTGTAGCATAGATTTTGATTGTTGTTGGCCATCTGTGGACACATGAAAGACACCGGAATCTGAAATGACATGTTGATTGATAAATCCTAGAAGTTGTTCCTGAACTGCTAGAATTCTTTGTGGTGAGATTCCTTCGGTTCGATCATTTACCTGTAATTTCAGTAATCAAAGTCAATCACTTTTCACATGTGCAAATTGAAAGTTGTTTAAACATGATGTTTGTCTTACGTCAACTGTGAAGTTTGCATAGTCCTTCGGATGGATGGACGAATACATAGCTTCTTTAACAGGTTCAATCATATTGAGACATACATAGAAGCCACACTGATTGTTTCCATCAGGTTGTCTCCTACAATTCAAGTTCATTTCGAATCGGAGATCTTTTGTGAATGGAAGGCACCTCCCATTAGCCTTAACATATCTGCGATACACCCTGTACATATATTCTTAGAAGTTATAATTAGTGTTCATGATATAACAAATAAAAAACAAAACAATGAATTTACCTTTGTAAGACATCTTTGAGACTCTTCCAATCTGTTTCTGGTCTCCTTTTGGAGTCACTGACAATGACCTTGCTATTCGCTATGTCAATCGAAAAAAGGGCCCAATGGAAACTACAAAAGACAAAAGAATCATAGCAAATGGTTATTCATAAGTAATAAACAAAGTGACGTGTGTATATAACAGTTATTCATAAGTGATGAACACATACCCAAAATTGTAAGGTAGTAAAATTTTGTTTTTGTTTTGTGATGTCAAGAGAAAGCCGAATATGTATTCCTCTGTCTCTTTCGGCTGAGAAGATACCATGGTTTCGTTGACACGCAATGGGTCCATTATAGCAGTATCTTCAATTTTCTTGTCCTCACACATTTTTAAAATCATTCTACAAAAAACCAAAATAATTAAGATTAGGTAGATAGGGTGCATCAAAATGTACTGAGAACTAGACAAAGACGTGACTTACAATGCCCACAAACAGATGAGTTGAGCTCCAAGAGCGTCTCCTTGCAATAATTGATACACTTCATCCCAGAAGACATACTCCTCACCATCACCATGTAAAAAATCTTTGTGTCTGTATCGAAATGCAAACATCTCTGTACCATCTTTTGCTTGTTCCATGTACCAGCTATGGAAATTCCGTGTTTGCGTGCTTTCATCAAACAAAAATTCATCAACCATTGGTTCACCAAGAACAAAACTCTTACGGGTAGTAGGCTTGGCAACTTCGATCCTCGATTCATCCATATATTGATCTTTTGTTATTCCAGCACTGGCAAGAAATTCATCAAGATTTTGCTCTTGGCTTCTCTGCTCTAGAATCTCATTTGACCGTTGCCTACAAGACTTTTTATATATTATGCGTGCAAAGTTAGTTGGTGAACCTCGAGGAGGCTTGCTCAACGTTCGTAGAAAGCTAACTTCGTTCTGTCGATCGGCCTCTGTCCTCTCAGGAATTGTTGGCTTCTCAAAAAACTTTGTGACATCAGCACGCACCGATTCATTAAGTTCCTCATCGGTCTTCTCATAAGATAGCTTAGGTTGTGCTTTCTTAGGTCGTGCTGAATGAGGTTTCTTGCCTTGCTGTGGTGACATAGTGGGCCTTCCCAGTCTTCCTTGTTGCATTTGGGAAGCTGGTCGCTTTTGTACGGCTAACCTCTTGGGGGACGGTTGGTGTTGTAATGATGTTGCTGCTCTTGTCACCCCTAACCTCTTAGGCGACGGTTGTGATGAGGTTGCCACATTGGTTGCCTCTAGCCTCTCGGGTGACAACTGCTGATGTGATGAATCTGCCTGCTCAGCGTCGTCTAGGCTCTTGGGTGATGGTTGTTGTTGCGGCATTTCATCTTGGCCTGGTTTGTGCGGCAAATGTGCGGAGCTTGAATTACTATCAGAGTCCAAGTCACCAAACACGATGTCACGCTTTCGCCACAACACGTATGAGCCAACATTCTTTTTAAGCATAACTTCACCCGTTTGTCCAGGGAATTCCAGTTTGAATTTACGGCCAGCCGGGGTTACACTGTCCAAATGTACCATTGCATACCCTTTTGGTATCGGCTGACCATTGAAGGTAGTCCCTTCATCCGCAGGCTCGGCCAACCCAGAACCCACCATAATCGGGTCACCCAATAGAGACGAAACCAACTTGCATGGTGCACTCTCTTTAAGGTCATCAATGGCATAATGAGCATTGTCCTCTTCTACCAATGGTGTTGATGCACAACTACTCCGGTTGCCGATTTGACTTGTAGCATTTGATTGCCTTTCCCAGTCGCTTCTAGCTTTGGCTATTTCCTGTTGTATCATCTCAGCTGTCTTTCGCCTCTCATTTTCTAATATGAGCATGATATCATCATCTGTGTTCCTTCTTCTCCTATAGCTATCAGCGTTTGATTGCATTGCAATCTTCCAAGACTTATTACCAAAGGCTCTTGTACGGCCTGGATGCTCCTTATTGCCCAATGCATAGGTTAGCTCATCGTAATCCCTATGCGGCTTGAAAGTACCCTCCGAAGATTCAGTGTTGGCTTTTGCTAAAAGTTCAGCTAGACGTTTATCCCGCTCGTCCTTGAAGATTAATTCTCCCTCGGGTGATAAAGTAACTCCTCTAGCCCACAAAAACCTCTTGCATCGAGGGCTCCAGTTAAGCGTCACTGGAGTACCACCCAAGCGGATTACCTCTTCTTCCATCATTTCAAATTGGCTTTCTTTGCCTGCGTAGCCCCGTGATCCTGTTCGATGGGGATACAGGTTCTTCTTTGCATTTGTCTTGTTTTTCTGACTGACGGCTTTAGCTTCCTCCGATTCCTTATACTTTATGAATGCATTCCAAAAAGGTTTCACTGCTGGATATTGATTCCAGTCTGGTGTGAGACCTTGCAAGTGAACTTTTCTGTATAATGTACCCTTAAATGTTTTGAAACAAAGGGCACATGAGGAAAGGGCCCTCTGCTTCACTACCTCCATGTCACATCCAGTCGGGAACTCAAACTTGTCCATCAGCTGTTGCCATAGAAACTCTTTAACACTTTTGGGCACTGCATACTTATCGACACTTTCATCTTTCCTCCAAAATCGATAAGTTATGGCCACATGGTCTCTTACGAGCTTTCCAATTGTTGTCTTCCATAGAGTTGCCGCACGCTTAGGTTCAAGGGGTTCCCCGTTTTGGTGGACATGTGTGATGGTGAAATGCCCATCAGGGAGTTTGCTCGGACCACGCCCACGCTTGATTTGTGTGGTTAGGCTCTCATTGTGATGACCCTCTTCATCACCATCACGTCCTCTTCCCCCCTGATCCTCTCCATCACCACCTTCATTTGCAATTGCACCTTGCTCGAAGTTGAGGTAATCACTTGGGCTTCCATGTACATCCTCATCACTGTACTCTCCATCTGGCGCTTCAATATGTTGCAAGGGGTGCTGACTTGGCCTATCCATCCGATCATCCCCAGTGGCTTCATGTAGCTCATGATCTGGACCCTCGATGGGTTGGGGTACTCGTGTTTTACGTGGCATTCCTACAACAAATGAAACATGAGTTTGTTACATTTACACAAAAGTATGAACCATTAATTTTGTATGAGCAACTTAACAACAGGACATGCCACAAAGCACTATACTACCAACTGTGGACTATACTACAAGGACTTACATCGAGGACTTACATCGAGGACTAAAAGGTTTGTGAGGTAATCTATACTACAAGGACTTACATCAAGGACTTGACAAGGCTATATCCAGGACTTCACAAGCACTATACTTCACAAGCACTATACTTCACAAGCACTATACTTCACAAGTACTGTTTTCCCAGGCTATAAGCCCCCTGTTGCAGCATGTGCTATGAATGAGGTTTTAGAATGGATTTCTGATGAAGCATTGCTTAAATACAACCTAAAAGTAATCAATCGTCCCATTCATCACAATTGAACCTAAAAGTAATCCAATCTTTGCACTGAAACCTAAAAAGCTCATGGTCACAAGGCAACAGCTTTACATCTGGTCCAAGTATACACTATACACTGTGGTGAAACAAGGGCTCAAAATGATCGAAATTGACTCATAAACGCCCGATGACCTTTTCCCAACGATCGCGACCTCCTTATCCCAATGTGCTGGTAAAAAAAGAAATCTCACCGGCAGACGCGGCGGCCGCGAGCGTTAGCGTCGGCGGCGGTGGGATAGAGCCGTAGGGTCGCCGGCGGCCGAGAGTGCGCAGCAGGGACAGCGGGCGCGAGCGGCAGAGGTGGCAGGGCCGGCGGCTGCGCGGGTGGTAGAGGCGGCGGCGTGTGCGGCAAAGGCGGCTGATGAGAGCGGGAGCGTCGGAGGCGGCCGCGAGCAGGATCGTCGGCGGCGGCGGGTGACAGCAGCAGGGTTGCCGGCAGGAACAGGAAGAGGCGCGGAGTGATCAACTTT
The DNA here is from genome assembly GCA_001182835.1 of Oropetium thomaeum. Classification (NCBI taxonomy): domain Eukaryota; kingdom Viridiplantae; phylum Streptophyta; class Magnoliopsida; order Poales; family Poaceae; genus Oropetium; species Oropetium thomaeum. The sequence continues at coordinate 1,395,430 of LFJQ01000015.1, read as the reverse complement.
GTTTCGGTGAAAGTGAGGAACGGGCGCGGGCGCGTCTTATTACTTTTGATGAAAAAACAACATCAATGCCGGTTCTAAAAAGAACCGGCACTGATACTACTCTATCAATGCCGGTCCCAGTAAAACCGGCATTGATAGAGGAATATCAATGCCCGTTCCCCAACAGAACCGGCATTGATAGAGAAGTATCAGTGCCGGTTCCAAGTTGGAACCGGCATTGATACTGGTGAATATCAATGCCGGTTTCCAAGAAGAACCGGCATTGATAGAGAAGTATCAGTGCCGGTTCCAAATTGGAACCGGCATTGATATTGGGGAGTATCAGTGCCGGTTACAATTGGGAACCGGCACTGATACTTCTCTATCAATGCCGGTTCTTCTTGGCAACCGGCATTGATATTTGTATCAGTGTCGGTTCTTATTGGAACCGGCATTGATGAGCCTTGAGCTACAGTTCCACGCGAGCGTGGGCGGGAGCCAAAGGGAAGGTTAGCCCACTATGGACCACGACGGACATCGATGCCCTCGTACGCACGCTCGTTGTTGTGGACGGCAGCCTTATCTGCTCAGCGCCTCCACCCGAGTGCCCGCTGCCGCCGCGCCCCCATCCGGCTCCGCCGCCGCCAGCAGGCCCCTCCTCGTCGTTCCTCCGCGCCGCCGTTGCCGCCCCACGTTGCGCGTCGCGCCGCATCTCCTCCGGCGCCTTCTTCGGCCTTGAAGTCGGAGACTTCATCCGTGAGGCCGGATCCGGCGGCCGCGTCGTCCGTCTTCGCACCGGCGCCCCTCACGGGGCCGCTTGGGGCCGCGTCGTCCGTCTCCGCACCGGCGCCAGTGAGGGCGCCACCGCCGGTCCCCGCTCGGGGCCCCCTCACGGACGGCGGCGCCGGTGATTCGCTGCATTGTCCGTCCTCCCCCTTCGTAACTGTGGCCGAGGCACTCCCTGATTTGCCGCCGCACCCGTCGGAGCTGCCGCCGTCGCCTGCCGTCGGCGCGCAACGCACTTCTTCGAGCACCGGCTCTGCACCAGAGCCCAACCCTCCGCCGGCCTCAGTTGCCCACTCCCGGTTCGTATTGATGGACGGCGACGGCGCAGGTGGTAGCCGGAGAGGTAACCGTCGACGCGGTCATGGCCTCTCGTCTCCTCGCTTCCACAACGATGACATTGGAGGGCCTACGCCGGACGACGTGCTTCCCCACCACGGCTACGACTCGTTCTCTGAACCGATGGACGAACCCGTCGGCGCTGCGGAATCCTCTGTAAGTCGTTCCTGCTCCCTCATTGCTTCAAACATATCTGCCAGCACCTCTAATACTTGTAGTAGAGTCATTGATGTGTCCAATATTGCTTCACCGTTCATAGATACGAACCCACAAGGCTAAGTGGACGGTCCAGCATACTCTAATTCTTTGCGAGTTGTGCGTTGAGCAAATACGGACAGGTACCTGTGTGAACGGCACCATGTCTGCCCGTGGCTACAAGATAATCGCCAATAAGTACTACATGGCCACTGGACTTAGACATGACAGGACTCAACTGAGGAACAGAATCGGTCAATTGAAGGGCTTGTACACATTCTGGTGCTGGCTGCAGAAGCAGACAGGTTTGGGACGTGCACCTAACGGGACTGTCATCGCCCCTGATGCCTTCTGGAGGAAACATACGGAGGTACGTCATTTCGTTGTCGTCCGTTGAATCGTTTCCAACTCTGCATCCCGTACAAACATTATGTTGTCGCGCAGGGACGATCGGAATGGAGGAAGCTGCAGCAGGGACCTCCCGTGTACCTACCTCAGCTAGAGGAGATGTTCCATGGTGTAACTGTGGATGGGTCCACCTCACGCATCCCTGGGGAGGAGGACCAGGAAGACGACGATGCACGTGGCGAAGACGAAGAACTGATTGAGTCCGCTCCGAGTCAGACCACAAGCAGCGGGCGCAAGCGATCGAGCGGCCAGAGCACAGCTGCATGGCCACATAAGAAGACAAAGAGCCCAATGGTCGGCCTTATGGAGAAACTTGTTAACAAACTTTCCGCGAGCTCTGCCGCGACTACGTCGGCCATGGAGCAGAACAATACGCATGCATCCTTGAAAAGGTGTAAGGAGCTGCTTAAGGAGTGCGGAGTCGCCGAGGACGATCCATTGTTCTTTCCTGCAACTGTTTTGTTTGAGAATAAGTCGATTAGATTCTGGTTCTGTGACATTGAAACTAACTCCGTCCGGTTGGCATGGCTGAAGCGACGCGCTGAGATGCAGAATCTGTTGTAGTCTATTTCTGCCTTAGGATGTGTGAATTCGTAGGGAACATTGTGTGTGACATGTGAACCCATTGATGATGTTTGGTTTGTGCGTTGTATTGCATATTACATTTGTTGTGCTGCTATTAAGCGTGTTGTCTTGTTGTGTTAACCACGCATGGTTTTGGTATTTGAATTGTTGCTGACGAGTATGTGAGTTTTCGTAGGAGCAGCAAGAGTTGAGTCTGTTTCATGCCGCGACATTGAACGCGGAAGGCAACGCCAGCGAAAGTGATGACGACGAAGATGAAGATGAAGTGTACGCGCGGATACTTTGCGCCACTCAACAAACAAATTACCTCATGTTAGCCACATGTATGGTCGGTACGTATTATTATGAAACTTACATGAACAAGTCCGATCCGAGACAACCGGTACTTAGTGGATTACAATGGGTACAAATAACTCTTGACGATCCGTCAGATTGCTACGACATGTTTAGAATGGAAAGATATTTGTTTGACAACCTTCATACGTTGCTAGTTGAGAGGTACGGCCTTAAGTCGAGTAGCAAAATGTCCAGCGTTGAGGCTTTGGGGATGTTCTTATGGATGGTTGGAGCACCGCAATCGGTACGCCAAGCAAAAAATAGGTTTGTTCGATCAACAGAGACAGTTAGTCGGACATTCACGAAAGTTCTTCATACTATGAATAGGCTTGCTGCAGATATTATTAAGCCTGTGGATCCGCAGTTCAGGACGGTGCATACAAGGTTACAGCAACGTCGGTTCAGTCCTTTGTTTAATGACTGCATAGGCGCGTTGGATGGAACACACATACCTGTGGAAGTCCCAGCAGCGAATGTCGTGCAGCATACGGGTAGACATGGGTACACATCTCAGAATGTGCTGGCCGTTTGTGACTTTGATATGAGATTCACATTTGTTGTTGCCGGCTGGCCGGGGTCGGTACATGACACGAGAGTGTTTAATGATGCAATCAACAAATATGGAGACAAGTTTCCACACCCACCTCCAGGTACAGTCGTTAGTTTTTCTTGGCAAGTACGCATATGTACGTAATCCAACAAATTTGCAATGACCGTTCTTTTAACTATTCTGCAGGAAAGTATTACTTAGTGGATTCAGGGTACCCAAACCGTCCTGGGTATCTGGCACCGTACAAGGGGACGAAGTACCATGTCTCGGGTTTGCAGCCTTATCCGCGACCTAAGGGGGAGAAAGAGGTATTCAACTTCGCGCATTCGTCACTACGAAATGTCATCGAGCGCGCATTTGGAGTGCTGAAGGAGAAGTGGAGGATTTTGTACGACCTACCGAGTTACCCAATGGAGAAGCAAACCAAAATTATATTGGCATGCATAGCATTGCATAATTTTATTAGACAAACTACTGAACATGATAGAGCGTTTGATATGTTTGATAACGATGAGTACTATAGGCCACAAGCAGCCTCATCCTCAGCAGGACGTCGTATGAGTAGCCAACTTGGAGATGAAGAGATAAGTATGAACGCTTTTCGGGATCAACTTGCACGTGCCTTGTTTCGGCGAGCGTAGGTTTCCATATGTAAACAATGTGTTTGTCATGTCTGTTACTTCGTTGTGGAATTGTAACAAAATAATCTTGTACCTGCTTCTCTTAAATTTGTAATCTATTTTCATAAATTATGTCCGTTGATTTTCACACAAAACTCTGTTATTCGTATCATACTTTGGATACAAGTAGTATAATAGTTAGTTAAATATTACATGAAAACTTGTTTCTTTCATCTAATAATGATAGCTTCGTCATGATCACGACGTATGTACGTAGGTTCCTCACTGTCGTCAATGAGGGGGAGGACGATATCCTCTCCGAATGGAGGTAGGTCATCGAATTGATTGTAGTCTTCCTCATCGATAACATCCTCGACACCAACAATATTTCTTTTTCCTTGTAGAACGATATGGCGCTCCCCTTTGTTACAAGGATTTGGATCCTTAACATAGAAGACCTGTGTGACATCTTTGGCAAGCACAAATGGTTGTTCTCTATAGCCGACAAATTTGAAATCGATGATTGTCATACCGTACTTGTCGATCTTTAGTCCATGTGGTAGTACAACCCATTGACAACGAAACAGAGGGACCTTTAATTTTTCTCCGTACTGAAGTTCCCATATCTCGTCTATGAAGCCATAGTAGGTCTCCTTTTTCCCATCACAATCATAGGCATCAATGCGAACACCGCTATTTTGGTTACAGCTTTTGGTGTCTTGCGTCCTTGTGTAAAATGTATAGCCATTAATGTCATACACTTGATATGTATGGATCGTAGTTGACGGCCCGTTAGCTAGCATTTCCAATAGTACCTCATCTGCACTCTTCTCATCGTTGTGAACTATTTCCATCATATGTAATCGCAGCCAAGTGCCGAAATTATCTCTGTGTTCCTTTGCAATCCAGTCCTCTGACTTTTTTGGATTTTTGGTCCGTAGCATTTGTACGTGCTTGTTGACATATGGGCCCACCACTACGGACTGTTGAAGAATGCAAAAATGTGCTTGGATGAATGAAACATAGTCGTTGACGTTGATTGTTTTGTGTCCTCGTGTTCCTTTCCCTTTTAGTCGCCCCTCATGTCTTGATATCGGCAAACCAATTGATTTTAAATCCATATAGTCAATAGCAAACTCAATAACCTCCTCTGTTGCCCAGCCTTGTACCATGGAACCTTCTGGACGACCTCGGTTACGAACATACTTTTTGAGAACCGTCATGAATCTTTCAAACGGATACATCTGATGCAAAAACACAGGACCAAGGTATTTCATCTCATGAACAATGTGCGTGAGAAGATGCGGCATTGAGTCAAAAAAGGAAGGAGGAAAAATAGTCTCGAGGTTGCACATAGTGTTGATCAAATCGTCCTGTAACTTTGTTAGCTTCCTCGGATCAATGACCTTTTGAGAGATTGCATTGAAAAATGAGCAAAGTTTTATTATTGTATCTCGGACCTTGTCTGGTAGAATACCTCTAATTGCAACAGCTAGTAGTTGAACCATCATCATGTGACAATCATGGGACTTCTTGAAGCGGAACTTCAGTGTATTCATGTTCACCAGTCTCTTGACATTGGCAGAGTAACCAGTTGGAACTTTTATCCCATGCAAGCAACCGCATAGGCTCATCTTTTCTTGTTTACTAAGGGTGTAGCAAGCTGTTGGAAGTTTCTTTGACCCATTTTCGAGGACTGTATGATGGAGATCCTTTCTGAGTTTCATATCCTCTAGGTCCAAACGTGCTTTCAGTGTGTCTTTTGTCTTGCCAGGTATGTTAAGCAAGGTACCAACCACTGCCTCACATACGTTCTTCTCCACGTGCATGACATCAATTGCATGACGGACCATTAAGTCTTTCCAATATGGAAGGTTCCAAAATATTGATCTCTTTTTGAACAAACTATCAGGTGGAGCCTTTGTACTTCCTTTTCCCTTTCCAAGGACAACCTTCAGATTTTGTACCATCTTGAATACTTGTTTCCCATCACGAACCTTAGGAGCTTGATGATTCTCGACTGTGCCATCAAAAGCTGTTCTATTTCTTCTATATGGGTGATCTGCACGTAGAAACCTACGATGACTCATGTATACCACTTTCTTACAGTTTTTTAACCATATGCCACCAGTTTCATCCATACACCATATGCACCCATCGTATCCTTTTGTGAGCTGTCCTGATATGCTACCAAGAGCCGGCAAATCTTGGATCGTTACAAAAAGCATAGCATGTAGAGTAAAAATCTCTTTTTTGTACTCATCCCATACTCGTACACCATCGTTCCATAGTACAAGAAGATCATCAACCAATGGTTTTAGATATACATCAATGTCATTACCGACTTGTGTCGGTCCGCTTATCAGCAAAGGCATCATAAGAAACTTACGCTTCATACACAGCCATGATGGAAGATTGTAGATACATAGTGTCACAGGCCAAGTACTATGTGTGTGTCCTGTGTCTCCAAATGGATTCATCCCATCTGTACTCAACCCCAATCTAATATTCCTTAATTCAGCTTTAAAGTTCTTGTATTTGTTGTCAAAGTTCCTCCATTGAATTCCATCAGCCGGGTGTCGAAGCTTTCCATCTTTCTTGCGCCCTTTCTCGTGCCATTGCATCAACTCAGCATTTGCTTTGTTAGCAAATAACCGCTTTAGACGAGGTATTATTGGAAAATACCAAGCAACTTTAGCAGGTGTTCTTTTAGCCCTATTGTTCTCACCCATATCATCTCCATCAATATGTTCACTGTTGGACTTGTAGCGTGATGAACCACAAACACGACATTCCTCCAAATTTGCATCGTCTTTGCGAAATAACATGCAGTCATTCCGACATGCATGTATTTTTTCCATTTCCAGTCCTAATGGACAAACAATCTTCTTAGCTTGATATGTGTTTTGAGGCATAACATTGGTAGGAAGGAAATCCTTCAAAAATTGTAATAATACTTTAAAACTTTTATCGGACCAACTGTTGCTTAGCTTCATTTGCAGCAATGTGAGAACAACATGCAACTTGTTGTATTCTTTCTTGCAACCCAAGTACATGGGTGTCTCATAGTCTTCTTTCATCTTTAAGAGCTTTTGATATTCACTTTCACTAGAGAAATCATCCTCCACATTGCGCAACATTTCATCAAGGTCATCAACATCATTGTGCAACGTTTCATCTAGGACATCAACATCATTGTGCAACGTTTCATCTAGGTCATCAACATCATTTTGCCTCTCTACTGTCACATACTCGCTATCCATGTCTGACCAATATGTAGTAGGATTATTCGCTTGCAAATCCTCCTCAACTTCACCATGTTTAGTCCAACATAAATATCCATACATAAAACCCCTTGTAATCAAGTGTGTACGAATCTCTTCTATATCTGAAAACTTCTTCAAGTTTTTACAATCACGACACGGACAACATATATAATGAATGTCAGACTTGTTTTTTGGCTTCTTGTATGTTGTGGCGGCTTTCAAAAAAGTTTCCAATCCAACGAGGAAGCGTTTAGTAAGAGTGCTACCATCGTACATCCACGATCGATCCATCTGGTACATTAGAATTATTAGAATCATAAAAAAATCAATTATATATATATACATATACATATATATAATTGATCAATTATTCATCGTGGAAATTATATAAGATCGAGCTAAAAGTTGAACAGCAATGTTGAACAGCTATAAGTTGAAATTACAAAGTTGAACAGCTATAGCCTTTGTAGCTTTATTTTATCAGGGCCACGGTGCAAGAGATCGAGCTAAAAGTTGAACAGCAAAAATATACATGAAGGACATATATATATTAATAAAAAATTGGAGGACTACCCATTCAGTCAACTTGAGCAATATCGTGATAAAGCAATCTTCAATTAATGAGCAATCTTAGAGAGTAATATAGATCAATCTTCCAATGTAAGTAACCTTAGAGAGTACAGAGCAAGCACTAAGAGCAGAGAGCTCAATCCACTAACCGTAGAGTTTAAAACCGGGTGCTAAGCTTAGAGAGCAAAAGTCATTGAAATAAGCAGGAAGAGCGCTTCACTAACCGTAGACAGCTTTAGATAGGTTGATTTCTTCCGGATTTTCAATTATCCACCCGCAACAATGTAGCTAGCTCCTGTCCCCGACCAGCAATGACCTCCTCGGTTTGGAGGAGGAAGAAGCACCGTTTATATACTCTGTACATTATCTATACCGGTTCATAACAGAAACCGGTACGGAAGATAAGATATCAGTGCCGGTTCCTTTACGAACCGGTATTGATAATTTGCGGCACTTTCAGTGCCGGTTCTTGTTGTGAACCGGCACTGATATCAGTGCCGGTTCCTTTAAGAACCGGTATTGATACTTTTCGGCACTTTCAGTGCCGGTTCTTGTTGTGAACCGGCACTGATATCCCGTTTTCAGTACCGGTTCTTCAGGCTCAACTATTGATTTGCGGCAGGACCTTTGGAACCGGTATTGAAAATATATTTATACCGGTTTGGAAATATGCGGCATTGATGAAGGGGTATATTTGATGGTTTTTGTAGTAGTGGTTCTTCAGCCCGATGTAGTGGACGAGGAGCTGGTGTTAGCTAGCTAGGGTTCGTGTTCGACAAATTATCAAGCTTAATTATGTACAGTACTTTTTGTTAGCATCTAGGCTAAGTTTAAACTGCTTAATTATGTGGATATCAGGTAGTTTTTGTAAGTTTACTGCAGGCGTTTCATTTCGTGGGTGTCAATTTAATTAACCTATATGGTTCCACATGGGTGTGTGTTCCTAACATCGTGACTAATTTTGTAGGCATGCAAATTATTGGTCCTAATTCTAGTGTTGGTTAATAAACATTACAGAAATAAGTCCCCTAGATACCATTACAATAAAGGGAACGTACGTCTCAGGAATATGTACATGCATGTGCTATTAGTTTTGTTTTAATAAATGTGTCTAGTGTTAAGTACACTGAGGGTCAAAGGTGGTAAGAGGGAGAGCTTTTGTTCTACACACTGGTACTCCAAACAGCAATAAAGAGAGACAATTTCAGTCCATAGTGATGCATGTTCATATTCACTTTCACTATAATTTTGTGTTGTTCGAATACTCCCTACATCCCATAATCTCCTTAATATAGACTATGACTCAATGAACAATGAAACAAAATATTATCATAATTTTTCTCACTAATTAATATATGCTCCATTATTTTGCGTGCATGCAGCTGCATGCAACTAGTAATTTCACTTGGGACGACCAATTCCTTTTGGAATATGAGGAATTTGTTTAGAAATAGGGAACTAATAACTAGTCCAATACTTATACAAGGAAAATTGTGGGACGTTTTGTTTTTTATAAGACTAAGAAGATTATAGGATGGAGGGAGTATTATCGTTCAGCTATATTTTCTAGAGACGAGAAGAAATTTTGCAGGACAGTGTTGGTGCTAAAAAAGTTGATCCAGTTCAAACACATGTTGTTAAACATACTATGAGTATTGATCATCGTCGTGATTATTACTGTTGTTGAGCTGTGCAAGAAAGACAAAGGACTAGAAAAAGGACATCGCCTTGCTTGAACATGGGCGTTCTCAGATTTCCTTTGAGCAGGATGATCGTTTCACCAAGGTCCAAAGGATGCATGTGGCCGTCCTTTAGATATATATGCACCCGACACTTCAAAATGGATGAAAAAAGACCCATGCATGCTTTTAACACAACGTGTCTATTTTTAGTGTGTCTCAAACACATATGGTCCTTGCCACGAACGAGAGGTCCTGAAGAGGGTCCACGCACAGCGTGACCAGGGAGCAAGAGCTCGGAGCCGCTGCAAAGTCCTTTGGTGCCATGGATACCAAGGCGCGGCTCCAGGCGGAGATCGAGCGCAATGGTGGCGCAGGGCCCTCAAGAGGCCGAGGCGCTCCTGGCCGAGCTCATCAGACACTTCGATCTGCGGGGCGGCCTAGCCACGGTGGAGAAACCACGAAAAATGCAATCATGTTGCTGGCTGACACCGTACCGCCGTTGGGAGCAAGCGCTCATTAGATCCAGGGCACCGACGTCAGCTTGTAGTTGCAGGACACACACACCGAGGTCCAAGTCAACCTTGCTTCTAGTTCTAGGAGTGTCAAGGGGTCCGCCTCACCTTCAGCTCCCATTTTTCAGCCCGATCTGCTCCTACAGCTAGCAGGAGCTAGTTTCCGGGTTCGTCGACGTATAGCTGATGCTCATTGCAGAAACCACGAGGACGTGCAGGTGGAACAAGGCCGGCGCGAGGAGGCTTCATAGGTTGTCTCCGCCGGCAAGAGGGGAGCTGCTTTCCTGGCTGCGTCTAAGGACAATTAATGCCGCCGGTGACGTTTGCAACAATGATGATAGCGATGATCCCTGCCATATCTTTCCTACAGTTTTTTTTCTTTTCTTTTTTTGTGATGATGCGGAAAAGCAGCGAGAGATAAGATATTATCTCCATCTGCTCGAACCTTGGCTGAGAAGGATGGATCTTGCATCCGTCAACGGAAACAACGAAGCATCGCCATACGCCGAGATGAGACAAAGACGATGGAGGTGGATAAATCAAACCCCAAGACGAGGAGGAGAAACCTTTTTCGGAACTGGTTAATATGCACATTAAACTTACTATGAGTATTGATCATCGTCGTGATTATTAATGGACTAGGAAAAGGACATCGCCTTGCTTGAATATGGGCGTTCTCAGATTTCCTTTGAGCAGGATGATCGTTTCACCAAGGTCCAAAGGATGCATGTGGCCGCCCTTTAGATATATATGCACCCGACACTTCAAAATGGATGAAAAAAGACCCATGCATGCTTTTAACACAACGTGTCTATTTTTAGTGTGTCTCAAACACACATGGTCCTCGCCAAGAAGGAGAGGTCCTGGAGAGGCTCCACGCACGCGTGACCAGGGAGCGAGAGCTTGGAGCCGCTGCAAAGTCCGTTGGTGCCATGGATGCCAAGGCGTGGCTCCAGGCGGAGATCGAGCACAGTGGTGGTTGTCGCAACCCCGTCCGATAAAATCGTACGGTTGCTCATCCAGGATCATTTGGGAGGGCCGCTTGCCGAAACAAGTGACTTTTCAGTACAATAATTAACAAGGACTCGCATAAATGACTTAGAGATACATTAATTCTGGTTATGTTACAACTGATTTCAGAAATTTTGGAAGTGCGGAAATGTAGTTTTGATAACAAACACGTGGATTTCAGCGGAAGCAAAAATCTAACACTCGGCGCCTCGATCAAACACCCCAGCCCGATGGTGTTTAATCCCCACGGGAGGGAGAAGCGGGGACCCACTCGAAGGTCCACTCCGAGGGCGTCTCCTCTTCCCAACCACCCTGGCTACAGTCAGCACTAATACCTACAAAACAGCAATCAACAAACCGTGAGCGACTGACGCTCAGCAAGTCTTACCCGTCAATAGGCCTTCTAGGGCCGACTCCTAATATGCAGGGAGTATTTGTGGCAGCAAGGTAAGTATTTGCAAAAACAGCACTATTGGTAAATCCTATTTTCAGGTTTTAGCCAAGATTTTAAGAGTTCACTAGCAGTAGTAAAATGTGCTCTTAATACTAAACAAACATGGTTGAAATATAATTTATTGATATCTCAATAACATCGGTTTTCTCACCCTGCAACCCACATTCTCGGCAAGATGTAACACAGTGGACAAGCGGGTACTACTAACCGGGAGGGGCGACGATTATAATCGATGTACATCCTGCAGGAGAAAACCCAAATAACACGACACGTGCGCACTCCACGAGTCGCACGTGGCCACCTTTCGCTGCATCGCGACCATGTCGGCCCGACTGCCATCTCTTCAAGGACATGGTCCTCCAGGCAACGCCCTGCGTCCCTGTACGGCCCCAAGCCTTTCCCACTAACACATACCCAAGAAACAAAAATGCGAATTCATCCACCATAACGGTCCATTCACCCGGAAAAAGAGATGGCTGGTCGTCCAATCACTGCGCAATGAGCTACGTCAGTTTTCTGGGTCCCATATGCCAGTATGCATTCGGTACACAACTCAATACTTACCCATGGGTGCTGACATTCAGTACCATTGTTAACTTAATCATTTCAGCAATATTGCCCAACAATTAATGTCATATTTTGTGCCCATTCTTTAAAGACTACACATGTGACAGTCACCCACCTCCCACAAGATTTTAGCTATCGAATGAGTAGTCTCCATACTACTCATGTGCTACCGATTCCTAATATTAGCAAGGCATGCTAGCGCTTAGCTGACGCTACTGGATTATCCCATAGGAACTCCTACTAAGGCTATGCAACTAGGTGTCAAACAACTCCTTAACGTAATGCACAAACAAGACCTGCAAGCATAGTGACAAAGTAAAACTTTAAATCTTAGGTGTGCACCGGGGCTTGCCTCGGTTCGGGGAGAAGTTAGCACAGTCGATGGCGGGGTCGGCAGCGGGAAAATCCTCCTCAGCCTCAGTGGCCGTCTGCAGCTCGGTTCCTATATGAAGATGCAAGGTAATCTTGTATTAACAGATGAGTGAAGTTGCATGAATTTCTCTCTAACAAACTTTAGTGTGATGCTTCGGTAGACGGGACTAGCTAGACTGGTCGGACGGCAAGGATTACCAGAGGGGCTGACGGTAAGAACGAACGACAACGGAGACCGGTCACCGGAAAAAGAGATGCTGACGCGCCGCTACTTCTGCAATAATGCGGAAGAATAGGGCGGCGGTTAGAGGCGATAACGGCTGATTGAGGGAACCGACGGCAGGGCATGGGTTACCGAGCTCACCTGAGCGCGAGAAAAACTTGCTCTGCTTTCGGCCCTGCGGAGCTCTTCGGCAGAGATGGCGGAAGGTAGAGGAGACGAGAGCAGAGAGACGAGCGCGTAGAAAAGCAAATGAGTGCGCACGAGTGAAACGTTTGGTCTCTGGAAAATATCAGTCTCCGTTCCTTTTGTCTCTCCAGGACGACGCAAGTTGGCGCGGCGGCAGCGTACTGCAGCGCGTGGGCGCCGGGCGTGCGCGTCCCATCACGAAGACTTTCGGCGCGGTGGCAGCGCTGCTGTGTACGGCCAGGCGCTTTTACGGTTAGGAAGATGGCCGGCAGCATTAATGGCGCGGCCGCTCCGAACTCGGGTCCGACGAGTCTGTCCGACCTCGGGGTCGAGCGAGGCGGAGCGAAACGGCTTGTCCGACCTCGGGGTCGAGCGAGGCGGAGTGAAAAACAGCTTGTCCGACCTCGGGGTCGAGCGAGGTGGAGTGAAAACAGCTTGTCCGACCTCGGGTCGAGCGAGGCGGAGTGAAAACAGCTTGTCCGACCTCGGATCGAGCGAGGCGGAGTGAAAACAGCTTGTCCGACCTCGGGTCGAGCGAGGCGGAGTGAAATGTCCGACTTCGGGGTCGAGCGAGGCGGAGCGAAAAGCAGCTTGCGTGCTGACGAAGGATCGGACGAGGCGGAAATATTGTCCGACCCCTGGGGTCAGGGTCGGGCGAATCGCAAAAATCCTCCGACCTCAGGGTCGGAGGTCGGGCGAACCATAAAAATCATCCGACCTCTAGGTCGGAGGTCGGGCGAAACGTAAAAAGTCATCCGACCTCTGGGTCGGAGGTCGGGCGAATTGGACTCACAAAGACGGGGTCGGGAAGGCATGGAAAGGAACAGAGAAGCGGCACCTGGGTGGAGCAGGGACTCGGGCGGCGGCTTGCATGACCCGGGGAGAACAGAGAAAAACTGGGCGGCGCGACGGTGGAGAGCGGGGGTGGTTCCGGCGGCGCTAGCGAGAGTAGGCTCGGCAAGACGGCTACGGCGAGCAGCGACGGCGGCAAAGCAGCCGCACGGCAACAGCGCGACGCAGCAGGGCAAAGGCCGGTCGGGTCAATTCTGCATCGGCAGAGAGGAAAAGAGAAACAAGAAAGAAAACGAAGATTGGATTTCAAATTAGATTTTGAATTTAAGTTCTTTTGATTAGATCCTATGGTTTCATTACTTAGGGTTTTAATATTTTTATTGAACACAATTAAGTCTTTATTGACAAAAGATTTAGCGAGAATTTAGTTCGGGATGTTACAGTGGTGTAGGGCCCTCGAGAGGCCGAGCGCTCCTGCCTGAGCTCGTCAGACACTTCGATCTGCGGGGCGGCTGAGCCACAATGGAGAAACCATGAAAAATGCAATCATGTTGCTGGCTGACACTATACCGCCGTTGGGAGCAAGTGCTCATCAGATCCAGGGCACTAACGCCAGCTTGCAGTTGCAGGACATACACTGAGTTACAAGTCAACCTTGCTTCTAGTTCTAGGAGTGTCAAGTGGTCCGCCTCACCTTCAGCTCCCATTTTTCAGCCCGATCTGCTCCTACAGCTAGCAGGAGCTAGTTTCCCGATTCGTCGACGTATAGCTGATGCCCACTACAGAAACCACAAGGACGTGCAGGCCGAACAAGGCCGACGTGAGGAGGCTGCATAGGTTGTCTCCGCCGGCAAGAGGGGAGCTGCTCTCCTGGCTGCGTCTAAGGACAATTAATGCCGCCAGTGACGTTTGTAACAATGACGATAATGATGATCCCTGCTATATCTTTCCTATAGTTTTTTTTCTTTTATTTTTTTGTGATGATGAGGAGAAGCAGGGAGAGATCGGATATTATCTCTATATGCTCGAACCTTGGCTGAGAAGGATGGATCTTGCATCCATCAACGGAAACAACAAAGCATTGCCATACGCCGAGACGAGACCAAGATGATGGAGGTGGATAAATTAAACCCCAAGAAGATGAGGAGAAACCTTTTTCTGAACTGATTAATGTGCACATTAAACTTACTGTGAGTATTGATTATCGTCGTGATTATTACTGTTGTTGAGCTGTGCGAGAAAGACAAAGGACTAGGAAAAGGACATCGCCTTGCTTGAACATGGGCGTTCTCAGATTTCATTTGAGCAGGATGATCGTTTCACCAAGGTCCAAAGGATGCATGTGGCCTTCCTTTAGATATATATGCCCCCGACACTTCAAAATGGATGAAAAAAGACCCACGCATGCTTTTAACACAACGTGTCTATTTTTAGTGTGTCTCAAACACACATGGTCCTCGCCAAGAATGAGAGGTCCTGGAGAGGCTCCACGCACGGCGTGACCAGGGAGCGAGAGCTCGGAGCCGCTGCAATGTCCGTTGGTGCCATGGATGCCAAGGCGCGGCTCCAAGCGGAGATCGAGCGCAGTGGTGGCGCAGGGCCCTCGAGAGGCCGAGGCGCTCCTGCCCGAGCTCGTCAGACACTTCGATCTGCGGGGCGGCCGAGCCACGGTGGAGAAACCACGAAAAATGCAATCACGTTGCTGGCTGACACCGTACCGCCGTTGGGAGCAAGTGCTCATCAGATCCAGGGCACCGACGCCGGCGTGCAGCTGCAGGACACACACACTGAGGTCCAAGTCAACCTTGCTTCTAGTTCTAGGAGTGTCAAGGGGTCCGCCTCACCTTCAGCTCCCATTTTTCAGCCTGATCTGCTCCGACAGCTAGCAGGAGCTAATTTCCAGGTTCGTCGACATATAGCTGACGCCCACTGCAGAAACCACGAGGATGTGCAGGCAGAACAAGGCCGGCGCGAGGAGGCTTTACAGGTTGTCTCCGATGGCAAGAGGGGAGCTGCTCTCCTGACTGCGTCTAAGGACAATTAATGCCGCCGGTGACGTTTGCAACAATGACGATAGCAATGATCCCTGCTATATCTTTCCTACAGTTTTCTTTTCTTTTCTTTTTTTGCGATGATGAGGGGAAGCAGCGAGAGATCGGATATTATCTCTATTTGCTCGAACCTTGGCGGAGAAGGATGGATCTTGCATCCGTCAACGGAAACAACGAAGCATCGCCATACGCCGAGACGAGCCTAAGACGATGGAGGTGGATAAATTAAACCCCAAGACGAGTAGGAGAAACCTTTTTCGGAACTGGTTAATGTGCACATTTGTGACCTCCTGATAGGGACACAACTGCTCGGATATGATAATGACAATGTTACACACATCAATAAACTAAACGTGAGTGTGTTTAATGTTCATTCAACTTTAACATTTTTTTATGGCTTCTAAAACACACACAAGAAATTCATTCCGGTAGACTACACTACACGCGCCTCGTGATGGAACCTTGTTTTATGTTCACTTCAATGACTCAGCATAACATTGATCTTATTTTAAAAGCCCAAACCATGCATCAATTATGCGTCAGTCTAGTACCAGAAATTAAGGTACAACAATAATTTAGCTTGTAGTAACTTAAGAAGGTGCTAAATAAATTCTATCGTGCATGTTGTTTGCACCTTATGAGTAGTACTGAGTAATGGCACTGCCGAATGGCTGATAAAATTAATCCATCTTGCTTGATTTTTCAAATCCCTCAGGAATTATTACGTCATCTAAATTCTAAACTACGGAGTAACAGGAGAAGGGAAATGAAAACCAGGGGCAGGAAAGCCGTCAGTTGCTCTGGTCTGGACATTCACGCCGTCAAGACAGGGACGCCACCAACCGGTCCACTCGGCCAGAACGGACAAAGGCCCAAAGGGGAAAGAAACGCGTGTGTCTAGTGTGGTTTTTCCACAGTACCCCTACACACACACCACTGAGGACCACATGCAAGCAGTAGGCAGCCGCCACATCACCACTCCATTTCAGCCTGCACAATTCCCCAAACGCCGCCAAACCCTAGCAACACCACCAGCGGAGATCCATCTCACCGCCGGGCAGCTAGCTAGGCTTCGACGAGATGGTCCAGGGTAGAGCCATGCAGGGAGCGTTTGCAGCCTCCCGCATTCGCCGCGGTGGCCCTCGTGCTCCAGGACCGTGAGCGGCGGCTCGCGGAGGCGGAAGCCGAGATCCGGGCGACGCACGACGTCCTGGAGCGGCTCCATGGCGAGATCAGGGAGCAGGAGCTCGGAGCCGCCGCCGAGTCCGTGATCCGCCGAGCAGCCGCCGCGGATGCTGAGACGCGGCTCCAGGCGGAGATTGAGCACTGGAGGCGCAGGGCCCTCGAGGCTGAGGCGCTCCTGGCGGAGCTCGTCAAGCAGTTCGCCGTGGTGGCCCGACAGGAGGTGCCGGGCCACGGTGGAGAGGCCACGACTAACGCAATCAAGCTGCCGGCTGACAATGGCGCAGGGAGCAGCACGGCAAATGCTCAGATCAAGGGCATCTACGCAGGCTTGCATTTGCAGGACACGCACGCTGAGGTCCAAGTCAACAGTATTGCTTCTAGTCTTAGCAGTATCAAAGGGTTTGCCTCACCTTCTGCTCCCATCTTTCAGCCCGATCTGCTCGTGCAGCAGGTTTCAGGGTTCGTCGACGTAGCTGACCCCCACTGCAGTAACCACAAGGACGTGCAGGGGCATCAAGGCTGGTGCGAGGAGGATGTAGAGGTCTCTCCGCCGGCAAGAAGGAGCTGCTCCTGGCTGCGTCTAAGGACAATGCCGCCGCCGCCGGTGGTGACGTTCGCAATGACAAAAGCGAGGTTCCCTGCTTTTTCTTTCCTGCAGATGAGGAGAAGCAGCGAGAGATCAGGTATTATCTCTATTTGCTCGAACCTTGGGTTAAAAGGATGAATCTTGTATCCAACAACAGAAAGAACGAAGCATCGCCGTCATGCGCCGGGACGATCCTACAGACCATGGAGGTGGATAAACCCCTAGAGAAGGAAGCAAGCTTTTTTGGCATCGGATGATGCAAAGATTTGTGACCTCCTCTACGGAGATTTAGATAAGATCCTTCTTCGTCCAGAGGCACCACTAGAGTGATTAACTCATGCAGGTATAGTAGTAATGCCATATGATCATCAAGTAACCGTAGAAAGCCAATTTAACATATACAATTCTTTCAATTGTAGTAGTACAATATAATTTTTGTTTACCTCTGTTCACGCTACTAAATTATTGCATTGGTCTATATTTGCTCATATAATTCATATACTCTCTCCGTCCCATATTACTTATCTTTCTAAACTGTACCATTTGTTCCAAATTACTTGTCTTTCTCGCTTCTTGATACAACTTTTTCTCTTCCCAATACTTCTTTATCTCTATCTCTCTCCTTCCTAGTTTTCCGTGCATCTACTTTATTCCTCTTTCCTTAATCTCTGTGCACAGAGCTAAAACTGCATCTAATTTGGGACGGAGGGAGTAGTAGATTTCAATCATTTGATTCCAAATCATATGAATACCCAGCTACTAATATTTATATATGCAACACCAAATCATACAACGAAGTGTAAACAGAATTATGTTGAAAATAATTATTTTACTGTCATTTGAAAATCAAATGTCTGTCTTTGCCTCTATGCATAATTACAATGCATAAATATAATCCTATGCTTATTGCAAATCTGTAGTTTTAGTTAGATATTTTATTATTAAATAAAAGGCGTTGTTGAAAGATTTGAACCTGGTTAGGAGCATCCAGCGATGTGAGGTCTTTTACAGTTGTATTTAGAGTTCACAGTGGCAAAAAGGGCACATTGAACTAATTTTACTGATCCATAGTGTAACTTTTGCTAAGTTCATATATGTGTGTACATTTTGCAAGGATCCCCTGAATAGTCTCAGCAAATGTCATATTGTTTTGTTTTATTGACATTTGTTAATCAGAAAAAAAAATGAAAAACTTTCTGCATCAATATCTTTATTTCTACTTATGCATCTACACAATTGCCATGGTAGGGTAAAATAATGCCATATGGTCATCAAGTAACATTAAAAAGGCAAATTTATCATATTACCATGCATATATATGGTTTCGATTGCAGTGCACTATAATTTTTGTTTACCAGTTCATGCTACTAAAATTTTTGCATCGTGTCTATATTGGCTTATTTAGTTCATATACTTGATTTCAATCATTTGATTCTAAATCATATGAGTAGCGGGCAAATAAATATTTATTCAACACCAAACTATACAATAAAGTGTAAAACAGATTTATGTTGAAATAATTATTTTCCTTTCTTTTGATGATGAAATGTCTTTTGTTACCTCAATGCATAATTATAATGCATATATAATATGTAATTTATTTAGTGATTTTCATTATTAAATACACCAAGAGAGGCCCCTAGGGTGTAATTATATTAAGGTGCAGCACACAAGATTTGAGCCCTGGTCAGGAGCATACCAGTCTGTGAACACTTTATTTGTTTTACATAGAGTAGTTCAAAGTGGGAACACTAAACTATATAAATTCATTGCACCAAAGGGAACAATAAACAAATATTTCTCAGTCCATAGAATATATAAAATTTTGGTAAGTTTCTAGCTAAACATGTGGACATTCTGCAATGATCCCCTGAATAGTCTCATCAAAATTTCATATTGCATAGTTTTATTGACATCATTATTTCTACTTAATTATGAATCTATCACCTAGGAATGATGAGATCTTTGGCACACATAATCACCATATATGCAGTAATTAAGGGTCACTTATTCCTATTTTCAATGTTGTAAAGAACTTGACCAAACTCGAGCTAAAGAAGCAATCGCTGAGCAAACAAATGTACAAATCCGTCCTACTTTCCTTTTTTTTTTCTGCTAGGAATATCATCCAGTGCGTATGCTAATAAAGAGATGATGTCCAGTAATGCAATGTTTTGCTGCACACTTATTGCTTGTATGGCCTTTTGTGGAAACTTTCATCTATAGCATTTAAAAAGGATTTATTCTTGATTCGGAGTACATGTTTTTTACATTAAGAATTTCAACCTATCTATAACTTTTATTTCTCTGATGTCTGAAAATTCTGGAGTCCTAAATACACTAACAATACTATTTTTATTATCTTTGTTTTAATTCAGGGTCGTTGGGCAGGTGCAAATTTGTTTGGATGACAATTGTCTTGGAAACTTTAATAGCGAAAGGTGAAGCGCACCAATAAGGAGAAGGCTCTCTTTTGCTTTACTTTATGAGTTCGATAAACTTATGAAACAAATATTGGAAAAGTGTTACTAGCTCTGCTTTATGTATTTGTATTCATAATTGATGTCTGCTTCAACAAAGTGTCGATGATGTTGCAGAAGATATGTTGCAACAAATACATATGTGATTTCGTTGCATTGCACAGGATTCCTGAGTATGAAAGGGTGATTAAACAAGAAAAAACAATATTTCAACATGGACTATTAATCGGGTTTTCTTTCATTATAGAGAAAAATCTTGATTGGATTTGGGTTTTGCCCATACTAAATTTTGAACATTTCAT
Source organism: Oropetium thomaeum (assembly GCA_001182835.1). Classification (NCBI taxonomy): domain Eukaryota; kingdom Viridiplantae; phylum Streptophyta; class Magnoliopsida; order Poales; family Poaceae; genus Oropetium; species Oropetium thomaeum. The sequence continues at coordinate 1,375,396 of LFJQ01000015.1, read as the reverse complement.
TTTATACATTTAAAAATGTACTTCTTTATGTTCTCAAGAACATTTCCAGTAATAATTCAAAATTTTATTTCATCTTAATAAACTACAATTTTTAAACTTTCTCTTATGTGGATTGTTTTAGATGTAGCTAAAGGTCCAATATTTGTTCTATCATAATATTTCTTGAGATGAATGTTTTCTTATCATCTGGTGTATAATATATGAAGTTTTTGTCCAATATTCCTTTTGCATGATTTTTTTTTTATCATCAGGTGTGTATTTTATATGAGGTCATGTCCAATATTTCTTCTAGCATAGATGGCTGGCTCTACTCGATACAATTTCACCCTTCAATTTGTCCACCAAATAGAGCACTAGTTTTCTGTATCACGTCAATGTGGTTTCTCTAACAATATAAGTAAAAGGCCACACGAGCTATGACTAGCGTGTATCATATAGTAAAGTATATCAAGTGTTCAGTAAAAACTACTAAAAGCGTGTATTATATAGTAGGAGTATATCTAGAGCATGCCACTGATCTATCTCGGCGCTCTTTGCTCGGAAGTTGTCAGGTGGTTTGGATTTTAATAGTATAGTTAGATTTTCGTAGATCCATTTTTTTCATCAGGTTTTTAATCATTGTCACTATGTTTTTTTTTCCTGCAAGAGGATATAATCCTATTCTAAACTCCAAATTTCGACACTACATTTTCTTGTTTTTTCAAGCACCTTAGCTTGGAGGTGAAATGTGCTCCGGAAACATTTTTCCTTTACCTCTACTGTGATTGTTTATATATGCCACAGACACTTCATGACGGTCTTAATCGTATGAGTGACGCTCCAATGGGACTGCATCCAGTGGCGAAGCTAGCATGGAAATTATGGTGGTGCCATTCTTCTAAATATAAATATATTTGCTGATTTATATGGTCAAAATTAGGCAGTTACAACATAATTTTTTTTTTAACCTGGTGCCGGTCCACCACCCAAAGACTGCCTAGCGTCGCCAGTGACTGCATCATTGGATGAACCGTATGTCCGCTATTATCAGTTTAATTTTGGATGGCTCTAATGCAAAATGAGTTGGCCCCGTGCCAAGAAATCGGTGCTTCCAGCTAGTATCAGCAAGACCCCATAATGATAGAAAGGCTCTCTGACATCAACAACGTTCGATATTGAGAGATTTGATTACTATCAAGCTACGTGTAGAGCAACAGCTGAAGTGTACACATGCCAGCTCCCTATAATCCCGATAGGCCTCTTTGTGAGATAGTGCTAGCTTTATAATTATAGAGAAGATTTAAAGAAGATTAGTCACTGTTTAATTTTGGATGCCTCTGGCAAATCGTAATAAACATACGAAATTTACTTCAAGGATGATGAATCTCGTCCAGTGTTTTAATCTGAGCGTGTATCCGTGTCCAGTTGATATGAACATAGCATGAAAGTTTAAAATTCTTTGTACTACGGTCATGGTCATTAACATAAAATGCCATTCAGTAATTGATCCCTGCAGGAAAGAAGGAAAATGAACCTTGATACGTCATCTCAATAACTTCCATGACAAGGAAAGTGAAAACCAGGGGCAGGAAAGAAGGAGATTTCAGTTACTCTGGACGTTCAAGCTAGCGTGGAGGAAGGGGACGCCACCAAACGGGCCCACCTTGGCAGAGCAGACAACACCGAAAGTGGAAAGAAACGCGCGCGTCTCGTGTCCAGTCCCGACTCCCTACGCACTCCATCAGACCCGCGAGCCGCCACTCCATTCCAGCCTGCACCATTCCCCAAGCGCCGCCGCCAATCCCTAGAAACACCACCAGAGATCGATCTCACCGCGCGCCGGCCGGAGACCGGCCGGACGGTACCAGCTATCACCGCCCAGCTATCCGCGTAGCTAGCTAGGCTTCGAAGATCGTCGTCCAGGCATGCAGGGAGCGTTCGTAGGCTCCAGGTCCGGATCCCGCGGCCGTGACCGTGACCTCCCCCGTGGTCCCCGCGGTCGTGGCTTCCCGGCGCTGATGCGCCAGCGTTACGAGGCTAGAGCTTTGCAGTTGCAGCAGCAGGCAGCTCCGGCCGGCGTCGTTGCCCGCGGCTCCGGATCCAGCAGCCACCCAGCCTCCGACGGCCGTGGCAGGGCTACGCCGCCACCGCAGCCACCAGCAGCCCCTGTTCTCCCCGGCGAAAGGCCCCGCGGTCGTGGCCTCCCGTCGCTCATCCGCGAGTACGAACAGCCGGCCAGAGCTTCGCAGCCGCAGGCAGCTCCTGTCGTAGCGCATCACGGCTCCGAATCCGGCGGCCGTGGCCTCCCGCTGCCTGCGCTCATGCACGGGCGCGAACAGCAGGGAACAGCTTTGCAGCTGCAGGCAGCTCCTGTCGTAGCCCATCACGGCTCCGGATCCGGCGGCCGTGGCCTCCCGCCGCCGGCGATCATACGCGGGCGCAAACAGCAGGCCAGAGCTTTGCAGCCAAAGCAGGCAGCTCCAGCCGTAGTTGCCAGTCACGGCGGCTCCGAATCCGGCGCCCAACCTGCAGTCTCCGACGGCCAGCCGGACATGGCTACGCCTATGCAGGGAAGAACTTTGGCAGCCTACGGCCCGGACGGCTTCCCGCGGCTATTGGGTCTGGGCGTCCCGCCGCCGACCCCCGTGCTTCCCGGCGAAGGCCCCCACGGCGTCCGCCGCGGCCCCGCCCCCGGCGCCCGCGCCGGCATCCGTGACCGCACGCTGAACCCGAACCTCGCGGGCCTGTCCGTGTGGGACCTGATGGACTACCTCGGCCGGCACCGGAACAGCAGGTACGCACTGGCGGAGGTGTCGCTCGTGCTCCACGAGCGCGAGCGCCAGCTCAGGGAGGCGGACGCAGTCGCAAGCAGCCTCCGCGAAGAGATCAGAGCGCATGAGACGAGGGCCGCCGAGGTTCGGGCGGTCACCGCAATGCGCCGCGCCGTGGACGAAGAGATCGAGAAGCTGGAATGCAGGCCTGCCGCCGAAGCTGCTGCTGCTAACGCCGCGCGCGAGCGTGGCAGTAGTCCGGCGGCCGGCAGCAGCAGCTTGGTGACGCAAGCCAGCAGCAAGGCCAGCAGCAGCCGCAGAGACGAGCGCAACCCCACTGCAGCCACCCCTACCGAGCTGCAGGCGGCCGCTGATCTTGCCGGCGCACCGGGATCCAGCATCTCTGAGTACGGGGAGTGTCGTCTCTCGGAGCAAGACTTCGCCCTGTACAGCCCAAACAGCCCTGTGAATGTGAGGACTGACGAGGACGAGGACTACGACTCGTCGCCATCTCCTTATGTTGATCAGTTCATTTTCTTGCCCAGAAGCCAGCAGGACACTAACAGTGCCCAGGCGGCGGCGGAGGACGACGGCTGTGACGACGTTAGTATGGTCGATTCAGAGGAAACAGTTGATGATGTCTTAGAGGGTGTACAGCCGCTGTGTACCATACGTCCGACCCCGAAATGTTCTTCACTGGATGCAAGGGCGGCTGAGCAAGATGTGGGTCATCGTGAATAGTGTTGATAAGGATACTGAGGATCATACTAATGATGATATGTACATTCCGGATGCAGGAGCCGAACATGGTGGTGTGGACAGCATGAATCTTGAGGATGACGATGTTGATATGGACGTTCCGGATGCAAGAGCTGAACATGGTGGTGAGGGTAGCATGAATCTTGAGGACGATGACATGGATATTCCGGATGCAACGGCTGAACATGGTGGTGTGGGTACCATGAACCTTGATGAGGACACTACTGATTATATGGTGCTGTCCAGGGAGAAGGGGCCGAACACGAGGGTTCTGCAAATTGAGTGGGGAGGAAAAGGCGGTGATGTGCTGGAGAAGCAGGGAGGCCAAGATATCCCCGCAGGCCAATCTGCTGTATCCATAAACGCTGCCAGCTCGCAGCAGGGAAATGCACCTCCAGGCAGTAGTGACCTTGCAAATAATTCCTTGCTGCCAAGTGATGCCCCAGAAGCAGCAAGAGGTGATCAGATCAGTGTTTGGGAACCAAACAAGGATGGAATGTTTTACAAGATGGTTGCTGAAGCTATTGAGGAGAAGGACAAGAATAAGCAAGCTTCTGAGAATGTAGCCACTACTTCCTCTACTACGCCACCAACAAACTAGGAGTGCTGGTTGTACTACCCTCAGTCAGGTGGCTCTTCTTCGCGTTCAGCTAACATGCATGGTGGATCTTGATCCGGAGGCGTCACAAGAGTGATGAATGAATTTATGTATGTTCATGCGCTATGTACATGGTCACTACCAAGTCTAACGGAAAATTTCACGGTATATATTGCCAGTTTAAACTATTTGCTATTTGGTTTTTTTTGCGTACCGACACACCCTACTATATATATAATTGCATGTCATGTGCATTGGCCGTGTACTTTGCTATATGTATTAGATTACAGTCATATTTATATGCTCGAAATTACATGTCTAAAGATTCTTATAGTATCTTTTCCTTTGCCTTTGAATATGATCAGTATGATATTTTATTAAAAAAAAATCATAACCATGAATCCTTACAAAAAATGTGTAGCTTTTATGCAGAGTTTATAGACTGGGGAAAGATTTTATGAATGACTATTGCTAAATTTCCACCAGTGATCGCAGTAGAAAATAAATGTTTTTTTAAAAAATTTTGTGTGGAACTTGACACAAATAAGCAGGTAAACAACTCATAATGTCGAGTCAATGAGATGAACTTTTTTATTTTGCCAAGGACACTGGAATAGATTCACAAGGGACCCCTAGGTTTAATTATGTCGATTATGAGGTCCAGTGTGATGCAGTATCTCATACATACTTGCATGACTTGTTGTGAAACCATTAGTAAGCAGCATTTTAGCAAGGCTAATCTCCATTATTAAGATGCATGAATGTTGTTTCTGATGGAATTTGAATGGTTCAAGGTCACCTCTTTCAATCATGAGAAATAAATATAGAAGTATCCTCACACAGTATAGACAGAGACCATAAAATTTTATCTAGAGCGATGGAGTACCTTCAAATTCTGGAGCTATATCAAGGCCTAGAATTTGGTTCCAAATTTTTTGAACCCTCTTTTAATATTCAATCACCTCTCATCTGAAAAGAGTAATTCTATTATATTCATTAGGTGACTTTGTTCTAAGCCTTCACAAATACGTGCATTTTATTTTAATTCCATATACAGGCATACAGGAAACACCTACTAGCATGTTCCATTGAAACAGAATTCACATCTATTTGACCTATACTCTTGTTTTCTTATTGTGGATGCTTTTGCAATATATGTGTCTAATATAGAGAATTACTTTGGGCAGACAAGAACTGATAGTATTTGTTTACTTTGTCTACTTTTAATAGGGACCCTGAAGCTGGAGGAAGTGTGTGTTGCAGTACCCTTTAATCGTTCTGGAGCCCAAAATTAAATAGCGATGGTGCATTGCACAGTGTGGAGACTATTTGGGGCTTTAATTTATTTATCCTATATAAGACATTGACATTGCAGTAACATTACAAGTGCTGTTCTCTGCTTTTAAGTATTTAACTAGTACTTTGGTTGTGTTCTGTAATGAATGTACATATACCCCGCAGACAATATATATGCCATTCCGCCATTTCAGATGGATCTGTCTGGAGTTTCTGAGTCATGAAAAATGACACATGGATAATAATATCCTGGTCGTGGTCAGAAGGCAAAGCAGGATGCCATCTGAGTTTGCCTCATGTATTAACCTTTATCCTTTAATTTTACAGGTACAAAAACTGTTAGACTAGTAGATTGGTTTTATCTTTCCTTGTTGCATGCCGTGCATGGCATTGGGCTCGAGGCCCATGCGGTCTTTGTACGTTGGCTTGTCACAGCGTTCTACCGACGTGACTCCCCTATTTATGTACTTGATCATCGGCTAATACATGCATCGATCTATTAACCTCCTCTCACATGGCATCACAGGATCCTAGGATCTTTCGCTTCCGCAACCATCCCTAACCCTACCCTCCTGCCGCCGGCGTTCCTCGCTGTCGCGTGCCCTCATCTCTCCCCATGGCGGACCACGCTACTGAAGCTGATCGCCTTCGTGTCGAGGCTGAGGCCAAAGCTGCACGTCTTCGTGCTGAAGTCACGCGCCTGCAAGCCGAGGCCGACAAGGCCAAAGCCGATCAACTCAAGGCCGAGAACGAGCTGCTCCAGGCCGAGCGTGACCGGCTCGACGGCCAACGTGCGACCCTCCATGCGCAAGCTGTCGCTGTCCCCAACATCAAGGCGATGGTCCCTCTCACTTTAGACCTCGCCTCCACCTTCTACTCGAGTTGGCGGAGTCTCTTCCTCAACACCGTCGAGAAGTACGACCTTTCGGATCTCATCCTCACCGACCTCGACTTCTCCAACGACTCCCATTGGCGCCGGATGGACTACACAGTCAAATCTTGGCTGTTCGGCACCATGTCCCCTGACCTCTATGAGACGGTGCACAACTCGGCGCCCACCTCTCGGGCCGTCTGGCTCGCCATCGAGCGCCAGTTCATCGGCAACAAGGAGACTCGGGTTCTCCTCCTCGACACCCAGATGCGCAACTTCATCCAAGGTGATTTGTCCATTGCCGATTATTTGCGCAAACTCAAGAGTGTCGCGGATGCCCTCGCCGATCTCGGCGAGCCGGTCCCGGACCGTACACTCGTCCTGCAGGCTCTTCGAGGGCTCAATGCAAAGTTCGCCCACATGGTGGCCCTCATCAAGCGGCAGAACCCGTTCCCCAAGATCGCCGACCTTCGCACCGACCTCGAGCTCGAAGAGATGTCTCTCCCCGACGCGCCGGGCATTGTGCCCCCTGCGTCAGTGTTTACGACGACCACGCAGCAGGCACCGAGTCCCCCGGGCAGTCCCCACGTCCACGGCTACGGTCCTCCTCCGACCACCAACACCGGCGGCGCGCAGAACTCCGGCTCCGGTGGCAACGGCGGCCGCAACAGAAATCGCCGTCGGAACAACCAGAATCAGCAGCAGCAGCAGCAGCCACGTCCTCCAACCAGCGGAACATGGCGGCCCACCTACGATCCGTTTTCGGGCTCCTTCACCATCTGGCCTGGTCAGGTAGTGCCGCGGCCCGGTCACGGTCTGCTGGGCTCCCGTCCTCCGTCACCCGCTGGGCCAACGCCTCATGGGCCGCCACCAGCCTTCACTGGAGGTTCGGTGGGTGGCCTTCCCGCTGCTGGGCTGCAGCCTCTGTCCGGCTCTCCAGTGCAGCTGTTCGGTGGCCAAGCACCGCAAGCCCTGTACGGGATGCCATCACCAGCTCCACATGCGCTGTACGGCACACAGCAACAGTGGGCCCCGCCTCAGCCTGCTGTCACGTGGGACCCAAATGCACTGGCTGCATCGTTCCAAACGATGCAGTTGACTCCGCCGCCGACTACTGAGTGGTATATGGACTCTGGTGCAGGCTCGCATATGGCCTCCCATCCCGGTATACTCGTCTCTCCCCACCCTCCCTCTTATTCTACTCCCTCCCACATTATTGTCGGTAACGGCTCCTTACTCCCCGTTACCTCTGTGGGCTCTGTCTCGTTTCCCTCTACTCGGGACTCCCTTCATTTGCATAATATTCTTATTTCTCCTGAGATTATTAAGAATCTTATTTCTGTTCGTCAGTTTACTACTGATAATCATTGTTTCATTGAATTTGACCCTTTTGGCCTCTCTATTAAGGATCTCACAACGAAGAACGTGATCGTCAGATGCAATAGCTCCGGGCAGCTCTACTCCTTCTCTCCGTTGGCACTGCAGCCTCACGCCTTGCTCGCCACCACTCCCTCTGTTCTCTGGCACCGTCGTCTCGGCCACCTTAGTCAGGAGTCTTTAGCGCAGTTAGCTTCATCTCTATCTTTTTCTTGTAATAAAAGTGATCTTAATAGTTTGTGTCATGCGTGTCAACTTGGGTGACATGTTCGTCTTCCCTTTCACAAGTCCACCTCTCGTGCTGTCAAGACTTTTGATCTTTTACATTGTGACCTTTGGACATCCCCTGTTGTTAGTGTTTCCGGTTACAAATATTATCTTGTTATTCTTGATGACTGCTCGCATTATTTGTGGACTTTTCCTCTTCGCCTTAAGTCTGGCACGTTTACCACTCTATCTCACTTTTTCTCCTTTGTAGCTACACAATTCGGCACCTCCATTAAAAGCATCCAATGTGACAACGGTCGTGAGTTTGACAACTCCACCTCCCGGTTGTTTTTCCTCACCCACGGTGTCACCATCCGAATGTCCTGCCCTCACACTTCTCCACAAAATGGTAAAGCCGAACGTGTCATTCGCTCCACTAATAATATCATGCGCTCGCTTATGTTTCAGGCCAGTCTCCCTGCCACTTATTGGGTTGAAGCACTGCACAGCGCCACCTACCTCTTTAACCGGTCGCCAACCAAGACACTAAACCGCTCCACTCCCCATGAGGCGCTGTACGGCACCCCGCCGACCTATGAGCATTTACGTGTTTTTGGTTGCATGTGCTACCCCAATCTCACTGCCACCGCTGCCCACAAACTCGCCCCTCGCTCCACTCTTTGTGTTTTTATGGGCTACCCTTCTGACCATAAGGGTTACCGGTGTCTGGATCTCGCCACAAACTGTATTATCATCTCACGTCATGTTACGTTTGATGAATCTTCCTTCCCTTTTGCTGAACTTCCCGCCCCTCTCCATTCATCCAACTTAGATTTTCTAACTGACTTTGATTTTTTTCCTAGTCCGGTTGGTGCTAAGTTTGTTACAGGTGCTCCATCTCCGCGCCCTGCTGCCCCTGACGCGCGTCAGGCTGTTGCCAGCAGGGGCCCTGCACCGTCGCTGGATTCCCCAGCAAGTGGGCCACCTTCTGGCGTCCATCGCGCCCACTTGCCTATAGCTGGGGCAACCACTGCGGCCGGTCCGCGCCCTGGGCCGCCACCCGGCTTCGGCCCACAAGCATCTGCGGCCGGATTGCACCCTGGGCCGCTTGGGGCGACCACCGCGGCTGGTCAGCGCCCTGGGCCACCACCCTACGTCGGCCCCCACGCCTCCGCACCGGGTTGCATCCTGGGCCACTTCCCGGATTCGGCCCGCAAGCTGCTGGGGTCTCTTCGACCAGCGTCGCCAGTGCTGGGCCTTCCTCGCCTGCTGGCAGCGGCGGCTCACTGCCTGGGTCTCCTGCTCGGAGCGTTGGTCCCTCTCCAGAATCGGTTTCCTCTACGCCCCGTACTGCCTCCAGCGTGGATCCTGCCTCGCGTGCGCCACCTCTTCCGCGTGCAGCGATCCCCATCACCCCGGTGGACAATGAGCACACTATGCGGACCAGAGGCAAAGCTGGTTTTCGTCAGCCCGTACAATGCCTCAACCTGCAAGCTACGACACTCTCGCCCATCCCCAAGACGTATCGCAGTGCCCTCGCCGATGCAAATTGGCGCGATGCAATGATTGAGGAGTTCACGGCTCTGCAGGCCAATCAGACATGGGAACTAGTTCCTCGTCCTACAGGCGCAAATGTCGTGACTGGTAAGTGGATTTACCGTCACAAATTTGACTCTTCCGGTGCTCTGGACAGATACAAGGCCCGTTGGGTTCTTCGTGGTTTCACCCAGCAACCCGGCATTGACTTTGGTGAGACATTCAGCCCCGTGGTGAAGCCGGCAACCATTCATACTGTTCTCTCAGTGGCTCTCTCTCATGATTGGCCGATCCATCAGCTTGATGTCAAGAACGCGTTTCTTCATGGCACTCTGACAGAGACAGTCTATTGTGAGCAACCGTCAGGCTTCGTTGATTCGGCTCTTCCGAATCATGTTTGTCGTCTCAACAAATCCCTCTATGGTTTGAAGCAAGCCCCCCGTGCTTGGTACAGTCGCTTTGCATCTCATCTTGTGTCTCTTGGGTTCGTCGGTGCCCGGTCGGACACCTCGCTGTTTGTTTATCGCCATGGCTCAGACACTGCATATCTGCTCTTATATGTTGATGATATCGTCCTCACTGCTTCATCTGCTCAGTTACTCCGTCGCATTATTACCGCTCTCACTGCTGAATTTTCTATGAAAGATTTGGGCAGTCTGCATCATTTTCTTGGCATGGCAGTTACTCGTCAGAATGGTGGTCTTTTCCTCTCTCAGCGGCAGTATATGTTGCATATTCTTGAGCGCGCTGGCATGGCTGATTGCAAACCATGTTCCACTCCGGTTGACACATGTGCCAAATTGTCTGCTGATGGCCCTCCTGTTCAGGATGCTACTCACTACAGAGGTCTTGCTGGTGCTCTGCAGTACCTTACCTTCACTCGCCCGGATATTGCCTATGCTGTTCAGCAAGTCTGTCTCTTCATGCATGACCCTCGCGAGCCTCACCTCGCCTTGGTCAAACGGATTCTTCGCTACATCCGAGGTACTCTGGACTATGGACTACAACTGTATCGCTCCTCAGTTGGTGCTTTAGTTGCTTATTCCGATGCTGACTGGGCTGGCTACGGTGTGTTTCTTGGCGACAACCTTGTCTTCTGGTCCTCAAAGCGGCAACACACAGTTTCCTGCTCCAGCGCTGAAGCTGAATATCGTGCCGTTGCTAATACAGTCGCCGAGACAGTCTGGCTATGTCAGTTACTTGAGCTTCACTCTCCGCTACAGCGCGCCACCTTGGTTTATTGCGATAATGTGAGTGCTATGTACCTCTCGACGAACCTAGTACAACATCAACGTACTAAGCACATCGAGATTGATCTTCACTTCGTCCCCGACAAGGTTGCCGCCGGTGCTGTGCGTGTCCTACATGTCCCCACTACCTCTCAGTATGCTGACATCTTCACCAAGGGTCTTCCATCTACGGTCTTCACCGAGTTTCGTTCCAGTCTGAACGTCCTCCCTAGTGGCTAGTATTCGGACGTTCGGACTGCGGGGGGATGTTAGACTAGTAGATTGGTTTTATCTTTCCTTGTTGCATGCCGTGCATGGCATTAGGCTCGAGGCCCATGCGGTCTTTGTACGTGGGCTTGTCACAGCGTTCTACCGACGTGACTCCCCTATTTATGTACTTGATCATCGGCGAATACATGCATCGATCTATTAACCTCCTCTCACAAAAACTACCCTTCTGGTTGTTGTTATTGTCGACGTTCGTTACCGTCGACTAGTAAATTTATCGTGGGGAGTGTGTTTTAAGGCTTCGATGGTTCGCGAGAGGACACAAGGATTTATACTGGTTCGGGCAACGTTGCCCTACGTCCAGTCTTCGTGCTGCTTGTATTACTCGCGACAGAGGTTACAATGGGGGGGGAGGTTACAAGCGGAGGAGAAAGCGAGAGTGCTTCCTGCCTCTAAGGGTGCTCGTAAGTGTTGTTCGTGTGCTTGTGCGTAGAGAGCTTATCGGTCTTGAAGGCTTGTTCTTCTCCTTTGATCTCTCTCCCCTTTTATACGGTGGCGTGAGGGGGGCCGATCCTGTGCGGCTGACAGCAGCCGTACTCCGATTAGGCCCGGGCCGTAATGGCGACGCCTTTTGGTGCTGTCGCGCCGTTCCTGTTCGACGGAGTGGTATTGTGCTATCGTTCGGCGGGGTTCCATCCGTATGGAGGAGAAGTCACTGTAGGAGCCAGCTCGATGACGTCGTGGTGATGGCCGTCGCTCCGGGACGTCTTATTGCACAGGACGGTGAGTCTCTGACAGGGGGCTGTTGGAGTGACGCCCATCCCGTGGTCGGTGCACGTCGTGCGCATTTACTCTTCCGGGAGCGGTCATCGCCACTGTCCGATCGGGAGTTGGAGCTTGAGGTATTAATGGCTCAACTGTCCCCGGACACCCGTCTCGTCCGGGGTGGTTGGATCGCCCAGTCTCGTCCGACCCCGGAGGTCGGGCGAGGCGGAACTCTCGTCCGACCCCGGAGGTCGGGCGAGGCGGAACTTTCGTCCGACCTCTCGAGGTCGGAGCCGGGCTGGGGGAACCCTCGTCCGACCCCTCGAGGTCGGGGTCGGGCGAGGCGGAACTTTTGTCCGACCTCAGGGGTCGGGCACCCCCGTCCGAGTCTCGAACGTCGGGGTCGGGAGAGACGGAGTAACCTCCCTCGTTCTCGGGCCCGGGTCTATCAAAGCGGAGGTGGTTTGGCTATTCTTCGTGGCTTAGCCTTCCGGGCTAATACGATTAATTAGCCCAGGTACCAAACTTCCACAGTAGCCCCCGAGCCTGAGAAGGAGTGAATAATCTCGTTCTCAGGCTCCCGAATTGTGATGTTCTGCGATCCCGCGCGGATCTCTTTTTGCGATTCCGCTCTCCGGGTCCTCCGCTCGTCGCGGATCCCCGACCGGAGGCGCGGTTCGTCTTGAATCGCCCTCCACGCGTCCGTTCGCCAGACGAGGAGGTTGAGCCGAGCCGCACTATACCCCGAGGGCCGTAGTGCGACGCTCATCGAGCTGCTAACGGGTAGTTCAAGTGGGGCCCCGGGATCCCTTCGGGGGGATCCCGACGTAGGCCAGCTGGTGGCCGGCCCCAATATTCCCAGTCGCCGACCCATATGGTTCTCGGTTCCGTTCGATAGGTTCTGAGGGCTCGTTGCCTCCTTGCGATAGGATACCCATGGGTCGGTGCGAACCATCATTAGGCTCGACGAACCGGGACTCGAACGCGGGTTACGGTGTCCCCGGCGCCAGAGCGCACCCTGGACGCTAAACGGGGGCATCGTTTTCCGCCCCTCGCTCTGTTCGCGCCATGAGCGGCTGTCGAACCCGTTCGCCGGGCCAGCCTTCGAACTCTACGCGCCGTCGGGGCGTGTTTCAGCCCAAATCCTCGGCTGACCGAGCAGTGGCTTAAAGCTGCTGCGCTCTGCGATCCCGTACGGATCTCTTTTTGCGATTCCGCCCTCCGAGTCCTCCGCTCGTCGCAGAGTCCCGTCCGGAGACGCGGTTCGTCTTCAATCGCCTTCCCGCGCGTCTGTTCGCCAGACGGGGAGGTTGAGCCGAGCCACACTATACCCCGGGGGCCGTAGTGCGATGCTCATCGAGCTGCTAACGGGTAGTTCAAGTGGGACCCCGGGATCCCTTCGGGGGGATCCCGACGTAGGTGTCGCAACCCCGTCCGATAAATCGTACGGTTGCTCATCCAGGATCATTTGGGAGAGCCGCTTGCCGAAACAAGTGACTTTACAGTACAATAATTAACAAGGACTCGCATAACAACTTAAAGATACATTAATTCTGGTTGTGTTACAACTGATTTCAGAAATTTTGGAAGTGCGGAAACGTAGTTTTGATAACAAACGCGTGGATTTCAGCGGAAGCAAAAATCTAACACTCGACGCCTCGATTAAACACCCCAGGCCGATGGTGTTTAATCTCCACGGGAGGGCGAAGCGGGGACCCACTCGAAGGTCCACTCCGTGGGCGTCTCCTCTTCCCAACCACCCTGGCTACAGTCAGCACTACTACCTGCAAAACAACAATCAACAAACCGTGAGCGACTGACGCTCAGCAAGACTTACCCGTCAATAGGCCTTCTAAGGCCGACTCCTAGTATGCAGGGAGTATTTGTGGCAGCAGGGTGAGTATTGGCAAAAACAGCACTAATGATAAATCCTATTTTCAGGTTTTTAGCCAAGATTTTAAGAGTTCACTAGCAGTAGTAAAATGTGCTCTTAATACTAAACAAACATGGTTGCAATACAATTTATTGAGATCCCAATACATCGGTTTTCCCACCATACAACCCACATTCTCGGCAAGATGTGACACAGTGGACAAGCGGGTACTCTTAACCGTGAGGGGCGGCGATTATAATCGATGTACATCCTGCAGGAGAAACCCGAATAACACGACACGTGCGCACTCCACGAGTCGCACGTGGGCACCTTTCACTGCATCGCGACAGAGTTGGTCCAACATCCATCTCTCCAAGGACATGGTCCTCCAGGCAACGTCCTGCGTTCCTGTACGGCCCCAAGCCTTTCCCACTAGCACATGCCCAAGAAAAACAGAAATGCGAATTCATCCACCATACTGGTCCGTTCACCCGGAAAAAGAGATGGCCAATTGTCCAAACACTGCGCAATGAGCTACGTCGGTTTCCTGGGTCCCATATGCCAGTATGCACTCGGTACACAACTCAATACTTGCCCATGGGTGCCGACATTCAGTACCATTGTTAATTTAATCCATTCAGCAATATTGACCAACAGTTAATGTCATATTTTGTGCCCATTCCTTAAAGACTACACATGTGACAGTCACCCCTCCCACAAGATTTTAGCTATCGAATGAGTAGTCTCCATACTACTCATATGCTACCGATTCCTAATATTAGCAAGGCATGCTAGCGCTTAGCTGACGCTACTGAGCTATCCCATAGGAACTCCTACTAAGGCTATGCAACTAGGTGTCAAACAACTCCTCAACGTAATGCACAAACAGACCTACAAGGATAGTGACAAAGTAAAACTTTAAATCTTAGGTGTGCACCGGGGCTTGCCTCGGTTCGGGGAGAAGTTAGCACAGTCGATGGCGGGGTCGGCAGCGGGGAAATCCTCCTCAGCCTCGGTGGCCGTCTGCAGCTCAGCTCCTATATGAAAATGCAAGGTAACTTGTATTAACAGATGAGTGAAGTTGCATGAATTTCTTTCTAACAAACTTTAGTGTGTTGCTTCGGTAGACGGGACTAGCTAGACTGGTCGGACGGCAAAGATTACCAGAGGGTTGTCGGTGGAAAAGAACAACAACGGAGACTGGTCGTCGGAAAAGAGATGTCGACGCGCCGCTACTGCTGAAATACTGCGGAAGAATGGGGCGGCGGTTAGAGACGATAGCGACGGACGATGGAACCGTCGGCAGGGCAAGGCTTACCGAGCGCACCTGAGCACGAGAGAAGCTTGCTCTGCTTCGGGCCCTGCGGAGCTCTTCGGCGGTAAAGGCGGAAAGGAGTGGAGACGAGAGAAGAGAGACGAGCGCGCAGAAGAGCAAAGGAGTGCGCACGAGTGAAACGTTTCGTCTCTGGAAAATATCAGCCTCCGTTCCTTTTGTCTCTCCAGGACGACGCAAGTTGGCGCGGCGGCAGCGTACTGCAGCGCATGGGCGCCGGGCGTGCGCGTCCCATCACGAAGACTTTCGGCGCGGTGGCAGCACTGCTGTGTACGGCCAGGCGCTTTTACGGTTGGGGAGATGGCCGACAGCATTAAAGGCGTGGCCGCTTCGAGCTCGGTCCGACGAGTTTGTCCGACCTCAGGGGACGAGCGAGGCAGAGCGAACGGCTTGTACGACCTCGGGGTCGAGTGAGGCGGAGCGAAACGGCTTGTCCGACCTCGGGGTCGAGCGAAGCGGAGAGTGATGACGACGGGTCGGGCGAGACGGAAATTAATGTCCGACCGCTGGGGGTCGGAGTCGGGCGAAGCGTGAAAATCATCCGACCTCTGGGTCGGAGGTCGGGCGAAACGTAAAAGTCATCCGACCTCTGGGTCGGAGGTCGGGCGAATCGGGAAAATCATCCGACCTCTGGGTCGGAGGTCGGCGAATCGGGCTCACAAAGCCGGGGTCGGGAAGGCATGGAAATGAACAGGGAAGCGGCGCCCGGGGGTGGAGCAGGGACTCGGGCGGCGGTTTGCAATTGGGAGAACAGAGGAGACCGGACGGCGCTCGTTCCTGCTCGGAGCGGAGCAAGGCCGGCGGTGCACGGGCGAAAGAAGTGAGAAGCAGAAAGACAATAAAGATTGGATTTCAAATTAAATTTTGAATTTAAGTTCTGTTGATTAGATCCTATGATTTCATTACATTAGGGTTTTGAGATTTTTATAGAACACCATTAAGTCTTTATTGACAAGAGATTTAGCGAGAATTTAGTTCGGGATGTTACAGTAGGCCAGCTGGTGGCCGGTCCCAATATTCCCAGTCGCCGACCCATATAGTTCTCGGTTCCATTCGATAGGTTCCGAGGGCTCGTTGCCTCCTTGCGATAGGATACCCATGGGTCGGCGCGAACCATCACTAGGCTCGACGAACCGGGACTCGAACGCGGATTTACGATGCCCTTGACGCCCGGGCGCCCAGGCGCTAGGGTATTGGCCGCTAGCAGGCCCATCGTAATCCACCCCTCACTCTAGTTACGCCCTGAGCGGCTGTCGAACCCGTACGTCGGGCCAGCCTTCGAACTCGTGGGGCCGTCGGGGCATATTTCAGCCCTTATAGACCATACCTGACTAAGTCGCGAGCCGTGCGGAAGCTGAAACGGCGGGCATGACTCAGGCGTCAGGTTAGGTCGGGTGCGTTCGTCGCGCCGATCGAGTCGGTCGCAACGACGCCGGTCGAACCGACCGAGGGTGGAACCCTGCACACGAAATATATATGCATATATATGTATCGATTTACTGCGGAGACGCTCGTACGTACCTGTCAGTTCGACTTCCAGCGGGGCATCTGTCACGCGGATAGAGGCGGTCGTGGGGGCGTCGGTCGAATCGACTGGGGATGCCGTCCCGTCGTCTGTCGAGGGGTGCACCGGGCGTTCGCCGTCGCCCGGTCACCCTATGTCAACATCGCCCTCGACTGCTTGAGCGAGGGCTTTGCCGCCGGTTATACCGACGCCGAGCTGGACACCGGCGGAGGCGGCCCCCTTCGCGCGGGAGCTTGCTGCGAGCACGGCGGAAGAAGAGGCAGGAAGCGTGCCCCCTCCTCCCCCGGCAGAATAGGAGTTAGAGTAGTTTTTAGTTTTGTACTTAGGACGGCCGAGGCCAAAAGTGTCCGGCCCTTTTGTAAATCAGAATGGAATGAACATTTTCTGACTACGGAACGTGTTTCTAAGTACTTTTGTGAAGGCGTCGCTTCACAGAGTCGCGAGGGTGTTCGACCCCCCTTTTTCCTTGACTTCGATCCTCAGAAGTCTTAGGCCGCGGGTGGCTCCGACGTTCCATCTAGCTGGTGAGCGCCGTTGCCGTAACCTTCGGGGGTCGTAGGCGTTTGCGCATTCCGACCAACTAGACTTCACGTCTTCTTCCACTCGTGACTTTCCCTTCTAAGATTCGGAGCGCGGGACGAGGGGTCGGGACCCTTGAAGAGGGTAGAGTTTCGTTTACCCTTTCCTCGAAATTTTGCAAGCGAAATGGCAAAATTTTAGCAAGTGTCGAGGTGCGCGCGCGATGCGCACCTTGCAGGTGTAGCCCCCGAGCGGGGTCCGACTCCCGCGTGACGGGGGTCGGGCGCCGCTTAGCAGAAAGGCGAAATTTTAACGAGTGCTCAGGGTGCGCGTTCGGTACGCGCACCCTGAGGGTGTAGCCCCCGAGCGGGGTCCGACTCCCGCGTGACGGGGGTCGGGCGCCGCTTATCTCAGTTGGCACGGGGTCAAACTACCGTTAGTTCTAGGTCCTTCGTTGCAGATGAGACCGCAAAAAATTTTCATAAGATTCAAGGTGCGCGCGCGATGCGCACCTTGCAGGTGTAGCCCCCGAGCGGGGTCCGACTCCCGCGTGACGGGGGTCGGGCGCCGCTTATCTCGGTGGCGAGGAACGGTAAGACTACTACGAGTTTTAGGGATAGAAGCGACGTAGTTGTTCGATGTTCCATGCGTTGGCGAGTTCTTGTCCGTCCGCCATCTGCAACTTGTAGGAGCCGGGTCGGAGAACTTTTGAGACGATGAAGGGCCCTTCCCATGGAGGCGACAGCTTGTGGCGGTCTTTGCTGCTCTGAACACGTCGAAGGACGAGGTCGCCGACGTTGAACGCTCTTTCCCGCACGTAGCGGGAGTGGTAACGTCGCAGCGCCTGCTGGTATTTCGCCGATTGCAGGAGCGCTACGTCACGCGCCTCGTCGAGCTGATCCATGGCGTCTTCGAGGGACGTCTGGTTGCCTTCTTCGTCGTAGGCTCTAATCCTCGGGGCTCCGTAGTCGAGGTCGGTCGGTAGTACGGCTTCGGAGCCGTACACCATGAAGAAGGGGGTGAACCCCGTCGCCCGACTCGGGGATGTCCGCAAACTCCACAGAACAGCGGGGAGCTCGGCTGCCCATCGCCCGCTGAACTGTTTCAGCCGGTTGTAGATGCGTGGCTTGAGGCCTTGAAGGATCAGGCCATTGGCGCGCTCGACCTGCCCGTTCGTACGGGGGTGCGCCACGGCCGCCCAATCTACTCGGATATGGTAGTCATCACAGAACTTAAGGAATCGCTTCCCTGTGAACTGCGTACCGTTATCCGTGATGATGGAGTTTGGGACCCCGAAGCGGTGGATTACGTCGAGGAAGAACTCGACTGCCTCTTCTGGTCGGATCCTCGTGATTGGCCGGGCTTCAACCCACTTGGTGAGCTTATCGACAGCTACCAAGAGGTGGGTGTAGCCCCCGGGTGCCTTCTTGAGTGGTCCAACCAGATCCAATCCCCAGACCGCGAACGGCCACGTGATGGGAATGGACTGCAGCGCTTGTGCCGGCAGATGGGTCTGCCGTGCGTAGAACTGGCAGCCTTCGCACGCGCGAACGATGTGCGCAGCATCGTTGACGGCGGTTGGCCAGTAGAATCCCTGTCGGAACGCGTTCCCGACGAGGGTTTTGTGTGCGGCGTGGTGACCGCAGACCCCTCCGTGAATGTCTCGCAGCAGCATCTTCCCTTGCTCGAGGGGGATGCAGCGCTGCAAGATTCTGGTGAGGCTCCTCTTGTAGAGTTCTCCGTCGATGACGGTGAAGGACTTGGCGCATCGCGCGATGCGTCGTGCCTCCGTCTTGTCGGCGGGGAGTTCTCCTTTGAGGAGTCGGTTGAGGTACGGCGTCCTCCAGTCGTCTGGAGGGCTCGTACTAGGTACGGACGCTTCGTCGATCTCCATGACGCAGGGGTCGGGAGGCGTCGCGGCCGATCCGTCCTCTTGTGCCTGGGGCGGCTCGGTGTCGACCCCTGGCGTGTCTTGAGGTCGGATTGATGGTCGGCTCTGGTCGTGGGCGAAGACTCCCGTCGGGATTTGTTCGCGCCCGGCCGCCATCTTGGCTAAGGAGTCGGCTTCTTCGTTCTGTCGCCTTGGGATGTGCCTGAGCTCGAGGCCGTGGAACTTATGTTCCAACTTGCGGACCTCCTTGCAGTAGGCATCCATGGTCTCGTTGTGGCAGCTAGACTCCTTCATGACTTGGCCAACGACGAGCTGGGAGTCGCCCCGAACTTCGAGTCCTCGGATTCCCAATTCGTTGGCGATCTTGAGCCCGTTGACGACCGCCTCGTACTCGGCTACGTTGTTGGACGCTGGGAACGAGAGGCGGATTGCGTACTTCATGCGCACCCCCAGAGGGGAGACGAAGACGAGCCCGACCCCTGCTCCCTTTCGCATCAACGAACCGTCGAAGTACATCACCCAATACTCCTGGTCGATGGGGGCCGTGGGTAATTGTACTTCTGTCCATTCCGCTATGAAGTCGACCAAGGACTGGGACTTGATCGCCGTTCGGGGGGCGTATGTGATGCCCTCGCCCATCAGCTCAAGGGCCCACTTCGCGGCTTTGCCCGTCGCGTCGCGGTTCTCGACGACTTCGCGCAGTGGGAAGGAGCTGACGACGGTCACCGGGTGAGACTCGAAGTAGTGTCGGAGCTTCCTTTTAGCGAGGACGACGCCATAGAGAATCTTCAAGATTTGAAGATATCGTGTCTTCGTCTCCGACAAGACTTCGCTCACGTAGTAGACCGGTCGCTGGACCTTGAGGGCGTGGCCTTCTTCCGTCCGCTCTACAACGAGGGCGACGCTGACGACCTGGGTCGTTGCAGCGATGTAGAGGAGGAGAGGCTCCTTCGGGGTCGGAGGTACCAGGACTGGGGGCTTCGACAGGATGACTTTTATCTTGTCGGGTGCGTCCTGTGCCTCGGGCGTCCATTGAAACCGCTCGGATTTCTTCAGGAGCTGGTAGAGAGGGTGTACGCGTTCTCCGAGACGCGAGATGAAGCGGCTCAGAGCCGCCAAGCATCCGGTCACGCGTTGTACTCCCTTCAAGTTTTGAATCGGGCCCATTCGGTTGATGGCCTCGATTTTCTCCGGGTTGGCTTAGATGCCTCGCTCGGAGACGATGAATCCGAGCAACATTCCCCTCGGAACCCCAAAGACGCACTTTTCGGGGTTGAGTTTGATGTCGTTTGCTCGGAGTTTAGCGAAGGTCCGCTCCAGGTCGGCGACGACCTGGTCGGTCTTCTTGGATTTGACGACGATGTCGTCAACGTATGCTTCGACGATGTCTCCGATGAGTTCGTCGAAGCATCTGATCATGCAGCGCTGGTAGGTTGCGCCTGCATTCTTGAGTCCGAACGGCATCGTGACGTAGCAGTACGACCCGAACGGAGTGATGAAGGATGTCGCGATTTGATCGGATTCCTTCATACGGATCTGATGGTACCCGGAATACGCATCAAGGAAGCACAAAGCTTCACACCCTGAGGTGGAATCGACTATCTGGTCTATGCGTGGCAAAGGAAAAGGATCCTTTGGGCACGCTTTGTTGAGACTGGTATAGTCAACACACATTCTCCATTTCCCATTCTTTTTTCGCACAAGGACGGGATTGGCTAACCATTGAGGGTGGTACACTTCCTTGATAAAGCCGGCTGCCAACAGTTTGGCTACCTCCTCTCCGATGGCTCTACGCTTCTCCTCGTCGAAGCGGCGCAGCCGTTGCTTTACCGGGCAGGAGTCCGGTTTGATGTGCAAGGAGTGCTCGGCGACTTCCCTCGGAATGCCCGGCATGTCCGAGGGTTTCCACGCGAAGATGTCGATGTTCGCGCGGAGGAAGTCGACGAGCACGCTTTCCTATTTGGCGGAGAGGGACGTCCCGATCTTGGCCACCTTCTCGGGGGCGTTGTCGGGGTCGAGCCGGATCTCCTTGGTGCCCTCGGCGGGCTCAAAGGATTCGGCGCTGCGGTTGGAGTCGGGGGCGTCTTCAGTGACCTGCTGCCGAATGACCGCGAGCTCTTCCGTGGACGCGATGGTGGTGGAGGCGAGCTCGCCGCTCTCCGTCTCGCACTGGTAGGCACGCTGGAAGGAAGCGCCTACCGTGATGACCCCCTTCGGCCCGGGCATCTTGAGCTTCAGGTAGGTGTAGTTGGGGATAGCCATGAACTTTGGGTAACATGGCCTCCCCAAGATGGCATGGTACGACCCGTGGAATCCGACTACTTCGAACGTGAGAGTCTCCGTTCGGAAGTTGGTCGGTGTCCCGAATGTGACGGGCAGGTCGATCTGCCCGAGTGGGACGGCCTGCTTCCCCGGGACGACGCCGTGGAACGAGGCTCCGGTCGGTCGGATGAGCGACCGATCGACGCCCATGGCGTCGAGCGTCTCGCGTAGAGGATGTTGAGGCCACTGCCTCCATCCATGAGGACTTTGGTAAGACGCTTCTTGCCGATGATGGGGTCGACCACCAGTGGGTATCGACCCAGTCGGGGGACGTGGCTCGGATGGTCGGACCGATCGAATGTGATCGGGGCCTCCGACCATCGGAGGAAGGCTGGCGTTGCGGGCTCGGCCGCGAACACCTCACGACGCTCGACCTTCGCACGGCGCTTTCCTCCTTGCGCTTCTGGTCCTGCGAAGATCATAAGGCAACCATCAGGTTCAGGGAAACCGTCGTTACCTTCGTTGGCGTCGCCTTCGCCATCTGCTCCCTCGGGGGCTTGTCGAGGCTTGCCTCTCGGCTTGCCCTTTGGTGACCCGTGGTTCAAGAACCGCTTCAAGAGTGTGCAGTCCTTGTACAGGTGCTTGACGGAGTATTCGTGGTTGGGGCATGGACCGTTCCACTTCTTCTCGAAGTGGTCCGAGGTCTCCCCTGCTGGTGCCTTGGCGCCCTTCCGCTCGGCGGCCGCTACCATCTGTCCATCAGACGATTGCTGCCGGTTCTTCTTCTTCTTACGCGAGCGGTTGGAGGGGCCTTCGCCGGCGTTGTCCCCCTGCGTCCCCTTCGCGTCAGGGCGATTGAAGATTGCGCCTACGGCTTCCTCGCCGGAAGCATGACTGGTTGCGATATCCAGGAGTTCCTTGGCCGTTCGAGGACTCTTGCGCCCTAGCTTGTGAACTAGGGTGCGGCAAGTGGTCCCGGACAGGAACGCCCCGATGACGTCGGCGTCGCCGATATCCGGCAGCTCATTGCACTGCCGGAGAAGCGCCGGACGTACTCCCGGAGAGTTTCCCCCGGTTTCTGCCGGCAGTTCTTCAGATCCCAGGGATTGCCTGGGCGTGCGTAGGTCCCCTGGAAGTTACCCACGAAGACCTCCCTTAGGTCGGACCAGCTTGCGATCCGATCGGCGGGGAGGTGTTCGAGCCACGTTCTGGCTGAGTCAGCCAGATAGAGTGGCAGGTTGCAGATGATGAATCGGTCGTCATCCGCTCCCCCGGCTCGACAGGCGAGCCGGTAGTCTTCGAGCCAGAGGCTCGGATTCGTCTCCCCAGCGTATTTCGGCACGTTGGTGGGCGGCCGAAAGCGCTGTGGAAACGGAGCGCTTCGTATGTGGGAGCTGAAGACGCGAGGACCCGGAGCGTCAGGGCTCGGGCTCCTGTCCTCGTCATCGTCGTAGCGCCCCCCTCGGCGCGGATGACGTCCTCGGCCCACCTCAGGAACGCGTTTCGGTTGTCGCCGTCGCGCTTCCAGGGTGGCGCGGGCATCGCGGTTTGCACCGAGACGTCCGTGGACGCAGGCTTTTGAGGCCTCGTCCGTCCCCGGATGTGTCTGCTGTACAGACGCGTTCGGAGTATGCGGTTTACGCGCTCGTGATCGCGAGCTCTCCGCTTGTTGCGCCGCTGCTCGTTGCAGCAGGATCTCAACTTCATGTTGAGTGCGTCGGGCTTCGGGAGTGATGGGTTCAGGGAGCTCCCGAAGCAGTGCTGCTGCTGCAGCGAGGTTTTGGCTTGCCCGCGTGAAGTGTGGGGGGGCGTCGCCTTCCTCCATGATGCGCTGTCGTACGTCACGCGCCATGGAGCGGGCACGTCCGCCGGGCTCGGCGCGAGCGAGCTCTCGGTCGATCTCCGCCTCCTCCTGTTCCAGCTGCCATTTGGCTTCGCGGAGTTCCTCCCGCCGCGCTTCTAACTGGTCTGGCTGTATGTCGCGGGGAGGAGTTCCAGAGACCGGTGGCAGCTGGGTGAGAGGGAGATTGTCCCTGGAGTCGAGTGGGTCTCCGGAATGTGCCATGAGGCACTCGCGCGAGGGGTTGTTGCTTCCCTCGCTGCGTTCCGGATCGGAACCTCTGTTCGCCTCGTCGAGGAGGTCGAAAAAGGATTCCGACGTGTAGCCCGTCATTCCCACGAACTCGGTGTTCGTGGAGCGCGGGCTTTCACACGACGACATACGAGTCATCGTGACTGCGCCAGGATTGTCCTGGCTGGGCGAAGGGGTTGCGCGTGGGCCCTTGCGTGAGGGCTTCCGGGAGCGCGAGCCTTTGCCCGAGCGTCGTTTTCTCCCGTTGGCCGAGACGGTCGGCGTGCAACGGGAGAAAGGGGCGGTAGCTGGTGACGCCGTGGTGTCACCCAGCACCAGGTTGCCTCCGGATGAGACAACGAAGTCGAGACTCCCGAAGGACACAATGGTCTCGGGAATCCATGCATCGGCGTGGCTTGCCATCGAAACCTGAAAATATGATCGGCGAAAACACACCAGAGCCCCTACCTGGCGCGCCAACTGTCGACGTTCGTTACCGTCGACTAGTAAATTTATCGTGGGGAGTGTGTTTTAAGGCTTCGATGGTTCGCGAGAGGACACAAAGATTTATACTGGTTCGGGCAACGTTGCCCTACGTCCAGTCTTCGTGCTGCTTGTATTACTCGCGACAGAGGTTACAATGGGGGGGGGTTACAAGCGGAGGAGAAAGCGAGAGTGCTTCCTGCCTCTAAGGGTGCTCGTAAGTGTTGTTCGTGTGCTTGTGCGTAGAGAGCTTATCGGTCTTGAAGGCTTGTTCTTCTCCTTTGATCTCTCTCCCCTTTTATATGGTGGCGTGAGGGGGGCCGATCCTGTGCGGCTGACAGCAGCCGTACTCCGGTTAGGCCGGGCCGTAATGGTGACGCCTTTTGGTGCTGTCGCGCCGTTCCTGTTCGACGGAGTGGTATTGTGCTGCGTTCGGCGGGGTTCCATCCGTATGGAGGAGAAGTCACTGTAGGAGCCAGCTCGATGACGTCGTGGTGATGGCCGTCGCTCCGGGACGTCTTATTGCACAGGACGGTGAGTCTCTGACAGGGGGCTGTTGGAGTGACGCCCATCCCGTGGTCTGTGCACGTCGTGCGCATTTACTCTTCCGGGAGCGGTCATCGCCACTGTCCGATCGGGAGTTGGAGCTTGAGGTATTAATGGCTCAACTGTCCCCGGACACCCGTCTCGTCCGGGGTGGTTGGATCGCCCAGTCTCGTCCGACCCCGGAGGTCGGGCGAGGCGGAACTCTCGTCCGACCCCGGAGGTCGGGCTAGGCGGATCTTTCGTCCGACCTCTCAAGGTCGGAGCCGGGCTGGGGGAACCCTCGTCCGACCCCTCGAGGTTGGGGTCGGGCGAGGCGGAACTTTTGTCCGACCTCAGGGGTCGGGCACCCCCGTCCGAGTCTCGAACGTCGGGGTCGGGCGAGACGGAGTAACCTCCCTCGTTCTCGGGCCCGGGTCTATCAAAGCGGAGGTGGTTTGGCTATTCTTCGTGGCTTAGCCTTCCGGGCTAATACGATTAATTAGCCCAGGTACTAAAACTTCCACAGTTATCTACATTTCTACTAATTCCAAAATTTTATCATGGCAGTTTTCAAATTTTTAGATGCACCTTCTGCTTGCCATCAATATTATGAGGTGTCTATATATATTATTTCCTGTAGCGCATATAGTATTTCCAGGAATGCGCACATAAGTACCCTCAGAGGTGCAATTTTATGAAAGTACATATAGTTTTTTATTTGTTTCATGTGCCACATGTTTTTTCGTGATTTCTTGCAGCTTTAGGATTAGAGAAGGGTTTTTTTTTTTGCAAGGTTAGGATTAGAGAATGTTGGTGGATGCCAAATGGTAATCAATAATATGGAAGCGAGTTGCAGGATGATGATCCCAGTATTTTCAACCCAATATAACGATGGAAAACATGGTTTTAATGGTACTACAAGTAACTGCATGTGTATAGCTTGTGGGTTCTCTCTATTCGCATACTAATAAACTAGTAGGAATTTGAAAAATGGTTTGTACATATATGAATACTATAAGGTCAAACATGCAGACAGCTCACTGTGACATCCTGTACACTTATACATATAGCTACAGTAAGGTTTAAGGCCTGGTTGGCGTGTGCTTTTAGTGTGCTGGGGTTAGTGTAATGGCTCAGCAGCACTAATGATGCGGTAAAAGAAGTAGGCTAGATCGACCGGAGGTTCAAAGAAAGCAAATTGTTTTTCCTACGTTGTGGCCGAGCTCTGCTCGAGTTCCCATATATGAATAGTGGATGAATATCAGAAGAAAGCAAGTTCATTAAGCGGATCGGCTACACAGTAAGTGATGTAGACATCCTTTCACTACAAGAGTCTACGTAGTCCCCTACAGTTCTATACTTTAAATGGCCTACAGTTTTTAGGTTCTAGTATTATGTGCATGAGTGGCCGACAGGTTAGTTAGTAAATATTGATATATTCCCAACAGTTTATCATATTACCAACAACATATTTCCTTACAACCTTACAATATTTACTAAAAAAATCTTCGCAAAAAAGCCATTTACTTAAAAAATGTACTAAACATTTAGGCCATTTACTAATTACTGTATGGGAAAGTTACAACTCTTTTAGTGTTGCCCTGGGATCGCAACATATATTTGTACTACGTCATTAGTTCTGGGCGCATCTATGATCAGTAGGCTCTTGCGATGATATAGCAGGAGGAATAATCACAAGAACTAATTGTAGATCTATCCTAGCTTAAATTCGGTGCTCCAGGGGACCAGGGGTGTGTTATCAGTTGCAGCCCGAACGCTCGTCGCTCTGATCAATCGTTATCGCCAGCTAGCAGCTGCAGCCGCGCGTCAGAGACTCGTCTGAGCCCTCCTCTCGTGTTGCAGCCTCCCACCCCCGCGCCTCCATTAAATCTCTCGCGACCCCACGCAAAACCCTAGCCACCGCCGTTCCCTCCATCCAGCGCCGCCACAGTTTCTCCCTCCGGCGCACGGGCAATGTCCATGCCAGCTCCGAGTCTTCCAGCAGCCTCAGCCTGAATTCAGGCGAATCCGAGCACGAGCAAGACATGCCGCTGTCGTCCGCATCCAGCTCGGGAGGCCAGCACCGGTGCTCCGGCGGACGCGCCCGTCGACAGCAAGGGGCCGCTCGCTACCCTGTCTGCCAACGACCTCGTGGCGCGTCTCTACGCCCACCCCGGCCGCGAGGACCTTTCGACGAGGCGGTGTTCTTGCTCGTGGACCGAGAGTGGAGGCTCGCCACGGCGGAGGCCGAGCTCACCGCGGCGCACAGGGCCGCGGACCGCCTCATCGAGGACGTCGGGCAGGCGATCGATGTGCAGCCTCGCCGAGGCCAGGGAGAGGCTCCTGGTGGCGCATGGGGCCTTGGACTCCCTGGTCGAGGACACGTCAGGAAGCTGCGCGGCGCTTGCTACGCAACCGAGGCGAGGGTCACGCGGCTGCGAGGAACGAGCTCGCCGCGCTGATTCGCATTGCCGCCGAGGCCCAGGGCAACCTGCGGACCGAGATCCAGGCGCGAGACGCGGCGATCGCAACGCTCGAGGCTGAGCTCAACGACGTGGGCACCAAGGGGCAAGCCGCAAACTCCCCTCCACCACCTCGCGTTCTGAGTCCACCGCCGCAGGGTAAACTGACCAGCAGCCTCACTGTAATACCCTACTTTTCAAAAATCCCTACTTTTCAAAATACAAGATAACTCATAAAACAAGTTTAAAATTTAACTAGCGAATAAACTCCAACATAAATCTAGGATTAGACATTTTTAGGCTTCCATAAAGGTTCACAAAACTATTAAAGCATAAAATGTTTATAGCAAAGCAAAATATAGATTTGATTGTCGATATCATGTTCGTCTATTCATCAAGCACCTAAAAACTTGATAAGGGGTGAGATAAACCATGCAAGCAACAACTATGTTTATACTAATGTCTCACATAGAATTGTTTATTTTAAACTTTAGAAATGAAAGAGCCACACCACCACATATAGCACTTAAACCACATGGTGCAGTGGAAGAAAGTCGGCATAGCACAATGAGAGGTCTTGTATTCAAAATCTTCCTGCCTCCAAGCTTTTATCTGTGAGATATTTTTTTACTTTCTTTATTTTGAAAGTTTTGTTTTTTTTCCTGCCTAGAGTATAAGGCTTCACTTAAGTCTTATTTTTTTGAGCGCAGAAGTCTTCACTTAAGTGTGCTGGCAGGCCTCCTACGAACAGAATCGAGTGTAAGGCCCATGTATTTTTTTTTCCTTTTGCATAATTTAAGGCCAATATAGTTATCTCGACATTCAAAAATACTTCTTCTATATCGATTATATCTATATGAATTAATAAAATCTTTTGCACACAAATAAATCCAAGAAATAACAATGCAACAAAAATTTGATTTAGTAATAATTCATTAAAATCATACAATCGATGAGACTCTAATTAAATTTTTTTAAAAATAATTGCAGCCTAAGCCATTTTTATTTTTCTTTAGAAAAGAAGATTATCGTGATTAAAAATAATCCTTAGTGACGAAAGTTAAAAGTCATGACAATTATAAATGTCATAAAATTGTGATGCATTTTGTTTGTCACAATGTAGCAACGACTTGATTTTTGACATTTTTTGTCGGGTTTTTATGATGCATATTCAATTTTCGTCACTAAACTAAATCGATTGACACAAAACCGATTCTCTTATGACATTTTGGTTGATCTTCACTCTCACAATGTAATAGAATGTAAGATCTTTTGTAGTGATGGTTGCAGACCCAGAGGTGGAGCTGAAAAAGGAGGGGGCACAACGCAGCCATGGTAATGCCGAAGAGGATGAAGTTGATGAGGAGAAGAAGATGAAATTTCTCTGAACGTGAGAAGGATGTGGGTCAGTGTGGCATTTTACCAACCTGAGAATGATGATTTGATAGATTAAACCATGAGTTCGTTCTGGTTATCCATAGAGCGACGCCACAAAGGGGAGAAGCAAATGCACCCAATCACTACCGGAATGGATTGTCTTTGCAATAGCTTTCTTGTTTTCCTGTTTCTCTATTTCTGTCTAGTCATAAAGGACTGTTCTGTACATTTGTTTTGGTTTCAATTACTAAAAACTAATCCCCGGGAAGGAGGGGGGAGGCTCCCCTTCGTTTCCTCCTTTTTCTCTCCAACATAAACTCCTTTATGCTGTTGATTGTGTTTGCTTGCATGCATAAGTTAATATCAATATATAAACTTGCATTTATGAACTGACCAAGACAAAGCTTTATTGTTATACAGTCCCTCGCACAGTGTTTTCAAGAGAACCCAGAGACACCAGCCCTGTGATTTTTCTAGGAGTATGATGACCCATGTGTTTCTGGGTATTTTTAGGGGGTCTTTGTTTTCACTACCAAAAGCTGGCTTCCAACTTTTATAGTAGATCCGATGTTCCTTACACTACATAGAATGGATCTGACGGTCCTCATACTAGTAAAAGCTGAAAATCAACTTCTGCTAGTGGAAACAAAGACCCCCTTATAGTATGCCATACGTTTCCTCTTTCACAATATTCTAAATAAATATGAATTACTTTGAGTTGGCAAGTCTCTTAACAGTGCCCTGCAGTTTGCAAAAGTGTAGTACTGTGGAGCACTTGTATTACAGTCCAATCATGTTTTGCAGATTTCATTGCACAACAATATTTACAATAAGTAAGGTCAAAAAAATATAACTTACTGTTATAAAAATACAAGATATTATTTTCAAAATAGTCGCATCAATCGTATCCTAATACTTTGCCGCAATACATAAATAGCAATGAAGTGAATGTTAATCTCAATATTGTGTAAAATTTTCCTATTTTACAAACAAAATATTTATGTGCCATAATAAATATTTCTGAGCACATGGACATCCGGTGTCCACATCAATATCATCCCTCAGATCAGCGCCATCAGATGATTAAGATTGGCCACGTCATCTCCTACCCAAAGATGACATGGCTCCATCTCAGCCATCCAATGATGATGTGAGGGCTGAAATAAGTCACGTCACAGGGTGGGCGTCTACCCGTATGGTCACCTAGTATTATATTGAATAAATATTTGGTAACCAATAGGAATCTGTATATATATGTTATTCAACAAATAGTACATAATCATGGACTAGCATGGATGATTCATTCAAAAGGATGCACATTAATCCTATACCTTAGAATACATGTCCCAGTTTTTTCTTCGTAGTATTATCTGTAACCAAATAATGAACTGTAGCATACACATTATCATAGAATTGCAACATACCAGAGCATATGATATCTCAGAGAAGGAAGATGCAACGCACATCTTTATCCATTTTCTCACAGACAGTATATATACATAGAGATAAATGACATTTTATAGATATTTCAAATTCCAAAGATTACACAATGCCACTTCTCCTGAATATTATTATTATTATGAGGATGATTGATCAATACATAGACATAAATGAATGACCATATGACTCATACGATATTAATCTCTCAATACAATAATCAACCAGAATTCTGGTTGTTGGAGAAATTCCCTGAGTCACCAACCCCATGGATTTCATCGTCCTTAGCAAACAAATCATCCACTTCAAACCCAACAGTAGATCCACCGGTTGACGAAAGTAGGGACGTCGTTGAAAGAAGTAATGGGCATGACACTCTCATTACTAAACTCAGACTGATGCGAGGAAGACGTTATGCCCGCAGGAGGCTGTGAGCTTGGCTCCCCAAACGAATATTGCTGCGGAGAGGAAGAAGCTATGCCCATAGGAAGCAATGGCTGAGAGCTTGACTCACCAAACAAATATTGTTGCGGCTGTGAGGAAGAAGAAGCTTTGCCCATGGGAAGAGGATGTTGTGCTGAGTTTGGCCCATGAAACAACAACTGCTCCAAGGAAGCTATTTCCATGGGAGGGTTTTGATCTGAGCATGGCTCGCCGAAAGGATTCAGCTGTTGCAAGGAAGAAGCTATGTCCATGGAAGGATGTGGTTGTAAGCTAGACTCACCAAGCAGATTTTGCTGCGATGAAGAAGCTATGTCTATTGCTAGAGCATGTGGCTGTGAGCTTGAAAACTGGCGTGGCCCTGCCGTCGCGTCATCCACGTTGCCAAGAATGTGGCGTATTTCTTGAAGCTAACACATGTCATCTAATAGGAGTAATAATAGTAAAAATGAATAATAGTTAATTACTAGTAAATCCAATCAAATCTAGGTAAATGGAGTGACACACTTTCACCATCCACATATATAGGTTTCAACCTATAATATAGCATTTATATATATTTCATGCCGTCAATCAGATTTATATATGATCACAATTCAAGTTATTGAAGTTCATTTGGATTTATTCGATTATTTATTTATTTCTTTTCTTTCGTGTGGTAGATTATTTATACGACTTAATTTTACATATGGTAGATTGCACGTAATTCCAGAAGAACCTAAAGACACGGGATTTGAGGATGATCATGAAGATCAAACTTCAAGCAAGGATCGGAAGATTCAAGTTACGGGAATAGTAAGAAACAAGTTTGCAAGGCAAGCCCTATCTTCCTTGATCATAATGATCCTATGATTACAAAAATACCTATCAAGCTTGTTTTATTTACTATACATGTTTACTTTGTTTTAAATGCAAGTGCTAGTGATCCTACTTACGACTTATATATCATTTATTGATATTTACATCGGTTATTAGCTTTTGATCCTTCCTTGATATTGATATTATCTACCTTATAAACCTAGAATTAATTCCTTTAATATTTATAATAATGAATGCAATGCTACATCGCTATTAGTATGCTTAGGAACCCTATGCAATGGTTACATTGCTTCAGAACCTTAATCCATGTTTTTGTGAAAAGTGTGAAAACCTCGCTAGTGTGTGTGCTTTCGAAATGGGATGGGTGGTGAAAACTCTAAGTGTCGTTGAAGTGGGTGGTTTATGCGGGGGCGAGAAAAGGCGTGGATGAATTAAGTATTCTTCGGTTTAGTCCACATGTTGTGGATATGATGGAGCTCGTCCCAGCAACCTAGGATCGTTAGACCTCAGCCATGTACTTTTAGTACAACTACGGAACCCGACATGGGCGGGAGTGGGACTTGCCCTACCTTTTTAGTGACTACCACATGATCCACTTGGAGGCTGGTAGGCGGCAATGAAAGACCAGGAGAAGACACGAGGAGTTAGTGTGTTCGTGATCCGGTTTGGGGAGTAAGTGTGCCCAATTATAGGCCCCTAGGTGCATTCCGAGGTGGGAATGTGGAGTCATTAGGAAGAGATGGATATAGCATTGTGGCACTCCTTTGCAAAGAATGCATAGCCTGTGGGTAAAGTGTACAACCTCTGCAGAGTGTATATCCGGATAACCGTTGTCATGACATTGACATGCTTGGTACTGGGCTCTCAACATTTAGTTGTTTTGGTAATGAAGATATCGGGAAGCTGGAATACAGGCCTGCCACCTAAGCTGCTACTGCTAACGCCGCGCGCAATCGTGGCAGTAGTCCGACAGCTGGCAGCAGCAGCTTGGTGATGCAAGGCAGCAGCAAGGCTAGCAGCAGCCGCAAAGACGAGCGCAACCCCACGGCGGCCACCCCTACCGTGCTGTAGGCGGCCGCTTATCTTGCCGGTGTGCCAGGATCTAGCATCTCTGAGTATGGGGAGTGTAGCACTCCGTTCCGTCATCGGGTAAAAGAGGGGTTAAATCAAACTAAATCAAATTCGCAAAAGGAAAATGTCAAGATTAAATAAAATAGCTAACAAAAGTTTTGGGTAATTTGCAAAAAGGAATTTAAATTATCTCATTAAGTCCAAGAAACAATTTAAATACTTGCAAGAAAATCCTCTCAAATAAAAAGCTAGTCAAATGAAGTCTATTAGTTTGAAACTTTAAACTTTCTATTCAAACTTTACTCAAAATCTATTGGAATCCAGTGTTTTGGACTTGTGTTGAATTCATTTGAATACTGGGGGGCTAGTCTGCAAAACTTCCTGGCCGGCCGGCCCACTGCCAGCGGCCCATGGGCCAGCCACCCCCGCTCTCTCCTGTTTTTCCTCCTCCTCGCGCGCGCGCGCGCGCTCCCTTCCACGCCCGACCGCGGCAGAAGGATTGCGCCACCTGCCGCGCGCGAGCTGCGCAGCGCGCATGCGTGGCGAGCGCGCGAGCCCGCCCCCGACGCGCACGAGGAGCACCTCGGCTACTCCGTTTCTTTTCTCCCCGACTCCGTCTCTCTCTCGGCTTCTCTGTTTCTCCGCCATAGCCGAAGCACTGCGCCGCCGCGCCCTGCCGCCGTTCACCGCACTCAACCAACCATTCACCGTTTCCTTCCGCAAATCAACGCGCCCGACGCTACTCTACACTCCCAAATACGGTCATCCCACATTCTCACCAAGAATCGTCGGAATTTGGAAGCGCCACCCCCGGTAACCGCCACCGAAGAGCCGCCACCGGTGAGAACCCCCTAGCGCCCAAATTCGATCAAATTTTCTTTGCCATTCGTGATCCCCATCGCTCGGAGAAGCTCACTCAATCGACATTTCTCCAAGATAGAACTTCCCTCGTCGGAATTTTGGAGCGCCGCCGTCGGAACTCGCCGCCAGAGGACCCGCTCCGGTGAGGACCATCTCGCGCTTCACGATTGATCCAAACTTCTTGTCATTTAAGGTCCCCGTAGCATGGTGAAGCTCTCACCGCCATCCATTTTCTAGGACAAGGCTTCCCTCGCCGGATTGAGCGCCGCCGCCGCCATTGCTCCTCGGCCGAAGGTGGTCGTCCGGTGAAACCCGTGCTACGGTGAGAACTAGACCGATTCCATCATCCCCTAGCTTCACCGCGCCGTGGCGAATCTCTCTGACATGGTGTCGCCACCGGACTTTCATCGGAGCGCCGCCGCGCCATCGCCGGACCCGGCCGAGCGCCGCCCCTCGTCGCCGCCGCAATGCCTTGACCGTCGGTGACCATTAGCCAGCGAGATGGATTCCCCGCGTCGAGCTCTTGCCGCCGGTGTGCTCGCCGCCGACCGCCGTCGCCGGTAGCTCCGGCGCACGCCGCCGGTCGGGCTAGGGCAGAGCCCTGGCTAGGGTTTCGGCCCTTTTCCTTTTGCTATTGTGCAAAAATTCCATTAATTCGGCTGGAAACTTCAATAAAGCATAGGAAATTATTTCTAGCTCCAAAAATCATAAGTCCAAATGTTTTGGGACCAGGGAAAATTGTAGTTTTTAGTAAAAATATAAAATCCCATTGTGTAAAATTATTAATTTTGGGGAATTATTTAATTAATCATAAAAGGATAAAACCCTAATTAATTAATTGCAACTATTAAAAATTTGGGAATAATTTGTATAACCCTAGCTCAACCCTGGCTACTCATTTGTGTTGCGATAGCATTGCTTAGGATTGTTTGGGTACCTTTTTAGGTCAGTACTTTGGTTAGGTCAAAAATCAAAAGCGACTCGACAAAAACCCTAATTACCCTAATTCACTAGCGACTTTTGCAGTCAGCCTGAAATTGTTATCTATTAATGACACCTTTGTAATTGCATCATGTAGACGCCGACGTGAACGAAGTAGCTGCCGAAGCGGACCCCGTTTTCTCTGAAGACACCACCGTCGCCGACCCAGAAGACTATCCACAAGGCAAGCCCCGGTGCACTACCGTTTCTAAACTTTCTTTTTACAACATGTGCTGTGGTTCATGTGATGTGCATTTAGGTAAATAGGAGTTGAATGAAACCCTAGATGCATATGTTTTCAGTAGTACCCAGCTTGGAATATTGGTACAGGTAGCTCGATGTAGCTGCTATGCTTAGGTCTACTCTTCGGTAGAAGTCGAGCAGATTGGACCCTGCTCGCGATATGATAGGAATTGATTGAAATCCCCACCTTACTGCAGAACTATTTGTTTAGTCAAGGTTTAAATGGGAAGAAATCGGGGTCAGGCAGAGAGTGTTAGGAAAGCAACAGACCGGGGTTCTGTGTGCTGTAGCTCTGTCTGATCCGTGGGGCACAGTTGATTGAGTATTGAACGTACTGTTCACATGCTGGAACTATGGGAACCAGTAAACCTAGGTAGCCTAGAGAAGGCAAAGCTGAACCTACCTTACGGTGTCTGATTGACGGCGGTCTGGGGTGGACAGTGTGTGAACTCCACAGGCACCGTCCGGGACGGGTGATCTGGTGGGACGCGGCACTGTTAAGGTAGCGTAAGAGGGAATTAGCTTTGCTAGATCTGGAGCGAACGGTTGCCACGTGCGGTCCGGGATGCGCACGTGTCGTGTGACCAGGTTAACCCTGCAGGTGTAAAACGTTTCAAACCGCTGACACTCTCAGTCTAGAGTCTACTCAATCTCTCTGTCGCATACGTTAAGAAGTGAACAGAAGAAAATGTTGACTATAGTTGTGATGCTTATGTTAATTATTGTTTGTCAACATGATTGTTTAGTTACAGGCCTACTAAAGTTTATTTTTCTCTAACTTAATTTGAGCTAAAACTTGAAAGTAGGAACTACTTGGTAAGCGTGTCCTTTTTGCAATATCCTACCCAGCGTCAGCCGTGCATGTCTAGGTGTCGGCTGTAGACAGCCTGTTGACGGGTTAGTCTTGCTGAGCTTCTTAGAAGCTCACGCTTTGCGACTTGTGGTTTTCAGGAGTTTTCGATGCGACCGGTGGTTTTGGTGGCCAGCAGTGGGAGGAGTCGTCTCCGGGTTGGGGTAGTTTTCAGTGGGAGCCGCTCGATTAGTTGCTGCTTTGTGTGTGGCTAGTAGTAAGGCGCCGTTGGGCAAGGCCCTTGCTTTTGCTTAGAGTCAGAGTCGGAGTCTGTATCCCTTTACCTTCCGTTTCCGCTTGTAAGACTTAATCGTTTCCGCTGTTTATGAAAACTGTTCCTGTGGAACTAAACTCTGTAATATCACTCATGTAACACTTTACTTCTGTCTGAAATCTGTACTTTTTAATGCCCGTGTTGTACCCTGTGAACGTTCGCTTCGACGAACGTCGCCCAGAATGGATCCCGGGAGGAGGATCTCCCCTGTTTCAGGGGCGGTCCGCCACAGGGGAGTGTCGGCTCTCCGATCAAGACTTCACCCTGTACAGCCCAAACAGCCCTGTGAGTGTCAGGACTGACGAGGATGAGGAGAATGACTCACCGCCATCTCCTCATGTTGATCGGTTCATTTTCCTGTGCAGAAGCCAGCAGGACAATAACAGTGCCCATGCGGCGGAGGACGACGGCCGTGACGACGTTAGTATGGTCGATTCAGAGGAAACAGTTGATGATGTCTTGGAGGGTGTACAGCTGATGTGTACCATACGCCTGACGCCGAAATGTTCTTCACTGGATGCAAGGGCGGCTGAGCAAGGTGTGGGTCATCGTAGCCTGAATAGTGTTAATGAGGATACTGAGGATGATACTGATGATGATGATATGTACATTCCAGATGCTCCGGATGCAAGAGCCAAACATGGTGGTGTGGGCAGCATGAATCTTGAGGATGACGATGTTGATATGGTCATTCCGGAAGCAAGAGCTGAACATGGTGGTGAGGGTAGCATGAATCTTGAGGATGATGACATGGATATTCCGGATTCAACAGCTGAACATGTTATGGGTACCATGAACCTTGATGAGGACACTACTGATTATATCATGGTGTCCAGGGTTCTGCAAATTGAGTGGGGAGGAAAAGGCGGTGATGAAGTGGAGAAGCAAGGAAGACAAGATATCCCTTCAAGCCAATCTGCTGTATCAATGAACCATGCTAGCTCGCAGCGAGGAAATGTAGCTCTAGGCAGTAGTGACCTTGCAAATTATTTCTTACTGCCAAGTGATGCCCTAGAAGCAGCATGAGGTGATCAGATCAGTGTTTGGGAACCAAGAAAGGATGGAATGTTTTACAAGATGGTTGTTGAAGCTATTGAGGAGAAGGACAAGAATAAACAAACTTCTGATACTGTAGACTATCGAATTCGCCTCCTTTGCCTTGTGCCAGGGACACTCGGCGAAACTTAGAAAACACTCGGCAAAGCCTTTGCCGAGCATGGCCGCCGGCAAAGAACACTCGGCAAAGATTTTGCCGGTAAAGACACCTTTGTCGAATGTCAAACGTCGGGCACTCGGCAAAGGTTTTGCCAAGTGCCTGTTCTGTCCTTCGGCATAGAAAAGGTGTCAGAATGAAGTTACACAGAGATGACTCTTTTGCCGAGTGCTAGAGCTGACACTTGGCAAAGCCTTGAGTCTTTGCTGAGTGCTCGAAGTCTTGAGCGTTTGCCGAGTGTTGTGGTCAATACGCTCGGCAAATACCTATATCTTTGCCGAGTGTTGTGGTAAATACACTAGGAAAAGACCTATATCTTTGCCGAGTGTTGTGGTAAATACACTAGGCAAACTTGTTACAGACCTGAAGATTTTTCCTGTTTATTACGTTCCAACCAATCAAATATCACATATTTGACAAACAACACAGATATCACAAATACATATCACCAAACATCACATATATCACCAAATATCACATATCTCACAAAACATCTCATATTTCTCAAGATATGTCACACAAAACACAATAGTTTCACAACTACCATCACAAACATCAGAATATAAGTCATAGATAAACGTAATTGCCAAGTGCGACAAATGAAAGAAGAAAACATCCAGAAATAATCACCAAACTGACTACAGCGACTGTCGAGGGTGATAAGGCCGAACATTTGACAGCGGCCACGCTCCGAATGGAGGAGTCCTCACATTCGATGTCGGCGATGAGGCACATCATTCGATACCGTCGATTGATTCTGCATAAAGATTACGTCTATTAGACAAGATTACAATTGCTTTAAAATGACTTGTTTAAGTGCGAGTGCATGTTTTGTTAGCGAGTTCTTAGTTTTTAATATCGGTAAACATTCATACTTAGAGGAGTAGTTGCCAGCATAAATTATGGTGGAGTTGGATCCATTTGGATGCCAACAGATTACAAGAACTAAAACATCTTGTCATAACCTTGCTTCTATCTCCTTCCTTAGCCTCCTCTCTTCTTGCACCTAGGCCTACAATGTAATCTCACCATTATTACATGTTATTTTAGTATATGTACAATCAATGGACGATGAATAAAACAGAAAAAAACCTGAAGTGCCTCCATCTGGTGCTGCGAACTGCTCGGCCGTGGGCGTGTGGCCGAACTCGAGCTGGTGCTCCTTGCTCGAATCTGTGAGAGAGTGGGAGTACTTCTACTCTCGATGACGCCGTCGCTAAGCCAGTAGCGCTTATGCTTCTTGCCTCCTCCCGTCCTCATGACGACTTCGCCATCAAAGTCTTGGGTCATCAGATCGTAATCTTCTCCATAAACCGCCTTCGCTATTGATGTGTACTTGCTGAGGCGGCTGTGAACGCTTGCATTGCGGTACACCCCGGGCGGGTCCTCTGGGTTGTAGAGGACATCGAATGTCGCCTTCCCTTGCGAGACATAGCATATGCCCGGAACTGGGAGCAAGACTCACCACCATGTGATGACGACTGCAAATAAAACAGGGCGCTGATTAGAAACTATGCAGAATTGAGCATTAGAATAAATAAATGAATTCACGTACCCATCTCTCTCCGTATGCATCAAGGTTTAGGTTGTCTTGATAGTGTGGTGCACCTGACATCATCAAAAGCCGCTCTCGACAAGCGTTGTGTCTCTCCTCCCAGTCCTCCGCGCACCACCTGTCCACCATCTGTGTCCAACACTACCGGTGCTGCGCGTACCACCACGGAGGCACCGACACGTCATATATGAAGATCAAATTAAGCGTACTTATTCTTGATATTGATGTTCTATGTTTATATTAAGGTATTGCTCTCGAGTCAGCATCATGGTTCTTGCTTGAGATTTTGTGACCTTCACTTTAAGGAAGTCCGCGTGGTAAGTGAGGATGGCCTAGATGCGTGCCTCATAATGTATGTCCTTCATGAGTTTGTAACAGGCTTTGTTTGCGACCCTAGCCGTCCAGTCCTCATATCCCTCCATGCATCTGAAGAAATCCTACATATAGACATGATGCGTCAGCTAATTATTTTAAAATTATGGCATGAATGAGATATTGTGCAATGTAGTAAGACAAAAACTTAACCACAGATCGGCCGTCACCCGCTCCACTTTGCTGCTGTATGACCTGCCATCCCGATCTCTGGAATCAGGAACGGCCACGTAGTGGTCATACGTGCAGGCTAGCTGCCACACTCCTCCGTACTGAATTAGGCCAGAAAAGTGTTCCCTATACATAAGACCCAGGATGTCATTGACATGCCGTCTGTGTTCACCTTCTACCACAATCTTTCAGTTCCTGTCCAAATAATTAAGAAAAGATATTATTTTGTATTGTGATTTTCAACATATGAAATGAAGAAGTAGTAATAAAATTTAAAGTTACTTACCTTTCCCCACTGGGTGAATCATCGAGCGTCTCTCAGAAGGTATCGGTCGCTGAGGAGGCTCGAGGGACCTCGTTGGTAGATACCTAACGAATCCGCTGACCCCCCCCCCCCCCCTCCTCAGACGACGGCACTGCCTCCTCCCCGTCGTCCTCCTACTCCTCCTCAGGCGACGCCACTATCTCCTCCTCCGTCTGTGGTACCTCCTCCTCTACCTCTGGTGATGGCTCCTTCCTACGGCAACTTTTTTGATAAAACGACCCTATGTTCCTCATACCACCCACCATCTTTGTCCAATCACCTGCAATTTAAAAGAGGAAACATGTAAACAACAGACATTAAGAAAGATCGGTAAAACAAACAAAACAGAATTATAATAATATAATATTAGATGTACTAGAAGTAATCATCATAATCAAGTTTAGCTGGATCATAAGTCTCATCATCGCTATTCTCCATGTCGACATATGCAACATTAACGGAAGGAGCAATGTTGTCTTCATTGTCTTTGCCAAGACTTAAATGTTCAAGTAATGCTAAGTCTTGCACATCTTGCACCTCATTTCCATCTTCGTCGTGAATAACCCTTTCATAGTCTACTTCCATTCCGAACGCTTCGGTTAAGTCTATCTCACAACTCCCTTCTAGCCCCTCTTCTTGAAATAACTCTCTGTCAGATGTGTTGGGTCAATGTTGTAATCTTCATCATTTGTGACAAGTACTTTACCGTGTGGCGCCACCTTGTGAACAATATCCCAACCCTTAAGACGGTTGTGGGTTTGGCACGGGTATTAAAGATAATAAACTTACGTGCCCTGTTGAGCCACAATATATATATCGTCTCCTAGTAAGACGGAATCCCGACGAATTTCAACTAGCCCAAGATCAGGTTATGTGGCAAATTTAAAATTATCTAGAAGATCCCAAAAATTACCAAATTTTCACAAGGCATAATCTATGGTATGTGTTGGCTATAAAAAAAACTATGACTTCAAATTTAATTTTTTTCAATTACTGTAACACCGAATTTTACTGGATTCTTTTTAAACATATAAATCTTCCAGTCGTATGTTTTGTTTTCTGGGCACCGTACATGACAACTTGCACAAAACTTTTCAAACTATTTATCACAACTTTCACGTATGATATTACGATATACTACCAAATTTCATGATTTTTGGACTTTGTTTGTTTTTTTAAAAAGTTTAGTACTGTATGCTAACAACTTCATGGTCATGTTTCTTATAAGTGATGTTCAAAATTTCCATTGCTCGCTGAGATTTTAACTTTAATCTAATATTACAAATATCATTTTTCTGTTATTAAAATCAATTGCAGTTCAAATTTGACATATTCAAAACAATTTAATTAAATAAAATTAACTAGTTAAATATAGCAAATATAGTATAAAATATGCAAAATTTAAAAAGGGATTTATAATGCTCTGTATTTACACTAAAAAAATTGAAGCACGAAAAGCAAGAAAAAAACAAAAACTCTTTGCCAAGTGCTAAGGGAAAACACTCGCAAAGCGGTCTTTTGCCGAGTATGGTCTTTAGGCTCTCGGCAAATATATAGCTTGTAGTATTCATGTAACTCATCCATCCCTAAGTAACAGATATTATCGGTCAACCATTGCATCATACGACCACCTTTTTCCTTGTCAATGGCCTCTTTCAAGACCTTGTTTCTCTCCCTTTCATGATCCACCAAATCTTGCAGTTGTGTGTACTGCGCAGATAATATTGCCTTACTGCATTCTTGAGTATAGATAGCTGGTACTCTATTTAATGACGTAGATAATCTATACCATAAGACATATCCACTTTTGGAAATTTGCACCAGTACTACATAAATGTACGCTTTTAATAACATCCAAATATATGAAAAATGTCGAGTTGTAATTTCTTCAGTCCCTAATGAGTAGGATATACAAAATATACATCCAACATACTAATTCATGACTTAGTTGACTTTCCATATCTATTACAAAAAGTTGGGCTTCAATTGTTTTTCACGATTTTGAATACGCTTAGCTTTTAGAATTTCTTTTTCGGGTGATGAGCTACATCAAGCTACCAGATAGCATGCCATCAGTGATATGAAACCGAAATATTGATGCACTCATACAAAGACCTTTGAAGATTATTCTTGAATAGCTGCATTCATCTAGAGAAAAAATTCCCAAAAAAACAAAACGATGCAGGTTTATAAATTGTAGATGAGTACGGAAAAAAACTGACCAGTACAAAAAGAAAGTGTGAGCGCCCGATGGAGTCCCTTCAAATTCTAGATCCATATTTGTGCAAGGTTCAGAATTGGTTCCTGTCACAACCCAAAATTTAATGCATGTCAAAAATCACTCCTAATTAAAATTTTGTGTGCTGATTGTTTTGTTTTATTTTCAAAAGACAAAACTCATTAAATAATCAAACCCTAGTTAGACAAAGTTGAAATTTCAAATATTAAAAACATAGTCAACATGATTGATTTTTTATTTTATTTTACTTTTTTTTTTGTTTGAGTCCAAATGTTTGTTGGTGTTTATTCTCAAATCAAATCTAAAATCCAAAAATCTTTAAACCTTTCTTCTCCTGCTCTTTGGACCGAAGCCCATTTCTTTCCCTCACCAAGCCGTCGGCCCAGCCCCTTCTCCTCACCTCTCCTTTTTCTCTCCTTTCCGCGTGGGCCACCGTCAAATCTCTCCTTTCTGGCCCAGCGGCCAGCCAGACCAGCCGCCTCCTCCCCTTGGCGCCGCCTCCACCGTACGCGTCGCCCATACCGCGCTGCCGGAGCACGGGCTCCACGTGCGAGCTGCCACGCCCAAGGGATCCCGCCGTCCACGTGCTCTCCATCCCATGTCCGCCTCCCGAACCGCTCTTGTCACCTCAAGACGGGAGAAATATCTCCATAGATATTTGCGGCAAGCACGCTATTCGAGCTCTATAAATAGGCCGGCAACCCCCACCGTCCTCGCCGCTCTCCACAACATGCTCCAGCGACCCACCAAGCTTCAACTCACTCCGCGCCGCCTCTTCTTTTTCTCCCGCGAGCCTCGCGTCGATCTCCTTCGCCGTTCCTCCTCCGGCTGATTCGAGCCCCTGGTGAGCTTACCCATTCTCCCTCTCCCTACCAAAGCCCTTCGCCGACCTCCTCCAACCTCCTCTCGAGCTGGCGCCAAGCACCACCGCCCGCTACCACCCACGCGTGCTGCCGGTTACCGTGACCGCCATTCCGGCCTAGCCAAGCACGCCATCGACTTCCCCATGCTCTAGCGCACCCCTCCGAGCACCCAAACCCTCACCGACGCGAACGCAAGTAGTTTCCGCAGTTCGCCGGCGTCATCACCAACTCCGACGACCTCAAGCCGCTGCTCCAGTGTTTCGCGCGCCGTTAACCTCATCATCGAGTTCTCCATCTCACGCTGATCATTGGCATGTGGTCTTCGAGCACAAGCGCCTTACAGAGCCACCGGCGGCAAGCTTTCCGGCAAGCCCCGACAGCGCGCCACCCGCTCCAACGAGTTGTGCCTACATGGCCTGCCATATCAGTGCCACGTCGGCCTGGCCCCACTGCCACCTCAGCTCCTCTGCCCAGTCAGCACACCAACCCTCTCATCTCTCCGTGCACTTGGTCCATGTGAACCGTACACATAGAAGACCTTCGGTCCATGGAGCCATGAACTCAGTCAACCGTGCAGTGTCCCACGGACCCAGTGGCCTCTGTGCTGCATTTCTTTTTGCTATGGCCACCCCGTAAATGCACCGAAATGTTCAATTCTATCCTTTTCCTTGATAAAAAACCCAAAAATTCTCTAAAAATCCTGGCAAATTAGTAAACCATAATCATACTCTTGGTTGCTCCAAACCACTCATATCTTATCGATAATTAATTCGTTTCCTTGAATTCCCCGATAATCATAAAGTCCTTCGTCTTAATTCTAAAACCATCAATGCTTCTACCATCGCACATCATACACAAAAACCTATCCAATGGCACCTTTGTCCATCTCTATCATATCTTATCAATCTTAATGATTTTATTTGCATATGATTTTACTTGGATTATTTTCACTATTCCACTTGATATTAAATATGATGTTTTCAATTGATTATCTATCCAATTTAGCCTGCATAGCATATAGATCCCACAACTCACACGACACTTTCAGTAACACTCACAAACACCTTACACTCATCATTCAACTACACTTTCTACTTGCCGGCAGGAATATTCGTGAGGTGTCTATATATTACTCCCTCTGTTTTTGTTTGTGTCGCCGTTTGCTTTGACTAATAATTTTAATCATTAGTCTTATTTAAAAAAATATGAGAAATTATATTAAATATTTTGTTAGGATTTAATTATACTAATGGTTTTTAAATCCTAATTTTCAATTTTATATATTTGAACTTTTTTTGAATAAAACGAAAGATCAAAGTTATTGGTCAAAATCAATGGTGACACAAAAAAAAATAACAAAGGGAGTATTTTCTAACCGCATGGCATTTCTAGGAATGCACATTAGTTTTACCCTTAAGTGCAATATGAAAGTATATATAATTTCTTTTTTTCAGCCAAATGTTTTGCGGTGATTTCTTGCATGGTCGTGTAGCTTATTGTAAATTAAATTAGAGGAGGCTGGTCGATTAATTTTTCATGGCTTGCATTGTTCTGTCTCTATTGGTAGTATAGTCACATCATATCATTTGGTAATCAGGTATTTGAAAAATAGTTTGTATATCTGATATACTTTAGGGTCAGCATGCTACAGCTGACTGATCCTGTGCATTCTGCATAACTACTAGGGGATAGAAGGCCCGTGGTTATGTTCGTTTTATGGGGTGTGCTGGTCCGTGTGATGACTCAGCAACACTAATTTTGAATCCGAGAAGAAATGCAAAGTCTTGTTGTTTTTCCTACTTGTGACCGAGCTTCTCTAGTTCATATGAATAGTTGATGAATATCAGAAGAGAAGGAAAGTTGAATACACAAACACTAATTTTTACAGCGATTTGCAACATAAGTTTACGTTATGAGCTTTGTTTTGGTGCTTGGAAGGTAGCTCTCGATACCTCCCCTTTTGAAGTAATACTAACCGTTGATATTAAAAGCGTGCCCATTAGTTTTAGTACCGGCCATAACTTAAGGTATCTTTTAGTAGGTACCTTCTCGTAACCATTAGATCTGATCAAATGGATAGTTGTTGTCAATTTCATATATCATAACGAACCTCGTACGTCATTATTAGTTCTGGGCGCATATAATGATCAATAGGCTCTTGCGATGTAGTAGGAATCAAAAGAACTAAGTGTACATCTATCTATCTTAGCTTATATTTGGGAGATTTGATCCATGTCAGTTGACTAATTTCTTGCAAGCCCATCAATCACCTTAATTTGAACTACAGGATGTAGGGTGGGTGATTGAGGTTTCGAGATTCGAATTACCTCATGCCTCTGGCCTTTATACGGCAGGCGGTGGTGGCGAATGGCAGGTGGGATGGAGAGGCAGCATGGGGCCGCCTGCATGGTTGTGGAAGATGGCAGTGGGTGGGCAAAGTGGAGGCGGAGGGGCCGTCGAACGTCGATGATTTAGCGGTGACTGTGGTGGAGGGCGGCGGATCCAACGGCGACGACGCCGCCGGAGCAGGCCAGGCTGGTGGTGGTGGAAGTAGGGACAAACTTCAGGTGGGCGGTCAGGTATGTAGCTAGTCTCACTGGCACTTGAGGTGGCGCCGGCAAGGTGGAGGGGCCAGCGGGTGCAAACATCTTGCCTCACCGGCGCTGGAGATGGCGCCGGCGCGAGACGGAGAGGGCAGGGTTGCGGGCAGCGTGCGTGTGTGCGTACGGAAGTTCGGGAGCGGGGTGTGTTCGTGCGGGAGTCCTCTGTGTGGAAAAAGAAGGCCTTGTACGAATCTTGGAGGCATCTGGTCCATTTAAAATGTGACTGACGTGATTGCTAAATATCAGGCAGTCTAGGCCAACACAGACCCAAGAGGTAATCTGATAGTCACGAGATACAACATATGCTGGCTTCTGAGCCAACATTATTGAGTTTCATGCACCTAACCAGTTCACCCAAAAGCCTAAGCTGATGGGGAAAGGAGGGCAATCCACTTATACTTCAACACTCCCCCTCACGTGCAGCCTCCCGCAGGCCGCAAACGTGGAATATTGGAGCGGAGGACTTAAATTACGGAAAATTGCCTCTGCCAGGATTCGAACTCGAGACCTCTGGCTCTGATACCATATTGAGTTTCATGCACCTAACCAGTTCACCCAAAAGCCTAAGCTGATGGGGAAAGGAGGGCAATCCACTTATACTTCAACAAACATATTTGGCTGCCGGCGAGAAGATAATCAAATAAAAGCATCGCCACGA
Organism: Oropetium thomaeum; assembly: GCA_001182835.1. Classification (NCBI taxonomy): domain Eukaryota; kingdom Viridiplantae; phylum Streptophyta; class Magnoliopsida; order Poales; family Poaceae; genus Oropetium; species Oropetium thomaeum. The sequence continues at coordinate 1,330,504 of LFJQ01000015.1, read as the reverse complement.
TGACCACGCGTCTGTCATCAGTTGAACTTCGACACATTATGCACAGAGATGCAAATAAAAAAAAATCAAGACCCATCATCATATTAATAAGGGCATTGTTGGCAGGGATTACACCACTGATTATCAAAATTGATTACGCTCCATAAGTGATTATGGGTGGCAAACATCCAAATCAAATAAGTAATTACGACTAAAAAAATAGGATAATCACTTTTTTATTTGTACTAGCATAATCTATAATTCATAAGCTGAAAAAAGGTAGCTTATTTCTTGATTTTACTAACATAATCTATTTTGTCAAACAGTCACACGTAAGAAAATAGATTATGCACATAATCTTTTATAAACAGATAATTTGTTCTGTTAAATAATCAGCGCCGTTGTCTCCGAACCCGCCAGCCGCCACCACCGTACCCCGCTCCCACCCTTCCCAGGCAATAGTGCTGCTCCCGCTGCCACCCGATGGGCACAAGCTAGCTGCCCCAAGCCGCACGCCCTAGTTTCAGCTTTTCCCTAAATCACAAGGCCCGTGCAGCAATTTGCTTAGCCCCCTCCGATTTCCCTCTCTTTAATCCCCACCTTCATAGTCCTTCATTGCGGATCCCAGTCCTTCACCGCAGATCCCTAGTACATCCCCGTCTCTGGATGCAAACGAAGCAGCAAGCCGAGAGAAAGGTGGGGAAAAGGAATTTTTGCTTATTAATCTGTTTTCTTGTGATTGTGATTTTAGCTCTGTCATGTATACATGAGATGGATATGAATCTCATTTTTTTATGTATTCAAGAAAGGGTTGAATATTTCTACAATCGAATTGGTTTGTATATTTGTGTACTAATGAATAAATGGTATTTATATTCGTGAGAAAATAGTCACAATGTAATCATAAAATATGAGCCAATAAAATATACTAATGTGCCTGTAATATATGGCCCAACCATAAAAAAGAGGTGAAACAAAAAAAAAGAAAACATATGGACCAACCAAATTTTAACACCTGTCAATTTAATATGTTGCCACATGAACAAGTGGACGAATAATAGGACATGTGGCATTTCGCTAGCTGGATGTGTTGCCACGTCAGATTTGACTCACTGCCACATCAGGTGGCACGTTAGCACTACTCAATGCTCATCAGATACTATGTCAGCTTACTCAATGCAACATCAGATGCCACGTTAGCTGTACTCACTGCCACATCAGATGCCAGTCAGCTTACTCAATTGTGATAAAAACTAAGCATCATGGATCAATGACGAAGTAAGGGTCGTCACAAAAAAATAGTGATGAATCATTAAAAATTGTTAGAGAATACAATTTATCACGCACATTCCATGATGATTCAATTTTGGTCACCATATCGTTATAAATTATCTCTTGCGACATATTTTCATGATTTTGTGACAAAAATGAAATGTCATTGGATGTAAGATCTCTTGTAATGTACTAGTTAATAATTAAAAAGCTTTGCTAACATTCAACTAGGGGTAAATGAGCCTTCCGTTCTACAAGTAAATGAGTCTTTTCTTCAACAAACTAACACCGTTAACCATGAATTGGAAGGTAGTGGCTGTTGAGGCATAAAATTATAACCGATGGTGAAGGAGAAAATGTAAATTTTGAGTGGTCAATAAAGAAGCGCAAGTTCTTTTCATGGCCACCAAGGAATTTTCTGAAACAAAAGTGGCGACGATGAGACTTGCTGCGGATCGAGAGAATTATCTATAGTGAGCTATACTTATAAAGATATTCTAGTTTGAAGGAAAACACATCTGCAATGAGACCAGCTCAAATATTTCTGTTTTTTAAAACAAAATAATGTCATCTGAAGCAATGAATGCAACGAAAATATCCTCATTTTCTCCCCAATGAAAACTCCTTTATATTGTGTATTGTAGCTTTGCTTGCCTACATTAAGTTACTGTCAATATATAAACTTGCATTTGTAAACTCATCAAGGCAAAGATTTATAGTTAAACACTACCTCTCTATATTCTAGTTTAAGTCACATATAGTCCCCTTATTCTCAACACAACACAGCAACAAAACAAACTCTTCCGTTCCTTTCTCTACCTCACACAGTGTATTCAAGAGAACCCGGGCATCCGGCCCTGTGACTTTTCCAACAGTTTCCACTTTCACAAGATTGGTAACAAATATGAATTAATTCCAATTGGCAAGTATGTTAACAGTGCCCAGCACAGTTTGCAATGCATTACTGTGGAGCACTTGTGTTATAGTCCAATCAAGTTTTGCAGATTTCGTTGTACAACTGTATATACTATAAAAATATATAACTTATTATGACAAAAATATAAGATATTATTCTCAAAATAGTCACGTAAATTATAGATGGCAACGGGTACGATTTACCCGCGTAACGCCCATTGGGCATGGATTCGGATCCCTATCAGTACCCACGTCAGTACCCACGTACACGGATATCATTTGGAACCCTCGGGTACAAGAGAAACGGGTAATAAAAAATGAAACCTATATTACGCGTTAAATAATTTGATAGGTTGGCTTCGAACAAAAGGAGTATATATGTTGAGTCTTTAGGGTTTCTCTCTCACTTCCCCTCCTCCATTCTCCTCCCATGCCATCCGCCAGGGCACATGGCCGCCAGCAACGCCTTCCTCCATCCACGTATGCCGCCTCTTCCTCCTCCGTGCACCATGCCTCCTCCTCATAGCGCACGCACCGCCACCTCCTTCGCCTAGATCCGGCGAAGTCCTCCTCAAGCGTTGTAGTCTCCTGGCAGCCCTTGCATCCAGGCCACCATTTCCCCGCGTCACCTCTCCTGATCCTCGTGTGGTTCGCATGTGGGCAAACTGTGACACCGCGCCTTAACCCTAGCTAATCAATTTAATAAACTAGTCCAAGGTGTAAAATAAATAATTAGAGAATTTCACCTATTTGCTGAAAATAGAAGGTATTACATAAAGGACATCTAATTTCCCAATTCACCTAATTAATTTTTCTACCCCTCCTCTTTTCCCCCTTCCCTTTCCTTTTCCTATTTTATTCTCCCTCCCTTTCTCTGTTCTTCTTCTCTCTCTGTCGCTGCCGGCCGTGCACTGCTCCCGTACGGGCTTCTTCCTAGCGCTGCCGACGAGCCGTGCTGCCCATGCCGCTATTCCCCGCGGCGTGCCGCCTACACACCCTAGCCGCGAGCAAAACAGTGGCTACGCGACGGGCACCATTAAGTTTCCCCGCACGCACCGCTGCCCCGCCGTCCGGCCAACTACCCCTATGCTGTCACCGCTCGCCGGCTTCCTTCGCGGGAGTGTGCGCACGTCAACCTCTCGAGCACGCCATCCCCTTTATACTCGCACTACGGGCTCAATTCTTGTTCCTCCTCCTTCTTCCTCCTCGCCCTGCCCCCTTTTCTTCTTCCTCCCGTAAGCGTCGACGGTCCGCCATTGTCGCGCCCCCCCTCAGTTCCTCGTCACCGGTGGGTCATTCTTCGATTCCTTCCGCCGGCGAGACCCTCGCGAAGTCCTTTTACCGTTTCATTTGACCGCGGTGACTTTGGTGGAGCAGGGACGACAAAATCGCCGCGCCATCGCCGGAGCTCGCCCGCCCCACCACCTCACCGTCGACGACCCCCTCCCGGCCAATTTCCCGCCCCCTCGTCGTCCACGGCAGCTCCATCGGTCACCACTGTTGCTCACACCGCCCCCAGTCGGCCCTCCCCGACCGCCGAGCCGTCGGAACGCCGCCGCCGCCGTCGTCTTCACCGGCCCACCGCCGCTGGCCCTAACTCCGGTGAGCTCGCCGCCCCTTCTTGGTCCAGTGGACTCGCCGCGCCGTGCTGGTCACGTGGGCCACCACGAAGGTCGCCACCGGCGTCATTTCCGGCGAGAACCGCCGTCGATGCACCGTTGGGTGCCGCCCTAGCGCCGCTCCTCTGTTTTCTGTCGCTGACGAGCGGGTCCGGTTCCCTCTCCAGTTATTCAAAATTCCAGAGAATGCCCTAGAACTTGTAAAACCGCCAAAAATAGAATACTACTCTAAAAATAGCAAACCAAAATTTGTTAGAAACCTCATGAAAAGGACTAAACTTCTGTTAAATCACTTTTTAGAAAGCGATCAAAAATTTTTAGAAACAATTAGAATATTACCCTCTGTTTTTGAATGTTAATTTAAATTCTAGAACAGTGCCAAAGCTAATATTTGACCTACAAGTGCATCATGATAGTAGACACCTTCTGGAATTTTATGAGGATTTTAGGACCATAAAGTTGCATATAACACTTTAACAATACTCCAATCTGCCTAGTTTTAAACTACCATTTTCTGAAGTGTATTGTAGAAGTCATCAAAAAGAGTAGACCCCTTGTTCTGATTTTGCCTTACTTCTGGAGCTCCAGGACTCTTCTGGGTCCAGAACTGCGCCAGAAGTGTGTCATGACAGGCAGAACCCTCTGTTCTGCTTTTGCCTTACTTCTGGAGTTCCAGAAATCTTCTGGTGTTGGAACTATGCCAGACGTATGCCATGTCAGGCAGGACCCTCTGTTCTGCTTTTGCCTTACTTCTGGAGCTCCAGGACTCCTCTGGATCCGGAACTGCGCCAGAAGTATATCATGGCATGCAGAACTCCTTGTTCTGCTTTTGCTTTACTTCTGGAGTACCAGAACAGCCGCAACCGTGCCAGAAGTATGTCATGGCATGCAGAACCCCTTGTTCTGCTTTTGCCTTACTTCTGGAGTACCAGAACAACCGGAACTGTGCCAGAAGTATGTCATGGCATGCAGAACCCCTTGTTCTGCTTTTGCCTTACTTCTGGAGTACCAGAACAACCGGAACTGTGCCAGAAGTATGTCATGGCATGCAGAACCCCTTGTTCTGCTTTTGCGTTACTTCGGGAGTACCAAAACAGCCGGAACTGTGCCAGAACTTTTCGGCAGTGGCTGGCAGGGTGGACGCACGATGGCTTATTCCGCTCACCCGAGGTGCACGGGCGATAGTTACGAACTTAATAGTAGTAGAGATTCCAAGGTTTACTTATAGCTTCTGACTTCATAAGATTTAACAACAGAAACTTTGATGAATTTTTATAAAATCTAGGGAATTCATCTAGGCCTCAACCAAAGCTCAAAATGCATATTTCAGGGAGTACCATCAACTAAAAATAATATTGAGGTATAATTAAAATCTTCATTTTTAACCCTAGGTTAATGGTCGCAATTGTAAAATAGTTAATACCCGAAGAAAAGTGTCGATCTAACCCTTATTCCTACACGCCGAAACCATAGTTAACCTTTAATAAAGGCATGGTGACTCTTTTCATTTAACTTATCACAATTTTTACTGCATTTTATCATATAGGAACCGACCCAGAATTTTCGACGGCGAACGAGAATCCAGAGGAGGCACCCGCAGGAGCTAACTTCTCTCTTGAGTGTGCTGGCTTTTCTTCAGATCAAGGCAAGCTCCGGTGCACACCTATGTTTACAAGTTTGCTTGTGCATTAAGTTCAAGAAAATTGCCGTGAAAATCTAGTTGCATGACTTGGTAGGTTTTCCTATGGGTTGTTTTGGTAGAGCCATCGATAGAATGTTATGTTTAAAGGACAGAAATCCGGTAGCATCCGAGTAGTATGGAGACTACTCGTGTTTAATCAAAGAAGGAAAAGTCGAGGAATATGTGTGTAGGGTTGCTTGTGCATTAAGTTCAAGGAAATTACCGTGAAAACCTAGTTGCATGACTTGGTAGGTTTTCCTATGGGTTGTTTTGTAGAGCCATCGATAGAATGTTATGCTTAAAGGACAGGAATCCAGTAGCATCTGAGTAGTATGGAGACTACTCGTGTTTAATCAAAGAAGCAAAAGTTGAGGAATATGTTTGATCTTGAATGTGATTAAAATTTTAGAACCTTATCGGGTGCGGTTGCATTGGTCAAGTTTGAGTTGTGTACCGAGTGCATACTGGTAAATTGGACCAGGAAACCAACGTAGCTCACCGTGCTTTGTTGGACAATTGGCCATCTCTTTTTCTAGGTGAACGGACCGGCAAGGTGGATGAATTCGCTTTTGCTTTCTTTTGGGCTCGTGCTAGTGGGAAAGGCTTGGAGCCGTACAGGGATGCAGGGCATCGCCTGGAGGACCATGTCCTTGGAGGGATGGATGTTGGGCCAACTGTGTCATGATGTTGCGAAAGGTAGCCACGTGTGACTCATTCGAGTGCGCCGTGTCGTGTCATTCGGGTTTCTCCTGCAGGATGTAAATCAATTATAATTGCCGTTCCTCATGGTCAAGAGTAGCACTTGCTCCTTTTCGTCGCAACGATATGTAAATGATGGATATGACGAAAGTGGTTGTTTTCACCGTGATTTGTTATGTTGAACTCTCGATTGTTTAGAATAGCGGCACACATAGTAAATTCATGGTGACTCATGTTAACTTGGCTAAAATTTGGAATAGACTATTAGCGCTGTTTTCGCAATACCCGATCAACATCCACCAATACTCCCTGCATTCTAGGAGTCGGTCATTAGATGACCACGTTGACGGGTAAGTCTTGCTGAGTATTAGTTGCTCAGGCTTTGTGGGTTAATGTTTGCAGGTGATGCTTCTAACTTTGCTTCGTTTGGTTGTGGTGGCTGGGAAGGGAAAGCACCCTCGGAATGAACCTTCGAGTGGGTTCCCGCTTCTCCGGCCCATGAAGATTAAGCACCCTCGGGCTAGCGTGCTTAATTGGATCGTCAAGTTGTAATTATTGTTTTCAAACTACGTTTCTGCACTTAAGTGATTTGAACCAATGATGTAATATTAAGAATTTATGTATCCTTTTAAATAATGTTTTAAGTGTCCTTGTTAATTATTGTACTGTATGGTCGCTTGCTTCGCCAAGTGGCACCCCAAAGTGATCCTGGATGAGCACCTGTACGATTTTATCGAACGGGGTTGCGACACAAACGGGCATGCCCCCGTTTTCTCCCGCAAGCAACAAGCATGGGCTCTGTTTGCTTGCCCTAGAGGCAACGGGGTACGGGTGCGGGCATAAGATTTTTCCCATATTGACGGACTCGCTTTGAAGATATCCTAATAGTCAAATCAATATACATAACTTTGCATTGCTATATATATAAAATCGTGAATTATTGATTCTTTTATATTCATGATTGGATAGATGTTATATTGTCTCATCGTCGGTGTTTTTTACTGAGGAATTTATTCAGTAAATAGAGTACATCGATGATGATTACTGAGACAATATAATACCTATCCAATCATGATTATGAAAATAAATAAGTGATTCATGGGTTTTTTTAATTCTGTAATTTTAAGTTTTTGTTCAGTAAAGTTCGGTTGGTGAAAAATAGCGCAACCGTATATTGTATTTACATAAAAGCTCGATAGGTATGTTTCACGGCTGTGTATCACATTTAGGTTTAATAAACCCTAATTATTAAATAAAAATAAAGGGTTAAGTGAACCATTCTAATAATTAACTAAAACCTAGAACTCTATTTAAGAATTTTGAGCAAGCCACATATAAAATAGTGATTCAAATTTCATAGTTAAACTTCAATTAGTTCATCTTACCTAAGTATTGGAATTTCTTAATTTAGTTCCAAAATGAGAATGTGAATTATGCTAGCTAAGTAAAAGTTTAGAAAATGGATAATAACTAGCATAATGCTCGTGCGTTGCAACATGTTAGAAAATTTTAGTGAAGCTAGCAGCAACAATAGATTAACTCGAAATACCAACCTCCAAATCAAAAAAAATGTTTTTCTATCTTTCTTATACCTTAAAAAATATGACATCCTTTTTATAGGAAATAAAAAGCACATCCTTTGTTCTTATAAATTTATGACCGTCTCAAATACAATATAGCAGTACACTTTTATACATAGCAAGTGTTTTTTCCTTGCAGTTTTCAAGGTCTTGATGGACTTACCATTCTTAACATTTTTGTTTAGCATCAAGTGGGAAAAGTAAGAATTTCACATTTGCCTTTCTCACAACTTAGAGGATATAAATCAATTAAAATTAAAATGTGGCTTCTAATGAAACGCCTCAATCCTCTCAATGAAAATGCGTATTAAACGATTGTTGCTACATCACGAGTCTCATTATTTATAATGCTTCCCTTTTTACTTATGGTGATAACACACAATTTATCATAGGACCATAAGTCAGAACAGCATATATGTAGATAAAAATCGTCATCATTAAAATTCAAGTACCATTTATTGTTCCAAATTTCTCGTTGGTTCCATTTTAACAGAAACTAAGTATGAGAAATACATTGACTTCAAAACTATATGAAACAGCATATATGTGGTCTCAGCACTAAAACATGCTTACCCATAATATCGAAAACCAATGTGAGAAATAAATTCACTTGGACTCATATGAATTTTACTAATAATTTATACTACATTAAACATTATCCATATTTTTTTATTAAACCTTACGTTGGTTGCATTTAATCGTAAATAAATCATTTTCAGTTTTTGATTTGTTTTAAAATAATTTCTAAACTCTTAAAAAACTTAATCAGCAAAAATATTAGCTCAAACATAAATGCTTAAAATAGCCAAAAAGTACGGACATAAAATGGTCCCAAGACAGTTTCATACAGTTCAAGATAATATTTAACTTAATTAAATAATTGAAATAATATACCTTGAATCTAATTGCTGAAAATGCTGAAAAAAATAACACATTAAAATTGGCTCAAAGATGAAATAACTCAAGCAATCTAGTGAGGTCGAAATTGGGCCAGACCACTTAACATTGCGCGCGTGACCGCATGGGCCTAAGGCCCAGCAACTTAATCTCTCATGGCCTGCCTCGTGCTGCTCCATCTGAGTCGTCCGGTTGCAATCAACGATAGAGAGTGTTTTTCGCGCGGACAAAACCAGCTGCCGACCCACAATCCCTAACCCTAGTTTTATTTTCTCCTATCCTGCCACACGACTTAGGGAGAGAGAGAGAAAGGTGGGTACCGACCATGGCTAGTTGGAGTTTGAGCGTCGGTGGCCTTCACTTGCGGGTCGGTTCTCAGGCACGGCGGTGCTCGCAGGTGCTGATGCTTCGACGCGGTGGGGTCTGAACGACGGTGCGGGGCATTAATCCTCGATGCGGCGACTCTAGCAGGTGCTAGTGCTCCGACGCCGTGGGGTATGCACGGCGGCGCGTCTTGCTCGGTGGCCAGGACGCGCATCAGTCCTCATGCGCGGCTTTGGTACAAACTGGTAGTCTGCGACGTAAGTGCTAGATCGGAGGATGCTTTAATTTAGTAGTATGAGTTATTTTGATATTTTCCTCTTGTATCTCGGGGAAAATGGTGGACCACATAATTGGTAATCAAGGAAAGTACTGTGATCTGTTTTGGTCTTTTCCTTCTCTTATACCAGTAGAAAAAATGTGGGCTTTTTCCGTTCTGGCTCAAATTCGAGTGTCCTCCTTTTTTGTTGTTTGGGATTGGAGGCTTTTTTTCTTTCAAATCGTCCACGGTTGGGTCTCATTGTTACTTTTTCCTACCAGTTTTGGGTACCGAGGCTTTTTTTTTATCGTACGACAGCCTACGTCAGCGCGCGCGGTTAGAGGGTAGGGCGGAATAAGGAGGTGCACGAACGATACTTACGAAATTAATTAGTAGTAGAGATAACCTATTAAGGTATAATATTATGTTAATTCTTTAGGCAATCAAATACTTGAATTCACCTTTTATAATTCAAATGTTAGTTTGAATTCAAAAATCTCCAATTCAAATGTTTGTTTACTCAATTTGAAGCCAGGTTTTTATTCTGAAAATTAATTCACAATTCTCTGGATAACTTCACCAGTGGGACCCACATGTCAGTAGGCCCCACTTGTCACTCCCTCTGATTATCTATTCTCTTTCTCTCTCGCTCGCTCTTGCAGCAGAGCGCCGCTCACCGCGGCCGCCAAAGACGCCAGGCAGGCACGCTTGCTGCTGCGTGCCGCAGCGCCGCGCGCTCGCCGCACCGCCACACCAGCACACCACGCACGCGGCTATAAAAGGAACGACCGTTGTCGCCGTTGTTCTCCCTTTTCGTCTCTGTTTTCGCCGCCGAACGAGAACAAGCAGCGCTGCTCACTGCCGTTCTCATATCCACGCTCAAATTTATTCGCAAATCAAGTCGCTAGGGGCTTCCCCACTCTTCCTCGAGCGCACTCAAGCAATTCTCGCCGGAGTTGCCCGAATTTTGAGCCTTGACGCTGACGGTTCGCGCCGGTCATCTCGACGCTCACGGTGAGGACCCTGGTCGGTCGTTCTTCGATGACAATAACTATGTCATTCAGCTTCCTAGCGCTTGTGCGCAGCTCACCAGGCCCTTTGGTTTTCAGCTTCGACACCCAGTTCGCCGGGAACGCGCCTTCTTCATCGGCGACCTCCAGAACACAAGCGCACGGTGAGACCTACTCTCCGATTCAACTCCCTTGTTGAAACTTCAATAAATCACAGAAATCGTAGAAAATTCAGAAAAATGAAATTCCAACTGATCTGGAGTCAGAGAGAAATTTAGTTTCTAGGAAAAATATAAATTTGTATGTTTTGGAAAAAATATTATTTTGGGCTTTATTTAATTGCTTTTGGATTAAATAATTCTAGAATATTATAAAAGAGTGTATACTGTTGGAATTTTTTTTTTATCAATTTCATAAAGTTTCAGGGGTATGTCTCTGTGATGTGAATGGTGAGTAATAGCAAGTACTTAGGGGTTTAACTTAACAAGAATCAAATTAATTAAAAGCAATAATTCAAAATAATCATTTGCTCTACCAATTATCTTCTTTAACATTTATTCTTATTTTTAGCATTGTGAAATGATTATATATTCCTATTGCATCATGTAGAGCCCGAAGAGAACATGGTAGTACTCGAACGGGAGGCCGGGTTCGTAGAAGAAGACACTGTAGCAAACCCGCCAGACCAACCACAAGACAAGCCTCGGTGCACTACCGTCCTTTAAATTTATTTTTCTTACAGTATTTGCGTGTCATGGTTGTCATTAGGTTTTTTGAGTTGATTGAAACCCTAGCTACATATGTTGTGGTACTTCCTGTCTTGACAATATTGGTACAGGTAGCTCGATGTAGATGCTATGCTTAGTAGTATTATACAGCAGAAGTCGAGAAGAGTGGACGCTGCTCATGACATGATGGGAGTTGTGTGAAACTCCCACCCTTATTATAGGCTTGTAGCTAGTTAATATTATACAATGGTGGAAACTGGGTTCAGATCGGGAATCATAGGTTAGCAACAGGACACGACATGCATCCTGGGTGCTTAGCCCTCTCTGATCCATGTGGTTCGAGTTTGATCGAGCATTGAATGTACTGCTCATATACTAGAATATATGAGACCCAGTAAACCTACGTATTCTAGTGATTGCAACATCGAACGCAACCTACGGTGTTTGACTGGAGGCGGTCTGCGGAGGGCAGTGAGGTACTCTCTCACCGATACCGTATGAGACGTGTGATCTGGTGAAGAAGGCTCTCCTGCTAAGGCAGCGTAGGACCGAATTGACGTTGCAGGATTTGGATAAACGATTAACACGTGTGGCTTGGAGCAACCATGTGTCGCGTGATCAGGTTGTCCCTTGCAGGTGTAAATTGATTCGAATCGCTGTCGCTCTCAGTCTATAAGTTTGCTTGTGAAACGCGCCATATCTTAATGTAAAGTTAAGGCATGAATTGGTATGGCTTAGATTGATTTAATCATCATTGGTTTGATACACATGTTTGTGTACCTATAGTGCAAACTAAGTTTATATTATACAACTTAATCTAGAGCTAAAATATGCAAGGTAGGGAATCTAATTAGCGCGAGTCTTTATGCAAATTCCTTAACCCGAGTCAGCCATGCATGTCTAGAAGTCGGCTGTAGCTAGCCATGTTAACGGGTCAGTCTTGCTGAGCTTCTTAGAAACTCACGCTTTGCGACTTGTGGTTTTCATGTGGTATAATTCCCTTCGGCGATTGCGATAGCTACCATTGGGAGGAGCCAGTCCCAGGCTGGGGTAGCATCCAGTGGCCACAGATAGAATAGCCGCTCGGCTAGTAGCATTGTGCCGTTGGGTAAGGCATATGCTTTAGAAGTCACAGTCTGTAATCTTAACTTTTCGCTTCCGCAAGAACTCGATGTTTTTCTCTTCAATACTTGGTAGCGTGTGAACTCCGTCTGTATAATCAACCAGTCAAGTAATAATATCCTTATCTATAAATTGTTTTGTTTATTTGCTTGTGTTGTACCATTTGTGAACTCGCTTAGTCAAGTAACGCCCAGAATAGATCCTGGCGGGATGGATCGTCTCTAATGTTCGGGTGGTCTGTCACAGGTGGTATCATAGCTATTATGGCATTGGTACGACCTTTTCAAAGGCATATTTTTGAAAATCACGTGCGAGTGAGGAACATCCCCTTAGTAGATGTAGGTTATATCAGGTGGTAAACTAACCTAGTATAGAAGCTAACTAAACCCAGTTAGATTCATTTTTCTGTAACGACGCACCTACGCTCAGTTAAGCAAAGTAAGGTACGCCCTCGACTGCGGTAAAATGTCGAGAAAAACCTGTTGCGATGGCAACAATAGTGTTATGTACCATGACAGTACGGAAGGGTATGTTCGTTGTAACATGCTACACCCCTTTGCTGCTTAAGGAGAGAAGCAGACCTCTGCTGTACGAGGTGTGGGATACGGGTCTTATTGTGAAATCAAATTCCACAGTAGTAGCGTCTTCTGTCTGTGGCACATAAAAGATGAGTCTATTCTTCACGACTTAGGTTTTGGCAAAACTTTCTCATACCTCCACTGCCTAAGGTGAAGTGCAGTCTGTCGCCGCACAATGAAGGTCAGACACGTGACTCCGTACGTGACCTACTCGGGGCGACCCATATGGCAATGATATTGATTGATGTCTTTATTTTGATGTATGATATTATACTACCTATGATGTGATTTTCTGCAGGTATGCTAACTACAAAATTCGTACGATCTGTGTAGGAACGATTAACTGAGAGTACGATCAACCACCGCTTGATGAGAGTATTTCTATGTTGGTAACGACGTACAGGAATGCATTTCATAATAAAAAATAAAGTGAGCACCGAATAAAAACTAGAATTTTAAAAATGGAATTTGTAAAGAAAATAATGAAATGAGTCAAATTGGGGTTAAATAGGTCGATCGTGGTAGTATACATATTGAATTGTTGTTATTACCCTGAGATGATAATATTTTAATCCTCAAAAGGTTTTTGCGTGTTTTGCACTACATGTCAACATGTGACTTTTGTGTGTTAAAATATTTTTCATCTCTGTGGATGCAGATGTCGAGAGGATTTGAGGAGCATGAGGTTGAGCATTCCACTCCTCTTCTGTGCACCCAATCATTGGAACGTATGGGTTTCACAGGATTGCTGTACTTGACACTATGGTATTTTGGATGTGTTGAGACACCATGGTACGAGTATCGGGAGTACACTCAGCATGGTCAGCATCCTTGTACTGCCTCTATGACGATCTCTGCTCACCCTCACCGAACAGATTGGCACCTTTGGACCACCACATGTTTTGGTGCCGACAAGATGGAGGCCGTTGAAGCTACTGCTCACGAAGCTTTGTTGGAGTTTTGTGAGAAGTAAAAGGAGGAGTGAGGACGGGGAAACGGTCGAGGTGACGCGCACCCTCGTCAAAAGAGACAAATTTAAAATATAACATGAATTTAAAGTATTAGAATACAAGAAAATCAGGATTGCGAGTTCATACTTTCATAATTTTTATATTTGCATAAAAATTATGTTAATTACATCTTCATAGAGAAAACTCCTGATTAAGAATTCCAACATATAAATGAAAATTACATGATCACGATGTATGGCTCCCTAGTACAAACTAGAAAATAAAATAGATAGTCTTTAGTCTTGTCGTTGAAAATGGACGTTGCCGAAGAATTTTGATATAACATATTTTCTTGTGTTGAAATATGATATGAGTATGCAAATATGAGTGCACACAAGTTAACCATGGATGACGTAGCACGTGCACGATATACACTCACGGCATAGTCCTTGATTTAAAGTACCCATATGCATATAAAGAGGTACTTGGGCAAGAGTAAGAGCATGATATTATTTATATTTTAATATGATATTTTCTAGCATATAAGCATGGTGTTTAACTTGGCAAAATTCCTGCATATAAGGCAGGACTATATATGCAGCTAGAATTTGTTTGATTTTTTACTTAGGATTTAACCGGCATCGATAAATGACACTTTTGTCAATACACATAACTTTCAGATCATATATTAATGCAACATTCCTACATGGGGAATAACTTAGCATACTTAGTTTCAAATATTTAAAACATGGAGCAACCCAAATCTCCTATGTATAGCAGGTTGACGTCTTGTTAAACATGAAGAGTAGCACATAATATTAGTATGGTATATGGACCAAGTTCTTTGATATTTTACTGTTTGTTTTATTTGATTATCTCTAGTAGCTTAGAATTTATTGACCCCAGCCATAACACGTAAGCCAAACAGATATAAGTAACACGTAAATTTTGGACGAATATGCATGCTTGGGATATATAATAATCAATACTTTTTACTAGAATATAGATAGCATAAGACTCATGAAAAATATGGCATATTTGGGTGATTTTACTTATTTCATTTAAAGAGTGCTAGTATATTTTAATGACCAACATGGTTAACTTAGTTAGCATATGCACTAAGTGATAAAAATATGCAGAGGTATCAGTTACAAGACTTTTGGTTTGATTTTCCGAGTATATCAGCAATGTATACATGACTCATTTGCCTATATGGCACCATAATTTGTTTAAGTATAACTGGCTGGGAACCATCGTTATAAAACACTTTTATTTTAAACTTATACGACAAGCATAATTATCTAGACTTAGTGTAGGGCTAACGGTTTGAACATATGTGCAAGAGTATAGCCTACGAAGACGATTATTTGCTTATATTGATTTATCAATTACCGGTGTTTTCATATAACTAATGCAGCAGCACTTACTCATATGCCTAAGCATGATGCAATAGTGATGTCACGATGTAGTCTTGCCGGGAATTACAATTATCAAACGCATTAGTCTTTTGCAGGATTATTCTATCCAGGATTATGCTGTTTATTTGGCTATGTGTGCAAGGATTTAGCTTGCAAATCACTAAGCATCGATTTATCTTTTATTTAGTTACGATATGCACTATATCAGTTACCGAATGAAGACTATATGTGTGTACATATATATCTAGTTCAACTTAATTAACATATGGATCACAGGCATGAACCAGAGCACTGTTGTCACGGCAACCTTCTACTATATATGCAATTCATGGATTTGAAGGAAAGCATTTGAGGCATATAACAATGATTATCTATGAGCTAATGTAATATGCGAGACCATTTTATTTATTTTATGCAGTGTGTTTGGATTTTCCGTTTCATATGAATAAACAATAAATATGTCAACTGACCACTTGAATTTGACAATGAGATTTTATTTATGCACACCATGACTTGTATCAACGTGGAGACCAAATTACGACTCAAGACAAAAGTTTTTCATTGACTGATTTGTATCCGCCAACAAGATCAAATCAAGGGGCATAACATCGTCAAATTTAGACATATGAACATGAAGGAATTTATGTAACTTGCATCTAATATAGAGAAACAAGTATCGTAAGGAAATTTGAGATTTTTATATGCACACCTTGAGATGTATCCATATGGGGCCCAAATCATGACTCAAGACAAAAGTCTTTCATTAACTGATTTGTATCCACCATTAGGACCAAATCAAGGGACATAAGACATGTTCAGATAGAGAAAGGAGACTCGTGTGATTGGCCTTGAGCAGGCCGAATCAACGGTGTGAAGGCATGTATTTTACCTTCACGATCTTTGCAGCAGCAAGTCTCTGTGCAGACGATGCTTGCCGACGGTCGCCGATGGAGCAACCGAAGTTAATGTCGATGAGAGATCTTGTTGCCGGCGAGTTGACGGTTGCCGATGCGTCGCCGATGGGTGGACACTTCTCTCCGGCCGCCTGTAGATGCTTGCAGCCAAGAGTCTTGCCGAAACTCTGTCGCACGAACTCGACGATGTTTCACTCCGGCAGCCTGTCGGTGCTCTACGCGTAGATGTGGTGCGCTTGTGCTCCGACAGCCTTTCGATGTGTGTGTGTGAATGAACGGGAGTTGCTGCAAACTTCTACTATGTGAGAAGTCGGCAGACTTTTTGTGTGTATGCGAATGAACCAGCAGCGGTCCTTGCTGTGACCCTTGGCCGGTATTTATACAGTAAGGTAGCAGTTGTTTTGGAGAATCGACGGGCACTTCGTATTTGATTCCCTCCATTCCCGTCTCATCGTCGAAACTTGAAGCGGCAGGAGCGCGCATGTCCGAGCAGTTGTGGCAGAACGTGGGCATTTCCTTGGCCGCTAAGCACTATTTTGGGCGGCAATATATAGAAACTGCGCGCGTTAGGCAGTGTGTACGCGGAGCATTTTATTTCAGCTCCTGGGCTTGATCATCGGTTAGTTCATGCGTGTTGGGCCATTGGGTTAATCATTTAATTAGGGACAGAAATACTTGGTTAGCCTTTGGCCACATGCGTACACGACAAATGGGCCGTGTATTTGTTTTATACTCAGAGGCCTGAAGTAGTCGATTGTTTGGTTCATTTTCTTACGTGTGTACCTTCAGAGTACTAGTAAACAAAAACCTGGCCGTGCATACGCGTATTCTTCTCCTTTGCTTACATTAATATATATTTGGCTATTTCATTTAATTAGCCGTTGCCACTATTATATTGTCTTAACTAAGGCGTGTTAATTTTTTACACCTGCCTGTATATTATTTTATTTCCTTTTGACTCTTTTAGTTTATTCGTTTAATCTTTAAATATTTTATTTATCATTGTCTTAAGTTGATCTCAAGTCATACTTTGGACCTGCCAGAATTTGTGTCAACAAGGAGATGTCGGATAAGCCAGCGGTACTATATCCGATAAGAGACCAGATCGACAGCACATGGCGCAGGAATGTCAGAGCAGACAGGGATGCAACACTTAAGGGAGAAAAGAATTTCCTGGAGCCATTAGTGCGACAGAGCGTCTACATGCTAAATCTCTATGAAGACACATGAGTTGGTGAAGAATAAGAATAAGAATTCTTCACCCTAGGTGAAGAAATAGAATATGTATATATATGTACTAATGAAGTGAATGCTAATTGTGTAAAATTTTCCTTTTGTACAAACGAAAAGTTTGTGTGCCATAATAAAAATTTGGTAACAAGTAGGAAATTGTATGTGTTATTTAGCAAACAGTACATGACCATGGACTAGCATGGATGTTCGTTCAGAGGCATGCACATTAATATCTCTTTTTTTTCTTCATAGTATATCTCTAACCAAATAATGAACTGTAGCATATAGAAAATATGAATACATACACAATATCATAGCATTGCAATATGCTAGAGCATATGTCATCTCAGATAAAGGTAGATGCAACACATATCTCTACTTATTTTCTCAGAGACAGCAGTATACATATAGATAGATAAAATGACGTTTAATAGATATTACTTCCAATGATTACATAATGCAACTCCTTCATATATGTAGAGAGATATCAAGCGTGTGAAACGAAGTTAAATCACTAGACCTTCTGATTTTTATTATTACTATTATTATGATTGATCAGTACATTGACACAACAAGTAACTGACCATATTAGTCAAAACATATTAAGCTCTCGATACAATAATCAATCAGAATTCTAGTTGTTGGGGAAATTCCCTGAGTCACCAGACCCATGGATTTCATCATCCTTAGCGAACAGATCATCCATTTCAAACCCATCAGTAGATCCTCTGGTTGACGAAGCAGGGACGTCATTGAAAGACAAAGTAGGCATGACATCCTCATTGTCAAACTCATATTGCTGTGAGGAAGAAACTATGCCTACGGGAGGATACGACTGTGAGCTTGGTTCGCCAAATAGATATTGCTGCTGAGAAGAAGC
This sequence comes from Oropetium thomaeum, assembly GCA_001182835.1. NCBI lineage: Eukaryota > Viridiplantae > Streptophyta > Magnoliopsida > Poales > Poaceae > Oropetium > Oropetium thomaeum. The sequence goes on along the minus strand of LFJQ01000015.1, from coordinate 1,312,449 downwards.
AGCTATACCCACGGGAGGATATGGCTGTGAGTTTAGCTCGCCTAACAGATATTGCTGCGGAGAGGAAGAAGCTATGCCCATAGAAAGATGTGGTTGAGAGCTTGACTCGCCAAATAGGTACCGCTGCGCCTGCGAGAAAGAAGAAGCTATGCCCATGGAAGGAGGATGTTGTGATGAGCTTGGCTCATCAAACATCAACTGATGCAAGGAAGCTATGTCCATGGGCAGGGGGTGATGATGTGAGCTTGGCTCGCCAAAAAGATATTGCTGCTGCGAGGAAGAAGCTATGTCCACGGAAAGATGTGGCTGTGAGCTTGATGCGTCCATTGCCGGAGCTTGTGGTTGTGAGATTGGAATCTGGCTTGGCCCTGCCATTGCATCATCGACACTGCCAAGGACAATGTGATGTATTGCTTGAAGCTCCTTGTAGTACTCATGTGACTCACCCATCCCTAAGTTACAGATGTTACCGGTCAACCATTGCATCATACGACCGCCCTTTTCCTTGTCAATGGCCGCTTTCAAGACCTTGTTTCTCTGCTTTGCACGATCCACCAACCCTTTCAGTTGTGCGTACTGTGCAGATAACTGATGTACAGTATCAGACACCCCAACGTCAGCTTGATTTGCACTACCCAATGTGGCAGGTACGTTGCGATTTGGAATGAAGCGGTCGATGACAGCATCAATGGAGGGGTGGCCAATCGAGTAGATCCTCCCAGAAATGGAAAAGACGACCACACCAACCATTGCACCGCAGAGAATGGACAGCTCATAGGCCTTGTTGAACAGGCCTTGGCGGCGCTTGGAAAACGTAACTTGACGTGTTTCTACATCTTCAATTTTCTTCAACTCAACCTTGGCCTTTCCCTTGCCCTTGGGTTCACTCTTCTTACCTTTCACCATCTCCCTCTACGATAATGGAGTTCTTTTGGCTAAGACTAATATCTGTTGAGGTGGAGATATGGTAATGAAATGGAACAGCATCATCGGTACGTTATATAGGCAATGATACCATGAAGAAAGAAGAAATCGAGATCTACAAGGATTTGAATGCATTTATTCTGTGGTGGGTCGTATAATAGCTGGATACCATATTATTTTTTGGGTACGCATATGTATTACTCCCTCCATCCCATAATCTTCTTAGTATTATAAAAAATAAAAAATTTCATAACCTTCCTTATATAATCATTGGACTAATTATTAGTCCCTTATTCTTAGACTAATTCCTGGTGTTTCAAAAGAAATTGATGGTCCCAAGCAAAATTAGTGGTTACATGTAACTACATGTACGTAAGATTATGGTGCATGAGTTAATTAATAGGGAAAATTAATGGTAGTATTTTGTTTTCTTATTCATTGTGTCATAGTCTAACATTAAAGAGATTATGGGATGGAGGGAGTATATATTTAGCATTTATTGTACTTATTTAATTGTAGCCTTACTATGCTCTGGAGTACAGTTAGAGACCTTCCTGGAACTGTTTAATGACGTAGATAATCTCTACCATAAGCCATATCCGCTTTTGAAAATTTGCGACAGTACTACATAAATGTACACTTTTAATAACATCCAAATATGAAAGCATATGTCGGTTGTAATTTCTTCAGTCTCTAATGAGCAGGATATACTACCAACATACTAATTCATTCATGGATTAGTTGACTGTCCTTATCTATTACCAAAAGTTGGGTTTTCAATTCTTTGTCACGTATTTGAAAACGCTTAACTTTTAGAATTTCTTTTTCACGCAAAGCTAGATCAAGCTACCAAATAGCATGCCATTAGTCATATGAAACCGAAATATTGATGCACTCATACAAAGACCTTTAGAAGATTATTCTAGAATATAGCTGAATTCATCTAGAGTAAATATCACCAAAAAAACAAAACAATGCAAGTTTATATATTGTACATGAGTCCCCAAAAAAACCTGACCAGTTCAAAAAGAAAGTGTGTGCGTCAGCTAGGGACGTAGTTCTACTGGAGTAATAATAAATATACTCCTTTCATCCCAATATAGAGGATTTTTTTAGGTGTGAGCACAGTAATTAAGAAAAATTGTTAGATATAGGTGCATAGAATAGAGATGTATGGGGAATGAGAAAATGGTCATTAAAAAACAACTGTGGTAAGTAGTTTGAGACAGAGGAAGTACCAAGCAAAGGAGGACAAATTAAAGAGACGATCACTAGCTGTGTAGCTATACTTCTGATATTTATTTATTTGAAATATTATTAAAAGAATGTTTTTCCGCCTGGTTTATCCGCTCATCTCTGGTCTTGAAGCATTTTTTCATCACATTTGCTTGCACTCAGTTGCCTCAGATTTCATCTTCCTCAGTCAAATTTTTAGAACTGTCGCCGGCTCAGATGACCGGATATTTGCAAACCACTCCAACTTTTCTAATCGCTGGATTACTCAATCGCGGCAGCCACAACAATAGGAAAGCACACGCCACATTTGCGCGTGGAGCTCCTTGGTGACGCTGGCCCAGTCTGCGCATCGCGCGTCCTCGGCCTCCATGACTTGCATGCAGACCAGCATCCCGGGCTTGCTAGCTGCAGGCGCGAGCGCGACGAACTCACGGCTCAAGGCTCAAGCAGCTTCAGACAGGCCCAATAAAGCAGTCAGCGCCTCTGCGTTGTTAACCATGCAGATCAGCTGCTAGATCAAATGATTCTGGACCATTCAAAAGAAAGAAAAAAAAATCAACTCAAATTATAACAGCACGATAATGCTTAAAAACGCTGGCATCAAAACAACGCAAGCGTGTATATATTTATACACAACTACTGCACGAACTCATCGCATGTGACCTCTGCAATCCAGTGGCGAGGATCACACCCGTATGTCATTAATACAACAAGCAACTCAAAGAGACGTACGGACCTTTCATACTACAGATAGTTGGTTAAGGTTCTATCATGTACATGACAAAGGATCAATCAGCTTCAACTCACGGCTCCTGTTTTAGCATGATGTCAATGATGCCTACAGCAGTCTTTGGCCGATAATGTTCATCCGTGTCCACTTCTTCAATCTCCTGGTTGTGTAAAGCAAGAAATACAAAAATAATATAAGCAAAACTGATTGAATATCACTAAACTTAAATGAACCTAAGTAAACAGCAAGAAGCGGCAAATTTCACTAATCTGAAACCAATCAGCAGTTCCATTCAATAAGCCAGATTCCATATCCTCGCCATGTTAGATTTCTATATAACTTGACATAAAACACCCACTAGTCTTTAATTTAGTATTTGAAAAATCCTCTTTCACAAGAGTGATCTATGGTTAACATTCTGTAGCCAAAGAAAACAATTCCAAGAGACGAATGGAAAACAAAAGGAGCATTCAAATACTTAAGGCAAACATAACTTAAGTATTTAGGAAGAGAACTTCAGTCAAGTACCTGCACAATATCTTCTCCCTTCATAACTCGCCCAAAGACAACAAGCTTGTCATTCAAATCAGGTATCGGAGCCGTTGTGATAAATAAATCAAATTCTTTATTATTTGGATTCTTTGCAGTCCCAATCATAAATGCCTCATGCTTTGGGCTGAAAAATTAGAGAAAGTCAGTTAGTGCAAAGATATTGCTATCATAATCTTAACATAACCATGAGTTCAAGAGAATATGCACTGTTAAGGAGCCGAACCTAAGATCATTTTTCCCACTGGCTTTGGCTTTCAGTATCCATTCTTGAGCAGCTTTATCAAAATCAAAATCACCTCCATGAATGACAAAGTTTTTTATGACATGACGAAATGGCATCCCTTTAAAATGATTGTTCTTGCTGTACCATAGGACAAATGTCAGATGATTCATTAGGTAATAAATTGATAGTTCATAATAAAGAATTACTAACTTATTTGGACAATGCCTCACATATCTCAAATGGCTTTTCTATGAATATTCCAAATAAAGCATCTACTACCTACCTTAACCCCACATAACCTCACAATTAGTATCTAATTTATAGGTAAACCACTATATGTTGCAGCGATACTTCATGGAAAACTTAGTTCTTTTTTGCATTGAAGAATATTCTAATGTGCCTTGAGCAATTTAGGTCATTGATGGGTTCATGTGGGCCGTGAGCCTACTGATTGCCGCCTCTGGAGAGCTATTATCCACATGCACTTTCCAATTCAGAATCCATGCTTCTGACAAATGAATATAAAGCACATGAGGATTTAGTCAAACTACAGCATCCTAATTCCTAGGAATTACATGTTTACGCTCATTTGATATGTTTTATTGCTCTTTTCTTCAGCATTCATTTGTCGTTTCCTTTTCCATGTTTTCTTTTTGTATGTCAGTTCTGTTGGGTATTGCTGGTTCCATCTCAAGCCTGCCCAACTTGCTTTTTGTTGTTATAGGGTGCCATTTAGTCCAACTTCTGGGAAGAGTTTTTATAGCATGTGGAATTATTTCAAGGGATGCAGGTTTGGCTTTTTTATTTTGGATAAAAGAAAACCAGACTCCAGCCAACTAGAAAAGCACTTCGACCAAGTTGCCAATTCATTTTTTTAATCTTTTTCTTGGATTAAGCAGATAAACAAGAGCAGAGCAGCTAGCCCTAACCAACGGTAAACTCACTTGCATCCCTCATGGGATGCTGTTAAATGTATTTTCCAGTGTCCGTAATCAGTAGTGCATAACTCTACTGTACAGTAGCACTCACCAATAGTTGCTAGTTAATATGCTAAGATTATACAATTTTAGTTTTTTGTACTCTACACATGAAGATAGAATTACATAATTTATCAAAGCCAGTTTTGAAGATGTCATGTCAACATAAGTTCTAGAATAAAGTAGTTATGCTGCAAATGTACTGTGTAATAAAGTTGGAAGGTATCAGAATAAAACCTAACTTTATTCTTCTTTGTGCTTATAATTGTCAAATTCAGCTGATCTATGAACGATAGAACCAGGGCTAGTCAACCCATGGCCGTTTTCTCAAAAGATAATTAAGTAGTCTTCAAACGTTAATTATCACATCAAATATAAGATCTTTACTAGAACTTGAAATCCATCAAATTTAATATCTTTACTAGGGCAAGTTGCATTATCAAACAACCAAAAGTCGCAAGTTCAGGGCTAGATTACTTCAGATACAGCATATTCTACCTTACAAAAGCAAATGACAGTGTCTCAGTTCAAATTCAATGGCTAGAGGTCAGTTTTCTACATTACAGAGATGCAACTAACTGACCCAATTCGGCTCTAAGGAATATCCTCTTAGGAACTGGTTTAGAAAATATCCCTTACAGTTAAGCCTTCCAGATCCAAAATCTGTAAGGCAAATGTCGCACCACCACAGGATTTATACTACTGATATGAATGAGTGTGAATCTCAGTGCTACAGCTATGTTTTTGGGGTTGTATTTAGGTGACACATAGCGAGTCACCCCCTTAGTATCACCTAGGCTACACCTAGCATGTATAAGGTAAAGCGAAGCGACACCATACCCATGAATAAATAACAGCATGGAGAAGGAAAGGAAAAGGAAACAGGGAAGGGGGGGAAATTGAAAGGAAACAGGAGGCCCAGCCCATCAACAAGCCCATATGCCCCTCCACCTCAAGTTCGTTTATGGGTCCCCTGCTCTACCAGACAAGTATAGAAGTGCCGCCTCTCACTCCCTCACCCCTGCGACCATGGCCAGTGCCGGCCATACCCCCTCCCTCACTTCCACATGCCATAGCCACCATCACCTCTCCCTTCCTCGAAGGATACTTCTTGGCCTTGCTAGCAGATCCTCGCCGCCCCTCCCCCCCCACAACCCCCCCCCCCCCCATCTCCTCCCATGTACATCTGTGTCCTCTCCTTCATTTTTCTTTCGTAAGACTGCCACCAGTAACTCTCCTGGACGATAAGCATGTCACCTAAAAACTTAGTGCTACAGGAAAGGATGCTCCTTGTATGTGTTATAACAATGATTAGCTATGGTCAACGAAGGGAAGCTAAAGCCAGAAGAAATAAATAAAAAGCAGTATCACAAAAAAACAAATGCCAATTTAATAGACAACTTTGAAGGTTGAAATGAACTTGCATCAATACATGAGCATCAACATCGCTCACTAAAGTGCATATATAAATTCACAACAATGGTACGATATTTGAACTAATTATATATGCTTACATCTTAATATCTTTTTATATAGCAAGACCATAATGAAGAACACATTTGTTAAATTTCTGGTCCTTACCACAAGTTGATAAATCTATCCACAACGTCCACAGAAGCATCTTTGTAGATTTCTATAGTAATTGGACCTTTAGCAGTGTTCATTACCTGCAAAAAAATGAAAGTGTCATCATGATTTTCTATTTCAAAGATCACAAAATGCAGTCACTAGGTTCATCTAACATTTATAGTTTCATTTTACTTCATTGCATGCAAAAAATTATAGGATCTAAAATGCATACAACCAAGATACAGGTATCCAGAATTTTTGATAATTTTGTTGCAGACAACCAATGTCACAAAGTGTTGCATAACAACAGACATCAGAACCTAACAAAGCAAAATAACACTCAGAACTAGTTATGCAGCACAATTATGAAATACATTTGTATGAGCCCAGAGGTGCTTCAAGTCTAGCATAAGTTGTAGGTTAGTATGGAACTATAAAGGGTTCTGACTAAACTCTGCTCTGATTATTTGTTGTACATATTTTAATCAGTATAGATCTTTAAAAGAAAACACTCAGGCCAATTCAACAAGGACTTAGGCCCCTTTTGGAACGCAGGAATTTCATAGGAATTGTACAGGATTTCACAGGGATTAGTTCATTTTCAAAGGAAAAACGCAGGAGACAGGAAAAATTCATGATCCAAAGGGGACCTTAATGTTGTTTTTCGTACAAAACATCCAGAATCATCTACATTTGTTACAAAAATTCCAAAGTATTCAATGATTCAAAGTTTAAGAAAAATAAAATAATAACCTGGTTTAGAGTCAGTAGCAGCATGCAGATGTAGCTTAGATATGATGTTCACAGATCACATGCATGTTCTTAAGATATATCGCAAGATAACTTATAGTGTAACCAGTAACCAATATATGCTGGTAATTTATCAGAACTTAAGTCAAGCAGAGAGAAGAGCCAAACTTACAGCATAGCCTGGTCTGCTTATTGTTCTTGGGTCGTCAGATCTTTCAACATGCTTGAATCAACAAAAAAGCAGTACAAACAAAACAAGCAATGAGTTTGGTTTCAAATGTTCTTATTGTAATTATTAAGCAAATGCTACAAAAAAGATATAACTCTGAGGAGAGTTGAAGATCACTTCAAATAGGTTAGTTATGTAACAAAAAGGATCCAAAAGTAAGTTATGTAGTTCAGATGTAAACCCCCCCCCCCCCCCCCCGGCTCCCCAAAAAAAAAAAAAAAAAAAAAAAAAAAAAAAAAATGTAGTATGGTATCAGCTATGAGCCATATAAGATCTTCAAATGTATGATTTACTGTTATTATTAGATAAAGTACAAAATCGAGTGCGATAGAAAACCAAAGACGAAGCCACATCGTTAATGCAAAATTTATGCCTACTTACAGATTAATAAGGGTGCAAGACAAGAATATTGTTGCATGGACGACACTTTGCAACATACCTCCTCAGCACGATGAAGTTCCATTTCAATATCTTGCGCTGACCTGCGATTGATTTCATCAATACAGGAGCACTATATATATATATATATATGACTATTTAAACTCATAAAAGTTACAGAGAAGGTCTGTGTGAATTCCGCATCAAAGTATGGCCCTACTAACTTTCCAAAATCAAGTGTGCCAGAAACCCCTAGCACTCTAGCAGCAGAACAAACAGAACATACTGCAAGAAAGGCACCAACCTGTAATGCCAATGCCTGTAAGTGGCATAGAGAGACAGCACAACCAAGATGACGATTAGGTTCCACGTAACGATGGTCGAGTAACTGATTCGAGTCGGACCCTTCTTCGTCTTGCTTTGCAGTAAGAGCTGCTTAGGCTTTATCCTCGCCATCACCAATTATAGAGTAGTTGCACTAGCTCCTCTCTGCGTTACCTACGAGTGGAAGAAGAGTAAATAACTTTTGAGTTGAAGTACAAGGAGGAACCTAAAGCTGCTAGATCTGTAAGCGGACCACCACACCAAAAATCTTATTGAAGGATACCACCGCACCAAAATTAAGCCTCGGAAAGATATACATACATTACAAAAGGAAAATACTAACTGAAGACCCATGCATCATTCAGCAGTGCATCAAGTGAAATGCTAAGTTAGGTACGCATTGTTACACCCACTGAACAAGTTAAAGCCAACGCCCCTCACCACGATTTCACCGCAAATCGCCCCCCTCAACTGATTCCACTGGAGACAAGCACCTCGTGGACCAGAAAGCCAAGCAGCAAGCGTAGGGAGTAAAAAATCGCCAAGCCTAATTAACCCCAAGTGAATCAGGGTCGGTTAACGGGCACAAGAGGCATGCTGAAATTCACGGGGTCTCCGTGCTCCACCTGCCCAATCAACCACTCAGAGGCGGACCGACCAATAGGGCGAGGTAGGGCAGCCGGCGCGACGCCCTACCTAACGTCAACGGGGAGAAGATCCCCTCCTCCCCTCTCGTCCGAGATCTCCGGCGACCCCGTCCGCGGGACACGGCTGTTTGGCCGAAGGGGATGGGATGAAATCTCCCCGTCCCACGTCCCAGCCCTTGCTCTGCCCCCGCGCTGGAATCGACCCATCCCCCCTCTAGGGCCGCTACATCCAGCCTATAATTGGTAACTGCAGAAGGTGGGAGGAGGGATAAGAAGGCGGCGGCTCTCACCTTCCGTTGAAGTTGAAGATGCACGAGGAGAGAGCAGCTCTCAGGCAAGGGCGCGCGCGTGCCGCCGTGCGCCGCTAGGAAAACACAAAGGCTGGCGGCGTTACTTTTCCTTCTTTCTTTCTTTTCTTACTGCGGGCTGCTGGGTCTATTCTGACTAGCATTTGTTTCTAGAATGAAAGCGGGTTTCCGTTGTGCAATTCAAAACGAATAAAACACCGATCCAAATAGCACACTCTATGTTAAATACTTGAGTTTCTAATTTTCATCCTCTATATAGTATTATATACCAAAGCGGATAACACCGGTAATAGCATGTAACTGCCACCACCGTCGACCCTTCTCACCATTTTGTTGCTCGAGCGGCTTTCAGTCACCTCGCAGCACCCTAGAGCCGCCTCCCGACACCGTGCCGCCACCACCCTCGAAATCGTAGCTCGGCGGTGCCGTCACTGTTCTGGACAATCCAAACCCTTTAAATCGCCTGTGATAACCAGTTTCGATGATAATGACGTACTTATTATCATATCATACCGCTCGTCCCTCCACCACGCTCCGCCGCCAGCTCCCATCCACGTGCACTAGTGGTTACGCGTTACCACTAGCTCTTTAGATTTAAAAATATATAATAGCTTTAGCTTTGGATTATAATATTTACATAATTTATTTTCTTACATATAAATCATTTAGTAAAATTGTTTCTCTTATTTCTGAAAAGACTCACATTTTTAAGACTTGAGTACAAACAACAATATTATGATCCTGTTTGGAAGCTTCTCCTAACTTTTACTTCTATAAGCAACTGGAGAAGCCAGAAGCTCACCAAACGAAGTTGATTTTAAAAAATATAGAGTTAGGGGTTGACAAATTTAGTGCCGTATTTAAGGTTTCATTATTCTGAGATTTGAGCAAAGACTTAGATCCATCCTTTTACTTCTTAGAAATTGATCTTAGAAAATAAAATAAGATAAAAACTAGATTTTAAATATAGATACCAGCATTTGGATATGTATTTTCTTCCGGTTCCTTTTTCGAAACTAACAACGCTGGGTTAGGCTAGATTGGTGGTTTATTAGAAATTGAAAATTTGGTTTCATATCGATCTCATGTACAACAGTATATTGGGACCAACTACATGGCATTCACGTGTTAATTAACTGCAACTGGCCACTAAGCTATGATCTTTTTAGTAATCTAGTCCATTACTAATCGCAAATGTTGAAACAATTTACTAAACATGTTGAGTGGTTGCTCAAAGAAATTATTACAGAAGTTGAAAAGATAGTTGAAGCAAATTATCATAAAATGGTAACACTTTATTCCAAAAGTTATAGCAGTTGTTGAAACATTTTATCGTAAACGTTGAAATAGTTATAACGATATACAAAATGATGAATCATTGGATATAAATTTTAAAACTTTAAAAAGAATATATATTACTTTAAAGTTCATTTAGTGTTGTTTAGAAAATGTTGAAATATTCTATCAAAATGTCATTTTGAATCAATTTCTTAATGATGTTGAAATAATATATTTACACTGTTGTTTTATTAATATTATAAAATGTATATACATGTCAGATCTTAATTGTTAAATTAAGTCAAATAAACATGATGGTTGAAACGGATTTAGAAATTAGATCAGTAATTTAAAAGAAAAGCTACTTGTATGGATCTCAAAAATGGGTGCTAGCTAGTTAACTGGGAGCCGAGTGTCTTATAGGACTCCCGCAGTATATATCTACATCTACAAGCTACAATAAATTCGTATCTGCTTTCAAGCCCAAAATTCATGTCGTATTTGCTTCTCGGACCATTATCGTGTCGGGCCGGCCCAAACACATTTGTTGACACATAGGGCTTCAGGCCGTACCAGGCTATCGGCCGTGCCCATCTGTGCCATGGTGGCCCGACCCAAGTCCAAGGGTTAATCATTTCTAAAAGCTTCTGGATGAAAATAAAACTATAAATTATAGTAGCAAGAAGTTTCACCAGATTCCAATTTTGTCCGGTTCCTCGTACTTTCCCGTCCCTGCCAACTTCACTAGTCAACAACCGAGAACTGATGAATCTCCAAAAGTGCAGCAGTACAAAATGATCTTTCAAACTTCAAAAAAAAAAAATCTGAGCGGAATGAAATACCAGCCACAAGCCACCTCGAGTGGATGTGCTTTGATTGGCATTGCGAGCTTTCCTTCTGGGATAGCTCTACTCTACTAGCTCCCAATCATATCGGATCGTTCGTACCCTGAACGTTCCTCTCTGCTTCCCTTTCCCTTCCTTTGCTCTGTCTCGATCTCCTCAGCGGCTCCAAGATCCTCGGCGGCTCGACAGAGAAGAGACACCACAGTATGGCATCCACCGCTAACACCACCTTCCTGTCCACCCTCGCCACCGCCGCCAGCCTGAACAACAACAACAGCACGCCGTCGGCCGGCGGCGGCAACAGGCAGGCCGTCAGGTTCGTCGTCTCTCCCGTCCAGAACAGCCGCCGGCGGCGCGCCGCCGCCGTCCCGATCATCAGGGCGGCGGTCTCCGCCGGCACCGAGAAGGCCTCCCCGACGGGCAGCAGCAGCGGCGGCAAGCAGGGTAAGAGCAGCAAGGACGAGCGCGTGGTGCAGGTGCACAGCATTGAGGAGTTCGACGGCGCGCTCCGGGCGGCCAAGGACCGGCTGGTGGTGGTGGAGTTCGCGGCCAGCCACAGCGCGAGCAGCAGCCGCATCTACCCGAGCATGGTGCAGCTGAGCCGCACGTGCGGCGACGTGGACTTTCTGCTGGTCATGGGCGACGAGTCGGAGGCCACCAGGGCGCTGTGCCGCCGGGAGGGCGTCGCGCAGGTGCCCCACTTCTCCTTCTACAAAGGCGCCGAGAAGGTGCACGAGGAGGAGGGCATCGGCCCCGACCAGCTCGCAGGCGACGTCCTCTACTACGGCGACAACCACCAGGCCGTCGTGCAGCTGCACTCGCGCGACGACGTCGAGGCGCTCATCGCCGAGAACGCCGGCGAGGGCGGAAAGCTCGTCGTGCTCGACGTCGGCCTCAAGCACTGCGGGCCCTGCGTCAAGGTCTACCCCACCGTCATCAAGCTCTCGCGCTCCATGGCCGACACCACCGTATTCGCGCGCATGAACGGCGACGAGAATGAAAGCTGCATGAAGTTCCTCAAGGACATGGACGTTGTCGAGGTGCCCACCTTCCTATTCATCAGGGGCGGCAAGATCGTCGGTCGTTACATCGGATCCGGCAAGGGCGAGCTCGTCGGCGAGATACTCAGATACAACGGCGTCAGAGTCACATACTGAAATCACAAATGTGTAGCATTACACTGAGATATGCAGCGATGATTTCGTTGGTTCTTAATTAGAGAGTTTGTTATTTGGTATGGTTGGTTTTTACTTGCTATCAATCATAGTAACAGAGTTCTGCCTTTTGCAACGTGTAAAATTCTGTATAATGTGATAACGATATATCATGTCTGGTTCTCCAACTCCCTTGCAGTTTACATTTGACCCGTTTTCTCCCAGAGGTCACCTAAAAATATCTTAAGAACTATTTTCATACACGCTACGCCTTGAAAAGGCCTACTCCTCTATATCTGACAATCAACTATCTATCTGATACCTTCTTCTAAAAATTGCAGATCACACAAGCTGCAACAGGGTGCAGCGTGCAGAGCAGAATGACACGAATGACTCTGAAAATATATTTCCTATGCTAGATCTATAAACTTCAAATAGTTCCTGAAGCAACAACCTACTACTGCTCGGCTGCCTCCTCACCCTCCTCTTCATCTGCTGCCCGCCAAGCAATAAGACCCAGACCATCTCCCTTAATATTTCCCTGCAAAAATCATTACAGCAGTTACTCACTAACTTATACGACGGCAATACTCACCAATCACCGTATTAAGAGAATCATAATTTCCTCAAAAAAAAAAAGAACGTACTTTAATAATGCAATGAAGGTCAAAAAGTTCAACTTGGACACCAAGAACCTACAATTCGAAGTGGTCTCTGAAGCCAATGCCAACTAACTTTCTTGAAAGATCTCTTTCTTGTCTGCTGTTGCTTGTTTTCAAGCCACCAATTTTCCTTAAGGGTTTCATTTTTTCTCTACTGCTGCATTTTCCTGTTTTGGCTACTCATACTTATCATAAACTCGATCTTTTTAACTACCCATGCCGCATAAGAGAGCAACAAAATTATATCTGTTGAATTATATTGATCAGTCCAAGAATTGCGAATCATGGTTGACATTGTAACATTAATACTTCTGTAGGCCACAAATGCAAGGAAGTTGTATGTGTGTTCGTTTTGACACCGTGCAGGATGATGACACAGCGAATGTACAGATTCCACACACGGCAATGGTAAGTAACGATGCAGACACAATTGGTGCAGACAGACAAGTTAACCAATATACAAGCAAAACTACAACAGTATATCAATGTGTCTGTACTCCTTTAGTATCTATCACATACTTCACATGAAGTCTCCACTCCCCGTATGTTGTATATTTTTTTCTCGAAAAACGCAGGAGAACTGCGCCTCATTATATTTAAGAAGAAAAAAGGGGCAAGAGCCCGTTACAGCATACCACACACCTTCAAGTTGAAACTAGATTACATTCGCGCCTGTGAAAATAAATATAATCGACCAACAGTACAACAATATTAACTACTCAGGAGAAGGGCAGTCAAGCGAGATAGCCCTCCGTATGTTGTATATTTGTTGTCGTATGAAGTGACAACTTGGCATCTTCACATTCAAACTGAAAGAGAAGAGATTCTGAGTCTACGGCCCATATTGGCTCCACACTAACACATTTATAAACATCAAAATAAGTTAAAAAAGTTACCAGCTTGGATGCAACATACACAAGCAATTAACTGGCACAGGTATTCAAGTATGCAAACCAACATTATGAAAGTATAGAATCTGAAAGGGGTGCATAAGCATCTATCATCAGAATGAGCTTGGAATTGAATTGCGTTCCAATTTGAAACTCATTGCCATAGCACAATTATAGGTTATCAATGACTGATCACAATTATAAGCAGTGAAGAGAGCTTACAGCAATCTGCATTGGAGAAAATGGCGGGTCATTTTCCTTTTGTTCCACTGGGATAGGCGGATATTTTATGCTAGAAACCAAGAATCTTATCTGCAGATTGCATTCATCATGTGTTTCACATTGGCAGTAACCATAAGTAGTCAATGCTCTAATAGAAACAAAAAATAAAGCTCAAAACGAAAGACCTCATCGTCCAGATCTAAATAAAGTTCATCACCCTCTTCAGTCTTCAGCGTCCACCTACCATCTGGTCCCCTGGAACCTCAATGAACAAAACTCAGAAAAGAACATATAACAGAATTTTATGTCGAAAATACTTTCCTCAAAGGACAATGTCAGTGTTGCATCAATTCAACAAAGTTAAACATTGTCTTTTCAGTTATTTTTTATTACATCTACTCACTAGAAATGCTAAGGAAATTTGTCTACAGGACACTGATAGACAAAGCATTTGTACATACTTTCCTTCTGCTTTTATATAATAACAAACGAACACTACAACAGGGGTTCCCTTGCCGTGCATATCTCCAAAAAAAGAAAGATCTTTTAATCCAGTGTCCGACAGACTAATTACCCAAAGCAAACACAATTATCTTTTTGTCAAACCACTGTGTAGTTTTAGTACCTCACTAATTATTATTATGGCATTCCAATCCATAGCAAAGTCAAATGGAGTACACTGACATTATCTATTGTGTAACTCTGGGGAAACTAGATATCCAAAGGAAGAATAGTTGAAACGTTAATCCAAGATAAATCAAAATGTATGAATAATTCCAGATGCAATTAAAAACCTCAATTTTAAAATGTTATTGATTTCTGTACTGCAGTAATTAAATCAGCAAATAGAATGGTGCCCAACCTCACTGTGCCATACTGCATCAAGTGCCCAGGAATGCAGATATCATTGAAAAAAAATCAAGCGAAACTGCAAAAGGAACAGTATATAAGCTACATGCATATTTGATGTTTCATTTAATACCCAGAAAAAGGAGTAAAGAGTTAAATTTTTTTAGTACCATGCTTGTCAGAGTAAAATTTATATTTCCCTGAAGACATACTAATATGGAAGTATTAGGCTAATAGAATCCAATTTTGTGCAGGCATGACACAGGTTAAACATGAACCAGATATTTAGATATTTGTTTAGAAGTTAGATGGGCATAAAATGATAAAAATGACAATCAGGACGTATTAAATTCAAGTAATGTAAGAAATTAACTATAAACTCAAATAAGTGAAGGAACTAAGTTATTGCTAATCAAACGGTTCTCCAAATTTGAACCCACCTTGTAATCACCTCGCAGTACTGTAAGAAAGAGTTCTTTCTTTGCAAAAAGTTTGTAGTATAGTCATAACACTGAGCCCCTCGTCACAATATGATTTTTTTATGATGACGCCAATTTGTTAATATGCAAGGAATACAGTACCCACTTAAAGCACGGAAATAGTCAATTAGCACTGACTTGCACTATGTGAAGAATTGGACTTTGACATAAAAATACTCGATTAAGAAAAAGCAAATTTGAGGAAACAATCACTGTTTGAACTAACTATTTAAGTACACATGTCCAAGCTCATCAGGAAAAGAGAATGCCAGAGAAAATGAACATACTTTCCCTTCCACACGATGGGCAGCTAGCTATCATACACCATAGAGAAGAAAAGCCATCCGTGGGACAAGAAACCACTGTACCAGTATTTTAGGATCAGTCACAAAAGCTATCATTTCCAGTAAAGCACAATAATCAGATACTAAGAAATATTGACCGAACACTTTCAAGTAATTTATTGATCACCAAGGACAAGAAACCATAAAATCCTTCGAATTGACATCACCAAACCAATCATATGGCAACAAGTAATACTTGCATTGCTTGACTTAGGAGGTCACCCTCTTTATGAATATCAAAGTTCAAGATATTTATAGCTTACATAAAAGGTTACAGGGCCCGACATATCATGTACTTAACAACTGGAACATTGGAGAAAAAAAAAAGATGAAGACATGCAAATTACCGTATATGTGGAGCAGCCGTCTCCTGCAGGGATGGACCCGCCATCAATGGATCGAATATCATAGACAGATACGCACATGCCTAGGTTGGGAATGACCTGCACCAAATAGCAAGCGCAAACAGATATGCACAATTAGGAAACCCGCGTGCTGGAGCCTGGAGGAGGAGTTCAGTTCACGCATTGCTGGCACTACCAGCAAATTTTTCAACCCAATGGCGATGCTACTTTGTGAACTTGTCTACTTGCCCTTGCCGGTAAACGAAGGAATCGGGGACTACCTTGTCCAAGAAGAGCCTCTCGAGCTTCTCCTTGATGGCGTCCAGAAGGGGAGGGTTCAGCAGGTGCGGCGGCATCGGCAGATTGTGCTCGATTAGGCTCAGGGAGAACATCCTGCCGCACAGTACTCCGAACCACCGCCCACCGGAGGAAGTCGAAGCTTGGCGGGGAAGAATGTGCAGAGTGGAGGAGGCGCTGCCACTGGGAACGAGCAGAGGGAAAGGCAGCGAAAGGACGCCGGGGTTCGCCGGGACGCCAGTCGGGGAGCGCACCTGCACCTGCTGGAGTAAAGAGGCGGCGGCGTGTTGGAGACAACACGACGGACGGAGGACGGTACGATAACGAGAACGAGAATCGAGCCGTGATGAGCGCTTGTTGGGCTTTAAATTAGTGTAAGTGGGCATATAGGCCGCAAAAATTGTAGCCCACATCAAATTGTTCGTCCATTGCTTTTGTTTTTTCATTGGGTAAAATAAACAGTGCTACTTTTCGTCCAACTCTAGCCGTGCTCTCTTTTTCTCATCTCTTTTTCCAAACTAGACGGATGAAAACGAGTCCGCAATTACATGCTTACTGATTTTATTAAGAAGAATAATTATTTGAGAATTACACTTTCTTGATTTTGTATATCTTTCAGTCACATTTTCAAACAATCAAAATCATGTGGTCCATTTTATTTCTGAAGTTAGAATAATTTGTAAATTGAAGCTGGAACATCTAGTATTTTAAGTGGAATAATTTTTAAATCTATTTTATTAAAAAGATTTAAAATATTTTCACTTAAATGAATATTTGTTTTAGCTTTAAAAGAAATATGTTTCAGACATGATTGTTCCATATGATATAATACAACAATAGGCATGACTGTATTTAACTAAAATACTAAATGTTTCATTTTCAATTGAAAACTGTTTCAGCTTCACAAACAAAATATTCCTCGGACGTCTTAGAAGTTCACACACATCCTAATTATTTTTATACCATTGCAATTACTAATTAAAGATCTATCACTACAAAATCAAGAAATATGCCATCATTAATACTGCAATTATTGAACATATTATTTACCATCGCCAAATTTTCAATACAGATTTTTGTTCTACGGTGTAATAAAAGAGCCATTTGTGAAAGTGGAGTTGGAGATTGAATATTACTGGCACGATTGGTTTTGCCTTGGCTGTGGCTACCGCTGCTGTACAGCTGCAGCCACATAGCTAGACTAGATATTTAGAGTTGATGCTTTCGTAGCTGTTGGCTGCTGCAGCCACAAGCACCTAATAGTCTGATCTTTTGATAAGATCAGACTGTTGGTTTTTATAAAAAGCTTTTAAAATCAGCTGTACTAATCAAGTCTTCACTCTCTGTAAAATTTGGTGCTACTCAACCTATTTGTGCTCCACAAACAACCAGTAATAGTACGTCAACTTAAATCATTTACAAACATTCCTACAAACAGATGACGTGGCACCTTGTGATTGATTAAGATAGTCCTTATTTCTTGATTTAAGGAAAATCCAATCTGTCGTCGGTTGCCACATTAGTGACTAAAAATTAAGTAAACTTTACAGATAACTATGACACTGGTTGTATAATCACGCTCGACGTACTCCCTGTGTCTTTATATTATTGTCGTAAAATTGACTATTGTCGGCGTTCGTTGTGGCCGACGAGTAATTAGTATCGTGGAGTGCGTGTTTTGGTTCGGATGGTTCGCGAGAGGACACAAGGACTTATACTGGTTCGGGCAACGTGCCCTACGTCCAGTTCGATGAGGCTGCTCGTGTTACTCGCGACAGTTTGTAGTAGGGGGTTACAAACGGGCGAGAGAGGGACGAACTCCCAAGTCTCTGTGAGGTGTTCTACGTGGGGTGAGATGTCGTGTGTCTTGGACTCGTATCCCCCGCCTCCCCCTTTTATACTGCAAGGAGGGAGGTGGGCGTACAAAGAGTTGGCGCAAAGGTGTGGGCGGCGGCATGGCCGGGTGTCCTGTAGGCCGCGCTGTTGATGCTTCAAACTCGGTGCCGGTCGCTGTGGATGACGTCGCAGGCATGGCGGTGCTTCTTCGGTCGGTGGCGCCACAGGGATGGCTGTCAACGAGGGACGTCCCCTCGGCATGGTCGTTCGTCCTCCGACGAGGGGTCGGAGGAGAGGAGGACTGGTCACCGTTAGCTCCGTACCCGGTCGAAATGTCGATCGTAGCCGTCCCGTCTTGTCAGAAAGGATGGGCTTTGATGGGGGTCGTTCGCATAGTGACGGCCTCGCCGTCACTGTGCGACGTGGCGGTTAGCGTCCACTTGCGCGGGGGGGCTTCGGTAGCCACGTGAGTAGTTGAGCTTTTATTACTCAACTACTCAGTACCAACCGCCTTCGTCGCGGTAGGTGGCGCTCCCGACCCCTGAGGGTCGGGAGGGAGCGATTCGCCCGACCCCTGGGGTCGGGCGAGGCGGACTCTGGCACGAGCTCCCGACCCCGTCATGGTGAGGTCGGGCGCCTGAGTCGAGCGGCGGGTGATCCGACCCCGGTCGAGGGGGTCGGGCGAGGTGGACCTGTCTGTGGGCCCGAGCCACTGTACGCGCGTCGCGGCATAGAGGTCGGGCGAGACGGAGGTCGCTCACTGCTTTATACGTGAAGCAGTCGGAGAACCGCTAATACCGGTCATCACCGGTATTGGCCCTCAACAGTAGCCCCCGAGTGAGGTCCGACCCCCACATAAGAGGGGTCGGGCGTCGCTCTAATCGGAGGTGGCTCTAGAAGCGTTTCTACCGGTAAGGGGTGCGCGCGAGCGCGCACCTTACAGGTGTAGCCCCCGAGCGAGGTCTGATCCCTTCTTGGGATCGGGCGTCGCTTAAGTCGGGAGGAAGAGCGATCGTGGTGATTCCCTTATTTATACTGTAAGGGGCGCGCGCGAGCGCGCACCTTGCAGGTGTAGCCCCCGAGCGAGGCCTGGCCCCCTCAGGGGCCGGGCGTCGCTCAGGTCGGGAGAAGGAATTTTCGTTCGCGAGAGCGAACTCATCCTTGGGACTTAAGGTTCTGCGACCCCGCGTTGGATCTCTTTTTGCGATTCCGTCCCCGAGTCCTCTGCTCGTCGCAGTGACCGGTCGGGGGTTCGGTTCGTCTTTGTATCGTGCCTCCAGCGCGTCCGTCCGCCGGACGAGGAGGTTGAGCCGAGCCACGCCTTACCTCGATGGCCGAGGCGTGACGCTCATCGAGCTGCTAACGGGTAGTTCAAGTGGGACCCCGGGATCCCTTCGGGGGGATGCCGACGTAGGCCAGCTGGTGGCCGGTCCCAATATTCCCAGTCGCCGACCCATATGGTTCTCGGTTCCATTCGATAGGTTCCGAGGGCTCGTTGCCTCCTTGCGATAGGATACCCATGGGTCGGCGCGAACCATCACTAGGTTCGACGAACCGGGACTCGAACGCGGTTTTACGATGCCCTTGACGCCCGGGCGCCCAGGCGCTAGGGTATTGGCCGCTAGTGGGCCCATCGTAATCCACCCCTCACTCTAGTTACGCCCTGAGCGGCTGTCGAACCCATTCGCTGGGCCAGCCTTCGAACTCTTTGGGCCGTCGGGGCATGTTTCAACCCATGTGTTTTCCTTACCTGGGCGGGCCTGGCCCGATAAGTCGAACCGTCGCTCGGTATCACGAAGTTACCTGGCCCGGTCCGATAAGTCGAAGCGTCGCTCGGGGGCGTGCGGTGGCGCTCGATCCGGCGGAACCTGCAGGCGAGAGCACTAAAACGTGACGAGACGTTTACCTGCCTCACCTGGCGCGGGCGTGAATGGGGCGCGCTGCCCTTCGGACCGCCGTCGGGAGCGTCCTGTCGGAGCTCTTCGGGATCCCGCCGGAGCTCGGGACGTACGGCGCGCTGGTGCCACAAGTCGCCAACATCGCCCGCGCACGCGTGGGAGATGTCGAGGGAGGCACTCCGCCGAGGTGTGCACCGGGCGTTCGTTATCGCCTACTCTCATTATTCCAGCATCGCGCTGGACTTGATGAGTCAGGGGTTCGCGCCCGGGTACGCTGACGCGGAGTTGGACGAGATCGAAGACGAGGTGGCCCCCTCGGCGCATGCCCTGGCGGCGAGGATAGAGGAGGAGGATCGGCCCCCGACCCCGGAGCGCGAGAAGCCCCCGACCCCGGAGCAGGAGCAGTCCCCCCCCCCCCCCCCGAGGAGTAGGAGTAGATTAGTTAGTATGTGTCTAGGGTGTCCGAGGCCGAAGCGCCCGGACAGCTTGTAAAAACAAGTTTTTGTATCACAAGTGATTTTGACCTCGGCGGCCCGTTTCCTTATCACTTGCGTGAAAAAGCGCTCGGTCCCTTACTCGTCCGTTTATGTGTCCCCAAAGAATCGTAGGTCGTAGACAGGATCGACACTTAGTTTTTGCCGGTGAGCGACGTTGCCGTAGCCTTTCGCAGGCGGTGGGCGTTTCGCAGTCCGACCGACTCGACTTCGTGTTTCTCCTATCCGCGACCTATCTTCTCTGAGTCTTAAACGTTTAGGTGGGGGGCCGAGGCTCGGTGCGAAACGTAAGTCGCGGATAGGATCGATCGTTAGCTTGACTGGTGAGCGTTGTGGCCATAGCCCCCGTGGGCTCGTCGGCGCTTTCGCGGTTCGACCAGTTCGATCTCAAGCTTTCCTATCTTTGACTTACTTGTTTTTGCACAAGTTTTTTGAAAAACATGCGAGGGTCGGGCCGCGCACGTATTGCACATGGAATACATGCGCGCACCTTACAGGTGTTGAGCCCCCGAGCGTGGTTGGACCCTTGCACGGCAGGGGTCGGACGCTGCTCGGGGGGTGCGGAAAACAGACAAGCTACGAGTTTTAGGGGTAGAAACGACGTAGCTGTTCGATGTTCCAGGCGTTGGTGAACTCTTGTCCGTCCGCAGTCTGCAGCTTGTAGGTGCCGGGTCGGAGAACCTTGGCGACGACGTAAGGTCCTTCCCATGGCGGCGATAACTTGTGTCGACCTTGGCTGCTGGTGACGCGACGGAGAACGAGGTCGCCGACGTCGAACGCTCGCTCGCGTACGTTCCTTCCATGGTACCGGCGTAGTGCTTGCTGGTACTTGGCGGATCGGAGGAGCGCCACGTCTCGAGCCTCGTCGAGCTGATCCATCGCGTCTTCGAGGGACGTCTGGTTCCCTTGATCATCGTACGCCTTCACCCTCGGAGCACCGTAGTCGAGGTCGGTCGGTAGGATAGCTTCGGAGCCGTATACCATGAAGAAGGGGGTAGACCCCGTGGCCCGACTAGGGGTCGTCCGCAGGCTCCAGAGTACGGCGGGGAGCTCGGCTGCCCATTGCTCGCTGAACTGTTTCAGTCGGCGGTAGATACGTGGCTTGAGGCCTCGAAGGATCAGGCCATTGGCGCGCTCAGAGCCCCCTGGTTTACGAGCCGCTTCAGGAGTGAGCAGTCCTTGTAGAGGTGCTTGACGGGGTGCTCGTGGTTGGGACATGGACCGTTCCACTTCTTCTCGAAGTGGTCCGGGGTGTCCTCCGTGGGTGCCTTGGCACCCTTGCGATCCGCGGCAGCGACCATCCGTTCTCCGGACGGACGCGGCCGGTTCTTCTTCTTTTTCTTGCTCGGAGGGTCGGAGGAGCCTCCGCCGGCTGTCTCGACCCGCTTACCTTTGGCGTCTTGGGTGCGATTGAAGATCGCTCCCACCGCCTCTTCGCCAGAGGCATAGCTGGTTGCGATGTCCAGCAACTCTCTGGCGGTCCGGGGACTCTTGCGCCCTAGTTCGTGGACTAGGGAGCGACAAGTCGTCCCGGACAAGAACGCGCCAATGACATCGGCGTCACCGACGTCCGGCAGCTCATTGCATTGCCGGGAGAAGCGCCGGATGTAATCTCGGAGCGACTCTCCCGGTTTCTGCCGGCAGTTCTTGAGGTCCCAGGGGTTTCCTGGGCGGTTGTAAGTCCCCTGGAAGTTTCCAACGAAAACCTCCTTGAGGTCAGACCAGCAAGTGATCTGGTTGGCGGGGAGATGCTCGAGCCACGTTCTGGCCGAGTCGGCCAGATACAATGGCAGGTTGCGGATGATGAAGTCGTCATCCTCCGCGCCCCCAGCCCGGCACGCGAGGCGATAGTCCTCGAGCCACAGGCCGGGGTTGGTTTCCCCCGCGTACTTCGGTACGTTGGTCGGGGGTCGGAAACGCCGCGGGAATGCTGCGTTCCGAATGTGAGGACTGAAGACCCTCGGTCCCGGGGCGTCCGGGCTAGGGCTTCTATCCTCGTCGTCGTCGTAGCGTCCTCCTCGACGCGGATGACGCGATCGGGAGGTGCCATCGTCGAACTCCAGGCGGCGCCGCCGCGCATCCAGGGTGGCGCGGGCGTCCCTGTTCGTCCCCAGATGACCGCGGACGGAGGCTTTCGCCGTGCCATCCGCTGCTGGGGGAGTCTGGTGGACAGACGTGTTCTGGGCACGTTGTCCACGCAGACGCGACAGCGAGCTCTCAGCTTGCTGCACTGCCGCGTGCTCAAGTAGCGCCTCAACCTCGCGCTGGGCGCGTCGGGCCTCCGGCGTGACAGGCTCAGGGAGGCCCCTGAGCAATGCCGCCGCCGCGGCCAAGTTCTGGCTCGCCCGTGGGAAGCGCGGGCAGCCATCGTCACGACTTGCGACTCGTAAGTCGCGAACGTCAGTGCGGGTGTGTTCACTGGACTCGCTCTGAGCGAGCTCGTGATCAATCGTCGCACGCTGCTGATCCAGCTGACGCTGGACCTCCAGGAGTTCCTCCCTTCGTGCGCGCAGTCGTTCTGACTGCGCGTCACGGGGTGGGGTCCCGTCCTGCGGGCCAGACGATTCCGCAGGGCGTTCGCCCTCCGCAGCGGGAAGATGCTCCGCACGTATCATAAGGCACTCGCGTGAGGGATGATGACTTCCCTCACTGCACTCTGCATCGGAATCTTCGTTTGACGCTCCATCTAGGAGGTCGAAGAGAGACTCGGATGCGCAGCCCACCATGGCCACGAACTCGTTGTTCATGGCGCGCGGAGCTGGGAGCGTCGACGCCCGGGACAATGTGCCAGCGAGAGGCGATACACGCCCGGGGTCAAGCGGGGCAACCGGCGGTGCCGCTGCACCGGCCAGTGCCAGAGCGCCATCTGAGATGGCGACGAAGTCGAGGCTCCCGAAACGCACGTGTGCACCGGGAACCCAGGTGTTTGCGCGGCTAGCCATCCGAACAAAGAGAGGGGTTTGACGAAAACTCGCACAAAGAACCCCCCTACCTGGCGCGCCAACTGTCGGCGTTCGTTGTGGCCGACGAGTAATTAGTATCGTGGAGTGCGTGTTTTGGTTCGGATGGTTCGCGAGAGGACACAAGGACTTATACTGGTTCGGGCAACGTGCCCTACGTCCAGTTCGATGAGGCTGCTCGTGTTACTCGCGACAGTTTGTAGTAGGGGGTTACAAACGGGCGAGAGAGGGACGAACTCCCAAGTCTCTGTGAGGTGTTCTACGTGGGGTGAGATGTCGTGTGTCTTGGACTCGTATCCCCCGCCTCCCCCTTTTATACTGCAAGGAGGGAGGTGGGCGTACAAAGAGTTGGCGCAAAGGTGTGGGCGGCGGCATGGCCGGGTGTCCTGTAGGCCGCGCTGTTGATGCTTCAAACTCGGTGCCGGTCGCTGTGGATGACGTCGCAGGCATGGCGGTGCTTCTTCGGTCGGTGGCGCCACAGGGATGGCTGTCAACGAGGGACGTCCCCTCGGCATGGTCGTTCGTCCTCCGACGAGGGGTCGGAGGAGAGGAGGACTGGTCACCGTTAGCTCCGTACCCGGTCGAAATGTCGATCGTAGCCGTCCCGTCTTGTCAGAAAGGATGGGCTTTGATGGGGGTCGTTCGCATAGTGACGGCCTCGCCGTCACTGTGCGACGTGGCGGTTAGCGTCCACTTGCGCGGGGGGGCTTCGGTAGCCACGTGAGTAGTTGAGCTTTTATTACTCAACTACTCAGTACCAACCGCCTTCGTCGCGGTAGGTGGCGCTCCCGACCCCTGAGGGTCGGGAGGGAGCGATTCGCCCGACCCCTGGGGTCGGGCGAGGCGGACTCTGGCACGAGCTCCCGACCCCGTCATGGTGAGGTCGGGCGCCTGAGTCGAGCGGCGGGTGATCCGACCCCGGTCGAGGGGGTCGGGCGAGGTGGACCTGTCTGTGGGCCCGAGCCACTGTACGCGCGTCGCGGCATAGAGGTCGGGCGAGACGGAGGTCGCTCACTGCTTTATACGTGAAGCAGTCGGAGAACCGCTAATACCGGTCATCACCGGTATTGGCCCTCAACAACTATGACCATTAATTTTAACAATTCGTTTTATTCAAAAAAAATTTAAAAAATATTAAAAATTTTGTTATGATTCGATTTATTACTAAAGGTTATGGAGGTATGACTTTTAATTTTATATATTTTAAAAAATTAAATAAAATGAATCGTCAAAATTCTTGATAAAGTCAACCGCGGTAACAATTTGAAAACGTAGGCGTTGGATACAGTTGGATAGTAGTATCGGATAAGATGGGACCAAAGCAGCAGGATATTGGAATTGCGAATTTGGAGACCCTTTGTCCAAGCTCTCACACTAGACAGGCGTACAGAGCGGCATATTCTTCCTAGTATGCCGCCGTACACACAATTTACTAAACCCCGCTCGTTGTCGAAGGCCGACACGACAAGGCTCGGGCACGACGCATGATTAAACAAGCTTATCCCCTCTGATCCTCTCTCTCTCTCCATCCTGGCTGCTTAATTAAAATTGTGTTAGTGGCTTCCTTATCTTGTTTTGTTTTTGTTTGGGCTTATAATAGTAAGATGATCTAGTTTATGACCGTACTACTATAATACAGTACTTTAATAATCCCTGCATTAGGTACTATATAGCTAAATCTCCCACCTTCACTATTTGTCTTATTTTTAAACGGAAAAAAAATTCAACTTAGTCCCCTCAAGTATAACTATCAAATAAACCCATAAATTAAATAAGTATTATTTGTGTGGTTTGTTGTTTGGTTTCAATTCACCTCCAAATAGAATGTATAGTTTTCGTTTCTCTATCTTTAAAAAGTTGCCAAAGGGCTTTTAGCTTAGTGGTTATTACAAGAGTCTAGTAGCAACTAAGGTCCTAGGTTTTGACTCTTGTAAGAGGGATAATATTTGAGTAGATTTAACGGTGTTGTGTTTTCACGGTGGTAGACGACGTCTCTATCAACAACGAAGAATGATTTTGTGAATCTCAATATCAATCAGTTCAATCTTCTGAAAATGCTTATTAGAAGTTGAATGTGCATGCATGTGTTGATAGGGGTGAATGAATGGACGTTTACATTATGAGAAGATAATTCAGTGCTATTGTTGTTGTGGAGTTGTTTGCCATGAATGGATGGAAGCATAATGATATAATATATCTTTTTTGAGTAAAATATAATATGTATGTGTATGTATGTATGTATGTATACATATATATTATATATATATTTGTTCTTTTTATTAACTACAATTTGAATCTTCTTTAAAGTACATGGAGCCAGGTCTTTTATATATTTTTCTATTATCTAAAATAATTTAAGATCTATCTTCTCTTTCATGACAACATCTTTAACAGGCGATCTAACGGAGGACCAGTATGGGGACGTTTTACTTTGATAGGCAGGACAATATCTGTTTGTTGCGTATTATTCTAATGCACACAAACTTATCCACGCACAGGTAAGAACACCAGCTCGGGTAATAGTTTTTTTTTTTTTTTGTATAACTTTGTGTCTTCATCATTGATCAAAAATTTACTTGCCTAGCTAGCACCAACTAATTAAGTGGAATTATGATAGTAATATATATAGTAAAATAAGATGTATGTGACAGGTCTTGTAGTACATAGCAAAATGTGTCTATATGGTGGTTCGTCAACCTCGAGTTCTACTGACTCGGTCAGTCTTCTCCTGCAGCCAGCAGAGGTAGCTGGGTGTGCACAGCGAGAGTGAGTCCACGAGCGAGGTAAAAGTACTTGTCACTATAATTTAGCTTATATTATAGTCTATGGTAGTACAATGATGCACTCATATCGATCGTGTCCCGGTCCATGCTGAACCTGGATGCAAAGGTACCCTGTATTAGAGAAGTTGGCAGATGGCATTTGAACATCCCACTTTTGCCCAACAAAAGTACAAATTAATAGATCTATCCATTTACACTTTTCTTCCGAGGAAAAAGAATGAGTTGGAATGATCTCGCAGTTATGTACCCGAATAATAAAGTAATCTTTTATGTTAGTTTTATTTTATTTGTATGAGTAAAATGCATAATCAATATCTAAACTTGTTAAGGTGTGTTACCTAGGTGTTTCAATTTCCAAAACAAGGATCTAGCATCCTAAACTTGTCAATGTGTGTTATTTAGAACCTCAAACTTACTATACGGTTTATTACAATCTATTTAGCTCTCTAAACTTATAATAGTGTGTCATCTAGCTCATCTAACTTGTTAATTAGTTTATTCATGATTTAAATAATTTAATTAGCAATAATATGTCTACCTAGTGTCTCTATCATAATTATATATCACTCTGAATCATTATTAAGTATATGAACTCATCATTTGCAATAGGAACTTTTTGAAGCTTCCATCGACGGCTACCTCCGCCCACCAGTCGTCGCGTGCTGCCTACGCTGCGAAGCTATATTCATAAACAATGACAGGCCAAACATACCCCCAACCCTCTGAGTCGATGACCGCTGCCACGACAGGTGATAACCGCCCTTTCACGACATGGCGGCGCTTTCACCGCTGCACCGTCGCCTATTGTGCACTGCCCATGCTCAGTTGTTACCTTTTATGCTTCGTCGTTATCTGAAACCCGGTCGGATTTCAGTCGATTGAGAAAGAGGATTCCCCTTTGCATTTTTACCATGCTATGAAGTTAACAAGAAAAATTAAGATTCTTAAAATTAAACACCATAACAAAATAGAAAAAAATCCAATAATATATATTTTTCATTTTGGACCTAGTATTTAACTTTAACAATATGTGATTAATAGAGATATATGGTCATGATAGAGACATCAAGTAGACATATTAATACTAATAAAAAAATTTAAATCATAAGTAAACTAATTAGTAAGTTAGAGGACCTAGATAACACGCTGGGATAAGTTTGGAGACCTAAAAATAGGGGTTATAAACCATATAGTAAGTTTTGGGGATCTAGATGACATAACTTAACAAGTTTCATGTTGAAAGTTGAGGAATGTAGATAACATACCTTAACAAGTTTAGATACCTGCTGTGCACTTTACTCTATTTATAATATCAAGTTTGAAGTTAAATAATCGAGACACAACAACAATAATTATTAAGTTAACATATTACTGTATTAATAAAAGGAGTAATTTTCACATATAACTTTTATCATAAAAATATATTAACTTTTCTCCAGGAAGGGATCACTATCGTCGATACCGTAAAGACAGGGCATTGACAATAAATTTTATTGAGAAAAAATGACACTCATTTCAAACTCTCCATAAAACCTAAATTATCACTAAGGTGCGTGTTCATTATATTCCTTGCCAATATTCTCATTTTAGTGTTGTGATTTCTTTTGTCTTCGCAAGTATACTACTGTAGTACTAGTTACTAGTTCTGTTAGCGCGCGGCTAACAACATGTGAGGTTCAGAGCACGTGTAGCCAGTTTCGCCGCGCTAACCTGTTTCTAAGAGCATTTCCCGTTATTCTTTGAAATTTTACTACCTAAAAACTGCTTTTTAGCAAGGTTGTAAATAAGTATTCTGAGTAAAAAAACTCATGTCCTCTAACAACTCTCAATATAAGTTGTCAAATCTTTTTAAAATATTTGACACATATGTAATTCTTCGATCCAGCCCATATATGAAATTGTTATAATTTTTTTGAAGCTTCAATTTGCTCATTAAATATAAGAAGTAAGAGGACTTATTTAGTACCTTGTTAAGTTTAGGAACCTAATATTGAGAACGGTTAGAGAACCATTTTTTAAATTAATTTTAAATTTTAGTTTAGGGACTTAATTTAAGAAGTGGTTGGAGTTGCTCTAAGCCACTAATTATTATGGTCTGCTTTTTCAGCATTGTCCTTTCTTGTTTCTTTCCTTGTGGTGAAAATTATAGATTTCAAATAAAAACAAAGAATGAGAAATAAGTGGTCATTTAGATGTGGCACTGTAAAAAAAATGCATTCCAAAACAAATTAGTGAACTATCATAAGGAAATGGCACTTAAGATAATCAAGTCTTAACATAGTGTTAATTTTTCTGTTAGTACTGAACCATTGTTTGTCTTTTTTTCTTTACGTAGATCTTGAACCACTAGGCCATAGTAGGTACCCTTTTCAACAAAAAAAAAAAGGGAACAATGGAGTAGACAGCTTCTACAAAGGGATATGCCCATAGATGCCATACATATTTGAAAAAGAAGAGGATGCCCATGCGTTTTTTTAGATAGACACTTGGTCATTATTTTAATTGATATGTTCTAGGTGCATCTTGTTGATGATCTTTTTTAAAAAATACGCTGAGATGCCGTACATCCTACAATTTGAGAGTGCCATAAAATTGTAGCACAATGTCAAACAAGTAACTTCTAAAAGAAAACAAAGACTATGATAAATCTATTGCCATTAGTTTGTTGCCGTAATAAGTAGTAGTGATACTGTATTCTTTAGCTTGGTCAAAAATAAGATGCACTTTAATCAACATGGGAAATGAATATATGTTAGGATTGTGGAAATATTGTCTTAGTTATTTTCATTTTTTGTTTCTGTTGAAGAAACAATTATTTTCATTTTTTAACTTTATTGAAAAGTAAGTTTGAATCCTTGCAAAAAAAAGAAAAGAAAAGTAAGTTTGAAAATGATAATAGTGTTTGGCTCGTTTAGCCCTTTTGCCAATCTAAAACAAGTATCATATTTTTAGTATGAAATGATTGATTGCTTTCATAGGTGATATGGCCCTGAGGATTGATTACTCTAGAACAACTTTGCCTTCCATGTACTCGTAAAGATAAATGTGAAATAGTGTAGGGGCTAAACACGAAAACAGGCGCCTCGAATCCTGGCCCGTGCGAGCAGCTTCCCTTCTCCCCGTCGCATGACTCAGCATCACCTCCCCATCCCTGTGTCACTCCCTCTCTGTCCTTCCGTCTCTCCCTCTCTCTCTCTCCTCGTATAAAGCGCCTCGCCCCGCGACCGCGACGCCGCCCATGAGACGAGCGCCACCGCCCCCACGTCCCCCCGTCGCCGCCGCCCGTCGCAAACCCTAGCATGGCGGCCGAGTCCTGCGGCAGCCGCGGCGCCTCGCCCCCGCCTGCCCCTGCCTCCTCCTCCGCCGCCGCCGCCGGCTGTGCGGCCGGGAGGCGGCGCAAGGCGGAGGCCTATGCCGAGGTGCTCTGCCGCATCCGCGCTGGCGGATACGGCGCCGCGCACCCCGGCCTCGACGACGAGCTCTGGGCCCACTTCCAAGGCCTCCCCGCCAGGTCCGCCTCTCTCCCATCGATTCTGGGCAGTTGCATTTCTACGAAATTTAGATGTCTCGGGCTCGACACATCGGCTGCTCTATCTCTCCCGTTGGATCGCAGAAGAACATTATCCATCTTTGACGCGCGCACGCGCTCGTTTTCTCTGTTTTTTTTTAATCGGCTGGGGCCCAGTCCAGCGGATCGCACAGTAGCTGATCCGCAGCTTCTCGTCGCCGCGGCAGCAAAAGCTAAAGCCAGCGCCTTTTCGCACAACGCTGCTAAGATCACGTTCGCTCGCGCCCGGTGGCCGCTTTTGATGCCGCGTGCAGACGGATCGGAGTCTTAAGCCGTGCTAAGCTGTGCTAGTAGTTTCTCTTTCGTGGTTATTTGCTAGCTAGATGTCACAATTAGCGTATGAGCTTAGCGCTAATCATTCTGTTCCGTTGCGGAATCTCTATTAACGCCAAACTCAACTCATCTAGCAAACTGTACATGCCTCGTAGTACGACAACTTGCTATTTCCCTTTTTCTTAGTTCTCGCGTAAGACTACTTAACTTTCTTCCGTAGATGTTACACAAGATGTCTGTATGTTTGGATTGTGTATGTATATCGCTTTCAAGAACCGCAAGATAAGTAAACGTTTTTTGGTGTCTGTTTGTGAATGCCGCTCTCATCCAAATGGAACTTGTGAACGTGTACTACATATTCACTAATCTTGGACTGCGTGCCTGTAAAATGCACGGCTTGGGCATTCCTCACAGCAACGTCACGCTGCTTTCCTGATATGTTACCCTATCTCCATACGTTTAGTATGTTCTATTTACTCTAGTTTGCTTGACCTTTTTTTTTATCGAGGGGTATTGCTTGGCCCCTTTCATAATACTGTATGGGCATTAAACCAGCAAGCTTGTTAAGGAAAGCACAAGAAATGGCATTGCATATTCTTATCATCGTGTAGCACTTCAACACTGTTACTGGAAACAGCATTGATACAACACTGTTATTCAAATCTAACATTAGGCATGCTTGGCTTTGTGCATTGTACAGGTATGCGTTGGATGTGAATGTTGAGCGGGTTGAGGATGTCTTATTGCACCAGAAATTGCTTGAGCAAGCCCGAGAACCCATAAATGGGCTGGTCTTTGATGTTCGCCTTTCACAGGTGATTAACTCATGCCATATATAGTTATTAATCATTACTGACAAGCATCAGTCCCTTACCATTATTCAGCCCATCTATTGCTGTCAAAACTCTTTCTTGAGAAGTTTAGCTCCTGTCTAGTTCAATACACCAAGTTTACACAATCACACTATCAGCTTTCTTGTTTGTTGCTGTATGATATTGTTAAATAGTATGTCATAGTCTACCGTTGTAAAAAAAAAACAACATCTTGGCTACCCTCTACTTACTGCTTTGCATGGCCACATTTGTTTCGTGGTTGCACTGTTCCCTATGACAGCTAGTCCATTTCATTTTATGTGGAACAGTTTCTTTTGAGTTTCACGTAGATATTTTTCTTTTGCCTTGTGATTTGTGGAATGCATATTCATCAAGGTTACCAAATGAGAAAAAGGACTGGTGTGTTCCAAAATGGCCTCATGACAACTCTTTGTTTTATTTTTCTGCCAGTTATTCATTTCTCTGATTCCCCACTGTTTGCAGAGTAAATTGTACATTCTTTATCTGTCTTTTTACAATCAAGTAATAGAGAGGGAGAGAGAACGTACAAAAACCTTCCTATATACTGTACTGCATAACCACCATGTACGTTATTGTAGGATGTACAACGTACAAACTAGAAAATTTGAAATCATTTTTCTTATTTCAAACTTAAAAATGTTCCAAAATTATAGTGGATAACATCAATGTTAAATTTGTTGACTAAGGACTTACTAGCTTTAATGTTGCTTAATTGTATGAAGTTTTCTTAGTACAGGAAACAACTATGAACTTCAGCCATCTGGTCGGCAGTTCCCTCTGGATCTCCTGACATCGTCCTTTTATATTATAGAATAGAATTAGCGAATGCATATATTGTGTGTGTGCATTTTTAGTATAGTCTGCATTTGCACTAGAATTCAACTGAATTAACTAAATGAACTGCACTTTTATGTTAATAATAATTTAGTTTTAGGTCGTAACTCCGGAGGAAAGTATTGGAGTTGAATACTCAACTTACATATGCCAAGAAAGACAAGATCCACAATGCTCATCTTTTGCATCAAGAGATGAAAGGTACTTTAGTCTTTTCTGACCTTTGCAGTTCATTGGTGAGTTTGTTAGCTTGAACCTGGATGATGCTTAGCACGGCCTTTATCCCCATGTAGCATGGTGTAATTATTTGTTACTTCTGATGCTTCTAGATATGAAATCAGAGTTTTTTTATTTAAAGTTTCACATTTCTTTACCACTTATTGTGTGGCTGTACATGTTTTTATATTTTCAGTAACAATAAGAGTCAATATTTTCTAATATGTAATACCATTACAGGCCTTTCTATGAAATTATATTTGCATGTCACGATAAGCCAAAGCTTCTTAGTCAGGTAAACTATCAATTTCTTGTCTGAACTGGAAACTATCATTTTCATGGTAGCAGCAGTTTAATGTATCATGGAGTTTAAAAATTCCTACATGGTTTGCTTATTGTTGTACTGAAAAAATTCACAGAGTTCCAGTTGCTTGAGAAAGTTGTCAATTGGATATGTAGCACTTAAAAATGATTCTAAGGCCAACTCTAGTAACAAAATATTTGGTCCTAGGTACCATTACCATGTATGGTATGTTAACATTATAGGCTTGTTCTTTATTAGTGTGTCTGAAACTCTGAATACATTTCCTTATTATCCCTTTGACCATGTACTGACCTAAAAATGCTGAGCACTGGATACACCCTAGATATTGCAGCATGGTCCCTGATGCCTGATCTAAGTTTCTGCTCTGTTTTTATGCTCAAGTACAAATTTAAACCTATAATTATACTTATTCTCAGCACATAGTAGGAGTGGATGTGCTTTTTCTGTTATGTTTCTATTCGATACACACCAATTTACAATTTTTTATGAACTTTTTTAGAAGGGCTGGAAACTAGAAGCTCCAGTAGGCGAACCTTATCTAACTGTGCATGTTAATTGCCCGAACTGAAGATTTTTGTATTAAGATGTGCTATTACCAAGTAGGCAAATTTTCTCTACCAAAGTATTAGTGATTAGTTTTTAAATTTTTTGAATAGACCTTTTTTTGTCTTGTGTAAGTACTAGCTTATTGTTTGGATCTTGTGGATTTCTTTATCTTTTGTACATGATAATGATATTATTAATTTATCATTATTGATTCCTGTAGGCTGCTATCCTACTTTTTTGTAGAAAATACTTTTCATAAACCACAGTTATATTCTTGATGAGTGGGCTCTATATTGTTTGCTTTCTTCTGTTTTCGAACACTTGCAAAATGTAACATTATTTGCATTCAGTTGACTTCTCTAATCGGGGAACTTGGTCTCAATATCCAAGAAGCGCATGCTTATTCAACGATTGATGGTTATTCATTGGACATCTTTGTTGTTGACGGTTGGAAGTATGAGGTAATTCAACATTTTTGGGAAAAAACATTTAATAAATATTATATATCTAAGAAGTTACTGCTAACTCTAGGTCATGGGAAGTGAACCCCTAATGCTGACATAATGGCAATAAGAAATTTAAGGTGTGGCGAAATTAGCATATCATAAGTAGAGTGGATTGCCCACCTTTCCCCATCAGCTTAGGCTCATGGGTGCAACTGGTCAGTGAATGAAACTCAATATATTATCAAAGCCAGAGGTCTCAAGTTGGCCTAAAACAATCCAAACAAATCGAAGATAACTGACAAGATGGAAAAGTGAGATTAGGCCACTAGGGGATCCTAGTAGCCAAATCAAGATATGGCAATGGCCATGGCTTATCATCATGGTCCTCCGCCACTGCTTACATACTTATGTACTGAATTTTTACATGGAGAGTGTCAAGCAAGATTTAAGGTTTGAGTTTTTCTTTTTGTCTGATGATAATATTGGTATTGTCCTCATAGTACAATTAGACTCAAAATCAGATGTCATACAACAATTTCACTGACCTTCCACATTCCGAAAACATTATCCTAAAATTTCTAAACGGTATAATAAAACTGCATTATTTCGCACTATTTGGACAATAATAATTTACTAACAAACTTTAACTCCTCCATCCTCTCCTTTTTTTTTTTTCTTGTGGGGAACTAACTTTTCATGACATTCTTGGCCCCCGGTTTCAGATTCTTTTCTTACTTAAAAAAGACCTTGGGGGAGGTCTTTTCTTTTATGGCCAAGTCTTTAATCATGAACTTGGAAATACTTTAATGGGTTTTATGGAGGCAATTGTTAAGAAGACTTATTAGATGCGAGCAAACGTTTTTAGATTTTTCGCGACTCTTACCAATAAGATGTCTTCGAAGAGACATCCGAATTGCATCGGATTAAAAACTGATAAAATAACAGTTCTTGATTCTTGAAATCGTTATTACCAATCTGCTAGACCTTTACTAGAAAAAAGAACCTTGGTCGTCACATGTAAGAAAGTTTCTCGAAGTCATAACAAAGCCTTTTTGTATCATATATTTTCTATCTTTTCATATTTTGCCTTTTGTTTCATGTCTGATGTCTCCAATAATGTCCAGGTTGACTCTCTGCAAAGTGCAGTGCGGAAAGGCGTTGATAAAATAAAGGTAAGGACATAGAAATAATTCTTTTGCTGGCATACAAGTTGAGTTCTTTTGGCTCCTCACTGTTATGATAAGTCTCATATTGCTTCTTCTGTGATATATATACTATATATCAACATCAGTAATCACTTGAGATTTACAATCTATGCTTTTTAATAGTTTTGGTTTATTAGAAGTAGTAGCCCCTCTGGATTTTATTGATTTTGATGTTGATGGAACAATAAATACTATTTTGCGATAAATTAGCTGAAAGAGTGGTTTGACTATGAATCCGTATATGTTGGTCATTCTCTCTTCATTATTAAGTTTGTTGAGCATGCATGTTGAGACTTGAAAACTAAAAACAGTATCACATCTAAGCCTGGTGCTGTCCATACTGTTTACAATCCAATGACTTTATATGAATGTGTTCACCTTTTAAGTGCTCTTTTAAATGCGAATGCAGTACAGAGCATGGCCATTGGTCCAGTCGTTGCCTGTTGGGATGGGGCGCCAGGTACCGGAGGATTCACCTTCCCCTGATTTTGTCCAGATACCAGCTGATTCAACTGATGTTTGGGAAGTCAATCCCAGGCTCCTCAAATTTGAACAAAAAATAGCCTCTGGGTCATTTGGTGATCTGTATGTTCTAAGAAGTAAATTAAAGTATCAATTCTTATTTGTATATAAAAACTAACATACTGGTTTATTCATCACCAGATACCATGGGACATACTGTACTCAAGATGTAGCAATCAAAGTACTCAAACCTGAGCGGGTTAGCGTTGATATGCTGCGCGAGTTTGCACAGGAAATATATATAATGAAGTGAGTGATCAGCATTATATATTCTAAATATCTTATAACTCCAAATCTCGAATTGATAATGTGACACATCATTTCAGGACTGTTCAATTTATTTTTGTACTACCTTTTTTTTTGTTTACGTTTTTAGTACACATTTGTACTAGAAAATGTAGCTAATTTTAAAGCATAATTATTTCAATGCTGTATTGTTTTGGTTTGACATCATGTCTCAAAATTGTGGCTTAATATAATGCATAAAAAAGGACGTTATCCTGAAAATGTCTTTGTCAATTCGACATGTACACTTCACTTGCCATAATCATTATCTCCATCCCCTTCCAGTTTTAAATTGAATTGGCATATACTTCATTGTTCTTATTCTCTTTCCACGGCTACTCCAACCATGTTTAACCCTATTTTCGCAGAAAGGTGCGTCACAAGAATGTTGTGCAATTTATAGGTGCATGCACCAGACCTCCTCTTTTGTGTATAGTTACAGGTATATAGGCTACCGTGGAATAATACTGATATAGAATATATCTTAATTTGCATGGTGCTTATGCTTAGTTTTTTTATAATTCCACTTTGGAGTATAAAACATATTAGTTGTTTATTTCTTTTATTATTATTTTTTTGACGTTATTCTTTTCTTATTATCATCAGAGTTCATGCATGGAGGGAGTATTTTTGACTTTCTTTACAATAGAAGAGGAAGTTTTCAGCTCCCTGATGTGCTGAGAATTGCATCTGATGTGTCCAAGGGAATGAACTACTTGCATCAGATTAATATTATTCATAGGGACTTGAAGACTGCAAATCTTCTTATGGATGATCAGGTACACTCTCATCATCATTATTATTATTATTATTATTATTATTATTATTATTATTATTATTATTACTACTACTACTACTACTACTACTACTACTACAAACTACAGCATCTATGTTAATATATAAGAAGCATATGGCAGTGCTCTCTTCTCTGTTAGGTCTTGTCTCCATCAACATAATTTATTTGGTCCTAATATCCAGTGCTGTTCTTTCTTAGTTAAGCAGAGCTACAATTAGACTAGTTGTGTAATTGAACTGAAGATTAGTGGCTGTAATTATCATTTGATGACATGGTTCAACATACTGAGTTCAGATCTTATTTGCTTTTGTTACTATAGGATATAGGACTATGTTCGAGAGAGTTGAGAGTTCTTGCCTGCTTGCCAACATTGTTACCATTTAAATTGTATAGTTATTAGAATTTATTTCATACACCAATGCCACTCATAAATGTGCAGGTTGTCAAGGTTGCAGACTTTGGGGTTGCAAGGGTTAAAGACCAGTCAGGAGTTATGACTGCAGAAACTGGAACCTACAGATGGATGGCTCCTGAGGTTGAATTTATTACATTCATTGTTATGAAACCTTGATTAGCTTTTAATGTCAAATATGTGATACTACGCTCTTTTTCAAGAGTATGTTTTCTTTGAGTAGCTTAGCATAGTCTAAGCTATTGTGACAGAATTTGCTTTATCTACATTAAGGATTTTAGTACTACTGTAGCATGTCTTGATACATATTTTTTTTCTTTTGGGGTTGGAGAAGGACTTGCCATTCCTGTACCTCGAAAAGTGCCAAAGTTTTCTTGGAGGATTGAACCTCTAGTCTAAGCAAGAATAATGGCTCTGTTTGGATGAACTAAGAACTAATAATTACTCCGGACTAATTATGTCTCAAAGCAAATTGATAACGGGAGAAACGAACCTTATTGCTAGTTAACAGTTAGTCCTATGTCTGTTTCGAGAACAGACTAATTGTTAGTCCTGACACATATAAAAAGAATATTTTTCCCCTAACTAACAATAGTTCTACCATGTTTGGATCCATGGACAAACAAGTAGTTCTATTAAAAGCAGGCGCAGACCAGTCTTTTTACCATTTGGTGAAGTTGTTAGTCTCTATTAACTGACCTCCATGGACTAACTGAAAAACAAGGACGTCCATGGACTAACTGAAAAACAACTAGTCCATGGGTTGACTAACAGTTAGTCCCGCCTTTTTGGAGCCCCGTGGACTAAAATTTTGTCAGCTAACTATTAGTCCATGGGATCCAAACAGTTACCCTTAGTGTTTTACTATTTGAATCTAAATTTCAACAGATTGCCTGATTTTTCATCAATGAATTTTAGGTTAGTAAAATAATCAGATCATTTCTTGGCATACTAGCTTTGAACTACTTCAGGCATCACAGGCTTAATTAGTACTTAACTGCGCATTTGAGTAGGAGCCAGCCAAATCCCACTTTATTTTTTCTAGCATCTTTACTAGAAAAACTTTCAGGTCATTGAGCACTTGCCCTACGATCATAGGGCAGATGTCTTCAGTTTTGGCATAGTTCTATGGGAGCTGCTGACTGGAAAGGTTCGTTTCTCCTGTTATCAATTTCCTTTCGAGACATAAAGCTTGTATATAGTAATTTAAGTTTGCTTATTTTTGAGATCAATGGTGTTTTTGTTCCAGCTTCCTTATGAAGATATGACACCTCTTCAAGCAGCAGTTGCTGTTGTTCAAAAGGTAAAGTAACACAAAGCACATCTTACTGTAATTTATCAAAAACTACAGTAATAAAAATAGTCATACCTTTTTGTTATCATGCTTCATGTATGTTTGCCAAAAAAGGAGAGCTCCCAGTTTGCCACACATGCAGAAGGACAGAATATTGCATCATAATTTAAGGCCCCATTTGAAAACTCTGGATTTCTTTCTGATCATTGCAGGAACTTTTTTCTTGTGATAGAAACTGAATTATTTTTTATTACTAATAAACTTCTGCTTGCAGGACCTGAGACCTGATATTCCTGCTGATACTCATCCTATGCTTGTGAATCTACTTCAGAAATGCTGGCAGAAAGATCCGGCTCTAAGACCAACCTTTGCAGAGATTCTAGATGTACTGAACACAATAAAGGAGGTTTGTGTTTACAGTTCACAGATTTAAATGTACATTTCCTCTGCTCTTTTAGATTTCATTTAACGTATTTTGTTGGAAATGGCAGACAGTTCAACGTTCTGGGCATTACAAGAGACACCCAGGTCAATCTCAGTCTTCTCGGAGGCGAGGCTGTTGAAGTGATGGTTTTGTTTAGTGTTTCGCGCCCTTTTTTATGTTGCTGTGTTTAGTTCTTTTTTCCGTGATAGCAAAATTAGCTTTTATTCTCTCCTGAAAACATTTTTTGGTAGACAAAAAAAAAAAACGCAACCAATCCTAAGCTCCGTATCAATCTAAAATTTTTTTGGTAGACCAGTGACATTGTAAGAACATAGTCTGTTGAGTTCATTTTGGGTGTGTTTTGTTACATTATGGAAGAATATTATACGAGGTTGGGGAGCATATAAATTGATCCAAAAATTGATTTTCTGTTTCCTTATGGAGAAAGACATTGACCCCATGTTGCATATCTGGTATTTGCAGTGGTAACTGCGAAATTGGAGCATATTTGCATTCGGGTCACATTTGCCAATAATTTCTCACGTATGATGATATATGAAACGTGGCACCTGTTGTGTTAAATGATTATATATTTTATTCCAATTTCTTCTGTTCAATTCCTTCTATGTTATTGTAATTTTGCTTGATCTGGTATCTCACTAACATCTGGAGCTTACGTCACTGACATGTAGGGTAAGATGACTAGTTAATGATTGAGTAAAATTGCAATGAGACCAAGGGAATTATTCTAATTTCTAGTGTTTCTTCAAATGTTCTGAAATTTTGGACTCCTGATGTTGATATACTATTAATGTAACAAAATTATGTACATATTTATTGTTTTAAGAAAAGAACCAATTTGATATATTAACATTGTAAATCAAAAGTTAAATGACAGTATGGGCTCGTAAAGTGTTAAATTTATGTGTGTGATCTTTTTTTTTAATTCAGCTGTTTTGGATCCATCTCCATGTGTAGTATGCGGGCATTTTGTTTCTATAAAAGTTAAATGACAGTATGGGCTCGTAAAGTGTTAAATTTATGTGTGTGATCTTTTTTCTTTTAATTCAGCTGTTTTGGATCCATCTCCATGTGTAGTATGCGGGCATTTTGTTTCTATCTCAGCACTTGATTTTTCCACTGTTTCTATCTCTCTCACCACGGCAAAAATTTCCTTAGTAATTTAACTAGTAAAATGAATTTAAATAAATTTTACCAAATTTTTAGAGAAGTTTTAGATCCACTAAAAGTTCAAAAAAATGTTGAGACTAGCCATCTAGGAAGAACTTTAATTCATATTCTATCAATTCTAGCTTAAACGGTTGCCTTTAGTTTTGGATTTCACAAAACAAAATTAGCATGAAATTTGAAGGCCTAAAAATAAGTCAAATTACCTTCTATTTTACAGTTAGATTTTTTTTTATTTGGTTCAATTAATTGTTTTGGACAAACCAGGAAGAACATGTAATTATGACTTCATTCAGCTAGATTGGTGTTTTTATTATGACATGCAGTGGCTTTTCATGAAAATGTAAGTAATACAAAAACTGATTGAAATTAACAAAAGAAACAATCAAATCAGTACTACGTTCCAGGCTTTTTTTGAGCATATGTGCTATGTTCCAGTTAACTACTGCTAGAGAAGACAGAAATCAGGCCTAATGCTTAACGAATCG
This sequence comes from Oropetium thomaeum, assembly GCA_001182835.1. Classification (NCBI taxonomy): domain Eukaryota; kingdom Viridiplantae; phylum Streptophyta; class Magnoliopsida; order Poales; family Poaceae; genus Oropetium; species Oropetium thomaeum. The sequence goes on along the minus strand of LFJQ01000015.1, from coordinate 1,272,591 downwards.
GACCACCTTCCCACAAAACTGGTCGAACTGTAAAAAAACAATACTGAAACAAAACCAAACATATTTCGGCCCACAAAACTGGCTGATGATTGAAACCAGACAGTTTTAGAATCACGCTTTCGCTGTCTGTGATACTGGCATGCGCGTCTGCATCAGAAAGTTGATTTGTTTTATTTGCTTCCTACTTCTCTACCAAGTATCAACCTCTCATTATATCTTAACAATTTTTTATATTTCAAATACACATTCTATTGCCATGTCTAGACAGAAACCGTTTAATGCTGTCGTTTTCAAGAATCAAACACATGCCTCGGTTTCTATTAGTGTTCAACAATGGTTATTCATGATCAATACTAAACAGAAAGAAATAATTTTTTTCTGACTAGAAAGAAAGGAATTAACTCGTTGAGAATCATCTTACTATTCATGTTTCTTGTTTTGTGTGTGCTGTGAGGGCTAGAGGAAAAAGTTACTGGCTCTGTTCTTAAATTGTTATTATCATTAGATAAAAGTTTTAATTCATTTTTGAATTAGAATTATTATCCTAAAGATAAAAATTTAAAAATGTGGGAGTATGTGATATGATGTTTTACCACTTTATGGCACAATTACTAACGTCGTGATAGAGTTTTAATGTCTTATATATTTTTGAGAGTTCTATAGTGTTACTACACTCACGTTTTGATCTTTCGTATTATTTATTGGTAACCAGTTGATCCGTCCCAATAATAAAAGTTACCACTACACCTAGTGAGATGATTGAATTTATTCTGTTAGCTAAAGAAAATTTAAAACAACACACAAATTTGACTTTAATTTGAATTGAGGCAGATACCATTGCCTCATTCTCAATGCAAGGTTTTATCAACGGTTTTGTAACACCCCGCGTCTAAATTCCGCTTACAACCCAACTTTCATATGGAGCGGGCACTCACATTCTGCATAGCATCCATCTAAACAAATAATGTGGGACAAATTCCACAACTTCACTTTACTACTGGCATACATGGGTCGAAACGTCAACTACACAGGCTTCAAATAGGCTAGGTATTACAGATTATTCCAAGAGTGTCATATCTATGAAATAAGCACTCTCTCCACACCAAATTCTATTTCAGGGTTTCATAGAGTAACATATCAAATGTTGCATCTAGATGACCAATGAGAGTTGATGAAACATGTAAACTTACAAAGAATTGGGTCTTTTGTGACAGATTATTGTGATAAAACATCACTTAGTCACTATTTCATGTATTTGTAGTGACAAATTCTCTTTTCATCACCATTCAATTCATAATTTGTAACAAAATGATATATCGTCACAAATAATATTTCTAGCGACTAGTGAAATGTGATGAATCATTGAATTGCCATTGTTTCACTTTAAATTAGTGATAAATCATTTCTGCGTCACAATAAATCATTTTATAGTCTATGTAGTCATGGATACAAGGTTTCATATCCATGAAACTGAACTCCTCTATCATAACAAATTTTATTGGACATCATCATTTTTACCTACACGACATATTAATTAATGAGAATGAAAGCTGCATTAAACTTGCACTGAAGAATAATGACCTTAGCTCATCATATTATATTGCACACCAGCAACATTAATTCTTCTTCATTATAATCAGTGACCTGCTGCTATCTTTCTTGCCGAACGTTGCATTGCAACCTCTTGCTTGATACCTCACTCTCACCACATTCCTCGCCAATCATCATGCCCTTATGCAAGCATCCCCATCGAACCATCCAAATGCAAATAAAAAAACATTGCACACCTCTAGTGCTCGACAGCGATAGTCACGTACAGATGAGAAAAAGTTAGACTATTTCATTTGTCACTAGCGAGCATGTGTCGAGAATAAAAATAAAGTAACATATATATTTAATTTCTTTGATATATACTACTTTCATAAATATCTGACATCGTTAACTTGTAATGTCATCCTTAATTGTTTTTCTTATTCAAAATTAATTAAAATGTAAAAATGTAATATTTGACATCTTTAAATATTTGACATCTTTAACTTGATAGATATTTTATAGTAATAAATATTTGACATCTTTAACTTGTAGATATTTTATAGTAATAAAATAAATTGTAACAAAATATATGATGTTTATCATACATTTTTAAAATGAAAATGGTCAAATTGATAACACAAAAACCTACCAACCAATAGAATTTTCTTTGAAGTGTTTGAGTTTGATGTACGAGTGATGTAGATTAAGACTTGAGCTCAGATGGGCTTAGCTGTTGAGCCATCTCTGATGCATTCTGAAGCAGCTCCCATGTGCCGTGTTCCACGGCGAATGCAATGTTTCACCTGAACCCAATTGACGTCCATCACATCTCCATCATTTCATATATATATATATATATATATATATATATATATATATATATATATATATGAATGAATAAACTAGCTGTTTATATGCTTACACGCGTGCATAGGCAACATTATTATTATGATCTCATTATTCTGTAGTGGATATAATTAAACATATCCTATAGTTAGAATGAAGTAATCCTGGATGAACATTTTGATATATAAATATATACTAATATAATAGTGTGTTTATTGATATGCTATATGTTGGTGGGTGTACATATGACCAGGTGTGGGTATGTAAGCAAGATAAGGTATTTCATACAGTCAGCACTGAGTCTTATTTCACCCAAGAAGTCTTACAATGTATTAACGTGCGTCAATGTGTAAACAACCAAAATGCAATCTGAAGTTGTTTCGTTTTATTGAGATTATTGAGCATTAGAGATAGAGCCTGTCTGTAAGAATATCTACAGGTATAATCCCTCTGTATTTAAATTATTGACATCATTGACTTTTAACATTATCTTTGATAATTTATTTTATTTAAAAAAAATTAATTCAAACATATAAAATTATAAGTTCTGGTTCAAGTTCAAATACTTCAAAAAATAAACTAAATCATATATATATAATATTTATTATATTTTTAATAATACAAATTAAGGGTAAAAAGGAACCATTAAAATTCAAGTGTTAACACTTAAAAACTGAGGCGGTATATGTTTGTGGTTAGTAGATAAGCTCAACTCTAACCAATTCTACACATGCTAGAGTTTTTTTTTTTTTCGAGACAACTCAGATAGCGAGTTGTAACTTGTAAGTCATACCAGGAAATCTCCCTACCATCGCTTGCAAAACTTTTACATACAAAACTCTACATTTCCAATAATGCATCACAAATCATTCTCAGCCAATGCAAGAAAATATAATTTCTCTGGACTCAAAAAAAAAAGAAGCAAACCATCTTCTTCAGTCTCATTATTACACACATATAGAGAGCTCAACAAATGCTTCGATATTTGGATTAATGAAGACATATATAAGTACAACAAAAAAAATTGATGTTACAATGTGCGAGCACCCAACAAAGCAACAACTCATGAGTGGTCACATAACCAACGACAAGGACTAGCTACAGCTTACAGCTACAGCTAGACTTTGTCACAAGGAAAATATGATTTACGGAGACTGGAAAAATTAAGAGGGGGGGGAGAGAGAGAGAGAGAGAGAGAGAGAGAGAGAGAGAGAGAGAGAGAGAGAGATCTAGCTAGCTACTCTGCTGCTCCCCTGAGAACATGCACATTGGTATCATCTACCCCAGGAGAGAGAGCAGAAGAAAAAAACGAACATCAATAATAGAGCTGTAGATCGATCACGACACCAAGATTGATCAGCAGAGTTTCTTCACGCCAATGAATCAGTGGACGGAAACGAAGCTAGAGTGTTACAGTAGTCTTGCAGTCCAACCAGAAACGTGCCGGTACGTAGCTAGCTTAGCTACCAGATCCTGGTGATCCTGCTGCCGGCGCCGCCGCCGGCGCTCTTCTTCTTCTTGGCGCCGGCGGCCCGGAAGGCGTCGAGGATCTGCTCGAGGCGGTCGCCGGAGCACGGCAGCACGATGGGGCGGCCGCCGCAGGGGGCGCCGAACTCCTCCTCGGCCATGCTGAACAGCTCGCGGAAGGTGTCGCTGACGAGGTAGTCGACGGGGATGAAGAACCGCCGCCCGTCTACGGTGTAGGCGGCGAAGTGGCCCCGCGGGCACGCCGCCGCGCTCGGCGAGGACACCTTGCTGCTGCTGCTGCCGCCGCCGCCGCTCCACTTCTTGGAGATCTCAGTCAGCTTCAGTGAGCTCACCATCATATATATCCAATTAAAGTGCAGAGACCGATCGATGTGTTTGTTTATCAGCTGGCTGGTTTGCGACTATTAGCAGCTTGTTTGTGTATATGTTGCTGATGAGAATGTGTTGTGTGACTTGGCGGGGAGTATAAATAGGTGTTTGGGGTGGTTCGTTTCGTGGCAATGAGCACTTGGGGTTGATAAGTACGTGTAGTTAATTTTTACTTCCAACCAATTTACGGACAACCGAGAGAGAGAGAGAGAGAGCAGAGAGCAGAGACCCCAGTGTTTTTGTTTGTTTGTTTTTTTTTAGAATAGTCAAAGCTCCAATAAAAACTTTTAGATTGAGCAAATAGCAACCCCTCCTAAAAGACATAACAGACCGATAGATGAAAAGCAATGTCTGCCGTGCTTTTGAGCTTTTGGATGAAACGCACATCAACAATGTAAACAACTTCGTAATACTACGGTTTTCTTCACACCATGTTTGAAGCTTCGCACCACATAATGACGTACGTACGTCCATGACTCCTCTGTGCTTGCAGTTCGTAATACTACTGTTTCTGCTCCTCACCCAAGGATCTTATTTGTAGAGTTGTCAAAAGGTCACCTATTCCATTCTTGGTCATGTTGATTTCAAAGTTACGATACTGTTGTTGGTGGACGCGTTTCCATAGGGTGTTCTAAAAGTTAGTGATGCTGACAAGCTCGGGGTTAATTATCGCAAGATGAAAGAGAGATTCCTGACTACTGTTTCTCCTCCTTCACCAATTAATCACCATGTTCTCACACTCAGATCTCCGATCCAAGGCCCGCGAAGGTAGCGGAAAGTCAATACTAGGGGTGTAATCTCTAACTCATTTTGCCATGTTTTCATATTTCTTTACCTTATGGGTGCATAACTATAGCTTGCGAGGGGTGCAAATATGGTGAAAAAAGAGGAGATTATAGCTTTTTTTTTTCGATTCATCTTTGGGGCATGTGCACACCATACCAGTAAACATAGAGATGATATGCTTGTGAGGGGGGGGGGGGGGGGGGGTTGCAAATATTTCAATGCTATGCTTGAGAGAGAAATACTGCAAGTTATGGTACAACAATAGAGATCAAACCCAGACGACGGGCGCCCTCTGATCAGTCAGTGGACGTATATAGTAACCGCACTTTTCTTTAAAAAAAAATCGAGATACAAAACAACACTCCAAATTATTTTGTTGTCAATGAATGCATATATCCGTGAAAATCAGTTACACTAAAAAATAATTTATCTTTTAGTTGTTCCCAAATGCAGGGCGATCTCCATATGCATACAAAGAGCATCGACGACCTTTTCTATGGAAAGATACAGTTGGCCATCCAAGATCCATAATAAGAAGGTGCTAGTGCATGACACAAACAAAACGTTAGAGCTGTCACGAGCAACACACTCGGTTGTTTTGCAACAACCACCACACAACATCTAACCTTTGCTTGACTAAGTGACATATTTTAGTATATATCGTCAAGTTTTCTTTTTAAACTACATGATGTTCTCACTCCAAATATACACCTTTCTTTTTATCCAGTACATGATCTCTCTCCCCTTCCCGTTTTGTACTCACCTATCTTTTTTACCTTTCCTTAAACCCTACGTTCAGAACTAAAATGTTAATTAAATTGGGATAGTAGGAGTAACTATTATAGAATCATCTGTGCTCCTAAGGCTTTACAACGCATCTGCACATAAACGACTGTCATGTGTGAGATATTTCTGGCCCGTTATCCATAACCGGATTAGTTGGTCGACTACGAAATAGTATCAATTTTTGTACAATAATGCACGAATTTTTTGTGGTGTGCAGTGTCAGGGCACAGAAACAACATTGGTAGGCAGCGCGCGGGCATGTATGATTGATAGGAGTACTAGACAGAGTTTTAGCCCGTGTGCTGCGCTAGCAAATCTGGAGGATCTTGGACCACCATTTTTGTTTATATGCATTATCTATTATTGCCTCTGTTTTAAAATTATTTTCATATTAGCACACGAATTCAGGTTTAAAGTTCAACTAATAAAGAAGTTGTCCTGATGACAATAATTTTAAAACTTTTTGTGGCTGGTTCATACTAACATATTGAAGTGCATCATGACCAATCTCTAATTTGTCGGAATGGGAGTGTACGTACCACGGGAGATTAGCTGGGCCCTCCGATCGAGCAGGAGTACGACATCGAGCGGTGCATGGACGTACAATCGGATAGGGAAAGGACGAGGGGGTTCTTACAGTGTATATATACATGCTTTGCGTACCAAAGGTTTATGTAGGCGGCATCGGACGTACGTATGCAGTACCTTGAATTGTACGTACAAAGAAGAAGGAAGGAGGACCTCAATCTCTCAGGCGGGATCGATCGGCGCGCGGACAGGGACTGCCGGCAGCCACAGACCCACAAGTATAGTATGCGTGTGTGAGAGAGAGAGAAGGAATTCAACACTGTGGTCATTGTCCTAATGATAAGGGATCATCCATGTTTTTTCTTCTTTTCTTTTTTTAATATTATATTATACTAGTTGAATGCCTGTGCGTTGCTACGGGTTCATGACAAAGCAACACTTTTAATTAAGAGCATATATTAAAATAAATGATCCTATTATATTAGATGATTTAAGTAAAATTATCGGACAAGCAGAACCCCTTGTTCTGATTTTGCTTTACTTTTGGAGTTCCAAAAATCTTTTGGTGTTGGAACTGTGCCAGACGTATGTCATGGCAGGCAGAATCCTCTGTTCTGCTTTTGCCTTACTTCTGGAGTTTCAGGACTCTTCTAGAACCGGAACTGTGCAAGAAGTATGTCATGGCAAGCAGAAGTTTTTGCTTTACCTCTGGAGTTCCAGAACTCTTCGGGATCCGAAACTGTGCTAGAAGTATATCATGGCAGGCAGAACTCCTTGTTCTGCTTTTGGCTTACTTCTGAAGTATCAGAACAGCCGAAACTGTGCCAGAAGTATGTCATGGCATGCAGAACACCTTGTTGTGCTTTTGCTTACTTCTGGATCTGGAACTGTGCCAGAACTCTTCTGCAGCGGCTGGCAGGGTGGACACGCGACGGCTTATTCCGCTCGTCAGAGGTACACGGATGATAGTTACGAAATTAATAGTAGTAGAGATTATACACCTTTTTGTCTTAATTTAAATAGAGAAGCAATACTACTAAAAAAACATTAATTATATAAAAAACATAGAGATAGCAGAGCGTGAGGGTAACAGGATACGGCTGCATGCGAGTGCGAGAACGCTTTGATTCAGAGGTAGGCCACAAGGCGCGCTATATTACGTCCTGCATGCACGACGGTGTGGTGGGGTTGAAGCCATGCAATGCAGAAAGGGACGTGCACGATGCTCCTCGGGTAGTCCTTGGCTGCAAATGGAGCAGCAGATGGCCGGTCTTTGTGTAGGGCACTCGTCGGTCGCATCGTCCATGCATGGCGGGGAGAGGGACCTGATGAGGGCCTCCATGGATGGCCCTCGAGGCCCTGGCCATCTTTCTCAGCTGCGAGCCGCGCGCGAGAGAGGAGAACGATGGGCGAGAGCAGAGAGCAGAGAGCAGAGAGCAGAGCAGGCAGCGCCATGTGCCGGGCTACGGCAGCCACAGGTTTCGGGCGTCGGCCATGTGGCGCCCGCGTGCGCTCGGGGCCCCGGATTACCTGGCCTGCCCGACCCCTCCATCTCAGCAAGGGTCGCTCGCCCTCCTCGATCAGCTCGCCGCACAGGGAGGACGAGGACCCCCTCGGGAATCCATGTTTGGATAAGTATCGCCCGCATCATACCGTCACCTGATGCATAGGAGTAATAAACAATCCAACAGTTCCAATCCAACTGTTCAGCGTTAATCCAACGAGAAAAGCAACTCCACTAAATTCCTAGTAATTAAACACACGCTCACCAAATCATACGTTAGAATACATTTGAAAACAAAAAAACAGAGAACTGTTGAAGTCGTGATCGATTATTTACCTCGTAATAATGACTCCTTAAAACCATGTGTTTTAAGAGTGACCTTTTTGCCAGATTATTATAGATGCTTACTTTGCAAAACCTAATTATAGTTAGCACTATATAACATTGTTTCTCAGGTTTTTATAACACGTCACGTTAGAACCGTGTATTTGTCAAAAAAGTAAAAATTGATTTTACATTACAAAATTGTGATTTTACAACACACTCTAGCATATGCAAAAAAAAAGACTATTTGAAATTTTTATTTATCTCAATATAGAAAATACAGTACACCTTTAATTTTGACAAAAAAATACAATGTTGTTCCCTGCTTATGAGTTTTTTTATTATATTTTTTCAATTGTTCCCATAGTTCTGAAAAAAAAAATTTATAAAATCAAACTATGCAAACAACCATGTAAGAATGCACAAAAAATCACATGATGTGTCGTGGATAAGTATCACAATTTCGTATTGTTCACAAGGAAAAATCAAGTTTTGCCGTGTGCGTTGGGCCCTGCACATTTTCATTGGTCGCTTCCACACATGTTGCAACTGTAGTATATATTTGGCCCAATTCTGGCAGCTCATACATTGGGTTAGCCTTTTTTTTATAGGAAACTTGAAGGTAGGGTGTTGAAACGGGAGTAAAAAGAAAATGCCACCGGACGTCATGAATTGTTTGCACGTAATGGACATTAAAAATATAAATCATGAATAACTTAAAGTTGTTAAATATAAAAAAATGAAAATCATATGAATAGCTTTTTCTTAAAAAATACTTTAAGGAAAATATATATGCATCACTTTTCAATAAACTGTGTGGACTATTTATCTGGTTTTGACCCAAAAGCTGGACCATTGGGCCGTTGATGTTTAAGCTGGACTGCTGGATCAAATAGTTGGCCCAGAAAGTTAAACAAGCCCAAAATATGGTGTGGACTATTTATCTGGTTAGGACCCAAAAGTCGGACCCTTGGGCTGAATAGCTCGGCCAGAGAGAGACATCAAGTTCGTTTGCTAGCTGAGCCGGATTTTCTTTTTGTTAAGACAATATATATATATATATATATATATATATATATATATTTGGAGGGGGGCAACTGATTGTCCTGTTTGGATACACTTTTTAATTTACGGATTATTTATTGAAAATTCGTGCTATAACATACTGAGATCCATCACCTGCGGTTTTCTTTGTAACGAGTGATGGAAATCGGAAACGTTTAACTGAAACAAAAGAGCTGGCTGACGCGCAAGGACGAAAATGTGGCAATGGCCCGTACAGGAAGCAACACCGTATCCTGCGTTGTGTTCCTTCTTCTATGATATTGATATTAAGAAAGTTGAAATCTATTCATTTTTATATGAAACAAAACAAAATTCTCCTAGAGCTGATTTTAGCCTATGTGGCTTGACAGGCATGACGACAATGTCAGGTAAAAAAAAAAAACTCCTCTTACCCTGATCATCCTTTGTGGTCGTCGATCACAAATCACGGGGCTCGCGCAAAACCTGGTCGGTGCTGCCATCGATGGTCGCCATGATTTCCTTTTGACCCGTTCCTGGGAAACCTTTTCTCTACCAGTACTACAGTACTACTAGTATTTGCGCTTCCAGTTCGTTGCCTGCACTTTTTCTCGGCACAGGAGGGGGCCACCCACACCAGATTCCCGAAAAGCGATAAAAAAAAAAAAGGGATCGCATAAAAAGACGCCCTGCCGTGCCACCACCTCCACGACCGCGAAATTCTCCCTCCGGTCAGGAATACAAAAATGTTACTAGAAAAAACACACGTGCCGTCCCGTCACTGACAAACAGGGCTGGACATCGGCGGGACCCGCATATAAGCGGCACGCTCAGCGTGCTTCACTTCACGCGCGGGCAGCTGGCATGTGCGTCCGAGCACAAAACGCACGGCACACGCGCCCGTCCCTCGACTGCTCTGTCTGGTTGGAGGGTTGCTTATATATGGCGAGGTTGGTTAATTAACACAACACACTGCCCTCTAACTCTAAGCATAAGCTGCATCGCCATGTTCATGTGCTAGCCCAAATAGCAAGTCCTCTCTCTATCTTCCTCCTCCGATTCCTAGCAACACTCGTTCTCCATGGCGGCGTTCCTCGCCGTCACCGTCGCGCTCCTCGTCTCCGCGACCTTCTGCTGCAGCGGCGCGTCCGCCGCCTGCGAGAGGTGCGCGCGGCAGGGGAAGGCAGCGTACTCGCCCTCCCTGTCCCCCCCGCTTCCCCACGGTAAGCAAAGCAACCAACACCTCCAGGCCGCCGACAGCTGAGACTATACCAAACTTAGATCAACACAGACTGACGATTATGCCTGTGTTGTGCCGTTCCTGGTTCGCGGTGGCAGGCGGCGGAGTCTGCGGGTACGGCGCCATGGCGGCGGAGATCAATGGCGGCTTCCTCGCCGCCGGGGGGCGCAGGCAGCACAGGGGAGGGCTCGGCTGCGGAAGGTGCTTCCAGGTAACTACTACTACTAGTACTAGTACTAGTATACTGCTACAGCAGCTACACATCTACATGCCAATTCAGTTCAACCCACCAGATTTCATTTCATTTTGTTGTGTGCCCAATTATTTCGCCCCCAATTTATTTCGTTCATACTCTCCCTTACTAGTTTATTATTCTGCTGGCGAGATGTCCCTTTCTTCACAACACTGTTCCCTCGTCTCGAGATTCCTTCAGAGTTCGTGGATTGGGACGTATGCTGCGAATTTTTTCCTACAAGTACCAAATTCTGGGAAAAAAGGTTGGGGGACTGCTGTACTTTGTTTGTATGCTCCGGTTACGAGGAGCTGTCTAAAGAGTTTGGAGCATGGAAGCAATCTGTCTGCTAACTCCGGGAGCATCTTATATTATTCCTGTTAGTTGGCCCAGCCTAATCGACGCACCAGATTAGGAATTTTCTACTCACCTTATTATGGAATGTAGTTCGATAAAACAGGAAACTTTTATTTCTAATATAAGTTTAACCAGTAGGGGTTAATCCCCTCCTGTTTCTTCAAAAAAAAAAAGAAAAAGAAAGAAAGAAAAACTGGAGTGTGTTTTGTACAATTCTTTCTAGGAAGTGAAGATGCTCTCCTGTTCTGTGTGATTTTCCTAGTAGTACTATGGTTTCCTGCTAGATTTCACTTGTTGGAAGTTAATCAAATTCTGCTGCTGCCTGAATGTACTTTTCATCCTCTGAGATTAATTCCTCCACTCCAACTATCTTTGTTTCTGAACTGTAGTAGTAACTTACTTTTCCGTGGATCCGTTCCGGAAACACAGGTGCGATGCAGAGATGCAAAGCTGTGCAGCAGCGGAGGAGTGCGGGTCGTGCTCACCGACTTCCACGGGAGCAACCAGACGGACTTTCTGCTCGGCGGGCCCGCCTTCGCAGGCCTGGCCAAGCCCGGAATGGCTCACCAGTTGAACAGGCTAGAAGCTCTCCCCGTGGAGTACAGAAGGTAGTACTACCCCAAAATACTGAAACACGGATGTTTCTTTAGATAGGGATTGAGAGAAAAAAAATATACTATTTCTGAAGTTTTCATGTAATCTGAGTATCTGTTTGGCTTGTTGGTTTGCAGGATTCCATGCGACTACAAGGACAAGAACCTGTCGATACTGGTGGAAGAACGGAGCAAACGGCCAAGCAATCTGGTCGTAAAGTTCCTCTACCAGGGCGGCCAAACCGATATCTTGGCAGTGGACGTCGCTCAGGTAAACAAACTGAATGAAGAGACCCGATCAAAGCAGAGAATCTTGTTTTTTTTTGTTTTTAAAAGAAATTACTTTCGTTCGTCTAATCAAGAGCTACCATTGTGGACTTGGTCCATTTGTTCAGGTGGGGTCGTCAGACTGGAGGTTCATGACCCGGGTCTTCGGGCCCGTATGGAGCACCGACCGGGCACCCGCAGGCCCGCTGCAGTTCCGGGCCGTGGTCACCGGCGGATACGACGGCAAGTGGGTCTGGGCCGAGCAGGAGGTGCTGCCGGCCGACTGGCGGCCCGGCAAAGTCTACGACACCGGCGTCCGGATCGCAGACGTGGCAAGGGAGGGGTGCCGAGGCTGCGCCAAGCTGGACTGGAAGTGAAGAAGCAGCTGTATTATTGACGTGCATGGCACTGCATTATGTGAGGACCTGGAGGCAGTCGCCACTCGCCAGCCAGTCGTCTGATGGTGATGAGATGAAGACAGCAAGTGGATCTGGAAAAAAAAACGAGCACACCCAATAATTTGCTAGCTGTCACACAAGAAGAGATGGTGTGACTGACAATTAAGAGCGGCCGCGATCTTAGGTTCGGTTCTCCACTAGGTAACTAGAAGCAGCTCTCTTTGATCTCTCCCTCTTGCGGTACGTACATCGAATCACATGCCTTTGCTGCATGTACGCAAGGGGAGATGCATCCTGTCAACAATGTGATGAGCTTTCTGCATTTCCGAACATAAAAAAAATGAATATATGAGAGATTTCAACAAATATGTCTGCTGGCTACTCTATAGCTAGCTAGATAGCTACCTTTTGTCATGTAGAGTGTGCCTACGGTAAAAGTCAGTAGAGAGTGCCTCTATTTTCTTCCTTTGGCATGTGTGGATCTGATGGATGTTCAAAGTTCACATGCACACCTACCCTAGACGACGCTGTGGCTGCTAGTGAGAGACTGATGAGGCTCTGATCATCGTGCTGGTCATCGGAATTATTACTCGGTTTTTAAAAGATCGAACTAGACTTGATCGATGTCCTAATTAATTAATTAACAACAGAAACAGAGGAAGTATAGCAGCGTAATGCCGTCGGGAGTAGGATGATACTCCTCGTTGCTGTACTGCTACTGATGATCATTGGAATATTAATGGGACACATTTCCTGCCTTGTTCCCCGTAAGTGTCACGCTAGCCAGTTTGGAACGGATTCATCATCCCGCCAAGATATATAATGCCATGTGATTATGTATATATGTGATCTGATTGATGTCTTTGATATATATACTCGTCTAGTCGATGCGGATATTTGTCATCATCTCCTTTTACAATAAAGTAGAGATATCTCTGAACTGAAAGGACGCGTTAATTTAATTCTCTACTGAAGTATATTTCGTCAATTCAGAAACAGAAGTTGACGGAGTCTAAACGTACGCACTGGAGTGATTAGCCTGGCGGTGAGTTGCTTTCACAGGGAGAAAAATTAAGGGGGAGAAACCGGCCGGAAGAGGACAATCCGGGCAGTGGCGTCCGATCGAGGAGGGGACCCCCCGGGCCTCACGGGTGCAGTAGTGAAGGTCGATGTCGGCATTGGAGGCTCGCCTTTTTGTCCTGGAAACCGACATCCTCAAGGAAAACTGATTGCATGCGGCTCATCATCAAACTTTGCACGACGAGCGAGGATTTCTTTGCATCTTGAAGCATTTTTAAGAAATCAACTCGAAGAAGATGTGTTTTAATTATTGGAGCTGAAAGATGAAATGTATAGCTTCTCTCCACGCTCACCCTTACACGTGCTTTCAATCTTGAATTTCATGAATCTCGCAAACATCTAAATAAAAATTCTTGCATTATTCCAATTAAAGTAGCCTGTATATATAGAAATTAAAAGAGACTACGACTGTACGAGTTCTTCGTGGCGGTTGCTGCCGCCAATGCAGACTTCCACTTCCTTTGTAGTATGCGAAGCATCTTCCCTAAATTAATTAAACAGTGGGTTAGTATATAGTGCCCGATCCCCTGAATTATAACTGTTCTCGCATGTGTCGTCCACAAGAACTAATTATACGTGCGCGGACAGCGTCCAATTAAAGATCGTATACATGAGTGCATGGAATAAAGAGCGAATAAGACGACGGGTGCTCGCTACACTTCCATCGTCGTAGTCCCTTTTTCAATAATTAGTTCCATAATAACCAGCCTAAAACCAAAAGGATTAGTTACGAATATATATATATATATATATATATATTTATCTCCTTTCCTGCACTCTCTACACGCCAAAATGCCCGTGATGATCGACAAAGCGGAAAATCGCAGACCACAGCACCAGCAGCACGTGGAAATTCAAACGCGAATAGGAATTTTTGTCCCGTGGAGAAGAGAGAAGAAAGAGCGAGACATTCCATCCGTCCAACGTTTTCTATGACAACTTGCCTATGAAAATAAGCTGCCTTATTAATGGTTAACAACTTGCCTATAAATTAATTATAACAGCACCATAAGTGTGTTCATGATATATAGTACGTGTTCAGGCGCCTGAGCACAACAACTAATTAAATATGAAAAAAAGAGAATGAAATGCATAGACGACTACCCTAACAACTTGTCATCTAGCAGGTCTCTGAACACTCGATTTCCATATTCAAATCCTCAAACGTGTCCTGAGATATCATGTAAAAGTTTGAGGTATAGATGATACACATTGGTACAAGTTTGAGGAACACTTCTTCACATTCTTGTGAAGTATATTGACGGCTTTTCAAAACCTTTAATAAGGTAAGCTAGGGAGAACGATGTTGGACATGTAAAAAATTTGGGATGCGTATCATATAGTTGGATCGTGATAAGCAGCAACTGTACTGTACTTCGCTGGATTTTACTTGATGTAACTAATAATACTACAAAGGCAGTACACATATTGTCAACGGTCAACTGGTACCGGACCCTCAAGACAATGGCACGGGCATTGAAAAACCGGGGGGGGGGGGGGGGGGGGGGGGGTGTTGCCGGCAGAACCAACATGGCATGCGTCTAGCCAGTGCACAAAGTTGGATGCGGTCACTTTTGGTTTGTGATGATCCGTTAAATGTCGAGATAGTACGGCACTGCGGAGGGTTCCTATTAAAAAATTAAATTAATAATACTCCATTCTGTGTTTAATTGAGCCGGTTTTGTTCAACCCAACTCATGGACCACTGAACTTATTTCAGATAGATGCTAGATGCATGCATATGCCGGCCATTCTATCTCTTGCCTGCTGTATACCTAATTAACAATCTGCAAATTTAACAGCCCTGCAACTAGTACATATGTGATGTGATGACCAAATTTTGAAAAGCAAACAAAAAAAAAAAGAATAATAATCTCACTGGCGAAGCTAGATTCACCCATCATGTCGATCGCGAAGAAGGCATCCATAATTAATGCGGTCAAAGAAGTAGCTCTAGGTGATTTTGTTCGTTCGGCGCAGTCCTCTCACACAGCTGCATGCTGGTGACTGACTACTTATTAGCTGCGTGGATGAATCGTGATTTGCGGATCCAGTTCACAACAGAGATGCAGATGCAATGCAGGAGGCTAGCTACTTATTAGCTGCAGAAGCAATAATAATAGTTGTCGGTGATTATGCCAAGTGCATAATATGGACACACACACACGTGTGAGTTTCTTTGTCCAGTTGGTCAGGAACATCATCAATCTAAAATACTCCTAGTACTATAATAATTCGGTTTAATTAGGAGGACAACGAAAGCAGCACATATAATTATACTATCTTCATTTTTTTATTATTAACGCTTTTTAATATAAGTTTGTATTAAAAAATATCAATAATTAGAAAACGAAGATAATATATGCGAGAGCAGGAAACTCGTTCGTTGCAACTAGCTACTCATCAGAGTATTATATTTGAGAGCATGATTGCAACATTTGTAGGGTTGCATGAGTCCAAAGACCCTAATAATAAGAATGAAGTTGATGTCGGAAGCAGGGTGCATGCATGAACGTAACGCACGGGCGCCGTTATCCTGTTTCTTCGTTGTCCTGTTTCTAATCCTTTGTTGTTAGGACAATTTTCTTCGTGCAAAAATGAACTGGTAGACTTGTCTTACCAACAATTTTCTTGCATTCTTGAGGACTCATAAGTCCTCACCCTGCCGTCTCGGGCGGCCCTTGGTTCCATTTCTATTGTCGCGCCGCCGATCCAATGATCTAAATTTTAATAGTAGTTTCATAATTTTTTTTCTTACTAACACATTTAAATTCTAACATCAACATTGTCCGTTTATTTTATTGCGAAATTAGTTAAAATATGTAAAACTATAATTCATGTTTTAAATACTTCAAGTGATAAATCAATTATATTAATTAAATTATATAATATCTATATTTTCTAAATAAGACGAATGATAAAGATGACATTGGAAGTTAAAAAGTGTCAACAGTCAAATTGACGGTAGTGTACTGCAGTCATTAGGTGCTTTGCTCTTGACACTAATGACACATTCCAATTCAAACGTTTATGTAGAGGCTCTCTGAATTGGGCCAAGACCCGAGGCCCAGTCCGCTCCCTTGGTCATTCATCTCTCCTTTTGCTTGTGTACCCAAGGCCCAGAACCCCTTGCAGCAACCTGCAACAATGAGAGTGGGTCTTCTCTTGTTTCAGTTTGGTTGTGTACTCTGTTTCCTCTTCCTCCTAACCTCCTCCTTACTAAGCGCTTCCTCCTGCTTTTTCTGATGATAATAAGTTCCTGGTTCAAACATAAAAAAAGTTTGTGATGTAGGATTCTTCATCTTTTGATGAACAAACTAGCTATAGCTAGGGTCTTATTTTGTAGGCACCGTACAGTGGGTCTCTCATCTTCTGATGAACACACTAGCTATAGCTGGGGTCAAATTTGTATTCAGAAATAATACTTTGTTTTCAGAACAAGCATCAAGATTACATACTTTTTTTTACTAGAAATTGGAAAAAGGTTTTGGGCTTTCCCATAATGCGTAAAACACATAGATACTACTACTACTACTACTTCTTACATCAGCTCATCTGAAAACTGAATCTTGGTGAAGCACATAATATAAACACAGATGAATGCTCACAGTCGCCTGCTGTCAGTAGACCATTCTAGCTAGCTTGGCCAACAAAAGAAAAACTATACTAGTAGATAGCTAGTAAAATATTGTCTCAAGTATAAAAAATTTTTGACGGCGAATAATCTGCTCCTGCCGTGATCGCGTTGAGCAGTCTGGGCACCGGAGGCATGTCGACCTGAGTGACGCCCTCAAGGAACTGCACGACCTCTGCCATGGTGGGCCGATCGAGCTCGTTATCCTGAATACACCAGCACGCGACTCTGCACACTCTCTCGACCTCCGCGAGGTCCACGTCGCCCTGCAGCTTGGGGTCGACGAGGCTCGCAACCTCTCCGGTTCGCAGCTTCCTCGCGGCCTGCAGAGGGAAGAAGGCCGAGTAATCGCCGTCCGCAAAGTCGTGGCTGGCAGAGTTCCTCCTTCCGGATATGATCTCGAACAGGACCATCCCGTAGCTGTACACGTCGACCTTCGCCGTGACCGGCGCGCCGCCGATCCACTCGGGCGCGAGGTACCCGACGGTGCCCCTCATCGTGGTGACCGCCTGGCTGAACTCGCGGCCGAGGACCTTGGCCATGCCGAAGTCGGAAATCTTGGCCACGAACGACGCGTCCAGGAGGATGTTCTCCGGCTTGATGTCGCAGTGGATGATGCAGTCGCGGCAGCCCGTGTGCAGGTACGCCAACCCCCGGGAGACGCCGACGGCGATCTGGTACCTCAGGCTCCAGTCCAGAACCGTAGTACTGGTAGTATTTGCCTCCTGCTGCTTGTTGTTGAAGAGGTGCACGTCGAGGGACTGGTTGGGCATGAACTCGTACACGAGCAGCCTCTTGTCGCCCTCGCAGCAGAACCCGATCAGTCGGACCAGGTTGATGTGCTGCGTGATTCCCACCGAGCTCACCTCCGCCCTGAACTGCTTCTCGCCCTGGTGCACGCCGTCCAGCCTCTTCACCGCCAGGGCGAGGGCGACCGACGAGCCGTCGTCGTTGTTGGTGTGTAGGTACCCCTTGAACACCGACCCGAAGCTGCCGCCCCCTAACCTCTGCGAGAAGTTTTTCGTCGCGTGCTGTAAGTCGGCGTACCGGAACGAGACGATCCCGACTCCGCCGCCCTGAGGATCTACCAGCTGGGTGCTCCTTCTCTTCCTCCAGATCACCAGACCAAGGATAACGAGCAGGGCAAGAACAGCAGCGCTGACGCCACCGCCAACGGCGGCGCCGACGACGTTGATTCCGCTCTGCTTCTTCTTCTTCGCCGCACCATCTTCTTCTGGTGGCACCTCTGATGCTGCAAGGCGGATGTAAAGGATGTCCTCATCTCCGCCACCAGATGAAGAAGAAGGATCAAGCTGTTTCACGTTGTACAACGGCCCGTGCCAGACAGAGCAGCCGCTTTTAGCACCGTAGGAGTAGGCCGTGCAGGAGCACATGCCCAGGCAAACCCGTTCGCAAGCATCACGACTGGTAGCCGCCTCCGGAAATTTGGTCCCGTCGTGGGGCAGCCTGACGGTCTGCAAGGGGTAGAACTTATCTTCCAGGAGGCCGCCGCCGCCGCCGCCGGTCGTCGTCTTGTTGAGTCGTCCCTCATGATGATCACTTGACGTTCCACCACCACAGCGTGCCAACGGCGTGTTCCGCATGCTGCATCCATGCCTCCGGTCGCCGAGTTCCCAGTCCCGGGGCGACCCCAACGAGAACCCCTTCATGCAGCCGCAGAGCGGGTACTGCGCGGTGGCGTTCTCCCTGCAGACGGTGAACGGCCCGCAGGTGGCGAAGACGTCGCACCGGAGGATGGGCTGCCTGTAGTTGACGAGCCATCCGTTGACGGGCGGCTCGGCCATCCACACGCCCACGAAGCCCTGGCCGTACACGTCGACGGCGCAGTGCACGACGGCCGTGTCGTCGCGCAGCGCGTACGAGAAGGTGGACTCATTCGCCGTGTTGACGAACGTGAAGGTGGGCAGCGCCGCGCCGATCATCTCCGGCGCGCGGCTGAAGTACCGCCCGTCCCAGGCCCCGCTGCTCCAGTACTGCACCGTGCCGTTCCACAGCAGCCGGCCCGCGCCGTCCGGCCCCAGCTCCAGCGAGTACAAGCCCGGCGCCTGGTCCGTCAGGCTCTTCCGCGACACCAGGCGACGGTTCAGCCCCGTCGCGCGGTCCCACCCGAGCTTCGCGCCCGGGAGGAGCGTGTCCGTCGGGTGGTCGAAGCTCTGCCAGAATATGAGAGATGCGTTCGCGGCGCTCCGCAGGACCAGGTTGCCGTCGTTGGTCAGCACGGCGACGGTGTCGTTCGTCGTGACGTTGGCGCGCGTGGACCAGATGCGTCGCTTGGTGGTCCGGTCGAGGATGGCCAGGTTCCCGTCGCCGGCGATGGCGAGCTCCGGCGAGGCCGGGTCCACCACCGGGCTCTCGCCGTTCGCCGACCACATCGGCGTGATCGCGGGGACGACCTTGGGGTACCAGATGCCGAGGTAAGTGTGCTTACTGTCTTCCGCCGGCTTGAAGAAGCCCAGCGCGAACTTGCTGTTGTTGGAGACCAGCCTGCTGTCCATGCCGACGAGCCCG
Source organism: Oropetium thomaeum (assembly GCA_001182835.1). Classification (NCBI taxonomy): domain Eukaryota; kingdom Viridiplantae; phylum Streptophyta; class Magnoliopsida; order Poales; family Poaceae; genus Oropetium; species Oropetium thomaeum. The sequence continues at coordinate 1,253,074 of LFJQ01000015.1, read as the reverse complement.
TTGCCGCGGGACACCGTGTCCCTGGCGAAAGCGCCGCGGGGTGCCGGCGCCGCGTGCAGGTGCAGGCCGAGGACGAAGCAGAGGACTTGGAGGAGAAGCATGGTATGGTAGTTGAGTTGACCGGAGGCCGGAGGAGGAGTACGCCGTACGCGTGGAGTGGAGGGAGGAACCGAATGATTTGATTCAATCTGGTGGTACTACAGCTAGCACTCCAGTCTCTTTACCCAAAAAAAAGAAAAAAAAAAGTGCTTGCCAGTTGCCACCTACTACTACTACTACTACGTGCTTGCTGCTACAGTACTTGTTCCATTCCAGGTCAATGTCAACGAGATGCGCTTAGGCTGTGGGCGCGCACCTCACACGGTCTGAGACAGCCAAATTCTTTTTTTTTTAGATGAACTGAGACGACCAGTTACAACATTGTCCCCCGGGAAATATTATAATAACTATACACGAAATCTCGGTCAACGCTTACGTGTTGGGAGATGACGTTAAGAACAAGTCTGTTCGTCTTAAGGAAACTCATTTAAAACACACGGTAGATTCAACATTCAAATACGCAATCTGAATACGGGATAAGTCTCCCTCCCAAGTCACGGAGGTTTTGCAACTCTCGTCACCTTTATATAATCACCGGATGTGGATCCAATTCCTCTTTGTTTGAAAACAATGTGTTGAATAATAAAAAATGTTTCATACTTAATAAACTTTTGTTTCTGCTCTAAAAATGAGCAGTGTTGTATGCATGTATTCAATTTTTGATATATTACAATAGAATAACATATAAGAGGTTTGTTATGGCGTTAGGAATCCAAACACCATAACAAAACTTCTCTAATATGTAAAGTTTTTCGATCACCTAAAAACTAATCGTTCCAGGTTCGGTTATAAATAGTTCTAGTTTTATAACAAGAAAGGTATCATACGTACATTTTCAATAAATTTGCTCGATGTAAGGGGCATTGAGTCTCCCTATTTCAAAATGCTAAAAAAAAAAAAAAGAAAACCCGTAATCTGATCATATCCCGTGGTTGCCGGCTTTGCCGCTATTTAGTGACCTCGTTCACACGGAGAATACAGCAACGTATCGATATTGGTTGTGTCCACGGTCAGCCAAAAGAGCGGTCCAAGAAAGGATGCGAGCTAAATTAGCAGCATGTGAGGGAGTCAACATGGGCAATTGAAGTTAATTAGTAGTACGTAGCAGCTAAATTACTGGGAGTGCGCCCAGCCTATGTGCGTTCATTGCTTCGCTAGGCACCACCAGCAGCTAGTATTATGGTTTATAATTTTTTTTTTTGCGAGGAAGTATTATGGTTTATATTTGAACTATGCTAACGGCCAAGCCGTTCGTTTTTTTATTGTAAGCTGCAATACACAGATCGAGCCGGACCTGAGCCATAGCTCGAGTCGATGTCTAATCACTTACACTTATGAACATAAAAAGTCTTTTCAGTACCATTGCACCACTTCTCCCTATCCTTTTTTTTTTTCCTTTTTCTTTCGATACTAGACTAGAGATACGTCTCTAGCCTTTTGTACCACCCCAACAAGCATATGGCAAACGCACATTATTAAGCAAGAAAAAGAACATACTACCTCCTTTTTTAATTATTAATATTTTTTAAATATAAATTTATATTAGAAAGTGTCAATAATTAAAAAATAAAGGTAGTAATTGCTAAATGTCTGTTAGCAAAGGAAAAAAAAATTCTGTTTCAGCCAACTTTTTTGTCCGGTCACATTCGTAAGACGTCGACTTAATATTAGATTAGTGGTTTGAGAGAAAGTACCTATTTAAGTCCATTAGTGGTTTGATCCGGGTGCCATATAGGATTGACAGTCTCACCTTGTCTGCTGGCTTATGGGCCGAAATGTTGTTTGCTTTTTTGTACCTTTGTTATTTGATTTAGGGATCCTACAGGTTGGCCCAGTTAAGTTTAAGTGTTTGGCTAGCGTATAAAGATTGGGCCATGAATGATGATACAGGGTTTCAGACTAAATACACGTGGCACACGGCTTTGATCTTCTTGATCTGTGGCAGGTTGGTGGTTTGCTAGTAGTACTGTAGCAGCTCCATCAATGAGAGAGTGCGCATCCATTAACGCAGAAAGTTCTATGACGTTGAAAACACGGAAATTGACAATCGTAGGATGAATAGTCATGCTGTAATCTATGAGATTCTTCGTCAGTTTCGTAAAAAGAAAATCCCTTTGGTCTTTTGAATCTTTTCAAACAGTGGACTAATAAGCCATTACTAGCCGTAGTAACACACTGGAAAAAGTTTGGTTGTTTTGTGCATGTTAACGACCCATGAATATTTATCTCGTCAATTTACGACGAGTATTTGTTGGTAGTATCGTGCAATGTCATGGCCATTATTTAACCCTACTATCAAAAAATGACATTATTTAACCCGTCCCTTTATAGATTACAGAAAAAAAAGTAAAATACATTGTAGGTCTCTAAACTATTCACGCTGTATTACTGAGGTTCATAAACTTACAAACTTATAGCGCTCCGCTTCATAATCCTTTGAACTCAACTATTAAATCATTTTGAGATGTTACAAATATTCATTTAACCACGAACTTTAATAAGTGTTAGAAGGGTTTTTGAAGAATACCAGGAGGCTTGCGATTATTGGACCTAGTCGAATTCTTAAATTCAATTAAAAAAAAAATTCAAATCCCACTTTTGCTCCTCAATTAAATTCTTTCCAAATTCTAGGTCAACCACGTGGGCTAGTCCAAAATTTGAGAAAAATTTTGATGAATTTTTGGACTCCTTTCTAAAATTTTCCATCACCAGTGGGATCCACTGGACAGCAGGCCCCACTGTCCAGTCTCTCTCTCTCTCATCCTACTCGCTCTCCTCTGTCTCTCTCGCTCTCTCTCTTTCCTTCTCCCCCTGGCGCACGACGCACGCCCCCACATGTACGCGCTGCCGCGGCAGACACTCGCCGCGCGCGCAGCACGCCGCAGCGGCGCCGTGTATGCGTGTCGTCCGCTCCGCGCGCGCCGTGGTATAAAACCGCCCCGGCCGCTCCATTGCCGCATGCACTCCCTCACCCTTTCTCTCCCGGTTCTCCTTTCCCGCCGAGCACTCCGCGGCACCCGCGCCCCGTTTTCACCAAATCTCAGCGATTCCATCTCAAAACCGGAGCTCCAGCGGGTCCTCTCCTTTTCTCCGGCTCAAGTCGTTGGAGTTCGCCGAGTTTCAAGGAGCACCACCGCCGTTCCGTGCCGAAGCAGGGGAGGCTCCGGTGAGCTTCTCATTTCCTTCGCGCCCGAGCTTGCTTCTTTGACTTTTGGCATTCTCTAGGGTCCCGCACAGCTCGTTGACCTTGTCGCTCCTCGCCTCGCAGCGCAGGTTTCCGGGAACGCGCCACCCATTGCTGGAGCACGCCGTCGCAGGCGTGCTGCACGGTAAGAACCCACCTCCGTTCCAGGTTTTAACTCCGTTTGTTGCCATTCGCAACCCTCGTGACGCCGCGCAGCTCTCACCGCCGGCCGTTTTGGAGCACTCCACCGCCAACCGCCTTCCGGTGAGAAACCCTGGCCGCTAACCCCCTCCCTTGCTCTGCTGCATCGCGTAGGAGCTGTGTGGCAAGGTTGGGCGAGCAGCCGCGTGCCATAGCGCCGCCGCGCCATAGCCGCTGCTGTCGCCGCACCGCCGCTCGACGCCGCCGTCGTTTGAGGGGTCGCCGCCGGTTGGGACCTGGTCCACTCGACCCGGCGCGTCAAGCTCGTGCCGCTGGTGCCCTTCGCGTGACCCCCCGTAGCCGGAGAGCGTGCACGTGAACCGGGGCCAAATCCAATTTTTGGATTTTCTTTTATGTTGTTTATTCTGTTGAAAAGTTCAAAAAAGCGTATAAATTTGAAATTAGCTCAGAAAAATCAAAACCCAATTGTTCTGGAATCAGTGAAAATGTAGTTTCCATGAAAAATATAAAATTTCACGGGTAGGATTTATTATTTTTGGGACTCTATTTAATTGTTAATAAATGGCCAAAAATCAAAATAATTGAGTTCTAATTAATAAAATCTAGAAAATTTGCATAAAAACCCCAGAGTGTACCCTTGAATTAAGCAATGCATGTGATGGCAAGTTAGGGTTGTTTAGGTATTAACAATTTGATTAGCATTATGCTTTGTTAATTGTTTACCGATTAATTTAGTTTAGTAATCATTTCTTAAATTAATTACTTCATGTCTCTAATTGCATGACGTCGACGTGAACGAGGTAGCCGTCGAGGTCGAACCTGAGTTTTCCAAGGAGCCCGATAGTGCAGATCAAGAGGAGCAACCGCAAGCCAAGCCCCGGTGCACTACTGTTTTTAAAGTTTTCTTTATAACAGTGTATGTGAGCCATGTGATGTGCATTACGTTGACAGGAGTTGGATGAAACCCTAGATGCATATGTTTCCAGTAGTGCCTATTTTGGTACAGATAGCTCAATGTAGATGCTATGCTTAGTAGTACTCTCCGGTAGAAGTCGAGCAGAGTGGACACTGCTCGCACATGTAGGAGTTGCGTGAAATTACTCTCTCTCTCTCTCTCTCTCTGACGAACTTATGAAGGGACCGGGAACATGGGACAAGTTGAGGGTCAGACAGAGAATGGTAGGATAGAAACAGAACATGGGTTCTGTATGTGGCAGCTCTGTCTGATCCGTGCGACACAATTGGCTGAGTATTGAACGTACTGTTCACATGCTGGAATATGGACCTAGTAAACCAAGGTAACCTAATGATTGCAAAGCTAAAAATACCTTATGGTATCTGATTGGAAGCGGTCTGGGGAGGACAGTGTGAGAACTCCACGGATACCGTCTGGGGTGGGCGATCTAGTGGGATGCGGCACTATTGAGGTAGCGTAAGAGGGAATTAGCTTTGCAAGCCCGGGTGAACGGTTGCCGCGTGCGGTCCGGGACGCGCACGTGTCCTGTGACTAGGTTATCCCTGCAGGTGTAAATCAGTTCGAACCGCTATCGCTCTCAGTCTATGAGTTTGCTTGACCTCTCTGTCGTATGTGTGGAGAAATAAACTTAAAGGGTAAAAATTGGATTTGGTAACAATATGATAACAATTGGTTGAATTACTCTGCTTGTATAGAGTATCGCAAACTAAAGTTTTATTCTTAACAAGATAATATGGCTAAAACTTGAAGTACAGAAACCCTAGTGCGAGTCTTTTTGCAAAGAATCCCACCTTGAGTCGGCCTATATGTCTAGGTGTCGGCTGTAGATAGCCACCTTGTTGGGTCAGTCTTCTTGAGCTTCTTAGAAGCTCACACTTTGCGATTGTGGATTTCAGGTGGTGCAGAATCCTTCGGTTGTAGCGATGGCCATCCTTGGGAGGAGCCAACCCCCGGTGGGGTAGCTTCTAGTGGGAGCAGATCGATTAGCCGCAGCTTGTGAGTGGCTAATAGCAATGTGCCATTGGACAAGGCACTTGCTTTTGCTTAGACCAGTAGAGTCGGAGTCTGTAATCTTAACTTTTGCTTCGCTTGAAGACGGTATTTGTTTTCTGGGGTTGTATCCGGAACTTGATTGTGTGTAACTGAATCTCTGTAATATTACCACTCATGTAATATTTTTCTTCTGTCTGTAAATCGTTCTGTTTATCCGCCTGTGTTGTATCTTGTGAGTACTCGCTTCGTCGAGTATCCTCAGAATGGATCCCGGGAAGAGGGACCTGCCCCGGTTCCGGGCGGTCCGTTACAAAACTGACTATTTAAGTCCTTAAATTATTATTGGTGTGTCAAGTTAAGCCCAAAACTATTTTTACCATCTCAAGCTAGATCAAAATACATTTTTAATCTTTTTTAAATTCATATATATAAAGAATATATCAAAGGGCCTCTAACCGGATGTTTAGGGTGCTCAATAATCGATCCTGGTTTCGAACCCAACGAGAACGAATTTTAGATTGAGGTTAAAAAATCTCCTCGTCTGGCTCCGCGCGAAACACTTGTTAAGAGCTAACCTCAACTCACATGGACCACGGCTCCCAGAATACCTGTTGTAATTGCGTGAGAAGATCATCTTAACAGAATGCTCAGGGTTGTATTACTCCTCACAGGTTAATTTGTTATATATATTTCAAATTATCATGTATGTTACGCATTGAAATAAAAATAAAGTTTATAAGAGTATTCTCTCGTGTCGTAGTGTGCTGGGGATAAAATCTACGGTTTCTCATTCTACAGCTAATATCAAACTTTATAGCGCTCGATGATCAAAACTAATTTTTAAAAGTGTCCTACAGTAAAAAATTTCTATTCTAAAATGGTCACGACATATTTTATAGTTTTCAAATAAAATTTAGACCTAGTTTGACATAATAAAAATAGTTTAGAAACATAGATGATTAGTTTGATAATTTAGAAACTTAAATAATATACTAAAATAATTTAGGGACCTATAATACACTTCATTATTGGAAAAAGAAAAACACTCGGCTAACTGTGCTTTGGCTAAATGAGCTGCCGATAAGGCTCGCTTGCCATCCCTACCTACCAGTACCGCGCGCAGTCCTGTCCTCACTCCCCACCTGGCGACATGGCGCCCACCCGGTGCCCGCCGCCAGCGCTGCTCCTCCTCCTCCTAGCTGCCGCCGCCAGTGCGGTCGTCATGGCATCGGACGCGACCCCGGCGCTCTCCCCGACGCCGTGGCCGGACCGGTTCCACGCGGTGCTGTTCACGAACCTGACCAACTACTCGATGGCGTCGACGGGCCCGCCGCTGCGGCTGACGGACCTGTACTACGACTGGCCGCGGCGGCGCAACCTCAACCTGGTCCGCCACCAGCTGTCGCCGGACCCGCTCTACGACGTGGAGTGGAACAACGGCACCACCTTCTACTTCGACTCGGCGTCCTGCCGCGTTGAGCAGTTCCCCGTCGGCGTGCTCCCGCCGTGGTGGCTCTCCGGCGCCGAGTATCTGGGCCGCCGCGTCACTGGAGGGATCGACTGCCACCTCTGGGCCAAGGCGGGGTTCATCTTCTACTACGAGGAGGTGGCCACGGGACGGCCCGTGCGATGGAACTTCGTCGACGGTGAGTCAGAGCAATTGTACTGTACTTAAACCCAATTCCCAACAAACAAACCAGGTTTATATATCACTGTAATTTTCCTGTTTTTCTACTAAAGAAATGGACAATCAAACTGTTTATACTTCGAGCAAAGGCAAACGGAATAAAGTTAAAATTTTAGACAAATACTACTCTTATTAATACTGATGAAATTATGAAAATGTTTGGGCAGCGTTCACTCCGGAGTAAGCCTCCCTAATTCTCATGATAAAAATGCATTGCACCTCTATCTACACTTGTACAGTGACAGGCATAGAACAGTTCGTGATGAGCTACGAGGTCGGCGTGGCGTTGGAGGACTCACAGTGGCAGGCTCCCGCGCATTGCTTCCCGGACGACCAAGAAGAAGAAGAAGCGAGTGCCGATAGACGCCAACTTAAGACGAGCTCAGATGAGCAGATCGCGGTCGGGCTGGAGGCAGCCAAGCTGCTCAAGAAGCTTGCAGGAGCTGCAGAAGCATTTTGATCTGTTGGAATGCCACGCCATGTGAAACAAATTTTTAGGCCCCTTCTCTCTTGGTAGTATGAAGAATAAAGAAAAGGAGATTCTAGCGCTTTAGGTGAACAGCCAAGCCAGCTAATTTGTATGCCTTTAACAAATGCCAGAATAATTGCAAGATTTCTGCATCATGCCTTGAGAAATTCAGAATTGCAAGTGACTGAATTGAAGTGTAAGTTACAGTGCTACACCGTGCACATGGCATGGCAGCACTCAGACAAGCCAAGCTTTCATCCATTATTTGCAAGCCGACCAAAATTCAGAACGATGCCAAACTGCATCAATGATCCAACAATTCTAGAGACTTCAGTGGAAAATCTAAACGACGACCTGACTGCTGAAGAGGGATCTGTGTCAGCTCTCAAAAAACATTCGTTTTCTTTTAGAAGAAGAAAACGTGCTTCACTCAAATTTAGAACATGTCATTAAAAAATTTCATCAATTCCAAGCTCCAATCATCAAGCAGTTCTGAACGATGGCAAACTTCTGACATAAGACAACATTACCCATGTGTGGATATCATAATCAGAATGCACATAATACTGGAGCCACCAAAAAAAGATTAGGATTTCAAGTGAATGTGTGCTTCCATTCAGAAGAGCAAAAAAGTTTCTAAACCCAAATACTGGAGCCACCAAAATTTAACGCTATCCAGGGCACACATGTGGATCAGAATCTCCAGAAATCATAGTAGTACCAAAAGAGATGTGAAGACGGACAGGGTTTGAAGTTCAAGTAGACCACTTATTGAGCAGCAAAAATTGTGTGCCAACTTAAGCAAATCTGTATTTGCTCTCCAAAACCGATCACAAGCACCAAGATAGTATTCTTGTCGACTAAATGGTTACTAGAAATTGACATCTACTTACTAGAGTGAGGAAGCAATTCACGATATTATGAACACTTATTGATATATAAGGCACTGCAAGGGCACAAATCTGATGAGGCGCTGCAGCCTCAGATCCTGCGAGCGGACGACCTGGAACTGACTCTCCTTTCCTTGACGGCCACGGACACGGCACCGGACGCTGCGGAGGGCTTCTTCATCTCCTTGCTGGTCCTGAGAGATGACCTTGTCACCAGCGTGCTGGCCCGGCTCGCCGCGAATCCGTTGGCCGGCATGCTCCTCCTCACGGACTCGACTCCGGTGGTCGACTCCTTCTTGGCGGCGCGGCGCTTGGACAGCTCGACGGCGATGCAGGGGTCCTCGGCGATGACCTCCGGCGACTCCCACTCGTCTCCATACGGGAAGCCCTGCTTGCGCTTGAGGCGCACCTCGCGGAGCGCCGCGTAGCGGCCGTAGAGCCTGCCGCGCACGAAGACGACGGGAGAGGTCGCCTTGGCAAGCTCGGTGAGGTCGAGCGCCACCTCCTCGTTGCCGTCGGCGGCGTAGTGGTCCGCCTTCCCGTCCGGCCGCGCCTGAGGCGACGCCACGAAGATGTTCTCCTTCCCGGTCGCCGGCGACGGCGCTGCGGCAGGGACGTCGAGCTTGGCGCGCGGCGGGCTGAGGACGCGGCGGCGCGCCGGCGCCGACGGGATCGCGGAGATTGACTTGCGCAGCATCGGGCTCGCCAGGTCGATGCGGACCGGCGACGGGAGTGCCGAAATGGAGGCGCGGATCGGGGTCGGCTGGTGCCGGACCGGCGACGGGATCGCGCAGATGGACGCGCGCATCGGGGCCGCCTTCTTGATGGATGCTACAGCAGAGAGTTGATGACCGTCACGAATCAGATCGGAAACCGAAATGGAAATGGGGATTGTTTACTATTTGAACTTGAACCGATCAACAAGGAGAGTCGAAGAAATCTTCGTGTCGAGAAGTAAAGAATCGGAAACGACTGATAATTCATGGGAACTGGAAACGAAACGAGGAGTGAAATTTCGTCACCCATCTAACCCTGAACCGAAACCAATCGAGAGACGGAGCGGGCGTACCTGGCGGCGTCTTGACGGAGGAGGACGGGACGAGGGGCGGCCGCGGCACGCGGTGCGGGCGCGGGCGGAGGCGGCGCGGGGACAAGGCGAGTGACGGCCGGCGATCCATCCCTCAGCCGGTCAGACTCGCGCCCTCAGAGTCAGCTCTCTCGATGCTTTTCTCCGCCGCCTTGCTTCTCCCCTTCCTCTCTCTCTAGCCTGTGGTACGGTGCGTTGGAGTTCGCAAGACGACGAGAAGAGGCGGTTTTAAGGGGAGGGGAGCAGCGGCTCCAACGGTCGAATGCCGGTTGGCGTTTTTCGAATTTGTCGTCGTTTTCCCACGGCTCGGCAACTGCGTGTACTCTACTCCTCTGCGTCAGCGTAGAAGGAGGATGAAAATGGAGGCCCGGCCACTGGTCGAGCTCGCAAGGCTGTCCAGGACTACGACGGCCCAAGTCCACGACGTGAACCGACTTGGACGGCGACGTGCTCGACAGTAAAGGCGTCCTAAATTCGGAGGTGAGTCAGCGGCTAGGGTCGATGTAACCTTGTATATAAATGTCCTGTTTAATTAGATGTTCTAACTTTCTATAAAAGTCTCGAATGAATTATTGTTATCGGTTATTCATATTTCTATTACGCTTTGACGCTATCTCAGATCAGAGAAGAACAACAATCAGTCGGTCCCACGACATCCTATCGATGATTCAGCCATCCTCCAAATTAAACTTCTTACATAGCAAAGTTCAAAAGAAACAATAAAAAATAAAACAGCAACTCATGTCTTGTTGCCACTCTGTGGAAAAGTCACCTCTAAGCGTCGTTTCGGAGAGCAGCTGCAATATTAACGAGACGAATTGGTTCAAGTAAAATTGCCAAAACGTCAATTAATCTGAGACGGATAGAGTAAGTGAGATTACGTTTTCCTCAGTCAAATAGTACAACCGATGGATGAACAGTGTGTATGATCAAGATTTCATCTTCAACCTTTAGCTAAGGACCACACCCCACGTTCTCTCTCTTTTCCGACGAGCTATGCTATCATCCGCTCCCCACCTCCCGCCTTCTTTCTAGCGTCCCCGCTGTCGGCTCCGCAACCACTGTCCCCGCCGCGCTAACCCATCGGTCTCGCACTCCCCTAACCCGTTGGCGAGGTGGTCCCCCGCCCTGTCCTGACCTAATCGCCGACTCCTGCCGCCCACGAGCCTGCTGCCTCCATCTCTCGCGCAACCTCTGTCGAGCTGCTCTGCCACCCCATAACCCTCCTCTAAGTCCGTTGAGATTTAATAACTGAGAGATTTGTAAGATCTCAGTCATCTGAGATGGAGCTAATCTCGTTAAAACAAAAAGAATAACACTGTTTCTAAAAAATATAAATTGCAATATTTTTTAAAAATAAATTGCAGCATGGTGTGATTTTTCTTTTTTTAAGAAAAAGTGGTCTGTTCATGTCAAAAAAAAGGGAAGAAAGTGCTAATTTCGAAAAATAAGCTGGCAAATAAATAATGAATTTTCATGTTAGTTTTTTTTTCTTATTATTTTTTTCTTATTTACAATCAGAAGGGGGTACGGCCCTATAAAAATTCAGCGCCATTCGGGAATAACAAACTGAAATGGAAGCTCTACAAAATTGAAAACGTAATCGTTTATTGTTGCCCAATACAACCATTAAAAAAATTTAACATCCATGAAAATGCAATGCGTAGCTGCATTCTTATAATTGAACTGCAACTATTGGACACACTATTCTTAGCGCTTAACTCCCACTGATTTTATTTTGTTGGCGTTGAATAGCTTGGAAATTATAAAACATGAGCGACTGAGCGAGCATTTCAATTGATTGGTCGAATTCTTGCTAGTAGTAAAACCAGCACCCCTCTTTCTAGGTACTCCTATTTCTGAACTTGAAATTTTGCGAACGTGGATGTCACACAGTTCGTGATATTTGGGCAAAGTAGGTCGTTTATTCTTATGAGTACAAAAGCTGCAATCTGATACAACACTGAACAAACAAGGAAATAGCAGGGAGACCCACAAACATGAACAATATGCGCCTGCCATATTGTAGTTGTTATTTGGCTAGGATCATCAAGCAAAAGAAAAGTTCATGGTAAAGAACGAAAAATGATATACACCAGACATGATATTCCAAGGTTAGTATGATTCTGAACACGGAATGTTCAATGTAATTATACAACAACCTATACCACCATTTCCCCCATATAAACCTCTAGCATGAGCTGCTATCCAAACCCACTGCTTATTCCTAATTCGTTTGAGCATGGATTCTTGTGCATGTTTTTGTAACATTATATACACTACTTTTACAAAATGTGTGGTGAGAACTGAGAAGCCCCAAAATAATAAATGAATAGCCTCTTCTACAATCAGCCAAAAGGTGACTCTGTTATAGGCTTCACCTCTCCAACTTCATATCAATCTTCAAAAGCAATGTCATGCGCTCAGCTAGAATGTGAATCTTGCGAAGAATGAATTTGGTGTGGATGCACCATCTGGCACTGCAGGAGGTTGTGACGAAATGACACTTGAAAGGACACCTTGCTGGCACTTCTTGAGCTGCCAAATTTCAAACAAGGAAATGTCAACCTTCCAGTCAATGACCTGATAGATGATTAGTGTACTTCTCTCAGCATCATGGGTATAACAGCCATCTGTGCTTAGATTTAGCTTTTGCAAATGAATACCCGCAAAATAGAATTTGCCCCACCCACCAAAAGGCACCAGTTCCGACACTGTTAATAAACAGGGTACTAAGAATCTAAGATTGGCCTGAACGACTTGGATTACAAGCCAAAAGAATCTTCAGCGCCAGCTTCGTTAATCAATAATTGTTTTGCGGATTTCAATAATCCTTAAAAGTATAATGATTGCACTTCTAGAAATCTACCCGGAATTGAGCCCAGAAAGTTGATGTCAATGCCAAACAGCATATATTGTGGAGTCAATGAAATTTCCAAAGAGTAATATATTATCTTGCAATGCTTAGTTGATTACAGTACCAGACTTAACTTATTTCGATATGTAAAACCAAAAATATAAGAAGCTAACACAAAGAACAAGAACTCAGCAACAAAAATCAATTCTGTGAGATGATGCCCAGTTTACCTCATCCGGACTGAATTGCAGTAATGTTGCAACCACAGGCAACAAGGCCCCTATTTCCCCTGTGACAAAAGAAATCAAATTTATGTTTCTTATCATGCAGCAACAAGAGAATAAGAAGGCTGTTACCTGTTTCAAGAAGCTTCAGAATCACATTTTTGAGATACGTCATGTCTATGCCTTCTCGCTTTTGTGATCTCTCCATATTGCGAAGCTCAGCTTTCAACATAGCTTCCTGAAATACATAATTAGACAAAATAAGTGATGCCAAGTTGACACATCTTATCATGACAAATATGTGAAACTAATGAAGAGTGACTCCTCTAGTTTCAAAATGACATAAAACAAAATATATTTGAAGCATAGAAGAGCACAAACATGAGAAAGACATCAGTAATAAGACTAAATATGAGCAATTCCCGCAAAACAAAGAGGAATATATGAACATACAAAGAGAAAATAAACTCACGCTACACACTTTCGTATTACAAATATCTAAAACGAGATAAGGCATCAAATCAACAGCTGAACTGGAGTTATTTTATTTTTTAGGTAATATTTAAGGTAAACTATCCAAAATCTTCCCCATCTTCCTTTGTCTCTTGTATGTGGCAGGTTCCCATGGGTTTCACCTATAGTGTATCCCAACTTGTTTGGGACTAAAAGGCCTCGTTGTTCAGCAACTCCGGGACAGTAAGGCCAAATATCCAAACAGTTTGACTTCAGTATAAGCTGGAGTACAGCTGAAGAGCAACTGTTCTGCAATAACCATGTACGAGTCAAGTAGCCAAACAGGCTTCAGATTTCACCCAAAGCTACTTCTGGTCAGCAACGTCTGAAAATCGCAACCTCACACACAAATAAAATAAAAAAACTTGAACGCGGGGGGGGGGGGGGGGGGGGGGGGGGGGGGGGGCGGTGTTATGACGCTTACAAGCATTTGCTTTATAAGAGATCTCTCATGCAAATCGAGAAAACCCCGAACCTCCTTTCCTTACACATTCACTACACACTATGGTTCCTCCATTAAGGAACATTAGCAAAATAATTTGTACTGGGACTGCAACTAACTGAAAATGCCAAACTTAAATGACCCACCTGTTGATCATGAAGACGGTTTTCACGCTCCAGCTCTTCAATTTCTTGCTGAACAAAGAAAAACAAAAGCTTATCCACTTGGCAGTTGGCAGTGAAATGCAGAAGTAAGAAATGTCTTCTGAACTGGTAACTCACTTGAAGTGCTAATATATGCCTCTGAGACTGAGCCAACTCCTCTTCTCTTTGTGCTTGTTGTCGTGCAAGAAGCTGCAATATAGGCATTGCGTTTAATATGACAATCTTTCTCATCTAAGTAGTTAACATTTGGCCAATGCATCCCTAAGCACCAAAATGCTTTAACAAAATAGTTCATATATTATCAGGACAAGATCACCTACAAAAGTGTGCAAAACAGAGGTAACGTCGGATTCAAGCCATGTAACTATTTCGGACAAGAAATTACCAGAATTTGCTGCTCAGCCAATTCAGCGCTCATTGTATCCTGCTTAACAGGTCCTGCAAACACAATTCAGTGATTACTGAGAGGACGAACATGAGATAGTTCTATATACATACTAATACTATTGACAAGCAATTACCTTGACTTTGATAATCATTGTTGCTAACCTGTAAACATGAATGTCATAATATCATCAAAATTATTATAAAACAATAATAGTCTCATTTTTAAAATTGTATCATACAAAGGATCAGAAGCGATGAAATATATGCAATATTATGGCAATCTAGTTAATTTTTTATCATCATACTCTTGATTTGATGTGACGGGTGGTAATTACAAGATGTGTAGCATCTTCAAATAGGTAAAACATCCTTTAGAAGAACAAACCCAGTGCTGGAAACTCCCACACAAGGTGGGGCCTGGGGAAGTGGAGAAGGATTATACAAGGCAAGCCTTACCCCTACAATAAATTGCAGAGAGGCTGCATGGAACCCAGGACCTCTGGCACAAGTGGGGTGACTTAACCACTGTGCCAGGCCTGTCTTTCAGGTAAAACATTCTTATGTTACCAGTGACATCTACTTTGTAATCTCTTCTCAGCTGGTGGATACCAGTGGCATGTTGCCAGAGACAGGCAGTCAACACTTAGAAACCAGGTCATTTCCTACTTTAATATACATAATAATAAAGATAGCAATCAGTAGGTAATGACAGAAATGACTTACTGCTGCATTAGCCTCTAAAGAGCGGTGAAGATCCATGTTTTCCTTGCGAAGTTTTGCAATATCTCGTTCCTTATCTTCTATCATTCTATCAGAAATATCACGGAACGATTCATGCTCTTCCTGAAAACCAAGCGTAGAAACAAATGCTTGATCAAAGGTGAAATAAAGACACAGAAATAACATGAAGCATGTCCAGAAAGAACACCTTCAACTTCTCATATTTTAGTTTCAAATCCCCGAAGTTCTTTTGAAGTTGATCGTCAACATGACCATTGCTCTGAGCCTTCAAAGACTCGCATTTCACTGCACCATCAACATTAACGATTTTTTCATGAGCATTGATTCCAAACATAGGAGAAATTTCTGAAGTAGAAAGCATTAAATGTATCTTACATCTCCAGTTCTCCTCTACACTTGCTATTTCCTTCTCCCACGATTCTTTTTCTGAGAGGAAATTAGAAGTGACAGAATCTAATTTATTTGTCATATTCTTTAACTTTTTCTCTGCTTCAGCAAGAGCCAAATCTCTGAAAGAAATGAATTAAAGAATCAATACAGGCAACAAATAAGAGCGTATACAAGGAATAAGTTGATAATATACTCCTGGTTCCTAAAAAGATGTCGTTTAAGGGAGGTAACCAGAGGATACGATTAGTTGACATTTTAGAGTTTCCTGTGCATTTTAGATGATAATACCCCTGCATGCATCCAAGCTGGGCTCAGTTTGCTTTGTGTCCTGCTGAGAAGCTTGCAGTCCTGAGGTGCCGTGACCCGCTTCCCGTTAAACCACACATCAATGTTGCTTGCTTCTAATTCATATCTCCCACATCGCTTGCATTGCGTTCATCCATTGTAAAAAAAAAAAGAAAAGAAAAAAAAAAAGAAAGAAAACAAGGCCAGTGCAAAACAAGGGCCAAGCTAGGAATCTAACCTGCAACCGTATGCATTGGACCTAACAATGGTGACCAGTTGGAAACAGGGAGATTTTGAATAGGAGTGACCATCAAAGCTATTTAATATAGGCAGACAAGGAAAAATACCCCCTAATTAATCACTCCTTGGTATGTGAGATCATGTCTAAAACGACATATAATCTGGAACTGGTATACTGCATGAGCTCACTGGATTACTGATACTAACGTGAATAACCTACTAAAAATATTATAATAACAACAACATTGTTAGTATTGCAAGTTTGCTTCAACATATGCTACTGATATGCAGGCTATATGGCTATTTCAGTCCAAAATAAGAGAATTAAGTTGCTACTGCCATCCAACTATCCAAGTCATCATAAAAGCTATAGCTATATCCCTGGGTGCTGCACCCCATCAGATTTATCACCTTGCCAGCCCCTCCCACTGTGTTTCTCTTTCAAGAACTATAAGAACTTCAGTTACTGCAGATAGGATATTGACAAAGGGAACTAGGAATATAAGGTCCCTTATGGATGCTCATATTAAGCACATCAAGAACTGAGGGAAACATCATGTACGATTTTTGCTTGCTAGAACGGTAAGCCTACTTACCTCGCCTCAATTTCTTCACCATGTCTGGACTGTGCATTTTGAAGGTCATGGATTGCTTGATCACGTTCTGCCAAGGCTGCTGCAATATCCTTTTCTGCTTCCTGATTAAAGGCATCCACAAGCAATCAAACAAGTTCAAATATCTAGCTATATCAGATACAACAACAACCAAGCCTTTTAATCAGATACCTAGAAAAAAAAAAAGAATGCATACCCTTATTGCCTCTTCGTGTGCTTTAATCATTTCTGAATTTTTTGCTGCATTCAACTCAGCATCCTTCTTTTGCAGAAGTGCATGTGCCCGAATCTTGTACGCAGAAAATTCACTTTCTAGTCGACTAATCTGCAATATTCAAAAAGTTTCATTGAATTTTTGAAAACAGTTGCTGGCCTTGTATATTTCCATTTGAGAGTCACAAGGAAATCGTGGTCTATACTTAGATGGCCTGTGACTGATTCAAGACACTCTTTGAATAAAGTTTGTAGGCCTAAAAAATTCAATTATCTGACAAGATAGGCCTTTCCCTAGCAAGTTCTTAACTAAAATATGGATAATATGTAACAGAGGAAATTTGGGGAAAATACGTCACATAACGTGCAGCCTTCACGTCTTATTTTCATAGTCAAGATGTACAGAATACAAGGGATAAATATCCCACAGATACAAGGCAGGAGATAACGCACAAGCTTATCTCTGAAGCAATCATGCTACGCATGGACTATGTCTGGAGTCTCCGACTATCTAAGGCTATCCCTTCCATTAACACTGCAGTATCTAATCAACCATTTCAAAGTGGCACTGAAGCATTAATTATGTGAACCCTTTAAGCATGAAGGGCCAGACGTGTATGAGCAATGCAAAGCTTACAGTGAATAGATACCAGGGCAAATTCGGTTGTTTCATAAGTAATCACCAAGCTTTAAGCAAATCACAACAAAATACCTCATCTTTTGCAGCCATTAAATCAGAATCTTTTGTTTGTAACAATTTGTTCTGTGTGGAGATCTCTAACTCCAGCTGAGCTGCAGTATATCCAAAAAAGTTACAGTTGAACTAATGTTGCTTCAAAATAGTTTAACAAAAACAAACTCAGGGCAAACTTACTTTTAACTTTGGCAAACTCTAGATCAGATCTGAGGCATGCACTTTCTGATGCTTCCAGCTTTGACCTAAGAGATTCAGAAGCAGCTTCCCAGCTTTGCTTTTCTTTTTCCTGAATATTATCAAGTTAGATGAATTAAAAATAATGCCTTGAAAACATCAGAAAAGATCTGCAGGCGCAACAATAGCAACATCGCTATTTCAAGAATCTCAACAACTAAAATATTCCAGTGTTATGGAAGAGCTAATACTAATGCCTTCTGCAAGCCAAAATACATTACAAAAACTAAATAAATAGTATCTCAATTAATCTAAACTGAAAATATGATGCTCAAATTACCTCAAAAAAATATGGTGCTCAATCTAATGTCTCTATAAACTAAGCATCAGTATACAATTTTCATGTTATGTCAACCATATTTTTCACATATATAGCACTGTTTGCTCAATGTTCACCAATAATGTACTAATGAGTAAAAGCTAGAGAAGAGAAATTTTGCTGGTGGACACTTTCAAAGTGTGAAATTTGCTGTAGGACACTAAACTGAAGTTCACTTGCTGCTGGACACTGCAAGATGGAGTGTCCTACAGCAAATGAATTCAGTTTAGTGTCCTACAGCAAATGCCACACTTGAATAGTGTCCTGTAGAGAATCGTACATGCTGATCCTTTATATGAGCAAGCTCCCCCTTAACCTCCTCCAAGGAAGCTCTAAGCCGTGCAGCTTCACCTGTTGATGCTGCTTCAATTTCAGCAATTTCCGAATCTTTCTCCGTTAGTACCACCTGGGAAATATAATTATACGACAATATTTCAGCCAATTGCAAGTGTTACTCTGATGGAACCATTTGTTGCCAGAATACGACGGTTAATAATATTCAGTTACTACAATTTTGAGTGTAACAGAAACGGAAATTGTATTATTCAAAATCATTTTGCAGAAGACTAACACGTCTTATATTAAAGAAATAGGAGTACAATTTTATGATATATGACGAAGCCATTTCTAGAAGTCATTTATCCTTACTTGTAGAGACTGAATTGTTTCAGATGCCTTTGTCCTTTCTGTAGAAACTTCAGCAAGCTGAGCCTGCAAGCTTTCTAATTGCTAAAAAAAAAATCCAGATTATTTTTTTAAAAAAATAAAACAAAATATATAAATTTTCATTCATAAATTTTCCTCATACCTTCTGATGCTTAGCAGTGAGCTCAGAAACTATTGCTGCCCTCTTATCTTCAGCAGATTGCAGTGATCCTTGAATTTTTTCTAGCATCTTTAAAAACATCGCATCAGTTCCTTATTTTTAATCATTACAAAAATTTGACGGGAGATTCGTTGGTAACTAGTTAGAAGAACACTAGCAAAATATCAGTAGTTTTGACAACAGCTGAGATCATTTTAGATAACTGCTCTCTGACATATACAACAATATCCCATCTTACAGGAAACAAATACATCAGATGTTGGTTAAAACCCCAATACAAGTTTTTAAATTTCAACTATGTGCTCTGTAACTCATCTTTTTCATAGAAATGATGGACCATGTAACTACGCCTTCTGTGATCACTCAACAAAAAAAAAAGTCAGTGTAAATCATTACATTTAGGTACCTGCTCTTTTTCAAGCATTGATTGTTGCAGTTTTTCGAGGGAACTGTTTCTAGCCTCCAAGGCAAGACGCGTCTCATCAAGGTTAGACCTCAACCTACACAAGATTTGCATCACTACTAAGTTATAATTATATATAATTAAAATGTGGATAGAACTGTAAATGCATTTGCAAAAGGCAATAGCTCTAACAGCAGAGCTACTGATATAAACAACGAAAGCCATTATGGGTTCATATAGCTATACCACTCAGTCACAACACAAGGAAAGAGAGAACAGAAAGTTTAGTGCAGCGAGTTAATGCTGTCACTCAGTCACACCCCACAAGCTATTTTGGGTTCATATAACCATAGCGCTCAGTTGCACCACAAGGAAAAAGAACAGAAAGTTTAGTGCAGTGAGTTAATGATGTCACTCACTTGCTGTTAACTGCCCGCAATTGCTGTCTTTCAGCATCCATAGACCGTAAAGCCTCACTAGCCTGCTGACGAGCACGTTCCAGGTCTTGCTGTGCCGCTACTTGCAGCAAAGTAGCGTGTTCAGCCTTTTGATTAATTTCATTAAACCGAGCTTCCAGTTCATCTTTCTCCTGTAATGCCAAGATGAAAACTAAAGATTAACTGCAGATTATTTCACTGAATTTTAATATTAGTTACATAGCAAGTAGAAATGATATATCAATATAGAACATTCATGAACAACAAGCAGCAAAGAATGGATACAAAAGTAGTTGTTGAAACAAACAGTAAGAAGTCATCAATATTCTTCTAAGGTCAATGAGAATTCCATTCTCAGGGCAAGGAATAAAGCGGGAATTAAATAATGTTCACCTAAATCATAGTTTATGTACAGATAGGTAATTCAAGCTTGATAGCTGTTACCTTCTGTATATCTTGTATACGTTGTTTCGCCCGCTTGTGAAGCCTCTGGAACTTGGTATCCAACTCAACATATTTGTCATCACGTTCCTTTATTTCTTTTTCCATTTTCTGTTGAGCTACAAGCATGGAACTAATGATGAATTACATTCTGGTAAAACAATACTCATCAGAAGGACAGGACTGTATCAAAACATTATAATGAACAACAAGGTATAGACCTTTTTTTTAGGAATAAAAACAAGGCGCAGTCTGACAAAACTAACCTAACACAATTGCAGATTTAGTGGGAGCGAAATAGTTTATAAGTTTTTGTATGCTACACGAAACAACCATAAATTTAGCAGTCATAGCATTTTACAAATATCCATTGGCATATTTGTGTGGCATGACAGCACATAAGTGAAGTAAAAGCAAAAAATTAACAATAAAGTGGTAATCGCACTTGCATTTGAACTTCTTTTTCAGTTTTGAACCTTAGTATCAACAGTGCTGAGGAGTTATAATAAATAACGAGTATTCAACTTGACCCAACCTACTTAATATTTTTGACTGGCATTCTATAGCCATGTTTGTTTCAGCTTCTGCAAACACCAAAGGCTGAAATAAACAGTCTGCTTCCAAAAAACGGCTGTAGAAAGCCAAAATTAGAAGCATGTCTGGAAGAGCTTTTGTTAACATTGTAGGATTATTGTTCTGAGTCGTGCTGAAAGATCATATATTTTATTCATCTAAAAGGCAATCCACGAAGACAATTTTCCATCTTTCAAAATCTGGCAGCATTTAAAAGACAGTGCCTTTCAAATGCGGAAGCTCAAACAAATAGGAGTAGGTCCTAAGATTCTAACTTGAGGTTGGATTTAATACATCACATTTTTGTACGAAGTCACATTCTAGTGATCTATGAAACCTCGTGGCCTCAGGTCAGCATGATTGCTATACGGGGCATTTGGTTGCCTGCATATGGCATACCCTAATGCAGGCAGGTGTTTGGTTGTCTGCATTGCACCTTGGGCCTAGCTCCCGGGATGCAGAAGGTGGCTTTCAGCTATGATGAATCGATATGGGAATATCATTTCCATTTTACCAGAGACAGGCTTGATGGATGCAGGTTCAGGTTTAAGCCTCAGAAATGTTACAGGTAGTACATATTTTTGAATTACAAAGTGATAATTTAGTTCAAAGTTTTTTAAGACCTCTCTCCATCCCATTTTATCTGTCATGGATTTAACGTTTGTCCCATTTTATCTGTCATTCTCACTTCCCAATAAGCCTTTCTCTCTTCCCAATAGATAAAGTGGGATGAAGGGTGTAGTAATTTAAATCAGGGATTACTAAATTACCTAAAAAATGTTATACGATTTAGACTCGTGTAATAAGTCATCATGCGGGTAACCAACCACCATTTATTCTTAATCGGGCTGAATAGACGCAGAGAACCAAACAAAATGGCGTTGCTTGCTCTCAGCTTGGCTGAGATGAACCTCTCACCCAGATAGGTGCTATACTAGAACATGCAGGCAACCAAATGGAGCAGCTCGGTGCACGTAGCTCCCGCTTGCGTAGGATCCACGGAACGGTACGATCACTTTGGGTCTTTTGTACGCAGCCTTTCCCTGCATTTCTGCAAGAGGCTTGTTTCCAGGACTTGAACCTATGACCTCATGGTAACAAGGCAGCAGCTTTACCACTGTGCCAGGGCTCCCCTTCGCCAGCAGCTTTACCACTATGAACATGTAAGCAACCAAATGGACCCAAATAAATCTTTTCCATCTTACATTTCCTATGTCATTCCAGTCATACATTGCATAATAAGGTTATTATAGCAACATAGACCAAGAAAATTGGATAGAGAATGCACTGCCTACAGTGAAGATAGATGATCTCAATTGTACAAACTAATCTTTGACTCAAATGCACTGGATAATTGGAGATGTATCCTTATTGCTACCCAAAAACAGATATGTTTAGTTCGGTTGTGTTTTCAGCTAGTAACAAGCAGGAACGGCATTTTGATGTTGCAACCTATTAAGACTGAGAAACAATTAAGTTTAAAGACAGTACTAGAACGATCAATGGTCAGTTCCCGTCTTAAAGCAGCCACAAGTAACTTTGAAACAGCTCCGTAACGACTTCAGGTTCATCACTGTTGGTGTCCAACAATGCGGCATAAAAAAAGGAAGCTCAGTGGAGCAGTAGCAACTAACCTTCGGCGAGCTTGGTGGTGAGCTCCTGGACCTTGCCGTCGGCCTCCGCATAGGCCACGTTTACATGCTCCAGCGCCCTCTCCGCTGCCTCTCGCGTCTGCCGCTGCTCCTGCACCTCCCTGCTCAGCCGCTCCACCTGCTCCTTGAGGCCCCTCACGAGCTCCGAGCCATCGTCCGCACTGCCCGCCGGCCGGGCGCCTGCGATCTGGGACTTGAGGTACTCGTTATGGAGGCCGAGCTCCATGACCTCCCGCGCGAGCTCCTCCGCCGGCTCGCCCGCGCTCGCTTCGCCGGCCTGCCCCGTTGCCGCATCTACCGGCACTGCCTGCTCCGAAGGATTTCTATCCTCTTCTACAGGAGGCGCTGCTTCCTGAGTCGGCGCCGGCGCGGCGGTCCCTTCGGGATCCATCACGCCGAGCCGGATCCGAATCTGCCCCGCTCGAGGGAATCGGACACGGAGGGCGGGTCGGACTGGGCGTGGGCCGTGATTGGGTTAGGGTTTACTAGGAGAACGAAACCCGGATCTCCCGACAGCTCAGTGACCGCGGCGGCGGCGGATGAGAACAGAGCGAGGGCGCCGGTCGCCGTCGCCCGTCGGTGGCCAAGAGGTGCCAGTGCCAGAGACGAGATGCGAAGTGGGGCCACGACCGTGCCACAGGCTGACTAGTGGGTCTGACGTAAATGGGTGAAACAGTTGGCGCAATCGTAATTCGTAATAACTGGATGGTGTGAATCTCGAGTTCAGTTCTTTTTGCAAGCCAACGTGCACGTGCAGCAAGCCATCATTAGTCTTCTTATAGTTGAAGTATTCTCGTCAATCACTCAAAACTCAATTAGGATAGTAGAAAAGAGCAAACATGTCAACCATATTTGGATTGCGGATTTTTTTTAAAACAGTTCTATGTTTTTTTAAGAAATTCATATAATTTTCATAAAGTTTCTGTACAATTCACGTAAAATTTTTACGTTTCAAAAAAGTCATTAACTTTCTAGGTATATTCTTAAGGTGTGTTTTTAAAAACTTTGTATTGATGACAATGTGCGCTACGTATTGCATAACTAACGAAAGTTTCTTCTACGCTTTATGCTCTTTTTTTATCATTTCAAGTGCGCCAGCATTGGTACGTATGTTCTCGTTGAAGAACAGGTCGATCAGATGAGAGGGCAGAATCTGCCGACGTGGGTGCACATGAATGGAATACATCCGAAATAGGAGGAGCGACGTGGGAAAGCTTCCCGCGTCGTTCTCTCTCACCCTCCTCCCTACGGAAAGACAGGGAAAGCGAAAAAAAATTTTTGGGAAAAAGTAAACCAACCCGACCAAACCAAACCCACCTCCACCACCCTCGCGTGATTCCCCCTACCAGATTAAGCTCCGCCAGGTGGACGCGGTCGCCGCCGTGGTGGATCGCCGGAGGACCGTCGCGAGCGCCGATCCCTGACGCGCCAGGCGCACGAGGAGGAGGAGGATGTCGTCGCGGCTGCCGTCTCTATCGCCGTCGCTGTCGGGCGACGAGGAGGTCGAGGAGGATGAGGACGACGAGGGCGTCGACGGATACCGCAAGGGCGGGTACCACGCCGTCCGCCCCGGGGACCCCTTCGCCGCCGGCCGGTACGTCGCCCAGCGCAAGCTCGGCTGGGGCAACTTCTCCACCGTCTGGCTGGCCTTCGACGTCCAGTCCCAGGTACGTACGCAGACGCAGCGGCACTTCCTCCATCCTCTGTCCCCTGATCCGCCCGGGGATATCGCCCGGCGCCCTCGCTCGACCGTTCTCGCCTATTACGCCAGGATCGATGCACTCCGTGGCCCAATGCGATTGCACAGGCAGATCTCGCGGTTTGTCTATTAGCGCGTGTCCGATCGGTTGGTGCGATCCGATAATGGGCATCGCTCGACCTCGCGTGGCCCCCAACGCGAATGGGGTGATGGGCTTGAGATGGCGACGGGGGTGCGTGCGAGCTGGCGGATTATGTGGGTTTCGTTTTTTCCCGCTAGACGTAGGGAGGTGGATCCATTTTGTCCTTTTCCCCATTTCCTGAGTTTTGTTCATACTTTGCTACGCTGATTGGAAAAAGTCTTTGTTCTCTCGTTGCCAAGCCTGGTTAGTTACATTGGCTTTCATTTAATCCAAACATAGGTGCTAGATTGAAGTTTCGGATTCCTTTCAACAATAAGGAGTGGATATCCAGATGCTAGTACAAGGGGCACCTCTTTTAATGCTCGCCCTTCTTTTTTTAATTGCAATGTGACTTGCATTTAACTTGTAGTATAACCATAAGGGCAATTATGATTGCGAGTTACAATTTAATTTTTTTTACTAGAGTTTTTCATGTTAATGCTGAGTCAAAGCATAGTTGTACCTTTTATGGTGTGACATGTTCACAATTATAACCTCATTTGCAGAAATACGTGGCTCTCAAGATCCAAAAGAGCGCGCCAGAGTTTGCTCAAGCTGCTCTCCACGAGATAGAGTTCTTGTCAGAGATCACCAAGAGGGATCCATCGAATTGCAAGTGCATTATCCAGCTGATAGATCATTTCAAGCACGCAGGGCCCAATGGACAGCATATCTGCCTCGTCTTTGAGTTCCTCGGTGACAGCTTGCTTAAGCTGGTACAGTACAACCGCTACAAAGGCATTGGACTGGATAGGGTGAAGAGGATATGCAAGTCAATTTTGGTAGGTCTTGATTATTTGCACAGCGAGCTTGGTATCATCCATTCGGATTTGAAGCTTGAGAATGTTCTCCTTATTTCAACAATTGACCCATCGAAGGACCCCATACGCTCTGGGCTTAAACCTAACCTTGAAAGGCCTGAGGGGAATCCTAATGGAGAAGTCGGTCTGAACCCGATCGAGAAGAAACTCAAGATGAGAGCAAGACGGGTGCTTGCAAAGCTTGCAGAGAGAAGAAAATCAGTTGCAGAGTCTTCACGTGCAGAAAGAAGTTTGGATGGGATTGATCTGACTTGTAAGATTGTTGACTTTGGGAATGCTTGTTGGGCTGACAAGCAATATACGGATTTTATTCAGACAAGGCAGTACCGTGCGCCAGAGGTCATTCTAGGTACGGGTTACTCATTTCCCGTTGACATGTGGTCATTTGCATGTATCGCTTTTGAGCTTGCAACAGGCGAAATGCTATTTACACCCAAGGAAGGCCATGGCTATAGTGAAGATGAGGTATACATTTTCATATTGTTCTTATAGTTGGCATCAATCAATTATGTAATGCATTCCCACTAGATAATAATGTAATGAATCATATTATAGTAAACAGAGTTAGCATAACAGAACTAATGAGTGACTTCAACATGCATATCAGTGTTAAAGTTAGTATCAGATGGTCAGCATCAAAGCTTAGCATTAACATTTGGAGCTGTCATACAATCGAACTCTGTAACTACTATTTACACTGAACAGCAAAACATACTGAGAGATAATATTGAGTCCCAAAACAAGTAGTATTAGGGAAAGTTTTCCTTTCAATTGGATTCTGTTAAGCTAACCATTGAATACTTGTAGAGATCTCAGCTCTGAGAATATGAGATTAATTTGCAACTTCTTAAAGGCAGATTCCATGATAGATATAAGAACTATTTTTGCATTTGGCATTGCAGCATTATCATGAACACTAGGACCATAAGCACTAAGCCTTGCAAGACATTCTGCTATTGAGTTGACTCTTGCAGTTGAATTACTAGCTTGTGATCCTTTATCTATTTGATTGAGGACCAAGGGCTTGTTATTTCAGGATCACTTGGCTTTAATGATGGAGCTCCTTGGCAAGATGCCAAAAAAAGTAAGGGCAACATTTTTCATCTTTGTCGCCAATCATTTGTTTCTGAAATTCTAAACTAAGCTGCATAAATTTTTTAATGAATTCAGATTGCTACCATGGGGACACGTTCAAAGGAGTACTTTGACCGCCATGGAGATCTAAAGCGGATAAGAAGGCTGAAATTTTCATCTGTCGAACGGATCCTTGTTGACAAATACAGAGTCCCAGAATCTGATGCCCAGGAGTTTGCCAATTTTCTTTGTCCTTTACTTGATTTTGCACCAGAGAAGAGGCCGACAGCTGCAGAATGCCTTCAACATCCATGGCTTCAGTACAATGATGATAACTCTTGTGGAGCTCTTAATGATGATGGTGCCAATAGTGTTGATCTGACACACAGTACAGGAGGTGTCACGAGCAGAAATTGTAAGCATGTTGATGCAACACATAACACTAGAAGCCTCGCAAGCAGCTGTAACAAAAATGTTGATGCGAAGTGCAACACTACGGGCTCTGCAAACAATGATTCAACAAATGCTGATGTGCAGCCAAGTATTGGAGGCCTTATCAACAGACATGCCACAAATGCTGATGGGCAGCCCAAAATAGGAAGCATTGTGAACAAACTTGCCAAAAGTGCGGATATAAATCTGAACATTGGATCTGTTAATAGAGATACTAAGAACTCTGATGTTAAGCCTCACACTGGAAGCATCACCAACAGAGATACCAAAGCCTCTAATTTAGAACCAGACATTGAAAATATCAGCAACCAAAATTCCAAAACTAGTGATATTAAGCCCAACACTGGAAGTATCACCAGAAGAGATGAAAACAGTAGCGATGTGAACAACACTGGTAGTGTTTTTAATAGAGATGTGAAGCGCAGCATCCGAAGCGTTGTCAATAGTTATATCAAAAACTTTGATATGAAGAGCAACAATGGAAGCATAGTCGATGATACAAAGAACTTAGATAATAAGTCCAGAGCTAGAAGTTTTACAAATGTTGATGATGCCAAGGGTGTAAAGCCAAACAACATAAGTGTTGAGGGAAATGATGCCATCAGCAGCAATACGAAGTCCTGTACTGGAACTGATAACAGTGATTCCAAGGATATTGATGCACAAAGTAATATTGAAAATGTTTCCAGCAGCGAACATGACAATGTGGATACGGTGCCAAACGTTGGTCGTGTTGCTGCAAGTATACAGAGACTGGAGAGCAGCATGAGTAAAGTTCAAACTGGGAGATACCGGTGATATAGCTGGCTGACCAGACACCTATTTCACGGACTTGGATACCTGTTTATTGTGAAGTGGTGTATTCTTTTGCATAGATTTCCATCATTGATTTGATCACTGAGGTTAACAACTACTCTGCACGGCCAACTTTCCTCATGAATCATGATTGAGGATCTGGCAGGTACCAGCTGGTGCTCTTGTATATCTCTATTCTTTTAACTGTGAAAAGTTCTGTATTTGCCCACAGAATTTTCTTTGGAGGTACATATTTCCCATACACACACTGGAACAATCGTATTAGCTTACAGATTACATACATTCTTTGGGACTTTTTGGTGGGTAAATATGGAAGTCTTCTTTCTGAACATGGGTATGTGTAAGGTAGTAGTAGAAGATTTTTGCTCCTATGAAAGGAAGTAGCGAACACAGCAATCAGCATTACTCTTGTTTCTGCTGATATTTTGTTCTCAACAGAAAAAGAGATTAGCATATTTCCCACACGGGTAACCATTTCTCTAAACAGGTGTTGACTTTTTTGTTTGGTTTCTTGGTATGGGATCTGTTTGTAAAGACTGGGATGACTGTTGTATAAAACTACTCTTTGGCAATTCTTTTGTTGACCGAACAAGAAGCACATTGTCAGAAATTTTGCTGTACACTTCTTCAAAAGTAATCCTGTTCTCAGTTTGTCGAACCATTTTGTGATAGTTAATTTGAAATTCAGCATGTTTTCTTTAAGACGCAGTATATGTCTTGGTATCAACCAGTATCAACCAGTCATTTTCTTCATAGCCTCTGTCATTGTCGTTGGTGATGCGCGTATGGAAATGTGGGATGGAAGTATATTGTAGTGGCTGACGTGACGAGGGAACAGTCAGAGCTGCATGTTTGATTTATATAAATGATGATGCTTATTATACACCCATATTTTTTTATTTGCCAAGTTATAGTCAACAAACCAAAGAATGAAATTGTCTACAATGTTGTAAATCATGTAGTCATGTACATGATCTATCAATACCTTCCATGTGCAACTTAGTATGTCGTTTCTTTGAAATCAAATAAATGAATCATATAGTGGTAAGTCAGTTTATTGATAACATTTCTTTTAATGCGTAGTACCAATAACTCATAACGCAAGTATAATTATTTTTATGATTATTTATCCGTCACTGCTATGATAGTCTAGTGCGTAATGTTGATAAATATATAACCACCAAGCATTTTAGTCCTAAACAAGTTGGGATAGACGTAATGTTGACAAATATGATAGTAAAAAGAAACAATTTTATTGAATACATTTGTGATCCTGCTAAGGAATAAATTCCATACATGTGCACGTTCAGCATGCCTTAAATTTTTTATATTTTTATTGTTGGATCTTGTAGTGAAGTCTCAACAAAGAAAAAAAAATCTGTAGTGTCATCTGTTTGGAGCTTCTACTCTTATATAAAGTACTCCCTATTCCCTAATGTTGAGTTCAGGTGACCTTCATGGCTTCGCCCCTCAGGGCTATACTGCACTTGGACGCTCTTAGAGTAATTCCAACAATTATATAAAATACTCCATAAATTTGAGTTTTAAGTTGTTGTTCTAGAAAATCAATTTAACAGTTATTTAAATGAGCTTCCTATCGTTGCACTCCCAACCAAACCTGAACGTTCGTTATAATTACTAACCTCGTTCGAACTTTCAATTGTTGAAATCTAGTGGAACCGCGTTAAAATCATGAGCATGTGCCCTCCTTTGTGACATTTCATTTCGGATACCACATATTTGTATGATAGTCGGCACAAAGAGCGAGGCCATGAGGCAAAGAGACGTCTTTCTGGTAACGTTAGGCTATACGTCGCCGTAAAATACTAACCAAATAGGTGTTCCAACTCAAATAGAATCGTTTCCTTGGAGAGGAACCACACATTGGCGTGGTTCGGTTTGATCCAATGGTTCTCTAAACCTGCCTATAAAACAAATTTTATTGGATATCATAGACCACATAAAGGCTCATATGGTTTGGATCAGTGCGATCTAGGGGTCAAGTGGATCAAACCACTCAGATTGAACCACCGTCTTCTCCGTTATTACTCTCCTTTCTTTTCGTCTCTACCGCCTACACTCCGCGTCGCTGTAGCAAGTCAATTGGTTGCTTCGTATGATTTAAACTCCACCATCTACCATCTGAGATGTAGTGACGTCACTAATCTCTTTCTCCTCCATTCTTGAATGAAGCACGAAAGCTGCGGTAGCAGGGCCACCACCATCACTAGTGTCAAGAGTACCCCGCCGCTGTTCCACACTCGTCGTGACGACATTGACGGACAAGCCGTGGAGACACCGCGTTCTTTGGGTAGTGCTTTTACTTGTGGCTGTGCATTTTAGCCACTCAATTTATAGGATAAAAAGGAAAGTTTTCTTACCTGTTATTATTAAGTATAAAACATTATATTTCTTTTCTTATATGCTATTATGCCTGACATATGAGACCATTGTGTCTGTAACATGTAGAGTAGTAAAGTTTTTGAAGTTTGCCGGTGGTAAGGCAATTTCTCTGATAAAAAAAAATTAAACATAAAACGGTGTATCTGGGCTTAACTCGCGTTATGGGTTCCGCGTCCGCGTTTAGCAATGCCGTTCTGTGGCGGGCGTCCGTTATTCGTGGTGGCAGCTGCATTCCCCCCGCCTTCTTCTCGTACCACGCCGCGACGCAGACTCCCTCCGTCGAGGCAGCAGCACCACAGCGGCGTGCGGCGGCACTTGCCGCCAAAACGGGAGCACAAGACCCTACCACCTTGGGGTTGAATTGCCCCTCCTCGGCCAGTTTCGACGGAAGGTGAGAGCTGCGCTCCTTTCCCCGACCGGATCCTCCTCCCTCCTGTAGTTTGACATTTAGGCTGGATGTTGTGAGGATGGGTCGATCGCGGGGGGACCGAAGGGAGGTTTCCCCTTGGCTGGGACGAGGACGGAGACATTTCATTAAATACATTTTAATTTTCCGAGTTTCTAGATCGGTGTTCATGGGACGATGTGGGGAATTTAGTTCTTCAAAATGGGTCTCTCTTCCCAAGAAGATGATGATCGGTGGGAAATCGTGGACGTGGGTAATACCTAGCAGTAGGAAATCTGGCGATCTTGCAATTGCACATCCCATGCAGCACAAAAATGAAAAACAAATTGTAATGTATAGTAAATAATGGGTTTTGTAACTAAAAGTTTTCTTACGTATTAATTCTTGGGAATCAGTTTCTTTGGAAATAGGAACCTGAGAGGGTTTGGCGCCCCATTGCATTGTAATTTTCATATCTAAGAATGCATTGCATTTGGTGGTGCTGATAATCCTTGAACATGGCACTTATTATACCATGCATTTTGGAGGTCGTGAGCTTAGAAATTTATTATTTATCAAATACAAATAAGTAGTACCTGATATGATTATTGGGCAGCCTCAAGTATCCAGTGAGACAAAACAAAACGACCGAGGAACTTTCACTTCTTAAATACACTCAGCTGGCAATGTGTTAAATTGTTTTTGTTCAGAGCAGAGCACTGGAGAACTTGACTATTCAAGAAAGACAGTAGTTGCATAAATGGTGGGTGTGATTTATTTATTTGCATGTGCATGCAGGCAAAATCCGGGGTTCATATTGAAAAATGTCATTTTGTGTTATGCAGTATTGAATCTGGTCATACTGCGACACAGATAAATCTTGCGTATTCTAACTTTGAAGCTGCTCAGGTTTTTGGCAGAACTTGGGAAGTTGTACAATGAAATGGCAAAAGATTATAAGGGGGATGCCACCATTGAGGACTACTGGGCAGTTCATTCGACGCCATTCTTGGGCTCTCTGCTTGCTGCTTTTTCTTCTGATATTGTACAAGTACTACTTCAGCTGGTTCACTATCCTTGTGACCACATCACCTATATTCCTAATTGCTGGCATCTTCCTTGGAATTATCCTGGCTTGCGGTGAGCCAAATAATCCTGAAAAAGATCATATCTACAAAAAAATAGATAAATCTCATGTTCAAAAGGTCCATAATAGCAGCCAATCAGTTGGGGCCGTATCTCTTCCGAGAATTCCATCCAGCAAAGAGAGACTGGAGAAACACAAGAACAGTGGGAAGAAAATTAGGAAGACATCTCTTGGCGTCGGTTCTTCTTCTGAACCTGGATCAAGTGAATCAGCAGATGGCTCAGATACAGATACTACTCCAATGCTCCACCCATTTCATCATCTTAAATCGGCTAGCAATTCATCACATTCCTCTCATGATGGGGACTCCAGTGACAGCAGCGTTGAAGGTGGAACCGAGGAGCAAGAGCGCAACAAGGGCAACACGCGTGAGGGGAGAGAACATGGCAAAGCCGTCGCATGGACTGCTGATGATCAGAAGAACATACTAAACATAGGGTGCTTGGAGATTGAGCGGAACCAAAGACTGGAGAGTTTGATTGCCAGGCGCCGTGCAAGAAATTACTCAGACAGGAACCTGATAGACTTTGGTAGCAGTGATTCCTTACCCAGTATTGAGGAGCTATCAAAATTCAATGTTCAAATTCCTGCTATTTTTGCCCCTCGGAAAAATCCTTTTGATCTTCCTTACAATGAAGATAACTTCCCAGATTCTGCCCCATCTACACTGCCTCAAATCAGAAACCCATTTGATTTGCCAAGCGAGCAGGAACATGCAACTGGCTCAGCTGGAGGCACCAGCTCTAGCCTTGAGGAACCTATTTCTGCTGCATCACTGCTACAAAGTAGTGCATTGTTTAGGAGGCATGAGAGCTTCACCAAAGGAGCACCATTTCTCAGTGACTTTTTGCCAGATTCGCGACCTTCTCGGCTCAGACCATATTTTGTCACTGAAAACATGGCTAACGAGGAAATGACATACGCAAGTCTCGAGGGAGGAACTAGTGAAAAGGGAAGCTCCAAGGCAGATTCGGTTCAAGATTCAGATAGTACTTCTTCAGTTACAGATCAAGAAAGTCAGAAGGATGTTTTGGAGGATTGCTCAAATCAAGAACAACGACCTCCACTCAACCCAGCAGAGGAACATGCACATGTACCTCAGCATGCAAGAGGGATTTCCCTTGTCCTTGACATGGAGCCACCTGTACTAATTAGCGATTCCTCTGATGATGACATATCACTGTCGGGCGAACATATAAATGACTGGGTAGAAGCACAACATAGTGGAAATCTGAACTTTCCACAGGATACATTGTTCGAAGATCATAGTGTCATGCAACAGCATCAGGAAATACAGATGACACGCAACGGTTTGCATCAAATGTCCCCGCATTCAAATGATCTTGAGTTGACATCATCATCAACTGAATCCACTGATGATCCTTTCGAAGTGGATGACATCGAACCACCAGGTAATCCCACAGCATTGTATCTAACTTTTCAACTAGCTATTTTTGTATTGAATTCATGGTCTTATATAAGAACTTTTACTTTCTAGCCAATGAAGTGGTGATCACCGATGACCACCACATTCCTGATCCTATTTATGATTCAAGTCCATCAGGAAGCGAGAAGCCTGCATCTATAGGTCTAGTAATTGATGCAGCTGGACTGCAATATGGTAACTAAAGACTGCAAGGAAATGACTGCCTCTAATTGTGATATAACATAAATTATTTTCCCTGAAGTGCATACTTGGTGCAGGTCATGCTTTTACTTCAAATCCTGACGCGAGAATTCAAGAAGTGGGTTCATCATCGACAATGGAGACTTCTTCCAGTATGGTAGCTCAATCTAGCTCGCATTCTTTGGAGCAAAGCAAATTAGGAGAAAAGGACAGTTCTGAGAGCAGGGAGCATGCCAATGTTGACCCCAATGGAGCCCACGAAGGTTCTGTCAGTCATGCTGAACACTCAATATAAGATAGAAGTTATCAACCAACAACTGAGAGCGACCAATGGTAGGTCCTATTAATTTAGTTTGCAACTTATAATACTATAATTGTCCATTTATTTCATAGAACTAGTACTTTTACATAAGCATTTTGAAATTTCTTCTAAAAATTTGAGTACCAAATGTATTTTAAATTTTCAGACCAATCATTTGCATGTAGCGGTAAAGGCTACATGCAGTGTTAAAGTTGTTGCCTTGTGACTATGTGATCACGGGTTCAAGCCGTGGAAAGAGCCTCTTGCAGAAATGCATGGAAAGGCTACATGCAAAAGACCCAAAGTGGTCAGACCATTCCCCAGACCTTGCACAAGCGAGAGCTACATATACCGGGCTGCCCATAATCATTTGCATGTAGCAAACTGAGTTTTTTTTTCCTGCAATTATAGTTTTAGACATTTACTTTAATATTCAGTTCTCAGTCTTTTCTCCACTGTCACCTATCCGGAAATGTGCAGTTGGAAACTTATCACATTTTTTCCTTTTGGATGTACAAAGATGTATGCAACTACCCTGTTATCCTAAGCTCAATCTTCTAAGGTTTACTTGTTGGGCAGGCAAATCTAGCAGCAGCATCATAGAATCCTCAAAAATTGCAGTATTTGGTTTCATCCAGAAATGACCGGCAACAGCAGCGAGCGTCTCCAGCAGCACTCCAAGGCGAGCTTATGTCAGGCGGAACTCTTTCTGAAAGATTATTAGGACGGGAAAATGTTCATTTTAGTAAGTTGCAAGAGGAGCTTTTAGAGCTTGATATGATAGAGTCCAGATTCCCTGGAACACGGCGCAGTAGTAATTCTTCACTAAACAGTTAGGCTCATTTCCGATTTCCTTTTGTCTTCGTGAAATTAATTTGTGAATACCTGCAGGACTGTCAGATTTTTTTTTTTTTTTTGTATCGTATAAGTTATCAGTATGCCAGGTGTTTGAGGTTTCAAAGCGGACCTTTGTCTGCAAATTTACCGGGCGGTCTCAAAGCATTTCGATTAGTGATCCTGTGTCTTAATTTGGCCCATCCGGCCCAGATCGATCTGCCGTTCGCCGACCAGGTCCGCTGTGCTCGCCTACGGCCTACCTCCTCTGAGTTTCGCTAAAAAAAAAAAAGAAAAGAAAAAAATTTTCCTCTTAGCTGGTCCCCACATGACTTAGAAAAACCCCTCGTCAGTTGTCTCCTTCGCAAAGAAGCCATGGCTCCCACTCCCCACTGCCGTCCGGCCGCCGGCCACGGCGCCGCCGTCAGCAGATCCGCTGCCCCGCCGATATGCGGTGCCCGCTCCAGCTCGCTCGCTTCTCCTTCGTCTTCTACTTACAAACTCCACTTCCCTCGCCTTGCCCCTCCACCCCCCCTCTCCTGCTCCAGCACCTCCTTCCCCACCTCTGCCGCTTCCGAGCTCGACCCCTCCGACGAGGCCCTGGCTGCCATGTCTCCGCGAGAGATGACCGCTCTCCTCTCGCGGCAGCGCCACTGGTGCCACGCCAGGGACCTCTTCGACCGCCTGCGCGCGCTCCCGGGGTACGCCCCCAACCCCATCCACTACGCCGTCTTGCTCCGCCACCTTGCCCGCGCGCGCCGTTGGACCGAATTCCGCCGCGCCTGGCTAGGAATGCCGCTCCCGCCCTCCAACCCGGCATACGCGGCCCTCGCCGACGCGCTCGCCAAGGCCGGGATGACGCGGGAGTCCCTTTTGCTACTCCGCCACATGCACGCACGGGGCGTCGCGCCGGACGAGGTGTCCATGAACACCTTCGTCCGCGTCCTCAAGGATGAGAGGCGCTACGCGGACGCACTGATCCTCTTCCGCAACTGGTGCAACGGCTGGTTCGAGGTTGACTTCCTTGTTCTTGACTGCAGCGAGGTTGATTCCGATGGCCCGATGCAGATCTTGCTTGCTGAAATTCGTGATGATAAATTTTCTCCCTATGGTGGTGTGTCCGTCCTCGATGGTGTTTCTAGGAAGCCGAAGCTTGTGGCGACGTATAACGTGATAATTGATCTCTATGGGAAGGCTGGGAGGCTGAATGACGCCCTGGACATGTTTATGGATATGCCAGCTCATGGTGTTATGCCTGACACCTTTACGTTCAATACACTAATCAACTTATTTCGGCTGTCCGGCAATATAGCACAAGCTGGGGCGCTGTTTGCTGCCATGGTAGTTAAGGGTATCAATCCTGATACTAAGACATACAATATAATGATGACAATGTTTGCATCGATTGGTGATTTAGATGGAGTTTTGAAATCCTACCATCGGATTGGGAAGACGGGGTTATGTGCAGATGCTGTGAGCTACAGGATTGTGCTGCAGGCACTTTGCGAGAGGAAGATGGTACATGATCTAGAAGATGTTATTGGAGGGATTCTGAATTCTGGCAGTTCTGTTCCTCAGCAGTCACTGCCTATTGTTATGAAGATGTATGTTGATCTAGGACTGCTTAAGGAGGCAAATGCATTCTTTGAGAGGCATTGCAGAGGTAAAGGAGTTTCATCTAAGGGTTTTGCTGCCATCATGGACGCTTTTGCAGAGAAGGGTCTCTGGGAAGAGGCTGAGCATGTTTTCTACTCTGAAAGAGGGGATGGAAATAAGGATATTGTGGAATACAATGTGATGGTGAAGGCGTATGGTCGAGCTAAGGAATATGATAGAGTATCTTCTCTGATTGAAAGCATGAAAGAATCTGGTATTCCATTAGACGAGTGCACATATAATTCCTCTATTCAAATGTTCTCTATTGGTGGGTTTCCACAGAGAGCTAAGAAACTATTAGATGAAATGAAAGATGCTGGATTTAAGCCAAAGTGCGCGACCTACTCTGCTGTTATTAGGAGTCATTCACGCCATTATCTGGTATCCGAGGCTGTAGATCTGTTCCGTGAGATGAAGACCTCTGGTGTTGAGCCAAATATTGTTGTGTATGGACTATTGATTGACACATTTGCAGAGACAGGAAATCTTAAGGAGGCTCTGTACTATAGTAACTTAATGAATGAATCTGGATTATCTCCAAACAAGGTCGTTTTAACTTCACTAATCAAAGCCTATGGCAAAGCCAATTGCTGGAAAGAAGCACAGGAACTGTATTCAAAGATGAAGGACATGGATGGCGGCCCTGATATTATTGCATCCAATGCCTTGCTAAACCTTTATGCCAATCTTGGAATGGTCAACAAATCTAAAGAAATTTTTGACAGTCTGAAAAGAAATAGTCATGCTGATGATGTTTCACACACTACTATGACATACCTCTACAAGAGTATGGGCTTGCTTACTGAGTCCGTTAAAGTTGCTAAGGATTTTCACAAGTCAGGATTAATATCTGACTGTGCTTCATACAATGCTGTTTTGGCTTCTTATGTGGCTGTGGGAGGCCTAAGAGATTGTGCAGAGTTAGTGCAGCAAATGGTGGCAGCAAACATTTCACCAGATGCCGAAACATTTGGAATGATATTTTCATTACTGAAGAAAGGCCATGTTTCAAAGGAAGAAATATTACAGCTAGAGTCAGCATATAATGATGGGAGGAATTTTGTGAAGCAAGCTGCTGTTGCATTATTGTTCTCTGTAGCAGGCCTGCATTCTGCAGCTGTAGAGATTTGTGAACAATTGTTAAGGCCTGAGTGCACAATTGATCCTTGTGCATACAGTGTTTGCTTCAAGGTCTATGCTTCCTGTGGTAAGATTGAAAAAGCTTTCAGTGTGTTCATGCGGATGAATTCTTTAGGGCTCAAACTAGATACAGTTACTTGCAGTGATTTGACAACTTGGTATGGGAAACTTGGAATGCCAGAAGGCTTAAGGACAAATGGCTTTCTTGAATACAGAAATGATAGGCTGAGTATGTCTTCACGTGACCCAGTGGTTGCTTTCATAGAAACTGGAAAAAGTGATCTTGCAATTCAGTTAGCCAAGAAATGATATGTACTGAACATCTAGGATCAGCTTATAACTCAGAAAAGACGTGGAGTTGTGCAGGCTCTGAGCTTGAAGCTGTAGATGATAGGAATTGACTCAGAGTTGCTGAAGATGTAGAAAGCATGACAGATATGAAACAATAGTGTGTGTGTTTACTTACTAATGTCAGATCTGAAACAATAGTGTGTTTACTTAGTATTAGAAATAGTTCTCATCTTAAACTCTTTGTTTTGTCAATAGTTTCAACAATTGATACTCTGATGAACTAGTTATAGCTGATATGCTTTTTAAAGGCCAGATACCAACATATAGACTTTTTTTTTTGTACAGTACAAGTTTCATAACAGAGTTTGAGGCAGTTTTGTAAGCGACATGGTCTTTCGGATCTCATACAGTTTCCATGTTTACAGTCAATTTCTGCAGTAACTGACCCAATAATAGATAAAACTGTAATCAACCGTTGATCTGTTTTGCTATCTGAAGCATAATGACATTCTATTGAGCATATGTGGTAATAAGGGATCTAAACCCCACTATTTTCGGGAATCTTATTTATCTTCTTTACATATTGCACATGATTGACATTAGCGATTGTTCCCTTTATCATGTTTAGTCCTTACTCCATCCTTGGTAACTTCGAAGATGTTCAGTTCTTTACCCAGTTGATAACATCTTTTCTTTAGGAATGTTCAACAGAAATATTTGCTTCTGCCTGTCTGCCACTGTTCTCATCAGTGGGCGTGTGACGTGAGAGCTTGACAGTTTGTATATTTGTGCATCAAACGGGCCTGACTGACAGACCAAGTCCCCAAGCCAACTCACAAAAGCTGTGGTATATCCAGATTCAGTTTGTGATGTTCTGAGTTGTGGCAACTGGCAAGTGATGATTACGTGCATGTCGGAGCTAGTTGTTCTCTGCATTCTGTAGCCAGAGATGGGATTAGTACTATCATGAGCAGCAGCTGTTTTTTCTTGTGAGCCATTTTTCTTTTTGAAAATACGGCAGATGCACTGCCATTCATTAAGATAGATAAGTTAAAGTCTAATTGGACAAAGCTCTAAACCCAACAACAAATTGGGCAACCAAATAAAAAGATACAAGACCACTAAAAAATAAATTAAAAAAATGCCAATGGAAGGTCTCTCCTTTTGATCAGCAGCAACGTGAAATCTTCTGGAAGCATTTAGGTGTTGAGGAATTTGATGTTCACAGACCCAACACAAAAGTTGTAACTTCTTGCTATCACTTTTATTCTCGGGTCTAAAACCCAAAAAGGTAAAGTAACAAAGCAACTCATCGTCTTGAAGTGAACTATTTTCTTGTGAATCATCATTCTGATTATTAATTGTTTGCGTCATTTGATAGAATAACAGAACATGAATTATGTATCTATTTTACACTGCAAAAAATTCATTCCTCTCTGGAAGATGGTAAAAAATAGCATCACAGTAAATTTGGACATTCCTCTGCTGCAAATCTACTTTGCATTGATAGCTAGTATTTCCAAGGTCGAGAGTCTAAAGATGAACCTCCTTTCAACTTTCAAGACATTGCGAAATGAGAACATATTTTTTAATGTGAAGTTATGAGTCACCCTGCTTTGTTAGGAACTCTTATCGAAGTTACATCTGCTGCCAAAAGATGAGAATACCCTTTGCAAAATTTCCAGTATTTCTTGTACTTGGAAATTTGCCCGTGTTTTGACATGGGCATATCATATACTACCTCTTTTCTTTTTTGAAAATATATAGCCTTATGGAGGGTATTTGAATTTGACCCTGTCGTGGTTTGCCTGCTTCGCCTTCTCTGCTAGGGTTAGGGAGGTCAGCCATAAAACAGGACGTGCATGCAGTGGGGCTTGGGGATTTAGATGAGCCAGAGAGATGACATGTCTTTTTGATCCCTTCCCTATTTTCTTATTTTTTTTTAAAAAAAAGATAGAAAAACTGAGCTAGCCCTAGTTGCATCCAAAACTGGGGATAGTCGACTGCTTCTTTAATAAAAACAAGGCAGAATCGATAAGTTGGAAATGGGGTTAAAATTAGTTGCATCCAAAACTGGGGATAGTTGACTGCTTCTTTAATAAAAACAAGGCAGAATCGATAAGTTGGAAATGGGGTTAAAATTAGGCGTCAAACTAGGGTAAGAACAATATTGCTCCACGAATCTTTATCTCTGTTTTGTTGTGTTTCACACAAAATGGTCTTCTCTTGGCTATGGAAAGTCACACGTACGTAAGTGCTTTGGCTGTCTCATCTCGCTGAACGAACTGAACAGAACGTAGTATGTCCGATTCATTGCCACTTAAATGAATCTAGAAGCAAACAACTAACTAATAAAAGAGTATCTTAGTTAAATCGTACGATATCTCTTTCATGAAGTTATAAAGAATTAATACATGTGCACTGTAACATAAATACAAACCGTCTAATGAACTGACCATATACATTAGGAATTGAATTTAAATTAACTTATGGTCGTGCATATAAAGTGAACTCTACTCTCAAGGCTACTTAGGACTGTCATCTTTGACAATACATATTGACCACAAATTATTACCACTCGGTAAGATTATACCGAATAAACAAGAATAATGTAATAATAATAATAATAATAATCAGTTCATCGGTATAAGCAGCTTCTATATGGGGGTGTCCAATAATCTGGACCGTTGTTATCCCTGTACACTTGAGGAGTGCATGAGACCGGTACCAAGCAAAGGCCTCTACTTCGCAGATCAATCTCTGCCTCTGTCTTCTCCTTCCTGTCCAGTCCTCCCCATGTGTTGTAGTCCTGACAAAATAGTAGGTTGTTTTGTTAGATCATGCATTGTTAAAGACCCTCCTCTGCATTGTTGGGATATCTTTTGACCCCAGTTTGTATTCTTGCGACTTAAGATGATTTTTTCACAAATTCAGCTACCATATAATCCCTCCTCCTAAAATCGTTGTTATCAAGATAATCATTTATTGTCTTAATAATAACATCAATTTAATAATCGAGGGAGTATAGGTTTTGTTGAAAACATAATAGAAAACTGCCAGGCAGCTTTAGACCTTTACCTTATTGCTGCTTGTCTTCATGTACGGATCGCTGAGGAGCTGCAATAAAAATAAGAAGCACGGTTAAGCTTAAAAACTATATCATGAGACATGAGCTGATAGAGCCAAACTGCCAAAGGGTATATGAAGAGGGCCATGACCATGCATTCCATTACACAAAAAAGCAGGAGCACTAGCACCACCCATGTTGTGCAAAATACGAGCAAAGGGGAGCTCCTCTGGGGCCCCTCTAAGAAGGGTATGAATCGACATAGGCTTTGGAGGTAAGATACGTGTCTCCCGGTAGTTGGTCGTGTTATTGCAACGTATAATTACGGCTTTCCAGGTCCCCTAATCTAATAGGAGTGTCTTTTCACTAGAAATATATTTGGGAGCCTTTTTGCGAAACATCCTTTTTGACAATCAATAATTGCACTGATTATGTTATGGAAGTCATAAAAAGACTGTAAAAGCTTCTCCAGTACTGAAATTTGATAATACAGAAAGTTTCCACAATATTCTTTTCCATTCATTATATTGAAGGGCTTATTAGCAGACATATACATGCCTAGAAACAAAGCATGTGTAAAGGCCAAGTTTGCAATGCCAATCGTTTTCTTATCTCAATTCATAATCATTTTCCTAGTACATGATTTTGAAAAAAAAAGAGTTTTCCTGAACTTTCAGGGATTATAAAAGCACCAATAATTAAGCTATATGATAATATATGCCTGATGGGAAGAACAAGGGAATTGCTAGGAGAGTCCAATTACCTGCACTTGCTCATGCAACCACTTGATGTAGTTTATCGCCTCATACAGAACTGATGCCGTATCAGTCTAATACATATTTACGTAAGATAAGAGGAAGAGTGTCAGTACGCAAACCGAGCTGACATACATGCCGAAATGATTAATTGATGAACTACTTAACATGTCTGCAGTATAAACATACATACCTTTCCAAATGGTGAAACGATCTGTTGCAGCGCCGTGATTTTATCTCCTAATTTCACTTTAGGCAGCTGCGATGACGACGACTGTTGAAAAAAGCAACATACTATCAGCATCTTGAGCAACATATATATGTCGTGAGTGTATCTTACACTCGGATAAATATATAACTCTACATGATCTGTATGAGAAAATGAATACGTAAGTACTATGCAATATGACAACAAGACATACTACAAGGGCTTCAAACTGGCTAGGGTATTACATTCCCCCTACACTCTCATCTCGTTTCAGATCACTTGCATGGTAGCCTGAAAAAACGTGCACTGTGCCACTGCGCCTGCATGATCTCGTACCTTGAGTGACGACGTGGGTGAGGAGCTGTCGCTTTTAGACTTCTTGGCGTTCCCCTCCTGCCGGTCCTCCGACCTCTTCTTCTTCCCCTCCGAGTTCCCCCTGCTGCCACCACCGCTGCTCGTCTTCGCCTGCATGCACGCGCGCCCCAATCAAAACAATGAAGAAATCGTTCAGCTCCATCAAACCTGCTTCCGATCCATCAGTGTCTTTACCGGCG
This sequence comes from Oropetium thomaeum, assembly GCA_001182835.1. NCBI lineage: Eukaryota > Viridiplantae > Streptophyta > Magnoliopsida > Poales > Poaceae > Oropetium > Oropetium thomaeum. The sequence goes on along the minus strand of LFJQ01000015.1, from coordinate 1,211,463 downwards.
ACGAGATCTCCTGCCCTTGTTTCTTGAACTCCGCTGCCGTCTTCGCCGGCACCGCGACGGGCTCCGGCTTCCCCTGCGCCGCGGCGCCGCCGAACGATATTAGGTCCGACAGGTTCCTCGCGGCGCCGGCATTATTATTATTGTTACCGCCCCACGGCACATCTATGGCGCCGCCATACATTGTCCTGTGGCTGCCGAGCCCGAGCATGGAGGAGCCGTAACCCATGGGGGGCCTCAGGAACTCTTGCCCCACGGCGGTCCCTTCGTGCTGCAGCATGCTGGGCGCGTTGTTGTGGCCGCTCATCTCGTGCTTGACGCCACCCGCGGCGTCGAGGAAGAAGCCGGCCTTGCTGGCGCCGTGATGGCCGACCGCGTTGTTATCGCATGGGGCCCCAGCGCCGGCGCACGGGTTGGGCGGCGCAATGGACCAGTTGCTCACCAGGTCCGACAGGTTCGCCGTGAGCCTTTCCGGCTGGTGGTGGGCTAGCGCGCCGTAGCCGCCGGCGGCGCCTAGGTGCTTCTCCAACGCCGTGAAGTGGTGGTGGTCCGTCGTCGTCCAGCCGCCGCCACCGCTGCTGCCGTATTCCATCTTCTTGAGGTAGTCGCAGGCCGGCGGCTCCGCGAAGAGCTCCGGCGCCAGCGTCCTCGAGTTGAGCAGCTCCAGGAAGTTCTCGCTGTCGTCGTGGGCGTCGTGCACCACCGCGGCTTGCATGCTCCTCCCGACCTCGCCGCTGCCAGCGCCCCTAACAGTGGAGAATCCAAAGAACAAAGAGGAAAAAAAAGATAAGAAAAAGTTGCACCAAACACTACGTATCCTTATTAGTTGGCCACTTATATATATACTTCTCGTTTATTAATAATTAGTAATAAGTTTGCAGTGATCTATCATTAGTCAATCGATGATAACACAACAAAAGGACGGACCTACATGCTCGAGAATGTAATCAGAGAGAGATCATCTTTGAAAGTCGGGTGAAAAGTGCTTAGAAGACGGGGGACACGGGTGCTTGATATGGTTCCCCTTTTCGGCGATCCGTACCCAACACAACACAACATCTCATCAGTTGCTTCTCCATAAAATAATTAGCTAATTAATTTGGCATTGTTATCTAATAGTAGTGTAGGCTCTACCCAACCCTAAGCTCTAGCTAGTAACTAATAACTTTAAAATATCATTTATAAATATCCTTCAAAGAAGAAATTCTATTCCCCAAGCAAATTAATTAAGCAAATCTCACTTCTAAACTACACTTGTAAATTCGAATTCCACGGACTCGCATATATGCAAATCTTGTGAACGCTTTGCTATATAATTAACCTACTAGCTAGGTATATATAGCTTGTTGCTGGTACAAAATAACAAAAGCGATGAAGAACTTTGGAGCTAAAGAATCACAAATTTATGCAGAACCCCTTTCCTTTATAAATCAACATTCTTTGGAAATCAGAAAGCCCCTTTCGTTGCTTGCTTTAGCTCTCCTGATCCTTTAGTTTGTGCTTTTCTTCCCGGCCTGCCACTACTACTAGCAGGAGGTAGCTATACTAGCAGTAGTACATATTCTTGTCTCGACCACAGTTCACATATATATAATTTAGTCTAGTAGGGCTAATCTGGGAATAATTAAGCACAGGGTGAATAAGAAGACATCGATCCATCGATCTGTGTCGATAAGTTGCTAGACAAAGCACAAAATATATTCGTTAAAACTGGAATTTAGAATCTAGCTAACGGCACAACGAATTAAAGCGATGCTGCTTTAATTGGAGGCATTCGGACAAAGGGTAGTGGAGACGACGCATGCCGTCTTTTCTCACTCCCCCTTGGAATATGCAAATCTTCTTTAATTTGCGGTGGTGTTGATCTTTGATATGGATGCTACTACGTATACATGTACTATATACGTACAACGTTTCGATCTCGTGTCAGTGTGCAGTGGTGTGTTGTGTACTCACATGAGGACTTGGTTCCACATCAGCTGGCTCTCGGCAGCGGCGGCGGCGGCGGCGGCGGAGGAGGAGTCCATGCTGAGGCCGGAGTGGTTGCCGCCGGAGGTGTTGGTGAAGGACGTCATGTTGGAGGCTGACAGATCGTCATCGGCCCCGCCGGACGACGGCGCCCGGTGGTGGTGCGCGGCTGCCATCGGGGGCCACCGCGTTGCCACGGCGGACGCAGGCGGCGGCGGCGGTGGCCAGGCGCCGTAGGCGGCCGGGTGCATGTGGTCGCGCCACCAGGAGGCCGACGTGGTGGTGGAGGAGGAGGAGGAGGCCGACGGCGGCTGCGGCTGCGGCGGCGAGCTGGCGACGGAGGCTTCGGAACCCTCCTGCGCCATGCACTGCATGAACGCTACTGCGCGCTTGCTCTTGCTTAAGCGTGTGGCGTGGTGATGGTGGGGAAGGGAAGGAGGAGGAGAGAGAGAGAGATGAAATTTGGCTTTGTGCGGGACGAAGGTGATAGGAAGAGAGCTTTTTAAAGGGGGAGACGGATCGTTACGTTGGGTGGCGACGTCAGCTGCTGCTGCTATGTGGAAGGAGGAGGGAAGGAGTCCCTGACTGCGCCTTTGGACATCCCTATCCTTTTCGATTTCGATCAGGGGCGAGCTCGGCAGTAGTAAGCATGTGTCACACTCACACCCCCCCTGCTTTAATTTGTCAGTAAGTGCTGGAGTAGTACATGCGAATCGTTAACAACCTTCTCTTGTTTCAAAATCGTCCGTTCCTTTTGTCATCATTATCAATTTGAGCCAGTTCACAATCTCTTATATAAATAGGGAGGTAGGGAGGGTTAGAGCATCTCCTGACTTGAGGGTCCTCGTCTTCTTTAAAGGTGCTCTAGCAGATGCTGTAAAAGGAGGCAATGATATTTTTGTTTTTTTAACAAAACTGAGATCCTGAATTTTTTGGCCTTGGTGCGAACCAACTACAAGCACTTAACTCCCTCTGTCCCACAATACGTGACGTTTTGGAGGTAGGCATCTAAGGCATGGGAACTAAGAAACGTTGATAGAGGTAGAGCCAGACCAGAACCCATAGCACAACCGCCAGAGCATGTGGTGAAATGATTCAAATGGTGAATGCAATTATAAAGCATGCACCGACTTTAGAGCATCCACGCAACACTATGAATCTTTAAAGGTGGGAATTATGGGATCTTTAAAATTTGTTGGGGTTGCTCTTAAGGTCGTGCAAATTTGAGCCTCTCCTTAAGTTTGGTAAGTCATAAACGCTTGTCACGCTACCTCGTTCTTCCTATATTTGGAAATGTTTTCCTACCACATGTTTGTTTAGATAACTTATATGCATAATTTTGTAAAAAACTGATATGCACAGGACGAAGTATTCTAGTAAATTATAATGGATAACACTGTTGCCAATGATTTTAGCAACTATAAATCTAAAAGACGTCTCTAAAAATATTTTTTTGATCAATGGAAATTGTCACCGCTAATATTATGCAATCCAATAACTCTGAATGAGTTCACACATGTGCACTAAATAGAATATGCGCACCCCTTATATGCCCTACATACATGCTACGGTGCCGCAACCCTCCAAATTATACAAAATGTTAACTGCTTATATGTTGAATCTTACCTCATCACAAAAGGGTAAACTGGTTAGTGGAGGTTCATGACCGGTGTGATGGGTTATGAAGAATGGCCAATGTAATAAATAGAAGAGCCCTTTTACGGTAGACCATTCTCGTTGTCATACATCCTAAAGGGTAAGATAATATAATAAATCTGGACTATTGATTTATATAAAAAACAAATTACCAACTACAAAAAAAAAGATACTAAAAAGCTACAAAGGAAGTTAGGGGTCACTAGATGGAAATCATAGTATCAAATCTGGATTTAGTTTGGCAGCTAATATTTCTTTTCTAATTAGTAACAAAAATAATAAGTAACTAACAATTACACCCTAAGGCGCAAGACTTCGTCATATGTCTCGAGATCTACACAAATTGACAGTCCACAGTTATTTGGGTCTACCATAAACTTTGCCTAATAGAATGGTCATGCGTTGGATGAAGTGAAATGCACAAAATATCTTTTAATATATTCATTGATTAGTACAAATTTATACTAATGAACGACTATATTAAAATAATGGAGGAGTAATAAGCTAATATATATACATAGAATCACTGCAACGCTAGGTTCACTCTGTGCACATGCACTGGGTTAGAGGTGAAAATTGCCTTTGAACGCTGAACAATCAAATGAATATGTCTCAAAAATTTACACATGATTTAAGTGAGGCACCAGGGTAGTCTCAGGGCTGGCTTCGCCACTGCAGAGAATGATGACTGGTATGTGTGTGGTCAAGACAAAAAAAAAAGTATGATACTTGAGGCCTGATTGGAAAAGATCCAGCTCTGGCTTCTCCTTTCTTGTAGGAAAGAATAAGCACCTCTGTCCACTGTACACATATAGTTTTCTCAGTGCCTCGGCTGAAACTCACACAGCAAGGCCAAAAGTAAACTACAATGTGCCATCGATCGATGCCTTCAGATTACAACTTGCAGCTGATGGTGCACTAAAAACGTCACCATCGATTCTCCAATTCGAATGACCCTACCAGCGCACATGCGTGACTTTCAAAAATTCTTTTGCCCTGGATGTGCAGTCTTATACTATATGGCATCTCGTTGTCACTCCAACACAAGTGTTCATTAGTATGTGATGAGTGTCTGCAGGCGCAACAGGCGTGTCCAGGTTGTTAGGAGTAAGAAATATTTCATCTCTTGCCAAATGGGGTCTGCTAATTATATTTAAAAAAGGGCATAATTTTTTGCCGAGCGTAATCTTTCGAGTGTATAATTCTTTGTCGAGTGTACAACTTGCAATCTGCTTAATCACTGTGTTTATAGTGTATATAACTACTATGGATTTAGGCTGCATTGAAAATATTAGAGACTTAATGTCGATGGATAATAAGGATTGGTACCTTAGAAAGGTCATCAAAGTGACGCTCTCCAATTAATCACACACTCCCGTACAATGTGCGCATGCGTGTAGAGAAAAGGGAGAAAGAGAGGGAATGGCAAGTTCTCCCTATCTTGCCAGAAATCACCGATGATTCTTCCCTTTCTGGTGCTGGGCTACCTGTTGCACGTTCCTTTGTCATCATCGTGTCCATTACTGTTGGAAGGAAGAAGACAATGCCTGCCAACCTAAGACAATCTTTTAACCAACCATACCAATAATATGCATATATGTGTTACATATACATGCAGGGGCTGTTTGGGGTTGTAAAAATCAATAAAAAGGGACCAGTACCTAAATAACAGAACACAAACAGTATTACGCTACATACCAAGTTTGGAGTCATGCTTTATTCGAGGCAAAAACAAAGTGCTCTACAATTGTATGCACTAGCTAGGGGTAGAGTGTAGAGGTACAACTTGTGTTCCTGAAGCCAATCATGCCCGGTGTGAGTTAACTTTTTGGTTCACATCCACAAATAAATATCTCCTTCAGCAGCTAGTCAGCATATCTACCTTTTCAGTTTCTCTTTTACCTTGTCAAAACAATAGGTGGTCGTCCGCATCACGGGCCATTTAATTTGTATTCGTTGAAATATAAGTGGATTGCCCTCCTTTCCCCATCAGTTTAGACTTTTCGGTGAACTGGTTAGGTTCATGAAACTCAATATGATATCAGAGGCAGAGGTCTCGAGTTCGAATCCTGGCAGATGCAATTTTCCGTAATTTAAGTCCTCCGCTTCAATATTCCACGTTTGCGCCCTGCTTTTAGGTGAACTGGTCAGGTGCATGAAACTCAATAGTATTTGGATTTATTCGGGTTACGGGAAATCCAGTTATTTCTCAAAATTTTGAATCTTTACCTAAATTTTGACCTCCACCTTTGGGCCTCAACTCGTAGTGGAGCCTGAAAGGTGCAGTGGGAAAAAAAAAAGGTAAGAGAGAGTTGAAGCATGCTTGTGGTAGTGGCTCAAGTGGAGACTTCAACCTTAACATGGTTTTCAACATTGACATCCATTGCTTGTCATCATGCCCCCCATTAATTTAAGACGCGTTTTCGAGTAAGTCTTGTAAAGACAGTACCTGCTTCCTTCTTCGCTTCCGCATTCGTTTGTGTCGCCCGCTAATATCGGCGTCAAGTCAGATCAATATTTTCAAATACTATATTATAACTCAAATGTTTGCATTCATCAATGGTTCCTAAAGAGATAAAGTACACTTTAGTGGAGGGAAACACAGATCATCTGATGTTACTACTAGCTAATACTCCCTAGCTCTCTAGTTCGGAACTAACCGAGATCTCAATAATAAAAAAACTAGAGGGAGAGTAATTAATGAGTAACTTAACGGAATAAAAACGTTTTGTATTCCCATTTTTATCAATGAATTGTAACATATTCAGAAACAAAACGGGTACACATTTCTCAATTAGAGCATACATATACTCCTAGCTTCAAATACTTTGCACTATATGTTTCGACAGTCCATAGGTATCAAGAAGAAAGAGACCTAGCTCAATGTTAATATGATTAGTATATTCTTGAAAATACAATCTGTAATTTCTCCTTCTAGCCGTAGATCTAGAGTGTCATTATATTAATCAACTTGGTGTAAAGTTCATATGCCTGCCACTTGAGTTATGGTTGACCTAGCTAATTACCAAGTTCTGTACAATATTCGCACACATGTCTACTAGAATGCATGGGCGGATGATGAAGGCATCGGGTTAGGGCTGCGGTGTGTTTTGCAAGATATGATGTTGGTGAATCTTTGCAGAAGAAAAGCCTGAGTGATATTGACGTGATTTGGACGGAAGACGACGACGTGCAAGACCACACAGAAGAGAATGTCAAAGGGGAGCATGCAAGCGATGTGTGCACTGAAAACGACCGCAGCTGCGAGCGGTAGTCCATGTGTGTGGGATTGAATTCCACGGCAAAAGAGAGGTAGAAAAATTTCATTTTTTCTGACCATATATTGCTAACGTCCAAAGATTAGTCTTTATATGCATAATCGAGTTGGTCGTACTACTAGGCGTCTAGGCGCGGCGAGAGGGCCAACAGTGAAGCTGCTCAAATATCCACAGCAGATTGTGGGCAGAAAAATTGACTCATATTTAGAAGACAATATTACCATATAGTATATTTTTAGAAGACAATGTTACCTAATTTTATGGCCTGATTACGAATTAACCAGCTTTATATATATATATATATATATATATATATATATATATATATATATATATATAAAGCTGGTTAATTCGTAATCAGGCTGCTTGTAATTTAGCCGAGTTATCTCTTTTGATCAGAGAAAAAAAGAATCTGAAGATGACCCCTGATACCAACAGACAAGTATGGGCCCCTATTAAAATTCTGCATTTGCAAGGTCTATATATGCGATGAGTTGGTCGACCTAGGAGTGATGAGGGGAATATTGCTTCTGCCGTCACCAATGATGAAGCCGATGAACATCGCCAATTTTGTTCCCTTATATATGGTGGAGTGCATCAGTACATCGCCATCAACCTGCTGCAGACACACACGTTCCCGCGCACGCACCGTTGAAGGAATTAAGCGCGCAGGAGGAGAGGAGGACCACGCCACTACTCACTCATCTGCCCTAGCTAGCTAGCAGCGTCAAAATCATGAGAGCAGCAGCAACAAATCCCATGGAATCTCTCGTCACAGTCCCTCGCTGTTGTTGCCGCTTGGCGCCATGAGTGAGCCGTGCCGCACGTGAGGTGAGGGGCCCTGTCTGCTGCGCTGCTGTGGTGGAGCTCACTCTCACCTAGGGTTTCCTTTTCATCTCTCAATCTCAATCTCAATCTCAGGTGAGTGTACATAAACAGTGGAGAGGAGCGAGGAGACGCGCGCGTTCTCCGCCGTGCGGAAGACAGACCTTATGTCGTTAGTGCTCATTTCAAATTTTGACTTGAAACTATATCTAGTAGGCTACCGTTCACAAAAATTTTGTAATATTTTCATTAATTAAGGTTGATACATAACGGAATATAATTAAACCGGTGTACATATGGCGTCAGCGAACCGTAACGCTCCCCTGTGCTTTACTTTTTCTAAAAAGAAAAAAAAAAAACATTAACACCACACACCAGGTCTAAAGGGACTAGCAATGTCAGCTAAATTAAAGGTCATGCTTTTGGAAAGACAAAGGAACTTGGTCTAGCTAGCTAGGAGAGAGCGTATAGCGGAGGAGCAAGGTTTGGCCTCTTCTTCTCCAGACAGACCACACAATAGCGGACTATTTTGATTTGCTGTGAGAGCATATATATATATATCATCATCGTCGTCGTCGTCGATGATAATTTTATTGCCAGCGGAAATTATTCGGCTTCATTTCGCATATGAAATTAAGCTTGCAGGCCGGCGAGCAGCCCCAGCCGACCGCGTCAAGAGCTCGACTGGACATGTCTGGCCGGTGGCCGGCGGCACGCGCGACACCGCCGTCTTTTCACCGTGATCTCTTACCGGTCCGGGGTCGACCACGAAGACGCACCAGAGGATCTGCCAAGTTCTCCGGTAGATCTCCTTGAGGTTGACAAGGCAGCAGCAAATTAAACGGGTCTAGCCGTATAGGACAGAAACAAAAGTGGCCATATATATACTAGTATGTAGTAGTAATGGAATTGTTAGAGTCAGCTGGTAAGTCCGTGAACTCATATGATTGTTGTACTGGATATCTAAGTTTACATATAAATGTAGTGTCAGTAAAATATTCTTTTTCTCCTGAACTGTTCCTCAGAAACTATCAAACAATCATTTTATCACATTCCTTCTACTTGTTGCAGATTTACATGGTTGCCCTCGTTTTGTATTTTGATTATGACTTTCTTTTTACTTTTTCAGTTTTGCATGGTTGCTCTTGTTTTTTCTAATCGAATGATCTGTTTGTCCCTATTTTGTGTCAAAATAGGGGCAACCATGCAGAGCATGCAAATCATTCGATTAAATAAAGAACAGAGCAACCATGCAAAATTGAAAAAACATGGAAAAATCATAATTAGAATGTAAAACAAGAACAACCATGCAATTTTCTCATTAGTTATTTAAGAATTAAAATGATGGTTACACTCTTGTTCAGAAGACTTCCCATCGTGTATCAAATTTTCCATCCAAAGTAAGAAAATACAGGGACATGCTTAACTAGACTAAGACTAGCTAATAATGAGTGTGAATTTGACGGGTGAATCTCTTTTGTCGTTGCTACAAAACCCTAGCTTAGTGATGATGAGTCGTATGAGATCTGGACTCAGCATTATATTAAAAAAAAAAAGAGATCTGGACTCAGATCATGGGGTATTTGTCGTTGTTCCTGAGACGATGACTTTTGTGATCGCAAAGCACCAAAGAGTTTGTTCTTATTCCCCCACATCCAAGAACATTCCTTTTGCTATAATCATAGCGGTTAGGTTTGCAAGTAATAAACCAAGCTTACCATTACTAATGATCGAGTTCAATCATTATAGTTTTGTCAACACTTGAATTGAATAATTTCAGTGAGGTCCCTCCCAAACAAAGTGGTAGACTTTCTTGCTATAGGAAAAAGGAGCACACTCCAATTAATTAATTTTAATTAGTACGCTCCCTTCTCTCCCTTTTTGGATTGTCAGAAACAAGCTTTCTGATCTTCATTGCCAAAAGCTTGGCATTGCTTGAGACGAGATGTGGTTGGTGGTTGTGACGGGGAGTGGTGGATCCCCACACACTACCACAGGCCCTCTCTCAACGTTAGCTCCTTAGGCAATTCTGTGACATCTCTCTCCACTCGAGCATGCTTTTCCAGCCTTCACTTTGCGAGTCTCTCCTTTATCTTCTTGCCCCTCCTCTCCTCTCATAACACTGACTACTTTCCGCCCATCGTTAACCACAGTCTCACCCGCTAAATTGGTTATTTCTTCACTCAATTATTCTGAGTCCTGATCCACACAACATTAATACTCACCTGTCGCTATGGAAGTGAATTACATAATGCCCTGCTTTCAGGATCAAGGTTGCTTGTTACATAATGCAATATTAGTTTGTTATGTGAAAGGCGTGTCAAAGTTTTGGGAGAGTGCTAGAGTGGGACTGGCTCTAGCTATGTATACTAGCTATATACTACTCCATTCTTTTTTATTTGTTGTTTCAGACAAAGCAAATATTAACTAGCATACTACTATTACAATGTGTCCTAACGACATACAAAAGAAAATGGAGGAGTATGTATCATTTACTAACGACATTCGTTACTGAAGCTTTTTCTCTCTGTTAACATGTCCTATTTCCTCGATACCGAAGATTTTGGTGAATTCGTTGTGCATAAACTCAATAAGCTTCTAGCTGGTTCATCTGTTAATCTGGAATAAAACATTCGTGTTAATAAAAACTATATATAGTTGACATTAAAAATTCATTGCTCGATACGAAGGATAGAAACGTACAAGCTACTTTAATTAGGTATACGAAAGACAGTCCAACCGAAAGGAATGTTGTGAGCAGGATAGTGAGCTCACTCCACAGTTTACTTTAAATTAAACAAATATAGAGTCCCTTTTTGACGCATGCTTTTTCTCCTCCATATTTTAGATTCTCTGTAATATATAAGAAGCCTCATGCCCAACATAATCCTACTTTTCTGGTATAAAAACAAAGTCGTACATTAATATTGTGCCTTGTCACTACAAAGGTATCGCATTAGCATAAATAACTTTTCTTAAGCGATAATGCAGCGTGCATGGCATCACGTTCGTATCTTTATTACAACTATGTACGGCATCCTATATTGTGGTTATAAGTTAATATTTTAATTTGCACCCACTAGTTGAGCCATCATTTTGACGTGTGTCAAACTTAGTGGTCTCTCCAACTTCGCTGTGCAGTCGATAGGTTTTTAAGACCGACCGTAATCTCAATCTACTAGCTAGTTTGTGCCTACGTTTGACTTGTCTGTCAACTTTGGTTGCATTTTACTTTATCAACCTGTCAAGTAGGTCATGTACTAGCTAGCTATGTAAGTAACGATAGTCAACCCCCACTAAGTAATACAATCTATATATATCATGAATTCAGCTAGTTGAGTCCTGTGCGTACGGATTATATGGGTTAATTTTTTATTAGATCAGCTTTGCGATGATAAGATTAAGAACCTATGTGTTAAGAGCCCACTAATAACAAGTTGTGTGTGTTGTCTGAACTTCGAGACACAAAGGATGGAGCTCGAATTAGGCATTCTTCGTTCTACGAGAGTACGGTTAGAGAAAACAGAGGGCATGTAGTAGCCGTTAGGGTTACATAGATGGTTTGATTCTGGTTAGGTGGTTCGCCTTATCCTGTGTTTGTTAAATCAGAGATGAAAGGATGATATATAGATCTTTACCAAAGCTATACTAATCCTCTGACCTTTTGTAGTTCTTACATATGGATTTGTGTTCTTAACATGGAAGGGAATTAGTTCTCTTTATACAATTGTCTCTTTTGTTCTTAGAAAGCAATTGCTGCATTACATCAATCACTTCTCGGGAAGAATTATATTCTATTCCTTGATTTTTACAAACTATTCTTTCATAGTAACCACTATGTGAAAGAACCAAACAGTACTATAATACCTTTATTTCCTTTTTATTGTTCATATAATTGATGATATCTTGACTTTTTTTCTAAAAAACTCAGGATAGTTGCGTTTTATTACATTAAGAAGGAAAAACGGGACAAGAAACACACACACACTACACAAGTGGTGTAGTCACTTCCAATTGTTTTCTTTATTTGGTTGTCTGAAATGACAGATTTGATGATTCTGATGTTTGGTGTTACACAGGGTTCAATAATATTGCCTCCATTCTTTTTTGTTGAAGTTAGGACAGTCAAAAGTTAGTGTAAATTTGCACTATTTTGGTTGTACTAACATCAAGAAATTATTTTGTAGGTGTAGTTCAATATTTTTTCGGCTCTTTTTGGTATTCAAACATTTTTTTAAAAAAAAAATCCTCACCTAAACCTTTTAATATTGTTACTCGCTCCTTGTTTTAATGCTCCAAATTTAATGTTTAGTGTTACAGGAAGTTAAAGTGTTGTACTTCATCATCATGTTTGCAATCCAACATTTATACAGAGCTAGTTTTGTTCCAACATTCTTCTTGGTTCCTGATTTATAGTTTTTTTAATTATTGTTCTTGGTCTGGAGTAAACGAAGAACATCATTTTATTTTTCTTTTTGTGTCCATTTTACAAGAAATGAAAGCTATAAGGCGCCAGTACAAATAGCTTAACCTCGCAGTTTGACAACGTAGACATTTTCAACTTCGCTTGGCTACTTATGTTTTTCAGTAGCAGTTTAATATATATATACTGTTTTAAGGATGCCAAGGAACTTGTTGCTCCACATTCATTCTTTTTCGTTCTTTTCTTCCATGGATTTTTCTACTGTTTTTGCAGCGCATGACACATTTCAGTTAGAAGCAACCTACTCTGGAAAGGAACCAAGAAATTCAGTTCAACCCTTGATGGAATATGCAGCACTTTGCTCATATTGAATAACAATCCGTAAGAATAGGTAAAAATTGTCAAAGGGCCTCTAGTATAGTGCCTAGGAAGCTCAAGCGGTACTCCTTAGGTCCTGGGTTCAATTCCACACGAAAACAAATTTTAGGTTGAGGTTAAATAAATTCCCTTGTCCGACTCCGCGCCAAAGCACGGCTTAAGGCTCAGCCCACGCTCACATGGACAACGTGGCCGCCGTGTAAGGGTGGAGGAAAGGAGGTTCGGAGGTTTTCTTGATCTACGTAAGAGATCTTTTCTATCGTAAAATGTTCGGGGGACTGTCATACCCTCCGCGGGTCAAAGTTTTTAGAATAAGTAAAATTGGGCCAGCTAGAGCGTTCCAAGCTGATCATCTGCATTACATGTGTGGCCTAGCATGACAAAGAAGATGTGCGAGGCTCAGCATCTTGAGGTAGGGGGAAGTCAAGGTGCACGTAAGCATTCTTTGGTGTTTGCAGCAAATAACCATTATTGTGTGTTGTGGTATATAAATAGTTTCTCTAAAGAACCCAAAAAATAGTAAAAAGGTCATAATTTACACCTTTCCAAAATAGAGCGAGGAAGACCTGGCACTGACAATGCAAGAACCCCTTTTGGCCCTACCATGTCTATAGCAAATATATATTTAATATATTGTGAAAAAAAAAGAATTAACTAAACTTTTGTCCGGTAATGCTCTGTTGAGATCAATAATGGTACCAATCATCGGCTTGTATTATGCTAATTGGTAATTCTGATATCCTTGAACGGTTTGATATCTTTGAACAGTTTTTGCGCATGCCATCCAAACCCTGTGAACTGAACTAGCCTAAGTGACGTCCTCCACTACACTTGTAAAGCTATAACCAAATTTAAAATGAAAATTTATACAGATGTTTAGAAGAGAAAATTAAATTATGAATCATTAAGAATAGAAAGACCTCACCACAAATCTATATGCCTAATTTTTTTAAAAAAAAAGGCTATAAAGGTCAAGGGAAGAAATTGTTAAATTTGAGAAGTGGAACATATTATCGAAACAACTGATTTTCACAACTCGAACATTCAAAACATTATGATAGAGCATTGAGGAATTTAAAATTTTGGATTTTTTTAAAAAAATCAATTTAATATAATATATCTTATGGATCTCATTTTATTGTATTAAATATAAGAAACATGACGGTTTAAACAGATTTGAAAACAGAGTTATAGTTTAGTAAAAAAATCAGTTTGAAAATTGAATATAAAAAGTTACACTGATGAATGACACGACTTTTCAGCAGCAAACAATAATGTCCACATAGGTCGCCCTGAGTGCCAACAAAGACGGCTGAGGCTCTAGAGATCCCAACGATGATTGGCAGCACTTGGGTTGCTTATATATACGCACTGATGCACAAGGATGATGAGACACAAGTGGGAGCAACAGAGAATGAGCATCTTATTTTAACAAATAAGGTTATATGGTGAATTTTAACAAATCTTATCCGAGCAGTAAAATCAAGCCTGCATATGTATTTTTTAGAAAATGAAATGCAGTTACGCACATGTATGGAAAGCAAATCAATTTGCGTCTATGTAATGCATGCATATAGAAACAGGGCCTACGTGATTTGGGAATAACAAGGATTAATTCAACTAGCTGGTTCTTCAAGATTTAGAAACACCACAAACCGAAAACACCTTGAATGCTTAACGACCATGTTTGTTCAGACATCAGACATATCAAAAACCACAAAAACAAGACTAGTTCACTGGAACAAGCAAAACATAACTGGTTCACTGGAGCAGAGAACGATAGGCAGCGTCTCTTTATTATTCAAAACCAAGGCTCTCGATTGGTAGAGCAAAAAAGGTCTAGCAGTAGAACATGCGCCTTTTCACTCCGTCCTTGACCTGTGGAAGTTGTACCGTAGCAGCACCGTGAGCAGAGGAACTGCCGGAACCGGAACTGACAGTCGTCATGGTGTCAAAGCCTCCTTGAGGGAGGTAGAAGCGGGCACGGAATGCGAGCTTGTGGGCATAGTACGCAGGAGAAGCTGCAAGTTGAAAAAAATGATACACCATGTTAACCAAGATGGAGGATTTCAGTGCTGAAATTATGTTGAAATTCATTCTCCTCTTGTCTAGCTGCATGTGTCTATTAATCAGTTCAGATCATGGATGAAATTTATAAAACACCAAACAATAATAAGAAGTCTGAATGCTCTTGAACAAGATAAAGATACTGCGGCTGAGAAAAACAAAATAAATGAACCAGATGCATTCTGAACTCTGCTGCCATATAATAATTAATCAGAGATAAGAAGGACATACCGATCGACACCGAGCGTATGCAGCTCGAATACCTGACAACAAATTAACACAGAACCAGACGTCAGAGAGATGAGAGTTTCAAACAACAAAAACCAGGCCGGATGGCAGGCGAAAGAGCGAGCATGCTTACGTGTAGCACAGGCTGTATGTGAGAGTCTGCAGACCATCTGCAGTGAAGTTGTTGTCATCTCGCAGCACGTGGTAATGCGTAGGACGGCTTGTTCCCTGTATTTTGCACAAGCAGACACTCTTTAACAACCGCCGCTTTGGACAGAACGGAGGTAAAAATGATGTATGCATCATATCTGACCTTGATCCCAGCATGGCTGCACAGGAAGAAATCAAACTCTGTTGGGTGACATATATTCCTATCAACCACCGTGCCTGCAGTTTTCAGTAAGAATCTGTGTGATGAGTCTACACCAGCATTACACATGCATGACGCAGAGTTTATGGTACAAACCGGGTAGAACATTTCCGCTACTCTTTTCGTTGAAGCAGTTATTCCTAGTGAACATTTCCGGGTTGAACAGTCTCGTATGGTGCCTCTTCTGCACTATTATGAAGGTGATCGGTGGCTTTTCATTGTAAAGCGATTTCCAGGCCTGAAGAAAACAGGGTAATACTAATAAGTAACAATAAACTGAAGAGGCGTCATTTTCCCCAAAAGTGAGTGAGGTTACCTTTTCTACCACTGGGATTTCTTGTTCCACCACGAGTTTGAACTGGCCCTCGCTTACGCCATCCCTTACAGTTAAATAAAGTGAAGAAAGAGGATGAAGCAATATCAATATGCAGAGCACAGTTGGAAGTGAAGAATAAATCTTTCGCCAAAAAAAAAAAGGAAGTGAAGAATAAATAAAACATACTAACCGGTAGAATATCAGCTGCTGGGGCTTTTTCCTCTGGTTTGTTCGAATGCACGTAGGAGTTCTCTGCAAAAAGAATTCATGAGCTTCTTAATATATGAGACGCCAATGCATACTTCTTATTTGCACATCTTCAGTATCATACTTGACCATGTCTTCCATGTCACTGATGATCTCTACACGATGACCTTGTGTGCGATAAACCCCATTGTATTTGGCCACCTGAGGCCAGTCTAAGTTGGCAACAACCTAAATAGAACATCAAGAAGCTATTATTAGTGCAATAAAAAGATGAAATTGTAGAAATGTATTTCCAATGTGTGAACTTACAGCAGCAATGGAAGGAGCATTGTCATCTAGAGCGGCTGGGTGTGTGACGTCGGCACCAAATATAATTGTTGTCTTGTTCGACACAACGGGTAAATCTTTGGATTGTCAAGTCTTGTGTTACGTCCTCCATTGCATCATTACCTGTTGATCAACAACCTTGTTTTTTTTTTGACAAACAACTATTGAAGAGGCCAGGCATAATCATGTCACCTTTGCATTAATCTTAAGAGCAATATTTGCAAGGGTTCCACCCTTTATGTCTACGACATTCTTCTGCAGGCAGCACTGGGACATGACACCAATATCCGTTTCGCATACCTTTTTGAAATTACCTGTGATTAGAAGTAATATCAGGTATAAGACATGCGCATGCTATAGAATTTGAGTAAACTAGATCTTCGATTCATAATTCATATATATATATATTACCATATACATGTTTATCCTGTAATATAGCAAACAGCAGGTCAATCTTTTGACCGCCCAGCCTGGCCTCTGCTTCCTTCTGAATTTTAGGAAGATCAGCTTCAAGTTGACGAGTACCTACGGTGTATATTGTCCTCACCTGGTCCATGACCTGAAATTAAAGTGAAATATTGGTGATCTTGTCCTGCAACAAAATGTGGTTGAAAATATAACCGCAAGGGATATTGAAAACGTGTCTTACCACACCAGACTTACGACACATGTAAGGAAGCTGAGAGCAAAATTCTTCAACATCCCCAGGACGGAAAGGCTGACGATCACAAAGGCTGATGCACACCCAGTTGTTGACCTTCGCCCCATCTACTACTTTCTGAAAATAATAAAACAGCATGTTTTGGAGAAAAAAAAAATACGTGCAAGTGATAAGTAATGAAAGAAATATATATGACCATTTCAGCGTGCCTATTTAGCTAGCCGGACGACTGATGACAGAGGAGATATTAGGTAAATACAACATATATAGAAAGTTCCTCGTTAGCTCCACAATATTCATTAAACAGCCTTCTCAGTGTCTGATGACATACCTTTCGCTTCATATTCCAGCTCCCATTCGTTGGGCAGAACAATGTCTCGGTTCCAGCATAACTCAGCTATAGAGAAAATAATAGTTTTGATTATCAGAAAATGCATTTTACATTACAAATTAAGAAAAACACGTACATCAGATAGGGAAGAAAGATTACAGTGGGGGCCGGTAGAACTCGAGCCTGAACCGAAGTTGGACTATAGTCAACTTCAATGCCAAATTCTTTAGCACGATCAGTGCTATTATACTGATTACGCTGCACAATCTAAGCAAAAAGAGAAGTTATTAGAATAGAGAAACTTAGAAATGCGTTTTCAAGACTATAATGCACAAACAGTATCAACCTTACAAATGTCGGCCTCTCGATGTTTTGGATGCTGGCAGGTTAAGTCCAATAGTTTATCAACCTGTTTCTCGTTCAGCCTTTTCTGATAACGCTGTCCGGGAACTATCTTACAAACCTGAAGTACGTACGAATGAAAATTCAGAATGAATAGAAAACCAATTGTCCAAAATGCTGAAGCTCATGTCCAAAATTCGGAACCTCAAAAGGAAGATAGTTGGGCCTCTGCTCGCTGCCAACTTGTATGCAAGGGAGTGAAACATATTTCAGATTCAGCCCGTATGCTTCTCTGAAATACTCTGTGACATTCCTGGTAACCCCAGGGGCCGCTTGAAACCTGATAATCAAATAATTTAAACGCCATACTTATATTGAACAAGCACTGACGTGAGGACATTCAGTGGAAACATATCTAAGAACAGATACTAATATCTTTGAACTACAAGATGAAGGAAAAACTCATACGTCAGATAGCTTGGAGCCTGGTTCGATAATGCTGCAATCCGGTACTTCCTGCGTTGGTCTCCTCGGTGTGTGACTTCAATCTTCACACCTCTGAGGACCTTCTTGATCTGTGATTCAGCGAACAGCAACATGGATGTCAACTTTGCACAATGCAATTTCCAACCAAACGAAAAAAGAAAATAAAAATACCTTGGTATACTCCTCTTGATTTATTGTAAAAGTGCCTTCTTTGTTCAGAATTTCCTTGACGAAGTCAATCAGCGGCAGGGGTTTAATGAATGGTGTTGAAGACTTGTCTGCAATGGAAAATGTGCAACACTCAATCATCTTAAAAAATGTCTATAAAATTTGATCCGTAAAATGTGGACGAATCGGAAGTTTTCACAATTCCTGAAGAAGTGTTATTGCTCAAGTTCCCAAATTCTATTGAACTTGAACGCACCTTCTGTCAACAGATAATGTGAATTTAGTCTGTACTGGTTGTAACGTATTGTGTCAACTGCTGTCTAGCTAGTGGTAGCTAACTTCTAGCTAGTACAATCCGAACGTCCTAACTGATAACACCGAAGATATAATGGGACAGGTGACAGGAAGTTTTAAGTGATATCGTCTTACCTATGATCACAGACAAGCCATTCTGTGTCGGCCGCATGCTCTGGTAGAACCCTTCCCATGCATGCACTCCGTTACCAAGATTAGAATTGCGTTCTGTAGTAGGAGTACTGATCGGCGGCGGTGAGAAGAAGGATCGGCCAATCGCGGACCTGCAGCGCCTGCGATTGGCGTGCCTGATGGCCACCTTGTACGTCCACTCCCGACTGCCCAAGGTCAGGGTCACGTCGAACTCCTTGCTTCGGAACGGCAGCTCGCCAGCAGTGAACAGAGACTTCCGGCCGTCGTAGGCGGGGAGGCGGGCGCTGAGCTCGGTGCTCTGGTGCTCGGAGACTAGCTTCGACATGATTTTCCTGTAGTCGCCCCTCAAGGTCGGCTCCGGCGTGATGCTCACATGAAACGCAAACAGAAACACGGCAACGGTCAGATATGATTGCACGCCACCAATAATATCAGGTCGAATCGGAAATGAGGACGACGACGTACGTCGTAGTGATGCAGGCCCTTGTCGACGAGGCCGACGAAGAAGTAGTTGGCCCGGAGCATGCACGGCGTCCCCGCCGTGCCGAAGCCAGGGCGCGCCGGGAACATGGGCGCGTCGCGGTGGATATCCACCGTCTTGAACCTCTCCATCATAACGGCCGCCTCGGCCGCGTAACGCTCCGCTAGGGGAGGTCCCGCTTGGCGCAGAACGGGCGCCAGTTGTTGAGATCCGCCTCCCTGCTGCTGCCCGCCGCCGCGGCCGTAGTCGTTGCATCCACCGCCACCACGACCTTCCTGGTAGCTGCCGCGGCCATCGTAGCCTCCCTGGTAGCGGCCGCTGCGTCCCTGCTGGTAGCCGCCGCCTACACGACCTTCTTGGTAGCCGCCGCCGCCGCCACGACCTTCCTGGTAGCCACCGCGGCCTCGGCCACGGTCCCCATCGTGGCCTCCCTGGTAACCGCCGCCGTGTCCCTGCTGGTAGCCGCCGCTGCCACTGCCTCCCTGGTAGCCGCAGCCGTGGCGTCCGTCACGTCCACCCTGGTAACTATCTCCGTCGCGGCCACCCTGGTAACGGCCGCCGCCTCGGCCGCCGCGGGTGCCGTAGTCCTGACCGCCACGGCCACTACCGCGGTCGTCCCCGTAGTCGTACTGCCCGCCTCGGCCGCGTCCCTGAGAGATGTTAGGGTTCGCCTGGCCCCAGCCTCCGGCGCCTCGGCCTCCTCCACGGTGCTGGCTCGCCATCGCACCTGCTCACGCGCTCCTGCCTCCGGCGGAAGCAAGAATCACACCACGATCGGAAAGGGGAACGTGCGCCCTCAACTATCGCTGTATATATTGATGAGGAGCGGAAAAGGTATCTGGACACAAAGACAATACGCGAAGCGGAAATGGCATCTGGACACAGTACGCTTCAAAATTCAGGACACTGACGAAGCAAAGAAAATGTATCTACAAAAATTTTGACAGATTGTCTATTTACCAAATAAATAATTTTGTTTCTCCTCCAAATCATATTTTGGCCTATTAGATGAGAGTCCAACATCATACTATCCTACGTAATAAATAAGTAAACCCTAATTTGAATCTCTCCCATGCTGCCACCCTTACCTCTCTCCGCCGCCTTTCTCCTCGTCCCCCTTTGCACGTCAAGATTGTACTTGATGTCAGTCAACCCTCTCCCAACCATCTGCCCCTCCTCCCTCATCACGCCCTCCTACATCAACTTATCCCGCCACCCCTCTCGTCATCAGATCTGCCGTTACTACCCACTTCACAATCACCGCCTATCCTACCACTTACAAAAGTACAAAATAAAGATTCAAATATGTTTTTTCTCCAATCAAAAGATGATGAGATAAAATTGCAATGAGTAGTAACCCAATAGATCCAAATGATGTGCCTCAATCAACGGCCACGAAGATCTAAGAACGGAATCCCAACAAATACCCTCAGAGCAGAGCAAATCAAAAGAAGAACCAAATGCTAATAAGCGGTACACGATGCAAAAGATGTACTTCTATCAACATGAATGAAGATTTAAAGATGAAATCGGAACAAATACATCGGTAGCAAAGCAGATCTAAAAAGATGAAAGAGATCCTATTAACTAGTACGTGGTACAAAAATATGGAAAAGAAAGGAGTTGGGTCTCTTGATTTAACCTTCTATGAAGCTCTAGTAGGAGCAGGAAAAAACTTGAGGATGAAGGAGAATACTCATAGGGCGGGCCATATATATATAGACGGTGATGAGGATAAGAAAGGAAACATGAAGGAATTTGATTAGGTAAAGACGATGACGAGGAAAAGGAAGGAAACGAGAAGGAGGTTGACTAAGATAACCCCACTACCCTTTTTATTACAAGGGCAATAATGAATGGTCCAGATCAACTATGACCATCAATTCTTTATTAGAGATGATCTACAGAGATCATTAAATGCAAAATATCATTCTATATAAAAATGAGATGTGGGGTCTAGACCCACGTGTCAGCGACATGGATTGTTTTTACATCTCCGTTTATTGTTGGGGCCAATTCTCTATGTGCCGCTGCAAACTCATATAACATGATATCTGTCATCGTAAAAAAAGAAAATATGGTATACGCTATTGGTTTTGCAAACCTGAATGTTTTGCGCTATTGTTGTGAACCAATTGTTACCCTGGACATGACAGCCCACATAGTCGAATCAGTGTTCAAATTTTGTAATATATATTATATATCCCACTTGCATGGATAATATTTTCATAATTTTTGACACGTGAACAAATATTATCTTTAACATGTTTACCCATTACAAATGACATAACATTTATTTACATGTCAAAAGACACGAAAATATTTATCCATACAAGTGACGTACATGATATTCGTACTGATTCAGCTGTAGTAGCCCTTCCATATGGTTGTCACGTCCTTCCTAATGCCAGTCTCATGACAATGGCAT
The DNA here is from genome assembly GCA_001182835.1 of Oropetium thomaeum. Taxonomy (NCBI): domain Eukaryota; kingdom Viridiplantae; phylum Streptophyta; class Magnoliopsida; order Poales; family Poaceae; genus Oropetium; species Oropetium thomaeum. The sequence continues at coordinate 1,190,079 of LFJQ01000015.1, read as the reverse complement.
AAAACATTAAGGTTTGCAAAAGCAATTACATACACCATATTAGGCGAATTTGTAAAGACATACCTTGTTGTAAACCCAAGAACAGAAATTTGTATGAAAAATGCGCTGTATGACCTATTTGTCAGATTCCGACCAAGTGTTTTGTTCTCTTAAATTAGTATATGAATAACTACCCTCTGGACACTTTTTAGTGCAAATTTGTATTACGGGATAATTGCATAAACCGATCCATAAAGTCACTCTAGTTTGATATCCCCATAAGATATTTTATGGCAAAAACCCACCCACCCACAACTTTCAACCAAAATCCCCCCCACCACTCATCCCACATGACATAGTACATTTAAATTTTTATGAACAATTCAAAATACTTTTTTGAAAATATTCAAAATAGTTTTTAAATAATATTTGAAATATTTATTTCATTTCAAATCTAGTAAAACACTATTTATTAAGCAATTCAAATATATTCAAATTCAAATTTGAAAATTTTCTAAGAAGTATTCTGATATGAAAATTTCAAATTCTGTAATTCAAAATATTTTTAAATTTGTCCAATAAATACTCAAATTTGAACATTTAATTTCATGGGTCATTTCCAAATTTGAATTTTTGAATAAATTGTCCCACCAATAATAGATTTCAAATCAAATAAATATTTTGAATATTTTTCAAATAAATAATTTAAATTATCCATAAAACTTTTAAAATCTACTAAAATATTTTCAAAAAAAGATATGTATCATGTGGATAAGTGGGTGGAGGGAAGATTTTGCCAAAATGTTGTGGGCGGATGGGTTTTTGCCACAAAACATCTTACGAGGGGGATATCAAATTAGAGTAAGCTTATAGGTTGATTTATACAATTAAGCCTTGATTTATTGTTGTGTACACATTGGGGACAGAAAAAATAAGAGAAAGGAAATAGGGCTGGCTGTTACTAGAGTTGGATGTAAAAATTCGTGGGCCTCAGGGATAGATACCAGCTCCATATGTATGCAGTTCAAGCTTCAAATCCTCTGCAATTAGGAACATGGCTTTTCTGCCCTAACTAGTGATTCCTGTAACTAAATTCTGCAGGCAGCTACACAAAAATAGGGCCCATATTTCAAGCATCATGTATACTGCATCTAAAAGAAATGACAGGCTTTATTTTCCTTTTTTTTTTAAAAAAAAAAGAAATGACAGGCAATGCCAGTAGTAATAGTCACATTCGTCCTAGTGGCATTTAGTACAAGTAGGGATAATTCACCGATTCTCAGCACATTTACAGCCGAATATTTTTATAATTCGGTATCTTAGGATCCACAAACACAGGAATCCTTAACTTACAAACGCTTACAGGTTCATGAACGTCCAAGCTAAAACTCAAATCAGTAGACTTAGTCCTACATTTTCTGACCCCAGTACAAAAGATAGCTGCTTCATTACAAGAGGAACAAAAATAAGTCCTTGAATTATTGTTGGTTTGTTTGCAAGGAAAGGTCATGAACTACATTTTTACAGTACGAAATACACTTGGTTAGTACCTTCTTGTAATTGCATCTCCATTGAACAGCTAATTCCCATCTTTCCAGAGAACGCAGGAGCTGAGCTGGAATTTGACTGTGATTAGAAGAACAATCCAGCTCCACACGGTGTAATCGGAGGAATACAGCAAACACCTGCTCAAAACTTGACTGCTTCACATCTGTTCTGCAGTTGGTGCTGTTCCGTATTTTGCGTAGAAAGCCCAGAAGACTTTCATCGTATTCAGGAGTTGTAGGTAACTGCTGCAAAGTTTCTTCGCATTTGCTAGTTAACCATTTCATAACCTCCAGCTCATTTTCAGTGGAAACCAATGATCCAGAGTAAATCTGAAAACTAACAGTCTTTCGACGATTTGAGGGAGTTGTCCATAGCCTTAACGCACACAACAATGCAAATGAAGGCTGTCCATTTGACTGAATATATAGCGAATCTTTTGGCCAAGTACTAACTGAGAATATGTCCAAATCTAATTGAATAAATGTTTTCTCATTAGGGTTCTCACCCAAAAGAAAACCATAGTGCTCAAGAAGTTCCAAGTTTGTGTATATTCCATAACCCAGAAGGACCTAAACAAAATGGTGGAAGTGTATGAAACAAAGAACACAAGAAAAAAGAAAAGGCATATAATCTGAAAGGGCTGGAATTTATTGTAAACCTGCTCTCCTTTTCTATAATTTTTTCTGGCATACAGACAGTATGCATTCTTGTCTTCATATCCACCATCTGTTAATCTTTCTGACAAATCAGACATCTCATTCTTCCAGTGGCAACTAGTAACTTCAGCTGTATCACCCTCCACTGAAGCATCATCGTCAGGAGTGGGAGCGGCGTAATTGAACAAATCACCAATCGGGCATAGACAACCAGCATCATCCCATGCTATATGCAATGTGCGTGAAGACACCTTCAGGTACAAACATATGTAGCTTTCAAAAAAGAATCAGAGCTAAACGGGTGTACAAATATGCTGAGTTGGCACAGATTTCATATGATAACTACCCTAGCGAACAAAGTAGGATATCAATGGACATAAAAGTATAAATGAATTCAGGGCAGAAAAACAATTATACCGTTGCAAACGCCCAAAGCCAGGATTTAAACATCACAAGTTTCGGTTTAAATCCCAGTTCTTTCATCACTTGTGTCGCTTCTTCCCAGTCTGATCTTACGGCACGAATAGCCTTTTGTGCAACCCAAATAGCATCATCAACCTGACAAAAAACAAAATGCACTGGATGTAACAAAACATATGGAGGATGTACAATCTGACGACTGATCAACTGAACTATACTTGGAGAGCTTCAACTTCAAAATCATTGAAGGTGGCCAATAGAGTGTAGTAGCTAGGCAACTGAGACAAATATGGGTACCAGACAGAGCTCTTCCCTTTCCCCACTTCGGCCAATAAGCACAGGATCAGTATCTGCAGGATTACAAAGAGAATGTCAGGAAGCACTAAAACAAATTCTCACAAAAACATTACTACAAGGAAAGCAAGAATGGTTGGCACTGGCACTTTGGAAACAAAAGAAAAAATATTATTGGCAGTGATGATAGTTGTACAACTTCCTTGTGATAAATTTCTTGCTATGTGGGAATCTACGATTGAACCAGCAAATGTTGATTTCCATCTAGTTTCACTCATCAGTTATCATAAAAAAAAAAAAAACACTATGGGTTTGCTAAGATGAGCAAATCAAACTTGTCCAATGCAACAACAAGACCGCGCACCAGCAGCACATTCGTATGGTGTGACTCGGGCACTAGTAGTACACAAAATAGCCATGTACTCTAAATCCCAACCCTGATTTTTCTAACCTCAATAGCTGGTAAAGGATCCAAGGGCAGTTTTCACCAGACCTGAACGGAGGAGAGGCGGGGCCGGTGGGCGCGGACGCAGGCAGCGATCCTGGGGTCGTCGGCCATGACGCGGTCGCTCGTGAGCATCGCAGCGCGTGGCACGCGCAGCACCAGCTCGCCGCGCCGGAGGTCGCGAGCCGCCGCGAGACCCCTCCTGCATTGGAAGTAAAGGCAAACGAGCGGGAAGATCAGCACCGGAGATCAAGAAGAGCAAAAGGAGATGGTGGGGCTCTAGGGAGGTTTTACCCGCCGGCGTCGGGGAAGTCGGCGACGACTAGGGAGCGGCCGAGGCTGGACGAGGACGAGGAGGTTGCGGCGGACGAAAGGGACGGCGAGGGCGGCGAGTCGGAGACGCCAAGCTCCGCCGCCCACAGGAGGAGCGTCTCCATCTGCTGCCGCCGCCTTGGTTTCTTTGGTTCGCTGGCTCTGTAGGCTGCAAGTTCTCGACTCACGGTTACGGGCTCACGGGAAGTTCAGTCGGGAGAGTTCAGTGGTTCGCTGGCCGGCTGCAAGCTGAAGTTTTCGCTATTGTATGAATCAAATATGAAATTTTACAAAATACAAAATACAAACTTGCGAGGAAATGAATATCTTGGCTTTGTCTGGGTTCCAGATGCTTACATATTCGACAGGAAATTATATCATTCGTCATAAGAAAGACCTCGTGACGCAGTCAAGATGATATTCTTCTTACATACATTTTCACATTATCAAAGCAGCCACTTCCTCCTTGACCATGGTCCATTCGTCTTCATTTCTGTGTCCACTCCCAACACTTACCTCTTCTTTTGGTATCTTATGTATAGCATTAATCTTTCTCAACTAGTAGGATCTAACGAAATTATCTATCTCCAGTAGAAATTTCCATGTAAGCATTAATCTGACAAAGTAACATGGTCTTACTAAAGAAAAACATCCATGTATCTGTCAACTAATCAACTAATCATGTTACCCATCACGAACAATTACAGGAAGCTTCCTATTATGGACACAGTTCTTTGGAGCTTGGACTATCAATGTACAGGTTAATATCATTATTGTGTACCATAGTATGATACATTCACATGTACATATAACTATTTCTATGTCAGGGTTAGTTTACATATCTTTCAAAAAGAAAAGTGCTAGTTTACATACGAAGGGGCATCCCTTCCAACACCTATACCGAGCTCCCCTTGAAGTATTTACTGAAAGCTTCTTCATCCTTGCAATGCACCCACATGACTTTGTAGACTTCAATAAGTAGCCTTGGGAATCGACATGCAAAATAGCGATAGAATCCCTCTGGCAGTGACCCAAGTATTGCCTGGAATTCGCAATGTGTTAGATTCAGAGAAGAGAGGTGCAACAGCAAGCAAGCTGGAGTTGACTCCAAATCAATTTGTAATCATAAACATAATTTGTCTCAATGGCACAGATAATGTACAATTGTATCCTAACCTTAAAAAAAAAATTTAAAAAAACTCTACCACAGTTGAACTATAGTAACACTGTCTACAGACAAGGGTTCGATAATCATGGATGGCAGTCAAACATGAAGCCCCTACAGCAGGCTACTTCTCAGTTTGAGCCACAAGTCAATTAAATATTGGGACTAAAATGACTTCAACCTTGATACTTAGTAGTACAACTTTATATACCAAAAATAAATTAAAATGAAATAAGTTGTACGAGTACCACCCAGTTATCAGCCTATCCAGTACAGATTAAAATCACAGCGTTAGGATTCCTGGAGATATTCCCACTGACTTAATTAATGAAGTTAGACAGAACTCTTGGTTCATTTTTTATCTAAAAATGTTGTTCGAATGTCATCAGTTTTACCAGTGAGTGTCATCACTGACTTTAGCTGATCTACAGTACTATGAGCCTGGGACCCCGTGGACTATCAAAAATAACATTAGCAATACAGATAGTCCAGCAGTTCAAACATGCACTAATTAAACAAGTAGATGCATGCATAAAGAACTCACAACAGAAGTAAATACAGCAACAAGTGCAGCACAACAAACCTTGAGATCATCTGAAAGCTCTCTGTAGTGACCTGACTTATTTCTAATGTATCTTAGAAGGTCACGAATGGATTCAAAGTTATATTTTCTATAGCGACCCATGTCTGTAACCAAGGCAGGATCTAATTTCTCCTCCCATTTTCCACCAAATGCTACAGAACCTATGTTTTCCAGTGCATTTATGAGGTCTGTTTCACTGGTTTTCTCTATTCTGTCACTTGTATCCCTTAGAAATGAAAGACATAGTTCAGGGCCCCAGAAGAGTGGATGATGCATCACATAAACTGCTGATGGCCTGCGGAATTTTAAAAATGGCATTTCATTAAAAGCACAAGGACATACATAACCAACAAAATCAGGGCAGCAAGGACGTGCAATGACTGAGTTCTTACCTCATCTCCTGTTTTGGTTGTAACAACTGAGAAAGAAGATGTACTGCTTCTGGTATGTGATCCACCAAAAACAGATCACAGCGATTGTTTAAAATGTTCACATCCCGCTCATAGTACTCACCATATGGGTGCTTGCCTTTAGTGATACAATAGAAAATAAGACAACCCAAACTAAATAAATCCACTGCGCGAGTTTGGCGACCACGACGAAGCTGCTCAGGTGCTTGCCAGCCTGAGCTTCCATTTCCTGGAGTAGTGTCAAGGATAAAACTGTTACTTCAAAATTGTACTTCAGCAACCCGATACATGCAATAAACACAGATTATTTCCTACTACTGCACTGCAACTGAATAAAACCTACTTACCTGTGCTGTGATGGCTAACAGAAGTAGTGTCCTCTTGCAGGCACTTACTGATACCCATATCAGAAAGCTTTGCTCTGATATGTCGTCCTTCTGTACTTATTAAGACATTATGAGGCTTCAAATCTCGATGTATGATTCCCAAGTGATGCAAATGAGCAAGACCAGCAACCACATCTCTGCATAGAAAGGTTCATAAAACCAGAGTAAATGGTAGTGGAAAAATGTTTTCGATAGCAGATAGCAACCAACAACAGTAACCATATAGTGGCAACATCTGTTTATCTTATTTCAAAATATAAGAATAATAGATCAAACAGTCTCAAGGCATGACATCATATATAAACAGGCACATTTATATAACACTGTGCTATAAGTGCAAAATCCAAGTATGCAACTTATTTGTTTATTATCCTCCACTAGAATAATTTACCTTATGTGAGAGAGACATCAGTTTCTGCTGTGCTTGACTAGGTATTTATGATCTTAGGCTCAAAATATATCATGTATTGCATCAAAGGAATGTTACAAAGACAAGGTTACCAGCTACACAACTACACAAGCAAAGCACATCATCATTTGTTAAGTACTCCCATGCAGTATGCAGACAAATGCATCTCAGCTTCATCAGAAACCGCAGTCAATCTACTGGTGCAGGTTTTTCAACTACTGAATCAAACAACACAGTTTACCCATTTGTGTCTAACACAAGTACAACCTCGATTTCAGAGTCATATTCAAAATAAGTTGCTACAATTGTGAAATAATGCAATAGCTAAAAATGCAAACATAGTGCGATCTTGACTACAGATGGAAATACAGGATTTCATAGCAAAATTGAACTCTTTCAGCCCCTAATAAACTAATGATAGATCATAATATTCAATATCAAACTATATCAGCTGTTTAGGTAAAGAAAAAAAGGGCCATAACACATCCAACAGATGACTGAGCTAGTGCGTTTCTCCCATCAAACTGCTTGTGATGCTGGTTTAAAGGTTTTTAATCCAGTAAATATTGGCAATACGCCTCAAGAAAAAAGTGGTATTGAAATTATGACACATCAAAAAATAGACAGTACGCCCAATCATGGAGGCAAACAAGCAAAACAGTCCACATACCCCATCAGCTTTAGGAGTTGAACTGAAGGCAGCCCATCTTGCGTCCACAGTTCTACATCTATTCCTTCAGCATGTGAAATTGTCGAGATCGTGCTGATAGTAACTTCAGAATCTGAGTGTTTTTGTATCAGATCAGCCAAGCTGCACTTGCACCTCTCAAGAGAGATATAAACAAAATCATTGTCATGGTCACATCCATACAGCCTAACAATATTAGGATCCTGGTCGGATTTAATAAGATTCTTAGTCTCTTTTATAGCTATATCATTGTGGGAACGCAGCAACCGTTTCACAGCAACTTGACGACCATCATAAGATCCCTCAAAAACAACTGTGCCATTGCTCCCTCTACCAATTTCTTTATTGGAAACATAGAGTTTACCAATCTTACGACCATCATACCCATCTGAGATATCCTTATTGCTCAAAACAGAATTTTCAATGATTGGTTTATCAGCTGACAAGATCTCATGTCCATCAACAAGGCCATCTCTCTTCCGTTGTTTTCTCCTCTTATTTGGTGTCCCATCCAACCTCCCTCTAACATCAGTTGATATCTTATCACGCGTTAGTGGTTTCATAAGCCGAATCACAAATTTCTTGCAAGACCTGCTTGCAGAGGTCAAGCTCAACAGATAACCTATAACCAGCAATAAAGGAAGTACAGGGAACAGCCATCCATAAGCGTTCATAGTGAACTTGTTGGTTGCTTTAGAACCAGCAGAGACAGATACAGTGCCATCATATGTCTGATTCTGAGTACTATCCAAGGCAACCTGGGACTTGACATCATTTTGTGGCGACTTCCTTGAGGTTCGATGCTGTTTCAGGGAATCAGAATCACCCCTGGTGGCAAACGCATCACTCAAGACAATTGCATTAGCTGAAGTTGAATCAGGCAAAGCAAGTGGCACGCCATCAGATTTAATACATGGAATATCTCCTTGCAGATAGGACGGTTGATCAAGTGTATTTGGCTGGTTACGTATATGGTAACTTGCAGTGAAAAAGGATCGTGTCCAGTTAAACAGATGCGTTCCAAGATCAGACGCACTGAGAGAATAATCAGTTCTCACAACCACTACCGTGTTATCACGGCTATCATCTGTACCAGCAGTCAACTTGGATGATGTTCCTTCAACCACTGGTCCATCCAATTCATTCAAGACTGCTGGAATGCTGTTTTTATAAACAATCTCACCACGATCAGCGTCAATCACAAAAATGGTTGAGACTTTTGATCCAATGGTAACAATAGAATCCCGAATATATGGAGTTCTCGCAACGAAATCCTCCAACTTCCAGGGTAGTGTCTACAGGAAGAAGAGGGTGAGAAATAAAAGAATATCAGTTATCAGAAAGATTTTGAAAAAAAACAATCATGCTAGAGATAAACATACCACACTGGACCCGTTATTCAATTCCACTAGTTCATTGCCATTGCTGCCCACAGGAAGTATGAGATAACTCATAGCAGGGTCACCGGTAGTAACAGCCTCTGAAGGAGGCGGTCCTGTGCAGATCTCCCACAGAGGAGAGTTTGATACCCGGTCCACAAGTTGAATTGTGCCGTTGTTGTTAATTCGGATCTCGGAGCTGCGCATGAATACACTGAAAGTGATTAGAAATTCAATCAATTAGACCTAAAAATGATGCCGCCTTTGATCCCCGCGGCCCGAAGGAATGTACCTAGACTTATCCTCAATAAATAGAATCTACCAGGATTTATCCAGATAAGCATTTACGTAACCCTCAGTGAGACAAGAGCTATCAGTCACAAGCAGAAATCACAAGTAACCCTACTCAGCAAGCATATCCTCCTGCCGGGCACAGTTGCAGCACGAAACAAAAAAAGCCCTATAAAGTTTGTACTTTTTGATGAATAAACCAAGAAGGGACAGCAGATCTCATGCTATTAGCTCGTGCCTAAGCCATTTCGTTGCAAACCCAGAAGGAAAGAACTGTACCAAGCAGGCACAGACGCCGACGCCACCAAGAAAGGAAACAAGAAACAGGAACGGACGACAAGATAGAGAGAAAGCTTACCGGGGCAGGGCACCCGAGTCAGCGCTCACCGCGCTCGACTGCTCCGAGCGCCGGTGCCGCGGCAGCACCAGGAAATCCCCGGGCTTTTTCTTGGGTTGCGATACATCCTCCCCCGGAGCTGCTGCTCCCGGGAGCGCGAGGCGAGGCGTTGGCGGAGGGAGAGGGAGGAGCGGGGGGTCTCCGCCGCCGTCGAAGCCGACCCCCCGGAACGCCAGCCCAGAGAGGAGGACAAGTGGAAGGAGGATCCGGCGGAACGACCTTGCCATCACCGGCGGCGGCGGCGAGCTGGCATGCTAGGATTTGAGTGCTCCTACGGGATTCTGGCGCGCGGTGATGGGGTTCGGATCTGGCAACCGGCGGAGGTTGCTTCGCGAGGAAGAGGGGAGGAGGCTTCTCGAAGCTGTTTCTTGTTTGCCTGATGAGAGTCAAAACGGAAGAAGATGGGGAGGAAGGGGAAGCAGCGGCGGTGGCGGGCGGCCGGGCGGGGCACCGGACCGATTTGCTGCGGGCGCCCGGTGCGTGGAGCACGTGGGCGATGGGTACATCTTTTAACTGTTTTATTTTTCATAATTGTAAATTCTACCTCATAAGCTAATTTTGCTCTGATATTCTATCCATAAACTAGTTTGTTGGAAACACCCACCGTCCATAACTTTTAAGCTAAGGGTACGTTTGTTTACTAGCAGATTATATAATCTGTATTATATTTTTATAAATTATATAATCTAAATTATAATCTAGATTATAATTTAAATTATAAGTTTTTTGAAAGTTGTCTTAGTATTGGAACTTTTATATTAAATAAGTTAAAATAAATTTCTCTTATCTGAATCATTGAATTATATAATTTAAAGTGTTAGATTATATAAGCTGAGAAATAAGCAGTTTGTTTGTTAACTTTCTAAATTATAATCTATAAATTATATTATCTAGTGGATTATAATCTAAAACAAACAGGGCCTAAATCTCTCCCCCTCCCCACTCACCTCCACATGACACTAATCCTTTTTTCTAATAATTTATTAAACTTTTATATATTCTTGGGATAATTCAAAATATTTATTTTAGTTTTATGGAACAATTGAAAAGTATCTGGAATATGTTGAATTGTCCTATGAAAATTTAAAATATATGTTTTTGAAAATTTTTAAATTGAATTTTAAATTTTTTGAGTTGTATCATGCAAATAAGATGTTCTTACTAGATTTAAAATCTAAGATATATTTGAATTGTCCCATGAAAATATAAATCTAATAAATTATTAGAAAAAAGAAGGATTAGTGCCATGTGGAGGTGAGCGGGGAGGGGGGATTTATTTAGCTTAAACTTTGTGCGTGAGTGCATGTTTGCAACAAACTAGCTTATAGGAAGAATATTAAACCAAAGGTAGCTTATGGGATGGAAATTACAATTAAGCCTTATTTTTTTATGAGGAGGTAAATCTTTTATTGCGGTTCTAGCAATTAGACAATCTGAAATGATTATATCTTTTTTAATATTATTTTTTAAGACAATAAATTCAATTTGATAAAAATCAATTAAGTTGGTGTTGTCTAACTACAACAATTTAATCTCTACTCCTATAATGTACCAACTCTGTCGTTTTTAACCCACTCATGAAAAGAATTGCACCACCCTAATAATATCCTCACAATTACGATTATAATATTACTTTAACTCAAATCAACGACTCACGTGTGTTCCCTCTATTAACAAAGTTACATTTACTCAAATCTAATGGTTGCTTTTTTTCATTACACAATTTTGTAAACCCTCTACACCACGTATTCATGCGATAATATTGAGTCAATCGTCAATCCATTGCAACGATGTTTGGAGTGGATGTGGAGTTCTTGCTACACAAGCTTCTTGTTGTTGTTGGTAGATCGTCTCAATACTAGAAATCTGTTGCGTCGAAGGACTATGACCTTGGACTTGTATAACTGTTCTCTGTGTCAGACGTTCTGCAGTGTCCATTCAACACCCAGTGTTGGTCCTCCTTAGGTATTAATTGGCTGGATCGCTCACCTGATAATATGCTGATTGAAGGGAGGTGTGCGTATAATTCAATCATTTTCAGAGAGGTCCTAATTCTTGGACGTTGGTCGATCTTGTGTCAGCGTAATGCACTAATATTTGAAGATGAGCACGCTTCAGTTGGTACGTGGCGTGGTGGATCAAAAAGAGAACTACAACTGACTTCTTTTAGAGCCAAACTTTCAATCAAACCTCTGTTAGATACGTTAATATGTACTCCCTCCGTCTCCTTTTCACATGCGCACAAGCTCCATACACAAAGACCAAGGAAGCAGCGTTGCATCCGTTAACACCGTAATGATTAATACTAATTCTGTCGTGCTATTAACTGCATGCCGCTTCACATCCTGCGCCACGGCCACCAGCCTACCGGACATCTCCTGCATGAGCGGCATGCGCCAGCTTGCATGCGCGCAGGCTGCATGCATATATGCATTTTCCTTCCAAAACAGCCATTACTTTACTACTCCCAAAGAGACGGAACGTCATGCAGTTAATTGCACAAGGCGCGCAACAACCTAAGGCGCATGTCAATTGTGCACTTTTCAATTTTCCTTGCACGCATGTGAATGGGAGACAGAGGGAGTAATTTAGTTTAAGAAATTTTGTAGGGTCTCTCTTTCGGTCTATGACCGTATGCATGTACATAAACTTTTTACTTTATATATATAAAGGAAAAATAGGTAGAAGACTCTCCTGCAAAAAAAAGAAAAAGAAAGAAAAGAAAAGCAAAAGCCAAAACAAATAAACCTTAATCCGAGAGACAAGGGTACTCAATAAAGGGAAAAGAGTAGTGAGTGCCCACCATTGTGGAAGTTCACCACTTTCTTTGGTTTAGAATTTCTTTTTGAGCAATCATGGTAATTAATTTCTAGGTCTGGCTAATACAGACACCTTAATAGTGTGCCTTTTACAACTAGCTAAGGCTGGAGACTTAGTTATTCCTATAGATAAGCTTTGTATCAATCATCTCTAATTCTTAGGTGGTGGTTGCTGCTTCAAGTACTACATTTAAAGAATCTACACATTTTCGTTCGATTAAGATTGTACTACATATATCTCCGATCTACTAAAGGTTTAGATCGTATAATTCAGATATAAAATTCAATCCTTTGTCAACTTTTGGGCCGCCAACATTGGTTTATTGGGCCGCCAACATAGGTTGGGCCTCTCACGGCCCGGCTCTGTTATCGGCCAATCCCGGAACAGCCCCTCCTCCCTTCTCTCGCGGAGAGCCACGGCAAGTCCATCGGCGAGCCGCCGTCGCCGTTGCCTTCCCCTTCCTCTATCATCCGTGAAAGTCAAATAGCCGCCGCCGTTGCCTCCCCTTCCCCTGTCATCCGTGAAAGTCAAATAGCCGCCGCCGTTGCCGCCATGATGAACCACGTCAGATCCTCTCTCCTCCCCAAACCCGGACCGCATAATCTCGCGGTGGCTCCGCAGCAGCTGGCAGCCGCCGCGTCGTTCCACTCCACACCCGTCCTGCAGCGGAAGCGCAAGGCCCAATGGCACCATGTAACGCCCCTACCCTTACTATCGATCAATTCATCCGTCTCTCCGCTGGATTGTTAGTAGCCGCTCGCTTCATTCCATTAGGAAAGGTGGCTTCTTTTGTACTATAATCTGATCATAGGCTTTTTAGCTGATATTGAATTTGTTTGCTGAAATGCCTGCACGGGGGCTGGTGTGCTGCTCATGTGATTGACAAATTCTGCTCAGGGAAAGAATCGAAATGGCGCTCTATCTTGATCTATTGAATCAAAGGCACATATGAAAACCTCGTTGCTAGATGGCAGTAGTTGGATTTGGTGTCTGTATATATGCAGTTCAGACTGGGGCAGGGCAATAAATCTGAATGTTGAGGGCATTCTTGCTTGATCTTTGATTTTGCAAACAGGTCGCCTGGTTGTGTTCTCATACTTTTTGAGGGATTGATCATTTTGTTCTTGATAAAATGCTCCGTGAGAAACTTGTGGGTCAAATTGTATTGGATTTGTGGTAGTTGTGGTGAAACTGCTTGTACGTTTAAAGATTAGTGTTTAGCTTTTAAGCTTGTGAAGCTTTGGTTCTAGTTTATCTATATTCAGCCTGCTTCTTATGTTTTCTGTAGTTTGTCATCTTTTTTATCTTTACACTTCTGCTAACTAGTGCTCTGGAAATATGTCGCTTTTCTCATTGCAAACTATTTGAATAGAGAAATATACCAACATAGTTTACCTTTTTCTTTGGTCAGAGATTCAACTATTATGCAAAACGTAGGAGGAATAGAGAAACTGAAAGGTCAATGCTACGGAATATGTCAGAGTATGCGGAGTATCTCTTCCAGGTCAGAGGAATCAAATGGTTTATATTCTTGTGGTATTTCACTTTTGATTCAGAGATTAATTTATGTGAAGTTGTTGAGTCATCCATGGGCCGCATGTATGAGCGAAGGAGACAGCAGCAGCAACCGACATCAGAACAGAAAAGTGGCTAAGTTTGAGCCTCCACAATTTAGAGATTTATAATCAGCGAGAGATTAGTTGCATTTGTTGATTGTTGCTTTGTTACCAGAATGAGCTAGTCCTAGCTTGAAACCATCAAAGAATGAATTGATCTCCCTTCATCCCTTGGGTTGTGTCAGTTTTTGTCACTGTGGCTGAGAACATGTCTTGGTAAGAACAGCCCACTTCCTTTCCCATTTGCTATCGTCTCCACTCTAATTCCCAGTCTCGTCTACTGCACCATTGTCCTCTGCACACTCCCACTTTCCACAACTCGTCAGAGGTTTTTCTGAACTTGTTATTATTACTTTATTAGAACTAGTTCAACACATTACTTAATATTTTCTATCACACTCCTTTCAATTATGCATCTGACCTTAGAACTGAAATTAGAGCAAAAACTGACACTAGAAAAATGGGGTTTGGAATCCCTAAGCCCTAAACGTTCAGATCCACTATATAGCGCAACAACTGAAAATTTAAAAACTTCCAACTGCCAAAACCATTCTATGGTTATGGGATTCCAAAGTTGCAACAAACTAAGGATGTTTGCCTAGCTACTACTGATGGACAGACTAAACACAAGAAATCTTCTCGAGGAAAAACTTCGAACTTGAGAATGACACTACAGCTGTGTACTAGGTTCGCAAAACAGAAAAGGAACGACCTTCCAACGTTTCTTCATGGGTCCCTTTAGTAGTCAAAGCACCATCTTGGTTCTTGGAATCGACTAGGACTACTCTCTTGACTTCTCATCAAGGATGATTGATAACCAGGCAAAAAAGGTAACATCCCACACCAGTTCCTCATTGAAATCTTCATTCTTGGAGCATGGGAAATATGGAAGCAGGGAAATAATCTCACTTTCCAAAGAGAAGCTCTATCCTTCCAAAACTGGCTGGTAGTGTTAATACAAGAAGCTAGTCTTCAACCCTCAAGACTGCATAGAGAGAGAGAAAAAAAGATAGCTTCCTGAGTTTAATTAACCTCTACAGATAGTTTGTTTTCTTCCTTTAGGCTCCAAAGCCCTGAGGTGAGACTGGCTAGAAGGTCCCCACCTGGATGTACAGCTTAGTTGTGTCCTTTTTTCGTATCTTTTTATATGTAGATAAATAAATAAAACAGCAGGGTTTCCGTTGCTGTATTTAATTTCAAAAAAAAAACTGAAAATTAACTCCTATAATGCTTGTAGAAATCCCATGAAGAAGACATGAGAACTGATTCGGTAGGTTTCACATATTGGACTTCATTCATACATGGAATGTAGAGCTCAACAATTATGATGAAGGAAAGCTCCTTGATTTCTTCTTTGAAATTAAAATGAAATAAAAAAGTAGTAAATTTTGCTCCCTTTTTTGCTTTCTGTTTTGTTTCTGTTCAGTGATTTACATTTTTATTCTCCCTACAATGTTGTTGCAACTTTCAGTTATGATCTCTCATGAATGTTAACTATGCAGATATAGAATATTCTGGTCAATTTATACTTTGTATTGATATTGGTGTTCAGAGTTGGCGTGAGGAAGATGAAAAGGCTGATGCATCTTCCAGGCCTTCATGGTTTAGGGGACACCGTTGGGTTAGGAATTCGAATAATAACGGTTTCCAACCACATGATTTTTATTATGGAAACTTCAGAAGCAAAGGTACAATAGTTTCTCGTTTTTCTATAACACAAACATGTTTTGGATTATTCTTTTATATGCTTAATAGTTTTGAAGTTACAACTTCTTGAGCTGTCCTCTCATGTCTGATAGTTTTGGTTGCAAGGAATATAAACCGTTCACAAATACGCATGGCAAATTATTTAGTGAATATTTCAAAGTTCTGGATCCAGTCAATGCTTTAAAATAGCCAACATAATTTTATCTGCTTAACCCTTCTGCTTAATTGGCCACAGGGGGAATTGAGTTTTGTACGAGTGATGAGGATGAACCAGAGACTACATTTCGTAATGCTTTTCGGCACCAGCACACATACTATTGGTCCTTTTCCTCTGATGATTTCCAGTGGAGGAACTCCAGACGTGCTCGTTCAGAAAACTCCAGAAGTTGGAGTGATGATAGTGACGATGAAGACAAAGTATCCACGCCATCAGAGTTATCTTTGGCAAGGCAGGCTCTTGGATTGAGCACATCTGGTTCACTAAAACTTGAAGATGTTAAAAACGCGTAAGATCTTTCTGCTTTCCCCTGGCTTTGAATCATCACCCTTTTGGATAGAGCTTGGATTGTACCATGATAATATATCTGTTACATTTTTGAACTGTTCCAGTGTCTAATTTATTTTTCTTTTTATACATATGCACTAGTTACCGAGCATGTGCACTTAGATGGCATCCAGATCGCCACAATGGGTCATCTAAGGTAATTATTTTTTGTTACATCAAAGTTTTTTTTTTCCTCTGGTTGCAATATCATTTGTAGTATTTGTCTTTTCTATAAGTATTCTCCTGGTATTAACTTTAATGCGCTTGATTACCCCCAAAAAAAACTTTTAATGGGCTTGATTGCTCCATATACTTAACATGCTGTCACTACATTAGATCAATAAGGATTGTCCAGCAGCTCTCACAGGTTCCTTGGTTTGTGTGCTAGACCATGTTTCATGTTGTCACTACATTCGATCTATGAGTAAAACATTTTTCAGTAGAGATGTGATATGAAATTCTGGTTCAAAATGAATGCACTGCAATAACCTGGAAAAGGTTATACACAGTACAGTATTTCCTAGTTTAGTGCTTAGAAATTTTGCCGCCTGCAAATATTTTACTGTTGTTTTCCATGTAGCTAGTAACGTATGGGTTTTCTACAATGGACAGGCTACAGCAGAGGAAAAATTCAAGCATTGCAGTGCAGCGTACAAGACCTTGTGTGATAGTTTAGATACTGCATAAATTCTTTTGGATAAAGATTGCAGCTGCATTCTAAAGAAGTGCCATGTGTTTATGGTAGCTCCTCCCCCGTCCAAGAGTTAATTTGCTATGGACTCTTGGAGTAATCGAAGATGAAATGTTGCAAATATTGTACCACCAATAGATTGCAATCCTTTTTTTCTCGTCACAAGTCATGTTGTAATTTTAGATATAGGAGACGCTATTTATATCGGTCACTCTTGGCTAATCTAGTAGGCTGGATGTTCTCGGGGTTCGCAACTGATGCAATGTCAGAGTTGCTTTAGTTTTCTGAAATTGATATCTAAAGGTATAATTTCTGAAACAATGATAGAATGAAAAGTTCGTTGGGTCCGTCACTCATACTCTAAGCGGCCCCTGTCTACTCTACAACATGTTTTTAGGCGTTGGTGATGTTATTAACCGGTGGTCGCGATGAAGGATCACATGCTCCTATAAAAATAATTCGCTAAATTTGTTCTTTCATAATGTCTTGATTTTTTTAAATATTTTTGATTCAACATTCTTAATAAATGTCAATGTAGTGCTTCAAAATTATTGAATTATTTCTAAAAATGTTGAATGTAATAATTTAAAATATTTATTTGCACAAGCACTAATAAAATAGTAAAAAAATAAAAGTTGGTACTAACATTTCGTGACTGTCTGTAAGACATTAAAAAAAATAAATTTATCTGAGAGACACTCAAGCTTCATAACATTTGTCTAGGGAACACTACATATAATAAAATACAATACTATTTTTTGCTATGAAATAACCATTTTGTCCTTTGATCTTATTTGGTATAATTGCTTCTCATATCTTTATTAGGTACAATCTAGGAAAAAAATTTCATTTTCACTAATAATAAAAAGTTGTATATTCAACCCGAGGTATCTACTATGATCTCGGTGGTACTCTCTCCATCTTAAAAAATCTGTCATCTTAAGTTTTTTTTAAAAATACTGACACTCTCATTCTCACTTGTTAATGCATCTTTTGACATTTCAAATACATCTCTATTTCTGTCAATTTGTTTTTATTACCATATTTACTAAGTCCTTTTAAAAGAGTAAAGTGCATCGCAGCTCCCTAAACTATTCGTCATATGTCATCTAAATCCATAAACTCTCAAGCTGACTATCTGAGTCTTTAAACTATTTTGCTATGTCAAGTGAAGTCCAAATCTATTTTTACTATATTAAGTTAGGTCCATTTTTTTTTTGAAAAATCATATGAGAAAAAAAAAGCTCAAGAGCCTCTGACCGGGTGGTTAGAGCGCTTAAGTGACACTTCTTAGGTCCTAGGTTCGATCCTTCATGACATGAATTTCTAATTGAGGTTGAAAAAATTTGCACGTAATTGGCCCTGTTTGGCACAGCTTTTTTTTGTAGAGATTTTTTTAGAAGCCTGATTTTTGTAGAAGCAGCTATAAAAAAAATTGGCACTGAAAAAAAGCTGAGTGTTTGACAACCTGATTAATTTGGTATAGATTCTCAGTAATGAGTGCAAAATATCTGATATGCCCCTGAAACCAGTTATACCTTATTTGAATGTAAAAAAACGTAGATATTAATATTTGTTTAGTTTGGCAAGTTGTATGGTAATAATTACTATTATTAGATTTTTAGTTAATTAAAACAAATGCGCATCCAAAAGAATACTATATTTCCATCGTCTAGAAGAAATATGTATTTTCATCATCCAATACAATACTACACTTTCATCACTCAAAATAATACTACATTTCCATCATCGGAACGAATGAGCATTTACGCAAACAAAGCTGTTGCAATACAATCACGAAATTCACCCATATTAAAATCATCATGAGCAATGCTTGTGTCGTTGTTAGAGCCTTGAGTGTGATCCTCATTCTCATAGTTATCGAAGTCGTCATCACCTAAAGCACTGTCTCGAATGTAATTATGAAGAGCCATGCAAGCAACTATAATTTTTACTTGCGTTTCTATTGAAAAGCTTGACATGTTTAACAATATACGCCATTTCATCTTTAAAACTCCAAAGCAACGCTCAATAACATTTCTAAGAGATGAATGTGCATGGTTGAACACCTCCCTCAATCCCACTGCATGACCATGTTGAAATTCAGATATATGGTATCGTTGACCCTTGTATGGTGCTAGAAACCCCTCTCTATTAGGATATCTGAAATTAACAAGATAGTACTTTCCTGGGGGAGGGTGTGGAAAATCATCTTTGTAGGTTAGCAAAGTATCATTTAATATCCGAGTGTCATGCACCGACCCAGGCCAACAAGTCACAACAAATATGAACCGCATATCAAAGTCACAAACTACCATTATATTTTGGGAAGCATACCCATGTCGCCGAAGGTATTTGGGTTGTTCACTTAATGGGACAGTCACGGGTATGTGTGATCCATCAATTGCACCTATGCAATCCTTAAAATGAGGCCAAAACCTCTCCTCTTGAAGCTTAGGATGCACTGTTGTGAATTATAGATCTTTTGGTTTGATGATAGTAGCAGCTAGTTTGGTAACACAATCTAAAATCTCATGAAACTTCCTACTAACAGTTTTTGTGGAATGGGAAAATATATTCTTGACTGTTCGGTTAGATTGAGTGTCACATCCCAAAAAGTTCAACCTTTTGTCCTTGTGATAATGAGCTCACTGATTCAATCCTTTGTGTTCGACCATTTCCTGTTTTGAATTTGGGTCAGGGTTTCGAAGTTTCGTCGTTTTCGCAAAACCCTAATCGACTTTCAAGAAGCCTTTTGTTTTCTTAATAAAACTACCCCAATGTTTTTGCATAACAATTAACTATACATTAAAATAGAATTTTGGAGATTTTATGAAAATTTGTGGTAAAGGTTTAGACCCTTTTAAAATTCCAAAAAAATCTGAACTAAGTTGAAATTTCACAGACCTTTAGAAGTTGAATCAGTGCATCTTCCTATAAGCAAAGTTGTTCCAAATAATTCTTTTAGCTCACACAAAAAGTTTCGAAAATTCTTGAGCCCGGGAACTAGGGTTTTCCATTATCTCAAGAGGGAGGGTAATTGAATTAATTGAAAAATCCAAATTTGAAAACAGGGTGACGGGCTACAGTACGCACCGCCACCCACAGCCAACCGCCGCCGAGCCATGCGCCGGCCGGCCAGTGCCTTGCGCGCCTTTACTCCTCGGAGCGGATCGGGGCAAAGGATTTCCTCCCTCACTGCTCCACTTCCCCTCCCCCTTCCTCTCTCCTCTCTCTCTCTCCAGTGGCGCTGTCCTTTCCCCGCTCAGGCACGGCATTGTCGCTGCCAAAGCCACCGCCCCTAGCGCCAATCGCCGGCCACCGCTCCCCTCACCAGTCAACGGTGCGCCACTGCTCTCTCCCTCCCTTGGCTCAGTTTCCCCTCGAGAACAAAGCCGAAGCACCAGCTCCCCCTCCTTTCCCTTCTTCCTTCTCTGTTCTGCCGCGCGCCACAGAACACCACCGCCATTGCCGCCCCACCGACGCCAGCTCACTCCGGCCACTCCCAAGCCTTGCCACCGTGCCAAGCAAGCTCCCCTCGGCCCACTGAAGCTCTCCAACCACTAGCCCCCACCGGTTGTGCCTTAATTTCTCAGGAACACCGCCGCCGTGTACTCGGCCGACAACCACGCCGGCGGCCACCTCTGTCCAAAATTCGTCACCACGGTAGCTCAATCCTTCAATTCCTTTCACCGGCTTGTCCCTCTCACCTTGGTACACCAATTTGATAAGCTATCGGCCGCAGATCATCGCCGGTGAGGAAGGAACACCTCGCGCCATCGTCGGCCGCCATTGAAGCCGCCTCGGAGCTTCACGTTGCCAACCCCTTTCCCCTCTCTCCCGTGGGCGTAATCCTCTTCAAACCCGTGCTTTGAATCAAGGTGAAGCTCCACGACCGCTCCATCCCCCTCCTAGCCCCTCCTCCGGCGAGGATCCCACCGGAGCAACCGCCACTGCCTATTCCCCTATTTTTGTTACTGTTCCATTCATTTTCTATTTTCCTTTTATTTAGCTAGAAGTTGCATAGTGTGTAGAAAATCATGGAAAAGTCTAAAAATGCCAAACCTAATTTTATTTGAATCCTTGAATAATGAACTAATTTTCTGTTAAAGCACTTTTTCAAAAATTGTGGTGGACCGCCCCTGAAACAGGGGAGATCCCCCTCCCGGGATCCATTCTGGACGACGTTCGTCGAAGCGAACGTTCACAGAGTACAACGCAGGCAGTAAAAAGCACGAATTTAAGACAGGAATAAAAGTTACATGAGTGGATTACAGAGTGTGAGTCCAGAACTGGTTTTCATAATACAGCGGAAACGAACGTTAGAGGTACAGACTCCGACTCTGACTCTAAGCAAAAGCAAGGGCCTTGCCCAACGGCGCCTTGCTACTAGCCACACACACAAAGCGGCAACTAATCGAGCGGCTCCCACTGAAAACTACCCCAACCCGGAGACGACTCCTCCCACTGCTGGCCACCAAAACCACCGGTCGCATCGAAACCTCCTGAAAACCACAAGTCGCAAAGCGTGAGCTTCTAAGAAGCTCAGCAAGACTAACCCGTCAACAGGCTGACTACAGCCGACACCTAGACATGCTCGGCTGACACAGGGTAGGGTTAATTGCGAAAGACACGCTTAACTAATTTAATTCCTACTTTCCAGTTTTAGCTCAAATTAAGTTTGAGAAAAATAAACTTTAGTAGGCACTGTAGCTAATCAACCATGTTGACAAGCAATGATTAGTATAAGCATCACAACCAAAATCATCATTTTCATCTGTTCACTTCTTAACGTATGCGACAGAGAGATTGAGTAGACTCTAGACTGAGAGTGTCAGCGGTTCGAAACGATTTACACCTGCAGGGTTAACCTGGTCACACGACACGTGCGCGTCCCGGACCGCACGTGGCAACCGTTCGCTCCAGATCTGGCAAAGCTAATTCCCTCTTACGCTACCTTAAAAGTGCCGCGTCCCACCAGTTCACCGTCCCGGACGGTGCCTGTGGAGTTCACACACTGTCCACCCCAGACCGCCGTCAATCAGACACCGTAAGGTAGGTTCAGCTTTGCCTTCTCTAGGCTACCTAGGTTTACTGGTTCCCATAGTTCCAGCATGTGAACAGTACGTTCAATACTCAATCAACTGTGCCCCACGGATCAGACAGAGCTACAGCACACAGAACCCCGGTCTGTTGCTTTCCTAACCTTCTCTGCCTGACCCCGATTTCTTCCCATTGAACCTGGACTAATGACACAAATCTGCAGTAAGGTGGGGCTTCAACCAATTCCTATCATATCGCGAGCAGGGTCCAATCTGCTCGACTTCTACCGAAGAGTAATCCTAAGCATAGCGGCTACATCGAGCTACCTGTACCAATATCCAGACTGGGTACTACTGGAAACATATGCATCTAGGGTTGCATTCAACTCCTATTGACCTAAATGCACATCACATGATCCACAATACTGTTATAAAGGGGAAAATTTGAAAACAGTAGTGCACCGGAGCTTGCCTTGTGGGTAGTCTTCTGGGTCGGCGACGGTGGTGTCTTCAGAGAAGGCGGGGTCCGCCTCGACAGCTACTTCGTTCACGTCGGCGTCTACATGATGCAATTGCAAAGGTGTCAATAACAGTTAACCACTTCCTGCTGATCGAGCAAGTCGCTAAGAAGGTAGAGCAATAGTAATTAGGGTTTTGTCGAGTCGCTTTGATTTTTACCTAACCAAGTGTTGACCTAAAGGGTACCCAAAATCGACTCTAACCTATGTTATCGCAATACAAATGAGTGGCCAGGGTTGAGCTAGGGTATACAAAATTTTTCCAAATTTTTAATAGTTGCAAATGATTAATTAGGGTTTTGGACCTTTTATGGTTAATTAAATAATTCCCCAAAATTAATAATTTTATGTAATGAAGTTTTATATTTTTATTAAAAACTACAATTTTCCCTGGTCCCAAAACATTTGGATTGGAAATTTTTTGAGCTAGGTATAATTTTCTATGCTTTATTGAAGTTTCCAGCCGAATTAATGGAATTTTTGTACAATAGTAAAAGAACAAGGGCCGAAACCCTAGCCAGGGCTCTGCCCTAGCCCGACCGGCGGCGTGCGCCGGAGCTACCGGCGACGGCGGTCGGCGGCGAGCACACCGGCGGCAAGAGCTCGACGCGGGGAACTCCTTTCACTGGCTCACGGCTACCGGCGGTCACGGCATTGCGGCGGCGACGGGAGGCGGTGCTCGGCCAGGTCCGACAATGGCGCGGCGGCGCTCCGATGAGAGTCCGGCGGCGACACCATGCCTGAGAGACTCGCCACGGCACGGTGAAGCTAGGACTAGAAGGAATCGGGTTGATTCTCACCGGAACTAGGAGTTCACCGGACGACCACCTTCGGCCGAGGAGGAATGGCGGCGGCGGCGATCAATCCGGCGGTGGAAGCCTTGTCCTGGAAAACGGATGACGGTGAGAGCTCCACCATGCTCCGGGGACCTTATTTGGCAAGAAAGTTGGCTCAATTGTGGGGCGCTAGATGGTTCTCACCGGAGCGGGTTCCCTGGCGGCGAGTTCCGACGGCGGCGCTTCACGATTCCGATGACAGAAGCTCTTCCTTGGAGAAAGGGCGGTTGAGTGAGCTTCTCTGAGCGATGAGAATCACGAATGGCAAAGAAAACTTGATCGAAATTGGGCGCTAGGGGGTTCTCACCGGTGGCGGCTCTTCGGTGGCGATTACCGGCGGCAGCGCTTCTCAAAATCCGACGAGTATCGGTGGAATTGGGGAGCGACCGTGTTCGGTAGTGTGGAGTGGAGTCGGGCGCGTTGATTTGTAGAAGGAAACGAGGAATGGCTGGCTGTGCACGGTGAACGGCGGCAGAGCGCAGCGACGGCGGTGCTTCGGATATGGCGGAGAAACAGAGAGGCCGAGAGAGAGACGGGGTCGGGGAAAAAGAACGGAGCGGCCGAGGGAGAGTTGCTTGTGCGCGTCGGAGGCTGGCTCGCGCGATCGCCACGCATGCGCGCTGCGCAGCTCGCGCGCGGCAGGTGGCGCAAAAGCTCTGCCGCGGTCGGGCGTGGGAGGGAGCGCGCGCGCGGGAAGGAAGGGAAACAGAGAGAGAGAGAGAGACGGGGGAGGCTGGGCTGGGCCGCTGGCCAGTGGGCCGGGGTGGCCAGGAAACTTGCAGACTAGCCCCCCAACTTTCAAATGAATTCAGTACAAGTCCGAAACACTAGATTCTAATAGATTTTGAGTAAAGTTTGAATAGAAAGTTTAAAGTTTTAAACTAATAGACTTCATTTTTGACTAGCTTTTTATTTGAGAGGATTTCCTAGCAAGCATTTAAAGGGTTTCTTGGACTTAACGAGATAATTCAAATTCCTTTTAGCAATTTACCCAAATCTTTTGTTTGCTATATATTATTTAATCTTTACATTTTCTTTTGCTATTTTGCTTAACTTGATTTAATTTCCCTCTTTTTACCCGATGACGGAACGGAGTGCTACAACCCTCCCCCCTAAAAGAAATCTCGTCCCGAGATTTAGAAACAGGGTGGGATAAATTAGTGGTACCTCGGGATTGTGAAAGGACGTCGGGGTAATGGGCGCGGAGGAATTCCTCGGATTCCCACGTGGCTTCTTCCTCCGTGTGATTGCTCCACTGCACCTTATAAAATTTGATGGTCCGGGTTCTGGTAACTCGTTCCTTTTCGTCGAGTACCTTGATAGGCTTCTCGGAGCAAGCTAGATCCGGTTGTAACCCTTTCACTTCTGGTGTAGTTTTGTCTGATGGGGCTTTTAATCATTTCTTCAGTTGCGACACGTGAAAAATATTGTGCAGTCCTGACAAGTGAGCTGGCAAGTCTAGCTTGTACCCTACCGGCCCACATTTTTCAAGGATGGAAAACGGACTGATGTACCTTGGAGCCAGTTTGCCTTTTACCCCAAATTGTTGTACTCCCTTGGTAGGCGAGACCCGTAGAGACTCCAAATCACCTACCTCAAAGCTCAAGGGTCATCGTCTTTTATCTGCATAACTTTTCTGTCGGGGTTGGGCGGCCTTCAAGTTAGATCGGATGGACCTTACTTTCTCTTCTGCTTGTTGAACTAGGTCTAGTTCTAGTATTACCCTCTTACTCGACCGTTTGACAGATTTGTGCGGACGTGGGTCTGGGTTGATCTAACTGTAAGGATACAGACCCGTTAAGTGGTGAGGCTAGGCGGATTGCACAATTAGCTATATCGAGGAGGGTTTTGTGGTGATAACGATATTGATTACCCTACCGCCAAGGATTTAAAGAAGTAGAATAGGTACACCCGCCTAAATTTAGTGGTGTTTCCCTAAACCCATACCGTGACAAGATAATCTAGGAGAATGGTATTGAAGCATTCACTCTCAAAAAAACTCCTACTGATGAATTTGCGAGAGACACTAGAATCAAACAAAATGAAAGTGGAGTGACCAGAGAGTGAAAACATACCCGCCAGTAGTTCACCCTCGGTAATGTCTCCGGTCGTGGTATAGTTTACCCGACCCGATCTGGTGGCCCTCTGAGCCCTAGACTGGTCCTGTCCCGAGCCCTGCTGGCGACCCGGGTTACCCTGCCTGCGGGTAGGACATTCGTGAGCGAAATGCCCCGGAAGTCCGCAAGTGAAACATGGAGCTCCCGGTCCCGGTCGGTTGCCCTGTTGAGGTGGACGGGCATCCCGATTCTGCTGCGGTGGGGGTGGCGGTGCGCGGTTTTCGCCCTGCTGCTGGTGACGCGGAGGCCGGTACTGTTGCTGCGGTGGACGGAAAGATGACCCCGATGGAGGAACCGACCCAAATCTCCTCCCGTCCGGCGCAGTGTAGACCAAGCGATATTTCGGGGGTGGCGCGTTGGAGGATCCACCACCGCTTCGCTTCTTCTCGCGTTGCTCCTTCTCGAGGTACTCTTCCGCGATAAGGGTGCTGCTCACGAACTCATTAAAGGTACCGCCTTGATTCAGAGCCATGCGGGACTGAAGTGTGACGTCCAGCCCTCCCATGAATCAGCTCTTACGCTTCGCGTCCGTGTCGACCTGCTCTGGAGTATAAAGTGATAGTTGATTAAATGCTCGAGAGTACTCGTGGACGGAGCGGTTTCCCTGAGTCAAGGCCAGGAACTCCTTGGCTTTTCGCTGCATCAACCCGGTGGGAATATGATGGGCGCGGAAAGCTTCCTTGAACTGCTCCCACGGCACTTCGGTACCTGGTGGAAAAGTGGCTAGATAATTGGCCCACCATGCGCCGGCATGCCCACACAGCATCTGGGCTGCGAATAATGTCTTCTGGTGTTCCGTGCACCGAATAAGCCCAAATTTTGCTTCGATGGTACGGAGCCAATTATTTGCGTCCAGCGGTTCTCTAGCATCCCTGAACTCGGGAGGGTGTGTCGCCATAAAGTCCGAAAATGTGCTGTTCTCTCGCGGACCACGGCGTTCCCGGTTCTGGTTGTGGTCTTCCAGAAGGGCCCTCAGCATTTCTCCTTGCTGTATGGAGTTCTGCATCATGGCTGCCATCGCTTCTGCGAGAGTGGGTGCACCTGGTGGGGGCGGTGGGTTTTGCTCCTCTCCACCATGTGAACTTCCTGCCTCGCTTCGCACCATGCTGCAATTCACAGATTGATGGTTCCGTTAGTGTGGTCGTCCAACAGACACTTACCATGGTATAGAAAAGAAGATACGTATGTCACATACATAGTATGCACATAGAAAACAATCTACATTCCTTCCCAAAATCATGACAATACATCGGTACCAGCATTACAACCCGCATTGTCATGCACTTCAGACTTACATCAGACTACAACATAGTGCTACCATGGTAAACCACTCCTAAGGGATACAATCGAAACATACTACTACTAGCCAAACATCATTCAGTTATGCAGTTACTACCCGTTGCCAACCAGCGAACCGACAGAGTCACTATCCTAGGGGGTGGCGTCACCTCCACCGCCCTGCTCCTAATCGGACTCGTGGCCCGACGCATCCGGATCAGACACCTCTGACTCGGGTGCATCCTCTTCGGCTGGTGGCGGAAACGGTTGTTGCTGTGCCTCTAGGAGTCCAGCAATATGGTGCTGCATATGGTGATTCTCATGAACAAGGTTCTCAACTGCCTGCAGAGCCTCATCTCGTGTAATCTCCAGCTGGTGGATCTGCTCCAACATGGCGTTGCAATCGGCATTCCTGGCATGTACCAGAGCAAGCCTAGCTGTTGCAAGATGTTCTAGCTCGGTAATGCGTTGCGCCCTGGCATTACAACGAGCACGTAGCCCATTGTTCCTGCTCTCCAAGGCTCGGATCTTTTCCTGAGCAAAGGCTAGCTTCTTATGTGTACGCCCCAGGGCTTGACGATCAAAGATGGCCGTGGCTGCTGTGTCCTGATATAGGTTGAGCATAGCCACACTCTGCAGGATTAGTGGTGTCACAAAATCGCTTCGCCCCTTGATAGTCTCATCCCTGACTGCCGTGACGTTCTGGCGCCAGGTGCTGTTAAACTGGTCCCGTATCGGAAATAACACCGCTGGCTGGTCTACTAAATCCTCCGTGTACTTCTCACAGAGTCCAAGCAGAGCCTCGTGAGCGGCGGCTTCGATTGCCTCAGTTTTGTCCGAACCAACACAAGTGGTGGTCCAGACCTCCCACTCCGCGCGATGAGGGTGTGCGGGAATCGCGACTGAGGCAGAACAGCGGTGTTGTCCATGCTGGGTATATTCCCGAATCTGGAACCACGGGGCCTCCGTACAACCCAAGGAATGCAGTGTCTGACGGAGTAACTCGGGAAAACCCCTACGCCCTGACTCTTGAGTCATCCGAGTGGGGGTGGAGTGCTCGACCCCATAGTCCTCCGAACTATTCTCAACCGAGTTGCTCGACATCTGCAGGTACACGACGAGGAAGGATTTATTTTACGGAAGTCACATGTCGACACCTATTTCAAGCAGGCATGCGACTTCTGGTAAAAGGAATGGATCACAATTTGGGTGCAAGAGTGGACTACACCCCGGAATCAAGGTTACAATGGTCACAACTGTTGCTGATGGAAGTTTTGATCTTGAATGGCTTTAGTATAAGTTTGAAGGATTTTAACGTGTTTTGGTTTAAGATTTAGCAGTTTACCACTTGTGTGACTCTTCGATTTTTACCATGCAATGCAGTCCTTTATCGACCTATACGTCCTCACAAAAACAAAACCTAATACGTTAAGTCGGTGGCAGGATCGATCTCTCAAGTCAGTCGTGTCTACACGCGCTTACGCAACAGTTAGCGTACCTGCAGAAAACACACCACAGGCAGTTGAATAGATATAATATTGAGAGTAAAAACAACAACCCATATCATTGCCATATGGGTTGCCCCGAGTAGGTCACGTACGGGGATCACGTGTCCGACCTTCCCTGCGCGGCGAACAGACTGCACTTTACCTCAGGCAGCGGAGGTATGAGAGAGTTCCGCGAGACCTAAGTCGCGAAGAACTAACCCATCTCTTGTGTACCACAGACACAAGACACCACTGTTGCGAAGGTCTGCATTCGCAACAGGTCCGTAACCCACACCTCGTACGGTAGAGGTCCGCTTCTCTCCCTAAACGGCAAGGGGGTGTACTAGGTTACAACGAACCTAATACCTCCTTCCATACCACCACGGTACGGAACGCTACTGTTGCTGATGCAACAGGGGTTTCTCGACCTTTCACCGCAGTCGAGCGGCGTACCTTACCTCGCTTACCTTAGCGTAGGTGCGTCGTTACAGAAAATTAAATCTAACTGGGTTTTGTTAGACCCTACACTAGGTTAGCTTGCCACCTGATAACCTATTAACTAATAGGGCGCGTTCCTCACTCGCACGCGATTTTCGAAAATATGCCCTGAAAAAGGTCGTACCCATCCCAGAATGGCTCTGATACCAGCTGTGGTGGACCGCCCCTGAAACAGGGGAGATCCCCCTCCCGGGATCCATTCTGGGCGACGTTCGTCGAAGCGAACGTTCACAGAGTACAACGCAGGCAGTAAAAAGCACGAATTTAAGACAGGAATAAAAGTTACATGAGTGGATTACAGAGTGTGAGTCCAGAACTGGTTTTCATAATACAGCGGAAACGAACGTTAGAGGTACAGACCCCGACTCTGACTCTAAGCAAAAGCAAGGGCCTTGCCCAACGGCGCCTTGCTACTAGCCACACACACAAAGCGGCAACTAATCGAGCGGCTCCCACTGAAAACTACCCCAACCCGGAGACGACTCCTCCCACTGCTGGCCACCAAAACCACCGGTCGCATCGAAACCTCCTGAAAACCACAAGTCGCAAAGCGTGAGCTTCTAAGAAGCTCAGCAAGACTAACCCGTCAACAGGCTGACTACAGCCGACACCTAGACATGCTCGGCTGACACAGGGTAGGGTTAATTGCGAAAGACACGCTTAACTAATTTAATTCCTACTTTCCAGTTTTAGCTCAAATTAAGTTTGAGAAAAATAAACTTTAGTAGGCACTGTAGCTAATCAACCATGTTGACAAGCAATGATTAGTATAAGCATCACAACCAAAATCATCATTTTCATCTGTTCACTTCTTAACGTATGCGACAGAGAGATTGAGTAGACTCTAGACTGAGAGTGTCAGCGGTTCGAAACGATTTACACCTGCAGGGTTAACCTGGTCACACGACACGTGCGCGTCCCGGACCGCACGTGGCAACCGTTCGCTCCAGATCTGGCAAAGCTAATTCCCTCTTACGCTACCTTAACAGTGCCGCGTCCCACCAGTTCACCGTCCCGGACGGTGCCTGTGGAGTTCACACACTGTCCACCCCAGACCGCCGTCAATCAGACACCGTAAGGTAGGTTCAGCTTTGCCTTCTCTAGGCTACCTAGGTTTACTGGTTCCCATAGTTCCAGCATGTGAACAGTACGTTCAATACTCAATCAACTGTGCCCCACGGATCAGACAGAGCTACAGCACACAGAACCCCGGTCTGTTGCTTTCCTAACCTTCTCTGCCTGACCCCGATTTCTTCCCATTGAACCTGGACTAATGACACAAATCTGCAGTAAGGTGGGGCTTCAACCAATTCCTATCATATCGCGAGCAGGGTCCAATCTACTCGACTTCTACCGAAGAGTAATCCTAAGCATAGCGGCTACATCGAGCTACCTGTACCAATATCCAGACTGGGTACTACTGGAAACATATGCATCTAGGGTTGCATTCAACTCCTATTGACCTAAATGCACATCACATGATCCACAATACTGTTATAAAGGGGAAAATTTGAAAACAGTAGTGCACCGGAGCTTGCCTTGTGGGTAGTCTTCTGGGTCGGCGACGGTGGTGTCTTCAGAGAAGGCGGGGTCCGCCTCGACAGCTACTTCGTTCACGTCGGCGTCTACATGATGCAATTGCAAAGGTGTCAATAACAGTTAACCACTTCCTGCTGATCGAGCAAGTCGCTAAGAAGGTAGAGCAATAGTAATTAGGGTTTTGTCGAGTCGCTTTGATTTTTACCTAACCAAGTGTTGACCTAAAGGGTACCCAAAATCGACTCTAACCTATGTTATCGCAATACAAATGAGTGGCCAGGGTTGAGCTAGGGTATACAAAATTTTTCCAAATTTTTAATAGTTGCAAATGATTAATTAGGGTTTTGGACCTTTTATGGTTAATTAAATAATTCCCCAAAATTAATAATTTTATGTAATGAAGTTTTATATTTTTATTAAAAACTACAATTTTCCCTGGTCCCAAAACATTTGGATTGGAAATTTTTGGAGCTAGGAATAATTTTCTATGCTTTATTGAAGTTTCCAGCCGAATTAATGGAATTTTTGTACAATAGTAAAAGAACAAGGGCCGAAACCCTAGCCAGGGCTCTGCCCTAGCCCGACCGGCGGCGTGCGCCGGAGCTACCGGCGACGGCGGTCGGCGGCGAGCACACCGGCGGCAAGAGCTCGACGCGGGGAACTCCTTTCACTGGCTCACGGCTACCGGCGGTCACGGCATTGCGGCGGCGACGGGAGGCGGTGCTCGGCCAGGTCCGACAATGGCGCGGCGGCGCTCCGATGAGAGTTCGGCGGCGACACCATGCCTGAGAGACTCGCCACGGCACGGTGAAGCTAGGACTAGAAGGAATCGGGTTGATTCTCACCGGAACTAGGAGTTCACCGGACGACCACCTTCGGCCGAGGAGGAATGGCGGCGGCGGCGATCAATCCGGCGGTGGAAGCCTTGTCCTGGAAAACGGATGACGGTGAGAGCTCCACCATGCTCCGGGGACCTTATTTGGCAAGAAAGTTGGCTCAATTGTGGGGCGCTAGATGGTTCTCACCGGAGCGGGTTCCCTGGCGGCGAGTTCCGATGGCGGCGCTTCACGATTCCGATGACAGAAGCTCTTCCTTGGAGAAAGGGCGGTTGAGTGAGCTTCTCTGAGCGATGAGAATCACGAATGGCAAAGAAAACTTGATCGAAATTGGGCGCTAGGGGGTTCTCACCGGTGGCGGCTCTTCGGTGGCGATTACCGGCGGCAGCGCTTCTCAAAATCCGACGAGTATCGGTGGAATTGGGGAGCGACCGTGTTCGGTAGTGTGGAGTGGAGTCGGGCGCGTTGATTTGTAGAAGGAAACGAGGAATGGCTGGCTGTGCACGGTGAACGGCGGCAGAGCGCAGCGACGGCGGTGCTTCGGATATGGCGGAGAAACAGAGAGGCCGAGAGAGAGACGGGGTCGGGGAAAAAGAACGGAGCGGCCGAGGGAGAGTTGCTTGTGCGCGTCGGAGGCTGGCTCGCGCGATCGCCACGCATGCGCGCTGCGCAGCTCGCGCGCGGCAGGTGGCGCAAAAGCTCTGCCGCGGTCGGGCGTGGGAGGGAGCGCGCGCGCGGGAAGGAAGGGAAACAGAGAGAGAGAGAGAGAGACGGGGGAGGCTGGGCTGGGCCGCTGGCCAGTGGGCCGGGGTGGCCAGGAAACTTGCAGACTAGCCCCCCAACTTTCAAATGAATTCAGTACAAGTCCGAAACACTAGATTCTAATAGATTTTGAGTAAAGTTTGAATAGAAAGTTTAAAGTTTTAAACTAATAGACTTCATTTTTGACTAGCTTTTTATTTGAGAGGATTTCCTAGCAAGCATTTAAAGGGTTTCTTGGACTTAACGAGATAATTCAAATTCCTTTTAGCAATTTACCCAAATCTTTTGTTTGCTATATATTATTTAATCTTTACATTTTCTTTTGCTATTTTGCTTAACTTGATTTAATTTCCCTCTTTTTACCCGATGACGGAACGGAGTGCTACAAAAATGTCCCTGGAATTTCCTTAATAATTCAATGTATTATTTCTGTTGTTGATTTTTATTTGAAGTTCCAGAAGGTTTCTAGGGTTTATTTTTGTACCATAATTTTATCTTGGCATGATGCATCTCCTGCATTTTTACCAGAAGTTTTCATGAGCATTTGTGCATGCATGTCATTGTTAATATCCCCAAAACCCTAGATTAGTTACCTTTGTCTAAAATACATTAGGCCAGTCGCCCAAAAGCCCAAGACCTTTAACAAAAACTTTAGTTTAGATGCTCAGTAGTGGATATATAAAGTTTCATGATTTTTGCATAAGTTTTAATACATGTTTCTGATTTTATAAGTTTGGAAAACAGAGCCTTGTTAGATTTTTAGTAAATTCAAAGAAGCTCAACTTGACCCCAAACCAGAGCCAAAAGTCTTAGTTTAGAGCCTAATTTAAACTAAAAATGGTCCCATGCCTATAACTTAACTTTGAATTTCATCGGAAAAGTCGTTACGACTTTTACGGCACCGTTACAGTATTCCCGATGTCGTAAACGGGCAACGACCATCGGAGGGCTCGTGTTCCTAGTAACGCGAGTCAAAACCACTCAAACTTAGTCTCGTAGTAACCCAAGCCACTTAGTAAAGCTAGTACATGAGATGTGTTTTGGGAATTTTTCCCGAAAGTGACATCTGTGTGCCACCAGATATCGGAACCGGAAACCCGGGAACCGGGAAACCCGTAACCGGTATCGGTAAAACTGTTTTGGTCATAACTTGAGCTGTAGAACCCCAATTGACTTCGTTCTTTTTGCATTGTGTTCGTAGACTCAGTAGCTACCTCTCTGCACCATATTGCATCATTTGTGCATCATGGCATCATGGCATACATCTTATCGATGTGTTTTTACTTTATAGCTTACGAACCACCAGAGAGTGACGCGGGTGCTGCTACGGGAGAAGCACCAGAGGTTGATTCAGCCGCTGAGGAAGATAACACCGCTGCTGTTGAAGGCAAGCACCTCATATTGCTACCCTAAGTACTTTACTTAATGATTAATATTAATGCTTACGTATAGGAATGCATAAAGTCGTGCTTAGTAGTAACATTGGGAAAACCTATTATTGTTGCATGTACCCCTCCTTGGTATTGATTATGTCACCTTGTCAACCTGGGTAGAGTGTCTTTGTTCGAGTCACGAAATGCTTAGCCATGCTTAGATAACACGGTAGAAGTCGAGTGGTAAGTCCCACTCGCACGTATAGGATTTATCCTGGTTACTTATGAACTTGTGGCGAGTTCATATGATGGTAAAAGTTGGAAAGTGTTAAAAACTGAAATCCGGACGGTGGGATAGGAGTGCAACAAGACATGGAGGTCTTGTGTGCCGTAGGCCCCGTCTGGGTTGACCTAGGACCCGGCCGTGTTATTCTTGGCCTGAGCACTTTCCGTTCATACCACATGTCCGATATAATGGTAAGACAAGCTGAGTATCTCACTGCGTACCAACGTTTGGCCGATGACTGCACGGTGTGTGTAACGAGGGAGTCATGGGTGCCTGCGAGGCCATGACACTCGACGAGGGACTCACGTGTGCCTGCGAGGCCGTGGTACTCGGCACCGTGTAGATTTTCCAACCGTGTGGGCACGAGTGTGAAAAAGGTTGACATGAGTACCCCCTTGTGTAACTTTAGCAGGTTGCATGAGCCGTATGGTCCTCAGTCGTGTGGGTACAGTTGGACTCCCCTGCAGGGCGTAAAATCGGTTCGAATCCGCCGCGGTCACGGTTACGATCAAGCTCAGTGTCCTTTGGATAATATCGTAGAGTTGTCACATAACATGATGGAAATTGGGATATTGTCGATGGAATTGGAATATGGTTGTTGGTATCCATGGTTTGGATGGAACATGGATGATGGTATGTACATGGTTTATGGTTACACGGTACTTAGGGATTGGGTTTATAGTAGTTGTTCATGCCCGCAGAGTCTTTTACTTTATGCTTATTCATATATGCTTAGTTTCTGCTTTAAGCAATCGAGTCCATTCCTATACCTTATTTACCTTGCTACAGCCTCATTGCATTATCCTTGGAGTCGGGAACTAATTCCCGCCACAGGGTAAGACTTGCGAGTACCTTCGTACTCAACGTTTGTTGTTTAAGTTTTTGCAGGTGAGGATGAGTTGGTCTTCGGCTACTTTGTCCCCGCCGATGCCGGCGAGGGCGAGGCATAGTCAAGACATTCAAGTGACCGTGATTTGCGATGTTCGTGGGCTGGGCATCGCAATCTTTTGCTGTTTCCTTGCTGCTACCACTGCGACTATCGTATTCCTTAGAATTGCTTCCGCTCTTTAATTTATTAGTTTCAAGACTTATGATGAACCTTGGTATGTAAGAATATTTTAAATTAATGTTATTCATTAATGTGACCTATGTGATGTATCACCTGTGACGTTGCCGACGTGCTTGGATCTTGGGCATTGCTTGAGAAGCATGTCGGGGGACTGCCGGGTTTATATTCTCTTTTATCGGGTTGAGTTCTCGCATACCATGCGTGGGACGCGAGTCAACTTGGTAAACTTGAATATAAATTGGTCGGGTCTCTCACATTGAGGTGCACCTATAGTCCATAAAAATATAGCCAATGCTTCTTTACTGCAAACTTCTCTAGATGATCGCAAGCCATAATTATTGACCAGTGTGCTATCTCCTGATTTTACGACCAGATCCATGAGGTATGCTATCTCCTCCCTAACATGATCCATCACAGTAGATGTTGCAGAAAAATGGGAGCCCTCAAATTTTCTCATATGCATCGACCAACCGCTTCATAAGACCATTTCTATAAGTTTTCTTCCCTTTTTCGGGTTTGGAGATGGCCCGAAACCACCTGTTGCAGCTGATCTTTTCCCTGCAGTAGTTTTGGCAGGCATGGGTGAGGGTGCGTTGCTGTCTTCTCCATCGCCCCCCCCTCCCCCCCCATCTGCAGCATCTTGAGAAGGTGACTTGTCAGTGGCTACTTTACCTCGTGGAACATATGAGGTCTCGTTTGTGCAACTTATACTCTTAAAGATTATCCGCATCTCCTCTTCATGCTCGAGTGGTGCTGTTTTGAACATTATGCAGCCAGGCATAGCCTACAAAAAATCACCAATACACAACCATGTCAGCACAAATAAATATTGCTACATAAAACCAAGAAACAAAATGTGTACAGTACTTACCAAATTTTGCTCTTGCCACCACTCATCACTAGCTGCAATACATCCACTCGCAGGATCTCTCCCCAAACCAGATGCTCTTATGTTCAATGTTTTTCATTGTGTGTACATCCTCTTCAAAGTGTCCCATCTATTCTTGTGTTGGTCACGGGTGTACGCTCTTGAAGTGCGCTCAGTGAACTTGTTAATGAGGTTCGCATAACCTAAAGCATTTAGGCAATGGTGTGGCCTATTATTTGCTCTAACTTCTCCGGCACATATCTCTAACCACACCTTGTGCACCCAAGTGTCCCACTTTGCTACTGTCTTTGCCATCTATAAACTACATTTGAATATGTATAAATTGTTTAACTCAAAATTTACAATACTCCACTGAAATACATTACCATCACCTTTAGCAGCACAAATTGAATTCTACAACAAACATCAGATTAATCCAGACCATGCATTTGTACAATAGCCATTTGTATGTATGTATACTGTGACTGCTATTGTTCTGCTGCTTTTAATTTGTCTCCGATCTGGTGGTATGAGTTGGGGGTTCAGCTTATGCTAAAGCTACATGAACAATAGATCCGGTCACAGTTCTATTCTCAAGCCAACAGTTCAAAATCATGAACAATAGCAGTCATCATATACATAGAAAAAAAATCCATCTATGCACCATAGATCCAGTCACACAGGAGCAAGAATAGCATGAAAGAAGCGGTTGAGCGCGAGGAGGAGGTCACTACCTTGCTTGGTCACCGGGTGAGCACGAGGAGGAGAAGGTTCAGGTCGAGGGCGAGGAGGACTGCCGCCGGGAGAAGGAGTACCACGCCGAGGAGGAGCGCCGGTGGGGAGGAGGACCGGCACTCGGCCGGGAGGAGGGCGCCTGTCGGGAGGAGGACGCCGGCCGGGAGGAGAGGCGACGGTCGGGATCCGGGCGCCGGCCGGGAGGAGGACGACTGCCGGGAATAGAGGGCGCCGGCCGGGAGCAAGACGACGGCCGGGAGGAGAGGCGACGGTCGGGATCCGGGCGCCGGTCGGGAGCAGAGAGGCAGCCTGGAGGAGGGCGACGGCCGAGAATAGAGGGCGCCTGGCTGGGAGGAGAGCGCCGGTCGGGAAAGAAGAGAGGGCGCCGACCGGTCGGGGAGCTAACCCTAGCAGCCGCCGTGGGGTAGGAGCTTGTGGGTGTCATGGGTGGGAATGGGAGGGGAGGCCGGCTCACCTGGGTTGGGGTAAGGCAGTGGCATTTGCGGGTAATTTTACCCCAACTCAATGGGCAGTTTCGTAATGCGGGTGGTGGGGCGGAAAAAAACTGGGCCGGCGTCGCTTCCACGGTGAAGGCAAAATGGCGCTCCAAAAATAATCGCGGGCCGCACAATCCGTCTAAGAATCGTCCTGTTTGGCGCTCTACCCAGCTAATTTCCATAAGAAGCTGGCTACAAACGGTATCAAACAGGTCCAAGAGTCCGCTTCAAAACACAGATGAAGGACGGATCTAAACTCACATAGGTCACGGATCCCAAGATCCTTGTTATAAGGACAGAATAGAGAAAGTTCAGAAATTATTTTGACCTGCGTAAATATCTTTTTCTTAACAAAATGTCCAAAGGACGGAGCTATCGGGTCTAGTTTTTTTTAAGAAAAATTTCATGATCAGTAAATATATTATGAATTGAAATAAAAAAGTTTATAACAGTTTTCTCTCATACTATAATGTCTTGAGACTATCAATATCGAGTTGCAATGTTCATTAACAAAAACCAACTTTTTAAAAGTGTCATTCAACAATTTTTGCTTTTCTAAAATGTTCATAATATATTTCTGACTTTAAAATAGAATTTAAACCTCACTTGACACAACAAAAATAGTTTAGGGACCCTGATGGTCAATTTAAGAGTTTATAAATCTAAATGACGTCAAGGTGAATAGTTTAGGGGCCTCGAGTATATTTTACTCTAATTTTTGCATCCACGCTTAAGGGGGTATTTGGATTGAGAGCTAAAATTTTATCTCGTGTCACATCAGATGTTCAGATGCTAATTAGAAGTATTAAACATTGACTATTTATAAAACTAATTATATAAAAGTATGGTAATTAATGAGAAGAATTTTTTAAGTCTAATTAATTCATGATTAGCACATAGTTACTTGTAGCATAACATTCTCAAATTATAGATTACTTAGGCTTAAAACATTTGTCTCGTCCATTAACCTTCGTCTATTAAATAAATTTCGTAAATAATTAATATTTAATATTTTAAATTAATTTTAAAAAAGTTAATATGATAGGGGCTAAATTTTTAGTTCGAAATCCAAACAACACCTAAGAGTATAACCTGACATTTGCCCCGTGTAATATACTACTGATCGGTGCAAATCGCACGAACTAATGTCTCTCCCTTGATCACGAAGCATCGATGACCATCAACGGTTCAGATTTACGCCTACACCTCACACCACCGCCAACAGTCCCCTCCATCTTCTTCATCAGATCCCGTCCCGTTTCTCGCGCCCGCGGATCTCACAATCCCTGCTTGCGCCCAAACCCACCGTCATCTCCTCTCCTGCCCCCGCGCCTAGCAGGATCCACGCGCGTGGAGCGGAGCGGACATTCGTCCGCGTCGCGTGGAGATCCTCCGGCTCCGGTCCTCACCGTCGTCGGCCGCCAGGGGTGATCACAGTTTGCCCTACTCGTCCAGCTTCGACGGAAGGTGAGCGCTGAGCTTAGCTGCCTCAATCCTCGAATCATCCTCCCTCCTTCTCTAGTTGACGTTTAGGCTGGATCTAACAAGGACACGGGAACGGAACAGTGATGGGGAGATTACATCCATGTCGGGGATGGGAATGGGGGCAGCTGAGATCTTGGAGGAGGGGAGGAGAGGAGAGGATCTCCCTGTGGCTGCACTACCTCGCACTTTTGGTTGGCCGGTCGGTTGAGTCCATGCTATGCGGTGCCCGACGCGCGCACAGCCCTCCAGATCCGGCCGTCCTGGCTCCGCAGCTCCGTCTCTGTTTCTCCGCCCGTTGTCGTAGTCGCGTAGATCCCTTCACAATTCCATTTACGGTGAATCCGCAGGGTCAGATCTTTCGACCGAGGGCAACGGTACGATTTGTTGGGATTTCTTATCTCCAGATACGGGCTGCCTGGGACAATTTATCATCCAGTGCGTCTCAGCACGTAGTTGCCTTGCCAACATGTATTTTGCAGTGCGGGCAGATCACTATCTAATTCTTTTGTTTCTGCATGAATACATTTGTTTCATGCAAATGTTATACAAGTTATCTTTGCCCTGTTGAATTTGTGACACCTAGTTGAAGTAGAATGACATGGTCGTGGGTATAAGCCAGTAGTGTTTTTTTTTTTCTTTTCATTCTTCTAAATGCCACCTGGCTGGTTGTTCAAATAAACTCAAAACCCTTCTTTTTCTCAGTTATTAGAACTACGAGTCGCACTATGCTATTTGGGTGATCATTTACTGATTGAGTATTTTATTGTTCTTCTTGTTGTTGTTGTTGCAGGTGCACATCTTCTGGTTTGGTCTAAATAAATTCAAGTAAACTACAAGAGCTATTAAAAATGGTATGGCTTATTGTTTATCGTTTTCCCCTTGATCACCTTTTTATTTATTTTCTATGTATAAAGTTTTATTTTCTGTTTTCAAAACCATATTCTGACATAGGCATATTCAATCTTTTTGTACCCCTAGGTGGTTCTTGCAGCTTCAGTCGTTTCTAAGTCGGGAAAAGGTGTGTTACTTTCATTTGGAATTAGTCAAATTATTGTTATTATTAGTTCCATAAAAATTTGGTTTTATTGTTTAACTCTTTTGTTCTTTTCACTGTGTAGTACTGCATGAAAATAGTAAAATCATCATTCATAACCACTTGGTTAATTATCCGTACATCCCATTGGTTCAAATATTATGTGATAGATATGCATTTCTCATGTTATCCATCTATGCCCCCCAAAACTGTTAATATGATCTTAATTGCTGATCACCCTTCGTTTTTCCTTTTTTTTTTTATTGCAGCACTTGTTTCAAGACAGTTTGTTGACATGTCTCGCATAAGAATTGAAGGATTACTTGCAGCATTCCCGAAACTGGTTGGAACTGGGAAGCAGCACACTTATGTTGAAACTGAAAATGTGCGTTATGTTTATCAACCTATTGAAGGTCTATATCTGCTACTAATCACAAACAAGCAGAGCAATATTCTTGAAGACCTGGACACTTTGAGGCTGCTTTCCAAGCTTGTATCCTATTTTCTTAGTATATTCTATACTTGTGACCATTAGTCTATCTATACTTGTGACCATTAGTCTATTTTCATGGCCATTTTCAGTACTCCATAATGTGGAGAAAATGAGAGTTTTAATTATGCCTATTGCTAAGCTGTATGTTACATATAGCGGATAGAAACACAACATAAAATTGGCCAGTCACTTTGCTAAATTTACACAGCTTTTGCCCATGTGAGTCTCATTTGTGGGAGCTAGATTTTTATATTGCATCTCAGTACATATGTGTTGTGCTCTTTTTTCATGTTAGATATCCAGTATGTTGCTCTCCTTAACATGTTGGAAGGTGCCTGAATACTCCCCGTCTTTGGATGAAGAGGGTATCTGTAAAACAGCATTTGAGCTTATATTTGCTTTTGATGAAGCCATCTCTCTTGGAAATAAGGAAAATGTTACAGTGCAACAAGTGAAACAATATTGTGAAATGGAGAGCCATGAAGAGAAGGCACACAAACTGATGATGCAAGCGAAGATCAACGAAACAAAGGATATCATGAAGAAGAAAGCTAGTGAGCTTGACAAAATGAGGGTCTGCACTATTCTTTTCACCTGATTTTAAGTTTTGTTTCCTCACTATGGTCTGTCTGAATGCATTTCTAGTGAAGTTGCACTTATACTTTTAATACAGCCTGGGGACTTTGGTTTGTTGTTAGACTTCAACTACCAAAATGCATTATCAAGTTCTTTTCCGAGAGATTTACTGAGTCAATTTGCACGTGTAGAGTCCATACGGTTTAAAATGATCCATATATCTTTCTGACAATGGAAGCAACAGAAGAAATATATCACCAAGTGTATATATATGAAATATTTGTTTTAAAATTGTATTTCAGTATATTGTTTGTTTCTGTCTAAGATGGTAATTTTGTTGGTGGTGTTTATACAGATGGAAAGAGGCAAACTTGATAAGGGAGGATACTCGTCAATCTCTGGTCCACGTGTGATTGAAAAGACTTTTAGTGACATGAACATTAGTGGTACTGGCTTTGGAAGTGGTTCTGGATTAGGTGGACTGAGCACTGACATGGACTCATTTGCTAGCAAGCCCAAAGGTGATTTCTCCTGTTCTTCTCCACATGTCTAGGAAATATATTGCCTATTTTTATTTGTTCCCCTGTATCATAGCATGATGTTGTCAATATACCTTGGAAACGTTTTTATATATTTCTTTCCTTTCGTTTAAGTCTATTAAGTTTTCATGTGCTCTTTTTTTTAAACACATCATATCTTTCTCATTCCTATGGAACATGCTTTCTCATGTTAGGATCATCATGTCTGAAATAGAAAAAATGATAGAGATAGGTTGATAATTATAAAAAAAGATAAAGCAGCTTACATCTTATTATACTGTTTCTCATTGTCATGCTATATTTTCATCTTTTTTTACCAATTTAATTTAGTCATATGGTTGATCAGATTTAAAGCACCTTATATTAACTTAATACATGTTGATGTTAGAGGAAACACAAATCTGTTCACATTTCCCTCATGCTTGTGTGTTTCAATTCATTCTTGGCTTTCTTTTGTTCAACCTGCGCAAGAATTCTATTCATATAGTCTCGTTATATTTAATTTATGAGCT
The DNA here is from genome assembly GCA_001182835.1 of Oropetium thomaeum. Classification (NCBI taxonomy): domain Eukaryota; kingdom Viridiplantae; phylum Streptophyta; class Magnoliopsida; order Poales; family Poaceae; genus Oropetium; species Oropetium thomaeum. The sequence goes on along the minus strand of LFJQ01000015.1, from coordinate 1,148,960 downwards.
GAAAAGAGTTTCATAAGTTTAGAGAAGTAAGAGTAGCAAGATGACTCATTCTTGAAACTTATATACATGGCCGACGTCCAAGCTTGTGGATATATGACATAACTGCATTAACTGTTGACAGTACTGACTAGTATACTACTGTTTTATTTAATTGCATGCAACACTTTGACAGGTCGTCCACCTGCAGCAGCTGCTGCACCTGGTAAAGGTTTGGGTATGAAATTAGGAAAGATGCAGAAGACAAATCAGTTCCTAGAGTCATTGAAAGCTGAAGGTGAAGTCATTTTGGAGGATGTACAACCAAGTTCAATTCCTTCAAGGTTGGCAAGTTTGCCACCAAGTGATCCCATCACAGTGACAATTGAAGAGAAGCTCAATGTTGTTGTTAAAAGAGACGGGGGTATTAATAACTTTGATGTTCAAGGAACCCTTGCTCTTCAGGTTCTTAATGATGCTGATGGATTCATCCAGTTGCAGGTAATGTACTTTCTTGATTCACAGCAATTCAATGTTTTTTCATTTATGTGACCCCACTGATGGTATGCCCTAACTCTGAAGCTTTCCTTTTTGTAATGTCAAACATTACTTTTTTTTTCTCATGAATACGCAGGAGAGCTGCATATCTTTGTATTATGTCAAACAGTTACATTAGAATCTGCTTATCATTCCTTTAAAGCTCTTTTATTTTCCCAAGGAAATGCAAGATAATCGCTTGTTTCTGCAATTACATCAGCATATCCTTCTGTCTATGTATAAATAATTTTTTATGCATGGTGTTTTGTAGATTGAAAACCAAGATATACCTGGGCTAAGCTTCAAAACACATCCAAATATCAACAAGGAGTTATTTAACAGTCAGCAAATTTTGGGAGCAAAAGATCCAAACAGGCCTTTCCCGAGTGGCCAAAATGAAACTCCTCTGGTGAAATGGAGAATCCAGGGGATGGATGAATCATCTTTACCTCTGTCAGGTATAAACAAATCATTATTGTTTTTTGCGTTATTTTGGATTGTCAGTAACATACTTTTGTTCTATGTAGTCAATTGCTGGCCCTCGGTATCTGGAAATGAAACCTATGTCAATATTGAATATGAAGCTTCTGAGATGTTTGATCTGCACAATGTTGTCATATCTATTCCTCTGCCGGCACTTCGGGAGGCACCAAGTGTCAAACAGATAGATGGAGAGTGGAAGTAATGTTTCTTTTCCTCAGTTTACCCTTCTTGGTCTACCCAAAGTACCTTGCTGAAATGTTTTGATGGTTCCATGTCTCTTATGCATTGTTACCGTGTTTGGTTCCAAACTTAACAAATATGTGTAATAATGAAACTACCTTTTTCAGACAATGAAAATTTACTCCTTCCATATATCTAACGCCTCTAATAAAAAAGTGGATTTCCAAAAGTCTAGCACCTGTGCATTGAAACTCCTTCGTTTCCGATGTTAATAACACTAGTCTTCTTTGTTTAGCGCATGCATGCGGAGCGGATTGGCAAATGAGAAACATGATTTATTCTCCCAAACTGATTATACTCCTTAATCTTTTTCTTTGGTCATTGTGAGAGCTCCTTAGAGGCTTTAGATAAATGGAAGGAAGGAGTACCATTTTGTTGTTACTGATGTATCAATTATCGTGCTTATGCACAGGGGATTTTGAATAAGTCTTGGTAGCACTGAAATCTGCAGTCTGTGTTGGAATGTTTTCATTTCCTTGCATCGATGCATGACACACTATAGAATTTGAGCTGTTAATTTGTTGTATCAGATCTTTTGTTGATTGACTTATCATCGTGCACACAGATTTGATTCAAGAAACTCAGTGTTGGAATGGTCCATACTTCTTATTGACCAATCGAATCGCAGGTCCATGAAAGACTTCATTATTTTGTAGTATTGTTAATTTTATTGTTTTATGTGTGGCTAACACTTCATTTGTTTACCTTTTTGTAGTGGCTCAATGGAATTTGTTGTTCCCCCAGCTGATCCGTCATCATTTTTCCCTATATCTGTTGGATTTTCCACATCAAGTACTTTCAGTGACCTGAAGGTTGGTTTCCTGATCGGTTGAATGAGTCCACTTATTTTTTTTTGGTTATCTTTGTTAAGATTTTTGTTAATTTGGTGCTTGAAAACCTCAGGTTGCTGGAATCCATCCTCTGAAGGATGGTAACCCTCCCAAGTTTTCACAAAGGGCTCGCTTGATCACTGCTAACTATCAAATAGTTTAATTCTCATGTTAAGGTTCACTATTCTTTCTACCTTATATATGACATATGGGCGTGATATAATGCAATTCTGTCAGCTTGTTTGCAAACTATGGCAATGAGGATTGCTTTGCGTTTAGAAACTTCTGTTTGTTTGGTTCTATTCATATGTAGTATATTGCACAAATTGATGTTGGAATGTATGCTACTTGAAATAAGTAAATGAGTTCTCGTATTATTCAGCAGAATTTCATTTTTGATATTTTGCTTCAAGGATCTTGCTACTTCTAAATGCCATTCCGGGTCTAGTTTGAGTGTATACTGTATGGCTTCTAGATGGGTTTCTTCACGTAATATGTGATGTTTTTGGAGTCTACGAGAATTTAAAAAGTTGGTAGAGGTAGGTGCAAAACACGAGGAGATATAAAGATAGAAGTGCATTGGGAATGAGAAAAGGTCATTAAGCGAAAATGTTGAGTATTTTGAAAAACTAAAAATGACTAAAGTGTAAGTATCGAGAGGGAGTACATGCTTGTCTTTTTTTTTATTGTACTTAACATAAAAAAAATCCTGCTACTCAAAATAAAAGCAGTGGGAGCACCTCCTACTGTATTTAACATAAAAAAAGATTATGCTACCAGACAGTTTTATTGTTTGCAAGTTGACGAATGGTCGAAAGGCAACTCGTAGCTGTCAAGTTCGCGAATTGATGTCGTTCCACGACATCAGCTTTGTACTACTACGGACGTCCTTGTACTACTAGCCATAGGCATCAGCTTTGTACTGCTAGCCATAGGCTAGAATTTGTGGTCGAAACACATCATTTCTAAAACGCGAGTACTTTGCTTCGATTCTATCAGTTCCAGGCTATTACTGAACATTATCACAACCGCATCATTTGATTGCTCTCTTGCGGTCCAGACGTTTTGGTTGTCGAAACATTGAGCTATTTATACAAAACTAATTGTAATAACTCTGACAAACTGATGACTAACCCACTGATCCTAAATAACATATGATTAGTTCATATTTATTGCACCATATTTTAGGCTAATCATGGGGCTAATTAGGTTCAATGCATTGTACTCATCAATTAGTCATGAATTATGCAATTAGTTCTATTCGGGACTAACAATTAGTCTGGTTGGATCCAATCCAACCACCTTCATTTAAGGGAGACAAAGTGACGGACACATTCTCTATGCATATCTTATTCCGATGAATTCATCTAATACTCTTACTCATCTACTTTGAATTGAGTCAAACTCGTATAACTGCAAAGAAGCATGTTAAACATCTGTCATGTCACCATAGTCAAAGACATATTTGACTGTATTGTAGAGATATCTTTAATACACAATCACTTTCTTCGTTCACTTCTTTATGCATACCCCATCCTGACGAATTCATCTACTCATCTAGCCTGAATTGAATCAAACTCGTATAACTGAAAAGAAACATATTAAAACATCTGTTATGTCACCATAGTCAAAAACATATTTAATTGTAGAGTTTTGTTACGGTGCTCCGAAGGTACCTCTCCTTTTGAATTAATCCTGACTATTGATATAAAAATTTTGGTACCGGTCCTACACCTTTTGGTACCGGTCCACCACTTTAAGTATCTTTTAATAGGTATCTCCATATTTTTAATTATTAAATCTGATCAAATGAACGGTTGCTATTAATTCCAAGCAACATAATCAACCTCTTAATTGTATTCTCCTCACGTCGACACATGGTTTTAACAAAATGTCCGTGCTGAGGTACAGTGCGATAAAATGCCCGTCTCAATGTGGATTCACATCTATTGTATCTATCTCTCTTCCTTTTATGTTAGATTATTAAAATTACCCTTACTTTTGTTGTTGATATCGTCTCTTCGGCTCTTCCCATTCCCATTTGTGTTCCATCACCACCATTGAGGCAGTAATGATGAGAAGTTCTTTTGTAGCATGAGGCTGGAGACGCGAATTGTGAGAGACTAGATCTCTCCCCAATCTGAGAGACCTAACATCTCTGTAGTCCATGTGTCCCTCCCTAATTGCGTCACGCATCTTTATTTTTGAAGTACTACCTTTAGAGTTTTTATTGTTGTCGTCATGGAATTCTAGATATGTTTAAATATATAAAATTATAAATTTAAATAGCTTTAATATAACAAATTATGACAAAATATATAATATGTATCATATTTTGTAACCCTACAAGTATGTCTTATACATGCAGGGGCTAGGTGGCTACAAATAGGCGACATTAAATTATATTATTTTTCATTATAGGATCCTGTGAGAACACCATGTCCATTCCTTCACCTCACTAACAAACTTTCAACAATCATCTTTGACTATTAGGCTTATTATAAAATTTGTTTAAATATGTAAAATTTAAGTTGCATTTGTTAGGAATCACACTATTAGTTTATTTTCTGAGCTGATATTCTCTAAATTTATTTTTAATATGTTTCATTGCTCAAATTTAACACCCATCTCTTAGTCCTTTCAAATATATATATATATATTTTTTAAAACATTGGCATAGATATTTTTCATTAAACAATCTATATAAACTTTTATTTAAGATTTATTCTAATTTTACGAGGGACACCGCGCGACCTAGGCCAGTTGGGACGCGGATAGGTCCCGTGCAGTACCACAACATTCATCCTGCCTTCATCAGTGGGATTTTCTTTTCGATGACTCATAGCTGAGAAATTACATGGACTACTGCAGGCCAAAAAGTAATTTGGAACTGAAAACAACACAATCAATTTTTATTCAACAACTTGCCATTGATATCCTAACTTTTGATATTGTTTTACTACTATTTTCTACTGAGGATTTTTACAATGCCCAAAACTTTTAGTATAATACAGGTAAATGTTTTTGTGATTGACACCTTGCACTAAGTTATGAAGTATCATGTATTTTTTGTGCCAGTCATACATGCTCCACCGCATTTGTACCGTCGCTATGGCTGCCCATCGCTATCCGCATGCGTTCCCAACTACCGTCGATATTCTTAACTATTAAATCTGATTAAATGAACAATTTTATTCAATTTAACTATCATAAAAAATTTTCTTTGTAAATTTAGTAAAATTTTGAAAAATTTGATTAACAAACTTATAGGCACTCTTTTATGGACGGAGATAGTTGAACTTATATCCTATTTGAGTGGACTAAAACTAATTGTGTTAGATCGAACTAACAGTCAGTCAGCTAGCAATTAATTTTATATCTATTTATTAATTAATTGTTCTAAACCCATTTTTGAATAAGACGAACAAACCAGGTTCCGTAGAAAAAACAAAAGTGACAGTATTTGGGACGAAGAGAGTATTTGTTAGCTCCCACCCAATAAAATATTTGTTAGATGGACATTGGATAATTACTACTCCCACCATTCCATGAGTGAATTACTTTCTTGGCCTTCAAAAATTTCCTTCTCGGTTCCTTGGCCTCTTGTTAAAGAAAGTTTTTTTCTTGGCCTGAAAAATTCAAAGATCCCTTCTGTGGCCTTCTGTTAGAAATGGAGCTAACACCATTAATATAAGGCCAAAAAAGGAAGTTTAGAAATTTGAAGTCATTCTATAAGTATGTTTGTAATTCAACCGAAAATATTATTTGTTGCACGAATTTTGTAATAAAATTATATTTGTAAATAAAAAGTAAAATATATTGACTGTAGTTTGTCAAAAAATGTTATTCTTAGATAATTATATTATTTTAGCATAATAAAATGAGAAAAAAATGAGTAAGTGTCATTTAACTAAAAAAAATAGATCATGCTCGTGATCGCCGAGTCGCGCAACGGCACCTTCACCATCACGCAGGATCACGTGTCTGCAGCGCTTGGTTGTCTCCATCCTCGACATCGCGTCGGCCACTAATATCTTTAGATATATGTTTGTGTTGGTTTTTCAAAATAGCAATAACATGTAATTTTAATGACGCATTTCGGCTGATATATTTTGGAACAGCATCGGCGACGAACAACAAAAAGCTGCGAAGGGGTCTCATCTAAGCCTCCCAACTCTCTAAATGCTTATTCAGGCCCCAATATTTACTAAACCATGTCATTGAGGTTCAACGTTCCAAAAATGCAAGTATATCCTAATTTGGTACTTTGGACATTTTTTAGTTAAATGACACTTACTCATTTTTCTCATTTTATTGTGCTAAAATAATGTCAACATCTACTATTTTGTATTAAGAATAATTTTTTGACAAACTACAGTCAATATATAGTACTTTTTGATGGGAACAGGATCCCGATATTACTACAGATTTTGATAATCAATGATTTGGGCGGAGTCGCCACACAAATCGATCCGGCTTCTGAACGGCACGTTCTGAACCCCACAATCGTAGCACCACATCTCCTCTAGTTATCACTCGCGTGAATACTGATGACCTCGCCTAGAAGGCTATTCTTTACCTACGAATCGAAGAAAACAAGCAAGACCGAAGTAAAAAGCAATCAAATTGCTTAGAAGATTAAACTCACATAGTTGGGGTCTCACAAACCGATGAAACAGCGACGTTGTTTTTAACAGGAATAATCTAAGCAATACCCAAACCCTAATGATAGGGTGATGGCTAGATATAAAGGAATTAGGGACGTGCAAGTGTCCTAGACGCAAACCCTAATGGACTCTAACTCGGTACAAGGCTAACCGGCCCAAAGTCGGTGTCGCAACACCCTGATAGATTCTGGACTATCCAATATTTCGATGATTTCTGTGGACTCTTGAGTAATTTAGATGTGGAATCAGTCCCATTGGAAAGATAATCTCATCCTCTTTCCATGAAGTGCTAGATCGTCTAAAACGGAGTCCGTATGCGACCTGGGCGTCTATTTTAGTACAGGCTTCTGCTGGACTCTGAACTGGATTCGAAGTTGACGTGGGCTGGGACTCGGACTTGGTTTGGACGTCGTTGTACGACTCCTATCTGGTCTCCCAATGTTTCTCTGCCCTCTTCATAATTTCTAATCATAATAAAATTATTAGGTAGTAATCTATCCTCGAGAATACGTAATGGAGTGTTAAGGAACAAGCTCACCTCTAGATTAAGTTATCGGGCGCAAGCTCTAGTGATTGGACCTTTATGTGTAATAGCAGAAGAAAGATTATGTCCATCTATGGGTGTGATGTCCTTATCATCCTCCCCCTTTTGAAAAGGAGTTGTCCTCAACTCAAGCTCATCCTCTTCTCCCAAGTTTGGCCTCCAATGGAAAGCGACGTCCTTCTTTGTCAACTCAATTAGCGGCGTGGTGATGGTGCTAAATTCCTTGACAAAACGGCGATGAAATCCCACTAGGCCAAGAAAACTCCTCACGTGCAAAACCGTTGTGGGCGTATGCCAATCACCACCACCTTAACCTTATCAATCTCAATGCCCTATGGAGTTACAACATAGCCAAGAAAAGAGATTCGATAAGTGCAAAAGGTGCACTTGTCGATGTTACCCAACAAACGTGCATCATGTAAGACAAAGAAAACAGCACGTAGATGATCCATATGTTCAGTCATAGACTTGCTATAAATGAGGATATCATCGAATAAACCACCACAAATTAACAATGAATGAATATAAAACTCCATGCATTAGTCTCATAAAAGTGCTAGATGCATTAGTTAAACCAAAAGACATGACTAACCACTCATACATCCCAAAATTAGTTTTAAATGTAGTTTTCCATTCATCACCGAGTTTCATTCTAATCTGATGGTAACCACTACGCAAGTCAATTTTAGTAAAAACTATAGCACCACACAACTCATCAAGCATGTCGTCTAGCCTAGGAATAGAATGATGATACCATATAGTCATGTTGTTTATGGCTCTACAATCTACACACATGCGTCACGAATCGTCTTTCTTAGAAACCAGAAAAACAGAAATAGCGCAAGGACTAAGGCTCTTACGTACGTACCCGCGGTCCAAAAGATCTTGGACTTGGCGCTGAATTTCCTTAGTCTCGTCGGGGTTGGTTCAGTACGCCGCACGGTTCGGCAAACTCGAACCAGGAATCAAGTCAATCTGGTGCTCATCCCATGAATGGGTGGCAGTCCGAGCGGTATCTCATCAGAAAAACATCTCAAAACTCTTACAAAAGTTTGGTAACCGCAGGTGGCAATGTGTAAGGCAAATTATCAATAGAAAATAAGACATTCTTATACACTAAAGCATAACATATAGCAGTACTATCATAAATTTCAGCAAGGTCAGATTTGGTAGCAAGCATGACAGGAGCTTTCAAAGTTATATCTTGATGAATTTCAGGTTTAGCATGATCTTGTTGTTTAGCATTAGCAGCCCTCTCCCTATCAGATTCAATGATTACAGTAGGTGTCATAGGCAACAAAGTAATTTTCTTCCCGTTATGCATAAAAATGTATTTGTTACTATGACCATGGTGCAAAATATCATTATTATGTTCCCAAGAACGACCCAACAAAAGAGAGCATTCTTGCATAGGGACAATATCACAATCAACATAATTACTATAAGCACCAAGTAAAAAAGGAACGCGACGAGATTGTGTTACCTTAGATTTACCCGAGTCATTCAACCACTGAATATAGTATGGATGTAGATGTGATCGTGTTGTCAAGCCAAGCTTCTTGATCAAATTTGAGCTCATCAAGTTGTTGCAGTTACCCTGTCAATAATCACCCGTGCTCGCCTATTCTTATCACGAACTCAATCTGAAACAGGTTATGACGTTGTAGCTGATCGGGTTGAGTTACCTGAGTATTGAGGACCCGCTGGACAACGATGGCTCGACAGGACATGCTGGCGCTGTCGAGGACTAAGAAATTCGCAGCACCATCTGTAGCATCAGCGTCATTGTCACCATCGTCTTCTATGTCGGAGGTGCTTAAGTAACCTCCATCATCAGTGGTGATGTAGGCTCGTTTGCTTGGACAGTCACGCTGCACGTGGCCAACTGCAAGGCAGCGATGACACTGAATGTCAGTCGTGCGTCCCGTGGATGTAGTGGAAGGAGGATTCTTCGCTGCACCCTGCAATGAAGATTTAGAAGAATCTGCAGGGCGTGTCGTTTGAGGCGGTGCTGTAGTGGTAGGTCGAGTGCTCGCTGGTGCAGGAGATGGACGAAAGCTGGACGGAGACTGCGTTGCTCCCGTGGATGTAGTCGTACTAGGTGGGAAGGAGCGGCTGGTTCTTGTCCTCGCTGCTTCCTGTTGTCCCTGCAATTCTTTCTCTACAAGCATAGCTAGGTGGAACAACTGGTTGACATTGTTAAAAGTTTTATAATCAATGATGTCCTAAATGTCATGCCGTAAACCCCCATAAAAATGACATAGTTTATCCTTATTATTCTCAACTACCCTACAACGCATCATGCCCTTTTGCAGCTCAGCATAATACTCTTGTACGGAATGACTACCTTACTCTAAGCACTGCAGTTTAAAACTTCTTGCTGAGAAGAAGGTGGTGCAAAAAGATCACGCATGACTATTTTCAAAGCATCCCAATTGACAGGTAAGCGTCCTACAGCAGCTAGATCGGTCCACCAAATAATAGCAAAGTACTTAAACTCACTAGTACCTTGTCGAACCCTATGTTGTTCAGAAACTAGGTGGAAACTAAATTTCTGGTCTATGGTCATCTTCCAATCAAGATATTTCTCAGCATCATACAAACCAGAAAATGACGGTACGGAAAATTTCACTTTAGCAAAAGGATCATCATGAGCGCGAAGATCTTCTCGTCTATGGCCTCTAGCGCCTTGTCAGTTGCTCCCTTCAACTGGCCCTGGCTGACACACTCATTGAAATCTGCTGGAACTGTTGAATCCTCGCCACCTGGCACGATGAAAGAGAACAAAAACACAGAATAAGATAGATAAAGATTATCCCTATCAACTACTGTGTTAGGATGGTGGCACTCTCAGACTGCAACAGGAAGTTTCAACATATGTTCTTGTAAAGATCTAGGTGAACACAAAGCAAAGATACCTTGGAGAAGTGATCCGACGATTACAAGATTAAGAATCCGTGCCTGTTCAGAAGGTTTAAGTGGAGCTTGGAAGGCTAATATATATCTAAGTGGAACACAAATCAAAACCAGTTAGTAATATTGAATAAATATCAAAAGTATTGGTCCTAGTTGCTGGTCTAAAGCGTCCTATAACAGTTATGATATGTGGTCAAACAACATGTGTAGGGAATCAACAACAAACATCAATAGCCAAAGAAAATTAAATTCCACACAAGCATAAAGTAACACCGATTGTTCCAACAAAAGTTTATCAATTCTTTTCTTATATTTTTTTAATACTAGAAATAATCATAATACTTCTGTCTTTTTTTTGTATTATTTCTTTTTCTCAACTCAAATCATGTGAAAGCTAATCACACAAAATTTTTTGATCAAAATGATATAATGGCTGAACTGAACTCTGTGTTAGGCGTTTTTCTTTTCTGTAGTTGAAACAAATCAGTGTAGCGGAAAAAAGAAAGGTGGAATTATGCGGCGGAAGCTCTGGATAAGGTGAAAATTAGCGATGGATGATCAACCCATGTGAATGTAGTGAATAACAGATCATATACAACAAATAAAGGGGTGGGATTTGGGTGGAGAAAAAAATTAACGGCTAGGGTTTGACACAAGATGGCGGAAGCAAAACAAACTGTGACGAGACGTGATCTAAACCAGCAACAAGACTCGATTAAGGACACAAACTCAACAATATGGACTCTAAAATTGAAATATGCAGAGGCTAAACACGATTTTGGACAGGATATAACCTAAAACTACATTTCTGTTTTTGGCCTTTTATGGACTATAGGATGAAACAAAAACAAGGAACAAGGGTAAACAATGGCGAACCTAAGGAACACTTGAAGCTCTCATTAGCACTTGATGGGAACGGGGTCTCGATCTTCCTACAGGTTCTGATAATCAACGATTTGGGCGGAGTCGCGACACAAATCGATCCGGCTTCCAAACGGCACGTTCCGAACCCTGAACACGCATGACCTTGCCGAGAAGGCTATTTTTTGCCTGCGAATCAAAGAACACAAACAAGAACGAAGTAGAAAGCAACCAAATTACAGATGATGATTAGACTCACATAGTTGAAGTCTTACAAACCGATGAAACGGCGACGCTGTTTTTAATAGGATATATAAGCAAAAATGGAACCCTAATGGTGGGGTGACGGATGGATATAAAAGAATTGGGATGTGCAAGTCCCCTAGACGCAATCCTTATGGACTCTAACTCGGTACAAGGCCAACCGGCTCACATAGTTGAAGTCTTACAAACCGATGAAACGGCGACGCTGTTTTTAATAGGATATATAAGCAAAACTGGAACCCTAATGGTGGGATGACGGATGGATATAAAAGAACTGGGATGTGCAAGTCCCCTAGACGCAATCCTTATGGACTCTAACTCGGTACAAGGCCAACCGGCCCAAAGTCAGTGTCGCAGCATCTTGACAGATTCTGGACTGTCCAATGTTTCGATGATTCCCATGGACTCTGCAGGAATTTGGACGTGGAGCCAGTCGCATTGAAAAGATAATCTCGTCCCCTCTTTCCATGAAGCGGTAGATCACCTAAAATTGTGTCCGTATGCGATCTGGGCGTCTATTTTAGTATAGGCTACTCGTGAACTCCGAATTGGATTCGAAGTTGACGTGGGCTGGGACTCGGACTTGGTTTAGACATCCTTGGACGACTCCTATCTAGTCTCTCATCGTTCCTCTATCCTTTTCATGATTTCTAATCATAATAAAGTTATTAGGTAGTAATTTATCCTCAAGAATGCCTAATGGAGTGAGAAGGAATAAGCTCATCTCTAGATTAAGTTGTCGGGCACGAGCTCTAATAATTGGCCTTCATGTATAACAACATTAGAAGGATTGTGTGCATCCATCATGGGTGTGATGTCCTCATTATTTTTGTTTACAAATGACTTAAAATTTCTAAAGCCCCTTAACATCATACTAACGGTGTTACCTGTATTTCTAACTAAAGGCCATAAGAGGGATCTCCAATTTTTTTCAGGCCAAGGAAGGAACTTTCTTTGAAAAGAGGCCGAGGAAGGAAGAAGGAATTTTTTGAAGGCCAAAGAAGTAATTCACTCTTTCATACTCTTTTTAGTATATTATAAAAGGCAAAAAACCACATAACCTATAAACATTGGATCAGTTATTAGTCTCTTATTCTTAAACTAATTCCTCGTGTATTTCAAAAGAATTTTGTGGTCTGGCGTGAAATTAGTGGCTGCATGCAGCTGTATGGATGTAAGAGTATGGAGCACGAATTAATTACTCATATAAATTATAGTAATATTTTATTTTCTTATTCATTTAGTCAAATATTAAATGACTACATGATGAAAGGAGTATTTTTATAATAGATTAATGATTTTTATTAATGATTTGAATCATCTTGTAGATCTTGCGTGAACTAATTGTTAGTTCATATATTAGTTGGATATAAACTAATTCTTAGATCGTTCAACACTTTACAAGGGACAGCGTTGGAGTGCAGAGCAGTGAGCGGCGTTGGATCGCTTCTATGTAGAAGGGGCAACCCTTCCCTGCCGCCATCGCCATGCGCTTTCTTTCGTGAACCAAAAAAATGATCTTCCGTCAAAACCACCCGCCGACTTGGAAAGCCGACATCGCCGCCGCCACCGGCTTTTGAAGCTCTGCTCCGGTGACATGGCTCCCACCGCTACCGCCACCGTCAAAGCCAGCGACAGCCCCCCATCTGTTTTGCTCCAGTTGTTCGCCAATCTCGTAGAAGCGGAGGCCCACCGGTACGCCGCCTATGCATCTCAACCCGCGGAGGCGGATCTCGGCCGCGCTTTCCGCAGCGGCGCGACCCCAGCGGAGAGTGTTGGCAAGTTGTTGGATGGGATCTATTGCACGGGCCGGGTAGAAGGCACATGCTTTGTCATCGTCGGCGTGTACCTTATCCGCTTCTTCCGCAGCCCCGCGCGGCCGAAGCCAGGATCAAGGTGGAGCCGACCACCGCGCACCGTCTCGCGGCCATCGCGCTCCTCGTGGCGGCCAAGTTCGGCGGCCACCCACACAGAAAGTGGACGGCCGTGTTCGAGGTCTGCTCGGGCCGCACGATTCGCGTCGGGGAGATGCCCGATCTGGAACGGCGCTTCCTCCACGCGATCGATTACCGCCTCTTCGTCCGCGGCAGCGAGTTCGACTCGTTCGTCAGGGTCTTGAAGGCGGGACCATCGAAACCGGCACCGGCACCAGTCCTGACGGCGCCGGTGCCCGATTGCCGTTGCGGAAGAGGAAGACGGCTGGAGAGGAAGTCGACAAGCGCCGCCGCCTTCGACCGTGCCTTCCGACCCCGGCCTACCCCGTCCTTCCTGCCAATTGGGTTCTTTACTTCCAATTTCTTTCATATCAATTCAGTAGATTAGTCTTTGTTTTGTTTCGGCTTGCTTCGTCGTGTCTGTTTTGTTTCCCTCTGCAGGTAATTGCCGCCGTCTCGTGGGACAAGGATGGTCGCAGGAGAAGGGAAGACGGCGGCCAGCGTGCCTTCCGACAACCCCTGCTGTCCATGCTGCCAATTAGGTTCGTTCTGAACTTCCAATTTCTTTCATTTCATTTCAGTCGATTAGTTGTTTTCATTTTGTTTCCTCTGCTTCGTCGCGTCTATTTGTTTTCCTTCTGCAGAGTTGCTGCCGCCGTCGTGGGAAAAAGATGGTTGCAGTCGCAGAGTAGGGAAGACGGCGTCGGCGGCCATTGTTATCTTCAATAGGAGCTAAACTGCTTATGATCCAAATCTGAGGATATTGATTCACTCTTACACATGATGCCATCGCCATATAGCATCGGTGCCACACGATGTAGATGAAACGTGTGGCCCAATGTTAACACATGATGCCATGTAGCATCCGTGCCACATAATTTATTTCCTCATTTTGTAACGAGCATCTACAAATATATGTAGTCAGTTCAGTATTATCTGCCTTCGAGGAAATAAAGTTCATATAGTCATCGTTATGTGTCCTATGCTTATGTGTGTACTGCTCTTGTTATGTTATTAAGAAATGACAAATCCTTGTTCTGTTTGTATGATTACATGTTTACTGGTGAGGCGTGCATGAGATAAGTACCCAATTATGGATGGCAATAAAGTTACAATTCTGCCACTACTTAAGAAGTATAAAACATTTTTTCTTTTTTTGGGTGAAGGAAGAAGTATAAACTCTAAACAGCTCTGAGTTTTTCATATATATAACCCTGATGTGTCTAACGAACATCAGGTTTCACAACATTCACATGTACAGCATACACATTAGAAAGGTATCTGTGGCTAGTGAGTAATTCCAACACGAATTTTACCGTTTGAATTACGCACATCAGGATAACCACGAGCTACAGATTGTACAATTCGAATTGGTGGCATTTGGTTCCAGTCCATGTATGCCCAACAACAAAGTCAAGCAATATGTATCCACATCCCTTCCCTTTATGTTGTGTCTATGCGTAAATGGACTAGCATGAGCTGGTCAATCCTGGATATTCTTATCTTGTTATCCACATACCTGCAAGGAATGCTCAACCATAATAGCGTTAGTGTTATGCTCAGATCAGTAATGAATAAAATATTTGCTAAAATTTGCTTATATCAATGGAATTTGGGCACTTATGATTGGCTTACAAGATTTCCATGACCAGTTCTCCTTGAGTATCCAAGGGAAACTGTATGCCTCCAATTTGAACTACTCCATCTTTCATGGACACGTTAAAGGTACTGTTGCTTCCATTCTCGCTACAACTGAAGTGCAAATTACTAAGTCAACATCGAAATCAAACTGCAGTCCAAGTAATAATTCACAATCTGATATGTAGGGTCTTATTGAAAAATGTTAACTTTTAAGTTCGCCTGTGCACACATTATTCTACTTGTTTGCGTGTAGCAGATTACTGTTATTTGAATATTATAGTGGAAAACATTATTTTAATAGTCCTAGGTTGAATGGTTGAAGTAAAGAATTCGACTTTAACCTGGCTAAGACATTTTGGACAGCTATAAACGACTAAACAAGAAATGAGAATAAATAATATATATTCATGCAGCACCTACACACTTACCATATGTTGCCACTTGCATAAAGGCTGACACCTGGAATGGGGCTCACTGAGTTCTTCAGTTGGCCATTCTTTTCTATAATCTATAGTGGAAAGGCCATTATAGTGAATCATGTGAAGTATCATGAGACAGACTGGAGTATGGCCTAATCACTTTGCAAGGTTTGACTTGATGTTGACTTCTAGGACTAACCTGGAAGCCCTTGAGGCCCGCAGATGCAATAGATGACCAACTTTGACCTTCAGTCTGCACACAAACAAGGGCTATTGATCAAGATTCCCAAATGCATGTACATAACTTAATAACTGTCATATGTGCCACAGTCGTTATGCACTCATTCATTACAAATAACATTTACCTGCATATAAGCTCATTTACTATCACAAGCAGAAAAGAAATTTAACTGGTACAGTTCTAAAAAGAATCCTGTCGCATAGAGAGGCTTTTTCTCTGAAAAGTCCTAAAATCTTGTCTACTTTTTTCTTTGAAATGGACCCCTACTGCAAAACATATTTGTAGTGTATAAGGTTCAAAACAGATAAAAATAGTTATAAAGGTCTCAATCTTTATCACTATGTGTTTGAATAGTGAATCAAGAAATTTATGCCAAAAAACACTAACCTTTGAGGCCCACAATAGTTGCCATTCTCCAACTAGAATGTTCAGGTCAACTGTGGCTCCTTTTTTGCTCGAAGCATAATCATCTATGGCCTATTTGGCAGACAAGCATATTGTAAAGTTAAGCTTCTCCACAATGGATAGTACAAATTGTAATAATAACCCACCACTTTTACTCCTGTTCCTGCAGATATAGCCGACAGCAAAGTTTGTCTAGGGTCTGTACTTTTCTGTAGAACGAATGTTGTTCCCTGCACTACAGATTGTTTTGAAAAGATGATGAAGAAGATGCAGGTCAGAAAGCGAAAGCTACGTATATGGAAGCGATAGAAGGGTTATAATTTTGCTTCACTTTACTTCTTCTGTTTCTATTTATTTTTGAACTAACCAGCATCAAATTAAATAGAAACGGAGGGGGTAGATGAACTAGATCATGAGGCCAGTAAGCAAGTTATACAAATCATAGCCTGAAAGTTTGCAATCATAAACGCTTTGTTTTGTGGAGTCAGTAAAATAACATCAGTGGTACCTTGTTTCCCCTTGAAATACGTATGTTCCCAGATGGGGACAAGTATGTTGTGTCAAGCCAACCCTTTGCTTCATCTCCAAGAAGCCTAAATGGAACAGGGTATGGAACTTTGAATGGAAGAAACTTGAAAGAGAATGCTGCTCGGTCAAAACGGAAGCCAATGCGCTTTCCATCCTCGATAGTTGCTTCTGCCTGAATTTGTTTTTGCAGAAAATATCATTGTAAATTCATTAAAAAAGCACAATAAAGTTTAACTTAGCAGTAAAATAGGTTATCTCTCTGGTAGAAGCACTACAGAATCAGCATTTTTCTTTCTAGTTAAGTCTTGCAAGGCAGTACAAAGGTTATATCACGTCAATTATGAAAAAAAATTGTATAATAACAGTGAGTAAAACCTGAACAGTCTAATCAATGTTAAATATAGATATCAATCTGGATGTGTCTCTGCCTCTGTGGAGCATCACAGCAGTCAATATAAATATATAAACTTCATCTATTCAGCTCTTATTATTGTTGTTCACCATATTGTCTACTGTTGTGACGCTTAGAAGGTACTGTATTATGTTTCCAGTTTATCATAAAAGAATAGAGATCATAATACAACAATAACCAAGCCTGTCAGTCCCAAACAAGTTAGGGTAGGCAATAGAAATCATAATAATAAAAATTATAATTATTGATTAGTGGTGATGATTTTTGAATAGGAAAGAGCGCATAGTCCAAACTTAATGCGACTTTGGGACTAAATTGATACGATGACACAACATCCTTCGTTCTGTATTCTGCAATAAGTCAGCATTACTTCATTTGATGCACAAATTCCACGTAATGTACTCTTTCTTTGGTCATCACGTATCAGCCAAAACTTCAAGCATGCACGCACGTCTTAAACATGATCCAGAAACCTTTCTGGAGTTCAAGCTTGCAAAACCCAATAAAGCTCCATATAGAATGTAGAATATGATTAGTTCAGTGAGGGGTATAATGTGCACTGAAGGTAATAATAGAAAATGGCAGTATTGGGGCACATAATCACAAGCAGATGTTAGAGAAGTAGCAATAATCCAAATCCATATAGCACCATGAAAAGTCGGAATTCAGTTAACATTGACACAGAAATTACCTCAACTTTCAGATCCCCAACAGATTCTGAAAACCTGACAACATTGACCACCCTTGGAGCATCAGTTCGAAGGTAAACTTCTTGAAATATCCTGAATGAGTCAACTCCAACGAAAGTTCTCTGCATAGACGTGAACTGATGACAAATTTAGTCGTCTATCAACTATATCATTGCTGAAACATAAATTGTCTAACAAGCATATTAATTTACTCGACCTGAATAGGAGATGCTGTTCCTGGTCTCGTCGTGAAGATGAGCTGCCAGCTACCTTCAATTAAACTAGAATTGGTCTGCAAGGAAACCATACAAAGTAATAGCAAAACTTTTGATTTCTTTTTCGGTCAAATCATTTTCAGCTTTGTTGAGTAAATACTAGTACATGTTAAAGGTGATATTTGTTTATTCTGTTTTAAAATAAGATTTTCGCTCTAACAAATTTTGTTGTTGAGTATTTAACATATTCACATTTACCTCCTGGAAAATTTACCCAAGAATATATACAGCCGTTCAGTTTTCTGGTGCACATGGAGCTACGTTAACAGTGAAGATATTCACACGCAGAAGTGAAGGACTCTACTAAGCTCTAAAGAGTGACCTGCGTAAGTTTTGCATCATATCATCTGGTTGGAACACAGTTGGATTGTTGGAGTTGTCTGATATAACTCAAGAGGGAATTATCTCATTTGGCAGTTTGTGTGCCATTGGAAAACAAGGAATGCCAGTTAACTACCCAAGCCGATTAAAAAGCAGAGCACGTAGAGCTACACAATACACAGGAGACCCACCGGATCAGGCACGCCTCCTACGGCCTCGAGAGCCTGCACGGCGCGCTCCACCTCCTGCACAGACGGAGGGGGCAAAGCCATCAGTTACGCGCCTCAGCGCATTCCAGCGAACACGTGGTGCCCGCGTCGCTTGCCACGGAGCAGAGGCCCACGAGATCAAGTGAAGCGCAAGTCCCTTGCCTGGAGCTGGCGCGGCGATACGGCGCGGCCGCGGCCCTGGACGCCGAGAAGGGCCTCAATTAGAGCGTCCTCGGGCTCCGTGGACGCCGCATCCGCGGTAGCCACCGACGCCGCCCGCAGCACTCCCCGGTGGAGGCGTCGGTTCTGCTGCAGAGGATGGCTCCGAAAGCGGCGGAGCGTTCGGGAAGCGCCGAAGCATGGAGAGGTGAAGCGCGGAGGCGGAAACAGGTGAGGAGGCCGGACTCGCCGGAGATGGATGATGCCATGGGTTGCTGTTCCGGTGGCCATGGCGGGACGGGGCCGCGGGAGCGGGAGGTGGGAGCGCGGCGTTCGTGGCTCGCGTTTGGCGGTGAAGCAGCCTGTATTTGCTGTTAGACTAGTGGGTGGTGACACGCGGAGGATTCTAAGCAGCCGTTATCCCCCTAGTTTGTGTGGAGGCGCAAATGTACGACCATTTTTAACCTCACTTAAAATCTTTCCAAGTATAGGAACATTCCACTTGGAATCTTTGCAGGGTACTACCATCACCTCAAGGCTGTTTGTAAGTCTTTTTTTTTTTCAAGATCAAGGAGAGACATCCTCCTGACTTTTTTCTTAAGAAGTTGGTGCTCCAATTCGAACCTGGATCAGATGGGAGTTCGAGCTCCCAGAGCACTCGCTCTAACCGGTCACACCAGCAGTATATTGGCAAATTTGAGACTTTTGATATGTAACTAATTAATTGTTTCCGACCTTGACGTTGCGTCCTTTCTTTTGTTGAAGAATCGACCGATGAAATGAAAGAATTTGAATGAAATGTATGGCACTTAGACGTTCTATCCATTCTTTTATATTGAAGGATTGATCTGTTTTAAGAAAAACATTTAGTCCAATAATCGAACGATTTTGTTAGGCTCTCTTCATTGTTGTATGATACTACAACTACCCCTACCCATACCATATGCATCCATTGTTTACCTTACTAATTATTATTTTTTGTTATCACTACCTTATCAATTTTTGAGGTTACCGATATGTAGGGATGTAGGTAGGATAGTGTGGGTCAACCCATCTAATTCGTTTGTGAGTGATTAGTTTTGTGTTTGTGAAGGAGGGGAAATATATAGCATTTCAAAAAATTTTGAGTCCGCCCATTAACACACAAAAGGGAAAAAACATGCATCCCTACCGACAGTGGGCCAGGGGTAATTGACTCAGTATATGACATGTGGGACCTACACCTAGTTACTAACAGCTTGTTGACATGTCAGCCTCTTCGGAGTCCAGCGCCAAGCTAAAAAACGCGGGCAAGCTTTTGCCTTTTTCCATCGCACCAGCAGCTTGTCATGGTTCTCACGTTGAAAACTACGTTGGCGTGCCACTCTCTTTGTTGTGTACTGGCGAGCTAGAACTCAGAAATAAGGTAGCAAAGCAAGCACAAGCCAAAATTTGTGGACGCGCCAATCTTTGGGGAGGTAAACATTGGAAGAGAACTAAAGAACCCCTAACCTTCACGCTGCTCATGTTGATGGAACTTGTTTTCTCGATGCTTCCCAGTCAGTCAGAAACCAGTCGCTCTGTGTGTCTCGAGGGTGATACGATGGTTTAATCGCTTTGTTGAAAGGTAGGAATATAGATATTGATGTCAGTTTAGAAATGCAGAATTCTGAATTGCTTAGTAAAGTTAGTACCAAGAATTGATGGGAAGTTTGTGAAAGTAAACAAATAAAAAAGACACAAATTCTGCTAAAAGTTGGTGAGACAAACAAGTTACTACTTTGATGAATGACAGTTGACAGTAAGGTGCGTCTGTGGAGTCGAGTTGCTACGGATGTAGTAATAAGCAGAGAAAACGGTATAGAGCAGAGCATCAAGGAGGGTTTTTCTTTTTTCTTTTTTCTTTTTTTTTTAATCGTCGGAGAGCATCAAGGAGTTAGGGTGAGAGATGGCAGCATCGAAATGACGGACACTCCTGGACCGGTACATATCTAGTGGAAACCACCATTTAGGTGGACACTTGTAAATGGCGATGTATCTAGTGTAAACCGAGCATCGGGTGCATCTGTGCAAACTTTACATATAAGCCGCAGCTTCTCCATCCAAGGTCTACGGAGAGAACGACGGTCATTTTGCATTTCAACGCCCGCCTGAACCACGTTAATCTGGTGTTTATTGCAAATCCCCCCTCCCTAATCACCCTTTGGTTTCTGCGCGCCTGTTCTGTATGCAAGCAACTCGCCGCCGGGCTGCCTCAGACTCTCCGCTCTTGCACGCTCGATCACGCCGTAGGCCGCGTGCCCGTGACTCGCCGCCGGGCCGCCGTTCGCCTCGCCGCTCTTTCACGGCTAGCTGCAGGCCTCTCGCGCGTGTTGAAGATGCGACCAGTTTGACAGAGGGCGTGCAGTGCGTACGTACGTATGTGCGACCAGTGAGGGAACAAGAAGACGAACGGCACTCGTGGCGTCAGGCAAGGAGGAGCAGCGCTAATCTGGTGTTGATCGATCCCTTGTGGCGTGAGGCAGGAGCAGGTCAGCCTGTTTGGCTAAATCAGGCTAATCTGAATCACTCTGAACTTTCTCAAAAAAAAAAGGTACACTCTGAAAAATTTATTTCAAGTTGTGATAAATTACATTATGAAAATTTACACTTTTGTACGCCATGCTGCAGCCTCTCCGAGTCGCTGCGTGTGCCCGCCCATCGTCATTCGCCTTTCGCTGCGTCCAAGTCTGCTGGAGGCGTGCCGTTCGTCATGCTGATCATGGAGTCCGGCTGAGGTGCGCCGCCTGAGTCTGCGATGGAGCCTGCCGCCATGGATCCTGCCGTCATCACCGTTGACGCCGAAGTTGGAACCCAGGTTGAGTTTGCGTCTGCGATGGAGCCTGCCATCATGTGGTTCATTCAGTCAAAACAGCAGTCCAGTCAAAAATTCTTCTCGTGTTAAGGAAACTGATATGCAGTCTAGTCAAAACAGCAGTTCATGTGGTTCATTCAGAAGCCCTTGTCAAACATGTTCCTCCTCCACTCTTGGGGAGGATGCAACACTGCTGAATCACAGAGTAACTGATCCTGTGTCATTAGTGCTCAGAGTGCTACAATCAGACTTCATTGATATGAAAAAGTTCAACAGCTCAATATCTTCCCTACACACTGGAGCAGATACAGCCGTTGTCATCTTACCTAGCAACCAAGAAGCAATATATCCCATGCAACTTTTTTTTTAGTGATCTTTTTGTAGTTTACCTGGAAAAGAATTGTAATTTGATACAATGAAATGAGATTTTAAAATTGATACTACAGAAGTTCAGTGGGAAATGAGATTGTAATTTTGATATTATGAAATATACATGGATTTTTGCTTTCAACTTTCTGTCATTATGCCATTTATTTGGAAGCAGATTACCAAATAACAGACAATGTGAAAATAGCAGTCCTGAAAAGTTACATTGCTCCTATCTGTCCATTTATTTCAACTTTCAACTTTGAAACTGTGAACTGTGAACATGAAGATGATTGAAACTTTAAACTATAACAAAGGTGATTAGAAGACAATGTCAAAATGACATACTGTATGGTATTTTCAAATAACAGACATGATACTATCTTGTTGGACAATTTCGTGCATCATGATCCACTACTAGCTTGCATTTTCCACACTTTCGTTTTTTTGGTGCCTTCTCCTCCTTGCTCTTCTTAATTCTTTTACATCGCTCCTTGGACTTGATATCATTTGGTAGATGTATCTTAACTTCATGTGGAATTTTGCTACCAAGGAACGATTCAAACTCATCCTGTTTATGAAGTGCAGCAGCAGGAACGATCTTTTGGAGAGGTTCTACAAGGTTGGATAAACTAGAATATAAAAACGCCATCCCTTGTTCAGAGTTCTTGGCCATCTGGATGAGATCTTCAAACTTGTTGCGTGAATCTGAAATTTTTTTCCGCATTGCCACCTCCATAGGATCCTTTGCCTTTTCATCCAGAAGGTTACCTTCGTCATCAAAGAACAGTTCTCTGTGAAATTAAAGATCTGATCAGCACCATTGCACATAGAAAACAATACGACCATAGAAAACAAAACAGCCGTATAATCTCACCTTTTACATCTTTTCTCCCATCTCTTCATGATATAAGTCGACGGTATCTCATTTTGCTTCTCGGCTCTAAGCACTTGTATTATATGACGACATGGGATGCCATAGGACTCATGAAACTTACAAGAGCATCTACAAAACATGTTTGACTTGTTCAGCTCAACCAGTCGATCTTTTCCAGATAGGCTGCTGATGGTGACACATTTTATATCATCAGACTCTGAAATTCCTTGGATAATGCAATCGTCTCTTGCAGCTATGATTTCTTCCTGAACTTTACTGAAAACTTCATGTGTATATATCACACTACATTGATTCTCCATGGGCCATGGTGTCATCAATTTAGGAGTGGTGTGCAGACTTGCATTGTCGGCTTTCAACTCCTCTTCGCGTTGGCACTCCAAAGCTGTGTCAAACCTTAGCCAAAACTCAACAAAGCACAATTTTCTATGAATGAAACGATTACAAAAAGAATTTGCACTCTCCGATCGTGATGTAGTCCTAAGGATTCCTGCTAGAGGTATGTCCATAAAGTATGCTGGAATCCATGATTTACGAATGGCAAACTTTATGGAAAACCAATCATTTCCCATGAGTTCAAAATCTGTTATGATAGAATTCCATTGTGATACAAATTCATCTGAATTCTCAGAGCCCCAAACACACTTATTTAGTCTATCCCAAAACTTGTCATCCGCAGGGACCGACCTTCTCAGGTACCTTTTTCATGATATGCCACATGCAAAGTCTATGGGCTGTATCTGGTAGAATGTTAGCAATAGCAGCCTTCATGCTCGCATCTTCATATGTTATGATTAGATGAGGTGCTACTCCACCCATAGCCTTAAGAAAGGTCTGAAACAACCACACATATGACTCGACCTTTTCATCCGCTAAGAATGCTGCCCCAAGGAAAACATTTTGCAAGTGATGATTGACTCTGGTGAATGTAACAAACTTCATGTTATACTGGTTAGTGGTATATGTTGAATCTACTGAAACCACATCACCAAAAACACTATAGTTTTTCCTGCATAAAGCATCTGCCCAAAATACACGAATAAGTCGTCCTTGCTCATCCACCATGAAGTCATAAAAGAAGGCAGGATTTACTTCCTTCTTTCGCTTAAGCTGCCCGACAAACATTTGTGCATCTGCATCTTTGATTTTGGTTCTGAGGTCACGGTAATAATTTTTCAAATCCCTCAGCGTGCACCCAACATTCTGAAACCCACCCTCACTAACATGGAGAAGTCGATATGCCTGTAAGGTACCAATGCTAGCCTTATGACAATTGAACAAAGTACTTTTTGCCCTCTCACTAACATTACGGTTGGATCTTAGCAAATGCCTCTTATCTGGTGACACAAAACCATGGCTGTGCTCCTCAACCACCGAAGCTATCCGATACTTTTTGTCACTATCAAGCTTGGCAACAATATGTGCCGGACAACCACATCTAGTTTCCATCACATTATGTGTCTTCCTTTTTTTTCTAGATCCATCGCTAACATTTTTTACTTTCTCCTTTCTGTACCCTTCCCTTGAACAATAATACTGCTTGGTTAATATTTCCTCATTTTCCTTCTTATGCTGACCAACACGAACAGAGAAACCAGCTTCGTGTGCATACAATTTATAAAATTTCTCCACATCTATGAGCGTATCAAAGATCATTCCAACCTTAGGCTTCAACTGTTCTTTGCCCGTGTCACTTGCACAAGAGTCCTATAGAAGTGAAAATTTGTATGATCAACAAACCAGACACTACTAGTTTCGAAAAAGGAAATGTATCTGCAATAAGTTGACATGCATCTTCCAGAATAAATGCATTAGCCAGTCATGCCAAAAATCCTACAACCATGATCCAAAGGTTATTTGCAACTTACTGCTATACTCAGAGAAGATTTTGTCTGTGGTGTGCATGGATGTTCAAGGTGGGCTCCAACTCCGGCGTCGACGGAGTCGATGGTGATGATGGCGTGATCCATGATGGCAGGCTCCATTGCAGACGCAAACTCAACCTGGGTTCCAACTTCGGCGTCGACGGTGATGACGGCAGGATCCATGGCAGCAGGCTCCATCGCAGACTCGGGCGGCGCACCTCGGCCGGACTCCATGATCAGCATGACGAACAGCACGCCTCCAGCAGACTTGGACGCAGCGAAAGGCGAATGACAATGGGCGGGCACACGCAACGACTCGTAGAGGCTGCAGCATGGCGTACAAAAGTGTAAATTTTCATAATGTAATTTATCACAACTTGAAATAAATTTTTCAGAGTGTACCTTTTTTTTTTTGAGAAAGTTCAGAGTGATTCAGATTAGCCTGATTTAGCCAAACAGGCTGACCTGCTCCTGCCTCACGCCACAAGGGATCGATCAACACCAGATTAGCGCTGCTCCTCCTTGCCTGACGCCACGAGTGCCGTTCGTCTTCTTGTTCCCTCACTGGTCGCACATACGTACGTACGCACTGCACGCCCTCTGTCAAACTGGTCGCATCTTCAACGCGCGCGAGAGGCCTGCAGCTAGCCGTGAAAGAGCGGCGAGGTGGACAGCGGCCCGGCGGCGAGTCACGGGCATGCGGCCTACGGCATGATCGAGCGTGCAAGAGCGGAGAGTCTGAGGCAGCCCGGTGGCGAGTTGCTTGCGTACAGAAACGAACAGCCACGTGATGAAACGAACAGGCGCGCAGAAACCAAAGGGCGATTAGGGAGGGGGGATTTGCAATAAACACTAGATTAACATGGTTCAAGCGGGCGTTGAAATGCAAAATGACCGTCGTTCTCTCCGTAGACCTTGAATGGAGAAGCTGCGGCTTAGATGTAAAGTTTGCACAGTTGCACCCGATGCTCCGTTTGCACCAGATACATCGCCCTTGTAAATTCCATAAAAAATATATATATGTAGAAGTTTTAAAAAATTCTAAAAACTTCCATCTTTGAAGATGAGTAGATGAACTTATACATAAAAATTCAGCTCATCTTTATCTAATAGATATAAAAATGACAAATTACATAAAAAAGATAAAAGAAAACAACAATATTATTTTATACATTATAATATTATATCACTTTTATTTGTTTGACATTAATAAGATAGATTGCATAATTTAATTTTTAAACTAAATATTTATCTTAACGTCAAACATGTAAGAATACCTAACACTGTACGACGGTAGTAAGAGGAGAAGTGGTTCCTTACCATACGACAGAGGGCAGTTGTGTCCCTACACCCGCGTCAGTGGAGGTGCCGAGCCCGCTGGTCAGTGCCTCTACCGAACGGTAGAGGATCCCTATACGTGAGAAGAGACAGGAGAAAGCCTATCAACAGTATCACTTATAAAGTAGAAATGCTTTTGTTGGATTGAAGTGTATTGAAGTGAAAAATAAACTAATTTTCATTCAATCTCCTTGGTATGAATCTGAGTCACATTTAAACAAACCTCAGCCGTGACGGTGAGCATGAAGAAGGTGATAAGATTCAAGTTCCTAGTAATTTTTTTGTGCATGCTATATATTGTGGGTCTAAATCTGTTCATACAAAATATGCTCCTCAGCCTCGCTCGAGATAACCGGAGTTAGGCGTTTCTTGATAGCCTCTATTGCTAAGCTCGCCAAATGCAAGCAGCTACCTAAATAATAATTGTGGTAGTGTATGATTAAGTATATAACTGATGTTTATGTATTTTAAACAACATTAAGGAATAATTTGAATTAATAGTAATAAAAAATATATACACTCAATAAAATTATGATTATTACCTAAATTTATCACATGTAACATGTTCAGTTTTGATATAAGCAACAAAACATCTTAACTCGATCAGGTTAGCTAGGTGCAAGCAATGATGTCCTTATATTCGTTAAAATGTGATAAGTTTTCAAACTCTTAGGTCAAAAAAAAAAAAAAAATTCAAACTCCTAATAACGGACAATCGGCGGCGCCGGGGCGGGGGCGGTCCGCGTCGCGATGGAGGCTGCCTCGTCCTCCTCCTCCTATGTTGGCGGCGGCAGCGAGAAGGAGCTAGACGTGCTGGAGGTCCAAGTGCCGGCGTCGACGCTGCGCCGGTCGGAAGTATTCCACGTCGTGAAGGAGCTCCTCGGCTTCGTCCTCTACATGCACCACCAGATCCCCTCGTAATCCCCGATCTCAATTCCTCCCTTCTGCCCTGTAGTACTATTTCGTGCGATTTCTGGTGGATTTCGTGGGTCTAGTCGCGAATTGGTTGGTCCGAGTCTAACTTGAGCTGTTCGCGGTAGCTGGGATTCCGATTTCGTTGCGTTTGCTGTTATATCTGACTCCGAGTTTGATAGATTTGCGATGGATTGAACCGATTCTCCTGGCTGGGTCTAAAAGCAGATTGGGATTTTTGTCAACTTTGTTGTGCAGCGCATGGATTCGTGCATTTCCGAAATCCTCTTGCTGCGGAACCGTTCTTTTGCATGTATTCTTCTTGCTATTGCCATGTTCATATGTGATTTTCTTTTTTTTTTTTTTCAGTGTTTTGTATCTTGCCCTTTGCCCTTGAGCCTGAGCTGTCTTCATTTAGCTCCATTTGTACAAATTATCAATTGATGTCATATGGAGATAATCTGTGCCTCGTTAGGCTTTGTTGGTTGAGTTGCATTTCTTTTTTGGTTTCATTGGTCACTGTATTCACTTGCATACTAAATTTAACAGTATTGAAAACTAGAAAATAATGACTCAAGTAGGTACATACTATGGCATTGGGTCTGAATTATTTGAATGCGAGTCAGAGTTCCATTACCTGAATATGTGGGGAGGAGAGGATGTTACCTTTGCGTAGAGCTTGAGAGCTATTTGGAGGGATTAGAGGAATTGCTCTTCATTGATTGCTTAAATATGACTGCCGCACCTCTCTTTATATAGAGGTAGAGCTGGCCCCAATCCTAACCAGTTGCTCTAATCTCTAAATAAACCAACAGGAGGCTAAGAAAGGATGCTGCTACAGTACCATACTGCTCAGCAGCACTGTCTGCTTCAGTACATTGGCCCAAAGGCCAGCCGATAGCATCCATCTCATTATGTTAACTTGGACACATGGTCCCTACATCAGGTCACTTAACAGCTGTTCTTTCAGTGGTGAATTCAAGCATCAACCCAGCAACGAAAAGCTCCTAGGCATTAAACAATTTAATTATGCCTTCTAAAGTCTAGTTCTTTGGACCTTCTGAATTACAAAAGGATGGTAGCTTTAGTTTTGCATTGGTGCAAGATATGTAGTGCATATTACTGACGGCAAAATTTGCAGAAATTTAATGATAGTGTCTTGGCTGTTTTTTTTGAATAACAGTTGTAAAACATAACAATGTTTTGTTGTATACCTTATGCAATCAGTGGCAGAATAAACTAGGCATGGAGTTATATGCTGTGCTATGTAAGAGCATGAAGTTTATCTGAAATTTCCTCATTTTAGGGTATTGCAAAATCTGGAGAACGAGTTTGAAAGCTTAAAGGAGGAAATGGTAAGTCTAGTATATGTATTAAACACTTCAGTTGCAAACTATGGAAGCAATACTTAGTAAACTGTGGATATTTGTAGGCAGAAATGACACTGCCACCAGCTGTGCTCAAACCATCTGATCAGCGGAAGTACAACATACGAAAAAGGGAGGTCAGATGTAGAATAAAGAAGCAGGAGAAGTTGATGAATGGCATCTCTACTTTACTTTCTGCTCTTCAGCAAGCACTTGATGAAGTTCCTAGCATTGAAGGAGCCATCCTGATCCTTGGAGGGAGCCTTGTACGGCCGTTATTTGTATATCACATTACAATTTCTCATGGTAGATTTGATTCAGGAATTGCCAAAGAGAATACCCTAACCAAGTTAGCTCAGTCTGTTTCTCGGAAGGTGAGCTACTATCACATCATCATTCTCCCTTATGTCCAGAGACTCTCTTTCTTTATGTTCTGTTGCATAATACCTTCTTGTGTCTATTTGAATGACATTATTGCACATTTTGGTCATCAGAAAGTTGTACTATCAGCATTTAATTGCAGAACCGCCCCATATTTCACTTGGAGTTTGAGATTCCTACCCATAAGCTTTTTTTGTTATGAATCCCAACCTACCTACTGTGTTGTTGTAAAACCATCGTAGGTTGTAAATACTTAATCGATTTCATATGTTTTCGCCAATACAAATCCAGAAAAGCTAAGTTCACAAAATTTAACATTGTTGAAGTGTTTAAACATAAAAATGAATGAAATTAAATATAAAAATTCATGGGATACCGTTTGAACTCTAATTGGCATTTATTTTTGCAAAATCTCTAAAAAGTTTGAAAATTTTACTCCAATTTTTTTTACATTTTAAAAGGACTCCATCAGCTGCTCCAAACAAACAAAAACAGGTTAAATCAATTAAACATGGATGTGTTGGGGTGGCTTGTGCAACAAAACTTGGTAGGTGGGTGGTCATTTATGCAATTATCTTTATTATTAGTATGCTGTTATTGTTATTGCCATTTATGATTTTATTCTATGACTTAAAACGAGTGCTGTTATGAGTATCTATTTAGCCTTTATCCTCTTTGATTAACAACACTAGTAAATTTTGTAGGCTATCCGTGCTCTTGTATCGAGAGGTGCCGGGAGTTTATCTTACACAGGTCTTTCGTCTTCTGTTTTCATATGCATTCGGCTGGATCGCCATCGATTTTAAACTTACTGTTTTCCCGTCCTATTCTCTCAAGGTCCTAGCAAGCTGTTTCTGCTGGTAAGATGTCCAAGTACATTGAATCTACCACAGGATTTCCTACCAAAGCGCGATTTTCGTTACAGCAAGAAGGTACTGTTTAGCAGCCTTGCTTTGTAAAAACATATAATGCCCCAGTATTAATGCATCGATCAAAGATTTTTTTTATGTCAGGTTATACCTCTTCAAATGCATATAAGGTGCAGAACAGACGAAGACCGGCAGGTGCATACCCAGCACAGTATGTCGATAGTTGATGGCCCCTGTTGCAACTCAGAATCTTCTCTTTCAGATGTTATCTGGTATTGTTTTCTCTTTCTCATCTTGTAGTTCCATTGATTTATGTTTGCTCCTGGTGTTGCATTATACTATATTTTGTCCGTGTGTGAGAGGGCCTTTCGTTACCTGTCTGCTGTCTGATGTAGAATATTTTTGAGACTGCACTGTCAAACTCCATGTTTGTATGAAGGGTACATATTGCAATGTTTTCTTTCTTTGTTCAAAGCGTGACGATGAATTCATATTGTTTCTTCCAGGTTCCAGTGCAAGCATACAGTAAGAGGTTTACCAGGCAAGACGTCATTAGAGGGATGATCTGGCTCGAGGATGCTAGCTGAGACTAACCTCTGTTATATTGAATGATTTGTGTATGTACAGTAGAGAAGGATCTAGTATTGGTTGTAATGATTGACAAAAGGACTATTCAGTGTTCGATTGAATCAAGTAAAAAACTTTCTGAAATTGGTTTATATGTTCAACTAGTTACTTGGCGCTATTTGAGATGAAGCATCTTGAAGGTTGGGAGCACATTTTTTCTATTGTCAGACCCACTTCTTTAACATTTATTGTACGAGAATTAGGAATGAAGTTGAGACCAACTTTATATAATCATATTGGTAGGTCTGGAACATATGTAACTCTAAAAAATCTTACACTAGCTCCTGCTTTATATTCAATATAAAGTTGGCACTGTGGTTCATTCAAAATAAAATAAAATGAAATCATACAGTAATAACACACTAACACCTGAACTTTGGAAGCGAGTGTGTAACCAATCAGTCGTTATTGTGTTCGTGAGTTTTAAGCTTGTGCTTGTCCTGAAAAACTGAAGAACAACACTTCTCATGTTTTGAGCACTTTCGTTGAGTAAAACATTTCTGAGTTAGATGATAGGAAACAAGAAGTTAATCTTTAGCATCAATTATAACGTATAATCCATTTTCTTATTCGTAAAATCATGAATCAAACAAAACAATGGAATAGATAACTCTCTTAAATTCTCACTTCCAATTTTCAGAGCAAATCAAGTGATTGAGTCATAGAGATTAGAAGTCAACGAAGTCAATTCCCTCATAGTAACTCCAACTCCTTTTTTCACCACCCAACGTTCCCATCAGTTGCCAAACGCGACTAGTTTGCCAAAAAAAAAAAAAAACAAAGACCACAGCGCTACTCCAAATGAAGTCAATGAACAGACGACAATAATACGAGAACACGCGAAATCTCGCCTTTCCCGAACATCAAAATCTCGCCATGCGTGCGGCACAGTTCGCGGGCGCCGCCGCACCTCCGGTTGCGGCCGTGTGCGGCCAAGCAGATCGCGTCTTCCGGGCTCTGGCCCTCGCTTCCCTCTACGTCCTCGTCCGCCGGTGGCGCGCCGGCGGGGTCGGCCTCAGCGAGGCGCTGGCGCCGGCAGAGATCGCGGCCGTCGTCGCGCTGTGCGTCTCCATGGCGTGGCTTTACGTGATGCCCGCCATCGGAATCGGACGGAGATCCACGCGGCGTTGGCACCAAGACTAATTGTCGTGTGGGTAACCCTTCCTCTCCCTAGATAAAACTATCTTTCCTCTTCCCTTTCGCTGTTATCCCATGTTTTTTTTTTAAAAAAAATGGAGCAGAATGTGAAGTTGTGAACGTGTAATTATTGTCGGAATGAAATTATTTTACTTTCTAGTTTATAAGTGTGTCACCAATCGTCATAAAGAATTTTTCGAGGATAATTTGTTGCCTCTGTGTGCATTTTCTTGTGCTCCTTTGGACGACGATCGTTCTGTAGATAGCTTACTGTCGTTCTGTAGATAACTTGACAATAGTTCTGTGGATAGCTTACGATCGTTCTGTAGATGACGTGACGATCATTCTGTAGAAAAATTTTGACATAGGTACCTTCCGTTGCATCCAATTCCACTCCCAACTGTCCTGGATCACAGTTTGCTAGGCACGAAGAAAAGGGAACACAATGGTCATATGATTCATTATAGCATATCGATCCTGGGTGTCACCAAATGCTGCCTCCTTTGCCTAAAGTCATCTTACCAAGTTCATTAGGACTATGCACCTGACATCTCTTGATCTGGTCAAATTAAAACAACATAGACACACACGATAGCAATTTGGTTATGGTGACCGGTTACACCTTGTACCTTTTGCACTTGATCTGGACAAGGTTCCCTGCTCAATTTTATATCTTTTTCTACCACATTTCGGAAAGTAACCTTTGCAGACCTAGAGCAGACACTGACGAAGGATGATGGTAGTGCGAACAAAGAAGATTGGACTTGTTTTGCAGGCATTATATATTTATTGCATTTAGCAAAAAATCCCAATGATCATGACCCAATAAAGAGGTGTCTTGATGTCTCCAATCCCTATGCTACAGACACAAAGCGACGGCCTTCACACCATGAAAGAAGAAGCAGATAAGTGTACCACCCATGTAGTGAAGGAAATGCAACTGGAATGGGAGCAAGCTGTATATATAGAAGAAAGTGGTGAGACAAATAATGCTATCACGTATTTCAATATTCAAGTTTCATTATATATCAATAACATGAGGATCAGTTTGGTGTTTGGTAAATCCTTTCCATGGCAGTATGGCAACACTTGCCCCTACATGCAGCGCCGTTCAAGTGTTCATCTTGAATAATTGGACCACTGAAAAGTTAAAGCAAGCATTCCTTGCAAAAAAAGTTAGAACATGCATTGCAAATAAGCAGAAAATATTATTCTCTATGTCTGTTATTATTTGAAGTAATAAGTGTGTCGTATCTTTGACGCTAGTCATTTAGCCTTATTGTGAATCATCAGTGCTGAATAGCTGCCACACAACAGACTAGATGAATTTTCCAATGTTGTTGATGCACTATAGTGATTTGTCAGCTCTATCTTGTTATATAGTTGTAAGAACAATGACAATTTAGCAAATTTGTTGCTAATTGTTGCCCTTATATACCATTATTGACTGGTCTAAAAACAAACCATTATCGACCAACCTGCTCTACCTGCTTCTTTATGACCATATAAATGGTAGAGTACAGTGGGTACAGTGGTAACATGTAGCGGATAAGCATTTTTGTGAAGGCGGATCAAATAAGTTGGGACTAAATACAGTAGAAATAACAAATAAAAAAAATTGGTTCACAGAGGTTGGAAACATTTACATTTTTTTTACTGGAGAATGAGATTCATCTCTATGTACAGATTGTTTTGGTTGGGTACATGATACGCAGTTAGAATGTGCAGACTTCATGTTCACAATGCTTTTAACAATGGTATTAGGCAAAAGGAGTTGATTGTTTGTTTTTACTCCAGGTTGGAGTCTGCAATGGCCACTTTGCTTATAAAGTCAACTTCACCATGCCCTGTCCAAACTATATCATTTTTTTTTCTGAAAACGCAGGAGAGCTGCGTTTCATTATATTACCGAAAATCTATCGTAGCAACAGAACCTCCCAAGGGCAGTCACACCGAAGACACTGGGGGCAGGGGAAATTCTGGGATTAACTTCACATGATTCCGTTCCATAACCTTTCCTGAAGAATTTACATTTTGTGTGTGTGTGAGAGAGGGGGGGGGGGGGGACAAAATTAGTTTTGTTAGCAAACCTGAATACCTTGCTGTAAATCACAACTGATTAAATCCTGAATACTGCAGTACATTCAATGGGTCTGCTTCTTTGCTTGACCCGGAGTATACCAAGCTTTTTTAAAGCACTAGTGTGGCATGAATTATATTGTCGAATTTTCTACACCAATCTTATTCGTCTCTGTGACTACTGACTAGTGTTAAATAATTGGTCGGTTCCACTTCCAGAATTGTTGCAGTCATCACAATATCCCTGGCCTCTGTTCAAAGCTAACTGATGCAGGTTTGTGGTTCCATCTGTTGCCATCCAGTCAATGGTGTTGTCTAACAATTAGGTGCTCATTAGAACAAACTTAGTAAAAGAAGGGAAGTGAGTGATAAATCCTGTTGTTATGCTGTGAGATTGAATCAATTGAACATTTGTTCTTTGGTTGTGTGGTGGCCTCATTGGCCTGGGATTTTGTATCTGCTTATCTTTATGTTGTCGGCTGCGAATAATCGTGAGTCAATTCTCATTGGTGGGTGAGCAACAATAAAATTGTTATTCCGAACATTGTGACATCATGTAGAATATGTGGAACTTGAGAAATGCTCTTTATTTTCAGGGGCAGGCCTGGAAAGGGATGCAGGTGATATGGAAGAGGATCGCTACAACACTCATGAGCTGGAGGAACATGTGTGAGGAAGGTATGGCCACACAACTGGAACTGGAAGCAAGAATAGAAAAATTTACCATCAAGTCAGGAGAAATGCCACAATTACTACCTTCGTAGCAAGAATGGCAACTAACTGATGCTGGACACAGTACCGTGAGTGATGCTGGACAGAATAATATAGATGGATCTAATGTAAGCGAGAGTGTTGCTAACCAATACTGTGGTGCTAGTTTCTAATGTTATGAAACTGGATGTCGACCTTGTTACTGGTTTCAATGAATGAAACGAGGGGGAGAACCTTTTATCTGAAAAAAAATGGTGCTTTTGTGTGCCTGTTGAATCCTATTCGTGAGTTTTTCTATAATTACGTACTGAGAGCAAACTGGAGCCATGAATCAATTACTATTTATTGTGACTTGCAAAGGACGGACCGTCCTGCGTCAGTAAAAAGTTGAGGCCTAGCTGTGTTCTATGGTCCACGTATATATAAAACTCTCCGCTGCACTGCTTTTTGGCTCTTTGTGAAAAAAAGGGCAAATACTAGCTAGCGCAGCCACATATTCCCCTCTCTCTTCTCATAGACAGTCTGCCCCGCACAGTTTCTTTCTTGGCATGGGAAGCATCAGGAACAGTGTTGGATAGCGTTCCAATTAAGAACTGTTGCTGAATAAATTTACACAAGTCCGTGGGGAAAACAAAATTAGTTTTGTTAGGAAACCTCAATACCTTGATGTAAATAGCAACAGTTTCAGACTAAATCTTTGAATATTGATGCAGTACATTCCATGATCTGCTTCTTTTCTTGACCCTTTGGTCATGACATCTAGCTCTGAAGGTGGGTATGTCGCAACGACAAAAAAACAAAAAAAAAAAAAAACAGAACAGAGGAGCACACGTACACAAAGCTAATCAGTTGTACTAAAGTTTTTAAAGCACTAGTGCGACATGAATCGTTTTATCAAATTTTGCATTCATCTTCTTATTCCTCTCCGTGACTAGAGCGTTACATATATTGGTCGGTTCCACATCCTAAGGTATTGCTCAGTGATCACAGTAACAACAACATCCCTGGCCTGGCTTTTGTTCAAGCTTTGCCAACTGATGCAGATTTGTTGATCCGGAGTGAGAAGTTTTTCACTGTCCTTGCAATAATAAAACCGATTTCCATCCATTTTCATGGCAATGACACAAATAGGTACGAATCTGTTCCCGTTCCTGGTCTCGCAGTGGAGGAGGTAGTATCGGCAGTGTAGGTGACGAGCCGGTGGGCCTAACAAAAGTGGATGTGACAAGGCGAGACGTGGCAAGTGCCAGCTTGGCATGCCATGGGTCGAAGGCAACCACTTGACCGGCCTGTTGAACTCAGACTATCGGCTATCGCCGGATCAGAGATCAACGTGTCAGACTCTTTCCCATGAAGCTGTCTTTTTACATTTGTGCATGGTCCACAATTTTTCGATGTACCGTAAAATGTTCATTACTAACCATTCTTTCTTATTAGTTTAGATTTCGATGCGGGCGGATGCGGATCTAGGGGTATGGTCGGTGCTCTGTATGCCACGTCATACTATACATCTGTCCAAATATTAGCATATATACTATAGTTACTTAAGATAAAAAAATGTTTTATCTAATTTTAATAAACATTATCACAACCAATTGGTTAAGCAACTAGAATTAGTTCTAAAAAAGGTCATTGATTTTCAATTCCTTGCAATAGTAATATTTTTACACTATTTTGTATGTGTTATTAACCTTTTTTTTCTGTGACATACCCTGTAATTAAATCCTTGATCCGACGCTGCTTCCTGTTCCTTCGTATTTTCAAATTTCAATGATTCACTCCAATAGTTACGACCACCTGAACCTGCAGCACAAACCATCAATGTTGTGGAGCTATTGATCATATACTGCGTGGGTTGTGCGCGCGCGCGATGAGCTGCCATCCATTTGCTTTGTATATATATATATATATATATATATATATATACACACACCACCTGACAGTGACCACAATAATAAAGATCCATGTATAGAAACAGAGCTAATAGCTGTTTATATATCCACGTGAGTGGAACCATATTTACTTCTGAAAGCAGAGAGCTGAAGTTTTATCTATTGTCATACTACATCTTTTCTGTCTGTTTTTTTTTCTTTTTTGGATGACCGGGTGTGCTTAAACGAAGGCATAAAACACCACAGTATAAACTTGAGTGTCTATATTTAACAAAACAAAAATAGACAGTGTGAGTCGGTGACTAAAAACATCAACGGGTAATAAGCATTGAAGATTTTGTTATGGTGTTGCTTGGAATGAATTAGAACCGTTCATTCACTTAAAATTAAGAATAGACACGTTGACCACGCCGGGGTGTCGCGCTGTGGAAGAATCGGCAGTGCAGACGAAGCAGCCGTGCTATGGTGGGCCCCAAAAAAAAGTGGATGCGTGGCAGGAACGAGACGTGGCAAGTGCCAGCTTGGCATGGCGCAGGTCGAAGGCAACGACTTGACTCATTGTTGAACAGCCTATTCACCGCAAGCAGCGTCCACCGCTTGATCGGAAATCAGCGTGGCAGATGTTTCCGCTGACGTGCCCCACAGACTCTTCAGTCTTCACCGTGAAGTTATCTTACATTTTTCTCTTTGCTCTTTGTTCATGGAGACCACGCCCCCGGCCCCTCTATATAGACGACACTGCCTAACGCCATGCGAAAGCACAAGCAGCAACGGACAACTAGCTCCTAGAGGTTCGATCAATCGCCAGGTCAGGTCGCCGGAGACAATGATGTTCGTAGTAGACTGGTTCTACGACGTGGTGGCGTCGCTGCTGGCGGCGCTTTGGCAGAAGGAGGCGAAGATCCTCTTCCTGGGCCTCGACAACGCCGGCAAGACGGCCCTCATGCACATGCTCAAGGACGAGAGGCTCGTCCAGCACGCTCCGACGCAGCACCCGACCTCGGAGGAGCTGACCATCGGCCGGATCCGGTTCAAGGCCTTCGACCTCGGCGGGCACCGCGTGGCGCGCCGCGTCTGGAAGGACTACTACGCCGCCAAGCAGGTCGACGCGGTGGTGTACATGGTGGACGCCTCCGACGGGCCTCGGTTCGCGGAGTCCAAGGCGGAGCTGGACGCGCTGCTCTCGGACGACGCGCTATCGGGCGTCCCGTTCCTCGTGCTGGGCAACAAGATCGACCTCCCGCACGCCGCGTCCGAGCGTGACCTGCGCCGCTGCCTCGGCCTGATGCACGGCACCACGGGCAAGGGCGCCGTCGGCCTCGCCGGCTCCGGCGTACGGCCCATGGAGGTGTTCATGTGCAGCGTCGTCCACAAGATGGGGTACGGCGAGGGGTTCAGGTGGATGGCGCACTACATCAAGTAACAGAGGGCTGAGCGTTACCCTTTGTTATGGCTCTACATTGTGGCAAGAAGTTCGCGTATGTCCATGGCGAACCACCCTGTTGTAGTATAAAAGAGTGCCAACATACTTGGTTCTTCTCAACATGTGGGATTCTTGCACCCCCAATAAATGAACAATGGAAATACAATAGGAAGCAGAATGAGATCCTTCAAGCAAGATACAACTAAGAAATCAAGCAACATATGGCGGGATGTACAACGAGTAAAAGAAGTTGCTCACGAGCAACAGAAAAAGATAATACATGAAACCAAATTCCATTTCTTGAGGGAGCATTGCCATTGTTATCTCTTCTCTACTACTACATAATTTTGTAGTCGTCGTCCGTGCAACTCTTATTCCGTCCCGCCTTGCCGCGCATCTCTTAAAGCGTCGTCGTTTCTGCTACGAGCCTCCTGCCGGTACAGAGTCTAAAAGCAACACGCCACCCTACCCGATTAAAAGGCAACGCAAAAGCACCGTTACAGTCCAAAAGCATACAAGTCCAAAAGTAATACGAAATAATTTCTGATTCTTCTGGTAACGAAGACAAAAGCAAAATTGAGACAAAAAACTGAGTATGAGCTCTCCGATTTCGATATCGATGACCACGATGAGTCAATAGCTCATAGAGCGGCGACGACGAAGTAGCTCTCGAGCGGAATGCACATCTCTGCTCCGCTTCTGAAGTGGAGAAGAGAGCTCAGCAGCCCCATCGAGGCTCCGAGCACGAAGTTGTTGACGGCGGCGCGTTCCCGCAATAAGCAGGCCGGCGTTCCGGAGCCGTAGATGGTGGCGTAGGGCGGGCAGCTCCATCGAACGCGAGGCGCTCGGCCCCGGTGCCACGCCATGCGCAACGTACAAAGTTGCGAAGTCTGCATGGCCGAAACGCGTGCAGATCACAACCGGCGCGGACGTCTTCGGGAAGTGGAGGCACCTGGTGGCGGATGGAGGAGGCGAGCTCCACGCACCAGCTCGATCTGCTTGAACGCCGTCCTCCGTTCTCACCTCGGGCCATCATCGCTTGAAGCTGCAGACCAGGTTACAGGTTCCCAACATGAACACACTTCCCTAGGCAGGCCAAGCTCGCGGTTGTCGAGGTCGTGACGGCGGACGCGACGACGAGTAGCTTCTTCTTCTCTTTCCCCTCCCTGGTCGGACACCAGTGCTGCTATGCAACTGCCACTCGTTCGACACCGCGAAGCAGAGCATCCCCTTATCGTTGCTACGGCATAGATTGGAAAAGGGATGAGCACGGGAGAGACTGAACTGCAGGATGATGTGATTTTTTCTTTAATGCGTATAATGTAGTAGTGTTGCTGATCTTTCTTTAATGTTGCTGCTCTGGCGGACGTGGGCCCATAGCGCTATAACGCCACCTTGTGCTAAACAAATTTGGAACATTAAAATGACAGGGATATCAAGACGGATCAAGACGGAGGGAGTACTTGATAAAACTATCAATTAATCATAATTATTTGATTATTAATTAATTAAATCTCTACAACTAATTAAATGCGTAACTATCGTCTGCGCGCCCGACGGCTTGGCTTATTCCGTGCATAGTTGCGGCTTGGCTTTCCGTGCATAGCTGCCTACCGCACGCTTCCTAAAAGAACAAGGCCCGCCTGCTGCACGAGCCCATCGTTCGACACCATAGCAGGGCATGCCTGCCGCACACGCATGACTGCTGAACGCTTCCTGCAGAATTTTTCATTTTAAGTTTTTTTCTCGACATAGTCGTCTTAAATTTTTATAAAATACTTGACACTCTCACTTTTCGATGCACATTTTCTCATTCTCAATATATTTTTCTCTCTATCTCTCTTATCCTCGTTTTCTATGCATCTATCTCTACTACTTAATAATTTTGTTGAATTCGTGATGTTCACCGATGGATAAAGTCACCTCATAAAGTCACCGGACCAAACATTTTATGGACCAGGCTTCGTACGTGTGTGAAAAACTTGAGAAATCTACTTCGACTCGAATTACGGATCGTACGTAAAAAGAAGAGTTCACCTAAAAACATGTCAATCAAATCAAATTATGGATCTACGTAAAAAGAAGAGTCCACTTGAAAAAATGTCACTTCAAATCAAATTAACAATCATAAGAAAGTCCACTTCGAATTAAATATGTGATGGCGAGTCCATTTCGGAAAACAAAATCTCTACTCCGGTACTAAATAATTTTGGTGAGGGCATGTGTTCACTAATGTATAAAGTCGTCCCGCAAAGTCAACAGCCGAACTTCATACGGGCTGCGCTAATGAAAACATGAGGAGTCCAGTTCGAATCGAATTACGAATCGTACGTAATAAGGAGAGTTCACTGCGAAAACATGTCCCTTTGAATCAAGTTACGGATCTACATAAAAAGAAGAGTCCACTTTAAAAATGTGCCTCTTCAAATCAAATTAAGGATCATGAAAAAGTCCACTTCGAATTAAAGATTATATATGAGAAGGAGAGTCCACTTCAAAAGAATCCATATGAATTATAAATGTATCTTGTCCAAATTACTTTTCTGATACCGTTGCAACGCACGGGCACTATGCTAGTTGTAGTATGTACATGTAACATGCCTTGAGTATGTGTTCTGCAATCGTGTCACTGACCACAGTCATACTTAATTTATTCAGATTAGACACTCTTGAGCCTTTCTGCTCAAGTTTAAGTTGGATCAGCTTAAAACTTTTGCTTGTCACTTTGGATCAATACTGATAAGATGGTCAACTCCTCTCGTCCCAAAGTCCATGAAACATAGCTTGTGTCAAATACATGTGAAATTCATTGATGTCAATCAATGGGGCCTGCATCACAATTTAAACAAAGAATCCATTGTAATCATGTTTTGTATGTCCATAGTAGTAAGATTACTCCGTGAGAGAAAAGGGTGAGACTCAGACAATTTCCATAATTTGTCCGGCATAATGTTATCGTTGGTCAATAAAATTTCAATCTTATTTTCTATCATAAATTTGATTTTGTGTTGTAATGTTGTATGCCTACAGGACTAATGCATTTCTTGTTAAACATGCACTATACCGTCATCCAACGTTTAAAAGCACTAGTCGTCCAAGGCAAGTGAGTTTTATGAACTTGTTTCAGACTAACTCATCTTGTTTATTGGCTCAACTATTGCCTCCTTCATTTTGTTCTTTGTTCAACTTCATGTCAGCTCGGATGCAAGCTTCGTTCCTCTTCTGATGGTAGTACCAACAAAATTTTGATGATTGATTTCGTGCTTTTCCTTGAACAGAAACTGGATTCAGGGGTTGCTCGATGGGCTCGTCTTGCTTAATTAGATCAGTGTCTGTTGCTGTGTATTGTTTTCCTTTTCCTGATACCTTTTACCCATAATCCGCTGATCCACTCACTGCTCTCAGGACTGTAGCGCCCCTCCGAATTAGTAAATTTTGAACGCTTTCCCAATGTCTCCTATGCCAAGTAGGCTAGCATATACATCAGACTTAGACCAATTTCAGAGGCACCAGAGACCTATACATGTGGGTGGAACCATGGGGACATATTGTTCCAGCGAACAAACCTAAGTTGCTGACTGACCTATATATTCAGTTTACGATCTCTATATTGCTGCTCTGGCAACTACAATTGGATATAGAATCCGGTCGCAGTTGATGATTGGTACTACAGAATGGAGGTTTAGGGAATGGGATTTAGAGGGTCTAAGAAGGTATGATGGGTTCCTGTCCATCCAGAGGACATATATAGGAGTTGATGTGTACAGCAATTAAAAGGAATATGAAGGGTATGTCACAATACGTTGGCCACTTTGTATTCTTTTTAATGCTGGCAAGGTAAAGTATTAATCTAAAATGCTGAGAGGAGGATGGCGATTAACGGTTATAAATCGGAGCCGTTCCATCTTTATATTTAATTGAATAATCAAGGCAAAGACAAACATCATCGCTCCAACGGTCCAAATTGAGGTGAGATTTGAAAGAAATAGCACAGTAACATTATTTTCAGCGGTAAACAAAGACACTAGGTCGTTGAATATATATACCTTGATTTTCGTTTAGATTAACATCCACTTAACCATATTCTTATATTGTGATCGTAACTAATGCAACACTTAACATTCATACCGTGTGACTTTTTCCATCATTTGTCCGTGGTTGCTAGTTATAAATAACGGTCTACTCTACCCTCTAACCTTATTAGTTTATAGCCCTTACCTATTTCTTGATATCTTCCATGATACACTCCAATAGCCATCCTAAACTTGCAGCATAAACGTTTAATGCTATGGAGTGTTATGATATATATTTGTGGGACTGTGGTGGTTGTGGTGTGCACACACGTTACACGTCACGTATGTACCTGCAGTAAACAAACAAGATAAGCTGCTGGAAGGGCTGCCATCAATTTGATTTTCTGTTCGATCCACGGAAACAAGCCGCCAGTGTGATTCGGAGGCATCAGGAAAAGATTTTCCACATCTGATATTCCATGCAAGGAGCAATGCTGGGGAGACTGGAGGGGAGGATGGGGGCCCTGCGCAGTGGAACATGCACAACTCCTTAGAACCGATGACTCAAGTTAGAAATAAACTATTACTAACGGAACATTGAGTGTTCCTAACCAACAATGTGCATACAACTCATAAATTTACAAGCATCAGAATGAATAATGCTCATGACATACATATGTTTTCTTTTTAGAAAAATTTCTGATGACAAAGAAGGGTTGTCGTCTCTCATCTAGACAACTTGTTCCCTTTTTTTTGTGTTTCGTTCCTCTGCAGAGCGTTCATATGAAAAAAAAGTGCTCGCACTATTATTCTCAAGCAAGGCCTATGTATACTTGAGGTAATATTATAACTATTCCTGGAACCAAATAATGAAGAAAAAAAGGAAGTACTCCTCCATCCATTTTTACCTATTGCTTAAGACAAGAAAAGAGAGCTAATCAACAACTGCAAGCATGTGTCACACAAAAAATGGAGGAGTACAAAATATGATTTACATTGTAGAAATAGAAAATTTGAAGCCCTGTGGTACAGACAACTTTTTTATTTTTTTGGTGGCTAGGTTGTACATGCAACTTATCTGCAAAAAAAAAGGTACATGAAACTGATTAAGTAACCTGGTTGGGCCATGGGAGTTAAGTTAATCTTAGTGGTGCTTGGTCGGTTCTCGGCTAACCATTGTGGTGAACATATATTGTCAATATTTTATCTTGACATTGCTAGAAAAAGACCTTATTTCCTTCTCTCCTTCAACGACAACCCTATCCCTTATTTGTCCCAAAATGATCTCCCTTTCATCTTCACACCTTAGTTTTTATTTATGGACGATTGCCCAGCCTTTTTTGAAGTTACTCAACTTAGTTGGTTTTTGATTCTACGTAAAACCTCACTGAATAAAAAGCCTCATCTTTGCTTGGGCACATGCAGAAGTTATATATGAGAATATCATTCAAATATAGGTCGGCAAATTACATGCTCAATCTGTGCGATATATATGATGTCCTAAAAGGACACATGCTTGTGAGGAAAACGTAAATTTACAAGTGTTTTTGAAGCTCCAAAAACAATAATGTGAGAAAAGTTAAGCGCAATCAATCACCTTTGCAGTCTGCAGTACCATCTAAACAGGCATGCCGTTGATGTGCGTATGTTAGTTTTATTATGTCTCACTGTTTTTTGTTATTCTCCTAAACTGTGCCATCAATGTAGTAATCCAATTGGTCAGGTAAACATAAACATCATTCCCAATGTCACATATTCCTAGCCTAGCATCTACAGTATTCTATGGAGGTGGAAAAGGTCTATAGTGAAAGGGAGCTGTTCATTTTCAAAAAAGAAGAAGCATATATATTTCAATCTAGTGTTTAGGGCTAGGGCTTTGTCTGTGGGCTCAATGAGAGTTGTTCTCTCAGTATCCTTTCTCAGTAGTTCTAGGTAATGATGTACATGTTGTTTCTCCCTTCTGTTTCTAAGCCTTTTTGCTTTAGGGTTTTGACGAATGAGAGTTGTTCTCCTAGTCTTCTTTCTATTACTGTATTATACACAAGTATGGTATGTGAGAAAACACTCATGTAGTCGAGTCATGTGCTACGCATACATGCAAGTTCTGCGTCACTTCATCAAGCCGTGGTACCCGACATTGTAAAGCACCACACAGATAAATGAAACACGACTCAACAGCTTCGGTACGGTGCTTCCAATCTTTTACTGCAACAAGAACATGAACGAGATCCAAATCCGCTACAAGAACAACAGAGTAGCTGGAGAAGAGAAGCCGAGGGGAGATCCAAATCTTTGTTCATGCGATCCTCTTCCCAAGGCCTACTTCTTTCCCCTCCTTGTTTCAACGGACTGACGCTCTTCCTCCACCGCCAAGCCCCGTTCACCATCCAGCAC
This sequence comes from Oropetium thomaeum, assembly GCA_001182835.1. NCBI lineage: Eukaryota > Viridiplantae > Streptophyta > Magnoliopsida > Poales > Poaceae > Oropetium > Oropetium thomaeum. The sequence continues at coordinate 1,105,307 of LFJQ01000015.1, read as the reverse complement.
AGCCACACCACCGGCTGTGACAGACATGTGCCCAAGGAAAACACTATCGTTTGTCAGAGCTCAGACATGAAGTCATTCAAGAATCTCGATTTCCAGTGGACTATGTTTTTCCTATGGCTTCCATTCCAAAAGTCATCATTATGTCACGAACTTTTCATCAACCGATTGACCCCTGAATCAAGAGGCATTCAAGGAAAAAACCAACCTACCGTTGTGAAGAGAGAATTAAGTTAGCCTAAATGAAGCTAGCAGAGGGGGGCGTTTGGGCCAATCCCCCAACAAGCTGTATCTTGGATCAAGCCAATAACTTAATTGTAACTTTGTTCAACTATATATTCTACTTTTTGTCAATTTTTATATTAATTTAGTTGCAAAACTATTTTGAAACGCAACAATTTTAATTATACCGATTCATGCAGTCGTGAGATTTGAACTGACACATATAGCTTAAATCATTATGACTGCCTTTGTCATTGATAAAACACCTTTAAATACATATTTTAGCAAGTACATCAGAGAAGATTTATTAGTGCAATCTAGTGTCACAGTGGTTCGTTCTTCGCTGGGAACTATTGGAGTCTCAATTTTCATGAAGAAAACTGACAGTTTGACAGATTATAAGTTGGCTAAAAAAAAGGGTTGTGGTACTCATTTCTAATTATTTGGAGTTCGATGTTATAACGTGTTGGAGCATATGGACACTCCAAATTAAGGTCTATAGTTGGATCCTGAACTCAGTTGATAATTGCAGACGAAGGTTTTTATAGAGAGCTCTAGATGGTTGTCCACACAGCGAGAAATGGACAAGCTGAAAGTATCAAACAGAAGATCCAGTTGTTGCATTTTATAGTGTCAGCGTTTAATTAGATTAACCACCGATCACGGAGCAGCTTTCCCTATCTTCATGATTTTTACTGAATCCGGTAGTTTATCAGTTGTTTTATGTCGTCACTTTCATTTACATTCCATATATTCCATTTTTCAGTAGACCATATCATACATCAAGTCACAATCAATACATCACTAAACATTCTCCCACTCCCTTTAGGTTTACTTATTATCTACTCAAGTACTTCCTCCGTTCTTTTTTGTGTGTCGCCGTTGACTTTGACCATTCCTCTTATTCAAAAAAATATGAGAAATATCAAATATTTTGTTAGAATTTAATTTATTACTAAGGGTTTTTGAATCCTAATTTTTTATTTTACATATTTGAAATAATTTTTTAATAAGACAAATGATCAAAGTTTTTGGTCAAAGTCAACGGCGACACGTAAAAAAGAACTGAGGGAGTACTTAATTAGAACCATTTCCTCAACAGTGATAGTAGCCTATATATATATATATATATTATATACTGTGTAGCTCGCTACAAAATACATTATTCTGTAGCCAGGTTGGAGGCACACCCACGATCTGCAACTGACCCGAACGGCCACTCCCACAATCTCAGGGTGAAGAGATTCCTGCGGTGCTCATCCTCTTCCCCCCGTCGCCCTCTCTGCCGTCATCCTCCTCTTCCTCCTCTGCACGGCCCCTCCTGTCCCTGCTCCTCTTCCTCCTCTACACACCCCCTCCAGTCCCTGCCGCTGAAGCTTCCTCCGTTGCTGCGGTCTCCGACGCCTCCAACAACCTCCATTCCATCGACCCATCGAGGGTTCTTCCATCTTCCCCCCTTTCATTTCCCATGCCGCGATATCACACATTCGTCCAAGGTGTGTAATTCGGCACCCTGGACGGCAACGCTGGTGCAGAAGACCTGCCCCATGGTCCGGGCCCTCACTGGTGAGCTCGTACACCGGCGACGTAGCTGCTACATCCGGCCTGAGGTATGTATATCAAAGTTCCTCCTCAAATCGTTTTCAATGTCATCAATAGCTAAACGTATCTCATGATTTGAGTTCAGTACAGGTGAGATAATCTCTTCATCCAATTTATCCTCCAAAACTTTATTCCTGCTCTTCAATTTCTCTCCCAAATATATACTAGTGGCTCCTGTAGGGTCAATTTCTATTGTGTCAGGGTTCATTGGATTTAATTGACACATTAGATTCATTTTTTATTATTTCAGAAAGTAGATTTATGTTTTTCTGACATAACTCTGGACCACCCATTAATTGAGCTGTTTTTTACATTTGATTGTTCAATGTTTTCAAAATTTTGTGCATACTAATTTAGTTAGTTTGTGTTATTTTGCTTATTGAGTCCTATTTTGTCCATGTATATGCATTACCAGTCTGTAGTTACCCGTGTTGATATTATCAACTTTTACTCATATGTTGTCAGGGAATAGGCCTCCAATATGTAGGGAAGGTTGAAATCGATTATTTTAAACAGTAGTCAACAAGCATGGAAGGTTGAATTTTCTGAAATACCTGACACAGAAGCCCCAGGTGCAAGTATCAAGTCCCTGTATCAACAGTCCAAGCTGCCTCTCGGCATGCCGGGCAATCGGGAGTGGATCAAAAGAATAAAAAACATGCTGCTAGTACCTCAGAACCTGCCTTGGTAAATGATGATGATGATTTCATGCCACTTGTGAACCCGTCTTCTTGTGCACAAACTTCCCGCAATATACATAGGACCAATCTACGCAAATCATTCGGTGGATCTGCCGCTAGCAAGGTGAGGAGAGTCAATTATTTCTATATTTCTACTTCCATACACTTATTGAGCATTGACCTCATTGTTATCTACAATATTACATTTTGTCTCTCATTTTTAGTCAATAGTATCCCACCTTTAGCCATGGTATATTACATTTGTTTCCTCTGATTATCCATGTGCATTTTAGTTAATGTATTCTCATTTTTCATACTATACTAAATTTATGTGAGCATTGATTGTTTTGTATTATGAAATAATGTTTTTTGAGACTCTTTTGTGTTCATATTTTTTTACTAGTATTTGTCTGGTCTTTAATTTGTGTAGCCACCTTCTGTAAGATGTGCACCTTCAGAGTTCATCTAATTCACCGAACATCTGAACATGTTTCAGCGTAGAAGAATAAGTGATCTTGGTTTTAGCGGCCTACTGCAGTTTTCTGCTGAGATGCCAGATAGTTGTGACCTTCTTTCTTACTTGATGGACAAACTTAATCCGGAGACTATGATCCTTGAAATCGGTAATGAGGGCGGATTGAAAATCAATGAATTTATTGTCAAACAAGTTTTTGACATTCCTAATGGACAGATGGGCCCTCCTAACTCCACTGAAGAGGAAAACTCATGTGCTCTAGCTGAGTTTAGGAAAGTTGTTCTTGTTGAGCACAACAAGGAAGTCAAGATTAGGCATTTGCTCAGCCTCATCACAAAAATTGGCCTTGATAATGCCGTGGCTCTTAGAATATTCTTTATAGCAGCATTCAACAACTTGTTCCCTGCAATGGACAATAATATCAGGGGTAAGGACGCCTTCTTGACTATGGACATGTCTCAGTTTGGGAATATTAACTGGTGCAAGGCAGTGGTAGATGAGATTTGCCATGCTGCAATAACATGGCGAAGTGACAAAAAAAAATCTATCCCTGGATGTGAAATTTTCTTAATAGTGAGTTGCCAGTCCTATTAGTATATATAGTGAATATATATATTCTTTTCACACTATTTGTACTAACCTTTTATTAACTTTCAATGCAGATATTCTATTTGGACAATCTCGACGTAGAAAGCTCCATTAATCAATTTGGTACACCCCATGCAAAGTTCTTTCACAAAAATACCATCAATAATATAATCCAACAAGATAAACGGAGAGACAGGAATGGGAAGGAGACTTTTGGAAAACTACAGGTATTCAATTAATGTTCTAGTGGAATATTTTTTTTATGAACAGACCATTGTTTAATCCATTAATATTCTATCAATCCTGCAGCTAAGGAATTTGCAAATACCTGTTACAATTACACTGAGAAAGCCCATAGAAATTCATCCGCAACAGTTCCTTCCAGTGCTAAAGCAATTGGAATGCTGTTATCTGAAATAGCTAGCTCACCTTCAAGGACAAGGCAATTGATGGGATGAAACGGTTTGATGAGAAGACAAAGCTAGGCCATCGACTCCATCCAGTCTGGTTCCCGCATGCTTGTGGATGCACATAAGGAATTCCTCCACACCATGAGAAGTGTTCTAGAGAGAGAATCAATTGCAAAGAGTAGAAGGGGTTAGGATCCTCCGAGCAAAGGCTCTAACAATGAGGATCAAAGTAGAGGAAGTCTTGATACACCATTTTTCAGCTATGGCGCTAAAAGTATTGACCAGACAGTCCCTGAGCCTTGTAGCCGGAATGCTAAATCCCCATCCATTGGTATGTTATTTGAAATTAGATTCAGTCGTCCAATTTTTAAACCAGTTATACTTAACAAATTATTTTTATGCAAGGTACTGGTCCACACAGCGGACAACGTACATATTCGCCCATCCCTAGTGACCCAATATATGATGACAATGCAAACCAGGTGCAAATCATTATCATTATCTATTTTTCTCATGTTCACTGATCTTGAGCTTTTTTTGTGTTGTATTATATTTTTAGTTGCCAGTCCTAATCATGTTCACTGACGCATACTTAATCTTGGTTTCATAAATTTCTACATAGGATATGCAGATTGTGTCAATTGATAATATTATACCTGCTGCTCAAGCTGAAGGATGCTCTGAACCAGCAACTCCAATCAATAGTGTGTTTGCATAAAACTTTCATTATGGTTTTTATTTAATCCAGATTAATAACTTTTCTAATACAGCCCACAATCTGATGGTGCAGGTCAACGTTTTGAGGATCACCATGATAACTGTTTCAGCATTAGTGCAGCATGCAATTTGGGATGTGCCACACACAATCAGGTCCTTGACATATTTCAATAGTTCCATTTTTTTTTGTTTAACTCAGTATAATTGCAATTGCATATAGCTTAATAATGAGTTTTAAAAACATAGGCTCAATCTGTGAACACACATCGAGCAGGGGTTGGCAATATTGCTGGACTTTCAACAGTTTTTAATCCTCTTGGTAATACCTATTTTAATGTTCGTATTAAACCACGGATAGATAGGTATGTCACTGTCCCGTCGAGGTACCTATCGCCTTTCAAATGCATAACTCTAAGGCCTGCAATTGATACGATGAAAGCTCATGCTGTATGGCATAAAATTTGCACTGAACTGAAGGACAAAAGGTGAATCGCAATACACCGCATCTGAATATCATATCAATACATCTAATTGCCTTGCTACTTGAGATCTTAGTTTTTCATCATGTGAAATGATAGGGATGTTATTTTTTGGAGAGATTCTTTTACTCGCACCTGTGAGGAGGTAGCAAAATCTTTTCGGGACGGAGGCTTATTCTACAAGTCATTCATGAATTATTTTATTGATTGCCCACGTGCTGAGGAAGAGAATTGTAGACCCTTGTGTGTTGGGTTTAGAGTCTTCTTATCTGGATATCTTGGGGTCAGTCATTTGCATATGCATGCCGCATTCTTTATATACATATATCATTTTTTACCTACTCTTGTTTTGTTCTAAATATTCAGGAGATGCTCAACCACGTTGAGGAACGTGAACTCACCATGTATCCAAAACTGGGTGCATTTCTTAAAATAAAAGCTGACACTGATGAGCTAGACCTGAATCAAGTTAAGCTTGTAAGTTGAATTTGTGTATGTTTGGACTGATGTGGTATTTTATTTTATTTCAGCTACCTAAATTCTTTTCCCTAATGCTTATAGTTCTTCGTACTGATACGTGAGGATAATCACTACTCAGTATACTGCTTGAACATGATGCATTCTCGAATTGACATTCTTGAATCAAGTTGTGAGGACCGCAAAACTTACCACGAGGTTGTGGGTGACAGGGTTGTATCTAGGCTTAATGAACTTTTTCAGCAACTAACAAATGGAAAATTTAAGGACTTTTCTAATTGTAAAAGGCCTATAACCACAATAACGTTGCAGTCTGATCCGAACGAATCCGCTTTTGTTGCGATGAAAGGCATGGAGATCTAGGATGGAGATCGTCACCACTTGAAGGAAAATCAGGTTGATTTTTTACAGTCATTTTTTTGTCAACAATTTTATCATATATGGAATTAACTTTTCTTCATAACTAAGGGAGCTACAACTGAATATTCCAATGCAGACAATGGACCTCAACTCAGGTCTGAGTTGCTGTACTACATGCTATACAATCATATGAATCAAGTGACGAAGCTACCCCATGGGTTGGAAGCATTCAGGCTACTTCATTGAACTATAATTCTGAGAACAAGCCATTAGATTTATACAAGACAAAATGTTTTAGGAGTCTGTTCCTTTGTTGATTAAAACAAGTCAGACAAGTATGCTCTTAGGTTTTGTAGCCAGTGTCCTTAAATTGTTATCAAGTGAGTTGTGTGTGGATATTTGTACAACATTTCTTATATTTACTTGTGAAAAAAAAAATCCAATTTATTGCTCTATGTTGGACGATCATTCCCTTTGGCAATTTATTGCTGGTTGCTTGATCCGGCCTCATCAAACCCCATTTCTTTCCCTTTGCGCTTGGTAGCTTTTGTTTTTGCTGGTCGTGGAGCGCTCATCGATACCTCTATGTCTTCAGGATTATTTGGCGTCCTAGCTGCTGTATGTCTTCATTTTCCGATGATTCATCATTTGCTCTATTTGTTTGGGATGAGGGGCCAATGTCTGCTGGAATGCTCTCAGCCAACCTAGTCAAAGCTTCAAATTGACAACCTTTCTCAAACGCTATTTCTGACCTTCTGCATGCTCTCACAGCTGCCATACCCAGTGTCACTAGCTTGGACGTTCTGAACTGCTCCGTTGTGCAATCAGGACCCACTGTCACAAGGTCGTGCCTGGTATAGTATCACCATCGGCGGTGCAGGCGAAGCTGCTGGTGGGTCTGAGAAAAGTGGATGTGGCAGGCGAGAAGTGTGGCAAGTGGCATATTGGCATGCCGCGGGTGGAAGGCAACCGCTTGATCGTCTTGTTGACCGCAGCATGTACCGCCGGATTGGAAATCAACGCCTTAAATGCTTCGGCTGACGTGCCTCGTGCCCCACAGACTCTTCCCGTGAAGCCATCCTTACATTCTCTCTTGAATGCATGATCCACAGTTTTTATTGAGGCATCGTAAAAAAAGCTCATAAATAAAAGGTCTTACTATATACCGTTCTCTCTTTATTTTATGGTTCAAACCTCTCTCTTTATTAGTCTACATTTAGATGTCTTTCATGTTTCTTCATGTAGTATCTTCAATTATTCACTCCAATATAGTCACAACACTCGATGTTGTGGATCGCTATCATATATATATATATATATGTGTGGGTTGCACCGGCACACACAGGTACATAAATAAGCTTGCAAACAAGATCAGTTGTTGGATGGGCTGCCCATCCAGTTTCTGTTCCATGGAAACAAACTGCATGAGTATGATTCAGAGGCATCAGGAAAAAGATCTCTAACAGTTATAATATTCCATCCGGTGCCTCTGAACATTGTGGGGAAGCCGGAAGGGAGGATGGGGCCTGCGTTCTGAGATCAAGCGCAGCTCCTGAATCCTCAGAGAACGACCGCCTCGTCGTAAGCTCGTGTGATAATTGGATCACGAGCGGACATGAAAATGCGGATGACATTCAGTATGGGTTTCCCCTACTGTGAAATCTGACGACAGAGAGAGAAGGGTGGTCTGATCCGCGTATACAACTTCGTCTTCCATTAGTTTTTCTGTTCGTTGCTCCAATTTGCAGAGTACGTGTTTCGTGCTCTAGATGAGTTTTGTTTCTCGTTCCAACACTGAGGTTGTTACGGTTTCGTACATGTACCTTTTGGCTTCTTTACGTTTTTTTTTTCTGTCCTTTTCCTCTTCACGGTCGTCTCAATTTTTTGTGCATGTCATGATATTAATAACATCGAGAATCAAAATAAAAATAAGATTTGCTCCTTATCAGATGACTGAGATTTTATACATCTTTCAGTCATATTTTTTAAACAATCAATATCAACATGTGAAATATTTATACTGTTGAAACAATTTGTAAATGAAACTAGAACATTTAGCGCATTTGGTGAAATAATTTTTAGATTTTTTTTTTTAAAAAAATGTTCTATTGTTCTACCTACAGAACAAAATGTTGCAGCTTGAGTTACAAATTATTCCAGCTTCACAAGCATATTGTTTTACGTATTATTAATTTTTATTGTTCCGACGAAAATGTGAGTGAGAGATATATAAAATTTCAGTATTGTTGCACGGCATCACAGGCATGGGAGGCGTTGTGGACCTCCAGGGTGTAAGGCTCCTGGACGTCATGTGCAGCATCGTCCGTAAGATGGGCTACGACCAGGGGTTCAAGTGGATGTTACAGTACATCAAGTAGAGAAATAATCCCTCAATAATTGACGCTGTTGACTTATATAAACTTTAACTATTTATTCTATTTAAAAAATTATGATTAAAACATATTTTGTTATAATTTAATTTATTATTTAAGATATTTCAACTACAACTTAAAATTTTAGATATTTAAACTATTTTTTTGAATTAAACGAATTATCAAAAGTTTATGTAATAAGGCAACGTCAGTTGTCAAAGATTTTTATAAACGGAGGGAATACTATACTGAAAACATAGCATTGTTTGTGCATCAATACTTGAGTTGTCATAGAATTTTTTGGCTTTTAGTATGTACGGTCAGTTGCCTTATAGAGACTTACCGTTGAATAAATGATCAGGCAACGGTTCATTAGGCTACTATAATTGGTGTCCTTAAATAACACAACTCACGGAGAATGTCGGGATGTATTGCGCAAACAAAGTGACATCACTAACGTAGCTCTTGTTAAACGTTGGCTGCTACCTCTGGTGTCACTAGTACCTCGTGTTGAAAATTGAAATACACACAGTATGATTTCCTCACTTAATTTCTTCAAAATGGAACCGTCAAACCATTCGATACTGGTTTTTACAAAACCTGTTCTAAAACTATTTCAAACGATGAAATATGAATTTATGAAATCGAAAAGAAAAATTGAATGAATTTGATGGTGTGCCGCTCGGTTTTTTAGTTTACGCTCGGTTTTAACGGTTTTCGTTATTCTATTTGTATTTTGTGATTTATAAAACAATTTGAACGGATTTTACAGTTTACTGAACGGTTTTTGCAGTTTACCAAACGGTTTTTATGATTACCAAACGGTTTTAATAGTTTTATTAGTTTTTAAAAAATTTCAAATTTAAAAAATATATAATAAAAATATTAACAGTTATCCGCGGAAACCGTTCCGACATATTTTACGAAAATCACGAAAACCAAAACGGTTTTGAAAAGCATGGCATGCAACCAGGGCGCACCCGCATGATCCCCATCTGACCGACTCCGACGAGGAGCAGGCACAGGTACTGGGTACTGCCGCCCATCCTCTAGCAAATCGCAACCCTAATGAAAGGAATTTTTGGTGGATTTCATCGCCGGTGAGGAACAAGGATAGGTGCGGCCGCCCATCCTCTCCTCCTTCTATTCCCTTCATCACCCCTAGCAAATCACAGCTTAAACGAAGAGGAATTTTATTTCCCCATTTTGCTTTTTGCGGCAGGAAAGAGGATCTGAAATCCCTCTCTGTTACAGCACTGAGAGCTCAAGCAAATCCATGGACTGCTACAAATATGTGTAGACGCAGCACTGAAATGTATTAATTTATTGCAAAAATTGATAGCACTGTTTGATTTTGCAAGTGCGTATGTACTGCTGTATGCCTATTTTTTCTAGACAAAAATCTGCCTTTAAACTCTGCTCCGAGCGTCCCTGCAGCAGCAAACATCTTGTGGCCAAGCTCTAAACCTTGACTCCATCAACAGCCAGCAAATCGGCTGGATAAGGATAACATTGGCACGTTGATTTTTCTGTGTGCTCGTCTGAACTTTTTGTACTTGTAGTGTTGTGCTTAGCAGCCATTGAGAATCACTGTTGTGTTGTACTACAGTGTTGCGAGTTGTTTTATATATGCATGCACTAATTGTCAAATGGCTACAAAATGAGCAGAATTCTAAGTTGTGTTTCCAGGTTTATGTTTCAAGTTAAAACTGTGTGTTTCTAGGTTTATGTTTCAAGTTAAAATGTGAAGTGAATTGTGTTTGACTCTTGTGTTCTAATTGTGTCTTAGACTAAATTCCAGGTCAATGAAAATTATCTTCAGTTTTCATGTATTACATTAGATCCGCTTTCAGTGACCGTGATTCAGTTTCTTGTAAGTCATAGTTTTCAGTTATGATGCGTCCAGGAGTTTCAGTTTCTTGTGTAAGATCAATGGATTTTTGAGTGTACCAGAATCAGTTTTCAAAGAGAACTCATCAGACATGTAGTGGAATGTGAAATAACCAGTTTTCATATATTACATTGTGTCAATTTTCAGTTCAAGTGAATGTCAATGTCAATGTGATGTGTCTTCTAATTTCACGTTCCAGGAAAGTAGTTTAATATCCGTGAACTAGGTAGCAGTTTTCTGGTGTGTACTAGTCTTTTAATTTGAGGTGTGAACTGAGAGTCATAGTTATGTGAAATGATAGCCATATATAGAAATACGTACTCCATGTTGAGCTCAAGAACGATCCAGTTGAGCATATATGGAATGGAACTGCTTTTCTTTCAATACTCCTTTAAAAATATATATGTATTGTCATCTATATGAATATATAAATCATATACTTACATTTGATCACTTAACTCATTATGTTATTAACTAACATATATATATATTAAAAGACAGGATCAAGAATCTCTCTCTGTTATATGATTGTAGTTGTTTTCAGTCTCTTCGTATAAAATACTATGTGTCCAAGAGATTGTAGGCGGCTCTCTTTTGTACACATGCCCTAATGGATCCAGCAATGTAGCAATCCCGCGGAGCACGTAAATTTAGAATCATTTTCCAATGTCTCCTTTTCCTAGTAGCTAACTAAGTGAAAAGGAACCAGAGACGCGGAGACCTATACATACCACATTGCACACAGTAATAAAGTCCATTGAAATAGAGCTGTTTATATATAACCCCCCCTATTTATTTCTGAAAGCAGAAAGATGAAGGTTTATTTATTGTCGTACAGTACATCTTTGCGTCTCTTTTTCTCTTTTTTGAATGATCAGGTCACCGCCATATAACCAAGGAGTCTATGTTTTTTTTTAGTGAGGAGAGACTATATTATTTAACAAAACAAAATAGACAGTAACAAAAAAGAGCAGAAAAATATTAGAGATTTGTTATGGTGCTGCTTGGAATGAATCAGAACCGTGCATCCACTCAAATTTAAGAATGTAGAACCTAAAGAATACTAGTAGGATATACTTTAAATTACTCTCTCCGTCCCTTTTTATTTGCAGTTCTAGCTGTAGACATAGAGATTAAAAAAAGAAAAATAAAGTAGGTACACAGAAAATAAAAAAGAGAGAGATAGAGATGTACTGAATAGGGAGAAAGGTGCAAGCAAGAATCACACATAAAAAAAGAAAAGTTGAAGATACTAAAATCATAAATAAAATAAGGACCGAAAGAGTAATACTTTAAATTCTGGAACCCACTAATCCGTGCCCTTTGACCACGCCCGGTGTCGCACCGTGGAAGGATCAGCAGTGCAGACGAAGCAGCCGTGCTGCGATCGGTCAAAGAAAAGTGAATGTGGCGCGCTGCAGATTGAAGGCAACGTCTTGATGACTGGCCTGTTGACCTAAGTGTTCATCGTCGGATCAGAAATCAGCGAACCAGATGCTTCTGCTGACGTGCCTCACAGACTCTTCACCGTGAAGTTGCCTGATATATATCTCTCTTTGATCGTTCAGGGAAACCAGCCCCTGTATATGTAGGACAACGCTACCTAGCGCCACGCGAAAGCGGCAACGGAGAATTAGCTCCTAGGTTCAAATCGCCAGGTCAGGACCATGTTCCTAGTAGACTGGTTCTACGACGTGGTGGCGTCGCTGCTGGTGGCGCTTTGGCAGAAGGAGGCCAAGATCCTCTTCTAGGCCTCGACAACGCCGGGTAGACCGGACTCATGCACATGCTCAAAGACGAGAGGCATGCTATGTCAGAGGAGCTGACCATCGGGCAGATACGGTTCAAGGCTTTCGACCTCGGCGGGCACCGCGTGGCGCGCCGCGTCTGGAAGGACTACTACGCCGCCAAGCAGGTCGACGCGGTGGTCTACATGGTGCACGCCTACGACGGGCCCGACCGGCTCGCGGAGTCAAAGGCAGAGCTGGACGCGCTGCTGTCGGACGAGGCGCTGGCCGGCGTCCCGTTCGTTGCGCTCGGGAACAAGGTCGATCTCCCGCACGCCGCGTCGGAGCGCGAACAGCGCTGCTGTCTTGGGCTGATGCCCGGCGGCAGAACCACGGGCAAGGGCGCCCGTCGACCTCACGGGCTAGCTCTGGGGTACGGCCCATGAAAGTGTTCATGTGCAGCGTCGTCCGCAAGCGGATGGGGTACGGCAAGGGGTTCAAGTAAATGGCGCAGTACGTCAGGTAGAGAGAAAAGAAAAAAAAATACTTACTAGTTGAGAATAAATCGTCATATGCATAGGTTTATTGTCTCTTCCTACCTTATGACCGATCAACCTTATGAACAATCCTGTAATAATGATTATGGCTCCCGTTCCAAAACTTAATGATAATGGCACGAACATCAATCGAATGATCGAATCAAGAGGCATTAATTCTGGGATATGAGAGATACTAGCAACACTCGATCAATTTCTTGTCTGAGTCTCACGGTGCCATACCCTCCATATATATGACTATACAACTGTCTCTCTATTAATCTAACAATTCCTTATTTTATCCTAAAGTCTGCTGTTTTGCCTCTCAATTTGCTTGATTAAATAATGATCAGAATACCGCGACTCCCACAGAAAGTTGATACGGACAACAACAAAACTTACGTTACGTGTCAATAGTGTGCCTTCCATGCTCTTATATATATAGCTTACCAAAACTCTATTGGGTAAGTCCGTTCCCATGACGCCAAAATAATTTCAAAAAATTTTAGGTACCATAAAACTGGCCATTTATAGTGTCTTGTACAGGGCCGTTCTGAACATTAAAATTCAGGCCTAACTGTGATGCTCTTTTGGTCCACATATAAATCTATTAGCAGCACTGCTTTCTGGCTCGATCTGCTTCATGGAAAGGGCAAATAACACTAGCTAGCGCATCCACATACTCCCTCCGTCTCTTCTGGTCTTATTGAGATGGTCTCCGTCACATTGATGTTGCTCGTAGATTCCTAACATTATGCATGGTCTCTTGGCATGAGACGCATCACGAACAGTGTTGCATATTGTGTGAGGTCCATATTTGTTTGCATGTAAGCCCGTACTACCGTGTCAGAATGTCCAGCCCACTTGTTGCATGTTGTCTCTACCTATAAGTGGTGTTTTTTCCCTGCAAATGGATGTCCACAGCGAGAGATCCACGTCACGTACCACCAGCGGCGGAGGAGCCGTGTGGCCAGGTGTGGCGGGCGCCGCACCTTGATTTCCGTGAGTCTGCTACCTGAATCATCGCCCACCTGTGCTCTACCATAACGCCATGGTTCAACTACGAATCTATTATGATGTGTAGGTCTGAATGACAGAAAAGGGAGAAGATGAATGCTGAGGAGTACTGCTGCCTGCAGGGGGCGTATTTGTACTGGCCCCTTAATAGCTTCGGCTTATGAGCCTTATGACTTTGAAGCTTTGCTCGCTGGTCCTGCATTTACAGTTTGCCGCATTAGATGAGTAATTAGTCATCTGATTGAAATCGTTTATTTCCTGATTTAGAGTTCCACTGCTACTATCCGCTAGATTGTGTTAGGTTCGTCAGGGTGGTGCCGAAGAAGCGATTCAGCTTGGATTTAGATTGCAGCGGCGGGTTCTCGGCTACGGTTGCATGATAAGCGGCAATGTTAACTTCAGTGCACCTTGATTTTACTTCGTCCTCCGCCACTGCTTACCACATTGCATTCAGAACATTTCGAATTGCATTCAGTTGGTGGGGCTCGCTCACGAATCTCGAAGCAAAAACAAAAACAGCTGGAGATGGAGTATTCTTTATCATTGTCCCTTTTTTTATTGGAAACCCTGAGGATAATGGAAGATGCGAACTTAATAGTAAATATTAGGATGACTATAGTATGAGGAAAAAAGGAAAAATTGCAGACAAGGAATTTATAGTGGCTTATGTCATAATGTGTCTTGTACATAGAAAAGAATAATTAGAAGGATTAAGGAATATATCAACTAAGCTGGTTGGATGTTATGTTTGTTGTAGTATGTGCTGTAGGGAAGCATCAGGGAACACGGATCGTAGTCAACACGGAGAGTATTGAGGTGCATGAGATTACATACATACATATATATAAATATATAGATATATATATGTATATATGTATATATGTATGCGCCTTAGTCCTTTCACAGTATGAGAGGTTTACTGCTACTCGTCTCTATTGTTGTTTTGCCTCTCAATTTGTATGATTAATTAATGATTCAAAATGGTTATTATCACTAAAACAAAATTGATACGGACAAGAGCAAAGTTATGTGGCATAGTGCGCTTCCATGCTTTTGAGCTAATATGTTCACAATATTTTTAGAAAATTTGCTAACTCAGACGGTGCACCAATATATATAGACAATTAATATAATACAAGAAGATTCAATAGAAGTAATGTGAGCTTTTTGTACAACAGCTGCACATGAAAATTTCAATAGATTGACTGCATACGTGCTCTATCTGTAGTAAAATTACAGAGTTCTCAAGTCTCAACCAACTTCGATGCAGCGGCTCACAGGGCACTGGCAACGGCCATAGGCTGTTGTAAGCTCCCATGCACCTTTACACCCTAGGGCCCTTGAGAAGATTTATTTGTGCAATTTACTGTCAGTGGTTCGTTGCGTGACTATTATTGAAGCCTCAATTCCATGAAGAATGACAGTTCAACAAATGATAAGTTGGCTAAAGGAAGAAGGCTTGTGGTACCCTTTTCCAGTTATTTTTGGTGTTCATCGTTCTAACGTGTTGGAGCATACATATATGGACTATAAGGACTATGTGGATCCTGAACTCAGTTGATAATTGCAGACTGAAGGTTTTTATAGAGAGAGCTGTCGAAAATTATCCACGAAGCGAGAAATGGACAAGTTGAAAGTATCAAACAGAAGATACAGCATTTGCATTTTATAGTGTCAGCATTTAATTAGAGTAACCATCGGTCGGCAAATAGAGCAGCTTTTACTACTTTCATCTTTACTAGTTTACGACGGTAGTTTATCAGCTATTTATTGTGTTGTCCTCACTTACATTGACATTCAATATAGTTCCAGTATATTTCAGGTTGTCCAATTAACCATGTCATGCTTTAGGTCGTATCAATACATATCACCTAACCTTTTTCGTCTCTCTTAAACTTTATGTTTATTTATTTGCTACAGGATCAAGTGCTCAGAACCTGAATCATTCAGCACAAAATTAAAGTTAGTGATGGTAGCCTTATATGTTACATTTACATTGTGCGTGCGTGACCATGAACCGATGTAAACTCACATAAGCCTGAATCGTTCAGCACAAAAGTCAGCCATTGAGTATATATATCTAACAGTCTTCTGAAGATAAACTACTATAGAGACAGATGTGGTGCGATCGATCTAGTTGCCTGCTCGAGTTCATTGAGAACAAGCAACAGCTGCGATTAGGAGGCATCGAGGAAGGGTTTTGTAGTGGACAACATCCACTGCGTGGCTTCATTTGGCAGTAGGGGGTTGGCAACCGGGGACACAGAACTGTCACGCTTTGTGCCCCAGGTGCGAGCTACCTCAGCTATCCTGCTGACCGTTTAAGAGCGTCCTATGTATAACTTTCAGAAGGAATAAAAGTGAACAATGATGTGATGATCCTGTAATACACCACTAAGCTAGATTGTGGAATGACACTTGGCTGGATAATACACCATTAAGCGATCAAGGTACAATGTAGCCAGACAAAAAAAAATTATAGTGCAGGAAGTTTTTCAGAGTTCATCTTTAAATCAAACTTTTAGGAGGCCAATTATTGGGAACAAGTTAAATGATTGGAATAACATGATGATAAACAGGGTCAATATTCGACTTCAGGATGAGCCAGATTCTTTTAGATGGAACTTACATGTAAATTGAACTTTCTCGGTTCACTCCATGTACAACGCAATGTTGATGCAACCAAATTCCAATTTAAAGTACATATGGCAGATCAAACTCCTATTAAAGATTAAAAATTTTCTTATGGTACTTGGTAAAAAGGGTCATTTTGACCAAGATAATCTAGTAAAGAGAAAATAGAAAGGAAGCCAGAAGTGTTTTTTCTACGACCATGATGAAAACATCCATCACTTATTTTTTGAGTGTTATATAACAAGTACCGTTCGGCATGTTATCTTTATTGTCACTAGTGTCCCAAAATCGAACAATACTCTACATATTTTGGGAGGATGGCTTAGCACAATGGGAGTTAAAAATAAAAGACTAATCATAGTTAGTGTGGCTGCTATATTTTAGTCAATATGGCTATATCGCAATGATATCAATTTTAAAAAAAACAATGGCGACTCTGATGCAGGTAATCTTCAGGGCAACATACTGGCTTCACTTATGGAGGCTTTTGCAAAAAGAGAAACACAGGGAGGCGATCAACAAAGTATGTCATTCTTTGGAGGTGGTTACGATGAGCCTATTCGTGAAACATGGGTGGCCGCTACGGCATAGGCTTTGTGGTTAGATGGTGAATGTGGTTTCATTAGCTGTTTTTTTCTTATCGGTCTTTGATGTAAATTCTGTAATAATGTACTTGGTAACTGTATGCATTTCGATGCAAAAGCCGGAACTATCTTTTCCATTATCTAAAAAAAAGCTTTCAGAACATACTATTGGAAATTGAAGAAAAATAAAAATCCTTGTTAAGAAAAACATAAAATTTCTTGAAAATCAATAAAAATTAGAAAAATATGTGACAAGCGAATTAAAAAAAGTCAAGGTTCATCTGCAAAACAAATGATGATCCTTTGATACAGATATCATTTTAACAAGCAAAGTAACAAAGTTCCAAGGTTGGACGGACATGCAAGGTAAAGCACATTGCACAATCACAAGCTATTTTGACAAGGCTAGTTTGGAAGCACCGGTGGTAGAACCTAGCGTTAGATTCCCCCCACCGGGTTGATCCCTGCATACAGCAGACCCGGGTGCGTGCTTCCGTGCGGAGTTGACTCCCCTGCAGAGCCATTGGGATGACGTGTAAAATGCAAGGGAAAATCAAGAAATTTTAAAAATCCCTGAAACTCGACGACTTTCAGAACAAATGGCCTAAAAAAATATTCGATCTAAAAAAATCCAGGAATAATTGAAGATTCTCATAATGAAATAGTTAACATTCATAGTTACTATAATATGAAGTTTCGTCATCATCAACACATTACAAGAACATCACATCATTATTTGTACCTTCCAACTGATGTTCATCCTATCCAAAAAATTATTACAACATCATTCAGTTTTAGATAACGCCCAGAAGTTAAGCTACGCTATTCATACATCAGCATTTGACTCAGTAACACTTGTAAAGCAACAGTTTTAGACAAGCATTCCATATGCAAACATTCGAATCCTTGTGGGAGTTTTACATAGTTAGTTCTCCTTTATGTAAAATCAACAGGAACCAGATCGCAAAAATGTTGATGCATGATGCTAGGGCAGGGCGGCCATGGCAATGTGGCAAAAGGCACCGTATGAGCCTATGGTTCATCGATGCTTACTTCCATCAATAATTTTGTTAGAATCTAAAAGGGTGATTAGCAATTAGGCATTGAGAAACTGTATAAACTAACAGACAATCTAAACTGGATTCAACACCAATGATATAGAGTGATGCATAATAAAATACAAAACAGACAAATATTACCTGAATTACTAATAATTGGTAAAATAAGATGTTCTCTTTATTGAAGCATGAACTCACATGAGAGGGATGTCATGAGCAGCTGAAGTGCTGAACCATGCGTAGCTATCAGAGAATAGAAGAAAAATACAAAATCTAACTACTGATCATGGTTCAGAATTTACAACTAGTTTTAAGGTAAGACAATAAAGAAAAATTTCAAACTGAAACTTTCTCCCGCTCCCTTTAACTTTAGGTTTATTTATTTGTCAACTCTCAAGTGCTCAGAACCTCAATCGTTCAATACAAAAGTTCAGTCATGATAACCTTATACGTACAAAAGTGCACTCTAGGTACTGAATAGTTTATTCAATATCTAGGTTCGAACTATAAATATTATTTATTAATACCGTAAAGTGTTTATATTTTTCATAGCTTCACTGTACCTTTTTTTTATTCTTTTTCGATTTGGTATAGAGACTTTTTCTAGTGAGACATTTCATGAGTATGTAAAAAATATAGTTTCAGACCATAAAAATTGTATTCAATCATTTTATTGACTTGTAAAACTGTAAATATTATTTACCACTCCCTTAAAGTGTTCATATTTTCATCACTGTCCATAAATTATTACATCATTTTCATTCTACGACAATATCTTACTATCAAGCGAGATTACCATAAAAATTATTATATATTTTCAACATTTTACCCCTGTAAACATCTCTTCGTTTTATAAATATGATTACATATTTTTATGAACAAAAATTATTATATAATTGGTACAAAACAAAATATTTATAGCTGCATGGTGGGGATTTTATATGCATTACACGTGTGCTACTTGTTTCATGGCCACATTGTTTGAAACCAAAATACTTATCGTAGAATCGTAAAGTCTTTCTATCACAAATTAATTGGTTCAATAAAAATGTTTTCATGTAAACATAAAAAATATAGTTTCTTATAATCGTCACGCTTGATAGTAAAATATTATGGTACAATGAAAAATATTTTACAACAACGAGCAAATCAATGAGCATGAATGTAAAAGGATGTAATAATTTACAGTTCCAAATAATAGGTAAAATGATGTAATAATATTTACGGATCGTGACGAAAATATGAATATTTTAAGATCGTGGTAAATAATATTTATAATTTTACAAATCAATAAATAGTCAAATATAATTTTTATGACTTGAAACTATATTTTTACGTATTCATAAAATAATTTTTATGATCGTCGTGCTTAATAGTAAAATGTTGTCCTACAATGAAAGTTTTTTTTACGACGACGAGTAAATCGATGAGCACGAACAGTGATAAAAATATAAACAATTTATTAGAGTTATAAATAATATTTACAGTTTTACAAGTTAATAAAATAATAGAATATAATTTTTATGGTCTGAAACTATATTTTTTACATACTCATGAAATGTCTCACTAGCAAATGTCCCTAATACCAAATCGAAGAAGGATAAAGAAAAAGGTACAGTGAACCTGTGAAAAATATAAACACTTTATGGTATTGATAAATAATATTTATAGTTTGAACCTGGGTACTGAATAAGCTATTCAGTACCTAAGGTACCCAATAGCCCTGTCCTATATATATATACATTGTGCATGCATGAACCAATGTAAACTCACATATTACATATCTAGCAGTCTTCTCAATCAAGATAAACTAATACGGACAGATGTGGTACCAACCATTTGCTTTTGAGTTCACTGAAAACAGGCAGCAAGTGCGATTAGGAGGCATCCAGGAAAGGTTTTGTAGTGAACAACTTCAACCGCTCAGTCTAGGACGGCTACCAAGCGGCTGAAATGTTGGAGTCAGGTGTCACGGCCGATGGCTGTAAACCGGGCAACAACTCACCCCTATCGGACTAACTACAGTAGCCAAAAAAGGCTTGGGCCTCTGACAACACAGGCCCATTGTTGTTGGCACGGTGGAAAAAGGAGAAGGGGAAAGAGAGAAAGAAGGGTAGAAAAGTTGTGTTCGTATTATTTGTCAGTTCTTATCCTTCTATCCCTCTTCAGTTCCTTGTATTTCTCTTCGACCCCCCTGTAAACTATGAAACTTGAATCTGTCAATGTTGAAATACTAAACTATCGATCCGAACCAATTTCGTTGTTCCTGTGCTTGTTATCGATTGGTTCTCTGAGTAGATACTTCATCAGCCATCGACTTTTTTTTTTAACCAGACATGTCCAGCTATACGTCATTGGCCAAAACCATACTGTTCGGGGCTTATACTTTGTTTGATTAATGGCTAGTAGGTTGGGCCGCATCTCAATTTTCAAGCTGCTGCATAAAATCCAATGAGGCCATAATCGGGTCGATATGTTATTTTAGTTCATTTTCAATAATAGAAGACTGAAATGAAAATTTTCTTTTCACCATTTAAATATTCAATATGACACGTGCAGAGTCTTCATGCCTTTCTCCCATCACGCATGCATGCTATTTGCGGTTACTAACCCACCATTTTAAATTATAATTAATTAATATTTAATTATAAATGTTACTTCATAGGAGATAATACATTAGTGATCAAGAGAAAAATGGACGACTGATAACGCTTTGAGGTATTGCAAAACTGGCCATATATAAGGGCCCTATAGCACTCCATGCATTCTGCAAAGGTGCCCGCTATAGTGTAGGTAAGAAGACAAGGAATTCAAAACTCGACAAGAGTCGGGTCAGAGGACTCCACCTCGTGTCGGTATTTATCTATCACAAATTTTCCACATGCGAGGGCATCGATCTAGCACAATACTATATCAGAGAAGGGGAATGGGGATCGGGTAGAGACGATCCGCGGCTTGATGAATTAATACCCAGCGTAAGACGATCTGTTGACTGAACAAGTCAAGTCTAAGTGGCGGCGACGACTTATTAAAAACCTACTAGACGGAGGCAGAAGACGATCGAAGAGCAGCCGTAAAGGGGGCCAGTGCCTCCTAAATACTAGAGGGTTCTTCATCAGAGCTAAAGGAAGAAGACGACCCAAATCAACATATGTAGGCCCAAAACTAGCGGAAAATCGAGCGCTCGACGATGGTAAAACACTCGCTTGAGTAACGTTTAGCTTTTCTCGTTTCTCTATTTTCTTATAATATCATAACGATAATATGTATAACAATTTTTCAATTGAAAACAATGTACTAACATGATCAACAAAGACGTGGTAGCATGCATGTGAACATACAAAGAGATTTCGATTTTTGTGTTAGTGTCTATATTCATTATATATGGATCACCTAGCTACGACGTATCTAGCATCAAAATGAAGGCAATAATATAATGCACCTCTTCCAGTAAACTAATTTCTAAATTCACTAATATTCAGAAGAAAACGAAAAAAAAATAGCATCTCCTACACTGGCCTCGCGCGCTCGGCGTCAAGCAAGAAACATCGATGATCGAACTGCATGTAGCTGAGCACCAGCTGCTAAACTATGGAGATCAGTGGGTGCCCTTGGCCTCTTCTTCTGATCATGCTTATTTCACTGAACCGGTAAGCAAGAAGCGCCAAAAAATGACCGGACGGACTGTTGCCTAAAAATCACCAGCTGGAAGGAACAGCCTCACACCCGGTCATGCGCACTACTGCATATAGGAACATCACCCGCAACGTCGTTAGTGCACCAGAAATTAATTAGTGGGACCCCTGGCTTGGCCTGTTCTTTCTGCTGTAGTGCTGTGTGATTGAGTTCATGGACACAATGCAAACACCTCCAAAAAGGCACGCTCCGGAACAGAACTGACGGTTCAAAAAGGCACAGACGAGGACAAAAAAAAAGATCCACGGGAGTGCCACGCAAGGAGTAGAGAGATAAGCACTCGCTCTACAACACTCGGCACCTGAAGAGAGACAAGACAAGGAGGATCATCGATCGATCGGCTATAAAATGGCGCCCGCTGCCCCCACCGGAACCGAAGAACCAAGGTCGAGAGAAGCAACTGATCCTTGAGTTCCTCTCGATGGCGGCGATGATGGCGGTGACAACGATGGTGACCAAGAGCAAGGAGAGCTGGTCGTCCTTGCAGCTCCCCACGCTCGCGGTACCGTGGAAGAAGGACACGCGAGAGGGCAGCAAGCGGAGGGTCGACGTTGAGTTCCCTCGTCGTCGTCAGGCGCACTTCTTCGCTAGTGTCAGCCTCAACATCTCGTCGTCGTCCTCGTGCCCTGCTGCGGCGGCGGGTGACCCTCTGGATCACGACACGAGGGTTCAACACGTCGACAACTGCGACGTCGCGCGTCAGCTTGCGGCCGCGGCAGCAAAGGAGACACAGGCCGCTGATGAGGAGACGACAGCGGCGGCGGCGCCGAAGACGACGGACCAGCAGAAGAAGAAGAAGAAGGGCGGCAACAGGAAGAACGTCGTGCGGGTCAAGATCGCGAACCCGCACCTCCGCCGTCTGTTCAGCGGCGCCGTCGCCGGCGCCGTCTCGAGGACCTTCGTGGCGCCGCTCGAGACGATCCGGACGCACCTGATGGTCGGCAACTGCGGCGCGGGTGACTCCATGGTCGGCGTGTTCAGGTGGATCATGGGGACCGAGGGGTGGACCGGACTGTTCCGCGGCAACGCCGTCAACGTGCTTCGCGTCGCGCCCAGCAAGGCCATCGAGGCAACTATACCGTCATATACACGTTTTCCATTCTTAGAAAGCTTTTTTTTTTTTTTGTACTCGGAGGCGACAATCGCTTATTACAGTTGTTTGTTTGTGTGTCTGTCTGTTTGTTTGTGTGCAGCATTTCACCTACGACACGGCCAAGAAGTTCTTGACCCCTAAGCCCGACGAGCCGCCCAAGATCCCCGTCCCCACGCCGCTGGTTGCCGGAGCGCTCGCCGGAGTCGCCTCGACCCTGTGCACCTACCCCATGGAGCTCATCAAGACCAGGGTCACCATCGAGGTGAAAACGTGGTGCTCCTTAAAAATTTGCATGCAGATGATGCTAATACTAACAACAATCGTGTGCTACGCGTACGAGTAGACGGGCGTGTACGAAAACGTGGTGCACGCGTTTGTGAAGATCCTACGCGAGGAGGGTCCGTCGGAGCTGTACCGCGGGCTCGCTCCGAGCCTGATCGGCGTGGTTCCCTACGCGGCCTGCAACTTCTACGCCTACGAGACGCTGAAGCAGCTCTACCGACGCGCCGCGTCGTCGTCCGGCGGGCAGCGGCGCGGCGGCCGTCGCCGTGGCGGCGGCGGCGGCGGCGACGTGGGCAGCGTCGCGACGCTCCTCATCGGGTCGGCCGCCGGCGCCATCGCGAGCTCGGCCACGTTCCCGCTCGAGGTGGCGCGCAAGCAGATGCAGGTCGGCGCCGTCGGCGGCAGGCAGGCGTACCGGAACGTCCTGCACGCCATGTACTGCATCGTCAGGAAGGAGGGCGTCGGCGGGCTGTACCGGGGGCTTGGGCCCAGCTGTATCAAGCTCATGCCAGCGGCCGGCATATCCTTTATGTGCTATGAGGCATTGAAGAGGATCCTCGTTGATGATGGTGAGGAAGAAGACGAGGACGAGGAGGTCCACAGCGCCGATGATAAGGTTGCATGATTCACCACCATTGTTTGGTTGATTATCGATCTGGTCTTGTGTAACCTTTGTTTGTTCTGTTGGTTTGTGGTCATCATATGTAATCTTTGTTGTTCTTAAATGTAAATGAACTTGCATCAGAAATAAAAACAATGGAGGAATGTGACCATATTTTTGGTTTATCATTACCAACAATTCTAAGCTTCTCAAGACCAAGGCAAATCATAGTAAGGGGTTTCAATTTGTCGTTACCAAGGGCGTGACACGTCATCTAAGTTTGTTTTACATTCATAAATAAAATACAAAACCGAGTATGTTTTAAGAAGATGATAGATTTAAAAACTCCAATGCATTTTTCATTTTAGTGTCTCACAAATTTAATTTAGTATTGTTTGATTGGTTGACTACAGGACCAAATGAAACTCTTTTCACTTTAATGCTAGACTAAACCATCTAAAAAATTGAGTGAGAGAGAGGTAAAAAACCCTCCCGTCTCTCTCTTTGTAACAAAGTTGCCGTGTAAAAAAAAATTGAGAATGTAACAAAGTTAGAGTAGCAGCACTTTTGTTATTGTCCAAGATATTGTCAACTTATATTTGTTACACACACATGTCCGCATGGCTTTATATGTATCCTTCTTTTAAGGTGCCGTAAATAATAACAAAAAGCCACAAAAATTAAAGGTCTTGCAAATGTTATGAGAATAGTTCATTTTCTCAAATATAATTGTACTATAATTTTTCAGTCATGTCAATTGTCATGTGTGTATAATAGTTAATGCTACTACCTCTATCCCATAATATAAACATTTCTAGGATTGATCAAAGTTAATCTTCTACTTTAACCATTGATGGTGAACTAGTTGTAATGTTTAATTATGTGAAATTACATTATTAGATTCACCATAAGACGTACTATAACAATATACAACTATATATATTTAAAATATTTTATTTTTATAGATATTCATAGTTAAAATTGAAATTATTTTATTTTGACCAATCCTATAAATTTTTATATTGTGGGAACTATTATTAGGATTCTTTTTGTAAATATATATATGCTACCAGTCGTGAACAGCTTCTGATTGCACTGTTGCTACCCTAAATAAAAGCGTCAGTTTGCACTGTTGAGTTCATCAAGCAGCCCACATCCAACGTTTAGGTACTCACAAGGACATGATAGTACAAGAAATGCAAAAATGCATGTTGAATACTGAAAAACGTATAATTATGTGAAGCAAATTACTTATTTGGCCTTCAAAAAAGTTTTAAATTTTTTGGCCCTCTTTCACTAAACTTGGCTATTTGGCCTCCAAAATTTTCATGATTACTTCCTTGGCCTTCCGTTAGTATTGAAGCTAACGTGTTACTAGGAAGCCAAATAAGAACTTTTCAATTCAAAGCAAATGTTAATTTGAATATGTTTCCAATTGCAAAGAAAAAAAATATTTTGGACTAAAAATATTGAATTTTGTCTTTATTTCATCAAGATAATAAAACATTTAGTTGAATATATATATATATATTATTAAAATGTACATTTAAGTATGTTTTGTTGTGACAAAAAATGCTTTTTCCTTAATGATTTTTTTTGTTATCGTGATGAAATATAGACATGATATAATGTTTTTAGTCAAAAAAAGTTTTTACAATTAAAAACAAACTCAAACCTTAGCTCGAATTTTTTAAAAAAATTCCTTATTTGGCCTCCAACCAACACCATTAGCTTCAATACTAAAGGAAGGCCAAGGAAGGACGCATCATGAAACTTTTGGAGGCCAAATAAGTAAATTTAGCGAAAGAGGACCAAGAAAGGAAGAAGAATTTTTTTAAGGCCAAATAAGTAATTTGTTCAATTATGTGAAGCACATCGATATTTTGCTTTTGCGTAGAAAATACTAAATACTGTGTAATCTGATTTTTTTATATATCTCCAACTATACCATGAAATCAAATGTTTTAGTAGTTAATATAATAAATATTTTGAATTGTCCAATGAAAATTTAAAATTTAATTAATTATTATAAAATATGATTAGTGCCATGAGGGGGTTGGGAGAGAGGTTTTTACAACTAATGTCTTATGGGTGAGTATCAAACAAGGTATACTTATGCAAGGTTTTATATAATTACAGATTCATTTGGATACAAAGTATTTTGGGTTTAAAAGAATAATATTTTTTATTAACTATCTGGGTTTTGGAGGGCAATACTTGTTGAATTTTTAAAATCATAATATTGTTATATTGGTAGTCATTTTAGAGTTTCAAAAACTCCAGTGACGACCTTTTTTAAAAATTTCAATATGCCTGAGTCTAAAATGAAAGTAGTGTATATTCTAGTACTTTCTCTGTCCTAAAATATAAACATTGCAAGGTTTTGTCAAATTTAATCTTCTACAACTTTGATCATTAATGATAATTTTTTTAAAAAAATAATTATGTGTCGATATTATTAGATTCATCATAAGATAGACTATCATAATATGTAAATACTTATATTGGAAATAATTCATTTTAATAGTCAAAGATGACATTGTTTGACTTTGATTAAACCTAGAAATGTTTATATTATGGGATGGAGGGAGTAGCTATGTTTATTCAGTGATTCAGTTTACCCAAAAATAAGACCGAAAATCCTCACAAAAATGAAAAAAAAAAGACCAAGAATGTTTTGCTTTAAAACGACTTTACTCTGAATCGATCATTTAGAAATTAGAGAAAATCATACCGCCGAATCAAGATACTCCACTGTGCTCTCAAATATTTGATATTGGGACAAATTATAATGTTCAACATTAAACAATACAATCTGTCCAAACAGTAAATAAATAGGAACTAATGGAGGGTGTACACGCCGTGTGGCAGTCCTACATCTGCCATCCCATAGACCATGTGCAAGGAAAAAAGGCCTCAATTACCATCGTAACAGCCAGGCCATTTCATCACAAGATAAATAGCATAGCCATTCGACCTTGAGCAGTTGAATTTCTATTGGACTGTTAGAACTATAGATGGTCTCTTCTTCACGACGGGGAAGGGAGGATAGTAGGTGGGTGGACAAGATGTTTCAGGTTTCAGTTGCAGTGGCCTTGACGGTAGGGCTCTACTGTGAATGTGAGTGCGAGGCCTCGGAAATCAGAGCTATAAGTACAGAGCGATGGCACCAATCCGTCACCTAGTATGGCGTGTATAAAAGGCACGGCACGCAGCTTGTTGGATTCGTTCCTTGCTCCTTGTGCGATGTGTTGCCGACTGGAATGTGTCATTCATTCGGCATTGTCAGGTGGTGGTTGCTAATAGGAACTTTGCTCCTTGAACAAGCTCCTAGACCTGCACCGGTAGGTGCGGTAGACGTAGACCATTGATGTCAGCTTCTTCATGTACTAATTTGTATCTAAATTCCAAACAGTCCATATACACATTTTGAAGAAGAGATTTGCTTACATTTTTTTCACGACAATGATCCATGGAACCACCCACATACGCTTTGTGAACTCATGGTGGTGTGACCATCCAAGTCTAACATGTAATGCCATGTGCAATATTTGATTTATTATTTGTTATACAAATATTATGATCAGCATTCAGCACATGGACATACATATGGTCATAGAGTTGCAGATTTGGTTCTTTTAATTTGAAATGAACATGGGTCTTGTCTTTCAGATTTTCTCACTTGGCGCTTGTACATGGATATTGACTGGAATGAACATCGGCATTGCTTTGTAGTGTACTAGTTAACTTCAGAAAAGGAATACGATGAGATTGCCAAACAGCATGACGATGACGACACAAGTAATTGTGTAGGTCTACCAAACAAAAGACTTAAAAGGATGTTTTCTTTAAAACGGCTTATTATGGATTGATCGGGTTGAAATTGAGAAGATCACACTACTCAAATCGAGATACTCCTGCTCTCAAATATTTGTTGTTAGGAAGGACAAAGTATAGAATTCAAAACTAATACACAACCTGTCCGAGCGTTGAATAAATACAGAAGTAACTAACAGAGGGATCGAGTACACACCACGTGCCAATACTACACCTTGTAGGCAGACCATGCAAAGACAAAAGGCCTCAGCTGTCATCCTAGTAGGAAGAGCATTAGGTGAGCGAAGTGGACCACCCCCCCCCCCACCCCAGTGGCAGAGAGTAACAGTAAAGTAAGGAAAGTGACTAGGGAACAAATAGCATGTCCTTGGATAGTTGAATTTGTGTCAACTCAACTCAATATAAATATATATCATGACCTCTTTTTCATTTTTCACTACTAAAGGCTTGCTACCCTGAATAGTGGGTGGGTGGAGAATATGATTCAGGTTTAGTTGAAGTGGCTTACTTGATGCTATGCTTTACTGTGAATGCGAGTGTAAGGCTTTGGAAATCATAGCCAGAAATAGAGAGACACAAGAGACAGCAACAATCTCAAAACATCGGTCAAATGAGCTGCGAAAATCACAAAATCAGCCCTTAACGCTTACCACAACATTTGAAATCCCTGGTGGTAGATTGTTGAACTAGCTCATTCAGATGTTGTGGCGGCTTGACTACGGTGTGATCCGTCAAGACAAGTTTGCTCATCCGATGTGGTTACAACTTAAAGAATCGGGGTTTGAAGACCGTTGGATTCATGTCTCCAAATGAGAATAACCATCACCTATGGGACTCGACAACTCCAAGAATCATCTCCTATTAGAATCTGAATCCGTTCAGTATATTTCTGACAGTCAATTTAGCTTTTGGTGCTATGTAAAGTAGTAGTAGTGCTTCTCTCTAAAGTTGCAGTTGCAACCAGATTGTCCTCTCGCTTCCACGACCAATTTCATTTGCTAGTATCACGACACTGGCAATGTTTATGTTGGCATTTCTCGTAGATGATGTGTCAAAGCCGCAAGGCATGGGCAAGGTGAATGAGCATCAACCCGGAGAACAGGGAGAAGAATGATTAGCATGTCTTGGGCAACCGAGTTCGTTGCAGTCTAACGCCGGCGACGAACAACAAGTACCAAAGTGAGAGCGTTGATCACGGTGGGTTGAGAACAAAGGGGGGGGGGGGCGTCGGGGTGGTCGGTAAATCCGTGGCAGGTTTCTAAATGTTGGATTAACATAAGCAGATTAAGATGAGTAAGATATACATGTAAGCCCCTAGTAGGCGGCCCAATGTTTGTCAAAAACAAAAAAGTAGGCAGCCCAATGAACCCAACCCATTATTTTTGGAGGCCGAGGAAAACAAAAAGAAGCAGATGGAGAGTGGAAGCTAGCTGCAAGGCTGCCATAGATAGCGGCAAACCGAACTGACACCACGGCCGACACTGTTGCACCTAACGAGGGCATCTCGTTCCTTAGCTAATCTATACTTCTATAGTAGACACAACCCACTAACAATTCTTAACTCCTATTTCTCTAGCACCAGGTTGAGCCACTTCGCCTCAACTATTTTTAACCATTGGATCTTTCCCAACTATTAACATCCACCCATACATTTTGTGGCTTCGATTCTCCTCTTCCCCTCCATATTAACTCATGCTACTAATTTTGTTCATGCATCCAGAAAAACTGCCGCCACTACTACTAGAAAATCAAAACATCATGATGTGTGCATGAGTTGGTCCAACATTACTACACTCTAATCCCCCGCCGCGTCACCTAAATAAATCCCCAATCCGTTGAATCATTTGTGTTTTTCACATATCCTCACTTCAGCAGTTTCTCCAGTCTCCAATGTGGTGCTCCACTAACATAAAAAGCTACGCCAAATAATTGACGTGCATGAAAGCATCAGTTACTAATGCTAGGCCAAGTAATTGTTTACGATGCTTCATGTCCCTAAGAAAATGATTCTTAGATGTTTTAAGTTTTCACCTACTAACCCATATTCTTCACTATTCTTTAATGTTCCTTTCTAGTGCTCTTAATCGAGCGTGTTGATTGTGATAGTCAATTCGTCGGCCTTTGTGTTATATATTTCTCTCCGCAGCAGCTCTTCATTGTTGCAGCTCTCTTCTCTATCTCTTCTCATTTCTCAGGTGTGTGCATGTGTAAGTATATATATAGTATGAAGAACCCTTTCTTCCCTCTTTTATTTGTCAGATTTGAGTTCTTCATATGACATTAGCACTCCACGGATATATATATATATATATATATATATATATATATATATATATATATATATATCGCGGCATCGCACGGGGCTGTCAACTAGTTGTATTAGTAGTTGTGTTCTAGAATACAATCACATTTTCTCGTCGGTATTTCATTACCATTGTATGTGTCTCGTATTGTACTTCAATTGAACTTCTGTGATGTCCTTTATGTTTCATATGTGAACACAGTTGAACTCCAAAGGCCCTCCAGCTGAGTGTTTAGGAGTTCCAGCGGCACTCCTTGGGTCTTGAGTTCGAATATCGGTAGGCTCAAATTTCAGGGTAAGGTTAAAAAAATTCCTTCATATGTCCCACACCAAAACATAGATCTAAGATCCGGCCCAGGTCGCGGTCATGTTGTATAAGGGTGGAGCAGGGTTCAGGGATTTTCTTGAACTACATGAGAGTCTTTCCTATCACAAAAATGTCCCGGAGCTGTCTAACCCCTCACAGGTCAGTTTTTTTTTAACAAAGTTGAACCAGAAGCTATTGTAATTTCATTGCTTCAATAGTAGTGAAATTTTAGGGCGTGCTTGTTGTGGAAGGAAAAAAAAAAAGAGACGTATGGAGGAATACTACCTCATTGTATCACTAGTTTATAATTAGTATTTTTTACATGGAAATATGTGTGAAGAGACACTAGAGGACTCTCGTTGTACTTTGTCACTTCTATTGGTTTTCTGGCATATAAAATAGCAAACGGTCTCGTACCTGGCACATCAAAGTACCCAGCTTCTCCATGTTTTTTTCTCTTTTAACAAACTGCAGCGAATCGAGTCCCTAATAAATCTCCATGCATATGTACATCAGAAATTTCAGTAACTCTACATGGAACTCGCTTGATTACCCAGTAGGATTTCATGAGGAGATTAGAAATGGTTCTTGGGAGTGAGATGCATTGGGGATCTGACCAGAATTGCTTGCTACTTGTTTCAACTTTCCAACAGAGCAACTTGCTTTGTGTTGACCGATCCAGGGGACAGGCTTACCGGTCCTTCACCTTAAAACCATATGGTAGGCAGGGCGGCCGCTGTCCAGGCGAGCTAACCGGCACGCCGATTTGCGCCAACGACGCAAGTTCTTCGTAAACCTGCAAGCAGAGGCATTTCCCCCGTAAACCACGGAATGAATTTGGAGCAGTGTGAACCTGTTTACAAGATCCGCGCATGCAGCATATGTTCACACATGCAGCATATGTTCACATAGAGAACAGGTTCTTGATGGCATGATTGATCAAGTCTCATCTGTTGCTGTGTGTGGCGGTAAATGCAGGGGAGATATTAAGATGAAATGTTGTTATATACCGATCGACACTCTGACTGTATATGGGGGTAGCACGTGTAAATGTAAGATGCTGGGTTTGTAAATTGTAATAAGACCGGAGAAAGAGTATGAACTAGTGGGATACATGCACGGATATCAGGATGTAAGCCGGGTGGGTAGCAGACGGTCCGCAAACCATGAAGCTAGCCGTAAAGTATTTTAACAGGTTTTACGGGAACCGCGATCCGCAAACTTTAAAATTTATAAGATTTGGCGATGTCCACAGAAAAATTCGTGGTACTATTAGACCTACATATGTACAAAATTACAACACGAATTATTATAGCTAGATATGTAAATACATGCATGCTAATAATAAGTATCCGTAAATTATTATGACTATGTTAACATATGAGGCACGTATCAATCTAATCTACATTAATTTATTTGTAATAAATATAGTAGTTAACTATATGCGGGTTATTGCGTGTTTATATGGGTTGTCTGTATGGTCCATAAGATTTAGCAGGTTTGTTCATATGATACGTCAGTTTAAAAAGCAGGTTGATTTTATTGGGTTTTGTAGGTTTCTTCGAGGAGCGGCCTTGTGGATTGCGAGTAAAGCCCGCCGTACTTGCATCATGACACACGGATATAACCAAAACGTGTACGAGGATTAGGAAGCATCAGGATTCGGAGTTGAGAATGTAAACTCACATGTGCATCCACCATGTTCCGGAGTAGGACACAGTAACTCGTAACCGTCCTTCTTCTTTAGGTTCTTGATCGAGTTTCTTGAACGCTCTGAACAACTGGAATTTGGTGTCTTCCAGCCCCAGCCCGAAGGTCTCCCTCTCTACGTGAACAACGGCGGAGCTGGACAAGAAATTTTGGGGGGGGGGGGGGGGGGAGCCAACAAGAAAAAAAAAATTTGACTTACCAAAAAAATGGCAAGTTGCATCAAATTGTAATATTTTCACACGCAAATACCCATATATTTGTAGATAGACTAAATTAACTGTTCAATACATATATAAGAGTCAAAATACAATAGTTTTCAATAGGGCTAGTAGAATATTACAACTTACCTTTTTCAATGAAATGCAGCTGCCCACTGCTTAATAGCATCAAAAGCATGAATAATTTCATCCGTGGTGATCTTAATTGCTACCTCTTTCTCAATATAGAGTACTAAGCAATCTCTTAGAAAACCATCTTCCATTTTATTTCATAGCCTTAGTCTTCACTAGTTTCATTGCAGAGAATGCACGCTCTGTATTTGCCGTTGACACCGGCAAGGTAAGAACAAGACGAATTAACCTACCAAAAAAGAGAGAAATAATATTATTTCAGAACTTAAGTTCAAAGGTGAAACAATTGAGTATGAACAGGGATTATAAACGAAAAAGATACCTATCAATCAAATGATAGTTATCTACTTTTTTCATCTCAACAAGTCGACGGCAAAGATCAGCTACACTTGTAAAATTTTGAAATCTTGGATTGTTAGGTACATCAAGCTCATAATGACGTAGTTGACACCTCAAGTTTGCTCTCTCTTGTTCTGTAAAATCAGCAGGGTAGAACTTTGAAGCTAAAGAGCACACATTCTCAATGTTTAATAATCTGAATGAATCACTTGGATCCAACGATGTGCACAAGATGAGAAGCTCTGTTGCCTGTTCACTAAACCTACTATTCAGTTCTTGTGCTTGTTGATCAATTGCAACTGTGAAGATGTCATATCTATAGTGATGCTCCAGGGTGGTCTCATTGGCTGCACGAGATCTAATGTAATCTTCATAGAAATCTTCCATATGTGGGATAACAATCCCTTGTTTAGTGCAAAACTGGGTCACATCACTAATAAGCTTGGTCCAACCTTCATCTCTCAAGTCTTAGAATCAATTTTTTTGTGGTGACAACATCATCCATAGCATTCACAATATCTTGAGACTTATGTTGTAACTTTTTACAAAGTAGGTCCGTGGTTCCCATAATTTCTTTCACAACATGTAAGATAAATGCAAACTCAAATGTCATCATCAATCTAACAGCGCCTCCAGCTTTCGCTCTAATTGCAGCTTTAGTACCTGGTGTATTAGCAATATCCTTGAGAACCAAGTACGTAGGTTTGTATAATTTTATAAGGCTGCAAACAGAATCATAATGAGAGCTCCACCTAGTATCACCGGACCGCTTCAAAGTCCCAATTTGATTAGCTCCACTTGCTGTTTGAAGCTCACCAAGTTCAATGAGATGTTCCATTTCAGCTACTTGATTTGCACGGAAGTCATCATTCCTCTTACTAGAAGCGACAACAGCATTGACCACATAACTAAGGTGATCAAAGAAATTAGAAACCTCAGTTACTTCCTTAGAAGCAGCAACAAGAGCCAGCTGTAGCTAATGAGCAAAGCAGTGGACATAATATGCATAAGGACATGCTGCCATGAATTTTGCTTGAAGCCCATTCCACTCTCCGCGCATGTTACTGGCACCATCATATCCTTGTCCCTGAATATTTTGAACATCCAATTTATGTTGAGATAACAGGGAGCACAATTCCTTATGAAGTATAGATGATGACGTATCATGAACATGCACAATATCTAGAAAACGCTCTCGGATGAAACCATCTTTGTCAACAAAACGAACAACAAGTGCCATTTGTTCTCTTCTAGACTCATCTCTTGATTCGTCAACTATCAAGCAAAATTTAGCATCTCCAATTTCCTTACGAATTAACTTTTGCACTTTATCAGCCATAATATCTAGGATTTCTTTCTGAATTGTTGGTGAGGTATATTTTGCATTGCCCAGAGCATTACCTAACACTACTGCCTTGATCTCATCATTGTATTCAGCTAGAAGTTTCACCATCTCAAGAAAATTACCTTGGTTCTTTGATTCATAGGATTCATCATGTCAACGGAATGCACAAGCTTGAAAAGCTAACCATTTGATTGTATCAATTGTTACTTGAGTCGAAGCCTATTGCGCTTTACTTCTTCAGTAGTTCGCCGATCCATCATACTATCAATATGCCCAAGTTGATTCTTCAAATTATTATAGCATGTAACATTGTAACTATGAGCCGATTTGCTATTACTTCCCATGTGAGCTAAGAATGCACATTCCTTCCCACTCTTCACCTTTTTCCATGATTTAAATCCCTTCACTATGAAAACATCCGATCCTGCCTTTCCTAATGGTTTCTTAGCAAACAAATAGCAAGGAAAGCAAAATACTGAGTCTTTTGTAGGTGAATATTCCAGCCAAGAAAATTCCTTGAACCAATGAGATTGAAAGCAATGTGGATGAGACTCCGGACCAGAATATGGATATTTATCCTTGACAAATTGGTATGGACCAAGCATTGCATATATCCTTCGAGCTCGATCTTGTTCATCAACAGGATAGTCCCAAATTTGGCCACGTAAACTAGGATCATGTTCAACAATCAAAGCACTAGCGTCTGAATTTAATCGCTGAATCTTGGGGAAGGTTCAGCTTCAGCTTCTAATACAACATCATCTAACTGAGGATTTTGATCGACCAAATCATCTACAGAACCGTGCCCTTCGTCAATATCATCACGTTCTGCAGGAACTTTTTCGTAGAAAGAAAGAAGTGTCTTTCTTTTCGGATTTATCTTCCTTGCCTAGAAAATTTAGTGTATAATCAATTTTCAGACAACAAAGATACTAAATCGAACAAGAATTGGAATTGGAACAGCCCACAATCACTTACATTTGTCGCCGCAGCTGCCATCGGTGCCGGCGTTCGCGTTGCAGCTCCATCGCTGCCATCTCCGGCCTCCATATTCGACGCCACGAGCCCGCGATCGAGCACGGCACGGTGCACGGAGCTGATGCCGCGAGGCAGCGACGGCGAGGATTGGCCCGCCCCTAGTTGGCTACCTAGGGTTCGACGAGACGAGACATGGCGATTTGGCGAACGGGAGCAGCCGAAAGGACGAGCGCGAGCCGCGAGGGAGACGAGACGAGCGAGTATTGTCGAAGAAGGAACCGCGTCAATGTTCTGCCTCCGTAGCTTTTTGTTATTTGGCCGCTTGGGCTGCAAGCTGCTTCGTTGGCTTGCTAGCTGCTGCTTTGGGCTGCTATCCAGGTGAAGTTGGGCCTGAGAACATGGGGGTCCTTTGGAAATTACAGGCCGGATAGGGGGGGCCACGGCCCCTGCCGGCCCCCCCCCCAGCTCCGCCGTTGTGCGTGAAGTTTTTTTTAATGATAAAACAGGTTTTACCTCTACCATAAAATAGCATCACTGTTGTCTCACCGCACCAGTCCTCCTTCCCCAACCTTCCTATAGCCACCGGTAAAGGAGAGACGTCCACCGTCATGTCGACAACTAGAACGCCCTAAGCTGCCGGTGATAACCATTTCTCACGCCGTAATGCTCTATGACACACCGCTCGCACCAGACCCGCCACCACGGCCTATCCTGCTCGCCACTGCTGGTGCTGGTGTTACCTATCTCCCACGTCGCGATGCCACCGCAATGCACCACCTGCACCTGCCCTGCGCTCGACCGTCAGGGCTCGTCCTGCCGCACTCTGCCACCCTACCTGTATAATGTGGGCACGTTGACTGAAAATCTTCGTTGGTTTTGAGAAATAGAATTTTCCATCTTTTTTTACCTTTTTCTCTCTTTGTTGTTTGCTGTTTCTGGTTAATTACTTTTTTTTCCTTTGTGTACTATACAGTCCGTATATCTGTTTCACTTTTTTTAAAAAAAGAAATTGCTTTTCACTTAGCTTCGGAATATTTTTCTACTCGTTCTTTCTCTTATCTTGTTTACTTGAAATATATTATCCCATCAATATTTCATAATTATTCCATTATTATCACTTTTTTTCCGCACATGTTCTCTTATTTATTTCTCACTATTGATTTTTCCTTATAGTAATTTTTTTTCTTTTCGAAACTTTTCTTTTTTACTTTAGACATCTAGAACATTTTCTTGTATGGAATATTTGTGTGAGTATACTACTTTGTTGCATTGACCAACAGCAACAGAGGAAGACCGATTCCCCATCCCCGTTCTCTACCGCGCGTATTCACTCTCTGGCGGCGCTGGTGCTCACACCGCCGCTCCTCGTTCCGATCGACCGCCGCGTCTCCTCCTTCCCACGGCAACGGCGGGCAAACTCCGGTCTCCCCTGACGGGGTTCAGTTCCGTCCAACTGATCCGGCGCGCAGCGACGGCGAGCGAACCCCGTCCTTCCCGGGCGGCAACCCTAGGCGCGGCCGCCGCAAACCGTGGCGTTGAGGTCTTATCTCCAAACCAAGTTTCATATGGCTTTAACTTTGAATATGGCCGTAACATTGAACTAGTATGGACGTGAAGTGTTTCTTTTTAAAATTATGTGGGAATTAGTATGGAGAGCATGAACTAGCATTTTTTATTATTATTTCTGGATCGGGATGATCGCAGGATCTCCCAGAGTAAGCAGCAGCATGCTTGGCGACCGGTGTTTTCCAAAAAAAAAAAAATTCCATTTTCGTTTTCTTAACGGGAGGCTCCTGGTGCCTCGGATGCTCGTCTGCAGCAGCGTGCAGCGCCATCGGGTTTTTTTTTTTTTTTCATCGGGAGCTCTCAAATGTGTCTTTTCCTGTATCCGGTACTGTTAAGAACAACTAAATTGGAAAACAAAGCGCAACAATGGTAAACAAGCAAGTCTGTTTTCATTGTAATTGTATTATGGTGTGTTCTGTTGGCAATGGTATTATGGCGAAGCCCAATGTTGGCAATGTATAATTGTAAAAAACTCACCTGCAGCAGAGCGCGGCAAGGGAAGGGAGGAAAATGGAGGTGCAGGGAACGTACCGCGGAGGGGAGACTGGCGACAGTGGAGAAACCTCTTCTATCGCCAAGCATGTTGGAATCCAAAACCAGGTACCTGGCAACTACACGCCATGCCTTTCTCTCCCCCTTCCTCATAAGTTTCATCGCCGCTGATGTGATCCCCATGCGCACTCGGCCACTCGCTGGATTATCAGTTCCACGCTGAGGTCCCCGAAAAGTGCCCCACCCTGAGGTCTTGTTCACGCTCGAGGTGATCCCTAATGTGGTGTCCTTCTGTTTCAGGTCTTGAAGTGGCTGCAAGATTTCTCTGACAGGGTGGAGGAGAGAGCTAAAGGTGCCGCTGCAGAGATCAATGGGCTGCTGGACGAGGCGACAGCGCTGGAGCTGGACATGAAGGCGGCAGTGGTCTCGTTTGACAACCTGACACGGCAAAGGTTTACTGAACATGCAAGTAGAGGTTCCATTCTGTGCATTATCATTTTCTGATTCCTCTGGTCAGTACTATTACCGTTGTTTTTGAATTGATTAGTTGTCATTTTACATGAGATGATGAATGAATCAGCAGTTACCTATTAACATGATCATTCGGCACATACCTTAAGAGTTCATTCGAATTCGATATTGTGTGTCAACTGAGTTCATACGCTGCTTATTAGTTTTGGTCACTATGGTATCTGCTCTTTTTTCTTGTCGAGGAAATTTGTAGGGATGCATATATGAATTTGCCTAATGAACCTCCCCTTTGCTGCTCTTGGGCCTGATCGCTGCCTGACAATGTATTAGTATTTGGTGTTTCCCTTTTAATTGATTGCATCTGTTTATTTTCTCCTTGATGAAGGAAATATGTATATCTACAATCTACTTGTCATGAAGTAATGGAAGAACAATCACCATTTCTTAGTACTTACATCATGGCTTCAAATGCAGAAGATTTCTGATGAGGATAACACCAACTTGAAAACAAGAGACACTAGACAAAGATCTATGCAATCACATTTGCCAGCTCAGGATTATGAACGCGATATCCTACCAAGATACAAAGAAGCATTGCATGTTGGACTTGCTTCCTGTAAGGATCACTTTAGAAAAAAAGGGCATTCGACCACTTCTGTATTCAGGGTAATCTTTGCTTCCATGCTCAATGAATTTTGGAAAGTCTAAGCTAGATCCAGTTAATGTAGGTTGTGTTAATAGAAGTTTCTTTACTTTTTTTTATCACATTTTGTGGCATTTATGATATTTTGTCACAGATCTAAGATGCTAGGTTTGCAGCCATGGAGAGAAATTTGTTCATAATGATTGTGTTTTGCATCCATTTAGTTTCCTATTAATATCTGACAACTAGTTTGCCCAGTTCATGGGTAATTGGTTTAATAGCCGAATTTGAGAAAGTAAGTGACACAATTTTGGGCTACTAACCAAACAGACCCTAAATTGCCCCCATTTTTTCACTATTTTAAACTGCATTTTCTAAAACTATTGCACAAATCATTGAGTTGATCCACATAAATTTCCAGCTACTATCAGCAGTTATTTATATGATTTTTCTAAATTCCAACTGATACAGTGCACGGTTCATTAAGCTTCGATTAGCCTAATTTGTGTTTACTTGTCATTTTTAACATCAAGCTTGACTTTTGAAGGCTATGTCCGCATATGGCCCTCTTCCTCATATTATTGGCTCTGAAGAGTATAATCATGATAACAGCTGTGGCTTGTCAGGTAATAATGCTCCCTTGATTGTCCTTTAACAGAAGAATCCTCATAATTTCCAAGAGTAAATTCTTAAGATTTTGTTCTGTTTATTTGACTAGATGAGGCACAACATTTAACTGATGACTTCAGCTGGTTGCGGAAATCTCAACGGGAGTTTTTGGACTCTGAAGAAGATGATTTGTTAGGATCCCAAACGCTTGGCCTGCAGAAACATTCTGGAAAGGTTGTTATTCATTCACCTACATGTAGATGGAAATTTGATACACTATTTACCTGTGTTTTCTACAATCTAGGGACAGACAGATTCCCTTGTATCTGCCACACGAGAATTCAAAGCAATGCTGGAGGCTGCACTCGTTAATCCCTACCAGTTCTGTACGTTACTCTTTATGTAGTCTCTATTAACATGAGTAGCTTATGCAATTTCTGAACATTGTTACTTTATATGCCATTTGACTTATTAAGTTTTTAGTTTGGCACGTTGGTTTTCCTTGTGTATTGTATTGTTTTATGTTTTTATCTGCATAATACTGTTGTGCTGCTGATTTATTATAGTTTTTTTCACTATTTCCATGTTCTCCTTGCAGATGATGATGTGAGTCCTACAGTACAAGGTGTTTGCACAGAAAATGCAACACATAGCAAACTACATCAGAACACAGTTAATATCTTTTTATTACTATGTTCCTTTTTTGGCGGGCTTTGTCTTTTGCATCATTTTGTTTTGCTTTATGTGACTGAACAGAAAAAAGTTTTATTAAGAAATCCAACGCAACCTCCTGTAAGAAATATTTATCTTCACTATGTTAGTGATTCTTTCCCTACATGGACATTTATTCATCCTAGTTTTGATCCAAAAGGTCAACTTTAAAATATAATAGCCTGATATTTGCATGCACAGCTAACTTGGAATTATTTCTTTATATTATTCACCCAATTGATATTTCTTCATCTTATCTAGCATTGTGATTTTGGGGAATACAATATGTCAGAGAAATTTTTGTCCTTCGAATCTGACCTTTTTTCTTAATTCAGCTTATAAAGCTAACCCTCCAATGACTTCAGGAACAAGTTTTGTTGGATAGCATGGGTGAAGGAACTGGTGAAGGATCAACTAAAGCTGATGATGCTGAAGAGGACGGACTCCTCGCAAGCTTGCAAGACCCAAATACAAATGTTCATGACATATATTCTGCCTTGCTTAGAGAAGGTCTGTTTGACACTGGTGATGCGATCCTGTCAATGGAATCAGTGGATCCTGCTGATACTTCTGTCTCAAATCAACAACCAGGGTCAGCTAATGCTACAGTTGCTGATTCACGTAAAAGCAACATATCAACGAATGAAACTGTTCCTGATAAGGAGAAAACCTTGATTGAAGGTGATGATACTGAATCTCCGTCAGAGCAGAAAGATGGCATTTCTAGATCCTCGCAGGACTATGATGATATTAATTAATTCTGTCAGGTTTTATTTTTCATTTTGTAGTCATATTCGTTTCTGAGAAAGGGTGAATAAAGCAAAAGGTTTTTTCTGGAAGGGATATTATGACTTGTGTTGAACGGCTGTAACCATTGTTACAATTAGAAAATTTTAGACTGATCTGCCACAATAGCATTGACTAGACAAAGTTGGTCGTCTCTCTTTGTGAAAACCTATCATTATTGAGGCCTGTACTTGGGACGCCTGGACGCCTTCCTGTACCTGGAGGAATTGTCGATCTATACAGGAACAAACAGGATTCGATAAGAACAGAGGGAGTAACAGATGTCCATACATGCATAATAATTAGGCGTGGATAAGGTGAATGACATGATTTTCATTCTTGGATAACATAATCTTATCCTAGAAGGGGAGTACAATCAGGTTGCAGTATCTGTATACAGTAAAGGTTCATGTAAAGTAACGAGCCATCGAAATTAGATCTGGTTCATATAAAGTAACTTATTAAATCTCATAGGTGCATTGGTCTACAAATCAAATTAGATCAACAACCGCGAACATTTAAAAACAGACTAAATGTCGCCAAGAAAAGAAAATCCATACTAAACATGTGTGTAGAGAACCAAGATAAATCTTCGGAGACCATGCTCAGATGTAAAACTCAAATGGCAACCAAGCTCAAAGGTAAAACTAAAGAGAAGAGAATATGATAATGTGTTTCATGCTCCTTTGCGTAGAATTTCTCCTAACTGACATTCCTGTAGATCTAAATTTTACATAAGATACTAACCTATTCCTTCCTAACACACTCCCTGCAACCAGATCGAAACAAGCAAAAAACCACCCCACGGCTTCATCTAACTACTACTACTACTACTCCCGAAGGTTCACCGACGCCATAATTCAAGGCGATGGCTATGGCGACGACGGAGGCTTCATTGGCGGCACAGGTCCTCCTGATTCATTCATTCATTCAAACAAACAAGTGTGATTAGTTTCGTCATCACGAGCGCAGAAACGTACTTAGTAAATGCGTTATATATATATATATATATATATATATATATATATATATATATATATATATATATATATATATATATATATATATGAGATGAGAGACTTACTGATACACTGGCGAAGCGTCCCGAACGGCATTGCGGCGCCGCAGACGCGGGGCAGCATCATCATGCGGAGGCGCAGCATGGGCGCCGGGAGGAGCTTGCTGAAGTCGCGGTTGACGACGTGGCACATGCATACGGGCGCGTCCTTGACGACGGCCTTGAGCCCGTCGCAGCACGCGGCCGGTGGCGCCGTGACGCCGGTCTTGGTGAGGAAGTCGGCACACGGCATCATCGCGGCCAGCGGCGTGCCGCACTCGGCGGGCTGCGGCGGTGCCGGTGGCATCGGCGGGAGCGGGCGGGGCTGAGGGCGCGGGAACGGCCAGGCGCCGCCGCCGTGGCCGTGGGTCGCGTTGTTGCAGGGCGGCAGCCACGGGACCTGCGGCACGCCCGGGATGCAGGGGAAGCTCGGCAGCGGAGGGAGCGGGCGGGGCTGAGGGCGCGGGAACGGCCAGGTGCCGCCGCCGTTGCCGTGGGTCCCGTTGTTGCAGGGCGGGAGCCACGGGACCTGCGGCACGCCCGGGATGCAGTGGAAGCTCGGCAGCGGCGGCAGCGCCGGGAACGGCCATCGTCCTCCGCCTCCGCCGGCCGACGGCTGCGAGGAGGAGGAGGAGGAGGAATCTCCTTGCTCGGCCTTGTTGGTGACCGCGCCCGCGCCGTCCCTGGTCCCCGACGCCGGTTGCAGGGCGGCGCCGGCGACCACGGCGAGGGCGACGAGGAAGGCGAGCGAGACGCGATTGGGTGGCGCCATCTGCATATGCTGGAGGGTTGGGTTCGTTGCCTGCCGCGAGGGTTTCTGTTGCATTCTAGGAGCAGGGGGGAGAGGTCAATTTATAGCAACGATGTTCAGTTGGAGATAGATAATTCAAAATTGCGAGAATATCCGGAAGAACGGAACGAGGTTCAGTTTTCCGAACAATATCTGTGCCGCAGTTTTTGCTGTAGGTGATTAGGGTGTTTGTTGCGCTATTTTCAGATATTCTTATTTTTAAAAATAAAAAATAAAAACTGTGTATATATGTTTATGTATTGATATCTATATTCCTACTACACGGAATGCTGCGTGGATAAATTAATTTGATTTAAGATATTGTTGTGTAGAGAGTTCAAAGTACTATACCATGCAAAGTCTCGCAAAAGAAAAATGATATGTTAAGTTGGAGATGGAATCGTGCGCCTCAGTAGTGATCGTAGGAGGTTGTTGTGGGATGGCAGGCTATAAAATCGTCATGTAATGTTACCGCAAAAAAAACAAAAAAAAACATCAAGTAATTCAAGTTTCAAACTTATGGTTTAGAAGCACATTTATCACAACGGGCTTTCTATTGGCCATACAATGCGTAAGGATTTTTAAAGGATCATCTGGACTCTTAAACTATTTTTGATTTGTGAAACTAGATTTAAATTTTATAAGAAGATCAAAAAATTATGACGTAAATGTTCTAGTGCGGATTAGCTTACATGTGCAACACACATGCATCAAAAAAATATGATCGAGGTCTTCAAAACTAACAAAAACCGATAAGTTTTTTTTTTACATTCTTCGACGAAAGGTCTAGTTTGGTTATTAAAATCGAACTTATGTACTATGATAAAAATAGTTTTCTATCTTTTTTTATTTTGGTTTTACGTAAAAACAAAAAGGTGAATCCTGACTTCACACGTAAGATTTTTTTTTTTGCGACTCACGGCTTTCATTCATTATAAAACATAGGAATTACAATCTGCAGCTAGCAGGTGACTTACACGGGTCGGGGCACTCTGTCACATTCCCTGCCTGAACTCACCCAAAACTTGCTTAGCTAATGTATGCGTAATATTATTACAGATTCGAGGTGCATACACAACACT
Organism: Oropetium thomaeum; assembly: GCA_001182835.1. Taxonomy (NCBI): domain Eukaryota; kingdom Viridiplantae; phylum Streptophyta; class Magnoliopsida; order Poales; family Poaceae; genus Oropetium; species Oropetium thomaeum. The sequence continues at coordinate 1,062,434 of LFJQ01000015.1, read as the reverse complement.
AAAATTCAGAAAAGACACATTAATTTGTTGTATCTCCTTTAAGATTGGCGAAATACATGATTGTTCACTTCCTTTTGACCATAGATTCACCAATTCTTGGCTATCTGTTTCCAATGAAACTCGTGGCACTCCATGTTGTCGAGCAAGAGCAGCTCCATCTCTGAGTGCAAGTGCTTCCATTGACAAGGCATTCAGGCAGTGCTGGTACCATACTGCCTTCCCCGATACAAAGGAGCCATCAGCGTTTCGAAGAATAGATCCAGTCGCACCCTCCCGTTGCTCCGGATAGAAAGCCCCATCTATATTGCATTTCATCCATCCCCCTTCCGGAGGACGCCATCTCAGTACACCAGGAGCCAGGACTGGTTCTCTTACATCATGATGCAGGTGCTACAAATCATGAGCTGTATCAATCGCCCACTGCACCGCCACTCTGATCGGCATTTGCTTCTCTCATGTCTGCGTCTGTTTCTCTGAAGCCACAGCGAGTACATGCCAGTTATCAGTATTCCCCTATCTCTCTCTGAACACACCGAGGGCGACAAGAGGTCAGTAGCCCATGAGAGTGGATTAAGTTTTGGTAACTTGACACTCGACAGCTCCTTAACATAATGCCAAAAACCCTTCGCAATCGTGCATTCAGTCAGGACATGCTTGATGGATTCACTGTCAGCGCCACAGACCTCACAGTTTGGCACAGGTACAGTGTGTCGTCTATGGAAAATCTCATGCACTGGGAGGATTTCATGGAGTACTTTCCACCAGAAAATCTGCACCTTTGGTGGTACCGGGAGCTTCCATGTCCGTTGCCATGATTCATCTCCAGAAGAACTAGCGGTCATACTGCCTCCTGTGACCAATGCTGCATCTAACAGCCTATAGGCTGACTTCACTGAATATTCCCATGTTTCTCTAGTTCCCACGCCCACCAATCCTCTTCCTCATTTCTCAGTGGTGTTCGAAGAATAGCTTCTGCATCAACCAGGAAAAAATTATCACGGGCAACCATTTCATTCCATTGCCCATGTTCCGTCATCAGATCAGAAACACGATGTACTGCACTGCCATCACTTGGAGTTAACGGCCTAGCATTAAAATGAAATGGAATCCACCTATGGTGCCAAATATCTGTGGAGGCACCATCTCCAATTCGTTTGATCAGTCCAGCCTCCAATACTTCCTTTCCAGACATGATTGCTCTCCAAGTGTGACTGGCATGTTTCTTCCGCGTACTTGCTAGAAAATCAGAGTCATGATAATACCTTCCTTTAAGTAGATGAGAACACAAGCTGTCTGGTCGGGTCAGCAACCTCCACCCTTGTTTTCCTAACATCGCTTTGTTGAAATCATGCAGATCTCGAAAACCCATACCACCCATGGATTTGTGTAGAGTTAACTGATCCCAACGGAGCCAATGCATGTGTTTGCTATTTGCTGAACTGCCCCACCAGTAATTTGTGATAGCTGCTCTCATTTTCTTGCATATATTTTTGGAAAGAAGGAAACAACTCATTGAATAAGTGGGAATCGCCTGTGCCACAGATTTCAGTAAAACTTCTCGGCCTGCACCACTAGCCTCTCTGCCACTCCAAGTACCAATGGAGCTCTTGATTTTAGTTGGGATGTATTCAAAGGCCTCTGTAGTTACATGACCTACTGCTGTTGGTAATCCCAAGTATCTATCTGACAGGGCTTCCGTGTCTATGTTAAGACCCTGTCTAACCTCTGATTTCATTGTCTCGTTGCAGTTTTTACTAAAGAAAACCGACGACTTATCTCGGTTCACCAACTGTCCCGAACCTCTGCTATAAACATCCAGGATATGTTGAAGTCTTCCAGCCCCCCTTTGCGACGCTTCTAAGAAGACAATGCAGTCATCCGCAAAGAGAAGGTGAGATATCCATGGAGCGTGTATACCCACGCGAACTCCCCTGGATAAATACCTCGGGCCAACTGACTTCAACATACACGATAAGCCCTCTGCACACAACAAGAATAGATACGGCGAGATAGGGTCTCCCTGTCGTATACCCCGTGAAGGCCTGAAACCTCTGGATAGATTTCCATTAACTTTAATTAAAAAAGAGACTGAAGTAACGCACCGCATAATTAGCTCAACGAAAGTTTCCTGGAAACCCAATTTCAACATTATTTTTTGCAAATAATCCCATTCCACTCGATCATAGGCCTTGGCCATATCGAGTTTGACTGCACATGCCCCATTTCTTCCTTTCTTCCTCTGCGGATAGTGGGTACATTCATATGCGATCAGCACATTGTCCGTAATCAAGCGCCCCGGCACAAACGCGCTTTGCTCTTCGGACACCATATCATCAAGATAATTCCGTAGACGATTTGCAATCACTTTTGAGCAAATTTTATACACCACATTGCACAAAGAAATTGGTCTAAACTGCTTCATCTGTTGCGGATGTTTCACTTTTGGAATTAGCACAATGGTGGTATTGTTAATGGCTTCTGGCATAACACTTCCATTCAGAAAATTTAGAACCGCCTGGGTGACCCTCGGGCCCACCGTTCCCCAATGTGTTCGATAGAAGCCCGCCGTGAAACCATCAGGTCCCGGAGCTTTATTCGCCCCCATCATGAACACCGCCCTCTCCACCTCCTCAGCCCTGAACTCTTTGCTTAAATCATCGTTCATCTCCTGTGTCACTTTACTCGAGACACACTCCAGAATCGGTCCCGGGTCCAACATCTCCTGTCTTGTAAAGAGGTTTGAATAAAACTCCATAGCCGTGATCTCCAATTCTTCCTGGCTTGTGGCAAAGGAACCATCATCTCTTAACAGGGATGATAGCCGATTTGGTTTTGCCCTTTCCTGAGATTTTGCCTGAAAAAACTTGGTATTTCGATCACCTTCTTTCAACCAATCCCCTCTGGATCTTTGCTTCTCCATTATTTCCTCTCTCGATAACAATTCAGCAATTCTAGACATAATCTGCCGCTCCCTCCTAGAAGGTCCAGATCGAATATTTTGCTGTCTTACCAGCTCCAGTTCTTCCCGCAATTTTGCTACATCCCTGCGGACTGAACCAAAATTGCTTTGTTCCCAGGCATGCATAGAATTCGCTATCTGGCCGAGATGTGAAGACAGGCCCCCAAGTGTTGTAACATCCGGCAGATTACTCCAGGTCACGTCCACCATATTCAGAAAAGTAGGATCCCGTCGCCACATATTTTCATACCGGAAACGGCGTCTCCTCGACCTCCTACCACCTTGATGAGAAGAACAGTCTAGTACTAGACAACAGGGATCTGACTCAGTCGTCTGAACATGCAACACTTTGGTAAACTGAAAATTATTAACAAAATTGAGTCTGCCAAACCCCTGTCTAAACGTGCCTTTATGTTGTTCTCATTCTGCTGTCTATTGTCCCATGTATATGGTAAACCCACATATCCGAGATTAGAGAAGCCACAAAGGTCTACGGCCTCTCTAAATCCATCCATCTGACTCACTGAGCGTTCATTTCCCCCCAACTGCTCCTCTGCATGCAGAACCTCGTTGAAGTCCCCCGCACAAAGCCACGGAAGTGAACTCTTAGTCGATAGGTGCTTTAGCAGGTTCCAGATCCTATATCGGAGCTCCCGTCGTGATTCACCATAGAATCCTGTGAACCGCCATTTCCTCCAATATGGACCTGCCATACAGACCGTGACATCGATGTGATGCTTATCATAGGTCTCCAGCTTCACCTCAATATCGGCAGTCCACAATAAGGCAAGACCACCACCCCTTCCGAGGCTACCCACTCCATAACCATTTACCATGTGCAACATTTTCACCAAGCCATCCACACGATCATCAAAGAACCTAGTTTCCGACAGAAACACCAACCACGGGCGATGGAGCTGACACAAGCTCGCAATTCATGAACTGCCTCAGGCCGCCCCAAGCCCCGGCAGTTCAGGCATAATATTTTCATTGTGCCCGGCGGGGGCTGCCACTTGCAGCCGCCGCCGATCATGCAATTTTCTGTTTTTTTATAAACTCTGCCAGAGTCTCCTCTTGGTTCCCTGCTCCATCGATCTGGTGAACCATATCATTCACCCTGCCCACCAGCACCAAGGCAGATGTCTCGTTGTGTGGCAAGGTTACGTCCAGGACGTCCTGCGTCCCGATCTTTTGGCTCTTAGACTTCCTCTTTCGTAGAGCAGTCCTTGTTTCTTTCTCCTCGAGAATCTGTCGAGTAGTGTTGGCACCTGACTGCCCCTTGCCCTTGTCATCAGAATCTCTGACTTTTGTCATCATTCCTTGGGACAAATTTGCCATCTGATCTCCTATCAGATGATTTGGCGCCTTCGGAGTTCCCTCCCTTACTACGCTCAGGGCAATAGTTAGCCGAGCCACTACCAAAAGAATCTACAGCTGCATCAGCAAAAGATTGTATTCTCCTTCTCTTATCATCTGGAGCCTGTAAACTGCAGATCATACGGCAGTTTTCCTTCTTCATTCCTCAATGCTGGAGATTCACAATCCAATTCTGAATGTCCCATCACACCACATGATCGACAAAAGAAAGGCAGTTTCTCATACTGTGCATCGTACCACTTTGGCTCCTCCGTTTTGCTCATACGTAACAACACCCCTCGCCTGATCGGTTTATGCACCTCAATCGCCACACGTGCATGGAGGTACGCACCACTCGCCTTACCATCCGTATCCACATCCATCTGGACCACATCCCCCAGCAGTGCCATAGTACGGGTACCCCTGTGTGCATTCATGCACCCTAGAGGCAGATTGAGAATACGCGCCCATATTTCCATACGTTCAAACTTGATTTCTACAGCACTAAGCCGTCCATCATAAAGTTGCAACAAGACTGCGTGCCTCCCAAACATCCAAGGTGATTCGCGCAGGACGCGATCCCTATCAACTTTATCTCCAAACTCAGCCACGAACATGTTCTCATTCTTGCCCCCAATCGACCTGATCTTCAGTCCGCACGGGTTTCCCCATGCCGATTTCATGGCTGATCTGATCGTACTGACATGGATCACGGTCGGAGATAACACTTTCCCCACGAGTGCCCACTCTGGTTCCACCTCTAATCTCAGATCTTCATCATCAGAGAAATCCGCCACAATGGTCTCCTCCGCCGTAAGTTGCAGCTTCCGGAACAAATTAGAAACAGTCGGATCGTAGTCCTGGCTGCCTGATGATCCTCCTCCGTTCGACGCCATGGCCAGAAACTGGAGAGGAAAACAAGGTGACACCATCCTCAAGAGATGTCCACAAAAGATCCCAACACTAGTCCTAAGCGGCACTAGAGACCAGTAGGGAATTCGGGAAAACTATGGTGGTCGACGTTGCCGGAGTGGCTACGCGCCGATGTGCGTGGAGACCGGGACCGGAGTGGTCGACGGCCAGGCAGTCCAGATCGCCGACGAGACGGATCTAGAGCGGGATCGGGATCGAAAAGCGCCTCTGAATCACCTCCGTGAAAACCGCTCCTTGTAACCAACTCGAAGTCCAGAATTTGGCCTTGACTTCACACGTAAGATACGAAAGTACTAATCCACGTTGAAACGCTCACGTCATAAAAATTTAGTCTTCAAATAAGAATTTGGACGTAGCTTGAAACAGAAAAAAATAAATTAGAGACGTAGATAGTCACTTCTGAAACTTTATGGAACTAAATGACACAACGCAAATAGTTTAGAAATCTAGATGGTCATTTTAAGAGTTTATAGACCTAAGTGATACAACACAAATAGTTTAGGAAGCTCAGGTACATTTTACTCTTTTTTTAAATAGGATAAGCCAAATCGTCCCGTTCGCTCCATCATTTAAGAAAGTTCTTTGAGCGCTCGAAAAGAATGTTTCTTTCTCAATCATAAAAAAAAGTGTGTTTTTTCTCCTGCGTTTCTGTTTGAGATTTTCCTCTCCCTATGTATCACTCCATGTCCTTCAATAAAATCTTAATGATTTACTATCTTTTCAGACACTAAAAATGCAAAACATAAATAAATTCAAAACTTTTCAAATAACAAATGTGATTCCTCACGTGTTTCTATACAACAAAAAAATTGCAAAACATTTTAGTGCTCAGAAATTAATTGTTTTGACCCATAGAGATAAGGAAAGTGATTAAGTCTGGAATGGGAGGTAAGACTAATCCAAGCTTAAACAATTAATGTCACTTCCTCTATGGACAAGCATGTTGAGCACTAAAGCCTGTTAAAGTTTTTCTGTCGATAGCAAAAAATCTAAAGAACAATTTTTGTATTTGAAAATTTATTTTTGTTTTGCATTTTTAATATCTAGGAATATAATGAAGCATTAAGCTTTCTTTGATGAACCATCTTGATTCATTTTTTCCAATGGAATTATGAGACACTAATGATTACTGACCCATACAGCTATGGAACCAACTTGAATTCTTGATTCGTTTTTTCCAACAGTCACTTGATTCTAAGACAGCAATCTCAGAACCCCGTCGATGTAATTGCATTCACATCAGCTCTCATCAACAAAGCAAACCACACCGTCAAGATTCAGGAACCACCGTCGATGTCATGTGCATGAGAATTACAAGTATGACAGCTATTAGGCTCAGTTTGACCTAACCAACATTTTTTTTTTTCAAAAACTGAACCATATTTCCATATTTCTATTACTTTTCCAGGTATATTCGTTACAATAAAAAATGGATAGACATGTGAATCATAAAGGCAGCAAGCAAGGCAAGGGCATAAATTGGGGGTAAAATACTGAACAACATGAGCCATTCCCCCATCATCAATTTCTCACTACAATTAACATTTAGACAAATAAGAGATGTTCGATTTTATGATAACTCCATTAGGCATATAAATCAACGCTGATTGGTGGTTGTGCAAAGCACACGCTTGATATTCCACTTATGCATACAGTGATCCAATAAAGGATTCTGCAACAAGCTTGTAAAAATACATCATTTTTGAACTATCTTCCAGTAAAAACAGAAGAACAGCCGGATATATATTGATTGTTCTTTTCCATGATTTTCAACTAGCATGTCCACATAACGTGCCACGTCATCCTCTTTGACTTGGGTACAGGGTTAACTTCTCAACAAAGTAACGTCATATTAGCATCGGTTCATCCTGATAATTACTAACCTCCATGTAGTGTGGAGATGAAAACCACCACATCCTTCTCTTCCAACTCTGCATCGAGACCACCACACAGCTCCCAATCACAGTCATTTATAAGAACAAGAACCCCAGGCCTCCTGTGAAGGCACCATGAAAACTAATTACTTGGCCAAGCTTAATAATAAGCTCCAAAACAAAAGATCATTTTGACCTTTGACTCTAACGCTAATGCACTGACAAAGCATAAGCATCTCTAATGGGACAAAGAAAAGGTAACTGATATTATTGTACAAAATAATTTGTACAAAATAATTGAGACAAAAAAAGAATATCGCATAAGGTTTCCCTTTTTATGAGCATTCACTTGGCAAAAAGATTAATGCAGTAACCAACAACATCAGAAATGAAATGTATAATGTTCTGAAAAAGAGTACATAATGTTATTTGAAGAAATGCAGTTGTTCTTTTATGTAATTGATGAAGCAAACTATAGTCAGTGTTTATGCAGTTGAACTGAAAACCATGAAAACGAGGCATCCAGCTAATGGATTGGAACCTTATTGTAAGTAACAGTTCAGCTGATATGAGTACAATAAGCAAGATCGAAGGTGTGGATGTCAATGCACGGAAGGGAAGAGAGGAACATACACGGAATCACCCTTTACGAACATCTCCGGCCGCTCCTTGATCAGATTGGCCTCCACCCACGAGAGCAGCGCCTTCATGGTGACCTGCAAAACGCGCCAGAAAACACTCTCATCACACAACAGATAAACTCCCACCGGCCACCGGAACAAAGAACTGCAGAGGAATCAAGCGGCGGCAACCGATCGCGCGAGCGAGCGAACAGAAACAGCACCTTGGAGTCGTCGTCCTTGGAGTGGACCTCCACCTTGTGCACCTTGGCGGAGTTCTCCAGCAGCAACTCCAGCCCGCCCCTGCGAACGAATACCAGCTCCACTCGTCAGGAGGAACCTTGCGCGCACGCAAGGCGACCACAGAGCGCAGCAGAGTTTCAGGACCGCAACGAGGAAGGGAAGGAAGACTTACCCGAATTCGAGAGTGAGGTGCATGGCCGGAGGATCGGATTTGCGGCGGATTTTGGTCGGTTTTGGTAGGGTTTGACGGAGAAATTTGCGAAAGGAGGTGAGCAGAGCTGCGGAGGAAAGCGGCGACGAGAGCAGCGGGGCGTGTCAGCAGCGAATCTCGATTCCATACTTTGGGCCGGGCCTATGCCCACTAGTAATAGATGTTGGGCCGAAATCGAGTCCACTGCAGTTCCTTCTATCTTCTGCTAATAATCGAGTCCATTTGACTGAATTCTGAAGATAGGCAGAACACAGAAGAGTTGAAGGAAAGAACAGTTGCACGAAAATGGCATGCTTTGTACGTAGTGATTGAATGGCACTGGCACTGGCAGTGTCGCTACCGATGAATTTTTATGGCTCCTCGTACGATTTCAATGCGTGATGCGTGGCTTTGTAAGGACCGAGATCTGATCATTTACATCTTCCGCTGCTGTAAGGACTCAGATTTTTATTTCGGCGCCGTACGCAACCCGTACAAGTGATACTAATGCGATGGATCAATAATCCTCACCCAAAAGGTACTAGTACGATGCAATTGATCCAGGAATACGGATGGATGCAGTCATCTGGATCCTCAAGCTCTCCCAGTCCAAGCATCAGAGTCACAACACATGATCACGTAGTCACAGTGAATACCGTTGGGAGTTCATCCATTGCATCATAATGATTACAAGGATAACCGTTTATCTCAATGAAGTATATCCAATTTTATTCATCCACACTTCACAGGTCTCAAACTGCATAGCATGGCATGGTCCTAACAATTGACCAAAAGTAATTTATAGGATAATTTAACTACTTCTTAACAAGCAGGGGCCCCACATTGTCTCCAGTAGCTTTGTTGTGCTTGACATGACTTCCATCGCAAAGCGGGAATGTGCCTGACCTCCAGCACCTTTGTCAAAAAGAAACCAAAATCAGTTGTTTGATATGGTATTGGTGTGCATGCAAACAAAGTTTTCTCAGATAAAGAAAAAGGGCAAATAATTGATAGTTTGTGTAATCAGAGTGGTTTGACCTCAGAAAATGCACATATAAACTATCATCAGAATCCAGTAATTGTGCAGAAAATTTATTTCCATTCTGATAAAACAATGCTCAAACATGAAATTTCCTCATGTGAAGTTCCAACTGCAAACCAAGAAATTTATTTCCATGCTGATAAACAACCTTTCGACTGTCTTCTGCCTACAAATATTCTAAGCACAAGTCTCTGCTATCAGATCATTCAGCGCTCCACGTCCAGTTGTCTTAAAATTAAATGTTACTTTAACCATTCTTTACTGTAGACACTCTCCATTTATAAATTGGTCATTAAGACAATAATTCTAGTACAAAAATGAACTAAAACTGTTGTCGCGAAAAAAAAAAGCAAAATATTAAAAAGACCTCAAGTTGTTGTTTAATGGCAATGATTTAAAAACGAAGGGGGTGATTCAGTGTATTTCCTAGTTAGCGTTGAAATGTTAATTTACCTCGAGGCCCTCCAATTTTAAATAGTGCATTGTTGTCTTAGTGATAACAACTTAAAAAAGGGAATAATTCAGCGTATTTTCTGGTCATGATGGAATGTCAATTAATCTCAAGGCAGTTACAGCTAGGAGAGATAGTATCTTTCATATTAGCAAAGTAAATTCTTAAGAGTGTTCAGGACCACAGGATGTGACAATAAAAACGTCCATCGCAACAAAAGAAACCAGCTGTGGAGAAGTTCTACTACTATTATTAACAGTTGTAGTACTTTTCTTGCATTGACACTTGGTCATGTAACATCGATCTTTACTTTTGTTGCACTATCCTCCATTTCACATCAATTATTCAACTGACTGTTGTCTGAGGGAACTGCAATATAACAAACCACTGTACCATCGGCAGATTTTTTTAATGTAGGCAGTACAATTACGCTAAAAAAAGGACTTCTACAATCTTACAGAAATAAAAAGAAACAACAGCCCGTATATAGCACGTGGGATTGAAATCAGTGTAGTAGAATATACTGTACTCCGTATCAATTAAGAGGCTCCTACCCCTGTGTACTGAGGCTCACGGCTACGACAGGGGCAGATGCACTCGTCGGTTTTTTTTAATGAAAAATTACTCGTCGTCAGGTTAATCAATCACAACAAAAACTGCCACAGCCAGTCATCAGGGGAGAGGAGAGTTAAGAGATCAGGAGGCGGAAGCGGAAGGGTGACACGTGACCGTACCGACAGTAGGCAGTTTGCGGCTTGGTGAGCTCGCCGGCAACGACGGTGTCGACCACCTTGGCCTCCTCCTTCCTGACGGCCGGGTTGATTCCGCCACCTGCCTCGGCGCGCACCGCCACCGTGCCGCGCCGGGGCCTGAGAGACGGCGCGGCAGGCGGGGCGACGACGGAGAGGCGGCACCCGGCGGCGCAGAACGCGGTGGCCATGGTTATCGTTCTTGGTTGCGCTGGATTGGGTTGGTGGGAGGGTGAATGGCCGGCCGGCTGGGATACTTGACCGAGAGGATTTGGGGTGTCAGGGTGTGTGGCGAGCACATGCCGCCGGAGCCAGATGGATGGTGTTGGTGCCGCCAAGTCCCTGCTTCTTTGGTCGAACGGCACTTGGCCAATAATTTCTTTTCTCCTTACAAAACATTTGTTTTGGGTATTTTTATAGGTTTTCTTTGGCAATTCAGTTATATTTCAATAAACTTGATAACAAATAGTATTGTGTATATCATAAATGTGTCGTTCTATATATAGAAAAAATCTAGAGCACATCCCACCTTCGTTTGCACATTCTAGGCTATGTGATTAAGGTTATATAGCGGTGGGGCAACATTTAACATGCTACCGATCTAATGTACTTATATTTATTTCATAAATCATAACATTCCAGGAATCTGTTGATCTAAGACAACCCTCGTCATATTATTGTTAGACTAAACGGCAATCCAAGCTTCTTTTCAACGGATCTTGAAAAATGAAAAATTAGAGGAGAAAGTTCCGTTTTCTATACTTTCTACGGACACTCACGAGTATGTAGTCATTATTAATGACTTGTTATCATGTTACTAATTCTCATGTTGTTGTTCCACTAGGCAAATTAGATCTCAGATTTTGAGCAACCTATATCTCCACATAGATGAGATGCATTTCTTCAAGAATTATGAAAGCACATCCCGGTCCTCGACATTCAAATAGACCACATGACTGCAGAAGTTAACATGTTTTTTCGATAAAGCAGAAGTCAACAAGTTAATCACAGCAAATTATATTGGATCGATCAGACCGTCGATCGAAGCAGCATGACCGTCGACTCGTGCTGTGTCCACACGGTCCACCGAACCGGGATCGAGCCTGAGTGGCTCGCTCAACGCGCCGGTCTGCAGAGATCTTTTCATTCCCGCTGCTGCCTTGATGGGCGTCATGTAAAAAGGCGCGAGGGAGCGATGCAGACCTGCGCGCGCGGGACCGTTTCTCGCTCGGCAGCCGGCAGCCAGCAGCCAGCAAAGACGAAGAAATAAGAAACCCACCGGCGAGTCACGAGCCTGATTCGGTGGGTCACGTATGCCACTCTTCCGTTTTAAATTTGTCCCAAAAAAAAAATACTCTTCTTCAGTTTTTGTACACTTTCTTCTCCAAGCAGTTGGACTAAATGTATTCAGGCATAGGGGTATTTTCAAGAGTCTTATGTCATTTTAAAACTAAGATGAAACTTAACCTCTACAATGCAAAGTTTTATTAGTTATTATTTTCTAAACAACATGCAAGAAAAAAAATATGTTAAAAACAGTGTAGACATGATTTTATGAGGATAAAACCCATTTCACCTATTTCATCATTAATACGCTGCCACATCATCAAAAATACTAACATGGTACCATATTTATTGTCCATAAAACTCCCATTAAGACTGGCCTTATAATGACGTGCAACACTGTTTCTAAGACCAAGAACTCCAGTGTTTTAAAGAGTATCACATAGATTCATCGGGAAAAAATAAAGTGAGTATCACATAGATTCATCAGAAAAAAATAGAAGAAAGCATCACATAAATACGTAAAGAGTTTTTTTTTACGAGATTTCACTTTACAGTAAAATTGGTCTAACACGATTTCGTGGATTATGATTTCATATATGTATTTAGAGTTCATTTAACATATGGTAATACCTTCACATAAGTCGTTCAAATAATCAGTCACTAATTTTAAATAATGATCATATGTGGGCTAAAAATTGAATGAAAAAATAGCTCAAAGCCTAACAAAATCATAGCCCTAACCTTCTTTCTGGTTCATTCACCCCTTCTTTTTGCTGCCACTCTTCTCAAACCCTTCGTTCATCACATGTCTACCATCCGTCGTACATGTATTTTCTAAATTAAAAGGAAAACCTTTTATGCATGGTGAGATTAGGAGAAACATTATTTATTTAATGGTAAGATTTATCCCTACAACTTAATGTGGATGGACTGCATGGTATCTAAAGGTGGAAGGACCGTCGTCGCATCCTTATCCACCCGCCGGACACGTATTTTATGGATAAAACGAAAAGATAGACCTCTAATACTTAAACCTCTCATGTAAGGTGAGGTCTGAACAAGAATTGTATGAGGTATGACTTATTAATGCAAGGGGCTGCATTGACCAAAAAGTGAAAGGATCGTCCGTTACACCTTCATCTATCCGCTACACATGTATTCTATGGACTAAAAATAAAAGATAGGTCGAACCTCTCACGCAAGATGAGGTCTGAAAAAACACCGTACCTCTCACGCAAGGTGAAGTCTGAAAGTACACCAAACCTCTCACACAAGATGAGGTCTGGAAGGACACTGAACCTCTCGTACAGTTTGAAGAAAAATTATACGAGGTATAACTTATATAAATTAATGACGAGGGACTGCATCAAATTAATGTAGAGGGACTGCATCAAATCCAAAGATGAAAGGACTGTCCCACCACACACATATATTTTGAATTAATAAAAAAAGAAAGAAAGACCCAATGAATGAACCTCCCAGATGAGATGAGAACTCGTGATGAGAGAATTATACGAGGCAAGACTTAGCCCCATAAATTAATGCAGAGGGATTGTGTCAATTTGAAGATGAAAGATCAGGAGAACTATGATCAACAATGTTACTTTAGCTCATACACATGTTGCTGAACATAATGGTACCTTGTTACCTGATTCTTCTAACCTAAAACATACATACTCTCGTCGTGGTTGTATCATTTTAAAGAAAAAAGGAACTAGTAGATGCTCCACCAGAAGTAGAAAGCATGTCTTTCTAAAGAATTGCCGTTCTCATGCCAAAGCACCACCAACAAGGCAACAACCATCGATGCCCCAGTCCCCTGGGCTGGTGGGGTGCACCTAGCAGTTCGCGTTCCCCTGCGCCGCACCTGATAACACCAGCCACCACTGCGCCCATCTTTTTTTTTTTTCGCCCTCTTTGCACCAGACCGCAGCAGGCCCCTCTCCCTCCCTCCTCTCCTCTCCTCCTCCGCCCGTCAAAGCGACGAGGGAGAGAGCTCCGTGCACCGGCCCTTTCCCTTCCGATCCGCGCCTAAAGATACCTTTCCTTTTTCGCGATCTCGCGCCGCCGCCGCTTTGTCACCATGGCGGCGGAGGGGGAGGTCAGCAATCCTGCGGGCAGCGGAGGCGGAGGGGATAGCAACGCTCTGGCGACGGCGGCGGCGGCAGCTGCTGCTGCGGAGGAGGAAGCGGCGCAGGTGGCGGGCCAGGAACCGGTGGGGGAGATGCCGAATCAACAGGGGGCCGACGGCGGCGGCCCCGCAGGGGACAAGGATGACGCCGCGTGCAGAGATCTGGTCCTGGTCGAGGATCCGGAGGCGGTCGCCGTCGAGGATCCGGAGGAAGGTACGGCGCCTCGTACGCACTCCCGCTGCGGCTGCTGTTCCGTTAGTGTGTCAGCAGCGGCAGCGAGATTCCCATCCGCCCATGCTCCCTCCCTAAGAATAGTTACTAGTATACTGTAGCCGACGAAACTGAAAAGGTGGGTGCAGGTTCGTTAGCGCCGTAACTTCAAATACTACAAGCCGATTAATCGTGCTGCCGCGTATTCCGTCTTGCAAGGGACAGATTGTTAGTAGTGTAGTGGTTGAGTAAGCTAAGCTCTACCCGGTTTTTTTGTTGCTCGTTCTGTTGCAACCGCAGATTTAGGAGCGCCCTGCTGTTGCGGGAATAAGGAGATTTCAGGAACTCTAGCTTTTGCTTCCGGTCCAGTTGCTTGAATTTGTTTTCTTGTGTTGCTAATATTATGCGAGATGAAAAGTTACTGTTGCGAGATTATCATTTCTTTGTCAAAGATTGAAGGTCCGTTTTTGTCCTGTAGCCTTACAAGAAACTGAAACAGTTCGTTTCTCCCTTTTGTTCTTATGCTAGCTAGATCTCCTTAGATTTTTGTCTGTGCGTTGAACACAAATTTAAATTCCATTAATGCTCTATAAAACCTTTGTGTTTATCTATGTGCATTTAGAACCTCAACACTGGGCTAACTGCTTGGTAATATTAATGTTTAAGAATCATGCGTGCATCTGTGAATTTAGGTCGTATATTTACTTTCCTTGCCGTTAATTCATCGCTGAGTGCTACTGATAACTTTTTTTTGTTTGCTTGTATGGCTGCAGCTGCAGCAACCGCTGCACTTCAGGAAGAAATGAAAGCACTCGTCGCATCAGTCCCGGATGGAGCAGGGGCTGCATTCACTGCAATGCAACTTCAGGAGCTTGAGCAGCAGTCCCGGGTGTATCAATACATGGCTGCCCGTGTACCTGTGCCTACCCATCTCGTCTTCCCCATATGGAAGAGTGTCACTGGAGCATCCTCTGAGGGCGCCCAGAAGTACCCTACTTGTATGTTTTCTATCCTGTTTCAGCGTTTTCTTTTTTTGATCTCTTGTGATTGTGAATGTTTGTTGAATTTTTGATATGTTTCGCCAAGTGCTCATTTATTATCCATTTGTAGTGTGTGTATATATATACAGTAAAAGAAATATATGTTAGATGACATCTTCAGTTACTCATTTGTTAGCAAACGTTCAGATGAATATAATTTGATGTACATCATAACAAAGGGATGACGAAAAGACCTAGTGCATTTGACTTGGAGCATTAGATGCAATGCATATGAACTGAAAAATCTTCAATATCAATTCTTTGCCAAACTAACTTACGTGTATAACTGGATTGTACAGTGATGGGCTTAGCTACACTCTGTTTGGACTTCGGAAAAAACCCAGAGCCAGAACCAGGGAGGTGCCGGCGAACTGACGGTAAAAAGTGGCGATGCTGGAGGAGTACCATCCCAAATGAGAAATATTGTGAGCGCCATATGCATCGTGGTCGCAAACGTCCTGTGCAGCTTGTTGTCGAAGACGATGAGCCTGATTCTGCTTCAGGATCAAAAACCACACCTGGCAAGGCCGATGACAAGAGCGCAAGTAACAAGAAGCTTACTGTGGCGGCACCTGCTGCCGTGGAGTCTACATAATTGATGCTGCATTAGTAGCTGCAGAAATTGCATAACAACGCTGGCAACTAGAACTGTCCCCTTATTGTAATCCTCCAAAGACTGTAGTGTGGTCTAGCTATAACCTCATTGAGCAAGCTAAGTGTCTGTGTAAGGAAGCAACAAGAACTTCCATTTAGCTGTATCACTGAAATTTTCACCTTAGATGTATAGTTTGATTTAGCTTTGTCGTGCCTTCGGCCTTCAGGTCGGCGATACGGCATGATTTGATAAATCCTCCCTGGCTGACAATATCGCATTGTGACCCAAGAAGCCGATGGAAGAACATGCGAGGCTAGATACTGTGCTACTTTGATGTGTACCTTTATTGGCCAGGACAATTGTGTGATTTGTCAGTTGTATAACAAGCATAAGATCCATAATTTTATCTTTGTGGAGATTCAGATACATCTTGAGTGTGATTAAGTAAACTTGTTGGTTTTAGGTTGGATGTTCATTTTGATTGTGGTTCTGAAAGGAAACCAAACTTGGCAAGAATAATTTGGGTTTCATCAGTTTGCTTCTTTTGGTGGGTGCAGTGGTCGTTGTGTCATTGTGTGGCAGCATGGTTTCTACCCGAAGAGGAATTTTGCATCTATAGCGGGTACACGTACCTGCACAAGTTGCACTGGGAGGTGGGCTTTGCCTCCTGTTGAAAGATTACATACTAGCTCATTCGTGAATATCATCGTGAAACTCGTGCTTTTTTTGGGAGGGCCTACAGTCTTAATATTGAATTTGGTGGAGATTTATTATTGTAACTAGTACTCCTATTTATTGAGATGACAGCTGCTGCTTTCAAAATGATTTGTCTGCATGATCAAGTACTAGCATTAATCGCCGGTTAATAGCTTGATACTGGTAATATATGCAGGAGTGATTTTAGTGATTTCATATGAAGTCATCTGACAGCAGAAGATCCTGCCGCAGCTTATGAGAGAGAGACGTATGTAAATTCAACATTTAAAAGTACACGTCACTGCTACGGTGGCCAGAATAAAAAGGGTATCATAATTCATAAGAAAGTACTAGTACAACACAACACTGTTTAACATAGAGTACAGAAAAATTGAAAACAGTACATCACACTCCAGTTTAAATATCAATACAGCTGTTACCAATGCCAACACTTTCAGTCAGCAATATCGTTGAGCAAGTACTTTATAAAATGTGCACCAAACAGGATAGAGCATAGAGATATCATAATCGTGCAAAACCAATACTCCCTCCATTAACCATAAACTATGGCAAGACTTAAGCTAGCAATGTTGCCGAAATAACTACAAAATGCAACAAACTAAGTAGACATCAAAATGATGCGACACCAACACCCCCTCCGTTTGCAAATATTTGATGCCAAATGAACTTTTGGTGAAATCAATTAACATCAAACATTTGCAAACCAAGGGAGGGAGTACACATTTTCTGCTCTGCAGTACCTTCAAGAGAGAAGTACCTTTAAGAGATTACAAAAGTTCCGTCTTAGGAATTTACATTGCACGATGCAATACACTCTGACGTTGATAGTTGGAACATTCTCTCTACAAAAACAAAAAAAAAAAAGAAAAGAAAAGGGAGACAAAAGAAGTGTTTTGGTCCTCTATTTTCTTTACAATTGTTGCAGTACAACTCTCAGATGACTGTAGTCAGATAGTTGATACTAGAAACCAGATCAGTAGCAACGGTACGTATAATACAACGGAAGGAAGACTAGTATCACAAGTCGATCTCAAGCGGGATACACTGCACTCAACATAGTTCATCCTCTGCTTGCAGTTTTTGAAGCGCTTTCTTAGCATAAATAGTGATTGCAGCAGTGGAAACTGCAGCAACTGTAAAGCCAATTCCGTTGTAGATAATCTGGTCCACTGTCAGAAACGACCCTTTGCTGGTTGCGACAGCCAAGCTTTGAAGAAGTTTCCCACTGTTTAAAATTGGCGGAGCTTATTAATGGTGAGACTTGATAATAAGACATGAGCCATGCATCATACAGATGCAAAAGACACAAATATAGATCTACGTCCTTGTTATGAAGAAAAAACCGAATATCCAGTTGAGAAAATAGGCTAGATAGCTAGAATCCAAAACGAACTAGTTGCTACAAAGAATATCTTATTTTAATCCTGCAGAGTGCAGACCAAACTTTGCATTCTTCTTAAACAAGGTAGGAGAACTCCCAAAGAAACTATACAAAACAGCAGCTCAGATGTGATATATTACATAAACAATTCATTCATGCTTGTAGTGAAATAAAATGGGATAGCACACTCATATGATTATATTTCCATGCAAGCTTAAAAAAGATATTAAAACATCCATGATGTGTTATATACAAAAGCACACCAGTGAAAGAACAAACAGTAAGTTGACAACCAAATACATCTTTGACTCAAACTGTAATGATACCATAAAATCAGTAGATGAAAATAAAATAAAAGGTAAGTAAACCAGAAAAAATATATTGTATATTGGATACAAAATGCTGCAAATCGATTTTATAATCACGTATGTTCACTGCAACAGCTATCAGGCACGCTAAATGTAACTATGCAAAGGCAGGAAAGGACAGTTTCAGCATCAAAAGACACATGGGCCACAAGAGGTGTACAGACCTGTATATTGCAAGGAATGTTTCATGTATGGTTCCAGCCATCGAACCAGCTATATATGGGCAAAATTTGACATTTGTAGCCACAGACGCGTAGTTAAAAACTATGTATGGAAACGGAGAAATCCTGAGCAAAGCAACTGCTCTAAATTGATGGAACCAATCTCCTTCACCAGCAAGCCTAACAAAAGCTGCTTTCTTTGGCCACTTCTCCAACCATCTCTGCACAACAAAGATCAATCAAAATTTTAGAATAAATTAACTTGGCAATCAGTTTCCATTTCTATTAGGATACAATATGACCAAGACATGGCATTGAGAGACTCACATGTATTCTACAATGAAATACAGAGCCAATAAAATATGGCAAGGACATGCCTATGCTCATTGCTGAAGTAATTAACAAAAAGCCATAACCATAACCAAAAGTCATCCCCGCAATCCACATGAACGGTGAAGAAGGTAGCAATACACTTGGGAATAAGGCCATTGCGCCAAAGCATATCAAAGCAATAGCTGATCTGCTGAAAGTTGTTGATACCCAGTGAAGAAAAGGTGCAATGACCTGCCAATGAGAGCCACAGTGAGAACAAGTCAGCGTGAAACCAAGAAAAGAATTGCAAGGGTGCCAGTGGATCAAAACTGATTACGCTCCATAAGTGATTATGGGTGCCAAACACCCAAATCAAATAAGTGATTGTGCCTAAAAAATAGGATAATTACTTTTTTTATTTGTACTAGCACACCTCTATAATCCGTAAGCTGAAAAAAGTAGCTTATCTCCTGATTTTACTAGTATAATCTATTTTGCCAAACAGTCACACACGTAAGAAAACAGATTATGCACATAATCTTTTATAAGCAGATAGTCTGTTTTCTTAAATAATCAGCTATAAGCAGTTCTATAATCAGTTGTATAATCCGTGCCAAACAAGCCCTTACATAATCCCTGCCAAACATGCCCTAAGCTGAAAATAGTAGCTTTTTTATAGCTTATGGATACACATAGCCACATAATCTATTCCATAATCTGTTTTGCCAAACACTTGCAAACATAAGAAAATGGATTATGCACATAATCTATTCCATAATCTGTTTTGCCAAACATGCATCCATAAGCTATTTTTTTAAATAATCAGCTATAAGCAATTTCATAATCACTTTAATAATCCCTACCAAACAAACCCTTAGATTTCAAGTAACACCATCAAGTGGGTCCAGGGGGCCCAACACCAGTGCCCAAGATATGCATTTGTTCTGGAGGTTGCTTCGATGTGTTGTTGCTAGTTCTAGGTATGCTTTTTTTTATCAAGTTTATGGAAAAACTGTAACATTTTGTGCATATCAATTCAGAATCGAGATAGCCAAAATCCCAGAGACCACTTGGGTTGTTAGATTATTTGTACACAACTACACATCAACCATTTAGTGAAAATGATGCCACTGACGCAAAAATCGTGCATACTCAATACATGGGGTCACTGGATGCCAGTGAAAGGAACAGGCCGGGTCAAAACTTCGTCAATTGGCAAAGAATCACTCCCTTTCTCAAATTACAAGTGAAAGATAAGTCTAAACCCATTGATTCAACAAGGACATCCACCTATGAATATCCATGTCCAAAACCAATTTCCCAACGAAATCGACTACTCCAATTGCTAGAAATTTCAGATCCCGAAACGCTCGATAATCTTGTCACCCCAGCTCATATATAACGTGAAAAGGGAAATAGTTATCTCGCCTATTCCCTACGAACTATCCACGAAAAATGCCAAAACAATGGTACATAAGAGACGGAAAATGTTTGTACCACAAACAAAACGTATCAACAAATATCCAAAGATTCCTGCACAAATCGCCACCGGCGTCGCCATCGACGACTGATGGAAACAAAACTGAGCAGAAAAACATGAAGGGATAAGCTAGATCTTCTGCTCACAACTAATTTCCATACGATCTGGGACGCAAGCAAATCCCGCCCGCCGCAAGAGGCGGGGAAGGGCGAGGGAAGGACTGGATGAGAGAGACGCGCGCACCTTCTTAATAACGAGCGGGCCGAGGAAGACGGCGCCGGCCGCGGCTGCGCCGGCGAGGATGGTCGCGAGCACGGCCACCTGGGCCCACCACCGAATCGCTCGCCACCGCAGGACCCTCGGGCACTCCGCCGGCCCCGCCTTGGCGTGAGACAAGAGCTTTCCCTCCTCCATGACCTCCGGGATCCTCATGTAGTCGCCGCGCGTGCCATTGGTGGCCCCCGGCGATCCCATCCGACCGCGATCAGGCCAGCATGCGCGGGCGACACCGCCCGACGACAATTTGAGCCGCCGGATCAGGCAATCCGGCGCGGTTCAGAAATAATCCGGCGAGTTCGGCGTGATAGGGGTGCGCTAGGGTTAGCGCACGCGGTCGGCCGGAGGCGCTTATGAGGCGGAGGGAGGAGGCAACGGCATTGGAGCGGACTCTGATAGAGAAAAGGGGAAGAAGAATACAGCAAATTCGTGCGAGTATTGTAATGGAGATTTTTTGGGTGGGAAATTTGGGTAAAGGGATGAGAAATCTTTAAATGACGCATCTGCCCTTTGAGCCTTTTAAGCAAAAGATGTGACGATTAAGTTTTTTTTTAAAGACAATGTAGCGAGGTTTCAGCTAAGTTTTAACATTACGGGGGTGTTCGGATCGAGAGCTAAAATTTTAACTCGTGTCACATCAGATGTTCAGATGCTAATTAAAAGATTAAATATTAATTATTTATAAAATTAATTATATAGAAGTATAGTAATCAATGAGACAAATTTTTTAAATCTAATTAATTCATGATTAATACATAGTTACTGTAGTACAACATTCTTAAATTATAGATTATTTAAGCTTAATAAATTTGTTTCGTCCATTAGTTTTGATCTATTAAATTAGTTTCATAAATAATTAATATTTAATCTTTTAAATTAATTTTTAAAAAATTGATATGATAAGGACTAAATTTTTAGTCCGGAATCCAAACAGCATCGTAGTAGCGTGTAAAGTCACGTATCGATAGACTAGGACCGTAGCTTTTATCCAACTATAACGTAATATCTTACCGGTCCGTAGGAACAGTCATGCAGTTTTAAAGAGAAAAATCAGTTGAGTCCTTTTTTTTAGAGAAATGCTATTTTTCTCTTTGATTAAATCATGGAGAAGTGCTTTTTATCAATATGCTTAAACTAGTTGTATGCAATAATCTTTTTTAGTCCAAAAAACTTGAATTTCAATTGCGTCATTTGGGTGTTGTTGTGCAAAGCTATTGTTGTTGTATATATATAAACTAAAATACTACGATTCAACCGATTGAATCTTCAATCGATTAGCGAGTGCCTATAGCAGCATAGTTTGAGATAATGAACCCATTGATTTCGAGGTATCGACTGTACTCTTTAATTTCAATTGATTACAATTTAGACGCTCCTATATAAAATTGAAACAGGTAGTCAAACGTCTAAATATAGAGGTTTAGCGTAATCCTCTTTGAGAACTACCACCCACGTATGTACATGACTGTGGACTTGGCATTAGCACATTGGTTGTGGCTGTGCGCGGTGACGTATGTCACACATCGGCACATTGTGTTTTGTCATGATGCCTCACTCTCTTATCTTTAAAAATTGAAATAGAATATCTTTTTGATATGTAGAATTTTTACAGAAAACATAAAAAATATTTAATTTGTAAAAAAAGATCGCACAGATCTGAATGTCATGACCCATTGAATTGATGGCCGACGTTGCGTCTGGACCGGACAAAGTGGTGACTGAAACTGAACTGCTTTTCAACCTAAGGAAAGAAGAGAAAGAAGACAGCGAAGTGCAAATCAAGAGCAGGGGGGCTCCGAGGTAATTTCGTCGCAGAGCGACAACGCGGCCGACTGGCTGGAGCTAGCTGCGCGGCTCGCAACGTGGTGGTGCTGCACTGCTGCCGCTGGTGCGTCCAGAAGACAGCGGCCGTGAGCTGTGGGGGAGCCAGCCACCCGGTCCAGTCCGGTCCGGCCACGTAGACCTGCCATCCCCACCGCGTCAGTCACCGTGGAAGCCCCCGCCCGTTCCGTTCCGTGCCGTGCGAGGCGAGCGTCGCGTGGTTGGCGTTGCTATTGCGGCCTTGGTCCGGGCTCCTGCAGGGTGCGGCTCGCGGGCGGGGGCGCCCCGGTCGGCCGAAAGCGGGCCGGTAGGTGGAGGGCCCCACCACCGCGCGCGCAGTTGTTGCTGTCGGTTGTTCGTTGGAGTCTTCTTTGGACAAGTAGACTGAGCCGTGGACCCGGGACGGGCTGTCAGTGAACATGCCGCGCCAGGCTGTGAAGCCTCACCACAGTACTAAGAGGGAGGAGGTGGAGTCAAAACTCAAAAAGAAAAGATTCGCCCTCGTTCCGCTCGTGCGCGCACGGGCCAAGGTAAAAAAGGAAAGGAAAAAAAAAAGAAAAGGAAAAAGTCCGGGCAGGCGTCACGTGCGCCGTTATCTAGAGGTCGGCACGCCGGCGAGCAGAAACGGCCATCATCGGGCCGGCCATGGGCCACACCGCCCACACACATACTCCACGCTCCACAGAACTCGAGCCGTTTCCCTCCTTTCTTTTTGATCCGACGTTAGAACCATATAATTTATATTATAATTAGTATAATTTAGTTGTAAACATCAACTAAAAATAGATAACGAAGTACCTAACAAGACGATGATGAGTTGGTAGTTTCTTATTATTTGAGGGCATGATGACTTTGAAATTATCTCCGCAGCTCTCCACATTTTTTTAAGATACGTGTACTATAGTGATAACGATGTACACTCGTAGCTCTTCCATTTGTCGGACGACTGATACTGTACAATACAAGCTGAACAACAATAATCAGCTAGGTTCATCATCAAATCACGTGTTCACGTCATGTGCATCTGACGACTTCTCATCACTTTCAAGAGGCTTTTAATTCTTGCTGGATCACCACTGCATGGATGGATGGATGATGGATTAGACAACTCATCTAGTGTCATCATTTTATCATCGACACGGCGGCCGCATGTGGCGTACCGTGTCAAGTGATCGGTTGCGTGGCGATGCATGCAACAAAAGAAATACGATACGATGCGCTTTTGCCTCAACGGCCCGCTTCTTTTATTTTTTTCCCTTTCCTTTTTTTTTTCTTTTCTCAACTAATGATGGCGATTATTATACTAGCAGTCTTCATTACTAGTTCGCTGGATGATAATGATAATGATGATGATGATTATACGTAGTCATCATATAAGTAATCAGTTTGGTCGCCCAAGTCCGGACATGATTCAAGCGGCGAACCATACTCACATGGTCGGCCGCGAGACCAAAACAGAACAAATTCGATCGTCAAGGTTTTGCTCATGTAGGGGGTAGATAAGGCAGCTCTTACAAAGTGCTAGTACTAGTTTTATTCCGGGGAATGATCGTTGTATATGATATTTTGAGTTTCAGTTTTAGACTACAGATCTAGATTTGTATCGTGATTATAAAATTTGAGATTTTGAAAAATTTAAGAACTGACTATATGTCTTTGAATTTTTGGTAAGGGCACAAATATCCGTGTTATAATCTGTTAAAAGTTGTATCTTATAAGACCGAAGAATATAGGAGTCAGGTTTCTATAATCTGAGTTTTCCACATTAGGTCTTGTTTGTTTAGTTGTTAAATCTAGTAAGGTCTAAGAGTTATATTATTTATCTAAATTTCACAATCTAATTTTAAGTCATGTGCAACGTGTCTATACCACAATTTAGTCATAAGACAAAAAAAAATGTCTTATCCTCTCATATTATGAGATTTTGCAAATAATTTTATAATATGAATCTATGTTTTAAAAATTTTACAAATTATAAGAATGAAACCTAGTTTTTCCTATTTCTAAATAGAATAGGAAGAATTTACGGGACGTTAAAAATAAGAATAGTTTTGAGATATTCATTGGATGAGTTTTTATTTAAATCCCGCATAATTTGAGTTAAGAAGTGTTTTAGACTCTACATTAGAGATGCTCTAAGGGCTCCATTCTAAATTCCACGATTTAATTTTGGAGCCGGTGGCTCATCATACCTCTAATTAACCAGTCATCATAATAAATCTTTTTATGTGCTTCGCTAACGCTCCTCGGCTACTGCTGCTGCTGTTGTTGTTGTCGATTGTGCTTAAATTAATAATCTGCCTAACCACGTACTGGTGTACTAGTGCCACCAGATTGGAAAACTTTTTTAGAAATGGACCAAACATATTGGTTGGTTGTGGTAGAGCGCGGGCATCTGGCTGCCTGGTCCCCCGATCCGTGGGCACCCGCCGAACGCCAGCCTAAAAACCGAGCCCGAGAGATTGATGAAAGCAACACGATCGGCGCCCGCCCGCAACACCAGTCATACGGCGCGGTTGCTTTGCTTGCCGTGTGGGCCTGCGCGCGCGGACGTCCCGGGGAAGCAACGCAATGCTCCTCACGCCACCGCGGACATGCGCATGACCGCGGCCGGAAGCCCTGCCCTGCCCTGCCCTACCCAGCCGTACGCATGTGGCGCCCTCTCCGCGTTCGGCGCCGTCGGCCCCGTTTGGATTCACGCGTCGCGTGTGACCCGAATACCAGGCCTATGTTCTTGTCTGTCCGCGGTGTCGCCCTGTATCGACCGGCAATGGTGGATGCGTGGAGTGGATGATGGTAAGCGAGCGTAGCTGGAGTGGTTCCCGGCTGCGCGCTGAGCCGGCGACGAGGAGCTCCACCGTCACCTCGATGCTGCACGAGTCCACGACTGGACACGAGTCAGAGAACACTACTCTGTAAGAGAACACGATTTACTCCTCCCTCAAACGACTATGATCATCAACGAAGCTAGGTAGAAATAAGTGGACACAAAGACGAACTGCTATTTTTCCTTATATATGGTGGACTTGTGCATCCCTAATGTATTTGCTCGAGCTCGCCGCTGACTGTGATTTTCTCTCCATCATTTTCTCATGATAATTAATCCAAACATGCAAAATATTTTTTTTGGTAAACAAAGAACATTAAGGTGCTGTTTGGCTAAGCTCCGGCGGCTCCGCTCCCATAACCGTAGCGTGTCAGGGAACGCCCGCTCTCGGGAGCTGCGGGAGCTACAAAAGTCCGCTTCCCCAGCTCCCAGTTCAAATCGGCAATGAACACAAGAATCGCTTCCATCTACAGTACCGTGTGTCAGACGGGTGTCATAGGAGCGGAGCGGATAGGAGCTCAAACAAACAAGGCCTAAGTGTTTTAGGCGAACAAATTTTATTTGTAAAAAGTTAGCCTTGTGCAGGTTACTAAAGAATCAAGTTTTTTTTCTTGGCGAGGAAGAATCAAGTAAGATTGTGGATGAGGCAATCCAAAAACAACACATAAATTCATTGGAAAACAATTATGAATTTTTGTGAGGATAGTTCGTGTACAACTTTTACATTGATGAAAAGAGAATTACTCCCTTTGTTTGTTTTTGTACGACGTTTCGACAAATGAAAATGACCTGCTGCTAGTTGAAATTTGTTGTCTGAAACGACAGCTAAAGATGAACGGATGGGATATAGTTTATAAAAATTTACAATCATATTAGAGAAGACTAAAGGAAAAAATAGTCATTTCATAAACAGAAATAGAATTTCATTGAATGCGGCGTAACCTCAGCGAATAGCATAAAATTTAAGTGTCTCAAACGGATGCATAACTAGCTAACGAAACTCAACTAATTTAAATAGACATACATTTGTTTCAATATTTCGTTTCAGAGGACGGGAAAATGGAAAGAAAACTGTTTTGCCGAAAACTAGTAGGGTCCATGTGCCGACTCATTGGACCCGCCAACCGCCGTGCACCAAACTGACACAGTCTAGAGGTCCCAGCAGTCAGCGCCACACCACCAGACACGCCGGCACCGACAAGGAGCAGCTCGCCGCTCCCTCCGCCGTGCCGCCGACCCCGCGGAGGGGATGGACTGCTGCCGGCACGTGAACCCTTTCCGCGCCTGCGCGGGTCTGCGGGGGCTCGGGTACCTCATGGTGGCGCTCGTCGCTGGCATCGTCGGCGTCTCCTACTACGCCGTCGTCGTCTACTCGTGGGGCCCGATGCTCCTCGCCGGGGGCGCCGCGGCGGCCGGCGCTGCAGCCGTCCTCGTCGCGTTTCATGTACTCGTAAGCGCTGGCACCCTAGCTCCCCTTGTACTTTCTTCTCTGAAAACATCTTTTCTGTACTGTGTGTGGAAGGAAATGTGCAAAATCCTTGTGCCGTGCTTATATACTGCCAAATTGGAACAGATTCATCTTAATTATAAAAATCTCACATCCCTCATACATCACATTATTGTGGGCTACTCTGGACTAGTGTTAATCAGCCCATTCCTAGCGAATGTTCGTGTCAGATCCTCAGTCATGTTGCTGGATAATTGAATTATAAGTGCGTGACATGTCATAAAAAAGCAATGTCACCAAATAGTGTAATGATAATGCACTCAAGGAAATTTTTTTTTTCAGATTGTACTGTTCTATAGATGCCAAAACGGAATCGAATTTTCAACCATTTGAAAATGTATTCACGTCGAATTTGCTAGTGATTCTGGACATTATTGCTAGTTATTGCCTACAAATTATTTGGTAGCAGAGAGCTTGATGAAATGTCGAACAGTATTAATTTCAATCAATCTTTTTAGATCCTATTTGTTTAATTTATCTTCATTTGCCTTAGCATTGCTATTTGCTAGCTTTAAAAAGGACTCAGTTCCTGTTCCTGCTAGACTGAGAATATACTCCGTATCTTTTAAGACACAGCATCTTTGAGTTGTTTAGAATTCCATACTCAATTTTAAAGTGTGAAAATGGGCCGTGGTTGTATTTGATTCTGTCTTATTCAAACTTCTTCAGGGGTCTTGTTTCTTCTGCAGCTTGCACTAATTCTATGGTGCTATTTGATGGTTGTTTTCACTGATCCTGGTTCTGTACCTGAAAACTGGAGACCTGATGCTGAAGATAGGGGAGATCCTGTGTCAGCCAATTCAGATGATCAAGGTGCTCCTAGATACTGCTCCCGCTGTCAAAATGGCAAACCTCCACGCTGCCATCACTGTTCTGTATGTAAGTCTCAACATACTATCGCTCTCTTGGAAGTTTCAAACTCTTTGTTCATGGACTATTCTTTTACCGGAAAACATGTCGATATCTGTGACAATTGTTTGTATCAACCCTATTGATCCATGGTCTGGATTTTTTCGTTGTTATGTCTTGCACTGATTCCGAGAACATTATGAAGTTTATGCAATAATTTTATTCTAGATCCGCCTAACGCACAGCTAAGAAGCTCTTTGCTGTATGTATATTCAATTGGCTTATTGGTTTGATTAAGGATGTATCATCTTGTCTAGTTACTTGCCTCTAATTTTAATTTATTTATTGTCCATAAATTTAGGATCATAAATCACATACATCTCTGGTTTCTTATTCTGATATAATTTTTTGTGACTATGCAGGTGACAGATGTATACTTAGAATGGACCATCACTGTGTGTGGGTAGTGAACTGTGTTGGTGCACGAAACTACAAGTATTTTCTCCTTTTTCTGGTACAACCAAAAACTTCATTTGACTCTCCTTTTCATGCTTGTTCTACACATTTGTCACCAAAACATTGCCTTGTTACCCATTTGTTATTTGGTGAAATTTCCCTTCTATGATACGTTTGATCCCTGATTATCCTTTTTGCCCTTGAGAAATCTGTCATTTGTCTTCTCCCGCTCTCCTGTATAGCTCTTTTTTTTTTTTATCAGTCTGACACAAGCTGACCATTCAGAAAATATAGCACAACTAAAACAAAGATTAAAACACCCAGTAAAATGTTTAAACACAACTTCGATATTGCTTTTCATGTTCAGCCATTGTACTGGCTTGGTTGTTTTGACAAATAGGAGTATTAATCAATACTTGTCAATATGTTAGTCTTCTAGTCGGCTGAACTAATAAGTACTCACCACTTAATATCATGCTGGCTTGCGAACTATGCCTTCTGGCTGTTCCACCAGATAAAATTTGTTAATCATGAGCAAACAATCCTCAGAAGGGGTGAGAAGCCTTGGCCCTGGGCTTGAACTTAAAATAAAGATATAATTAGTGTTTTTTGTTTGCTTATGTCTCCTATGATGATGTTTTCTGCTTTCCTGTCCAACTGCTGTGATTCTTGCTATATATTTTTTTAAATGCATTTTATTTGTATTATAGGTGTATACATTCCTTGAGACAGTGCTGGATACCTTGGTACTGCTTCCGTATTTTATTGAATACTTTCATGATGGAAGTAGGCGTTCTAGCTCACCTGGCGATATTGCTGTCCTATTTCTTTCTTCTGGTACACTTTTTCCTTGGAAGCTTCAAACTTTCCCCAAAGAAGTGCATATCACTTATCATTTGGTCTTTTTTGCAGTTCTTAATTTTGCTTTTGCTTTGAGTCTTCTCTGTTTCATCGGCATGCACACATCCCTTGTTTTAAGTAACACGACTTCTGTAGAGGTAACTCACTGAACATAAATACCCTGAATTTAAATGTTTGTCACGGTTCATGCCTTCATGAAACATCGGAATCTATTTGTAGACTCAATAGAACGTGACCATTATGCACTGCAAGACAAATAATGCAAATATTAATCAATGAAAATTCTATTGTATACACAGATGTTTCCAACCTGTCCAATCAGTTTAATCCAGGGAGCATATTAGTTTGGAACTCAAACTTTTTAATACTCCACAGGCAAGAGAAAAAGCTGTTATGCACCTAGGGTTTCATTTTGTTATGTGCCTAGGATTTGATTTTGTTATGCGCTTAGGACAAGAGAGAAAGATGTTATCTCGATTTGATTTACAATAGACAATAGTTTCCCTCGCAATTTACTCTCTCTTCATCTTTAGGTGCCAGTGGCCTTATTTTTGGATAGATTTACAGATTGGATCTACTAGTCCTTTCCTAGTTTACAAATTGATATGATTTTTTTATGGAAGAAAAACTTTGCATCCAAGCTGAAGAGGCTCACTCAATGGAGGAGGTGTTAGCGGCTGCCTTAGGGCTCCTGGCTGCTGCCACCTGATTGGGCAGTAGCAGCTCGCCCAGCAGCTGCTTTTGCTCCATAACAGAAGGCCATTGTTTTAGCTATGGAATTCATCTCTGTAGTACTAGCACACAAAAACTTGAAAAATCAATTTGTTGAAATCATCAGTGCACTGGAAAGTTGTGCAAGAATTGTCTTGATTTGGGTTGCTTCGGAAACTTGATCAATATTTGAACATTAGTGTTTGATCAAAACTTGTTCCAGGTCCATGAGCGTAAAAAATCTGTTGCATGGAAATACGACATAGGATGGAGAAGGAACTTGGAGCAGGTTTCATTTATGACATTTTTTGTTTGTTTGTTGGATCTCCATTTTCCAGTAGGTCTTTTTTGTAACAGGGGTCTTTGCAGGTCTTTGGCAGCAAAAAATTGCTCTGGTTCTTCCCTTTGTACTCTACAGAAGATCTGCACAACATTCCTGCGCTCCGTGGCCTTGAATTCCCTACTCGCTCTGATGCAATTGTCTGAAGGCAGCTGATGCAGTGTATTCACTTCTTATGTATGGGGTTTCTGTACAGAAATCTTTCTCATTTTTTTTTTTGTTCATAGCACGGTAGTGGATTACGATACCTATTCTTTTTTGTATATTAGCTGTAAAACTCAAATTGAGTAGCACACAGTTAGTTAATTGTTTGGTAGGTTTAAACGATTGTTCTTGGTTTGTAAATCGAACAATTGGGCCAGGCAACAATGGAGACACGTGTTTAAACATCTTAACTGTTGCGCAGGAAGATTTAATGTTCGCACAACCTTGCTGATCTCTTCTTTTGGCGGAGCTCATGTTTGATTTAAGCACGATGAACCTTTTAGGTGCTAGCTAAGATGAATTCATTAGACACATTTAGGCCTCGTTTGACAATTTCTGTGGTAGACCCTCGTGTTACTGTATCCCGACGTGGATGTGGTTGATCCCGTACCCGTACACGCACCATATCCCCGCGCATGCACCGTCACTCCACGCCAACGTTTGGCTACGGGGAATGGGTGGCGTCCGCTTTGTATGGAGTGCTGCGCTTGGTGATTACTGATTAGTACTAAGTATTCAAATGCATGTATGCTACTTTTTTTTTATGAGAATGCACGTACTACTTGATACTATACAACTGTATACTATTTGATGCTACGTAACTAGTACATGCTATTTAGAATCAGCTACCTCATGCAAAAAAAAAACATATATAGATATACAAGTTCTCAAGAAATCTTATAAACATGCACGGTATTAGATAGTACTAAAATATTATTTGCATACAGACTAAAGACCCAAACAAGAAAAATCATTTCAATCACAAATTAAATGTAGTCACAAAGAAAATCATTTCAGCTAAAGCAAATGAATAATTTCAATCATAGCTTGGTCACAATAGAATGTCTGAAGCAAATGAATTTGTGCCCCCTTCCTCCATATGTGTGGCTCTGTTGCTCCATGACGCCGTATTCTTTCCTATGATCAAAATGGGTCTACATTTCTCTGCACCAAAACGAGCCATATTGTTAAAAAAAAATAGACAACAGGTTGGGGATTAGGCAAAAATCAGATGCTGATCTGGTCAAAAAATGTGCTTATTATGCGAATGATAGGAAACAAAAATCAGATGTTAATCTGCACAAATCAGATGCTAATCTGATCAAATTCTGCGTATTATGTGAATCAAAGGAAACAAAAATCAAATGCTAATCTGCACATCTTCTAACTGGTGGGGTTAGGCAACCAACAAGAATTCCTGACATAATCAAACATGTGCGCCATGACATCGAGCATAGGCTGTTCACACGAAAGGCACCATCAAAGCTATTGCTATGCTTTTACAGGATTGGACCAGATCACCAATTCAGGAGCATATGAAAGAGATGAACAACGAGAGGAAGATGAGCCGCTGACCTTGGTGATACGGACGAGAAGAGATCTTGTGAGCTGCACCTGAATCTACTCTGTTCTTCTATAGCTAGTACACCTTGATCCTCTCTGCCACCGTAACAAGAAAGCATGTTCGATCCATCCAGTGGAATGAAATGTCATATATTAGTACAGTAGCTTATCAAATGACTTGACTACTATTGCAGGCACTTGGGTATCAAATAAGCAATGACTATGGATACAAGCAGGTTATTAGAAGCATCAGGTATAGCGTTCAATAATGGTAAGCTTGGGTCAGGCTACCAACGATCAGATCAAGGCAAAAGAAAAAAAAAAACAGATCATCACATATTAGTCATCTAGCTCCCTTTTAGAACATGCATGTCGTATGCCAACACATCATGAAAGACAGCATGCACATAGCACATTATGACCGTTTCAATCTGATGCCAACAAAGAAAAATGCTCCCATTCTTTTACAAAGCTACACACATTACGATCATTTCACATATTTCTGAATCCTCAACCAGGTTCAGATAAGATCAATTTCAGGTGGAAACCAAAGTGCACACTGCACTACAAACCAGACAGCTTCATGATCATTTTTTTAGTAATAAACTAACAAGGGAGACCCCTGCCATCCATTTTATTAAAAGGAAAAAAAAACAATAAATGAGGTAACTGCTGAGAAATAAAAAAAGCTTGATGAATCAACTATTGTTCTTCCAAACCAATCAATCATACAAGAGCAGATAATACCTTTTAATTCGTTGGACAATGACCAGATTAGCAATAAGTGTTGTGGATCAAAAGAGAGCATACAATCTGCTGGTTCCTGAATCTCCATGTTTAGTTGGAAAGTTTACTAGAACATATAATTTGAAATTGGCATTTTGAGAAATATGAAAGAACAATATGCAAGAAACAGTCTAATTTGGATGTAAGAACAATATGAAAGTAGGATCACTGGAAATAAAAGATGAAAAATAACTTTTAAATTATTTCCTATGTTTTAGTTGTCCATGTAAAACTCAA
This sequence comes from Oropetium thomaeum, assembly GCA_001182835.1. Lineage (NCBI taxonomy): Eukaryota > Viridiplantae > Streptophyta > Magnoliopsida > Poales > Poaceae > Oropetium > Oropetium thomaeum. Next base: position 1,030,115 of record LFJQ01000015.1, on the reverse strand, counting down.
CACATGTAAGCAGAAATAAGTATGGAGCACAGAGCATGTGATGCTCTATCCTTAAATGCTTTAACTAAAATTAGTTGCTATCTGTACAGTGTATACTATTATGAAGTGAAAATGATCAACACTTGACCCAACAGTAAGTCTTCTAACTCACATACAAAAACAGACCGGTCATGCTAAAATTAAATCAGCAGCCAACAGCAGGTCTATTTTTATATTAACTCAGTAAGTCACATCCAGGAACAAGTTTTTCACTCAATCATTCACACACACACCTCCTAAATTTCACAAAAACGCAGTAAGTGATATTGAGCAATTAGATAGAATACTAGGACATTCCACACCTAATAGCTCATAAACAAATTAACAACCAAGTTCCACAGCAGAGAGGTGGTTATCTTTTTGTCTGGTTATTAGCACTGCAGCTTCTAGCTTTCTCTTCCTACTACAGTGTGGCCAAGAAAGAAATCCATGACCTGAAGCATGAAGCAAGGAATCGAAGCATTCTGGTCAGATAGGCAATGCAGTTTCAAATTGGCAATGCTTGTTAGGGGAGCCACTGCTAATCCTGGAAGGAGAGCTCGACCGTGAGCTGCGCCTGCAGATCCTCCTTGTTCTCAGTTCACACCGTGGAAGAAAGAAACGGTGGAGGACACAAGATCCACACCGTGGAGGTTCTTAGTTCTCACCATTATTGTGGCATGGTGGGGGAGCAGGATAGGAAACGGAGGAGGAAGAAGGGAGGAGGGGAGGAAGAGAGGAGCGACGCAGATCTTGCCGGTGGCGGCTCGGGTCGGGAGGAGGAGGTTCAGTAGGGGAGCGGCGGCGGCGAGGCCTCCCCGGTGGCGGCTGCGGCTGCGAGGCCTCCCGAGCGGTGGCGTGAGAGCGAGCGACGAGAGAGGAGATTGCGAGATTTTCCCGTCGTGCGGAGAAGGAGCTGGAAATACACGGGGTCGAGTGGGATCGGGTGAGTAATTCGTGGATCCCGGCACTTGCCAAACGCATTTTTTGTCCACGTAATAGCTACTTACGACGGGACGGGGTTCCCCAACGGCCGGAATCCGGCCGGGATCCCAGTAGATACCCCTATCCAAACGAGGCCTTAGGGTTATATATATGAAAAACTTAGGAGGTGTCTGGTTAGGGTGTTTTACGGTCGTGAGTAAACGACACCGCGCACTCCACCGTTCCCAGTCGCACGAAAAAGACACAGCCGTGCCACGTCGGGGCGGTGGCGGCGAAGCTGGCCGGGAGGGAGAGGCCCTGCTGAAACGAGCGGAAAAGCATCTCAAAGGTATGTACGTGAGCGTCACCCGACCGGCCGGCGAGCGAGCGAAGCCTCCGCCGTGCTGCGAACAGGGCTCCGCCGAGCGTCGCCGGACGTGGCTCGTGGCCCGACAAATCATCATCGTACTTCCGAGGTATGTGGTGTTGGGATCTCGCACGATTTGAGGTTTTCAGCTCTGTGATTATTCTTCCATTCCCAATGGAGACGACCAACAACCGGTCAGATCCTAGGATTGTCCACCCCCAAATTCGGGTCGAATTCCATGGGAGGTATTCTGATTCGACGCTTGGAGGTCGTAGGCTACCCTGGGATGCGGGCGATGATGTAAGTTCATGGGGAATGCGCAGATTGCATCAAATTGAAGATAAGGAATGGAGAATTGCACAGGCTGAGGAAATATCGTAGGTGCTTTACTTCCATGGATCTGAAATGTCGATCCATTGAAACGTCTGATTTATCCTAGGATAATAGGTTTGTATCCGAATCAAAGCAACAGGATCATGGGGATCCCATTTTTCAGCTTAATTCTGATGCTAATTTACAGTGGGAGCTGCCCTGGAAGGAAGACAACCATGAACGGGCGCCACGTTTGGAGGTCCAAGAGGAGAGGTTGCATAGGGCGGTTGCCCCGGATGGGCTTTCTTATGAGGAAATCTTTGACCACTCATGGATAGGGATGGCAATGGGTCGGGTTCGGGTTGGGTTTGGGCACCCGCGGGTCAAAAATCACGCCCATCCCGCGCTCGCGGGTGGAAAGTGACACCCGCGCCCGTCGGGTTTCGGGTCAGGTTCGGGTGTCCATCGGGTTTTGACATAATATGTATGAAACAATATTTTTAAAATAAATGTATGATATAATTAATGCAAAAACATACATATGCATTGATTAATAGAATATTAACCTTCTATTTTTAATCTTAACATTTACTTATCTCTTATTATACTAATAAATAATAATATTTAAAAAATAAAGATTTAATTAGATAGATTCGGGTCGGGTGTGGGTCACCCGCGGGTGGGATATCACACCCACACCCGCACCCGCGAATATTCGGGTCGGGTACGGCTGGCACCCACGGGTGAAAAATGTCACCCGCACCCGCACCCGTCGGGTTTCGGGTCTGCGGGTAAAATTGTCATCCCTACTCATGGAGGCCTGCTAAGGCGGAGTGGTTGTGGATATCTAAACAAAGTGCTCTCAAGGGGAGAGGGTACCCAACCAGACCAGAAGATATTAGGAGGTTCGGTGCTAGGGCAAGAAAAGTGAAAACGATAGGGCCGCCGCCTTCACTCCACAAATCCTTCCTCCAAGTAGCTCAAGAGGCTGTGATGAATCACAAGTTCGGCGAACGCAAGAGAGGGGCCGAGGAGGAATGGATGGAGGAAGATGACCTCCTTGGTCTGGAAGCACACGAAGCTGACCTACGACACAAGATTCAGAGAAATATGGGTAACATGTTTGGTCAGGGTTCTAGCAAAGGGGAGACTAGAGAGTGGGGAGACAGGTTCAGCGGCCATGGTGGGCGCGCTCCTGAATCTCATCACTCGCGGTTTGGGGAAAACAGAAGTGCTCCTGTATGGCCTCATCATGGTGATGGTGCTCGAGGGGGGAGGTTGGGTTTTGGATCCTCAGATTTGGATCATTAGCAGTTTAGCTCCTATTGAAGATAACACTAGCTGTCATCTTCCCTACTTGTGTGACTGCCACTAGCATCCTTGTCCCAAGACGACGATGGCAACTCCGCAGAAGGAAAAAAATAGACGCGACAAAGCAGAAGAAACAAAACGAATACAACTAATTGACTAAATTGAAATGAAAGAAATTGGAAGTTCAGAACCTAATTGGCAGCATGAACAGCTGGGGTCGTTGGAAGCCACGCTGGTCGCCGTCTTCTCCTCCTACGACCATTCTTGTACCATGACGCCGGAGGAAATTACTTGCAGAACAAAACAGACACGATGAAGCAAGCTGAAACAAAACAAAGACTAAACTACTGAATTACAGAATTTGACAAAACCTAATTGACAGGAAGGATGAGGTAGGCAAGGGTCGGAAGGCACGGTCTGAGGCGGCGGCGCTTGTCGTCCTCCTCTCCAGCCACCTTCCTCTTTCCGCAACGGCAATCAGGTACCGGCGCCGCTAGGGCTGGTGCCGACATCGGTTTCGACTGTTCCGCCTTCAAGACCCTGACGAACGAGTCGAACTTGCTGCCGCGGACGAAGAGGCGGTAATCGATCACGCGGAGGAAGCGCTTCCAGATCGGGCATCTCCCCAACGAATCGTGCGGCCCTAGCAGACCTCGAACACGACCGTCCATTTCCTGTGTGGGTGGCCGCCGAACTTGGCCGCCACGAAGAGCGCGACGGCTGCGAGACGGTGCGCGGTGGTCGGCTCCACCTTGATCCTCGCTTCGATCGTGTCAGGGCTGTGGAAGAAGCGGATAAGGTACACCCGGCGATGACGAAGCATGTGCCTTCTACCCGACCCGCGCGCCAGGAACATGCCGGCACTCTGTCGGGGTCGCGCCGCCGCGGAAAGCATGGACGAGATCCGCCTCCCCGGGTTGGGATGCGTAGGCGGTGTACCAGTGCGCCCTCGCTTCCACGAGATTGGCGAACAATTGGAGCGAAGCAGATGGGGGCCCCTCGTCGGCTTTGACGGCGGCGGGAGCCATGTCACTAGAGCAGAGCTTCAAAAGCCGACGGTGACGGCGGCGGCGACGGCAGTGATATTGGCTTTCCAAGACGGTGGGTGGTGTTGGCAGCAGATTGGTTCACGAAAACGGATGGCGGTGGTGACAGGGAAGGGTGCCCCTTCCTTATGTAGAAGATCGTCGGTGTCCCCCTCGTAAAATTATAAATAAATCTTAAATAAAAGTTTATATAGATTGTTTAATGAAAAATATCGGTGCCATTTTTAAAAAAAATCATATTTGTTAGGACTAAGAGAAGACGGTGTTAAAAATTAAGGAATGAAACATATTAAAAATAAATTTAGAGGGTATCAGGTCAGAAAATAAATGATAGTGTGATTGTTAACAAATAATGAATTTTTAACAAATTTAAGTAAAGTCTAAGGGATAAAAAAATTGTTTGTATCTATGAGACAAAATGACCAAAAATTTAGGGTTTTTTTAGTAATATGCATATATATATATATAATGTATTTTTTTTGAAAATTCTACTTTTTGGTCGACTAAAATCCTAACTCGCGACAACGGAACACGAGTGGTTCGTCGTCACGATGGGGTGTCGCTGCGACGCGGGCGGCGGTCATCTAGTTTTTTCAGTCAGTTTAAAAATAGACAAACTTTTTTCCCTTATTGTTCTAAAATATCAATTCACTAACATTTCCTGCTTTTTGAACAACAGGAAAACCAGTTTCCCGCTCCGCAGCCCCTGGGCCCTGGCCAAATAAAACCTTCGAAAACGGACACCTATGGCTCCTTTGGTTTGAAGGAAAAACAAAGGAAAAACAAAGGAACTGAATCCTATAGGATTTGTCCCTATTTATGCCTTTGGTTCATTGGAATTGAGCAAAGTAATTGTGTAGGAAACTTTCCTATGCTATCGATTTTATAGGAAAAAGTACAGGAAAAAACAATCCACTCAGACCTCTTTTTTTCTCTCCCTTCGCGTAGGATCGAGGCAAAGCAAGTGCTGTTAACATTAATTGGAAGCCGGCAGCACTCCATGCACGTATACCAAGCAAAACACAAGAAACAAATGTTGGTTTTGATGGATAGACACGCCTGTGACGTAGATACATGTCTAGCTTGTTATAAGCCTGCAAGGCTGCAACTGTAACATGCATATAACGGCTAGCTCGCTGCAACAAACATAACGGCTAGCGTATTTTTGTTTTCTTAAGAAACATGTTCCTTTGTTTTTCCTATGGTGCTATCAAATGACTTCTGATTCCAATTCCTACGTTTCTAATTCCTATAGGATTTCAAAGACATACCATCTCAATTCCTACATTTTTCCTATTTCTACGTTTTTCCTATCCTGCGTTCCAAAGAGGTCCCTAGAGTGTATAAAAAGAAAAAAGGAAAGAAAAAAACCCCCGAAAACCTAGAGAAGGAGCAACCAAAACAATTCGAAGCCCGGTATCCCGGATCGAATCGAAGGCAAGCAATGGCGAGGCACGACCCTAAGGACGACGTCGACCGCCTCTTCGCCTGTTTCAAATGCGGTGTCTCTCCTCCCCGTAAGCTCCCGCTCCTCCCCAAAACGGCAATTTTCTCTCCTTCTCTGGGTTTTTTTGATGTCTCAATTCGCACCGGCGATTCGGCCCGGCTTGGTGGCTTTCAGAGTCCGCGTTCAGGGAGAGGCTGCTTGGGCGGGGCAAGAAGCCTCGTGTCTCCCTTGTGCCCGAGGGCAGCGGCGGCGGTAGTGAAAGCTTCACATCTGTCCCCACGCTGGTGCCGGCGGAAAAGGTGAGTGTAGGCTTTTAAGAAAAATCTCGGTTTTAGGTAAACCAAGAAAGGAGAAAGGAATTGATTTTCTATGTTTTACAGCATGGGGCGCCGTCCTCCGCCGCGATCAAATTCACAGGCCGGAAGCAGATGGCACCCGTGGTGTTCTACGGCTCCCCGCAAGGCGTTCGGGTAAAAAAGCCGCTGAGCCTCTTGAGGCTGCTGCGTGAGATCCGCATCGACCTGAAGAAGGAAACCAAATCGATCCCCAGGTGTCTGATTTTGTCCGTGTCCATGTGTTGCCCGATCCAGACCACATAATACTCATTTTGTCCGGGTCTACAGGGATGTTTGGGCAACATTTCCTAGGCAAGAGGAGGCGATCAGGTTTTCAAAGGCACATGCGAATACCAGTGTATTTAGCTATCAAGATCATTTGACTGGGACACGAAGGTTCCTGGTGTCCACATATGATGAGTTCTGGAGAAGGTAATCTCTTATAAGCCAAATCACTAGCTAAACTTCCATGTGCTTAACTAGCGACACTTGTTAATAAGAGTGGCTCTGGATGATTTTCCGGTCTTCCTTAAATGGCTAACTTTTTGTACAACCTGCACTTAATCTACTCCCTGTTGCTATATTCTTTCAGGTACAACGATATGGATCCCAAGGTTCGCCATCACTATGAAGTTATCCAGGAGGTAAGTTGCTCTTTGTTGTTTAGATGCTGTACTGGCCATCAATTATATGTTGCACATTACAAATTGTATTTCACATTGGTATTGAGTCTTATTTTGTTACTCCTGGACACATAAGGAGAAGTCCATCAGATATGGAGAGCAAAATTAGCAACACATAAATGGCATCAGTGATCCTTTGTAATGTATATATAATTATATACTCATTGAAGCAGGACATTGCAAAAGAACTTTTGCCTTAACTCTGCGGAATTCAAGTGTTACTTGTGACCTTCACAGGGGGCTAAGTGCTTTCCCTTTCACAGGATATTCTTATCTTCCTAGTACATCGTACTACAAATTAAAACACAGATAGATTGACAAAATATATCATAAAGCCACAAATTTATGGAATTCTGTTCGACAACCACAAGGAAGCTAGAAATTTGTTACAAAACTAAAAATGTGAAGGTGTTTCATAGAAAAATAAAAAAATCCAGATTTATTAATATACTTATTACCAAATAACAGATCTAAAAGGATTCACCACTCTGCTAGACGTACGAGTTGGGACACCTTGTCCCTTGATTCGCCAGCCCGTCCCTTTTCATTCATATGATGGATCCCCAAGGGATTTGGATTTTGGACTTAGTCATGTTATCAGATGCCATGTCCATGGGTTAGCACGGTAGTCAGAACAGACCCGAAAAGTGAAAACTCAGGATGCTCAAAGTATATAAGTTTTCTGTACATATTATTCTAATCTGATATTTATTTTATTCAGTATCTAGTTTTTTAATTTTGTGAAATTTATGTCTTCATTTTTCTTATGTTAATTCAAATGCAACTGAATTTTTTCATAGATGGCAGACTGCAGTTGCACACACTAAATCTTGATTGCTACTGCAGGGTTCACCTTGCCACATTTACTTTGATCTTGAGTTTGATGCAAGATTGAACATGAAGAGAGATGTAGATGAAATGGTGGATATATTGGTTTCTATCATATTTAGCTCCTTACTTGACAAATATTCTATTGAAGGACATGAAGAGTGGATTACAGAGTTAGATTCGTCTACTGAAGGTTGGCTCAGTTCTCCTTTTCATGTCTCAAATAATTAGTCTGTTTCTCTCCTAGCAAACCACTTTTGAAAGTATAGCAGAATACGCCAATTTAGTTATATGTTTATTTCAGACTTCTAGAAGTGATTATCTCCATGACTATTGATTTAACATGTCCTGCGAGCATTTCATGTTCTTGAAGCCATACCATTTGATAGGGATGCAGCCATGGGTCACTATTGAGGAACAATGAACTAAAGACAATATCAGTTACAATCTTTTACATCATGTGCCAGTCAATTGCCATGATGACCTTCTATACAGCTTAATATGGTCCCATGACAACTATTATGGTTTTCTCTTTCTAGCGAAGTTTTCACGCCATTTAGTCGTACGTGTACCAAGGATGGCATTCAAAGACAACTCCCATGTTGGTGCATTTGTCTCTGAGGTATTTATTCAATCTTGATTCTGATTTATGTTGTAATCAGTAAATTTCAAACTGCCACTACTGGTGCTCTACTGATTATCTTCTATTCCTCCCTCCCGTTTATTTTATCTGTAGTTCTAGGATTCAAAATTGTCCTAAAATAACTGTCATTCTCATTTTTAATGCACCTTTTTTTTTCCAATACATCTCTCTCTCTCTCTCTCTCTCTCTTCCTGTGCACACCACTTTTCCCACCTCTCTTTAATTCGGCTGGAATGACAGATAAAATGGGATGGAGGATAACTGATAGATAAGCCCGGACAACACCATGTTCCAGTCAGGTGTTTGCTAGTGCTGCATGGCTACGCTGCTCCTGTAAGGCCCAGGGTGGCCCGGGTTGAGGGGGTGGGGGTGGGTGGTCGGGGTAGAGGTTCAGGGGGTTTCCTCAACCTATGTGAGAGTGAGAAGGTCTCCTGCTAAGCAAAATGCCAGGGGGCTGTCTTATCCCTCGCAAGTCAAGTTTTTTTTACTTTCTTAAAAAGAAGGGAACAGAGGGAGTATTACATATACATTTTTTTGTCTGAGAAATGTTTTGTATAGCGTGCAGTAAAGCCCAGATGCATACTCTAGGTTAAATATCTCTTATCTTGGAAAAGTACCCATACAATATTTCTTAATTTCAGTGTTGCAGAGGCTTTATTGGAGTTTTCACATGATAATTTTTTTATTGGAGGCAATGGTCATATCTGGAATATTGCAGTTTAATAGGAACATTTCTGAAAACAGACTACATTAATCTTCAATGGAAATTAGCAATTCAGTCTCAAAATAACTTTGTTACCCATATATTTTTTGCTTGGTTAAAGCAAGTGTTTATCGTGTTTCATCAAATAGTTTATGGTTTAGGTTCATATTTACGTCTCTCACTGTTTCTGTTTCCTGATTGTGGTGCATGCTGTAGAAATGATGTCATTGCATATATATCTGATTTCCATAATGAAGTTATATTCTTTCTCACAGGTCTGTTCACAAATTGCCGCTCAGCGTGCAGCCAATCCTAACCTTGATAAACTGTATATTAAAAAGGATAGCAGTTCTTCAGGTCTTGTTGATCAGCTCTTTATGGATACTGCCGTATATTCTCGAAATCGTTGTTTCCGTTTAGCTTTCTCATCAAAATCTGGGAAGAAATCATTTCTGGTGCCCACTGGACGTTTCAAAAGCAAAGAAATGGTAATAGGCTTCTGAAATTAAGATGAATTCGTTTTATTTAGCAACATCACTTCTGATTGTTTTGAAATTATCTTGTACTCTCCGTTTTTTAATTCGTGTTGTTAGGACAGAGATTTCTAGTTCTTTACTAGCTCATTTGCTTGTCTGAAACGACACGAATAAGAGGAGTATATGAAATTATGTTGACCACTTACATTTTTCCATATACATGCTTTACTGGGCATTTTTTAAGAGTACGCAATGCACACATTTCATTATGGAGAGGAGAGTTGACGAAAAACAGTGTTCCACCAGACCAGCAAAAAATACACCCGCACAAAGAGGATTACTTACAAAAGAAAATAGTGACATACTGGAAACACACCTAACAAAATACTACTCATGAGACAGAACTAGACCAAGCTAATAGACAGGCCTTCTATATTGCAAAAGTGTTTGGGTGGTGCATGTGGCAAATCTTTACAGATTGCAGAAGTTAAAATGGCTCAGACTATACACTTTGTTTGCTTTGTTTTTATGTAAATGGTTTATTCCTACAAAAATAAAAAAAACATTCTTAGTCTGGATATATTGGAGGTGGTAGTGGACTTGTATCTACGTGGTCTCCTATTTTGAAACTAGTTGTGGAGTTATGTATTTATGTGCTAAAAATAATTGGAATATCTGAGATAACAGGAAGTGAATCTGAAGAAAGCTTTCAAGGAAAAATGCTTACTACAAGCTAATCGTTTCAAGCACTCTCAAAACCTCCTTTCACCTTTTGGATAGACTGTATTCATTAGCTGCCTCATACTTTCACTTCTCACCCTTTATGCCCTGTACATCCATATAGTTTTTCTCTTTTCAGCTCTGCTTTTGTTTGCCAGTTTCTGTATTGTGTAAGTATACATTTTATTCAAAGACACATCACAGGCCTCCCTTGCTGGATTGCCCTCAAAAGTCTAAAGAAAGCCCTGAGTAGTAGTAAAGCGTGACCTCATGAAGAAAGGAAAATGCCAATCTAGCATGCATAATTTTTCAATTTGGTCATTCATCTGTAATCAATATGTCAGCAACAAAATCGGTCCACAAACTGCACTGGTTGAACGGTGAATGCTATTACTCATATGCTGGTCAGCATTGAGACGACTTATTTCTTCTTGAAACTTCATAATAGAAAAGTTTCATTCCATAGCTCTCTTTCGAAAGGATGGAACCAAATCCAACCAATTTATCCAACTAGTAGAGCCAGCCTTTGGAACTAAGATTTAATTACTTAGCTTGATGTAGATTTTAGGTGTATGATATGATCGATGATCATGAGAAAGTGGGAAAAGGAGATTTCAAATAGATAATTGTTGCATGAGGTACATGCTGATGAGTGGTAGAGCAGAGGATTTCGTGGTATTGGTATATTCGACAAAATGTGCATAGTATATGTAGATGCTAGTCTTTTAGTTGAAAATAAAACCAAAGCAAACTGACACTAGGTCAGTTGGTTAGTGCCTCTAAGTGTGAAGACACCCAAAGGTGTTTTTAATCCTGGTGCGCACAATTTGTGGAATAAAATGTTCAACTTGATTCATCCCATTTACTTGGTCTGATCCAACCTTTGGTGGATGGGTCCTCATGTCTGGGGTCGGCTCAAAGAACAAGGCCACTAGTTAAGGTCCGAACCTTCGTGGATTTTCTCTGCAGGGGCTCTGGTTGAGTTCCCTATACAACAATGCCGTGGGAGAGGTCTTTCCCTGCCCATGCCTTTTTAAAAATAAAACCAAATCACAATGGAACAAAATGAGAAGAGACGGAGTTGTAAAATCAAGTTTCTAGACTATCCCAAATATTAGCCACAACTACTTGATGAAAGTTTGAGACAACGAATAATATTACATGTGTCTTGATCTAGCATTGCTCTCAGTTCCAGCAGTCAATTTTCAATACACTGGTCGAGCTTGTAGGCAAGCAGAAGGCACACATATGGTCAGAATGATGCGTAAATTAGCCAGCTTTCCATAAGTCTGTTGATGCCCAAAATAGATGTTTCTGTCACCCATTGAGAGCAAACCTTCTTGTACTGGATAGTTTCTTAATTATGATTCACTTGGGTAGCCTTTGGGCCTTCGTTATGACAATGCCTGCACCATATATTGGCCTTCAAGGCTTTTGGTGAAATACTGAGGGCAGCAGACAGTTTCAGTAGAAATCTGAACCTGTTGTCTTCAGTTTTTGCAGGAATGTTAAATCTTCTTAATAGATGAGGCACTTAAAAAAATGTATAATATGTGATATAAGACCTGCCATTTCCTATTTGTGTCATGTTTATGTTCTTTGTCATGGGTTACCCTCTGTGAAGCCTACAGGTAATTTTCGTGTATATAATTATACGGAGTAGCTGATGAAATTGGATATCTGTATTGCTACTATCTGATTGCATATTCAAATTCATGCAGAATGATAAAGATATCTTTATGGAGTCACTTATTTGCCGAATAGATGATGATTGTGACAAACTTTTGATATGCAAGCTGGACTTGGAATGCAAGAAAACACTGCATTTTGATTCTGAAGTCAGCATGCGAGTGAGTATTTACATTCTGTTTGATATATCACCTTTTCTTTTCTCAATATGCTATAGTATAGTTTCCTGAAAATAATCTGAAAGTTATTTATTTCGTAATTTGATATTACAAGCCGCTTGAGCTGTTGGCACATGAATCATGATGCGTTAATTGAGAGAAACTGACATTAGTATAGTTACCATTATTTATCTATTCTTGACATTTAGCATGAGAGAATCTTGTTGGTTGTGTGTTTGCTAAAGAATCCTGGTTCAAGGTGCTAGCACCTTTTGACCTTCAACGGATAGCCCTCAAAGCAACGAGAAAGTTTTTGCTTTGTCGTGGGGAAAAGCAATTAGGAGGGTCGCTAAAGAGCACAAGAAAGGGTTGAACACCCTAATTATCCTTGGAGCTTGGACCATTTGAAAGCATAGGAATGATGTTGTATTCGATAGAGCTTCGCCAATTATTCAGATCGCTTTAAATAACCTTAGGTTGGAAGCTCAAGTCTGGACGCTTGCTGGAGCTAGAAACCTTAGGCAGCTAGGTCTTGGTCGTTTGTTGACTCAAGAGTAGGTGGTCTAGGAGCCGTGGTCGCCTTTGTTGTCAAATTTTTAGTTTCTTTCTGTTTTTTAGGTCCAGCTAGAGGGGTGATGTATGGACCTTTTTTCTCCCCTTAATACAAAGATACGCAGCTCTCCTGCGTGTTCGAGAAAAAAAGCATGAGAGAAACTGCCATTAGTATTAACCAGAGAAGAAAGGATCCCCATATAACACGTTCCACCTCACGGGGATGAGGGGAATGAAGGACTCAAAAACCAAACTCTAGAAAAAAAACACAGAAACTAAAAAACGACCTAGCAGGGTATAGCCTACTATATTCCCTACACGACCCTGAAGGAACTCTGTGAGCTTTTTTGCCCCTGCAAGGCCCCATAGATGAGCCTCGTCTTGGAACAATCGGTTGGCTTCCTAAATGCTTGGTGAAGACCCCTCAAAGACATAGCTATTGCGATGCTTCCATAGGGTCCAAGCCCCTAAAATGATGAAATTATTAAGGCCTTTCCTCTTGGACTTTTCTGATCTGTGCATTGCCTTATGCCACCATTCCGCAAAGCTATGCTCGTGTCGACACCAAAGTAGATTTACAGTTGCTATAATGATATATTTTCTTAGTGTTGCTTATATGACCAGGAAGAATATTATGGTAATGTAGATATCACTCGTGTATATAATAATATTGTTATGTTGAAACATGCAATACAAAAAATAGATGTTATGAAAATATAAAGTTATAAGGAAATGACTTCTCTAGAACATAATCCAAGATCAAGACAAAGTGGAAACATAGTTGGGTGCATGACCGGCACTTCAAAAGTTTGAGGTCCATTTTGTTCAACTACAAAAGATTTTAAAGACTTAAAGTGGTTGGGCCTGCACAGGTAGGGATGGAAGTGGGTACCCATTGGGTAGTGTGGGTCAAACACCCTAGTTCATTTGAGTGATTTGTTTGTGAAGGGACAGAAAAGAAAAAATCTAGTTCATTTTCTAGAGTTTTGGGCCAACCCATTAACCCACAAAATGCAAAACTTGCATTCCTAGCTCTAGGCTGCCCTCTTCTACCTTGTTTAAGAGTACCCGTGAATGATTACTCTGATTTGATGATTCGCTACTTATGGTTACTATGTTTCTTTTCCAAATGCACAGGAGAGTCATTACATCTTCATCCCCTCACAAGGGGTCCAAAACCAGTGTAACTCTAGTTTTTGAGTTTTAATCATTAGCTAATGCTTAGATGATTTTATGCAGTTCAGTACCGTTGAAAACCGCTCGGTTTTCGCGGAAACCGCTCCGTCTCGGTTTCTCAAATCGAACGGTTTCTTTCAAAACCGTAACTGTGTACTGTAGCAAAAACGGTTTTCGCTTGGTTTTTGCGGTAAATCGCTTGGTTTTCGCTGTTTGAACGGTTTTTGAAACCTTGGATTCCTTACCTTTTTTAAAGGAAAATGGATTTAATGTTAATAAATGCTCATTTTTTATACATTTCTGTATATTTCCATGACCAGATTCAAGAAAGGGACTTCAAGAATCCTGTTATTACTTATCGAAGTGATTTTCCTAGTGAATGTACTTATGGAAAATCTCCTTTTCCAGCTTTGGATAACTTTATTGAATCTATTGCCTCTTTTGGAAATGTTTCAGGTTTGTCATTCCTCCTGAGTTATTTCTCTTATCGTTTTTCACATATCCGTTTGTGTTCTAATTATAGGTTTGTGTATTCCTAAGTAAATTGTTTTAGCATTTTTATTTTCTTAAATTGAAATGAATGTTGTTAATGTGACAAGGTTGCCAATTCTATAATACTATGTAACTATATTAGTCATTTGGATTTTTTAATCTGTTTCTGAAGTCAGTATCTTCAGAAAATAAATCTTACAGTTCTGTAAAAAATAAAATAATTCCTGCAATAGAAACAACTCATGGTCTGATGCGTACCATATTACCATGTTCAAATGCAAATCATTGTCCATGATGTGATCTTAGCAGACAGGAGCCAAGAATTTGCAATGTCCTACAGCTTAAAGCTTGTTCTGCAGTGTGTTACAGATAAATTTGCTACAAGAATTTTACTGTCACTTAGTTACATTCAGTCCTCTAGTTATGTTTTTATCTACTACCTCGCATTCAAGAGTCATCTCTGTTGCTCCTCAGACATGAGTACCAAGACACCTATTCATCTCCAAAGGAGAGAACAAGTTGGCATTTTGAGTCTTTGGGAAATAAAATTAAATTAAATAGTGCATTATATCAACATACTTTGTATTACTATTTTTGTGTAATCTTATGTGAAAGGAGAATATATGCTCCATTTTCTGATATGCATAATAGTATTTCATTACTTAAATTATTGGATACAATTTATTTATCTGGACATAATTGTGCATTCACTGTACCACAGGAAAAATTCGATGTTGGTACTGGTTTTCACAGTACGGTTTGATGATATATAGCATGTCGAGGAGCAGATACTGTGAACATATTGGACGTGAACATAAGAGCAATCATGGTAACAATAGCATCTAATCTTTTCTATGCTAACTGAACATCCTGGAAATCAGCATGTGTTCCTTAATAATACTGCTGCACTCTTGTTCAAATACTTTTCTTTTGCTAAGGATGTTTTGTTTCCTATTCTAGCCTTTCTGATAGTTGGAAGTTGAAACGCTTAAACTCCATTTTGCTTTTTTTAATAGGAGTTCAGTGTACAGTTCCAAAATTATTCTATTTTATCATTATGGATTGCTTGTACTGAGAAAGTTCATTATGCCTTCTGCTTGGCATGAAAGTTCAGTTTCCCTGCCTATTCAAACAAGCCTTTATTGTAGACTATAAGAGACGTCATGTTTGCGATGCCAAACAGTCATATCTTGCCTATCACTTCTGTGCCAAATTGACGAGCTATATTGAAACTGTGTGTATGTCTCCATCCATCCGATGCCAATACTTAAAAAATGGCAGTAACAATTTTTCCACCCAGAAGATGTCTCTTATACTTAGTATTTCATGTGAACATTAATTAATCACTAATTATGTCAAATGTACTAGTGATGTACATTGTTGATTTCCAGAGAGCTGCATATTACCAGAAGTGTTATGACCCTGATTGTCAAGGTAAAGAAAGGAGCACATAGTTGCAATGATTCTCATTCATACGTCATCCCTCTTTTTTTAATATCAATGCTTTTGAATAGGTTATCGTTCTCCAATGCGTGCTGTTCCCTGGGACGTGATGCCTGAACTTAGCGCTGTAGTAGACTCAGTCCAGACAGAATATGAGGGGAAGATTGTGGAGGTTAATATTGAAGATAGCAGGCCGAATGAGTATCTGTTTGATGGTTCTGTGACGGAGAATGATGATGAGGATCCTGATTGGTGGGAAGAAGCGGTAAAATTTGCTGACAGCATCGAGCACATTGATCATGCTCCAGACTTGTGTGAATTGGTTAGTAGTCTCATTTTGTTTGAGGCAATCTTAATCTATTTGAGTTGTCATATGGCATATTGATCCACGTCTCCACAGGAAAATAATGGTTATGATGATGCTGATGCTGACTGGTGGATGCACGCCGGAAGGATTCTAGACCAGATTGAGAGTCAATTAGGATCACAGAATAATTCATGAACCTATCTATATTCATGTACATTCTACACGCCTTTTCTCCTCTCCCTCCTACTTTCCTCCTAGACATCTCTCCAAATTTAGAGTGTAATCTGACCATCTTCTGGATCCAGTGTTACACTCAGGCATTCTCAAATCAGTATAAATGGACACTTCCACTTGCCTGTCTCTTAATATCTGGTTGATTTATATGGAACGCATTTTTTGGAACATACTTGAGGTTTTCTTTGGAAGGTCAGCAACAAGAGGGTGACCACTACTTGCATAAATATAGTAATATAAATGTAGAGGTCACATAATTCCAACACCACACCACCCAAGAAACCAAGCAGCAGCTAAAGATCAATCTAAGAAACCAAGCAGTAGCAATCATTTTGGCTGCATGCATATGCAGATGCTGGGATATTATTATATTCTTTTAATGACAATTGACAAACCTTGCACAATTAGTACTCGCTATTTTTTACTATGTTGTTTTTATGTGCATGAGTGGGTGATCATCTGAGTCAATTGAGTTGTTTCATTCCTCGCAAAAAAGAAAAAAGAAAAAATTGAGTTATTTCACTGCAGGCAGCAGCTAGTGTCCATCGTTTCTCCTTGTAGACTCGGACGTCATATCATTCTGTATCTAACAAACTGTCGAAGCGTTATCCGTCGTGTTTCTTTTCTTGTGTTGACACTAATCCGTAGGGAGATTCTCGACCCTACAACGTGTGGTGGAAATCCCGCCAAAATCCTTCCCCCGCGTCGCTCCACCACATCACCGATACCTCCGGTCGCCGTCGCTCGTCTTCTCTCTCCTCCCCGCCGCGCCAGCGCACACAAAGCACCAGCCGCGCCCGCGCGATCGAGCCACAACCACCGCTGCGCGCTCACCTACAGCTCGATCGCGTATCCATGGCCGTCACCGCCTGCCGCATCGCCGCGCCGCCGCCGCTCGGCCGCGCCACGCTGCCCAGAGGCGGCCGCGCCGGCGCGTTCGCCGTCGTCCAATGCAGTAAGATCATACGGATGATTCTCACCTCTCTTCTCTTCAGCTAATAGTGGTGGTTTAAATCTCATCATGCCTTTTATTCTCACCTCTGCCTCCACCTCCTCAGGCCCCAAGGTTTCGAGAGGCGGCCTTGTCGCCGTCCGAGCGACGTCCGGCAGTGAGACCTCGGTGGAGACGCCGGAGATCGTCAAGGCTGTGCAGGACGCGGTCAGCACCCCCGTACCCGTATCTTTGTTTTTTCTTCCTATTTGAATTTCTGCCGACGATCTGTTGTTAATTGTTACACCTGGCCTTTCAATTTCAAGTTGCTGCTGCTGCTGCTGCCAATTCTGTTGCGCATTGTACATTACCATGACCGTTGTCTCTAGGCAGTGGGACAAAGTTGAGGACAAGTACGCCGTGGCCACCATCGGCGTCGCGGGCATCATCGCGCTCTGGACGGCAGTAGGGGCGCTCAAGGTACTACTTGTTAGAGGGCTAGCACATATAACTAGGAGTAGTTCTATTTTCTACATTTTTATTTACGCTTGATTGATAGAAGTCAAGATAGTTAAAACACATTCTCGATCTTCATGCGTATTGTTTCTTCAAAAAGAATCTTTGTGTATTCAGGCCATCGATAGGCTTCCACTTTTGCCTGGTGTCTTGGAGATTGTTGGACTCGGCTACACAGGGGTAAGTTTATAAACATTTCGACATGTATAGATTAAATTTGTTCCTTTGTTTCCACTGGTGAAATTCTCTAAAGGATGTCTTCTTTTGCTACTTGTGTTGATGTTCAGTGGTTCACATACCGTAACCTCATTTTCCAGCCTGACAGGTGAGAAACCCCTGCTGTTGCAAATCCTTTTGTGGTTCTTTAGAATTTGGTCTTGCTAGGACATGTTCTTCTTAGGAGAACTATAGCTAGTTAGTTTTTAGCATTAGGATCTTGTATGAGGGAAAGAATGCTTTGGTCTGCACCGTTGCATAAGGTAATTAGGTTTTTTTAGAAAATGAAAATAGTTTCCAGCCTCTGGTTCTTATTAAGGTGCAAAGCTACGTGGTTATATCTATTTTGAAATTCTTAATCATCTTGCATTAAACATTCCCTTAATATTATCCTTGTGGATTGTTTCACCATGATCATATTACAACAACCATGATCGTATTGTTTCAGTGTTCTTTCCCAAGAGGTATAAAGAATAGTAAATAACTTCATGGTAACTGAGTTTTTCTGCCGTTTACCAAATTGATTATCTTCTAAAATAACTTTTTTCAAGTGAAAGTTTGTACCACTTTATGTCTAATTAAGGTGCCATGGAAGGAAATAAGAAATCTTTTAAAAAGTTTTCCTTAACTAAAAGTTATCTTCAATTGGTATAAATGTCGTCTTTGAAAAATCATTGTACGTCATGCCATGAAGGACAATATGCAATGCTTCATTGTATACGCTATATAATTTATCAAATTGTACTGATGAAATGACCCTTCTTAGAATAATATTTGAAAGAGGAGCTAGCTTGATAGCTGTCTTATATAGTTCTTTTGCTGGATGATACATACAGGGAGGCTCTGTTTAGTAAAATCAATAGCATCTACAAAGAAATCACCGGGAGCAGTAGCAGCTAATCAAGTACTATTCCTGTAAGCAGAGGGTAGAATCGCATCTATACTATATATGAGCACTGATCAGCAATGCGAGCTACATGAAAGTGCTAACCTATGAGACTGGTGCCTCACTCTACTGTTATGATTCCTTTTGGTTGAGCCTGAGAGAGAAACTCTGATTGTCAGTTGTTCATTTACATTTTCTGATGTATTGTACAAATAATTTCAATATTCTCTTCGCATGGATATGAAATATTTGATTTTTATGACGAGCAATGTGATTTATTTTTTTTGTTCATCCCACATGCCTACTATCAGGATGCTTGATGTCGATTTTCTGATGATGCTAGCAACCATGCACGCACTTCATGCACGTGTGAATATTTTTGACATATTATTTTCTCTGCATTGTAAATAAAGTGCGCATGATAATTAGAAAAAGGAATGCAACAATTTATTACCTATTATGTGTAAAAAAAAGTAATGTATTAATGAGAGCAATAATTAGGGAATAGAAGGAAATATATCCTTCCCTAGGGATGATTAGTCTACACTCTACAGCCCCAAAACCCTAATAATAAATTTGGAAAGATGAGGCTATGAGGGAGGGAGGGCGATTGCTCTTGGACGTTAGATTTGATGATGTATCATGTGAGGTGAATTATTAGCATTTAAATTTGTAAGAGGGTAACTTGTGCTTTATAAGGGTATAGATATAGAGAAGAGATGTAGTTGGCTCTTTATTTCCGTATTCATCACACTCTATATGATCCCTATAATTGACTATCAAACAAGACTGGTGTCTTTTTGTTTCTCAGATATATGGTTATGTTCTATCCGTGCATAAGTTCTACCTAATAATAAGTGATGATTATGTAAAATCGAGTAAAATTCTAGTTTTGTTATTGACTACAAAATTATTTTCTTAGGTTCAAACTAGTAAAAAGAACATTGGACGGATGCCTGGTAATCCGGCCCTATGAAAAGATTAGTAGTATGTGCTAGAAGGAATTGAACAACTGGAAATCTACGAACTCACCATTATACTTGACATCTCAATTTTCTTCCTTCAATCACTTTATATATATATATATATATATATATATATATATATATATATATATATATATATATATATGTCCATTCCTCAGCTTCTGTGTCTGACTCTTCTCGCTTTTCAGAGATGATCGGAGCCGTCCAGGCATTAGAGATTAGACACTTGATTGCTGCTGCTGAAGATATTTCGTAGCCCCCCTGTTGCTTTTGCTATCGTGACTTTTCTTCAAAGTAAATCGAAAACGACTCATACTCCTTAATAGAGACACATCATTTTCGTAAATATCTCTTGGAGTCTTTATATGATACAAGGGAAAGGAGGCTTTACCAGTTCATCTCATTTTACACGACACGTACAAGGATTTTTTTTAATTAAAAAAAGTTAATATCCTGCGTACTCTCTCCATTCGCTTTTTGCTATCAATCAGACTAACAAAATATTACTAATTTCCTGTCTGAAACAACAACAAAAGCTGAGAGAAGTATCTTGGTTATGGCAGCAGAGAGCAGTATCCCTGTTTGAAACTTTGATGGTGTTAGTCCCATCAGGGAGGAACAGAAGTAGTAGTGGTGATAAGCTCGGACGATCGGTGGCCGCGGCCGCCACCACCAGGTGCAAAGTTGAGTTAGTAATGGGCTAATCACAATTTTTATTTTTCTTATTTGCTTCCTATTTACCTGTTTCCTCGCGAAATGCTCGGATCGGATCAACTTTTGCATTGTGCGCCCACAATCCGCGTTCACGCCCACAATCCATTATATATAGGTCATCACGAAAACTCATTTGATTGTACATGTAGGTGTAGCTCTAGCTAAATTTGACAAAGATCTAGTAGTAATCATCTAGCAGGCGGGCCCCACCAACGGCACCACACACGGGATAAGAACGCATAACAGGTTCCAAAGTGTAAAGAGGAAGGCACCTTTCTCCGGAAAGAAAGAGAGAGAGAGAGAGAGAGAGAGAGAGAGAGGGGAGCCGCGAGATAAACCCGCAACCTAAAACCCCCCACCGCTTGGGTTCGAGTTCCAGAGAAGATGATACTGGTAGCGATCATGGCCGCGCTGCTGGAGGAGTACACCGCGGCGGTGGCCCGCGTCGTGGAGCGCCTGCTGTCCGCGGCGTCCATATTGCCGCGCCGGGTCCGCTTCCTTGTCCTCCGCCGCCTTCCCCTTCGCGCCAGCGACACCGCCGCTGTGCGGTGAAATTCTCGACGACTACGCACACATCTCAGTGTTTAATTAGGAGTCGCTCCGCTACTGATTTTTGGTTCGTTTCTCTTTTTTTTCTTTTCATTTTGTATGTTTTTGAGGTCGTGTATAGAATTATAAGGGAACAGATTCATCCGGATGAAGCGTAGTTCGATCGGGGATGTATTTTTGTTCTGATGAAAAAAGATCCGGTGAGAAATTTTCATTTCTGCTCAGAAATCATAAGAAGGAAATCGAATGCATACATGAGATGTGTGGTGGCACTTATCAAGTGATCATCTGGCGCGTGTTCCCGAATGTTCGTTCTGCTGGTGCTGGCATCTGCGTCAAAATCTTTTTCTGTTTCCACATTTTGTCTGCCCTGTCCATATCCTCCAATATAAAAATTTGATCCATTCAATTTGGGTATATATATATTGTTTCGTCCTACCTAAAGATAATAGTAAAATATATAAAATTAATATATTTTTAAACCAAAAGAGTAGTCAAAGATATTTCATAATGGAGGAAATATGTTATAAAATTCTGTGAAATGCTCCCTCTGTTTTCATTTTATTAACATTAAAATACAAGAGATTTAGTTCATTTTTAACAAAGATTCATGTACTAAGAGCATCTTCAATGGATTGCGTAAATATAATCCAAAAACGTTAATTTAGGAGTAATTTAAAAACTTTTAGACTTAAATTTAATATACTTCTCCACAAAATTGCATAAGTATAACCCAAAGAAAATTCAAATCTGGCCACGTTTTTATTTTATTGACATTACAACAAGAGATTTAGTTCATTTCTGAACTATGATTTGTGTACTAAGTCCTAATATCAATAGAAATATATGGATAGAGTACCTCAGAGTAGACACTCTTGAAAATGATCAAAAGTTACACACAAAATCAATTCTATTGATAAAAAGGTAAATCAAACTATAGTTTTACATTCTTGCCCTTCTGTACATAATACTCATACCCAACAGCAACTCATCTCACAAAGTCAAAAAATGAACAAATACAAACCACGGCAAAGTTCATACAAAAAATTGCAAAGCCTCGGAACAAATCTGTGCCACCCTTGAATAAATGTGAGGGTGCTTGATAAAGCGAAATGACAAAACCACACTATGTATTGATTGAATAAACTGGGATTCTAGCGCCCCCTCTCCCACCGGAAAAAAAAAACAGGGAAACATCCCTGAATGTCAACGTTAGGGTGTCGTCAAAGATGGACGTTGCAATCTGCAAAATTCCGACGGTTGCAACTGTCTGTTTAGGCATATAACACAACTTTTCTCATCAAATAGCCATTTGGCTGTGAGGATCTAATAAAGAATTCCAACGGCTGATGATCAAGCTAGAAAAGTTGAAGCGCAATCTTTAGCCTATTCTGTTTCCACTTTGGAAGCCTGCTAAATGCTTCCTTTGTCATTCCAAATTTCTCTTTGAACTCAGCAATAGACAAGTAGGTCTGCACAAAACCAAAAACAATGTGATCATTCCTTTTACTCGAGAACATGATTACGAAAGATTATTGTATGATGAGATACTTACCTCTCGCCTAGTAACATCAATTTCAGTAACAGGATCAACAGCTGTAGTCTTCAAACGTTCATAGGGGTATATTGGAAGCCCCTCGTCATCTTCTGGCTCATTTTCTTTTAGATCTTCATTTATAGTGAGAGATTCAGCTCTACTGGTCATGGTATCCGTACTGTCTTTTGCATCTTCATCTTGTTTTGGCTTTTCTAATTCAGAATCATCTTAATTTGCAAAGAATTTAAAGAAAAAGTAAGACGTCATTTCCATCCTCCTATTTTAAAGCAGGCAAGTTGCATGGCATACCTTGTACTGGTTTTGCTCCTGAATTTTGTGTTGGTTGATCGAAAGAACCAGCCAGAGATGACTTAGAAGATGTAGTTGACGAATCAGGCGTGACAGATTTAGGGTAAAGTCTTTTAACTACTGGCGGAGGAGTGGAAAGATTTCCGTTCCCTTGACTTTCAAAGTTAGCAGCCAATGCTGTGAATGCTGGAGATTTTCCCCTTACACGGACACGCTCAGGGCTAAACGATACACTTCTGGAGCGTTGGGATTTATCTTGTGTAATGCTCCTTCCTGAGTACACTGGTGTTCGCCTCTTTGGTTTCTGACAACATATGAGAGCAGATCTATCAATATGTAAATATAATAGGTTCAGGATAATGCATACGACAGATAAATAGAGTTCGTTTAGGACAAGGGCATGGTCTTTAAAACATAACTTTGACTTTTATTTTCTATGAAAATATCTATTCAAAAGTGATGCATATATACTTTTCTCAAAATACATTTCAAGACAAATCTATTCATATGATTTTTATATTTTAAACCTTAACAAATTAAAAATTATTCATAATTTACATTTCAATGTTTGACCAAAATTATGTCCAAAACGAACTCTATTTTGAAACGGATGGAGTATAGGATTAAAATTCCTTCTATGCGATTGAAAACTTTCCATATCTCTAATATGGCACAAAAAGTAGTTTCTCTCCCCTCAGTGCCCTTGTTTTCAAACTTTATGTCTGGAAATGCCATCCACATCACAATTTTTTATGTTTGACTGTAAGTCAAATTTCAAAATTCCAGTTCTATCCCTGGTATTCTTCTCTCCATGCACAAGGTCAGCTCCTCAGCCTGTCAAGCTCCAGGCCATCTGCAATAGCCGGCAATGGTTGTAGAGGCAGTACATGTAGGGGCCCCAAAGACAATCCCCAACTGTTAACAAGAGCTTGATGGGGAGCTGCTCCAGCAGGCGTGCATGGCAGGATCCATGGGGCCTGCGACCTCCATTGTTCTTCCTTGTGTGATTGAACTAGCCCCCAGCCTCTTCTTCCTTCTTCCCGCAAGCTCTAACCACACGTGGACCCTGATTGCAGAGATGTTGCCTGAAGCCACAATTCCAAGAACTCAGCCATGTGATCAAGGTTGTCCAGCACCACACACCGCTTGTGTACGTTCTTGTGGTTGCAGCCCCAGTGCGCCCTGCGACAACAAGGTTGTGGCCGCTGACGCTGATGCTGATGCCGCCGCGTGCCGTGTGTGCTACTGCTCGTTGCCGCCACCATCATGTGTCAGGCAAGTTACAGTTTCCACCGCCATGTGCCTTGAGGCCCTGCTGCTAAGGACAGTGTAAGCTCGCCCACGTGTCCTGTGATGCCGATTTACCCGTGCAGGTTCGAAATCAATAGGAGAGGAGATGAGGGAAAGAACAATATCACCCTTTTAAGGCTCGACTCTGAAGAAACGGTCAACAATGGCATGTCCAGGAATAAAGTTCAAGGACAATGAAACCGGAGGAAGAGACTGACTTTTTTATCACATATAAGAGATACCAGAAGTTTCAGTGGCAAGGAAGTAATTAATCCAAACATATAATGGATTGCAAACATATAATTTGATCTCTCAGGTTGTGTGAAAGATCTCTCAGGTTTGAGAAAATTTGATCTCTCAGGTTTCATCTATAGACTAACCCAACTTGTTTGGGACTAAAAGGCTTGGTTGTTGTTGTTGTTGTTGTATATAACAGATTGCAAAATATGCATGATGGAAGAATGACATGGGAGCTCAAATATGGTTCTGGATTGAAGTATGCAAGGCAGATGTCTTGGTGATACTTCTACACACAACCAAAAAACAGAAATATTCGCATCAACAAAAATTACATAAAAAAAAACTATAGTGCAACAACAACCAACCTTTTAATCCCAAGCAAGTTGGGGTAGGCTAGAGATGAAACCCAAGGTACAACTTGGAAACCAAACAAAGCCAAACAACAACAACCAGCCTTTAAAAAAGCCAAAGCGGTAAAAGAAAGGGAAAAAGAGTGGAGAAAAGAACAATAAATCATAAGAGGGGACGAGACGGTGAAATAGCAAACACAAATGCCAAGCAAAAAGAGGACCGGGAATGGTAAAAATCCAAAAATCAAGGTTCTGGCACATGGATTGCTACTCTCCATAGACTCCTATCTATTGCTATCTCCATATCAATATTCCAATCCTTCATGTCCCTTTTTTTTAAAAAAAAAACTTTAGTGCAGTCTTGTCAAAAATGTTTGCAGAAATCTAGTATACATATGAATCACGTAATCCACATGGATGGACATATATGAGATAATTAAATCTTACATCCAACGATGGAGTACCGCCACCCTTTACAATGGAGAGCTTCCTCTGGTATGAATTTCCATGCATCTGAAAAAGAAGAAGAAAGAATATTGCATGAAATCAAGAAATTGATTCTTTCTGCATAGAATACAAACCACTCATATTAATAAACAAGCAACTACAATGGTTCATTCTGAGTCATCTGCTTACCAGTGATTTTGCTGAGTCCCAAGTGAAGAACCTAGTGAAAAAGGGAGGTTCACTTCCTTCCATAACAGTGAAAATTGGTGTTTTGCTGGACAGATTTTCCATAAGGAAATCATGCGCCAGAAATTTCTGATGAAATTGTGAGAATTAGAATGTTGGAAAGAGAAGAAAAAAATTATGCGGCTAAAACAGCAGCTCACAAATAGAATATTACCTCCCCAATATCCAGAGCCTGTAATCTCACTTTTACATCCACCTGCTGGCCAACCCAAACAAATATGCTGGAGTGACAGTCCAGAATGAAAACATCTTCTGTCATTAGATCATCCTGAATAAAGTGGTGTATTTCTTTGACCTGCTCAATGGATTCAAAACCTAACATTAAGTGAAACAGGTCGCAAAGATGACATAAATGACTATATCACTCTTTTATGATCCTTACCTTCAAATTTCCTTCATTGGCCCCAACAGGTAAGATTAACAGAGTGGAACAGCAGAAAAAGAATCAATACATATTTAAAAAATCGCAAGGCAGAGTTTTTTTGTAGCAAAATTGTACATTGTGCATTCTTGATTACCTTTCTCCAAGATGCATGAGAAAAGATGGGGATCGCCTTCCTGTTCTCGCCCTAATTTTTGGCTTGAGTACTCAGATTTTCCTCCCAGTAAGCTCCAAAATTGTTCTGTTTCTGATCCTTCCTTTTGTGAGCGGGACTGCACATTTGGCTGAACATGCACAAAGGGGAAATTGATGATTACTATAGGCCATTAATAAACAAAAAATGCTACTGTGCACAAAAACTTCTTCAAAATGAGGTGGCGGTGTTTGTATGGGGCCGTTTCTTTCTCTCTTTACTACAAAGATGCACAGCTCTCCTGCGCATTCGAGAAAAAAAAGTATAGAACAGAGACTCATGGCCTAGTGTATTCCGGTTGAATTGGAAGGCTGAAAGGAATCATTTCTCAATGGGAATTTGACTAGCATGCGATAATACTGTAGCTAACATGCACTTTATTCAATTAGCCTGCAGTTCCACATCCTGCAATACTACCAACTTATAAGTACTACAAACTCTGGCAGTTTGACGAAGAAAAAACAACAACAGATAATTCAAAGTTCTGACTGCCCAATTTACAGAACTACCAAGAACCAAGAAACTTAATAGCAAGCTCTCAAAATACGGATGCTACAAGACATGTCTAAGTACTATTTTCCATATTAAGAGTTACAATAGGCATTTTGTACAGATTCAAAGTAAACCATTGGTGGCTGTAAGTGGTCAAGAAGTTACTGCTAGTAATATTTACACAGAATATCAATATAAGTAGTATCTTGCAAGGTAAATTACTATATTAAGGGAAATGGGTTCCACACCTTGATTACATCCAGCTGCCTCTCCACCAGCTCTTGATCCAATGCAGTACTTAGATTTCCAGCCCAAGTGAACACAGTGTTACCATCATGAAGAATGTAAGAATAAGAAGAATTCAATGACGAAGCTACCTGAAGAAACAACATAAAGATAATATCCAACGAATAAGGAAGGTGATACAATATCAATTGGTAGTTACATATACCTTCAAGAATCAAATTGTCAACATTACTCACAGGTTCAACTTGAATAGCTTGCATGTTTTCCGGTCCTGAACCTTGAATCCGGAAAAGTGCAAGTCCATCTTCAGAATAACTGTCGTCATCAATACCATTTTCAGCAATGAATTTCTTGTATCCAGAGCTAAAACCACCCTACAACAAAAATCAGGAAGTTAAGACCACTGCTGTGTTCAAAGTGATGTCAATTCAACTGAAGAATGTTAAATTCAAGTAAACCTTAAACACTTGAAGGCTTTGAAATATCACAAAGAACTGAATAGGTTCTTTCCCCTCGTAAAAGCGTGCCTGAATATAAGCAAGGATAAAATAAGATGATAAAAGGATTCATATATGGCTCACTAATCAAAGATAAAGAAAACAAAGCTTACCTGTGCAGCCTGACACTTCACAGACTCAACCATCTTGTTTGCAAGTGAAACTGCTGCTACCCTCTCCTCCTGGACAAAAATCAGAACCTTTCAATGCTAGACTTGGTTTAGCACATAAAACTGAACAAATAACATAATAAACAGGTTAGCCATAATCTGATTACTATGCAAAACAACTTAGATTTTTTTTTTTCGAATACGAAGGAGAGCTTCGTATCTTTGTATTTAAGAGAGAAAGATCCGGTCCCTTACAGAATTCACCACCTCATTCCGGGCCGAGCCATGAGGGGTTGAGTTACAAACAACAAGGGTGTACTTCTATGGAAAAAACACAAAATAAGGAAGACCTGACCCGATCAACTTAGATTATTATTGATTCTAGTAAAAGCATGGACCTGAAATAGCAGCAATAATCCTAACCTTCTATGTTCTTTTCATGAATTGCAAAGATAACTTGACTTAACAAAGCCTGGGGTTAGCAGGCGCCCCCGTCTTGGTTGCCCAACTGCCTAGGGGTTAGCTTGGTTAGGGAAGGGGTCATGTTGTTATCCAAAGGTGCGAATGTAACTTTTGTTCCTATGGGGTGTGTGTGTCGTGTGTTGTAATGGGTACTTGGCCTTTTTTTTTTCCTTAGTATAATGAAGCGCAACTCTCCAGCATTTTCGAGAAAAAATGCATTCTTCTCATGAATTACCTCAATGCTCTTATTTCCAAACCATGTTCCAATAAGGCATTCCTCTTTATCATCTCCAGGATATGCATATTGAAATATGTAGCAATCACCAGTGTAAAATTTTGTTTGATCAGAGGAAGATAGACGAGACTTGTCCTTATCATTTACACGCCAGACCTGGTACCAAATGTAAGGTAGGGTGATCAGTCAGAAAGCTACGATGCAAAAAGAAGAAGCATAGCATGCATATCGTGAAAGTCAACTCCAACTTCCTTTCTCAGAGTCCAAGTTAATTTCAAGCCGATAGTTTGCATGGGGGTGTATGCCCAAGCAAGTATTATTGTATGGTGAGCATAAGAATATTTGGAAAACTGTAAATACGAGAAGACTTTGAACATGGAAACAATATTGAGAAGAAAAGCCCAAAACAATTATAGCATAGAAGATATGGTGTTTCAAGAGTTTAAGTACTTATTACGATGGCCAAAAAAAACTTGGAAAGTGCAGAAAATACCTGCAAGTTGCCTGAGCAATCAATATAGGGTTGAGGTTCTTCTTTTGCTGGAGCGGCTTTCATCAAACCCTTAACATTTAGGCCCTGCCGTTTGAGGAGAGCTTCAACAAAACAACAGTTGATCAAATTATTAAGCTAGAATTCGTTCTCTGATGATGAAAAGAAATGTAAAAAAGATAAGTTTCCAAATAATAACCTGCAACTTTGCCTCTTCCGTCCTCCGACGATAACTTTAACTCAGGTGTCTGAGGCCACTCCTTAAATTTCAACTTGAATGTAACAGTCTCAAACCCTTCAATTAATTTAATGATTTGTGCTTTTGTCCGGTTTGCAGCAGATAGATATTTCTACATAGGCAATTAGAAAATAAATAATAAACATCATGGCAACACATGGCTCAACAAATGTGATTAGTTCTGGACATTATAAAAAATAATTTCTCAAAAAAAAGAGAAACTTGTGGGAACATCAATATGTAACAAAAGCCATAAAAAAGCTACAGCCATATTAGAACCAATAAGCAGTGTAGTAAACACAATGAAACAATGTGTCATATATAAAATAAGGAAAAAGTCCAATTTACTCCTCTGAACTATAGCCAAAGTCTAGATAACCCCCCAAACTTTTTTTTGGTTTACTTTACCCCCAAACTTATGTCATTTGGTTTAATTTACCTCCTAACACAATTTATCTTTTTTATTTCTCCATGCATAGTGAAATTACAAGTCAAAATTTTACGTGATGACGGTTGACATCATAACACATGTTAGAAAAATATTTCACAAAACTTTTAACATCATTTTGATAGAGAAAGATATTTAATTGTAAAATAAGCATTATGACACAAAATTATATGAAAAATAATGTCAAAAATTTTTAAAATATACATATGATGTCTCCTACCACCATATAAAATTTAAAATTCAAATTCAAATTGTGCATGAAGAAATAAAAAAGACAAATTTTACTAGGGGGTAAATTAAACCAAATGACATAAGTTTGGGGGTAAAGTAAACTAAAAAATAGTTTAGGGGGTTATCCAGACTTCGGTCATATTTGAGGGGAGTAAATTGGATTTTTTTCCATAAAATAATGAGGGCAAGATAGTGCAATCATTACTACTCACAGCATGATAGTTCATATGAATGATGGTAAAATAGAATTAACTTGTTGAGCACAAATATTACCTCAGCAGCTTCACTGGCACCCTTCCTCTCCTGCAAGGATGTAGTCCTGCCCATCCACACATACACTTCGGCATCACAGTCTAAGAAGTAACACTTGCTTGTCTCAAGTAATTCATGTACCAAGGATTCATAGTTAATAGGATCCAGCTTTCCTTGGTTAAAACTGAAAAGGTAAACATGAAAGAAGTTTTACTGGCTGACAGCAATTATTCTTCCTGGCAATAAAAAGATTATGTTTAACACATACGGTGATTTCAAAGATACGGTTTCACATATATGGAGTAACAGCTTAAGTCAATTACCAAAGAAGTTTGACAGAAGTTTGATCATGTTTCTCATCGTCTTCCACCGGTGCCCTCCGAGGTAGAGGAGCAAATCCACCGAAAAACCCCCAGAACTCACCAGCTTCTTCATCAGCCATCAACCGACCATCCTCTAAGAAATGAACAATCAGTCATAGTACTTCTAACTTCCAATACCAAAGAAGTTCTTGAATACAATTGCTTACCAACAGACCCAACTTCACACTTGCCAGCATGAAATGTGTCTTTGATGTATTGCACAACTTCAAGAGCTTTTGCTCGCTCTTGTATGGATGAGTTGGAACCATTGAACTGGAAAATTTTGGACTTTGTATCCAAAATAAATATGTCATCATGATTAAGAGATGATCGAGCGACAGGAACCTGGTTATAGAGTAGGATATCAAATTAAGCCATGAAAACCATGTTAGAAGAAAGAATACAGTTAAGTCGAAATCTTGCCTCTTTAACACGAACAACATGCTTCCCTTGGCAGACATATAAACGATTGACATGTTCCTGCTCATTGACCTCAACATGCTTGAATCCAGATGCCACTCCTCCTGGCTGTGGCATGATGCATGGTCTGAAATATGAAAGAAACTTCTCTGTTTCATTGCCTTGTACTTCTCGGTATTGAACAGCACGCCCACCAAGGGCAGCATCAAGCTCAACTGTTAAAATTGCTGCAGTTCCAGCTTCATCCTAACATTGATAGTATTGGATTCAAAGAACGTTCCAAGAATTATAGCATCAAACAATATGAGAAACTTACCTGACTCGTATCATTACCGATCCAGTAATGGATATCGTGGCGAAGAGAACCATTTTTCAAGGCAGTTGTCTGTGGGGAGGAAAAGGAATATGTGAAAAAAAAATTGTTACATATATTTGAGCACAATGCAATTGAATTCAATTATACAAACTGGCATTAAAACACATAGTAAATCATATGCAAACGGAAAACCTTAATGTGGACTATAATCAATGAATTATGTGATGGACTAAAAGCAAAATTGCATACTTCCATATCACAGCTATAGCGACTCAAAGATAGAATGGAAGAATGAGCACTTGTTCTCTCAACCAATTTGCTGAATTAATTCTCCTCTTTTTAAGCAAAAGTACTGCAAAATGCTCTACAAAGTATGCACATATTATTTGCATAATTCAATAGTTAAGCTGGGTCTCTTTGATCTTGTTAAATTTGTTTTAGTGCAACTGCCATTCCTCTATCATCCCTTTGCATTAATACTCCACCAGACTTGCATAGTCTATGATAATTCTACAGCAGAATTGTCACGCCATATATTCAGATCTAAAAAGTTCCTTCATTCCATAGAAAAAACAAATACGAAAGATGTTTTAAGCTGATCATGTCAACAAGCTACCGTAAGTAGTAAGATGGCCACTAAGGGCCGTGAGCCCATGACACCAACAGGCATAAAACTATGAGTTTTGTTACAAACCACAGAATCAAAGTCCATGTGGTAAACCTTCCACGTTGCTTCTCAACTTATGTTGTGCTTTATAAGGTTGTGCTATGCCCTCTCAAGTTCATACAGAATGAAATTCGAATTTTGCAGTGAAGAAACACCAGGATTGGATTGCCAAGATGTATTCATACAAAACTTTGGCAAAAAAGAAAACTGACGAATGAGCTTGGAATTGGGCAGTATGTTAAAAGAAAAAAAAAACTGCATTGCTGGAAAGTAGAAAAGATGTTATGATTGTATGAATTTTGGCTAAAGGGAACAAGATACTAATAACAATAAAACAATAAGAGGGAAGAAAAGTATGTTTCTCAGTTATAGTGCACTTGATACCTTCAAGATGATGTAAGAATCACCCATGTAGAATTTTCCATATGAAGATGCAGGGACAGGAACTGGCTTGAAATTCTCAATACGCCATATTTCCAAACCTCTGCAAGGTGTTAAGGACCAAAGTGTCCATCCTAGAATCAAGGCCAATATAACAGTGGAATAGTGGATTGAATATCAACAATGAATTTGAGACCAGGTGCTCCGCAAGTATTTGAGAAAGTAACTTGGGTAATATACATTGATTTTACGTAAATACAGCAAGGGAGCCCCTCCTGTTGCTCATTGGTCACAATAGTTCTGTATACATTGCTAATAGGTCTAGCCACAACTATAGTAAATAGTAAACGTCTTTTCCAGACCTTGAGCACAAATTTGATAGCTATCAAACGGTTATAGTGCGGTGTGCCATGGCAAAATTATTGCTTCCCTATCTGATAGTCGCAAAACACGCTATACCACCATCCAACAGAGCTATGCAAATTCCTACATATCAAAATGGCTAAAAACATCTGTGAATACACCAAATCGCCTGCCTAGAATTAAACGGAAAATCAGATCAGATATCCTTCTGTCATCTACATTTTTTACATCAACAGACAATTTAGTGACCAGTCAGCCATGGACAAAACGTCTGTCTAATTTTGACATGCAGATTTTACTACACACAAAGTTTCTAATTTCGCATTATGAACTCAAATATTAATCTAATGTAAGCAAATATATTCCAACATTAAGTACAGGATGAGGATAATGACAATGAGAAAAGAAATATTCTAAAAAAGGAATGGAGTAACGAAAGACTGTAAGGATACTCCTTTTGCCCGGAGCCACGGAAAGCTGGGTCCAGATCCTTCATAGAAACTGACATCCTTGGTTTAATAAGGGCTGCTGCCTAATTCTTCTCGCAAAGGAGGCCTAAAGCTTTATACTGCAATAGAAAATTGGGAACACACACGAAAAGCAATAATCTTTTAGTGATAATAACTAAAGTAGCCAGTTCATTCAATAAAGAACAAGAGAATATACTAATACGTACTATTCAATCTTATGTACACGTTTCTATAATAAATATTCGCTTCCAGATGATACAATGACTATACCTACGAATGCGACAGAATGTGAACATGAAGTGGCACACTATGTATTTCCAAATCAGGAATGTGCGGCAACATAGGACCAGAGCTACTTGGGACGCAATTGTGCTCGCGCCATTTCTTCTCCCCTAATGCTTAGCAGAGCTGCCATGTGCGAAATTTGGCAGTACGCCAAGCATTCCAAGCAAGCAAATAATTCCCTCAATCAGATATAAGCTAAGCAGGCACTTCAATCCTCAGGGCAAGCTAAATGGGCAACAGCAAGCAGCAGTTGCGCGCCATCAAGGCACAAATATGGATCGAACAAAAGGCAAAGCTCCTATCTCCAGTTACAGGGCTCAAAACGCTGAAAGCTTCCACTCCAAGATGACACAATCATTCCACGAGTAGCACACGCAGAGCCAAGAGACACACGGACCAGTAGTGCGAGGGAGAGATCCCCTCTCCTCCGAGATCTTCGGCTCTCGTTCGCCAGACATAGTTGCCCAGCATTCCATTCGATGGGGAGGTGAAATCTCCCCTAGCTACCCAGCATTCCATCCGAAGGGGATGAAATCTCCCCATCCCTGTCAAGTCCCCGCCCATCCCCGTTACATCCAACCTAATGTCAACTACAGAAGGGAAGAGGATTCCACGATTGAGGTGGAGATAGGAGAGAGCTCAAGCTTCCACCTTCCGTCGAAGCTAGACGAGGAAGGCGAACCCAACCCAAGGTGGCAGGCCTGTGGCCCGTTCTGGCCGCGCTCGCCGCCCTACTTGCTGCGCTGCTGTGGTGCTGCGTGGAATCGGAGGAGTTTGCGTAGCGGCGGGTTAAGCGGCACTGTGCAGAAACGTTTTTTCATTAGGAAGCCGCACAAAGCGGTGCTCAGCCATGCCATCTCTAGGCCAAGAAAGCGGCCGTCAAGCGCCGCAAAATACAGCGCAAAACAGCGAGTTCCAAGAAGACCAACCTGAGAGGAGGCCCCCGAGAGGAAGTCGAGGGGGTTCGAGCTGAAGAATTCGCGTAGGAGAGAGAGATCAATCTGAAGGGCGGTGGAGCGGGATGGAGAAGTGGAGAGAAGAAACGGCTTCTGTTGCAAGCCGCTCAGGAGGAAGGAGCCTTGGCAGAAAGGAAAAGCGCTCCGGACTGAAATGTGAACTCCATTGTTTTTGCTCTATTTGCGTTTTAGCCCTACATCTTTGCATAAATTATATGATCCCTATTAAACTTGCCAACCTGGCTAATTGCTTTCTTTGCTTTATTATTCCCCTACATTATTGTGTTCTTAAAACTGTTGAAGGAGACAGCTTGCGCTTTATTAGAATCTTTTAGAGCTCTCATGGATTAAGTTTCCTATGATACTGTTTATTTTCGTGCAGTTGTGCGTTAAAAAACATCTTTAGAATTATTCTACAAAGCGTACGTAGATGAAAAAAAACATAACATATAGATTGGTGGAAAACTATTACGTACAAATTCAAATACTATTGATAATGAAATTATGTACTTAGTATGTCAATCTGGAATGTCCAACATCAGACAATAGGATATTGCTTGGTACTGTTTTAATTTGCAGAAAACACGCTCTATGGTTTCTAAGCGATTCATCTATACAATTGCCTTTTTTTCGATCTCTTGTTTGTATTTTTTTCTTATAATGGAAGATTATATTAATTCCGTCTTTGTTTGCATTTGAGATGAAGTAAAGGTGGTATGAACTGATCCACCGTTTCACTAGGATAAACTTCCATACAGGAATGTATACGAATTGGATGGTCGCCTCATAAAGAAGGAGGGCCCATAATCAATTTCCACGTGATCAGGGTGCTATGCAGACATATACTATACCAGAAGAATACTACAGGCCAGCTGGGGTGGCAAATGATGGACTGGAGCGTGCTTGCCACTAAACTCCACCAGCAATTCAAAGCCTGTCTTTTTATTTCCTTTTATATCTCTTTTCTTTTATTCGTTATGTATAAACCACAAATTATATATAAACAATCATATCATCAAAATCATAACACAATCCTCGTGTGGTCAATGCAGACCTGAATGCATTGGTTTTGCAAAAAAAAAATTAAAAGAGAAAACTGCTTTCAAATGTTTGGCACGTATTTCGCTTGAGGAAGAATCCTTGAGGAACCTCTAGGATAAAAGAAAATATTTGGGGTAGCGTCCTATATGTCTCCTTATTAATGAACAATTTGACCTTGGACGATACGTGTGAATTAGGTCGTACTCTCGACTGTAATACTAGTACACAAGCCGTTGTCAATTAGGTCATGTGCAACTCATGTAAGTGATTACTACCTCCGTGTTAAATTTATTGACATTCGGACAGAGCTTTTAAGTTGTATTTTAGTTTTTTTTTGTTTGTTCGAAGCGTCAATATTTTACGGATGGAGGGAGTAGTACTCTCGACTGAGGTTCTAGCTAGGGTGGAGGGACAGAAAGGCATTATATAGTTTTCCTTTGGCTCATTATTAGAAATGAGAGGTGGGTCAATGCATTTTGATTCCTTGATCATTTGCTCATTGTCATCACTAAGGCAAATTAAATACACGGGAGAGCATAATACAACTTACATGATTCCTTGATGCATTGGGCTCTACCTCTGACATATCTGATGTTCTCAAGCTTTCTTGAAGAGGAAAAAAAATGTGGGTAGTACTTTCAAAAAATATTGTTTAAGTTTCTTTTCTATTGGTCAAACACTTTGCAATGTGTGAATATTTGCAATTATTACAGGACTTCAAGTTACAACTATTCAATGAATAAAATTTCCGTTCTTTGAAACCAAGGCCTTCAAAGTTTTTACACAACGAAGAATTCAAAGCTACATATTGATGCTCTGAGTTATGGAAGTCTTCAAAATTAAAATGTATTATCAGTACTTACCCATTTATTCTCTTTTTGCTCTCACTAGTGCTTTAGAATACCTAACAGAGGCTAAATGATCTAATGCCACCTTTTTTTTTAATTTCAAGGGGACGATAATTTTATGCTTACTCGCTTCTTTTTTCATCTTTATTCTTCTATGCTCACTGAAGTCTAAAGCATGAATACAAAATGATCTTTCTACTATGCCAATTTAAAATCATATTCCAATGGAATGGGCTTACCCCCAAAAAATGAAAAAGAATGAGCCGACTGGGCCGTCAATCCGGCGCTCCAGGCCACCATGCGCCCACTGGAGAGGTAGTCTAAAGTCAAAAGCAAAGAGTCTATTCTATCCTCTCAAATTATAAACAGATATTCTGAGTCTTTAGACTGTTCAAATCGTTTGTTTTTCCCCTCGAACAGTTTTGAAGTTGTTTAGACTGAGTGACATCCATATGACATGGGGCCCACATTCAGTGTTCATGGCATCGTCTTCTTCCTTCTCTCTCTTTCTCTCCACATGTTCTAAGACTCCAATGAGGTAGCCACCATGTTGCGAGCGAGAGTTCTGGCTGGCAGTCAACGTCCCGTTCCCCACGCTCCGGAGGCTTTCACCGCCATCAAGTATGTACTTGGACCCTATCAGTCGGCTCCTTGCAGTCTGTGGCATTGTTCTTTATGGATATGGATAGTGGCAGTGAGGGCCTTGGTCCTATGTTATGTATTTGCATGCTTATCAGACTGAGCAGCATATGGTGATGCGCGGAGACAGGGTGCAACAACCGTGAGATGCATCGGTGTGAAAGCGTGACAACCTTCGGTGCAGTGTGACCATGGTGGAGTTAGATAATGATATAGATACTGACATGTGAGTTTATTGTTACGTAGTTGTCGTGTCAATAATGTTTCAGAGGAAAAACATAAGTGACAATTGAGGCACTTAGACACGCGATTTTGTAATTGGAGAGAAAAATTCAGACTTTGTTGTACAAGCCGTTGCGTTGCATTTCAAACACGAGTCACCAACCTTTCATCGCCTCTGTCGCCGTTGCCGGCCAGGCGGCCACCCACTGCCAAAGCAGACAGTACCCGTCCCCCGCCCGATGGATCACGCCACCGAGCACCTCGACCCCGGAGCCCCGGCGCCACCTACCGCCTCCTCCGCCGCGGCCGTCGCCGAGGTAAATGCATGGCTGGCCTCCCTTGCCGCGGAGGGCGGTGGCGGTTCCAGAGCGGCTGCGGAGCTGTCACTGGGCCCCGACCCCACGCCGCGTGGGGTGGCGTACCTCCGCACCCTGGCGGTCCCGTCGCAGGCGCAGTCCCGCGCGGCCGGGATCGCGGCCGCTGGGTTGCGCGCTCAGGCTGCGGAGTACCGCGCCAAGGCGGCGCTCCTGCAGGAAATTCTCGAGCAAGGCGGGGCTCGCACGGGACGCGCTCCCACCGCCCGCCGTCGCGGCGGCGCGCTATGGCTGCTGTGGCCAACCTCCTCGCCATCCGTGACACCGATATGAGCAGGTGACCTGGCTGCGCCGGGCTTCTGAATTCCCCTTCTCTATTTTTTCTTTGAGCATCGAGTTATCTAACGGACGTGGCTTTCTTTTCTCCAACACACGCGATTAGTGAGAGCTCTGTACTTATGGGAGGAGAGAGCGGCATGATTTGGCTGAGGGAAGTCTGATTCGGGGTGTCCATGATGGTATTTGGGGGAAAAAGGTTGAGTTCGGTGGCCTAAAGCACACCAGCTAGGTCCTGGTAACTAATAACAGGTAGGTTAGTTGTGATTCACTTTAGCCATTGCATGAGTTGCGATGAAGTATTCATTTCTGTGATTTAATCAGCCACCAATGCTATGACTGGAGGTTTTGTCACTAGCTGAAACTAAATTTGGCATCCCTTGTTGCTGGCATAAGCAAACAAATACATAAGAAAACTGCCTTCGCTGGAGCTTTTGTCAACTAAGTATAGCTAGCCTAATTAACGCGCTCCATCGCGCCCGTAAATCTTATTAAATGTAAGGACAATATATTTAGCTTATGAGAATAATGTGTTATATGTCAGAATATTTTGAGCAGGTAACTCTTGTTTTGAAATATTTTAATATTCGATAACATTTGATTTTTTACTGAAACAAGCAATTTTATTATTTAAACGATTGATTTTTGCTGTTGAACATTTAATTTTAATGCTAGGATAATTAATTTTCACAACCAAAACATATAGAAACAATGTACTTTCTCTACCGAAGTATTTGATTTTCATAGAACAATCTGATAAGATTTCAATAAAATTCACTTTTTACAAAATAAATTAATATATCCATGCGGGATCTCATTAAGTTTGATTAATTATAACGAATACGATGGTTCGAACAGATTCGAAAACAGAATAATGTGTTGCGAGAAAAATTAGTTTGAAGATTAAATTCTACTTTGATTTATATTGAGCACACAAATAACACCACATGTCATCACCAAAATCAGCCACATCCCTCAAAATCCACATGTCATCACCAAAATCATCCACATCCCCCCAAATTCTATCCTTGCACCGTTTCCTTCATGATTCAACTTTAATATAAGACTTGTTGCAACTCTAAGAAAACAGTTAGATGGGCCAACCCATGGAATCCATCCTCAATGTTATAGACACAAGGAAATGCTCTGCATTTGACACTTGATTTATGCCCTGAATCTAATTCTGCAACCGTGCCATCCATTCTTAGGAAGCCAGTAGATAGACATAACATTAGTGATGTTTGGGTCTTTTGGGTATCATGAGACTATCCTGATAGTTCTTATTTATGATATTGTTTCTGATTGATCTTTTAACTCTAAGATGGTGGTTATGCAGCTTTGTGGTGGCCAATGCAAACTTAACACTGAGGCGAGCAGGGGTGGGGGAGAAGAGGGACAAAGTGCATAAGGAATCAAAGGCACTACTTGATTATACAAGGAAGGCCATAACCAAGCTTACCAAGCTCAAGAAGTGAGAGAAAAACTGTTCAGTTCTTGTTTAACTATAGGAGTGCTCACTAAAAATTGCCACCTATATTCATGAGTTAAATATAATACTATTTTATTTCTAGGATGTTGGAGAAATTCAAATATTTGAAAGGCAACAGGCAGAGCAAATGACGGATTGGCAGACAAAGCTTGTCATGATGGACTCAAAGGAGCGACAATATGTCCTCCAAGTCTCAAATTATAAGGTGACTAGCTTTTACGTAATGCATAGGTTTTAGTTTTTTATTTTGATCCCTAAACACACTTGTTGATAATAACTAATTTCTGCTTCAAGGGTTTATTGTTCACTGACATATCTAATGAGCTATTGGTTCCCTGTATTAGTGGCAGGTTAGTGTGTTAATGCAATAAAGCCCTAGGTAGGTGTGTAATTTGTATGCAAAGCCTTAGGTAGATGGTAGATAAATATCAATTAGCTGGTTGTTCAGATCGGGAGGGATGTTAGTTGCTTTGGTTGTTAGGTTCCTTATTTGTAAAAGGCATAATGGGTACTATGCCATGGGCTCAGGCTATGGTACTATGCCATGGGCTGAGGCTCTCGGTACTATATCATACAGGGTAGGTTAGGGATTAAACCAAGGATAGCCACTGCCAAAAAGAAGTGCAATTGTTGAACTGAATTTGCACTGAATTAGTTCAGCAAACATATTTCTTCATTTGAGAAAACACTCTAAATATGATATTTACCTCATATGCTGCTCACTTATGCTGTTATCCAATTATATGGGCAGCCTTTAAGTTTTGAACTTTGTTTGAACAAGTGTTAGTTTAACTTGCTTTTGCAGAATTTGTGTCGTAAGTAGCGTGAAGCCTATTGTAAATTTTTAATGGGACATACTTTATAAAGTTATGCTGAAGCATTGTCTGGCAGTTAATTTACTACCCATCTTGTGAGGGGGTATTATATGTTAAACCTTTGCTTGTAAGATGAAAATCTTTGGACAGTTTAAAAGGAGCTTATATATCCTTAGCTGCTTTGTTGGATTGGAAAATGGATTTAATGTTTGTTGTATAAGTTCTTTTACTGATGATCATTTATCCAACTGATGAGTAAAATTTGATTTGACCATGTTATTATGTTCATTTATAGCTTTTTTGTTGTTACTTTTCTAATTCCCAGCCAATTGAGTTATTCATTATTGTCATAGTTGGTCTGCTGTATCTTGCTATGTGCCATTTCATAGATCAAGTTTGTGTACTACATGGTTACACACAGCTATGTGATTAGAAAATCTACTTTGACAATTTAGGTTTGTCTTCTCTTTACCAGGCAATGCTTAATCGAGTGGGTTATACACCAGAAATCAATCATGGTGTGTTGATAGAAATGGCAGAGCATAAGAAGGATTTGGAGAGGAAGACAAAACCCATAGATGTCACATTGACGAGCTACCAGGATTTACCTCCAGTATGCCTTTTGCCTTCTGTTTCATTCGTTTTCCTCAACTGTAAAATGTTTGCTTATTCTTGAGCACTTTGGGCATTGTAATCAGGATAAAGCTCTTGCTGCACTAGCTGTAGAGGACAAAAGGAGGCAGTATGCAGCTGCAGAAAAGTACCTAGAAGACGTGTCGCAATCTGCTTTAACCACTCCCGGCGTATGATGTTCATCTGATAGAAGTGCATAGTTCTATTTTGGGTACTATGTTGGCATTTTGTTTTGTGAGGAATATGTTGGCATAGTTGATGTTGTAATTAACTTTCTACTAAGTTGTAAATTAGTTCTATAATCCTGAAATCCCTGTCAAATGTCATACTAAAGTTGTATTGGAATGATGACGATGGAATCAATGATTAAGCTTGTTCCCAGATTATCTGAAATATGGGAATATAGATCTTGCTGGCGTTTGCAAATTGTTCAGTGATATTCAATGGCGACCTGATCTTGTGTTGTTGCATGTACATTCAAAATGATCAAACGCTTACAGTGTTAAATATAAGTCTCCCTTTCAGAAGTCTGTATTTGGTGAGATATGTTAGAATATTAATATATCTTTTATAGTGTAATAATAGAATGAAAACAACAAATTTCAGACAATTGATTTCCATCTTCAGTTCTCTCATGCTTCGGCCCATCTGCTTGGTATTCATTGTTCTATATTTTAGTGATTAGCCTGGTAGGTTGGTGGTAATCATAGATTGCGAATACTGGTGAGGAAGAACTTTGTTTCTAGAATAGGTTTGGAGATACTACAAATGTACTGCTGCATTCTTTTTGTTTTTTGACGTTTAGGACAAGAAAATTACACTAATCACAATACAAATTTGCTGGTCTGAACGACAAAAAAAAGAGGAAGGAGTATTGTACGGAAAACATGTGGGCGACTTTCTCTAAAGATAAACACGTTTAATCTTGGTAGCATCTCTAAGTTGATTATTTAGTTGGCGTTTGTGAAAAACAGTGATCTCTTCTGCGTGTCGCCTCCGCCCCTCTCACCTTGGGTACTTCTTGACCGCTCAGGGCTGGAACCTGGACCAGGAGTATGGTCTCATGAAAAAGAAAAGATACCAAGAGCAGCAGATCATTGGAAAAAAATAAAAGATTCATTAAACAAGAAAAACCATGAATGTCCATTGTACTCTGAAACTGCAAGGACGCAGGGAGGACGACAGCCTTGGGATCACATAAGAGAGGACGGCGGTTTGGAAAAGTGGGTGGTCGGCTGCAGCAGCCGCTTGAGAAAGATGGTCCGCCAGAGAGCATTGGTTCGCGAGGTGAGAGAGAACCGGCCGGTGAACGAACGAAAATGTTAGTACTGATCAGGTGCAGACAAGTTACAAGGGGATTTTCAGTAGCTAAAAAAAAGAAAAAGAAACTGAAAAGTTATTTGAATTTTTCAAAATTTAAACAAATTCATCTACACCACGACAGAAGTCCAACATTGTTACTAAGCCCCTGGAAAAAGAGTCCGAACAAAAAACAAAGAACTGTCCCGTAGTAATGGTAAAGTTATCTCGTTGCATGCATGGTCGTCTTCAAAAATGGAGGATTTACGTACGTGTGTCAAGACTCAAGAGTCCTCATAGCTAGACATGATGAAGCAAGCAGATATCAGGACAGATCACGGCACCAGTAGTAGTAGTAGTTGATTAAAAACACCAGGTACAGTGTCTGCAACGTGTAAGATCGAACAAAACAGAGGAAGCCCAGTTCAGTTACACCGACGTGCGACGTTTGAATTCTTTGCATGTCAAGACCGATCCCGCTATATATATATCGACCAACGTCTCAAATCTGCATCCAGACTTAGCTCACGATTCAAAAGCATCCGTGCAAAAAGATCGAGATGGCACCGTCCACGAGCATCTTCGCTTTGTTCCTCGCCTTCACGCTGCTGGTGGCTAGCACGGTGCAACCGTCGGAAGCAATTAGGGTAGTCGCTGCCGAGGGTGCTGCATCATCGACGCCGGAGGCCACGACAGCGGATTCAGAAGTGCCGAGGAAGCCGGCTACTGCTCCAGCCGTGGGGCAGCTGCCCGGCTTTCCCTTCCCGCTTTTTCCGTTGCCGGGTGGAGCACCACCAGCATCCGGTCAGGGTCAGGTACCTGCTTTTCCCTTCCCTCTGTTCCCATTGCCTGGGTTCCCCTTCCCGTTTTCCCCCTTGCCTAGTGGCGCTCCGCCGACGGGGCAGGCCTGTGGTGGCTTCCCCTTCCCACTGTTTCCACCGGTTTTCTCATTGCCTAGTGGCACTCCGCCGGCAGGGCAAGCCTTTTGGTGGCTTCCCCTTTCCACCGTTTCCACCGCTTTTCTCATTGCCTAGTGGCGCTCCGCCGACAGGGCAGGCCTCTGGTGGCTTCCCCTTCCCACTGTTTCCACCGCTTTTCCCATCGCCTGGTGCACCACCGGCTGGTGGTGGTGGCCTATTTCCTAGCTTCCCGTTTCCACTGTTCCCTGGTTTTCCACTGCCAAATACGCATCCCGTCTTGTCACTACCATCCGCACCTACTAGTTCGATGAAGTCATCGTCACACACGCCGCTGCCAACCCCAGCACCCGCAGTGGGAACTTCATCATCAACACCACCACCACCACCATCACAAGTGACTGACTGCCTACCACCACTCATGGGGTTGATCCCATGTATGGACTATCTCACCCACACCGGCGGCGTCAGTACGCCTTCGAGCACATGCTGCGACAGGTTCAATAGCCTGGTGAATGACGCTCCCATATGTCTCTGCCATGGCCTCAACGGCAACATCAACAAGATCATGTCAGGTTCCATGGATGTAACACGCATGACGTCCCTCCCAGCTACGTGCGGTGTGACATTGCCATTGCAGACTCTCGCCAAATGCTTCGGTACATCTACATCTTATTAATTACTACAATCTTAGATATATTACAATATTAATCTAGTTTTTTACGTTTCTGTATAATATCATAATTAATGCTGCTTGATTGATTTTTACAGCGGAACCAGTGCCACCATTGTTGATGCCTGATCCGGCTCCAGCCTCCCCTCCATCATCCACTACTGGAAACAGGTGCTTTGCCGAGGGCCAGAGGCACTCGGCAAAGACTCAAAAACTCTCGGCAAAAATGTTAACGTGCGTAACCGACGGCAAACTCCGCACGGCTTATCGGCTGACGGCAAAGCATGCTTTGCCGAGGGCCAAAACGCGGGCTCTCGACATATCATTTGCCGAGAGCCAAACCCGCGCACGGCAAAGCTTTGGGCCCCGCAGACCACCCCGCGGTACGCCCCGCCGACTAACGGCACCTTTGCCGTGAGCCAAACGGAACAGCCCACGGCAAATATCTCCCGTTTGCCGTGAGCTCTCCTGGCGGCCGACGGCAAAGTCGGTAATTTTGCCGTGAGCCCTTCTTCGACCCACGGCAAAGAGTGGTCTTTTTGCCGTGGGCTTTCTGGAGCTCTCGGCAAAGGGATGTGCTCAGGTGCACAGTTTAGGGTCACTTTGCCGAGAGCCCCAGAAAGCCCACGGCAAAGTGACCATAATTTTCTGTTTTTTATTTAATTATTTAATTCCAGACATTTACATCATCAAAAATATATCCAGAAAGTACAAAATATCACATAGATTACCCAATATCAACAATTCTCACAATATATCATCAATTCTCACAATATATCACCAATTCTCACAATATATCACCATTTCTCACAATATACCACCATATAACACCAAATATAACCATATAGCACCAAAACTCATCACAAATCACCACAAATCACATATTGACCATACGAACACCATAACTCATCATAATTCAGCAACACAAGTTCATAAACAAGTGTAAGTACAAGTTCAAGTGGTTTCTATATAAATAAAAGTTCAAGTTCAAGTCCAAGTCCTACAACAACAAAAAGAAAGTGACAAAATGCACACAGCACTCACGGAGGCGGAAACTGTGATCCCTGTGAGTCGTGGATCTCTTCATTTGATGCTGCTCTGGAACGTCCAGTCTGCATAGAGAAGAAAAAATATTTGTGAGACATACACAACAGAGGAGACCAAAAAGAAGAAGAAAATGAAGTAAAAGCAC
Organism: Oropetium thomaeum; assembly: GCA_001182835.1. Classification (NCBI taxonomy): domain Eukaryota; kingdom Viridiplantae; phylum Streptophyta; class Magnoliopsida; order Poales; family Poaceae; genus Oropetium; species Oropetium thomaeum. Next base: position 986,120 of record LFJQ01000015.1, on the reverse strand, counting down.
TCATACCCCAGGAGGTGTATGAGGAGGTGGAGGTGGAGGTGGCTGGAACATCGGGATCTGCAGCGGCGGTGCACCACCCATCTGGCTCAGCATCTGCATGTAGCGCATCATGTGCTCCATCTGGTGCTGCTGGGCCGCCATCGTCGCCGCCATCTCCTCCCTCTGCCTCCTCTCTTGTTCGAGCTGGGCCTACAACATGTCACTCAAATATTACAATGCAAAGATACGAATTTAAGAGTCATGTAGCGATAAATGAAACACAACTAACCTTGAGTGCATCCACCTGGTGCTGCGTCGTGGTCGGTCGTGGACGTACGGCTGGGGTCGAGCTTGTACTCCTCGCTCGAAGCTGCGAGAGAGTAGGAGTGCTTGACGTGTCAAGCATGCCGTGGCCCATCATGTAGCGTCCGTGCTTCTTGCCACCTCCCGCCAGCATGACAACCTCTCCATCAAGGTCCTGAGTGCTAGGGTCGTACTCAGGACCATGGATCTTCTTTGCCACGTCGGTGTACTGACTTATGCGGCTGTGGACGCTCGCGTTGCTGTAGGCCTCAGGTGGGTCCTCCGGGTTGTAGTCGATGTCGGCGGTGGCCTTACCCTTGTGGGACAGAACCCAAGCCTTGAACTGTCCACATGGTTGGCCACCGTGCGACGCCGACTGCGCAAAAACAGCAAGATGGTTAGAAAGTATGCATAATTGAGCACTACAATACAGAAATTAAGTCACGTACCCATCTTTCCCCGTACACCTCAAGGCTAAGGTTGCCTTGATGGTGTGGTGCACCTGTCATCAGCAAACGTCGGTCTCGAGCGGCGTTGTGCGCCTCCAACCACTCGGGGGAACACCATTTGTCCACCATCACTTCCCAGCACCGGACATGCGCGGCGCACCAGCTCGGAACTACCTACACGTCATTAAGAATATATACTTATAAGAAGATCAAATTTAATGCGCATACTATTAGAGTACATACATCATTATTAACGTTTTGCATGTACCTGCAGGTATTGCTGCCGAGTGAGCGTCATCTGTCGAGCTTGCTTTTTCGTGACCTTCTCACCAAGGTACGAACCGTGGAAGGTCACGATCGCCTGGATCCGCGCCTCGTGGTGCATGTCCGTGACCAGCTTCGGGCAGGCGGCGTTGGCCACAACAGCTGCCCTATCCTCGTAACCCTCCTGGCATCTGAAGAAATCCTATACACATTGACAACATGTATGCAGTCATTAATCCAAAAAAGACTAGTAAAGCGATGTATTGACCCTTGTAGGGAGAGGAACACTTACCCACAGCTCGCCGGTGACCCGCGCCGCCTTGTTAGCGAACACCCTGCCATCCCGATCTGCTCGATCAGGGACGACCTTGTAGTGCTCCCAAGTGTAGGCCGGTTCCGTCACTCCGGCATGCGTCACCAAGCCAGGAAAGTGGGCCTTCAACAGAAGGCCCAATATGCCGTTCACCTTGCGCGCGTGACAACCTGGCGCCACTTTCCTCCAATACCTGCCCAAGTGAATCAGAAAGATTATTAGTTTCGAGTCCGATTCTTAAAATAGAAAATGAAGTGGAAACATTTAAAGTTAGTTACCTATCTCCAGAGGGTCGAATCATCGGTCGTCTCTCAGGAGGGATCGGACGATCCGGTAGTCTGGAAGGACCTCGCAGCCACACCGGCGGAATAGAGTTACTGCAACTCCCTGTCGCCTGCTCTCCCTCCTCCTCCTCGTCCTCCTCCTCCCCCTCCTCGTGCTCCTCGTGCTCCTCCTCCCCCCCTCCCCCTGCTCGCCCTCCTCTGAGGACTGCTGCTCCTCCGCCTCCTGCTCCTCCTCGTACTCTGGATCAGGCGACGGCTCTCGAAAAGAAGGACGGCTCTTCCTGCTCATCCCTCGGCTCGTGCTCCCCTCCGACTGATCAGCTCGCTGTCCCCTTATCTTTTGGTACAACGAGCGCACGTTCCTCATGCCGCCCACCATCTTTGAACAATTACCTGCAATACAATTCAACAAAATAATAAGCATGAGGTAAACAAAATAATAAGCATGATGTATATAATCTGAGAAAAACAAAGTAAACAAAACATAATATATTTGCATTATGTAGCATTACATGTTTCAGAAGTAGTCATCATAATCGGGTTTGGCAGGATCATAAGTGTCATCATCACTATCAGCCATGTCCATATATTCCTCGATATGATTCGAAGGAGCACTGCCGTCATCATCATCAATCTCTAACTCTAATCGCTCAAGTAATTGCAAGTCCATCATATTTTCTACTTCATCTCCAGCGTCCTCATCAATGTCTACTTGCATTGCGATCGCTTCGTTTAAGTTTATCTCAAAACTCCCTTGTAGCCCCTCTTCTTGAAAGAACTCTATGTCATTTGTGTTTGGGTTGTTGTAGTCTTCATCGTTTGGAAGAGGTAGCCTACCTTTCAGTAATACCTTGTACACAACATCCCAACCCTTTAGCCGGGCGTCCGTTTGACATGGGTATGACAGATAGTAAACTTGGGTGGCCTGTTGAGCCACGATATAGACATCGTCTCCTGGGTAGACGGATGACTGTCGAATTTCGACTAGACCGACATTAGGAGTGTGTCTGGTTTGTGCGGGATCAAACCACCGGCATTTGAATATGATAGGCTTCAGAGGTTTGCAACCATAAAAAGTGAGTTCGTATATCTCTTCAACTCTTCCATAATAATCGACGCCATCTTCACCGGGTGTGCACACCCCGGAATTAGTGGTTCTACGGTTCGGGCGACTGTGCTCATGTCTTGTTGTATGAAAGCGATATCCATTCACGTCATACACATTAAATGACATGACTCTATATGCACAGCCATCGGCAACCTGTCTCAACTCGGGACTCATAGACGCATCAGTTTGACCCTGCAAAGCTCAATGACGAAAGATCGTTACATCAGAGACGCACGACCAATTTGCTTTGTCAAACAACGTACAACATTCATTGCATAATACCTTTTGTTTGAACCAAGAAATGAAATCAGGCTTTCCATCCCCCGCACCCTGTCTAAGAAGGGTCTCAGCTTGTTGCGGGGTAGCTTTCCTTGAAGAACACCAGAATCGGCGATGAAATTCTCTGTCAGAACGACAATCAAAAGGGAGTACATGAGAAATTATGATGTTTTAGTTAACAAGTTTTTAAGGACTTACTGCATGTACGGCTCCACTTCGGAGAGGTTGGTCAGCACATAGTACATGATAGAGCGCCACTCCTCATTATTCAAGTTTTTGGGGCTCGCATTACTTGCACTTCCTAGTTGTCCTTGAAAAAGGCTGAGGCTGGTACCATTTTCGCCAGAATTGTAACGAGGGGGTGGATTATGCACGCTAGGAAGTTTGTCACCATAGTAAGTTGTCGTGGTGTTTGATACCTCCTCGAGAACATATGCCTCTGCAATGGAAGCTTCAATTTTGCATTTATTTCTACATTTACTTCGAAGAACCTTTTGACATCTCTCGATTGGATAGCACCAACGGGCCTGCACAGGCCCCCCCATTCGTGCCTCATATGGAAGGTGCAAAAGCAAATGCTGCATTGGATTGAAGAAGCCCGGGGGAAAGATCTTCTCCAACTTACAGAGCAACACAGGTGCCAATCTTTCCATGTCAGCGACCACGGTTCGAGATAGCTCTTTAGCACAAAGCTGACGGAAGAAGTAGCTCAACTCTGCCAACACTTCCCATACATGATTGGGGACGTAGCCTCGAACCATCACCGGAAGCAGTCGCTCAATCCATATGTGGAAGTCATGACTCTTCATCCCATTGATTCGCATAGTAGATAAATTCACTCCCCTTCTCAGATTCGCTGCATACCCATCAGGGAACATCAACAATTGAAACCATTCTAGCACTTGCCTCCTTTGAGGCCTGTCCAAGACGAATTCAGCCTTAGGCTTTCTCCAATTCTTGCCGCCTGCAGGAGGCTGCATAACTTGCTTTGGTCTATCACACAACGTTGCCAGATCCACTCTAGCCTTCACGTTGTCTTTTGTCTTCTCAGGAATGTCCATAATTGTTCCCCAAAGTGCCTCGGCGATATTCTTCTCGGTATGCATTACATCGATGTTATGTGGAAGAAGAAGGTCATCATAATAGGGGAGCCGCTCTAATCCGGACTTATGAGTCCACATATGTAGCTGACTATATCCCACAAAACCACCTTCTTCTGCATCGACCTGGAGAGAATCTATTTGGGCTCGAACCGCGGCACTTGTCATAGTCTGCGGGGGCGGGTCTGTAACTACCACGCCTTTCGTAAAGTTCTTGATGTCTCGTCTAAATGCGTGATCAAGAGGAAGGAATTGTCGATGTTTGTCGAACGCAGAATACTTGCGACCCTTCTGCAAGTAAATGAACTGCAGAGCTGCCTTGCATACTGGACAAGGGTACTTTCCGTGAACACACCATCCGCAGAATATCCCATATGCCGGCAAGTCATGCAAAGAGTAGTGGTACCAAACATGCATTTTGAAGTTTGTCTTTGTAGCTCGATCATACGTCCATACCCCTTCCTCCCAAGCGCGGACCAATTCATCAATCAAAGGCTTCATGAACACACCCATATTACTTCCAGGGTGTTCAGGAATGATCAAGGACAAGAATATGTTCTGTCGTTGAAAGAGGACGCCGGGAGGGAGGTTGAGGGGGACAACGAAAACGGGCCAACAAGTGTATGCAGCAGCACCCATTCCATAAGGATTGAAACCATCTGTTGCCAGGGCAACACGTACATTGCGAGCCTCTAAAGCTTTCTCACGATGAATATCATCGAAATGGTTCCATGCTTCACCATCCGCTGGATGGACCATCTTGTCAGGATTGTATCGTTTGCCATTTTTGTGCCATGTCATCTGTTTCGCGGATTCCTCGGTCATAAAGAGCCGTTGGATCCTCGATATAAACGGAAGGTGCCGCATGATCTTCACGGGGATCGCAAGCTGCCGCTTCTGACCTTCATCTGTGTCTACCTCCAGGTACCTAGAGGCACCACAGTTTGGACAATAATTTGCTTTCGCGTGCTCTTCCGTAAATAAGAGGCACTTATTGGGACAGTAGTGTATCTGGTCATATGGCATCTTAAGTGCTCGTAGGAGTTTCTGTGACTCGTACAGGCTCTTTGGCATAATGTGATTTTCCGGAAGGAAGCTTCCAACGACCGTCATTAGAACATCATAGCATTCTCGACTCAGACTAAACTGAGACTTCACGGCCATTATGCGTCCAATGGCATCTAGCTGAGAAACCTTTGTGTGGACGTGGAGAGGTTTCTGTGCCACGGACAACATGTCGTAGAACGCCTTTGCGGATGCCTCTGGCTCCTCTTCCATACGTGCTTCATCAAAGTCATTTAACATGTCTGCTACGCCGCCATCGTCATCAACTTCCTCGAGGCGTTGTCTGACGACCTCGTCTCTCGTACGGTCGGCTTCACCATGGTATATCCACCGATAATAGTTCGTGGTGTATCCATTCCTGCCCAGATGTTTACCCATCTCCTCCTTGGTTTTCAGACGCGTGTTTCCACATTTGCTACAGGGGCACCAAGTCGTGCGCGCTCCTTTCGCCTTAGCAAATGCCAATTCCAAGAAAGCTTCGGTCTTCTCGATCCATTCATCCGTGAACGAACCGGGGCTTGGACGACCCGTGTACATCCACTCACGGTCATCCATCCTCTTAACATATATATCAACAAGTGATGTAACCATTCAACTGAATATACACGATGTTCCTACTACCTAATAGGTAAGGATAGGTCCTAATCCCACCCAAAGACGCGTAGATGAGGTCAGTTTTCCATGGCTACCCCTATCCGAGATAGAATTTCGACAGCACCTCCCCGCTGTTCTCCAAATACACGTCCACAAAGAGCGAGTGTGTATCCGGAGAACAACGGGAAGATGGTGCCGAAACTCTGTCTCGGATCGGGGTAGACCATGAAAACTGACCTCATCTACGAGTCCTCGGGCTGTCCATAACGTGGACAATTCGAAACAGATACAGTTATAGATATGCAAACATGTGCATATCTTCAACCCTATCTCTTTCGAACGGGAGACGCCTAACTCGGTTTCGTGATCTACGAACATTAAAAGACACGAGGTTCTTTTATGACTCACCTAGCTCTCAGGCGAAGTGAAGCGTCGACAATGGTGCACACGGCCGCTCCTGTCAAAAACAGGACCAAAATAATGTCAATTGTAATTTTTAATATAACCAGGTGAATAGGTTTTAAAAAACCTGTTTACGTGAACCACTAATTATGGTAAAATGAGCAACATGCGAATCCACCTGAAACTAAGATGAAAAATGCAATTCCTTGAAAAACCAAAAAGGCATTGTTACTAAGATGAAGTCATAGCAATCCCATAGGCTAGCAGAGTTTTTTTTGTCCCCAGGAAAAGCTCAAGCATTGAGCTTGGGGGCGTTCTGCCGCGAGGTGGTGTTGGCTGTCCTCCTGCCGCGGGGGTGGGGGGCGCGGCGGGGGCTCGGCTAACCGGGAGGGGCGCCCGGGGGGGGGGGGCCTCGGCCGAGGGGGCTGGGCCGGCCGGGAGGGGCCCCGGGGGGGGGGGGGGGCCTCCGTCCGGCCGGGAGGGGCGCCCCGGGGGGGCCGGCCGGGAGGGGGGCGCCGCGGGGGGGGGGGGGGGCCGGGGGGGGGGGGGCGGGGCCTCCGCCGGTTCCGGGAGGGGCGGGCGCCACGCCCGGCGGGGGGGGGGGGGCCTCCAGGGCGCGCCGCCGCGGGGGGGGGGAGGGGGGTTGTGGAGAGGGCGCGCCGGCGGGGGGGGGGGGGGGCGCGCCGCCGCGGGGGGGGGGGGGGGGCTCCGGCGGCCGGGAGGGGCGCGCCGCGGGGAGGGGGGTTGGGGGGGGGGGGCCTCCGCCGGCCGGGAGGGGCGCGCCGGGGGGGGGGGGGGGGCGCTCACGCGGGAGGGGAGCTCAGTACCTCGCGGGGATGGGCGCGCTCGGACGGAAGAAAAACGGTCGGCAGGGCGGTATATGTAGCCACTTTGCCGTGTGCAAGAAAAACGCTCGGCAAACTAGATCTAGCTCTCGGCAAAAGAGGTTTGCCGTGAGCCCACAAAACTCTCGGCAAACGTCGATCTAGCCCTCGGCAAACAAATTCCGATTTAAAATAAAAACGTTACGACATTTGCCGAGAGTCTGACGGAGGCTCACGGCAAAAAGGAGATATTTGCCGTGAGCTTCACCTAAATGCGCACGGCAATTATATTTTTCAGTAAATATGATAAATGCTGTATAAATTTTAAAATTACCAAAAATATCATAAAAATTTTCAAAAATTCACATGATACATTATTTCATGTCTATTGCCCATTAAAAATATTTGAAGTCAAACTCCACATGCGGTGTCGCTTTGACTCCCAATTCTCATGCATTACTCTCAACTCTCTCTACTGCTTCGGAGATTTTTCGTTTTCTAAGCGTCGTACATAGCCATTTCCTCCAAACTGCTTTAATTTTTTACCATAACCTCAGTGTTTGCTATCATGATGTCTCGACAAATTTCATGATTTTTTAACTTCATTTCCTTTTATTAGAATTTTAACACTTTTGAACAACGTGTTATCGGACATGTTTCGTGCATAATATGTTCAAATTTTTCTTTCATAGCCTGGATTAAAACATTATTGGATTAACAAATCACGATTATAATTTTTCCATTCATTTTCATTATTGTCACAAAGACTTGTAGTTCAAATTTAACTCTTGTCCAAAAAATCAGTTAAATGAAATTAATGCACTAAATATAGCAAACAGCATGTAAAATAAAAACAATTTTAACATGACATACAAAATAACATATCACTACACAAGAAAAAATCTTGAGCGGAGAAAAGGAAAAAGTACAAACCTATTTGCCGACGGTCAGCACAAAACACACGGTAAAAACCATTTTTGCCGTGAGTCTTCCACAGACCCTCGGCAAACGTGACCTTTTGCCGAGAGCCCGACAGAGGACTCTCGGCAAAGGGGTAACGCCGTTACCCAACCCGACGGCGGCCGCTGCACGGGGCCAGGGATGGGCACTTTGCCGAGAGCCGCCCGTGGACGCTCGGCATACAGGTATCTTTGCCGTGCGTTTTTTATTTTGCTCTCGGCAAATTGTTAGTATACCGAGTGTGTTTTTGTGCCGTGAGTTTTCTTGGGTGCCCACGGTAAAGGTGTCCCTATGCCGAGTGGCCGTGGTTTTGCTCTCGGCATAGTTGCGGCGCTCGGCATATTACGCGTTTCCGGTAGTGATCTCCAGGTAACTAATTTCTTTGTGCCTACGTTTATGAAATTTATTTTTCTAAGGGATTGCCGTTCCTGATCCTGTCTTGCTTTGCCTTGCAGATTCATCGTCCCCGTAAGAGCAACAAGAGATAGGATCTAATTTATGATGCCGTGAAGATACAAGTCATATTAGAATGTAGTTATTTTTACTTTTCTTAGGAAGACACATCCAAGTTTTTAACAGAAGGCGCCAGATGATGCCTTATAGATTAAATAGTTTTGGTCGTTTGTGCACTTATATTATTCAGTTCATATAATCATTTATTTACTCGTATGACGTTCAGCAATTGTACTGACCTACAGGCCATGCTAACTTGCCACATACTTCTTACATCATGCGCGGATACCCGTCTACAATTCAAACACAAAACACCAATGCCCTCATTAAAAAAAAATCATATGAAAAAAACAGTTCTATATATAATCTGAAACTCCTTCTGCATCCCTTCTTTGAAACATCTGAATAGTTGGTCTTCTTGTGTATATATTGATTATTGTCTGTCTTTATTTAACGAAATTCCAAGAGACCAAATTTATTGGCTAAAAAAACTAATAATATCGTACTGACGCTTCTCTCACCATCCTTCGTCACCATTGTTATGACAGCCGCTACCACTTTCACACTGTTCTTAGCCTTGATGGCTTCAAGTCCTTGATACAGCTCTCACAAAAAGAAAAAAAGAAGAAGAAAAACAAGAAAAGGAGAATTAAGTCCTTGATACAGCTGCAAGAAAGCAAAGCGCGGACGACAGCCTTTGGATCAGCAGAAAGGACTGCGGTTTGGAGAAGGTGATCGGAGAATGGTTCGTGAGAGAGAACAGGAGAACGAACCAAGATGTTACTGATCAATCAGGTGCAACCAAGTACAAAAGGCTTTTTTCATGCTAAAAACTGAAAAAAAATAGGAATTGAAAAACAATCTGAATACTATATGTTTTAAAACGTCAACAAATCCAACTAACATCATTTTATCTGTGTCAATCTGTGAAGTCTACGACAGAAGTCCCAAATTGTTAAGCCACTGGAAACAATTATTTAAAAAAAAATTAAAAACTTTCCGGTAGTAATATAATGGTAAAGATATCTCATTGCTGGCTCGTCTTCAATCGAGTGAAGAGTCCTTCATAGACAATCAAGCGGATCGAGATTTCATTTGAATTTCATCCAGGTGTAGGGCCAAGGCCAACACGAGACAATAGTAGTAGCAGTAGTTGCCCCGATTAAAAATGTCCTCTTACGGTGGATTATACTACTTTAACACATGAAACTATTGTAATTAATCCTCTCTTGATTTATAAGGGTAAAATCATCTTTTACTATATTATCAATATATTTACGATACTCTACTGTTTGGGTATAATCCAAATTAGTTTCTCATACTCTCTGCTGCCGCCGTTCTACACCTGCCTTCGACTCGTCGGAGACGCCTCCATACTCAAATTCGTTGTCGTCATGCCTAGATCCGCCGCTGTCATGCCTAGATCCGTTCTGCCATGTCCAGGTCCGCTACCGCCATGCGGGGCCTGTGCGTCGACGGTGCGGAGGTGCCAAGCGACTTCGTGGGGAGGCGACGGCGGTGGCGGCGACAGGCTTGCATTACATCGTAGAGATTGATTTACGTGTGAATAATCCTTTCATGATGTTATTATTTTTTTAATTTTCAAACTATCCTATAATACTAATATTATTATTATATTTAACAATACTTGATAATTAGAAGTAGTGTAAACTGATATAAACTATTGAATCGGAGAAAATAAATGGTCTATATTAAGTTCAGCCTATTGAACAGGTACTCAATTAAAAACCAGGAAGTCCAGTCCAGTTTACACCGACGTTTGAATTCTTGAAAGTGTCTGCGCCCTGTTCCTGCAAACCGCTGCCCTACTTTGCCTCACACCGCCGCCAAAACGATATGATTAACACGCTAATGGCCAGAGTGATATTTAGAGAACAGATAATATGTTGTGTATTTAGTAGAAAAAAAAAGTAAAAAGAAAATATGGTGTGAAACGCTGAGGATTGTGATGGCTACGTGGCAGTCTATTAGGGCCGATGCCATGGTCATTCTGGGACATCGATGCCATAGAATTTTCGTCTCCACCTACGGGGAAGAAACCCGGTGGCTTCCCCTACCCGCCATTTTTCCCATCACCTGGGGCGCCACCGGCTGGTAGGGGGCTGCTTCCTGGCTTTTCGTTTTTATTGTTCCTGTTCTATAGCATCTCTATGCCTTCCGCACCGACTAGTTCACCAAGCATGTCACCACCACAGATGCCGCAAACCCCATCAGCAGCAGCGCAGACTTTATCAGTCCGCCACTGGCTCCATCAACAGCAGCGCGCACTTCATCGCCACCACCGACCCCTCTACGAGGACTTCACCATCGCCACCACCTTAAGTGACTAACTGACTACCACCACTCATGGGTTTCACACTATGTATTAACTACCTCATCAACACCTGCTCCGTAAGTGCGTCTTCAAGCATGTGTTGTGCAATATTCAAGACCTTGGTGAATGACGCGCCCATCTGTCTCTACCACGGCTTCAACGGAGGCATCAACAAGATTTTGCCGGGTACCGTGGATTTCATGCGCATGGTGTTCCTTCCGACTACGTGCGGCGCGATAGTGTCATTGCAAACACTCACCGAACGTTTCCAGCTCACTACAATCTTAAAATTCCTATATTAATTTCTTTTTTTAATCTAACTTTTTGATTTCTGTATAATATCATAACTAAGGTCCTGTTTATATCCGCTTATAATCTATTTATGGGTCAAAAAATGAAAAACAAAGTCAAACACCTCGATTAAAATCGGCTTACCACAACTTCACGCACGCTTCGCGTTTCTCCACCCGCCCCGAGACTCCGCGGACGAGAAACGCGAACCGATTTTTCCCCTCTTCTTCCTCCTCTCCCTCGTATCTCCCTCACCGCACGTGGAACCCGGCCGGTGGCGCGCCCCAAATCGGTGGTCCTCCCAGGCCCGCCCGGCGGCGGCCCCTTCTCCGCTCGGCTCCGGTCGTCGTCCCAGCCGCCGCACGTCCTCCCGGCGCAGATCGTCCGAGCCCAGTCCACGGCCCTCGTCTCTCGCTCGCCCATCCGCCCAGTCAGAGCTCGCTTAGCCGCCTTGCCGGAGCTTGTCCACGCCGACGAGCGCTGCATCGCCGGCCGCGAGGCCTGTCGTCACAAAACGGTGCTACGCGCCGGTGCTGCCCGAGGTGGATTCGGTGGTGGGCTAGTGGGCGTGGTCTGTGTGGACAACGTGGTTTGCTCCGGAGGCGACTCGACGCCCGACGCGGCGGGTGTGTCGGCGGACGGAGACCGTGACGGTGAGCTTCATGCCACTGGTGCAGTGGCCCAGGGTGCCGCAGACGAAATAGCGCGTGCCCAGCTAGCAATCTTGGTGTTCTGGTACCCGTCCTGCGAACGGCCTTCGCACGTTCCTGCAGTCCTGCTCCCGAAGAACTACGACGAGGTCCGCCGGCATCGAAAGCAGGATTGCCAAACACCCTGCTGATTTTCAATCTCGCTTCTCCAACCAGCACTATAATCAGAAAAGCAAGCTTTTTTAACAAGCCAAGTCTAAAAAAGCTTCTACTGTCAATTGATTGATTTTTACAGCGGAACCAGTTCCACCATTGTTGGCGCCTGATCTGCCCCCGGCCTCTGGCGCTCCATCTCTGGGTAACTAATTACTGTAATTTCTTTGTGCTGACGTATTTGATTTTTAGGTTTCGTTTGAGTACAGTATTTTTGAGGTGATTGAAGTTCTGATTCTGTATTTGCTAAATTGTCTGTGCAGATTCATCACCGTAATTTAAGGTGTCGTGGAGATAGAAGATCCTATTATATAGTTTAGTTATTGTTGTTATACGTATTTCCCTCATACGTCCTTGTAGAAAGAAGACAGACGCCGTAGATTAACAGCTTACGGGTACCCTTTGACTCGATCGTATGACGTTCAGCAACTTCATCGTGTAGCGGTTGGAGCCGCTTCGTACCTCATGTGCAGGATACCATCAACAATTCAAAAAAAAAAAAACATGTAACGAAAACATCATTCCTTCTTTTTTTTTTTGACGTGAATCAGCAGAGTAGCCCCTTACTTTTCTATAATTTTTTCAATCAAAAGTTTATATACAAGTTACAACGCCGTAGGCCCAGAAGCAAGACCCTAAAAAATTAAGCTGCAAAGCTATTACATAACCATGCTTCCAGGAAAACTTTGGTGCTAGAATCGGCTTTCAAAACCACTAGCTGAATCTCCTCTCTAAAATAAACTTGCCATGCTAAAAGAGATCTAGGAGCATTGCGAAAGATTATCTTGTTTGCGATAACACCAATTTGACCGATCCCCAACCAATCATCACCAAAAAAGAAATCATATATAGGGGAAGAAAAAACAGCTATATAATGTATATATTTCAATTTATGGCATGCCCATGACCGAACACCACTGACGACACCATTAGCTGGAGCTTTTTTAATTATAATACTGAACCCGGCCGGCCAGGCAGGGCCGGCTCTACAGATTTTACGGCCCTTGAGCAACAATAGGGTGAGGGCCCTTTAGAATAATTTTTCCCCCATTTCTAACCTGCAAAATCATTTCTTAATACTAGTACGATGTTAATCGGAGCATGTATATAGTTCATACAACGTTGTATATGTTGGTAAAAAAAATTAGAGATAGATATATAGATCAAAGACCAGCTGATCTTCAGGATTACCAAATGGCCAAATGGAGAGAAACATAATACACAGACGTCATTAGGCCAGTCTCAATGGGAGGTGTCATATCATAGTTTCCAAGTGTGCCACGTCAGCTATTCACTGTTTTCAATACTGCCACATCAACTAGTTTAGAGGAAGAAACAACATCTCTCAATGCATAGTTTCATGGTATAGTTTCATAGGCTGTATATACTATTTAATTAATATATGATGTTGGGATCTAATATACCATATAAATTATGTAGCCATATATGATAATATATAAACTTATATAGTAAAACATAATATTATAATTAATTATATTATGTTCTGATAACATATTTGATGAAATTAAATAGATTAAACATTAGGACGGTTGCCAAACTTTTGCCAAATATGCTCGATCAAGTCCTTCTTAAGCCGTATATGGGTTGAATGATCCCGAATATCCGCATCGTTCTCTAGCACTCTTTCAAATGGAGCAGTCTCTCCGGGAGGTATTTCCGATTCTTGGACAATTGTTTCACTTGCAACTGCATTTAGATCAAGATTTTCTTTAATTTCCTCTGGCTTTTCATCTTCTACTATCATATTGTGAAGGATAATGCAAGCTTGTACAATTTTCTCTAGTTGGCCTCGGTCATATAGGCGAGCCGGCTGCTTCAACATGCTAAACCGACGGCGCAAGACACCAAAAGCTCGCTCAATGTCCTTTCTTTTCCCTTCTTGGTGCTCGGCAAACAACTTATCTTTCTCGGCGATAGGCAAGGATATTGACTTTACAAATACGGCCCATTCCGGATATATTTTATCTGCAAGGTAGTATCCCGTGTTGTACTGATTTCCATTCACAGTGTATTGCACTCAAGGTGCTTGCCCCTTGAGAGTTTCAATAAATAAAGTTGATTGTTGCAGAACATTGATATCATTGTTGGCACCGGCTACACCAAAGAATGAATGCCAAATCCATAGATCGTGAGAAGCCACGGCTTCAAGAATCATTGTCGCGCCTTTTTGATCACCCCTAGTGAACTGACCCTTCCACGCAGTGGGACACCTCTCCCATTGCCAGTGCATACAATCAATGCTCCCAAACATGCCAGGAAAGCCTCGACTCTCGTTGATTTTTAGCAAACGCTCAACATCCTCTACAGTAGGACGTCTCAAATAGCATCCACCAAACACACTGATAACCCCTTCAACAAAATTCTTCATTGCCTCCATTGCAGTTATTTCACCGAGCTTTAAGTAATCATCTAGATGATCTGCGGCACTCCCATTTGCTAATTGGCGAATTGCTGCTGTGCATTTTTGTAACGGCGAGAGTCCTTGCCGACCAAGAGCATCTGTCTTGTTAGTGAAATAATCTGACCACTCGCTCAAACCGTTCACAATACGTAAAAACAACGGCCTGGACATACGAAATCTCCGGCGAAAATCTTGTGGAGAATAAAGGGGATTTTCAGAAAAATAATCATCCATTAGATGTTGATGAAACAACTCACGTGGTCTGTTCTTGTAACGTCTTGGCTTCAGGCGATGATCAGACACCACTTATCGAAGACTTTCAACAGTAGACTTCAACAACATTGTGGCATTGCTGACTACTTCATCTATTATCTCATCCTCCTCAAGAAAATCTCCTAACAAATCAATGGGTTCTAGCATGCTGTTTGGTGGATCATCTTGGTTTGTTGTATGAGTACTGGAAGCCATCCGTTGCATATATATAGGACAGCCAGTTTGCTTCTTGCGTTTGGACATTCACATTCATAATATTGTCATCTGTTGCATTCACATTAACGTTGGACAGCTACAACTGAAACTTTCTCATTCATACTGCAAACCATCTGTTGTATTCACATTAACATTTAACAGCTACAAAACTGAAAACATTCACATTCATACTGGAAACCATCTGTTGCATTCACATTAACATTTAACAGCTACAAAACTGAAACATTCACATTCATACTGGAAACCATCTATTGCATTCACATTAACATTGGACAGCTACAAAACTGAAACATTCACATTCATACTGGAAGCCATCTGTTGCATTCACATGAACATTGGACAGCTACAAAACTGAAACATTCACACCCAAAATATTGTCTTTTAAGAAATAGAAAATGAAAGTTTCAGCTCAAAAAATGACTAATCAGAATGGTACTAATCAGAATCACACCCAAAAAGTTTCAGCTCCATCTTCTCTATCATATTTGAACGTCTAACCTTTGCTTGTTCAGTTAATTTGCTTGTATCTTGCTTGAGAAGAGAATTGTAAACTTCAAGCAGCTTTGCCTCCTTTTGTTCCTTCGCAGTCTTGAGATTTATATTTGATATTTCAAGTTGCTTTTCAGCCACCTTTTCACGTTCCACTGTCCGCTCCTTTTGCACTTCTACTATTTTGGTGATGTTCTCTTCAAGCTTCACAATACCCTCCATGACCTCTTCCTTCTTGCGCTTTCCCCTTAGCTGGGCCTTGGCTGCCTCTCTTCCAATGGGACGGAGTTGTTCTGTACCATCAGAAACATCAGTTGTCACATTCTTGTTCTTGTCCTTCGCCAAGGCAGCAACATAGGAACACCATTTGGGCTCGTCCTTGAGAATCCTCCACCAGTGAACTAATGTGAATGGCTTCCCATACTTTTGGGTATATAGTTTTTGTGCCTCATCCATTAATTGATCATCAGAGTACCCACTTGTATGTATTTGTTTCACGGTAGTTCAAAAACCATTGAAATCACTGATTGAAGTCTTCAGACGTGACCAATGAATCTTCATCTTGTTAATGTCCCTTTGAAGGTGTCGCAACCCCGTCCGATAAAATCGTATGGTTGCTCATCCAGGATCATTCGGGGTGCCACTTGACGAAGCAAGCGACCATACAGTACAATAATTAACAAGGACACGCAAAACATGATTTAACGAATACATGAATTCTCAATATTACATCATTGGTTCAGATAATTTAAGTGCGGAAGCGTAGTTTTGGAAAACTCGGGTTTGATACTGCGGAAGCGTTAGTTACCACTCGTCGATCAGCAACCCTATAACCAGCACGTCAGCCCAAGACATGCTCAGTCCTCAAGACCAAGAAAGATCCTGCAAGCAAAACAACAAGGGCACAAAGCCTGAGCAACTAATACTCAGCAAGACTTACCCGTCAACGTGGTCATCTAATGACCGACTCCTAAAATGCAGAGAGTATTGGTGGAAGTTGATCGGGCATTGTGAAACACGGCGCTAATAGTCTATTCCATTTTTAGCCAAGTTAACAGAGTTCGTTATTAACATACTAGATGTGCCACTATTCTAAACAAACAAGAATTCAGTACAACAATCCAGAGTTTGCGACAGCCAGTTTTCATCATAAATCCATCATTTACATATCGTTGCGGTGGAAAGGAGCAAGTGCTACTCTTAACCACGAGGAGTGGCAATTATAATTGATTTACATCCTGCAGGAGAAACCCGAATGACACGACACGTGCACACTCAACTGAGTCACACGTGGCTACCTTTCGCAACATCGTGACAGTGTTGGCTCAACATCAATCCCTCCAAGGACATGGTCCTCCAGGCGATGCCCTGCATCCCTGTACGGCCCCAAGCCTTTCCCACTAGCACGAGCCCAAGAAAAACAAAATCGAATTCATCCACCTTGCTGGTCCGTTCACCCAGAAAAAGGGATGGCCAATTGTCCAACAAAGCACGGTGAGCTACATCGATTTCCTGGTCCCATATGCCAGTATGCACTCGGTACACACCTCAAACTTGACCAATGCAACCGCATCCGATAGGGTTCTCAAATTTTAGTCACATTTAAGGGTCAAACATAGTTCTCGAGTTCTCCTTCTTTGAATAAACACGAGTAGTCTCCATACTACTCGGATGCTACCGGATTCCTATCCGTTAAGCATCGCATTCTATCGACGGCTCTACCAAGTAATCCATAGGAAACCTACGAAGTCATGCAGCTAGGTTTTCACGGCAATTCCCTCGAAACTTAATGCACAAACAATTCCTACACACATAGTGGAAAACAGAAAATTTGTAAAACATAGGTGTGCACCGGGGCTTGTCTTGGTCTGCAGAATAGTCAGAGCACTCAAACGAGAAGTTAGTTCCTGCGGGTGCCTCTTCTGGATTCTCGTTCACCGGCGGAAGTTCCTGGTCGGTTCCTATATGATGAAAATGCAGTAACTTGTTTAATGAAAAGAGTCACAATGCTTTTATTAAAGATTAACTAGGGTTTCATCATTAGGAATTTGGGTTAGATTGATACTTTGCTTTGAGTATTAATCATTTATTAACTATGACTATTTATCTAGGTTAAAAATAAAACTTTTAATTGTACCTCAAGATTATTTTTAGTTGATGGTACACTCTAAAATATGAATTTTAAGCTTTGGTTGAGGCCTAGGTGAATTTCCTAGATTTTATAAAAATTCAACAAAGTTTCTGTTATTAGGCCTTATAAAATCAGAAACCATATGTAAACCTTGGAATAAAATTATGATATTTTATGGTGTTACTCAGGAGAGCGAAATCTACAACTTTGTTTTTGGGGTCTAATCTTTTTACTGACTTCTACAATGTATTTTAGAAAATGGCATTTTAATAGGCAGATTGGGGTATTGTGAAAGTATTATATACAATTTGGTGGTCCTAAAATCCCCATAAAATTTCTAAAGGTGTGTATGGACATGAAGTACTTGTAGATCAAAAATTAGCCCTGGAAATGCTCTATAATATAAATTAAAATTCAAAAACATAAAAGAGTGTTCTAATTATTTCTGCAAATTTTTAGTCGTTTTATAAAAAGTGCTTTAACAGAAATTTAGTTCATGGTTCAAGGATGCAAATAAAATTTGGTTTGGCATTTTTAGATTTTTCTATGATTTTCTACACACTTGACAACTCCTTGCTAATTACTGGAAAATGGAGAAATCAATGGAACAGTGCCAGAGCGGCAGAAGCTAGGGCACGGCGGCGCTCCGACGGGATTCTCGCCGGAGAAGAAGGTTAGAGGGGAAATGGAAGTGTCATGGAGCATCACCGTGAGCCAATGCACTGATTTGAAGAGGATCAAGCCCACGGGGAAAAGCGCAAGGTGGTCGGCGACGTGGAGGTTGAGGCGGCGTCAATGGCGGCCGAAGTGGTGGCGCGGGATTTTCTTCATCGTCGGCAGTGATCTGTGGCTGGAACCATGTCAAATCGATGCGCAAGTGTGAGATGAACTAGCCTGCGAAGGGAATTGAAGGGGCACGGTACCGTGGTGACGAATTTTGGAGAAAGGTGGCCGCCGGTGAGGTTTTCGGCCGAAAAACAGGGCGGCGGCGTTCTGAGAAAACGGCGGCACGGTCGGGGCTCTTGGTGATTGGAGAGCAACAGGAGGAGGAGTGGAGCCTAGCCGCAAGGTGGTGGGGCTGGGGGATGGCTGGAACTCGCCGGCGTCGTGGAGGTGGTGGGCGGCGGCAGAACAGAGGAACCAGGCTTGCGCGCGGGGAAGGGCGGGGAGAAGAAGGAAGAGGGAGCGTCGGTGCTCGACTATACGCTCGAAGGCGAGGTAAAGAAGGGAGGGAGGAAGGAGGTTGACGTGCGGGCGCGGTGAAGATGGTAATGGCCGGCGGTTCCCGTACTGCGGTAGGCAGCCGGACGGCGAGGCAGCGGCGCGCGTGGGAAGAATTGAAGGCGCACGTCGCTAGGGCACGCCGAGGAGGTACGGAGGGAGGGAGAGTGAGCACAGAAGAGGAGGAAAAGGTACGGCGACGAGGGCTTGCGTGCGACGCGTGCGGAGCTATCCGGCAACGCCGTGCCTGGCGGTGAACAGTGGCGACGCGTCACTGTTCACCGTACAGCAGTTTTCATTTTATATTAGACAATTGAAAGATCTGGCTCCCGAGTTCAAACATTTTTGAAACTTTTTGTGCAAGATGGGTGAATTATTAGGAACAACTTTCCTTATAAGTACTTTCCCTGATTCATCTCCTAAAGGTCTGTGAATTTTCAACTTGGTTCAAATTTGTCGGAATTTTAAAGGGTTTAAACTTCTTCCATAAATTTTGATAAAATTTCCAAAATTCCATTTTAATGTGTAGTTGATTTTTATGTAAAAATATGGCTAGGGTTTTGTGGAAATTTGTATAGCCATGAGTTAGGGTTTGTATTTAATTCCTGTTAATAGGATTTCGACACTGTTGGTTGAAATTTTTCCGAACTAGTTATAGTGTTCTGTTGTGGGCCAATGTCATCATGGTGAACCTTTAGAGCATTTCAACATCATTTATTTTTATTTCCAATATTGATTTTTACTTTTAGGTGAGTAAATTGCCGATTAGGGTTTTAGCGTGTCGATTTAAACCCTAGTGACACCTGGGGTGTCACAGAAGGTTCTTGGGTATGCCATCGTTGAATGCTTCAGCAACTTCTGCCCAAAATGACTCACCCTTTTTTTCATTGGCATGTATTGGATCTTTAGATGAGTTCAGCCAAGCATTTGCCTATAACAATTATGTGCCAAATGTCATAACTCACGTAATGCTCAGAATTCAATTAGTAGTTAGTAGGCATGGGATAATCAAATTTACCAGTCTCTTTTCTTCTTCATGTGTCCAATATCTTTTGGAGGGACTGTCATTATCATTGTCATCATCTTCAATATTGACATGGACCCTTTTCTTCTTTGAAGTACTTTGTTTACCTGCCGGTTCTTTCGACATAGGAGCTCCTGGAGATGACTTAGGATTGTTCAGATTCATAAGCCCAGTCAAATGAAAGTTTTCTCCATGTGGTGGCATGGGATAATATGGTTGTTGTAGCATATTCATAAAACCACCATTTGGATAGCACCTGAAAATAACAAATAAGAACACTACAATTTCACAAAGAAATTCTGGTACATACAAAGATATTCTTGCCCTTCTAATCTACCTTCCTCTATAGTAAATAATATATCTTTCCTTGTCTCAACAATCACCAAATGGTAATGAAAATGACAACTTGATCCTGGTACATGAAAAAGAAAATCTTTCCTTTCTAATCTAAACTGTAATGCTCATATTAGAAATCCAGTGTAATTCACTCAATTAGAAATTCACTGCCTAAATATAATGTGTTGCAAATCCAGTGTCATTCACTCAATCGGAAATTCACCACAAAGAAATTCACCACAATATTATCACAATTCACTTAACACCAAGAACACAGATGTATTTCTAAATCACTCTATGATCCTACTTACTAGTAACAAATGCATTCCATTTTACATATAGCTAACAGATAAAACAACAGGAGTCAAGAACCGAACGTAATGTAAAAAAGAAAAAATCACGAACACCATGAAACATACCATGGACCTTGGGGGCTGTTTCCACCTCCAGGCCATACAGTAGCGCCTAGATCTGACGGTGAGAAGGAATTAGGGTTCCAGGCCGCCGGCTGCCGCGCACTGGAACCCGGCGTTGCCGGCGCACTGAAGGGTGGCGGTGACGCACTAAAGAGCGGTGGCGGCGCACGAGAACCCGGAGGCGGCGCACTAACGGGCGCGGGCGGCGCACTGGAACCCGGTGGCGGAGGCTCATGGGAACCCGGCGGCGGCGCACTAAAGGGCGCGGGCGGCGCACTGGAACCCGGCGGCGGCGGCTCACGGGAACCCGACGGTGGCACAGTCTCCCGTCGACGGCTTAATCCGCAGCGGAGTTGCCCTTTGCCGCCGGACTTTCCCATGGCAGAAACGGAGAGAGAGCGGGGTAGAAAAAGCAGGAGGGCGCGCACGCGGGGGCAGCAAGGGAAGCGCGCGGTGGCGGGAAGGAGAGCTCGCGCGCGGGGGAAGGGGAGATTGCGCGTGGGGGCGGGAAGGGGCTCGCGCGAGGGAATGGGAGCTGGCGCGCGGAGGCGGGTAGGAGTGCTCGTGCCGCAGGCGGCAGTGCGTACACGGGATCTGGATTTTGCTTCGGGGACGAAACGGGAGGGCCTCAGTCCGGTGTCTTCTGTGTTTCGTGGGGTTGGAAACAACGCCCCCAGCGTTTCGTGGGAAAGAAACGCCTCTGCTCTCTCTCCTATTAAATTTACTACCACGTCATTTTTTTTTCTGATGTGTCACTCTATTTAATATCCATGAAACCCTCATTGAGACTGCCCTTATGCCGTGATCTTCAGGATTATACCGGCAGCGTCCTAGCCGCGAGTCTGCAGGATCTTCCCCATTATGTTCACATGGGCTTTAGATGTGTGGAGGCTGTGGGAATCCTACTGCTGCACCGAATGACATATGTATGCTATACGTACGGTATAAAATTTTCTAGGCCCCGAGATGGCTGGGGCCCCTGGCCGTCGCTCCGCCGCCTAGGCCCTAAGCCGGGCCTGCGGCCAGGGCGAGATTACCACCAAAAGAGAAGTCTCGCACGCAGAACCGTACCACCACGAGCCTTCTCGATGACAGACTCGGTTTTTGGCCGTGGCTGCGCCGCTTTGAGGCGGTGGAGGCGCCGGCCGGCGTCACCGGTACAACTGGCGGTGGCGGCGTGCACCAAGACGAAGGTCCGCAGCCCTGCCCTCCTGCTGGGCTTCCGGCCCGTTCTTCCCAATCTACAATGTATATGGACTTCCCCTGCAAAATCATCTCTGCAAACCCGTCAGTCGGGCCCTTCTGTCTTCTCAGTGCGCATCATTTCTTTGGGCCTAGAATCTTAGCCGAAGTGTGCACAGTATATACGGAAGGACATGTGCAAGTCACATTTCGGTCACACTTCTGAAAGGAACGGGATAAAAGTTAGAAATTAAGAACTCACCATAACAAACTTTGTTGGTTTCGTACATATCATTGTCTTTTTTTTCCCCACGAAATTCCAGTAACAAAAATAGTCCATATATATGCTTTTGTTCTTTTCTCGAACTCTATAGAGAAAGATGACATGATGATATATATTTTTTTCTAGCTAAGTGCATATCATACAGAGAAAGATGCTCTATCATCAAACAGTCCATCACTATATATTGATGTGAGTTGTGACGGCTAGCTTCAAGTTATTTTTCAGCAACTCCAGAGAGAATAACGACACCTCATGAGAATTTTGGGCTCCAAGTGTCCAAATCTGATTGCCGTCAAGTAGAACTCTACTCGTTAGCTGTCTCGATCAACATTCAGACAATGGTGCAGTTGGAGTTTCCTTTACGAAAAAGCAACCCAGATAGGTTTGAAAGCGAGCTATAAACATATGGAACGAAAGCCACCAATTTTAACACAGTTTGGCCAATGTGTTTTCACATGTGTTCTCGTTTAAATTTGAGAGAGACAAGTCTGAAATATATTTGGATCGTATATATATGTCCATTTGTCTTGTACTATACACACGTGGATGTCAATTATTTGAATAGTACACAAATACTGTCCTGCGACACGTACGTTGACATTTCGTTACCAAACTATGGAACCTGCTATAGCGCTATGGTATTGCCCAGGAAATCGAAGTTAAACAACCCCCTACTATACTAGGATCACCCTGTTTATATTTGTTCTTGCTCGATCATGTGTGCTATAGGATTCAAATCCTAAACCTAGAGACCTTCTTCCTCGAAATATTCCCTTACTATGACACTGCAATGTTGATCAATTCCTTATTTGCATCGAAAAATTAAAAATACCTTGTATGACAGTGACTTTAATATCTTGAATGACATCGCCTAATAGCTTCAATAAATAAAATTGAAATAAAAATATTTTCGAATCCTAAGATTTTCCAAACCTTTTGTGTTGGCATACGAAATCATATCCTCCTATTTTATTTTTTAATCCTAGATAAAATTTTAAAAACATATTTAATTAAAATTCATGTATTTAAATATGTGATAAACAAATATGCACACACTTGTTAATTTCGAAATGATCTATTTGGTACAAATTGAAGCTCTAAGATTTATGTCAAACTATGAAATATAAAGCGTTTTTTATTTTAAATTATAAAAACGAAATGACTCGAGAAAAGACATTCAATCCTCCTACTACATCTGTAGATTTATGGTCTCGTAAAAAAAAAAGAAACTCTAGATCTATTTATAGATTTGTAGATTTGTAGAGTTAGATATGGAGAGCTTAATAATTTCTGTCCTTTCTTCGATTTCGAGGTAGTGACCGATCATTTGGTTCCTCTCACTGTCTCGACGGCCGAAAAAAAAAACAAACCCGGCAGTACAAGAGTAGAAAGGGACCGATCACCGATCCAAACGGGAAACTGATCCACAAATCCCATCGGACGGTGAACACTATACTGTACCACACAGCAGTACTACTTCACTTTTGGCGCGAGAAATTAATCCCATCTATCAAAGCCTTTATAAAGTCCATCGGGCCGTCGAATAGACTGTAGTGCACCGCACGGCAGCTTTTCATTTTTGGCGCGAGAAAGCTCCATCAAAGCCAACAAGAACTTTGGTATGGTGTCCAGCATGCTGCTCTCACGCGCCACACCAGCTCCTGCTACCCATCGGCGGCCAGGGCCAGCACCACCCCGCCGTGCTCGTCTCCTCCAGCGTCCCTGCTGCTGCGCGAGGGCCAAGAACGGTGATCCGGCAGCCGCCGCGGCAGAGGAAATGCTTCTCCAGAGCGGGCTGCGGCCGGAATCGCTGCCTCGGCACGTCGCGGTGGTGATGGACGGGAACACGCGGTGGGCGCGTGCGCGGGGGCTGCCGGCGGCGGACGGGCACGCCGCCGGGGGACGCAACCTGGAGCGGATCGTGGGGCTGTCGCGCGCCTGGGGCATCCGCGTGCTCACCGCCTTCGTCTGCTCCCAGGAGAACCTGAACCGCTCCAAGGTGTGCATGGCCCAAGAAACACCCACAGGCCTATCTATTACTTTCGCATCGATGGAGCTTGACCCTGTTCTGTATTCGTGTGTGGAACGCATGCAGGCCGAGGTCGACAGTATGATGGGCTTGTCGGAGTGGTTGATCGGAGAAAACGTCGACAAGCTAGCACGGTACTACTTCCTCTTCAATCAAACCGTATTAATTAGCCGTCGTCGTCTCGTCATCGGCACACCCAAAATTGATGACGAGCTTCTAATATAGTACTGTACTGTACGTGTACACTACACAGGCAAGGTATCCGGCTGCAGGTCATCGGCGACCCCTCGAAGCAGCCCGCTTCTCTGCAGATCGCCGCAAAGCGAGCCGCGGAGGCGACTACGACAGCGACGACCGACCCGCGGCTCCACGTGATGCTGGCCATCTGCTACAGCGGGCGGTGGGACGTAGTCCAGGCGTGCCGGGAGCTCGCCCGCGCGGTGGAGGCGGGCGAGCTCCGTCCGGACGACATCGACGAGTCGCTGCTCGCCGGCAAGCTCGCGACCGCCAGCGTCGCCAGCGAGCAGCTCTCGTGTCCCGACCTCGTCATCAGGACGAGCGGCGAGCTCAGGCTCAGCAACTTCTTGCTCTGGCAGTCCGCCTACTCCGAGCTCTACTTCACCGACGCCATGTGGCCGGATTTTGGGGAGGCCGAGTACCTGCAGGCCCTGAAATCGTTCCAGAGCAGAGATAGACGGTTCGGTCAACAAAGAGTATTCTAGCTGCCCAGCACTAATTTTTAATTTATCATTAGTAACACAAATTCAAATGTATAGCACACGGACGGCTACCTCTTTTTTATTTATTTTATGTTTGCAATGAAGTTACTTTTAAGGAGATATCTTAGTTCGGTCAGACTTGGATGATCCATGGAAATGAGTTCAATATGTCACTTAATCTGACGGCTTTGATTCGTTTAACTACTTCTCAATCCTCTAAATAGTATCAAGTATTATAGATATTTTAGAAAAAGAAATAACAACATGATGTAAGTTTACTATTTGTGGATTTATATAGAGACATGATCGAGATACTCCTTCCCTCCATTATTACTCTAGCAGTTTTAAGATCCAAAATACTATAGGTAGTTTTTAAGACTATTTATAGCTACTGAAGATCTGACGATGAAGATTGATTTAGTCCCACGTAACAGTATTGGGTAGTATTTTGTTTCATGAGTGTAATATTAAAAATCAAAATATAATATTAATTAATTAAATTATTACTATTACTAAAAATAATCTAAATTTATGTTTTTGTATTAATCATTATTGTCAATAATTTGTCCATTTATGACTCACATTTTTGTCCACAAATTTATTAATAAAATAAACATTAATTAAAATAGTTAATTAAATAATAAATAAAATTACTAAGTTATCCTTAAAATACTGACCAACATTTTAGTAGGAATACTGACAAACCAGTGTTAGACCTTAAAACTGTTCTATTACTCACGCTTCAACAGCCATTGGTGTGGTATTGAAAAGAAAAAAGAAAAAAAGAAAAGAAAAACAGCGATTGGTGTGGTGGGTGGGTCACGTGGTTGATGGTGAAATTGGCAGGGCCGGTAGCGATCATGAGCAGCCAAACATTTGTCTCCATATCGCTGTGGATCCCGGTTGGCGTGCGTTGATTTGCGATTCGGTTTGCAACGCACGGTGCGCGCGGGACTTGGGAATGTGGTGGCGTACGTGCGAGATGTGGTACTTGGGGACCTCCGGTCTCCACTTCCTTTTTTTCACAAATTATTTTCTCTGTTTACATAGTTTGAGATTTTGATCAATGTTCTGCAAGTTGAACGTAACAAAAACAATTATTTTTTCTGTCAAAAAAATAGCAAGACAGGTAACAACAATGAATTTCTTTATTACCCGAAATTTCAGGTCATCATTTATATTGTGCTTTGACATAAAGAATTAGGAATAAGTCCATTCTACTTTTCTTAACTATAATCAAAGTCTAGATAATTTTCTAAATTATTTTGCAGATTCAGTTCACCTATAAAACTTTGTCATTTGTTTCCTTTTACCCCTTAAATATATTTTTTTTCTTGATACACAAGTGGATTCCATAAAACATGTTAGAAACTATATCTAGGTTTTCTTTTCTTATTTTGATATAATAGTAAACGAATGGATACAAAGTAATATTAAAGTATTATGAAAATCATATTATATTTTTTTTCATATAACATTATATGCACACACTACCACCCTATAAAATGTTAATTTAAAATTGACTTGTGCATCAAGAAACAAAAAGGATAAATGGTAACAAAGCTAAACTAAACCAAATGATTTTTTTTGGGTAAACTGAATAAAAATCTAGACTAGCTCTAGTTATACTTGAGAGTGTAAATTGAAATTTTTGAAAAAAAAAATATAAACACCATTCTCACATGCTATAGTATGATAGAGATCAGAGCCATGTCATCTTAGTATGAAAAAATTAAATATGGAACTGAGTGTGGTGTATGATTGCAAATTTTGCCTGCAGTTTCTCTCAAGCGGAAATAATTAACCTCCTACAACCGCGTGGGTATGCGACCTTTTATATATCAGCCCTCAGAATCATTTGATAACTGAGATTTGGCCACATCACCGCTTTATAGGAGATGATGTGACTATCTCAGCCATTCAGGGGGTGGATTAAGATTGTACTCGATCTCTATCACTGTTTAGTTCCTGTTAAGCCACTTTAACAGTCCCCGCTCTCGAACTACTTACTATTTACATACCACTGGTAATTATTTTGTAATGATAAACTGAAAAATTAAAATATACACAGGTGCTATGTAGTCGCTTTAAACTAGCTAGGTGGGTGGAAGAAGCATATACCCGTTTGTGTGTTTCTTTTTTTTTTTTAAAAAAAAAAGCATATACCCGTTAACACCTTAGCATGTACTTGTTTTAAAAATACTGTATATATGTACGTGCTCTCGTAAGTAAGTGTGCAATCATACGCATAAAGTATAGTCACAGTCTCACAGATGGAGGATACACTACTATAAAAAGACTCATCACTATCAGTTCATAACTTTCATCAATACCGATTTTTGGGTCGGCAGCAATATGTCGATACTGATAATATTGACTTATCTATGCCGGTATACAACCGATACTGATAAGCAGATCATCAATATCGGTTGACAATATGAACCGGTACTGGAACTCAAATTATCAATACCGGTTCCCATTGTGAACCGGTACTGATAAATAACTATCAGTACCGGTTCCATGTACGAACCGGTACTGACATTCAACTATAAGTACCGGTTCCAGTTGTGAACCGGTACTGATAGTTAAGTATCAGTACCGGTTCGTACCTGGAACCGGTACTGATAGTTGAACGTCACTACCGGTTCCAGTTGTGGACCGGTACTGATAGTTAAACATCAGTACCGGTCATAGCGACGACAGAGACTGATAACTAGTCTATTAGTGCCTGTTGTTGTTAAGAACCGGTATTGATGGTTTGTTCCATGATAAAAGTAAAAATTTCAAATTAGCAGTAGCATCACTATTGACATCTGAAAGTATCATCATCATAACATAAACATAGATAGTAGTCACAGAAATTAGTAGCAGCTATAAATCTCAGAAACATTTTTTGATGAACACATGTACTATATACAAAGTCTTACATACAAACACCAGGAGCAACAAAAACTCTCACACAACATAGGCCTCACAACCATTTTTGTAACTAAGTGATGCAACTTAAATACGCTTCTTGTATTTTGAAGATGCTGGCGTAGATCTTTTAGAAGACTGTGGCATAGATTTTGATTGTTGTTGGCCATCTGTGGACACATGAAAGACACCGGAATCTGAAATGACATGTTCATTGATAAATCCTAGAAGTTGTTCCTGAACTGCTAGAATTCTTTGTGGTGAGATTCCTTCGGTTCGATCATTTACCTGCAATTTCAGTAATCAAAGTCAATCACTTTTCACATGTACAAATTGAAAGTTAAACATGATGTTTGTCTTACGTCAACTGTGAAGTTTGCATAGTCCTTCGGATGGATGGACGAATACATAGCTTCTTTAACAGGTTCAATCATATTGAGACATACATAGAAGCCACACTGATTGTTTCCATCAGGTTGTCTCCTACAATGCAAATCAATTTCGAACCGAAGATCTTTTGTGAATGGAAGGCACCTCCCATTAGCTTTAACATATCTGTGATACACCCTGTACATATATTCTTACAAGTTATAATTAGTATTCATGATATAACAAATAAAAAACAAAACAATGAATTTACCTTTGTAAGACATCTTTGAGACTCTTCCAATCTGTTTGTGGTCTCCTTTTGGAGTCACTGACAATGACCTTGCTATTCGCTATGTCAATGGAAAAAAGGACCCAATGGAAACTACAAAAAGACAAAAGAATCATAGCAAATGGTTATTCATAAGTAATAAACAAAGTGAAGTGTGTATATAACAATTATTCATAAGTGATGAACACATACCCAA
The DNA here is from genome assembly GCA_001182835.1 of Oropetium thomaeum. Taxonomy (NCBI): domain Eukaryota; kingdom Viridiplantae; phylum Streptophyta; class Magnoliopsida; order Poales; family Poaceae; genus Oropetium; species Oropetium thomaeum. The sequence continues at coordinate 957,743 of LFJQ01000015.1, read as the reverse complement.
AATTGTAAGGTAGTAAAATTTTGTTTTTGTTTTGTGATGTCAAGAGAAAGCCGAATATGTATTCCTCTGTCTCTTTCGGCTGAGAAGATACCATGGTTTCGTTGACACGCAATGGGTCCATTATAGCAGTATCTTCGATTTTCTTGTCCTCACACATTTTTAAAATCATTCTACAAAAAATCAAAATAATTAAGATTAGGTAGATAGGATGCATCAAAATGTACTCAGAACTAGACAAAGACGTGACTTACAATGCCCACAAACAGATGAGTTGAGCTCCAAGAGCGTCTCCTTGCAATAATTGATACACTTCATCCCAAAAGACATACTCCTCACCATCACCATGTAAAAAATCCTTGTGTCTGTATCGAAATGCAAACATCTCTCTACCATCTTTTGCTTGTTCCATGTACCAGCTATGAAAATTCCGTGTTTGCGTGCTTTCATCAAACAAAAATTCATCTACCATTGGTTCACCAAGAACAAAACTCTTACGGGTGGTAGGCTTGGCAACTTCGATCCTCGATTCATCCATATATTGATCTTTTTTTATTCCAGCACTGGCAAGAAATTCATCAAGATTTTGCTCTTGGCTTCTCTGCTCTAGAATCTCATTTGACCGTTGCCTACAAGACTTTTTATACATTATGCGTACAAAGTTAGTTGGTGAACCTCGAGGAGGCTTGCTCAACATCCGTAGAAAGCTAACTTCTTTCTGTCGATCGGCCTCTGTCCTCTCAGGAATTGTTGGCTTCTCAAAAAACTTTGTGACATCAGCACGCACCGATTCATTAAGTTCCTCATCGGTCTTCTCATAAGATAGCTTAGCTTGTGCTTTCTTAGGTCGTGCTGAATGAGGTTTCTTGCCTTCCTGTGGTGACATAGTGGGCCTTCCCAGTCTTCCTTGTTGCATTTGGGAAGCTGGTCGCTTTTGTACGGCTAACCTCTTGGGGGACGGTTGGTGTTGTAACGATGTTGCTGCTCTTGTCACCCCTAACCTCTTAGGCGACGGTTGTGATGAGGTTGCCACATTGGTTGCCTCTAGCCTCTCGGGTGACAGCTGCTGATGTGATGAATCTGCCTGCTCGGCGTCGTCTAGGCTCTTGGGTGATGGTTGTTGTTGCGGCATTTCATCTTGGCCTCGTTCGTGCGGCAAATGTGCGGAGCTTGAATTACTATCAGAGTCCAAGTCACCAAACACGATGTCACGCTTTCGCCACAACACGTACGAGCCAACATTCTTTTTAAGCATAACTTCACCCGTTTGTCCAGGAAATTCCAGTTTGAATTTACGGCCAGCCGGGGTTACATTGTCCAAATGTACCATTGCATACCCCTTTGGTATCGGCTGACCATTGAAGGTAGTCCCTTCATCCGCAGGCTCGGCCAACCCAGAACCCACCATAATCGGGTCACCCAATAGAGACGAAACCAACTTGCATGGTGCACTCTCTTTAAGGTCATCAATGGCATAATGAGCATTGTCCTCTTCTACCAATGGTGTGGATGCACAACTACTCTGATTGCCGGTTTGACTTGTAGCATTTGATTGCCTTTCCCAGTCGCTTCTAGCTTTGGCTATTTCCTGTTGTATCATCTCAGCTGTCTTTCGCCTCTCATTTTCTAATATGAGCATGATATCATCATCTGTGTTCCTTCTTCTCCTATAGCTATCAGCGTTTGATTGCATTGCAATCTTCCAAGACTTATTACCAAATGCTCTTGTACGGCCCGGATGCTCCTTATTGCCCAATGCATAGGTTAGCTCATCGTAATCCCTATGCGGCTTGAAAGTACCCTCCGAAGATTCAGTGTTGGCTTTTGCTAAAAGTTCAGCTAGACGTTTATCCCGCTCGTCCTTGAAGATTAATTCTCCCTCGGGTGATAAAGTAACTCCTCTAGCCCACAAAAACCTCTTACATCGAGGGCTCCAGTTAAGCGTCACTGGAGTACCACCCAAGCGGATTACCTCTTCTTCCATCATTTCAAATTGGCTTTCTTTGCCTGCGTAGCCCCGTGATCCTGTTCGATGGGGATACAGGTTCTTCTTTGCATTTGTCTTGTTTTTCTGACTGACGGCTTTAGCTTCCTCCGATTCCTTATACTTTATGAATGCATTCCAAAAAGGTTTCACTGCTGGATATTGATTCCAGTCTGATGTGAGACCTTGCAAGTGAACTTTTCTGTATAATGTACCCTTAAATGTTTTGAAACAAAGGGCACATGAGGAAAAGGCCCTCTGCTTCACTACCTCCATGTCACATCCAGTCGGGAACTCAAACTTGTCCATCAGCTGTTGCCATAGAAACTCTTTAACACTATTGGGCACTGCATACTTATCGACACTTGCATCTTTCCTCCAAAATCGATAAGTTATGGCCACATGGTCTCTTACGAGCTTTCCAATTGTTGTCTTCCATAGAGTTGCCGCACGCTTAGGTTCAAGGGGTTCCCCGTTTTGGTGGACATGTGTGATGGTGAAATGCCCATCAGGGAGTTTGCTCGGACCACGCCCACGCTTGATTTGTGTGGTTAGGCTCTCATTGTGATGACCCTCTTCATCACCATCACGTCCTCTTCCCCCCTGATCCTCTCCATCACCACCTTCATTTGCAATTGCACCTTGCTCGAAGTTGAGGTAATCACTTGGGCTTCCATGTACATCCTCATCACTGTACTCTCCATCTGACGCTTCAATATGTTGCAAGGGGTGCTGACTTGGCCTATCCATCCGATCATCCCCAGTGGCTTCATGTAGCTCATGATCTGGACCCTCGATGGGTTGGGGTACTCGTGTTTTACGTGGCATTCCTACAACAAATGAAACATGAATGTTTGTTTATTTACACAAAAGTATGAACCATTAATTTTGTATGAGCAACTTAACAACAGGACATGCCACAAAGCACTATACTACCAACCGTGGACTATACTACAAGGACTTACATCGAGGACTAAAAGGTTTGTGAGGTAATCTATACTACAAGGACTTACATCGAGGACTTGACAAGGCTATATCCAGGACTTCACAAGCACTATACTTCACAAGCACTATACTTCACAAGTACTGTTTTCCCAGGCTATAAGCCCCCTGTTGCAGCATGTGCTATGAATGAGGTTTTAGAATGGATTTCTGATGAAGCATTGCTTAAATACAACCTAAAAGTAATCAATCGTCCCATTCATCACAATTGAACCTAAAAGTAATCCAATCTTTGCACTGAAACCTAAAAAGCTCATGGTCACAAGGCAACAGCTTTACATCTGGTCCAAGTATACACTATACACTGTGGTGAAACAAGGGCTCAAAATGATCGAAATTGACTCATAAACGCCCGATGACCTTTTCCCAACGATCGCGACCTCCTTATCCCAATGTGCTGGTAAAAAAAGAAATCTCACCGGCAGACGCGGCGGCCGCGAGCGTTAGCGTCGGCGGCGGTGGGATAGAGCCGTAGGGTCGCCGGCGGCCGAGAGTGCGCAGCAGGGACAGCGGGCGCGAGCGGCAGAGGTGGCAGGGCCGGCGGCTGCGCGGGTGGTAGAGGCGGCGGCGTGTGCGGCAAAGGCGGCGGATGAGAGCGGGAGCGTCGGAGGCGGCCGCGAGCAGGATCGTCGGCGGCGGCGGGTGACAGCAGCAGGGTTGCCGGCAGGAACAGGAAGAGGCGCGGAGTGATCGACTTTGTTTCGGTGAAAGTGAGGAACGGGCGCGGGAGCGTCTTATAACTTTTGATGAAAAAACAACATCAATGCCGGTTCTAAAAAGAACCGGCACTGATACTACTCTATCAATGCCGGTTCCAGTAAAACCGGCATTGATAGAGGAATATCAATGCCCGTTCCCCAACAGAACCGGCATTGATAGAGAAGTATCAGTGCCGGTTCCAAATTGGAACCGGCATTGATACTAGGGAATATCAATGCCGGTTCCCAAGAAGAACCGGCATTGATGGAGAAGTATCAGTGCCGGTTCCAAATTGGAACCGACATTGATACTGGGGAGTATCAGTGCCGGTTCCAATTTGGAACCGGCACTGATACTTCTCTATCAATGCCGGTTCTTCTTGGGAACCGGCATTGATATTTGTATCAGTGTCGGTTCTTATTGGAACCGGCATTGATGAGCCTTGAGCTACAGTTCCACGCGAGCGTGGGCGGGAGCCAAAGGGAAGGTTAGCCCACTATGGACCGCGACGAACATCGATGCCCTCGTACGCACGCTCGTTGTTGTGGACGGCAGCCTTATCCGCTCGGCGCCTCCACCCGAGTGCCCGCCGCCGCCGCGCCCCCATCCGGCTCCGCCGCCGCCAGCAGGCCCCTCCTCGTCGTTCCTCCGCGCCGCCGTTGCCGCCCCACGTTGCGCGTCGCGCCGCATCTCCTCCGGCGCCTTCTTCGGCCTTGAAGTCGGAGACTTCATCCGTGAGGCCGGATCCGGCGGCCGCGTCGTCCGTCTTCGCACCGGCGCCAGTGAGGGCGCCACCGCCGGTCCCCGCTCGGGGCCCCCTCACGGACGGCGGCGCCGGTGATTCGCTGCATTGTCCGTCCTCCCCCTTCGTAACTGTGGCCGAGGCACTCCCTGATTTGCCGCCGCACCCGTCGGAGCTGCCGCCGTCGCCTGCCGTCGACGCGCAACGCACTTCTTCGAGCATCGGCTCTGCACCAGAGCCCAACCCTCCGCCGGCCTCAGTTTCCCACTCCCGGTTCGTATTGATGGACGGCGACGGCGCAGGTGGTAGCCGGAGAGGTAACCGTCGACGCGGTCGTGGCCTCTCGTCTCCTCGCTTCCACAACGATGACATTGGAGGGCCTACGCCGGACGATGTGCTTCCCCACCACGGCTACGACTCGTTCTCTGAACCAATGGACGAACCCGTCGGCGCTGCGGAATCCTCTGTAAGTCGTTCCTGCTCCCTCATTACTTCAAACATATCTGCCAGCACCTCTAATACTTGTAGTGGAGTCATTGATGTGTCCAATATTGCTTGACCGTTCATAGATGCGAACCCACAAGGCTAAGTGGACGGTCCAGCATACTCTAATTCTTTGCGAGTTGTGCGTTGAGCAAATACGGACAGGTACCTGTGTGAACGGCACCATGTCTGCCCGTGCTACAAGATAATCGCCGATAAGTACTACATGGCCACTAGACTTAGACATGACAGGACTCAACTGAGGAACAGAATCGGTCAATTGAAGGGCTTGTACACATTCTGGTGCTGGCTGCAGAAGCAGACATGTTTGGGACGTGCACCTAACGGGACTGTCATCGCCCCTGATGCCTTTTGGAGGAAACATACGGAGGTACGTCATTTCGTTGTCATCCGTTGAATCGTTTCCAACTCTGCATCCCGTACAAACATTATGTTGTCGCGCAGGGACGATCGGAATGGAGGAAGCTGCAGCAGGGACCTCCCGTGTACCTACCTCAGCTGGAGGAGATGTTCCATGGTGTAACTGTGGATGGGTCCACCTCACGCATCCCTGGGGAGGAGGACCAGGAAGACGACGATGCACGTGGCGAAGACGAAGAACTGATTGAGTCCGCTCCGAGTCAGACCACAAGCAGCGGGCGCAAGCGATCGAGCGGCTAGAGCACAGTTGCATGGCCACATAAGAAGACAAAGAGCCCAATGGTCGGCCTTATGGAGAAACTTGTTAACAAACTTTCCGCGAGCTCTGCCGCGACTACGTCGGCCATGGAGCAGAACAATACGCATGCATCCTTGAAAAGGTGTAAGGAGCTGCTTAAGGAGTGCGGAGTCGCCGAGGACGATCCATTGTTCTTTCCTGCAACTGTTTTGTTTGAGAATAAATCGATTAGATTCTGGTTCTGTGACATTGAAACTAACTCCGTCCGGTTGGCATGGCTGAAGCGACACGCTGAGATGCAGAATCTGTTGTAGTCTATTTCTGCCTTAGGATGTGTGAATTCGTAGGGAACATTGTGTGTGACATGTGAACCCATTGATGATGTTTGGTTTGTGCGTTGTATTGCATATTACATTTGTTGTGCTGCTGTTAAGCGTGTTGTCTTGTTGTGTTAACCACGCATGGTTTTGGTATTTGAATTGTTGCTGACGAGTATGTGAGTTTTCGTAGGAGCAGCAAGAGTTGAGTCTGTTTCATGCCGCGACATTGAACGCGGAAGGCAATGCCAGCGAAAGTGATGACGGCGAAGATGAAGATGAAGTGTACGCGCGGATACTTTGCGCCACTCAACAAACAAATGACCTCATGTTAGCCACATGTATGGTCGGTACGTATTATTATGAAACTTACATGAACAAGTCCGATCCGAGACAACCGGTACTTAGTGGATTACAATGGGTACAAATAACTCTTGACGATCCGTCAGATTGCTACGACATGTTTAGAATGGAAAGATATTTGTTTGACAACCTTCATACGTTGCTAGTTGAGAGGTACGGCCTTAAGTCGAGTAGCAAAATGTCCAGCATTGAGGCTTTGGGGATGTTCTTATGGATGGTTGGAGCACCGCAATCGGTACGCCAAACAAAAAATAGGTTTGTTCGATCAACAGAGACAGTTAGTCGGACATTCACGAAAGTCCTTCATACTATGAATAGGCTTGCTGCAGATATTATTAAGCCTGTGGATCCGCAGTTCAGGACGGTGCATACAAGGTTACAGCAACGTCGGTTCAGTCCTTTGTTTAATGACTGCATAGGCGCGTTGGATGGAACACACATACCTGTGGAAGTCCCAGCAGCGAATGTCGTGCAGCATACGGGTAGACATGGGTACACATCTCAGAATGTGCTGGCCGTTTGTGACTTTGATATGAGATTCACATTTGTTGTTGCCGGCTGGCCGGGGTCGGTACATGACATGAGAGTGTTTAATGATGCAATCAACAAATATGGAGACAAGTTTCCACACCCACCTCCAGGTACAGTCGTTAGTTTTTCTTGGCAAGTACGCATATGTATGTAATCCAACATATTTGCAATAACCGTTCTTTTAACTATTCTGCAGGAAAGTATTACTTAGTGGATTCAGGGTACCCAAACCGTCCTGGGTATCTGGCACCGTACAAGGGGACGAAGTACCATGTCCCGGGTTTGCAGCCTTATCCGCGACCTAAGGGGGAGAAAGAGGTATTCAACTTCGCGCATTCGTCACTACGAAATGTCATCGAGCGCGCATTTGGAGTGCTGAAGGAGAAGTGGAGGATTTTGTACGACCTACCGAGTTACCCAATGGAGAAGCAAACCAAAATTATATTGGCATGCATAGCATTGCATAATTTTATTAGACAAACTACTGAACATGATAGAGCGTTTGATATGTTTGATAACGATGAGTACTATAGGCCACAAGCAGCCTCATCCTCAGCAGGACGTCGTATGAGTAGCCAACTTGGAGATGAAGAGATAAGTATGAACGCTTTTCAGGATCAACTTGCACGTGCCTTGTTTCGGCGAGCGTAGGTTTCCATATGTAAACAATGTGTTTGTCATGTCTGTTACTTCGTTGTGGAATTGTAACAAAATAATCTTGTACCTGCTTCTCTTAAATTTGTAATCTATTTTCATAAATTCTGTCCGTTGATTTTCACACAAAACTCTGTTATTCGTATCATACTTTGGATACAAGTAGTATAATAGTTAGTTAAATATTACATGAAAACTTGTTTCTTTCATCTAATAATGATAGCTTCGTCATGATCACGATGTATGTACGTAGGTTCCTCACTGTCGTCAATGAGGGGGAGGACGATATCCTCTCCGAATGGAGGTAGGTCATCGAATTGATTGTAGTCTTCCTCATCGATAACATCCTCGACACCAACAATATTTCTTTTTCCTTGTAGAACGATATGGCGCTCCTCTTTGTTACAAAGATTTGGATCCTTAACATAGAAGACCTGTGTGACATCTTTGGCAAGCACAAATGGTTGTTCTCTATAGCCGACAAATTTGAAATCGATGATTGTCATACCGTACTTGTCGATCTTTAGTCCATGTGGTAGTACAACCCATTGACAACGAAACAGAGGGACCTTTAATTTTTCTCCGTACTGAAGTTCCCATATCTCGTCTATGAAGCCATAGTAGGTCTCCTTTTTCCCATCACAATCATAGGCATCAATGCGAACACCGCTATTTTGGTTACAGCTTTTGGTGTCTTGCGTCCTTGTGTAAAATGTATAGCCGTTAATGTCATACGCTTGATATGTATGGATCGTAGTTGACGGCCCGTTAGCTAGCATTTCTAATAGTACCTCATCTGCACTCTTCTCATCGTTGTGAACTATTTCCATCATATGTAATCGCAGCCAAGTGCCGAAATTATCTCTGTGTTCCTTTGCAATCCAGTCCTCTGACTTTTTTGGATTTTTGGTCCGTAGCATTTGTACGTGCTTGTTGACATATGGGCCCACCACTACGGACTGTTGAAGAATGCAAAAATGTGCTTGGATGAATGAAACATAGTCGTTGACATTGATTGTTTTGTGTCCTCGTGTTCCTTTCCCTTTTAGTCGCCCCTCATGTCTTGATATCGGCAAACCAATTGATTTTAAATCCATATAGTCAATAGCAAACTCAATAACCTCCTCTGTTGCCCAGCCTTGTGCCATGGAACCTTCTGGACGACCTCGGTTACGAACATACTTTTTGAGAACCGTCATGAATCTTTCAAACGGATACATCTGATGTAAAAACATAGGACCAAGGTATTTCATCTCATGAACAATGTGCGTGAGAAGATGCGGCATTGAGTCAAAAAAGGAAGGAGGAAAAATAGTCTCGAGGTTGCACATAATGTTGATCAAATCGTCCTGTAACTTTGTTAGCTTCCTCGGATCAATGACCTTTTGAGAGATTGCATTCAAAAATGAGCAAAGTTTTATTATTGTATCTCGGACCTTGTCTGGTAGAATACCTCTAATTACAACAACCAGTAGTTGAACCATCATCATGTGACAATCATGGGACTTCTTGAAGCGGAACTTAAGTGTATTCATGTTCACCAGTCTCTTGACATTAGCAGAGTAACCAGTTGGAACTTTGATCCCATGCAAGCAACCGCATAGGCTCATCTTTTCTTGTTTACTAAGGGTGTAGCAAGCTGTTGGAAGTTTCTTTGACCCATTTTCGAGGACTGTATGATGGAGATCCTTTCTGAGTTTCATATCCTCTAGGTCCAAACGTGCTTTCAGTGTGTCTTTTGTCTTGCCAGGTATGTTAAGCAAGGTACCAACCACTGCCTCACATACGTTCTTCTCCACGTGCATGACATCAATTGCATGACGGACCATTAAGTCTTTCCAATACGGAAGGTTCCAAAATATTGATCTCTTTTTGAACAAACTATCAGGTGGAGCCTTTGTGCATCCTTTTCCCTTTCCAAGGACAACCTTCAGATTTTGTACCATCTTGAATACTTGTTTCCCATCACGAACCTTAGGAGCTTGACGATTCTCGATTGTGCCATCAAAAGCTGTTCTATTTCTTCTATATGGGTGATCTGCACGTAGAAACCTACGATGACTCATGTATACCACTTTCTTACAGTTTTTTAACCATATGCCACCAGTTTCATCCATACACCATATGCACCCATTGTATCCTTTTGTGAGCTGTCCTGATATGCTACCAAGAGCCGGCAAATCTTGGATCGTTACAAAAAGCATAGTATGTAGAGTAAAAATCTCTTTTTTGTACTCATCCCATACTCGTACACCATCGTTCCATAGTACAAGAAGATCATCGACCAATGGTTTTAGATATACATCAATGTCATTACCGACTTGAGTCGGTCCGCTTATCAGCAAAGGCATCATAAGAAACTTACGCTTCATACACAGCCATGATGGAAGATTGTAGATACATAGTGTCGCAGGCCAAGTACTATGTGTGTGTCCTGTGTCTCCAAATGGATTCATCCTATCTGTACTCAACCCCAATCTAATATTCCTTAATTCAGCTTTAAAGTTCTTGTATTTGTTGTCAAAGTTCCTCCATTGAATTCCATCAGCCGGGTGTCGAAGCTTTCCATCTTTCTTGCGCCCTTTCTCGTGCCATTGCATCAACTCAGCATTTGCTTTGTTAGCAAATAACCGCTTTAGACGAGGTACTATTGGAAAATACCAAGCAACTTTAGCAGGTGTTCTTTTAGCCCTATTGTTCTCACCCACATCATCTCCATCAATCTGTTCACTGTTGGACTTGTAGCGCGATGAACCACAAACACAACATTCCTCCAAATTTGCATCGTCTTTGCGAAATAACATGCAGTCATTCCGACATGCATGTATTTTTTCCATTTCCAGTCCTAATGGACAAACAATCTTCTTAGCTTGATATGTGTTTTGAGGCATAACATTGGTAGGAAAGAAATCCTTCAAAAATTGTAATAATACAGTAAAACTTTTATCGGACCAACTGTTGCTTAGCTTCATTTGCAGCAATGTGAGAACAACATGCAACTTGTTGTATTCTTTCTTGCAACCCAAGTACATGGGTGTCTCATAGTCTTCTTTCATCTTTAAGAGCTTTTGATATTCACTTTCACTAGAGAAATCATCCTCCACATTACGCAACATTTCATCAAGGTCATCAACATCATCGTGCAACGTTTCATCTAGGACATCAATATCATTGTGCAACGTTTCATCTAGGTCATCAATATCATTTTGCCTCTCTACTGTCACATACTCGCTATCCATGTCTGACCAATATGTAGTAGGATTATTCGCTTGCAAATCCTCCTCAACTTCACCATGTTTAGTCCAACATAAATATCCATACATAAAACCCCTTGTAATCAAGTGTGTACGAATCTCTTCTATATCTGAAAACTTCTTCAAGTTTTTACAATCACGACACGGACAACATATATAATGAATGTCAGACTTGTTTTTTGGCTTCTTGTATGTTGTGGCGGCTTTCAAAAAAGTTTCCAATCCAACGAGGAAGCGTTTAGTAAGAGTGCTACCATCATACATCCACGATCGATCCATCTGGTACATTAGAATTATTAGCATCATAAAAAAATCAATTATATATATACATATACATATATATAATTGATCAATTATTCATCGTGGAAATTACATAAGATCGAGCTAAAAGTTGAACAGCAATGTTGAACAGCTATAAGTTGAAATTACAAAGTTGAACAGCTATAGCCTTTGTAGCCTTATTTTATCAGGGCCACGGTGCAAGAGATCGAGCTAAAAGTTGAACAGCAAAAATATACATAAAGGACATATATATATTAATAAAAAATTGGAGGACTACCCATTCAGTCAACTTGAGCAATATCGTGATAAAGCAATCTTCAATTAATGAGCAATCTTAGAGAGTAATATAGATCAATCTTCCAATGTAAGTAACCTTAGAGAGTACAGAGCAAGCACTAAGAGCAGAGAGCTCAATCCACTAACCGTAGAGTTTAAAACCGGGTGCTAAGCTTAGAGAGCAAAAGTCATTGAAATAAGCAGGAAGAGCGCTTCACTAACCGTAGACAGCTTTAGATAGGTTGATTTCTTCCGGATTTTCAATTATCCACCCGCAACAATGTAGCTAGCTCCTGTCCCCGACCAGCAATGACCTCCTCGGTTTGGAGGAGGAAGAAGCACCGTTTATATACTCTGTACATTATCTATACCGGTTCATAACAGAAACCGGTTCATAACAGAAATCGGTATCAGTGCCGGTTCCTTTACGAACCGGTATTGATACTTTGCGGCACTTTCAGTGCCGGTTCTTGTTATGAACCGGCACTGATATCAGTGCCGGTTCCTTTAAGAACCGGTATTGATACTTTTCGACACTTTTAGTGCCGGTTCTTGTTGTGAACCGGCACTGATATCCCGTTTTCAGTACCGGTTCTTCAGGCTCAACTATTGATTTGCGGCAGGACCTTTGGAACCGGTATTGAAAATATATTTATACCGGTTTGGAAATATGCGGCATTGATGAAGGGGTATATTTGATGGTTTTTGTAGTAGTGATAGTTGATGAGTCCCGTATTTTCAAGACTTTCCAGGGTTTGATAGTATTGGAGTAAATCCGGTCGATAACCACATTGTTTTCTCCGTCTCTGGTGGTGATAATTTTTTGCCTTTTTGGAGTAATAAAAGCAACGCAAGCAGCAACCGACGCAAATTTGTCCTCTTCCACGAGTGATTCACTATATATCTCTTGCCTACAAAATTACTCTTATCGGTCACTCGTCTGCCATAGTCCTCGCTTAGCATATTGCTCATCAACGATTGGAACCAAAATAATGGAGCTTTCACGAAGGATTCTCTCCGCAACGGTTGCTGCCATCCTCCTACTCGTGATCATAATGTCTGCCGGTATGTATACATTCACGTATCAACAGAGCACGTCTGAAACCGTGTGATTTTATTGACTATTCCCTTTCTTTTTTAAATATAGTCACAGTTTAGTTTGATCAATAATTTTGACCATTCGTCTTTCTCAAAAAATTTATTCAAATATGTTAAATAAAAATCCATGCTTCAAAAGTTTTTAGTGATAAATCAAATCATAACAAAACATATAATATTTCTCATATTTTGGTGAAGACGACTTATCAAAGTTGACGGTCAAAGTCAACTGTGACTATATTTAAAAAACGGAGGGAGTATATGTTTTTGTTTATTTTGTTAAGTACATAATTGTGTCTAAAGTAAACTCTTCTTACTTTATATTAAATAATTAAATAAATAAGTATATAATAATCTTTGTAGGGGAACACACCCCTTCCATCCCTGTTCTCTCTCGAAAAAATTATTAATTAACGACGACTTTGTCATGTGTGTAGAGGTGACATCGGTTGAGGCAAAGCGTGATGGATGTAGCCGCCTGAGCGGCGGTTTTAAAGGGGCTTGCATTGACGAAAATGCCTGTATAGCTCAATGCCTTAGTGAAAGCAGCGACAACACTGGCGGTGGGTGTGACGACTGGCCCTTCCCTCAGCGTTACTGTAACACGCAGTGCCCGTCACCTTGAGATTAATAATCTCGGATCCAGCAATATATACCATGATCAGTGTTGTAATAATAATAGTATACTACCTCCATTTCTAAATATAGTCGTTAGAACAATAATAATTCTAATTAAAAGAGTTTGTCCTAACAGCTATAATTTAAAAAATGGAGGAAATATATATAGTACCTGACCGTTGGTACCACTACACGGGCAGCTTAATTTCTTGTGTCTTGATAAATAAAATTGTTGGATCAAATTAAATAAAATGTCTGGTCTTTTCTTGACCTTTAATAAGAATCCCAGTACCCAACATTTGGGCATCAATATGCAGCAATCATATATATATATATATATATATATATATATATATATATATATATATCATTTTGTTACAGTAATGCTGTTTCCCACTTCGTTATATCAACCTCCAGTTTTCTAGATCATTTTGTTGCATGTAGCCATGTAATATGATCAAGTGTGTATGATGGATGTAAACCATGTAACCATTCATGATTTGTTTTCAACTCAATATTTGTACAAATAATATATTATTGTGCTCGCAAAAAGAATAATACGTTATTGTGGATAAAATACTTATAAATAATTAAGGTTAAGATTGTTCTTCACCACAAACTTGTATGGGTAGAGACTATAGAGATTGTTCTCATGGTCACCTTCCTTATCTTTATTTCATACTTTTTCGTTGTTCTCTCACCCCCCACTCTCTTCCTTGCCACCGCTGCCTCTTCACTCTCTCTCTTTCCTCCTCCCTTATGTATGTACTCCAGCGAAATGGCCCCATCCTCGTCCTCTGTCCCGGTTTCTAGTCGCTCCTGCTGTTGGATCTGCTACCCACTACCAATTCCACAATCTAAATCCTCCTTTAATTACTACGCTCTGCAATAGCCGGTCAACTGCCCGCAATAAGCGTCGTCAATCTGAATTGCTCATCCTAGTTATCAACGTCGATCCCCACCCATGCTCAACCTAGGCGCGTTGATGCGCTGGGTGGAAGGGTGGGGGGTACTGACTCTTTGCTTCCACCAAGGCTCCGACACCACGTTGCCTCTCCTGCAGTCCATTACTCCTTCGATGTTCTGTTGATGCATGCGTCTTCGACATGGCCGTGGGCATCAGTGGCGTGGGAGCTGACTCAGCTCCTCCCAGGACCCCTGTAGTTCAGCTAATTTATTTGGGTTCCATATATAATATCGGGTGATGCGATTGATTGTAGCTATTGCTATCACACACAATGAACTGTAAGCCCTTGTGGCAGCGCATGTTACCTGGTACTATCTCCGTTCATAAATAGTTGATGTCGTTAACTTTTGTTATTTTAAACAATTTGTCTTATATAAAAAGTATGGTAACTATTAAATAATATTTTTTATTTTATTACTACACAATTATTATTTATAACACAATTTATAGTATTACATATTTTATCTAATTTTTTCAATAAAACAAATGATCAATAATGACAGTAATAATGTCAGCGATGTCAATTATTCATAAATAGAGGGAGTATTGCTATTATGTATGGGATATCCTTCCAGGTTGTTGAGTGTTTGCTTATTATGTGTTCCTCTTTACTTTCATACCCTCTCTATTTATTAATTGTTGTTCTAAAAGACAACAATTCTATTTTTTATATAAAGCTATTATTCTAATGAAAACAAATTTGAAGCCAGTAGTTGTCTCCTAGACACCATCTCCGGTTGTTATAGGCCAGGCACAGCCACACATGCAAATATCGACAAGCAAACAAAATCGATCCCTGTGTTCGATCCCTCTGTGTGTGTGTTTTGCAGGGACTATCCCTGTGTTTTTGGTCTCCTAGAAAGCTGGATAGTTTTTTTTTTCCATATTCCCATCCAGATGATTGGATTGTTAATTTTGCGTAGGTCTTGATCCATCGTTAAATGTATGTGCTAAGACTCGTTAATCTGTATAAAAATACTACATACACTCTCGTCAATATGTATGCAAAGATACACACTAGAATATATGTGGTATAGTACATGTAACCTTGGGAAGTGCCCATTGTTCAATTGACAGTTCTAATTTGGCGAAGCAAGCGATGCAACCAAATTAAAAACAACAACAACCAATGCAAGTTTCTCCTTTGTTGGACCTGTGAAACCTAGCTATATATATATTGCCTGCAATAAGCTAAGACATCTCCTCGATCATACACTGTACGCTTGTCTCGTCCTCCTGTGTTCATTTGTTCGAACCAAAAGAGAATGAAGTCTTCAAGAAGGAATCTCTCTGCAACTTTTGCCGTCATGCTCCTTGTTGTCATAGTGGCTGCTGGTATATATATATGTACACACGCTCTTGTATTAACTTATATATTATAAAAGTATATCAAATTGACAAAGTTGTAAACTATATTATCTGACCTTCAATACATATTGCCTATGAAAACTCTCTTACTAACAAGTTCTCTAAAAAAGCAATATTAATTTCACGGCCATTATCTTAGATGTATGTATTATTGTTTATGCATGCAGATATGGCGGCGTCCGTGGAGGCACGGCGTGGCAAATGCAGCCACCTGAGCGGCAGTTTTCTTGGGTGGTGCTTGGACGACGTCTCTTGCCCAGCTATATGCATCGAAGAAGACGACGCCAATATTTACGGCGCATGTGATGGCTTCCCCTCTCGTTGCTACTGTGAGACGGAATGTCCTTCGACCTAAGATTATATTGTTGCCGCCGCTGCGCTCATCTACAAATTCAGCAATGATCTTTAACCGACCCCAACAACCTGTGTAATAATAAAATATTCCAAGATAGTATAACAATACTAAGCTTGGGCTCAAAATACCTTGTGATTTGATATCGCAAAACTAAGAATGTACCTTATTGGATAGTGCGTTGCAATTTTGGTGGCTTCTATGACATTCACCTTACAATTAAAAGGAAAGACATAGAAATGGTGAGAATCTTCTAGATCTGAAAAAATTTCAAACTTTAGTTGGGGAAGGAGAAATCATATTCTGCAACTTTCCTCTTTGATCCTAGTTCAAATTTGAAAAGTATTTGGGAATTAAAATTCAGAGATTAAAATTTATCATAAATATTTTTTTATTTTAAAAATATAAGACTTTGAAATAAATTTTGAAACTTGGTACAGAACTGCCTGTAACATTATTTATGGTCATTCTAAAATTATGCTCACTAGTTTTTGCTATCAAAGGTATTTTACCACGCAGAACCATTCTCAACTTAGAACTGATTTGCTCATCCAGAATCTTTGTGGTGTTAATTGGTGAACCAAGAGACCAAATAGTACAATAATTAACAAAAACATGTGATAAGTATATTACAAAGAGTAATTCAATTTATTATAAGATTCTTAGTCTAAAATAAGTCAGACCGTGGAAGTGACATTCAAAATAGAGAACGATATAGTGGAAGTAATATTTACAACTCGATTGTCATTCATCTTACAAGAAGCATGTCAACCCTAGACATGTTTCTTTTTCATGACCACAAAAAACTGCGAACAAAGCAATAATCTACAAACCCTGAGCAATTTAATACTCAACAAAACTTAATACTCGTCAAATGCCTTTCTAAGAAATAATTACTATCATGCAATGTATAGGTAGACGCTATAATTTAACTTGCAAAACAACACTTTGATCCTTCTTACAAAAGTGTTGTTGATGTCAGCAGGGCCCAATACTGTTGTGAAGTTGTTGTATGGGACCATATATGGGTAGTACATCGGAGCTCTACAGTACGTGTTGTATTTGCATCTGAAAACTGTTGATATTATAAAAAAGATGGTACATTATGGCCAGGGTACTAAAAATGGTTTTTGTAGTAGTGATATATACTGCAAGTATGCAATCAGATTCTGCAAATATATATACAGATGCTAGTATATACATAGTCGATCCATTACCGATCCATTACTGTGGTGTGGAAGCAGCTCTCTAATGGTATAAAAATACTATACATAATATCGTAAGTAAGTATGCAATCATACACTTAAAATATATAGGTGCCAGTAAGTAGATATGCACTATATTCTGGGCAAGCGGATCAGTTTCGTTCGTTCGTGATGTTTTTGGATTTTGGTGGAGCAAGCAATGCAAGAGAGCAACCAATCCATCTTACTCCTCTTGCTCCTGTGACATATATATTGCCAGACTTCTTCCTTGATCACAGTACACTCTCATCTATCATCTACCAAAGAAATGGGACCTTCACAAAAGAATCGCTCCACCACCGCTGCCATCATCCTCCTACTCGTCTTCGTGGCCACTGGTATGTATGTACATGTATTCATGCATATATATAACAAAGTCACACACTACCAGAATACAATACTAGGCTGACGGTTTCGTAAAATAGCCGACACCTAGTTGGCAAGTAGTTGCAATGGCCGACGGCTATACTGTGACCCCTCGGCCATAAAAGCAATTCCCGACGGTGTGAATATAAAATGATAACTTGTCGTTAAGTCTATAGGACATCGCAATCATACCATGAAAAATGTGGCGAGCGACACTAATTCAGGCAATATAACTAATTTCAACTTTTTATCTCAATATGAAAATGCTTTATAACTTGAAATTCGCAGAAACATATACTATTTCATTCCATTTCCAGATGTATATTTTTCAAGATTTATTGCTTTTTCCTTGCATAGCTTTTTAGCTAGGAAAGTATTTATTTTAAAAATCAAACTATACAAACAGTCAGCAATAGTTGTATTAAAACACATGAATAGGAGATGCATGAATACTTTTGTGCAAAATTTTAAATTGCAATGTATATTTCATACATGGAGATAAAAATTAACAATAATTATATATTGCTTGATATAGTATCCCTCAAACAAAAACCACACTAAATGTGTATGGTGTCCAAGAAGCAAAAATGATGAGGGCTGTGAGCTGCACACTAAATCATTAATGCACCCTCTTAGTACTGTGTGCTAGACAATTTTACCTTATTAAGTCTTTTATACATATTTACCTATCTGAACTATTGAACTATAATTAAATATAAAAGAAAGAAGTTCTATTTATTCCCCTCAAATATAGGCAAAGTCTAGATAACCGCTAAACTATTCGTGGTTTAGTTTGCCCACAAGCTATGTTGATACAATTTACACCCTAATAGAATTTGAGTTTTTTTTTCTTTCTCCATGTAAAAGTTGAATTTTAAATTAACATTTGTATGGTGATAGTAGGCATCATACTGTTTTTCGTAATAGTGTTTTATATAGAATTATATAACAATGATTGGTTTATTATTAAATATAATTTAATATCAAAAATGAAAAACACAATTCACGTTATAGTTTCATAACATGTATTATTATGAATGTTATCATCTAGCAAACTTTTAGTTTAAGACTCCTCTTATGCATGGACAAATAAATTAAAAAAACAAATTGTAGAAGACTATATAATGAGCCAAAATAATATAGTTGTGTGGGTAAACTGAACCAAAAAATAGTTCAAGGGTTATCTAGACTTTTCTTACAATTGAGGGGGTAATTGGACTTTGTCCAAAATAATATGTCTTTTTCTAGGTGACTATGATTTTAATGCCTCAACCACGTTTTGAACCATTGGATGTGGATCCAAAACCATCTTAAAATATCAAATCACCATTATTAAAGAAAATATTCTGCTGAATAACAAAAATGTCCCACCTTTAATTTTGTCCCACCTGCAGAGAACAATGTCCTAGACATGTAATTGATTTGTTCCGTGTGATGTTCTAATTTTAATAACAAATTGTTATAGCTTTACAAAATAAAATGTTCCACACGCTTGCATTGATTGTTTCGAAAATATGACTAAGAAATATATAAAATATCAGACACAAGTGAAGGAGCAAATCTCAATATACATATAATCTGTAAGGGTTATTCATGCATGCAGAGATTGCATCCGTTGAGGCAGGGCGCGGCCAATGCAGCCACCTCAGCGATACTTACCTTGGGCTATGCTTGGGTGACCATGGTTGCGCAGTTATATGCCGTGATGAAGACCCCGTCAACAACATCGATGGCGCATGTGATGACTTCCCCGCTCGTTGCTACTGTGAGACGTTGTGCCCTTGATATTGTACTATGTGGCTACTGCATAAGCACGATCTCTGCCTGCTCTCGTAATAATATTATGTAATAGTGCTTGCTCATTGGAACTTATTTACGTTATGACAAATAATATTGTTATATCAAATTTAAAAAAAAATCTGGTCTTCTCTTGAGCCCCTGAATCTATTTAGTTAACTTGTACTCTCAGCTGGCAGCAAGCGTATCATCTTACTTGTCTGATCGAGCAATATCATTAAGATGAGGAAGAGAGTTTATACACGAAGAGCTTTCACCCAAATCGAATATTGTAGCTTGTGTGCACTCAACTAATTATAAGATGATGTCTGGGATGACCTTCGATTGCAAACATGTCTTTCAATCAATTGCAACTTGGCACAGAAGGCTATGGCATGGGATCGTTTTGCTCGTGTGAAAGTAATAATGGATTCACCTTATTATGGAAGTAATAATAATACATGTGATACAATTTGTTGCTCCTCAATGTAAATGTATATGGTGTGTGTCTCTACGTGTGTGATTCATTGCTACTACCTGATACTACTCCATTCTGAAATAATATTTGTCGCTCATGACCTCTTCATTCATCTCATTAAAAAAATGTGTGATGATAAATATCATTTATTGTTTTTAAAATTTTATTTATCATAATAGAAGAAATATAAAATACGACATATAATTTTTTCACATCTGAATTTATTTTTCGAATAAGACTTGAATGATTAGAGATGACAATAACGTCCACGATGTCAAACATTTTAGAACGGATGAAGTACTAATCAGCAAACTAAATGTCATGACTAACAAAGTGCATTCAGGGAAGGTATTATCGATTTCGGCTGAGTCAATATTAGACACCAATACACTCTAACATCTCCCGCTTCCCCGTCATAGTACATCGCACTGTATCGAGCACACAAAGGTGGCCTGACACTAACACGATGATGGTAGAGCTCCACAGACAACGGTGAGACTAGAAAAGAAGCCAATGTTAGAAAGTAGAATCCGACGAGCAGACATATCCCCACACATTCATAGTGTCGCTATTATAGTGCTCATTTGAAGGTATAATAGGGCGTGGGTGGGCGTGATCGCGTGAGTAGGCCATAGTTGAGGAATACATGCTCGAAATAGCCCTTGTCAATGGAGCCAAACTACGTTTTCCAGGTGGAGGAAGTTGCAAATGAACACAAAGGCGTAGGGATCGGAGACGCCAAATAATGGATCCAAGTGGTGTACAAGGAAAAGCTTTAATAACCCCGGGCACCTGTAGGTGTAAGAGGTCCAAGACAAGGCAGCTTATAATACATGGTGAGGGTAACGCCAGGAGGTGCAAGACAGCGTTAATAGCACTCGCCATTTAATTTGGCAAAGCTTTCAACGGCATGACGGGCGAGGTGGACGACTACCACTCAGCCGATGTGGCTGAAAACGGAGATAGCGGGCATGAAAGCTGGGCCTATAGGGGAGATTTGAATAGATAGATTCCGCTCCGATCAACTTTCTTCCTTCTTCGAATCAAAGTGTTCTAGGACCTCAAGATCTTGATTAACAGTTATTGTAATTGATGAGTTGATATTCATTCAGTTTCCATTTTTTACTACAGTTTTCGAATAAAGGATGGTTTTGAATTTTGTCTTGATTTTTTTGGGTATTAACTAATTAAAGGTTTCATAAAATTGGAAAAGTTTCAAAATTTCACTTTTCTGTTGTAGACTTTTAAGAAGAAAAAGGATTTTTCATGTTTACTACAGAAAATGTTTGTTCCCTCACAAGGGATCATTTTGCATTTGTTGAGTTATCTGAACTCGATTTGAATTGAGTAAAATTTCCGTGTAGCGATTTTAGAGTATAAAATAGGTAGGATTTACGGTTGAAGAGTCCGTAAGTGCTATGTGACACCTGGGTGTCACAATCGCGGTGTGCCGAGACCGAGGAAGTAGATAATGGAGCTGACGCAAGACGAACATATGACGAATATAGGTAGGTCCTAGAGTATATAGTCGATTGAGCCTAGGTGGAAACAGCGTTAATATGTATGTGCTCATGCTGGTTTGGTATATAAATACTGTACATACTCTCGTAAGTAAGTATGCAATCCAATTACTCTACATGCTCTCGTAAGTAGGTATGCAGTACTATACTTAAAATATATGCAGTCAATTCAACTTGGGTGGAAGCAGCAATGCAAGCATTTCAGCCAGGCAATGCAAAATTATTGTATTTCTTCAACCTGTTACTTATATATACTGCCTGGGAAACTTTTCCTAGACCACACTACACTCGCTCCTTTTGCCATCTGCTCGCTAGAACGTTCGTCCTCTTCAAGGTCGTACTATCGACAAAAGAAAGGAAAAAAAATGGAACCTTCGCGAAGGAATCTCTATGCAGGCGCTGCCGTCGTGCTCCTGCTCGTCATCGTGGCTGCCGGTGTGTATACATGATACATGCATGCATTGATATGCGAAATATATATTATGTGATGTTCTTTATTGTTACGAAATACAACAATCATGTTTGTATAAAATTTAGATTTTTAATGTGTCTTATACATCGAGATAAAAAAAAAGTTAGAAACAACCTTTTCATCTACAAAAAGACAATCTGAGAGTGTGTTACAACTGATTTTGAGTTTCAGTGTGAGCTGAGGACTGTGCTAAGCTTTTCTTCTAATAAGACAGACTGTTTTCTGTCATTATATATAAAACAAAGTCATAGTCATATGCGGTGTGTGGTTTCATCAATTATTTGATATATTTTATACATGAAACTTGTTTATTACTTTGTACTATGAACGTACTCTGTACTAAATAAATACAACCTGTAGGGGAACACCATGTGTTCTCTCTCAATTAAGAAACATATTTATGACCATCTAGTATATATTTATTATTTATATAGCTTTTCCCTTTTTATATATGCATGTAGAAATGGCATCCGTTGAGGCAGGGCGTGGCAAATGCAGCCATCTTAGCGGCTCTTATACTGGAGTGTGCTGGCCCGACAACTCGTGCCCTGATATATGCAAAACAGAAAGCCATGACAACATCGGTGGAGCATGTGACGACATCCCCGCTCGTTGCTACTGTGAGACCAAGTGTCCTTCACCTTAATTAAGCTTATATTGTTCCTGCTGCACACTCTTCAATCCAGCAAAGATAATCTTTGCCCTATATCGTCTCATCAGCTCATATAATATATAATACCGTATAATAATAATGCTTGCCCGGTTGTATACTGTACTATTGTACCTCACTTTGTGGTTACAAATAATAATATTATTATATTGGATCAAATATAATAAATTTGGTCTTTTCTTGTGCTTCTGAATCTAGTCTTTTGTAATCATCATGCTTCACATCAAGTCTTTGGTGATTGGGCTTTTTGGCTCCTTTAGTGACAACAACATTCATCATATACCAATCAGCAAACTCACGGCGTGTACTAATGATTGTCCCACTAGTGATGTCATTCAGGCCATGTATCTAATGTCAGAGTGATGGTGTCTTGAAAACCGGCTAGTAATGTTGTACTGACATTCTCCGAAAGACATCACTAATCTAACAGCGACATTGTTTCACTGTGTCATCGCTAATACTCAGTGACATAAATATGTCACTAATAGTTCATATAAAAATAAAAGGTTATAAAATTACACCACATATTGCAGCTTTCTACCCGTTCCAAATCAGATTAGAAGAAATCGTGTGCAAAATCAAGACACTACAAATTCCACATCGCACAATATGTTCTCAAGTACAAAATACAAGAATATGTATTCATCAACGTAAGAATTAATTGATTAATCAATATACATTCATCAATTTCACATAATTAACAAATGATGAGCTTACAAGATGCGTGTTTTGAAGTTTGACTATGGCATACTCAAGGATTTTTATATGCAACAGAAATGTTACGGTGTTTGGATAATACTAATAATTCATTTTCTCAAATCTAACGGTCTGGCTCACAATAAGGAGGTACCTATAGTAAAATGTATTTTAAGTTGTGGAAGGGAATAAAAAATAGGTAAAATTGTCTGAGAGACACTCGAATTTTTGGGGCTTAGATTTGAGAGACATCCAAACACTCGATTTTGTCTGAGAGTCATTCAAATTTTGTGTTATATGATCATTTTACCCTTAGGTCTTCTCTAGAATGGTTGCTTCCCAAATTTGTAGCTACAAATCTATGAAAATTTCATTTTCACAAATGATGAAAGTTCCACATCACAGGGTGATCTGTCGCCACCAAAATTCACAAATTTTTTGATTGAATTTATGCATTGTTTTTAGTCAAGAACAATATTAAAAAATTTGTGAATTCTTTTTGAGACACTATCGTAGACTCCTCAACCACACGGCTATCTCAAACATAGATTCCTCTGAACCACAGTGTCCGAGACGTTTTCTTCATGTTTGCCAGGCCCGAAAGTGTTATTACTCCCTCCGTTCTTTTTTTATTGACGTCGTAGTGCAATTGTAAAGTTCTTCGAAATAGTGACGCTTGTAGTCCAAAACAAATCTTTTCCTGTTTGCCCCGCCGCTCTATTCTGATGTGGGTCGTGGCACTAAGCATGGCAAGGAGGTAGGCGCTGTACGTGTCCGCGCAGCGCATGAGTGGACAACGGCACGCGATGGGCTGAGAGGTGCAAAGCAGTTTAGACAGTGCAGACTGTAGCCGGTAAAACAGTCAATTTTAACTAATTCTTAATTTTATCAAACTTGTCTAAAACGTCTATAAAATAATAAAAAAAAGAGGGAGTATACTGGTGCTGCCAATACCATAGAAAACAAACATCAATTTCAAAGAGGACGAGCAGAAAAGAAGACCACAGAACTAGATGCCCGAAGCGGCCTGGAGGAGAAGTACACTGTACAGTGCGCAGCTAGGTTGTGAAATGGTTTGAGGAACGCACGCCGCACGATTGAAATCGGATAGATGGGCTATATAATGTTTGTACGTTTGCATCAAATAGGCCTTTTGCACTCAATATTTCAACTTTCTTCCTTCCTCGAAATAAAACTCTCTAGGACCCTAAAAAATCTTGAAAAATTTTATGAGGAAAGATCAGTACTTAGGAAACACTTTTCGCAGTTTGTGAAAGCTGATATTTTCTTTTTGTTTTTACTTATGATTTTCAGAACACAGGACGGAAGGTTTGAACTTTGAAATGAATTTTTCAACTGTGTCGTAGACTTTTATCAAACAAACGACACACATTGATCATGTTTACTGCAAAAATTGTGTGTTTTTCTCACAGTGGTTCATTAGGCATTTATTTGAATTACTTCAATTCAATTTGAATTGAGTTAAACTTCAATGTGGTGATGTTCAGAGTACTACAAGATGTAGGGATTTAAGGTTGAAGAGTCCATAGTGCTAATTAAGTCACCTGGTTGTCACAGTCGCGCGCGGTGTGCTTCATAAGAGGAAGACGAAGTACGTATATACATGGACTCTGGCACAAGACGAACATGACGATCTATCCAAGGCAATGTCGTTAGTGTCAGTTAGTAAGAATATATATATATATTGGTAGGTGCCAGTACTGTCGATTCAACCTAGGTGGCAGAAGACTTAACGTTCAGGTGCTCATGTGCATTTGGTATAAAATACTATACATACTCTCGTAAGTAAGTATGCAATCTTCCCCGCCCGCCCCAACCCCCCCCCCCCCCCCCCCCCCCCAAAAAAAAAAGTATGCAATCATATACTTAAAATATATATAGTCATATCAACCCGGGTAGAAGCAGCACATACTCGTTTTGTTACCGGTTGTCTACCAAACTTCTCCTCAGTAACACTACACTCGTCTGCCATCATCAGCTCGCTAGCACATTGATTCATCCTTTTCAACATACGAACACGCCAAAAATGGAGCCTCAACGAAAAAGGAATCTCTCTACAGCTGCCGTCATTCTCCTGCTCGTCATTGTTGCTGCCGGTGGGTATATATATACGTTCATATATTAACGTATACATTATATGATATGATACCTGTTGTTGTTATATATATAGAATACAACAAAATCATATATATTTTTTATATATATAGAATACAACAAAATCATATATATTTTTTCTTGCAAATAATCAGCCTTCTTAACTGCTATATATAGTGTGTCATCGACAATATAGACTAAATATTCTTAAAGTGTGCTACAATATATATCTTAAGTTCTCTTTCAAAAAAAAATATTTATGACTATCTTGAACATATGTGTTGTTCTTGTTCATGCATGTATAGAGATGGGATCAGCGGAGGCGAGCCGTGGCAAATGCAGCCACCTTAGCGGCACTTATCCTGGATTGTGCTTGGACGATGGTTCTTGCCCACTACTATGCAGTGAAGAAAGCGTCGACAACATTGGTGGCGCATGTGACGACTTCCCCTCTCGTTGCTACTGCGAGACGCAATGCCCTTCACCTTAATTAGGATTTTAGATCGATTGATGCTTATCGATGGGCTGATCTCTCGATCAAGCAATGTTGATCGATCTTTCCCCAATCTCGCTCCGTGTAACAATAATATATATAATAATGGTTGCCTGTTTTTACCTACTGTAGTTGACTTGTGTTGTGTTGTCTGACAAATTTGGTCTCTTTTTGAGTTGTGGATCTAGTTTTTTCTTATCATGCATCTTAGATCATTATTAGTGACAACATTCATAAAAATATCCATCAGTACACTCGTGTCCTCAGTGTATACCCCTTTACCTGTCTCCAATAATGTTGTAGTGATGGTGTTTGAAAAACCCGTCAGCAATTACTGGAATGGCAGATTCTGAAAATACAGCGTAGTGTTTCGATGTATCTGTCACTGATACCTGGCGTTACATGTTCGGTAATACATACAGCAGGAGATGCAAACGTGCGGTTCCTAATTATCTGGCTGTTTCGAAATTACTTTTGTGTTGTTAAAAAAAATCCATAGATAAGGAGGATAATTTAGATTTTGAGTCGACTATTATTGAAAAGCCGACTAATATCAATGCTGACGCAAAATTAATTGGTGATACTTGCAAAGATACACTAATAACTAGAAATATTTTTAGCCATGAAGAAAAGACCAAATTCGTCTATGTGAAGTCAAATCGAAGAGAATAACAAGAGGTACCCCATCAGTAAGGGGACAAGTACGCATAGTGTCAATAATATTAGAACCGAGGGTCAGCTCTGTAACGGCGAAAGATCTCAAGAACATGGACCCGCGACAAGACAAGATATATGTATGCTCGTTGTTCGTGCAACAAGATTTTCTCTCTCCAAAATCCTAATGCTTTTCGATGATGTTGCAGAAGAACTACTAGCCATCTGTCACAACTACATAATCGGTTTTCGGTGAGATATACAGCACAAAATTTTCACCATCTCACGGTACTGGCACGCCTCTTAGGTGCCCACCACACTGATGCGCAGGCTAGTGATGCGCATCAAATTCTTCTAACTTTGTTTTGCTCTCAAATTTGTGAAGGTCGTTTATGTAATCTAAATTTAATTTGAATTCAAATTATTTATTGATCTTCACAAATTTGATAGCAAGACACAGTGGAAATAATTTAATAGCGAATAGGAACCTCAAAGAAAAGTTTAGACCAAGTTTAGCAATTTATTTTAAATCCAAACTAATTTAAATAATTCAAAAAACATTTATGGCAGATTTTGAATTAAAAATATTTTTTGAATTTGAAATTGGTTCGAAAATAAATGTTATATAATATGATTTCGCCTGCCAACACAAAAACTTTTGGGAATTATTCAGATTATAGAGATTTTTTATTTTAGGTTAAAACTGCAATGCAATGTCATACAAAGATTTCTAATTTTGTGATGTAAAAATAAGAGATTGGAGAAGACAATGCAGTGTCACTCATAAAAATACTATATGCTATCGTAAGTAAGTACGCAATCATATATTTAAAATATATGTAGTCAAGACAACCTGTGTGGTAATAGTCACAAGCTCCTCTTGTCATCACTGATTGTACTCATAGTTTTGGCGGACCAAGCAATGCAAGAATTCAGCCAGATAGAGCCAGTGCAAATATATTTGTCCCCTTGACATCTTGGATCGACCTCTGACTTAATATATATTGGCTGGCAATCTTCTCCTGGATCACGCTACACTCACTCTGCCATCTCCTCACTAGCACGCATTCGTCCTCTTCGTCAACGTACTAACCACATTGAACCAATAAAAATGGAGCCTTCACGAAGGAATCTCTCTGCAACCGCTGTTGTCATGCTCCTAATCGTCATCGTGACGGCCGGTGTGTGTATACCTGCATGTATTGATGTATATATATTATATAATAGTTATAAAATAGAACAATCATTTGTGTAAATTTTGAAGCTTTAATATGTTTATTCATGAACATAAAAAAAGATGGAAATTACAAGTTTCATCTACTATGTAAACTTAATCTTAGAATGTTCTTCAACTGATATTGAGTTTTTTTAATGTCTATGAACCATTCTACACTTTTCCAATATGCCATAGACAAATAATCCGTTATTGTATATGATTGATCCCGTGTGGTCTGATTAATTATATGATATTTTAGGTATAAGAACTTATTTACTATATACTGAAAAAAAAAACATGTAAGGGTATGCCTCTCCAGTTCTCTTTAAAAAAACATTTATGAGCATCTAACATAATTGTATAAATTGTTCATGGATGTGTAGAGATGATGACTTCAGTTGAGGCATTTCGTGGCCGTGGCAAATGCAGCCACCTTAGCGGCACTTATTCTGGATGGTGCACGGACGACTTCTCTTGCGAAGTAACATGTACTAAAGAAAGCGGCGACAACATTGGTGGTGCATGTGATGACATATTCATCTCTCGTTGCTACTGTGAGACGCAATGTCCTTGACCTTAAGATTAGATTTGTTGCTGTGATGCGCTCTTCGATTCAGTAATGATCTTCGCCTGATCTCAACCCCATTTAATCTCGAGTACTTAATAAACTTCCCAGAGTACTGATTGTTATGCATCTAGAGTATTCAATCATTTAGCATTGGTTCCCTGCAGCTGCAGAAGCTCTGCATGGCAAGCTTCAAGTACAGAGCAGGCAAGACAAGGAATGACTCAGACAGTTTCAGCAAATGCTTGATTCCTTGCCTGTTATTATAGTGTAAATGGAGAGTAACGATCCCTAGAAACATTTGCAGATCTAGACAATATAACGGGAAAGAAAAATCTGAACATCATAAAGAGGACCAGATAATTACCTCGCATTAACTTTACTATCTGAAAGCAGAAATATTCATGTGAATGAAATAGTCACCCTTCTTCCAGTGCACAATGCTGTAGCTGTCAAGTGGCAGCTGAAAACATTCAGTACATTGAAGAACTGAGGACTAAGCTCGAAAACTGTAGTATAGTAGTAGTAGCAACCACAACTACCATGAGTCAATTTTCTCCTCCCTGAAGCATGCTACAACAGAGATTCAAATATTCACAGATCTTAAAGGGGGGAAAAAAAAAGGTTCGCTCTTTCAGGTTGCCTACATCTCGTGAAAGCCTGACGATTGACCATGATGTACCAAATAAAGAAAAAGAGAAGAAGAGGGAGCTCACCATGATGGAGAGGGTTGCACAGACGCTGTGGCAGAATCGATGGGGCGACTCCACTGCAGTTACCCTTCCATGGTGCAGGGGTCGTGCTTCTGCACTTGAATGGCTGCTGATGGAGAGAGCTGCCACTGCATCTTCCTGAAAATGAAGTTGGAGATCCAAAATACGGATCTGCCATATCATGCCTGTGCTATCCTGTTTGACTGCCTTTATATTTCTACCAATAACAAAACAACGGTCTGACCACAGTTTTACATGAAGTTAAATGGAGATACCTGTAACTCTCCATCCTGCTGTAAATTGGGACAAATGTCATTTCTATTTCTTAATTTCTACCAATAGTCATTGCAAGAGCAATGACCATCTATAAAGCAATGAAATCGATTGTTGTCTCGAATAATAATTTCACGATTGGTTATCTTGGATATAAGCTTGATAGCAGTGTGGCAGTCACTACAGACTCGAAGGTTTTTGGTGACCCTAATTGTCTCCCCTTTTCCAGAAGTGAGGAGGCTGAATGCAATGGCTATCTTTTCGCTGTGATGCACAAGTGTGCTCTCCTTTTCCTCGTCTTCAATGTCAAACATCACCACCTCAGTAGTCGGTTTATAACCCATGGCCTTCATTTCCAGGCCCAACTCATCAAGTTTCGCGTAAATTTGTTCCGCGAGGGGATGTGACATGTCTCCAACTTGGAACTCATGAACCTTACCATTAAACTCAACCCAGCTACGTGCGGGCACCTTCTCAACTCCCTTCTTCTTCATGTCCAACCTGAGTTTTGCTGCATCCTCCCATCTGCCACTGTTTGAGTATATGTTAGAGAGCATAACATAGTTTCCAGAATTCCATGGCTCCAGCCGGATGAGCTGCTTCAACACATGCTCAGCAAGTTCAGTATCCCGGTGAATCTTGCAACCACCAAGGAGTGCACCCCATACAACAGCATTTGGTTGCATCGACATGTCTTTAATCAACCGATGAGCCTCGTCCAGCAAGCCTGCACGACTGAGCAGGTCTACCATACAGCCATAGTGCTCAATCCTTGGACTTATAGAATATAACTGAGTCATGATATGAAAGTACTGCCGCCCATCTTGTACAAGACCAGTATGCGTACAGCTGCAGAGCAATCCAATGAAGGTGTTGTCGTTCAGTTTGATGCCCAACTTCATCATCTGGCTAACCAGAGCAAACGCAATTTTACCATGCCCAGTCATGCTGAGACCCAAGATCATTGCATTCCAAACAATAATGTCTCGCTTCAACATCTGCTGGAACACCATCCAGGCCTCACCTATGCACCCACACTTGGCATACATATCAATCAACGCTGTCCCCAGGACTGGGTTGTCAAGAACCTCATCCCACTGCAATGTCTCAACTGCCCGTCTTCCCAAATCCAATGCACCCAATCTTGTGCATGCTGAGAGCGCCCCAACCACTGTGTAACAATCTGACATAAATCCATTTTCTTGCATTGTGAAGAACAGGTCCAGAGCCTCTTGAGGGAGACCGTTTGAAGCATACCCCCCAACCATCGCGCCCCAAGCCACTGCGTCTTTTTTGGGCATTTTGTCGAACACCTCCCTTGCCTTCTGCATCTCCCCACACTTGATGTACAAATCCATAGCTGCAGTGGCCACAAACATGCTCCCTGCAAGTCCTTCCTGTTCCGCAGCCTTCCACATGGCTTCCCCGGTTGCTAAATCTGTGACACGAGCGCATGCAGTCAGCACCCTCACAGCCGTGAAGCTGTCCGGACGCATGCCACACGCGAACGCGTTCCTTGCAACGCTAACGGCTTCCTGGACCCACCCCACGTCCATGTACGCGGTGATGAGCGCGGTCCAAGAAACGGTGCTGGGACATGGCATTTCGTCGAACACCCTTTGGGCGTCGTGCACAAGACCACATTTTGCGTAGAGATTAAGGAGGGAGGTGAGGACGTGGGGATTGGAGTGGGAGGGGAGCTTGAGGGAGCGGGCGTGGAGCTGCACGCCGGCGAAGAATGGGTTGGGCAGGCGCGACGCGGCCTTGAGCGCGAAGGGAAATGTGAGGTGGGACGGGTTGGGGAAGAGGGAGTGGAAGCGGAGAGCGTGGAGGTGCAGGCCCAAAGAGGAGAAGGCACGGAGGAGGAGCTCGGGGATGTCCGTGTGATGGAGGTCGAGGCGGACGAGGCGGCCGTGGAGGAGCTTGACTGTGAGCGGGGAGAGGGGGTTGCCGGCGACGAGGAGTCCGCGGACCGTGGCAGCGCCACCCGACATAAGACCCGGCCCAGTAATCGGCTATACGCCGAACACGTCACAGGACAATCTGATGACGGGAAAGATTCGCCGCCAGCGCTCGGCGCGTCGCTAGATAGTGCGACGGCACCCTCTCGCCTCTCCGACTCTTCCGGTCCCGTTTCCTACTGTGCCCTCCCAAGTCCCACCCTTCAGGTTTCAGGGGTGTTGTGGCGAGCTCCGCCCGGTCGCCAGCCAGCGCGCCCGCCTGCGAGGAGCCGGAGTGTAATGGGGGGTGGACGAGCCGGCGTGGAGGACGCTGTGCCCCAGTGCCAGTGCCGGACCTGCACTCTGCAGAGGGACGTGGTGTCGAGAGGCGGCCGTGCGCGGGAGCCTTCGAGGGGGCGGCGATTAGGGCGGCGGCGCGAGAACATCACCATTCTAGCCCACTAGAACAGCCCACCGGCCCATTCCACTAGTGGATACAAGCTCACCTCGCAATTTTTCATACGTCTCACCGCTACATTCTGCCAAATTAACGGACCAAAATTTCTACTGTCTTATCGACTGTGTTTGGATCGAGAGCTAAAATTTTAGTTCGTGTCACATTAGATATTTAGATGTTAATTAAAAAGACTAAACATTGACTATTTATACAACTAATTATATAGAAGTATGGTAATCAACGAGATGAATTTTTTAAGTCTAATTAATTCATGATTAGCACATAGTTACTGTAGCACAACATTCTCAAATTGTAGATTATTTAGACTTAAAAAATTTGTCTCGTCCATTAGCCTCCATCTATTAAATTAATTTCATAAATAATTAATATTTAATATTTTAAATTAATTTTTAAAGAGTTGATGTGACAAGGGCTAAACTTTTAGCCCTTGATCCAAATCTGCAAAGATCATTTCCCTCTATCTTTTGCTAATTTTTGAGATTAAGCATACTGCACGATCACATGTTTGTTTTCTCATTATGGTGAGTTGTATTCAGAGCCACTATACCTCAGCTACACTACTTTTTTTCTGAGGGCATGCCTCCCTTTCAGTGTCAATTTCATGCTAATCTGGCTTCAATTTCATGACTGTAAGAAATTTCTGGCCTAACATGCTTATGATCGTATGATGTACCGAAACAATAGAAGCCATAACTTATGTCAGTCAGTGAAATGCAGAAGCCAATCCTAGACCCATGGCTCACATACATAGTTCCAATACTCAAGCTGAATATGCTATGTTTAATCAATAAATAATTTGATGTACAACTTACAAATTCGGTAGAATACAACTGCAATATTTATGATAACCTTTGAGTGCAATGCAGATAAAAATTACATTATATAATCTGCAGTATCAAATGACAGCAAATGTAGAAATTAAGGTACCAACCATAAAGAAGTGAACAGTGGCAAAACAAACATGGTGAAAGATTGGTTCCTCCCTAAAGGAATGCTTGATTTTCTTTAGAGTTTGCTATTGGACAGACTACACACTTTAACATTGTCGCAATTCTACAAGAAGATAAATTTATCAGATGGCCAGAGCCTACTCTATTGAACAAACATGGACAAAGATTAGTTCCACCTAAAGGAATGCTTAATTTGCTTTGGACTTTGCTATTGAGCAGAGTACACAATGCAACATTTTTGCATTTCCACAAAAAGATAAATTTACTACGTGTCTAGAGCCTGCTCTATTGATCTGTAGCTCTGTGGCACATTGCTTGAGCTATTAACACAGGGATCACAGTGAAATGCCCAGATAGTATGTAATCCGCGCAATATTCATAACCTCTAAATTTCTCAACCATTTAAAGGTGTTTTCCTTAACGCATCCAGCTTAAAAGACATCTCTTGAGCCAAACTAATTCTTCCTCCTTCCACGAGAGCTTCCTTCAAATTACTGAAAAGGTGACCGGGTGGCCTAATTCCTTTGTTCAACATCTCTTGAAAATACAAACAAGCTTCTTCAAGCTTGTTCTCATAGCATAAACCATTGATCAATGCTGAAAACATATGCATACATGGGAGAACACCTTTCTCCTTCATTTGCTTCCAAACCTTTAATGCCATATCAACCCTTCCATTACTGCAGAACATACCAACCATCATTGTATACGTGTTAAGCTGAGGCTCACAGCCATCCATCCCCATTCTCTGGAACACATTATACGCCTCTTCAAACTTTTGAGATTTTATTAGATAATGAAGAATTATGTCGTAAGTCCTAGCATTTGGGCCAATTTCAGACTTCCTCATTTCATCAACCATCTTGAAAGCATGATGAAATTTTGATGCTCGACAGTAAGCTCCCACGACTGCATTGCATGTAGGAACCTCCATTGGGAAGCCGCTTTCCTTGTAGAACTCAAAGTACTTCAATGCTTCATCCAATCTCTCCTCAGAACCAAGCCCATTGATCAGCATGCAGTACACGTGAGGGCTTGGCATGCATCCACTCGCTTTCATCTCCTGGAACACCTTGATGGCCTCATCACATTTGCCAGACTTGCAAAAGGCACTGATCAGCATCCCATACGCTACAACATCAGGCCTAATACCTGCATCTAGCATTTCTTGGTACACTGTTTTGACCATCAATAGATCCTTCTCATGGCCCCAGCCTTCCATGAGGACAGTGTAGGTCTTCAAATCAGGAACGAACTTACCTTTCATTTTCATCTCTTTATAGATGGCTTGCGCCTTCTTCACCTGTTTGGACTTGCTCAGCGTGTCGATCAGCCAATTGTAATCTGACAACTCTGTTTTGAGCCCAGAAGTGCTCATCTTCTGAAACGTCTCCACGGCTTCCTTCACCTTCCTTGCCCGGGCGTACCTCCGGACGATGAGCCGGAACGTGTCCTTGGATAGCAATCCCCGGGACCGCATGGCCTCCACCAAGCTCCACACCAGCCTGAACTGCTTGATCTTGCCGAGAGCCTCAATCAGATTGTGGAAGCCCTCGGAGCTGTACTTGAAGCCCTCCTGCCTCTCCGCCCACCTGAAGAAGGCGAGCGCCAACATCCCGGCGTTGCTCAGGTTCTTGAGCACCTCGGCGACCAGCTCAGGGGACGCGGCAACTCCGAGGGCATCAAGTGCAGACGCGATTTTCGGTTCCGGCTGGGAGCACACGACGCGGCACACTTTCTCAGCAGCCTCCGAAATGCCCACGCGCGCGCCCGCGATCGCCACCGAGCCCTCGGCAGCGGCGTCGCCAGGCACCACCGTGAACCGCGGTGGAACCGGACCAGTCAGCTCGTGGGCGGACTCCCGAGCAGCGGTGCAGAACCCCGGGCCGCACGTCCCGCGGACTACCTGGCGCGTGTAGGCAAGCGGCGCGCTGCGCCGCGGCACTGGAGACGTGAAAACCGGGTGAGACATTTCGTCAAACATGTCGGAGGTGTCCGTGGCGAGCACGGCAGGCCAGCGCCTCGCGGAGGCGAACACATTTGAGGTTTGGCGGGCAAGGCGGCGCATCGGCGAATCGAACTGCGACGAAAGGACTGGTGAGCCGGAGGCTGAAGAGTGAGGAGGCAGGGGGAGGATGCGGCCGCCGGCGCTAGCGTGCTGCGGTGTCCTCTGTTGGATTGTGCTTGGGCGCAGCGAAGTGACGGACGGCGCCACCGTTTTGGCCTTCGAAAATCCCGTGGCCGTGCCTTGTGTACATAAAAAAGGACTTAGTTAACAATTAATAAAAATCGAGGACATGTCTGATATAGATACTTTAAAAAAGAGATCCTTAAAAAAACAGTTCTTGTAAAAAACAGTTTCTCCTAAAAAAACTGTTTTTATTACAGAAATATTTGGTAAAACAACTTCTTTTATGATTCCTAATATAGAGGTGAATAGAGAAGTCATGAAAAGCTATATTTAGCTCTAGTACAAATAAAAGAAGTAATTAGATGGGGTGTAGAAGTGCTTCTTCTAAAATTATTTGACAATTTTTTTATAGAAATAGAAGTAATTTTAGAATCTATAACAAATACACCTTCACCTTGATTCTTATATTTGTTCTTGTCAAGTTGGAACAAATGCTTATTGAGGACGGGTGAATTTGGTATTCAACGTAATATTTTCTAATAAAAGAAAGATTTAATTTTCCAAACTTTTTGTCTATATTCAGTGCAAAAAAAAAAGTGACTGAGACATTAGTAATATCAAAGTCATCTGAAATAGAGACATACCCCTTTTTTTAGTTTTACTATCATATTCGTAAATTGACATGGGTACCCTATTATGTTAGAAGTACTTAATTGTATTAATTTAGCTGTAAAAAGAAAAAAAGATCTTTTGATATTGAAATTTTAACCATCACTTTAGTTCAGAAATTTGCCTTACCCCTATTTTTGCATTCTTTGGGCATGAATATTGTACAATATTTATATATTTAGAATTTATAATATCTCACGACTGTAAACTTAATTTGGCACCATTTCAGCAGCTAAGGTCGCTTTTTCAGAATTGTAGGGCCAAACTGAACCCTGCCTCATTGCATTGCTAACGGCAAGAACATTGAAGTTGATTTTTTTTTTTTTTTTGCGGGGAACTGAAGTCGAATTTTCATAGAGAAATCGCGGTGAAACTCAGGTAACCAGCAACACCTGCCAAGCGTCAAGGATTAGGCTCTTCAGGCCCGACCAAAATGCCCTGCATCCAACCTCATTGTCTTCCTCCAACTGCCACGCTTCATTTGTCTTCAGAACGATCTCTTTAATTGCGACTTGCCTTTTTCAGGATCCATTCAAATTTCAAAG
The DNA here is from genome assembly GCA_001182835.1 of Oropetium thomaeum. Classification (NCBI taxonomy): domain Eukaryota; kingdom Viridiplantae; phylum Streptophyta; class Magnoliopsida; order Poales; family Poaceae; genus Oropetium; species Oropetium thomaeum. Next base: position 922,113 of record LFJQ01000015.1, on the reverse strand, counting down.
GAGGCCGGCGCGTCAATATGGTTAAACCGTATTTACATTAACTGTTGTTGTCATTGATTTAATTATAATATCAACTTTAACTGATCTTCATATTAAAAATTATTGAATAAAATTACAAATTACAAACAGCCTTTATGGCTGACAAGAACATTGTGGAAGGGGTCCTGATTCTCCACGAAACTATTCACAAACTCCATATCAAAAACTAAACGGGGTTATTTTCAAAATAGATTTTGAAAAAGGCCACGATAAAGTTAAATGGACGTTCCTCCAACAAACACTTCGCATGAAGTGTTTCTCACCCAAGTGGTATAGGTGGGCTGAACAATACATTAAGGAAGGAGCGTAGGTATCAAGATCAATGATGATATTGGCCACTACTTCCCAAAAAAAAAAGGTTGTGGCAAGGAGACCCATTATCTTTGATCCTGTTTAATATAATCGTCTATATGTTAGCAATTCTAATTAAAAGAACTAAAGACGACGGGTAGGGTAATGGAGCAATCCCTCACCTTGTGGAAGATGGACTATCTATTCTCCAGTACGCCGATGATACTATTCTTTTCATGGATTATGATATAGAACAAGCTAAAAATATGAAGCTTTTGCTAAGTATTTTTGAGCAATTATCTGGCCTGAAAATAAACTACCATAAGAGTGAGATATTTTGCTATGGGGCAGCTTGAGATTGTCAGGATCAATATTCCGAACTTTTTGGATGCAATATTGGGAAATATCCGTTCAGATATCTGGGGTTCCTATACACCATAAAAAACTTCGGAATAGCGATTAGAAGATCATCGAGGAAAGATTTGAGAAAAAATTAGATTATTGGAAAGCAAATCTCCTATCTTATAGGGGGAGACTGATTCTTATCAACTCAGTTCTTAGCAGCCTTCCTATGTTTATGATGTCTTTCTTTCAAATATCGAAAGAAGTCTTGAAAAAATTAGACTTCTATAGGTCCAGATTCTATTGGTAAGGTGGTAGAGATAAAAAGAAGTATCGGCTCGCTAAATGGGACTTAATCTGCCGTTCCAAGGATCAGGGAAGATTTGGTATTGTTCATTTGGAAATCCAAAATAGATGTTTGTTGAGTAAGTGATTATTCAAACTTCTCAACGAAGATGGGTTGTGGCATCTATACTCAGTAATAAATACCTGGGAGACAACCCACTATCACAAGTAGAACAAAAACAAAGTGACTCTCATTTTTGGAAAGGCCTTTTAAGTGGATCCTTCCATATTAAGGGTGGTACACAAGTATCATTTTGGGAGGACAAGTGGGTCGGTAGCGAGATGCTTTGCGATATTTATCCAAACCGATACAATGTGGTACGTAATTGCTATGAGTCGGTAGCTAACGTTATGTCTAGTGTACCTTAAAATGTATCTTTTAGGCGGGATTTGATAGGTGTAAAACTAGTAGAATGGGAGAACCTGTGTAATAGACTATCTCAGGTCAACCTCATTGATGAGAGGGATGTGTTTAAATGAAATTTATATAAAACCGGATTGTTTTCAGCGCACTCTATGTACCAACTTTTGATAAAACCATAACGTCCCTCATCATCATAAGTTGATTTGGAGATTAAAAATTCTCCTAAAAATTAAGATCTTCCTTTGGTACCTCAATAAAGGAGTTATATTAACAAAGGATAACTTAGCAAAAAAAAATTAGATGGGTAGTCAAAAGTGTTGTTTATGTAACTGTAATGAAAGAATTCAACAATGTTGTTTGACTGTCATCATGCAAGGAATATTTGGAGGGTTATACCGGTGGCTACTGGACTAAATCGGCCTGACTCTGTTACCCATATGTTTGGAGATTGGCACTCATGGGCGAATCTAAGCGAAAAGAAAATTATTCGTATAGAAGTGGCAGCGTTATGTTGGGCCATATGGCGATGCAATAATGATATTTGTTTTAATAAAGTAAATTACAACATTATTTTTATAGGCTATTTTCAGGAGAGCATACTGGCTACAATATTGGGCTTTACTATAGCCAGAAGAATCACGAATGAAATTCGAGCTAGTGAGCAATTCGTTAGAGGTGGCATCGATGCATTCGTTTGTTAGTTATGAATAGAGATTCAATAATAGGCTGCTACCACCGTAGCGTTTGTTTTTATTTGCTCTTTGTGTCTTTTCTGGCTCAGAATAATAAAACTAAAACAGGCTGTGTGCTTAAGAGCAGAGGCTGAAACCTTTTGTTTCCGTTATCTAAAAAAAGATAACTTAGTGATAAAACAAATCATAACATAATATATGATATTTATAATACTTTTTCGAATAATACAAATTGTTAAAGTGGATCTTAAAAGTCGAGGATTAAAAACTGGAGGTCCCATGTGCGCACGTATACAATATGTGCACTACGATTTTGGAATTGCAGTGTAAAAAAAGAAATTCAAGTCTTAAATGACGACATAGAGAGAAACGATAGTGAGAGAGAGGATGTATAGAAAAGTATGAGGAACGCCGGTTAGTTCCAGTCACGCAAAGGACGTGCATTTGCATGTTCCGGACGTCGTTACTATCATGCAAAGACAATGCAGATTTGACTGTCTGGAACGAGGATTAGTTTCCGGTCACACAAAGATGGTTATTCGTTATTTCGATGATTATTTTCCTTCTGAAACCACACCTGCAGGATTGTTTACACTACTTACGCAACAGAGTCAAAATTCGATTAATCCCATTCTTTATCTGAAGTTTCTGAGCACGATCGAACGCGCTGCCCTACAAATTGGATGGTCGCCTGTCGCTCTACCCAAACAGCTCCACCTTCACACCTCGATCAATCGTGCAGTAACTAAACACGAGTGCTCCATAGCACAGACCTATATTTACAAAATGGCAACAACATGCAACAAGAGGATGCAGACAGCTGCGGCTCTGCTCATCGTCGTCCTGGCCGTGATCGCGCCCAACCTGCAGCCATCCGCGGCGACCAGCAGAGTCATCGTCCTCGAAGCAGCAGAAGCAGGAGCAGCAGCAGCCAGCAAGGGAGCCGCCGCGGCGGCGGCGGCGGCCAAAGCGTACCTCGAAGAAGTTGCCTCTGCGGCCGCCGACCAGCCCCCGACCGGCGGCAGTTCCTCCTCCTCCTCCTCCTCGCAGCCGAGAGAGTGCCGGCCGTTGCTGCTGGGGATGATGGTCCCGTGCGGCGGGTTCCTCCTCGGCAGCCCCGGGGCGTACGCGCCCGACGCGGCGTGCTGCGACGGCCTCGACGCCATGTTCCAGTACGACACGGTCACCTGCATGTGCCACGTCGTCAACGGCGACATCAACCAGCTCCTGCCGGCGCCGGTGCCGGTGCAGCGCGCGCGCGTCGCGAGACTCTTCGCGGCGTGCGGCCACAACGTGCCGGTCGACCGCTTCGCCGCCGCCTGCCGCATAAGTAAGCAGTCACCACAAATGTATATATGTTTATTAGTTTGTAACTGTATCCCTATTTTTTTTCCTACTAATATATATACATATATGATCGGTCGATCGTACAGCTGAAATGCCGCCAATAGACGCTCCTCCGGTTCCTCTACCGTCGCCCCCAGCCCCTCCGGCACCGTCCCCTCCGGCGCCATTGCCGCCATCCCTGCCGGAGGCGCCATCTCAACTGTAACTGCCAGCATAATCGATCGGGTTTGTACATTTTTATCTCTTTTTGAGTTACATCGTGAAGTGCTAAATAACGAGTTTTGGCTTGGTTTATGTAATCAGAATTAATACATATATGAACATTTATCTGATTAACTCGTGTGCGCATCTGGTTATGGTCGTCCCAGGTTGCCGAGACCAGCAGTGAGAAGTTGTCAAGTTGAACCATTCACCAGAAATATATGTGGATTGAGGATCAGCAATCAGAGTGTATGTTGTGCCCGTAGTTATTAATCGGCGACGTCCCTTAATAGCGCTCAGTCATGTGGACGATGAAGATGATGTCTCATATATATGAATGTAGAACATATGTAAAAGTCTCCTTTCCGAAAGTTGAATGGAGCAGAAGACGTGTAACGAGCTGAAGTAGTATCTATCTATTTATTATACTTATTATATTTCCCCACTGGATTTAATTGTTATCTCCATTGATTTGTAGCATCAACTTTAACCATTTATCTTATTCAATAAACTAATTCATATTGTAAAATTATTAGTTGTATTTTAAATTTCTTTAATGACAAATATGATGTTAAAGATAACCAGCGACAAAAATTTTAAGAACAAAGTAGTAGTATGTATTTGACCAACAAACCGAGCCTCCACACGTTACTAAAATCTCAGTTATAGTGGAGAAAAAAGAAATATAAAGTTACCCACGCCATATCCATTATATAAGTAACTAAAATACTTGTATATAAATTTATCATTATCCACTACTACACTAGTTATTGTCAAAATATTTTACCATATATACAAAAAACTAAATCATATGAAATATCCAAAGTACCAATATATAAATTAATAAATTCTGAACTCTTCTATTTTGTAAACAATCATATAAAATAGGTGATTTATGTAAGATAAAGAACGACTTCTCCATACTGTTCGATGAGATCCTGTCCCTCCACTTGCATGCCTGTAATTTCTAGGATTTCTTAACTAATGATTAATTTGAAAACTAAATGTAAGATACTTATCCCTGACAGGATGTACTCTGTATATAACGTACTGAAAATTTACATGGACACTGGGCCTCTTCTCTCACTGATTTTTATTAATTATTGTTGGTCTCTGTCACACTCCTTAATTTCTCCTTAATATGATGATGATGCTCCCTGCTGGCAGTTCTTCTTCTTTTCAAGTTGTAATGACCGGACAATGAAAACTATGCCGTAGGAAAAGTCTCGTATATAAACACAACCACACAGCAATCAGCAGTCAAGAGTAGCCACTCTGAAAGCAATATCTCGATCGGATTGTTGCATATATATATATATATATATATATATATATATATATATATATATATATATATATATATGCAATCTTGTTTTTAGGGAACAGACAAGTTGCAATAATTAGCTGAAAAAAAAACACATGGGGAAGAAAAGAACAGGAAGTAATAGCTGAAACGGATGGAAAGGGACCTGGGAAGATCCACACATGTCTTAATTCTTTCATGCGTCCTAGTACTAGTATTTAGTCTAGTATTTAGTAAGGTAGTGATCGGCTCATTTTGTATCCCTTCAGAGTAGTCAGAGTGATCCCAGCCAACAACGAAACTCATCATCATGGGTGTTGCTCTGTTCCGACTGTTGCCTCTGGTGCTGTTCCTGCTCCCCGCTCCCCTCCGCGAGTACTACCTCTCCTCCTCCTCAAGCTCCAATTTCAAGGCAACTAACCATGTGGGCGCCAGTGGCGGTGAGCTCGATGACCTCCACCCGATCGTTCTGTTGCCCGGGGTGAGCTGCAGCAACCTGGAGGCGCGGCTCACCGAGACGTACCAGCCGTCGGTGCCGCGCTGCGGCGCCATGAAGGGCAAGGAATGGTTCGGGCTGTGGGAGAACGCCTCCGACCTGCTGGCGCACGACTACGTGCCGTGCTTCGAGGAGCAGATGCGCCTCGTCTACGACCCCGCCGCCGACGACTACCGCAACCTGCCCGGCGTCGAGACGCGCGTGCCCGGCTTCGGGTCAGCGACCGGGTTTCAGCACAAGAACCCTCTGAAATCGTAAAGCCTTTAAGATAAATATATTCATGCCTTGATGCTAGTCTCTACTCTCTACTCGATTTATGAAGTGCTGCATGCTGTAACAGAGACCTATGCCTCACGAAGCTGAGACACGCACTGGAAAGGATCGGATACCGCGACGGCGAAACTCTGTTCGGCGCTCCGTACGACATGCGCCACGCTCCTCCTCTAGTGCCTGGCAACACATCACCAGTCTACTACTCCCGGTACTTCAAGCAGCTCACGGAGCTCATCGAGGACGCCGCGAGGAAGCGAGGCACCGAGAAGAAGAAGAAGGTGATCCTCTTCGGCCACAGCTTCGGCGGGATGCTGGCGCTGGAGTTCGTCCGGAGCGCGCCGCCGTCCTGGCGCGACCGGTACGTCAAGCACCTCTTCGTCGCTGCGCCCACGCTCTTGCAACAAGGGTTCGTGGCTCCCGTCCAGTACCTCGCGTCCGGGCCGGACATGCTGTTCGTGCCCACGGCGACGAGCCTGGCCCTGCGGCCCATGTGGTGGAGCTTCGAGAGCGCCCTCCTGTTCCTGCCGTCCCCAGAGGTGTTCGGGCGCACGCCGCTCGTGATCACCAGTCAGAGGAACTACTCAGCGTACGACCTCGAAGACCTCCTGCTGGCGATCGGGTTCGGAGACGACGGCGTCCAGGCGTTCAGACGGAGACTCCACCGCGCGGGTGCACAGAACTTCCAGCAGGCGCCGCCAATGGTTCCTCTGACCTGCTTCAATGGGGTGGGCGTGAAGACGCCGCTGCGGCTGGTGTACTGGGACCACGATTTCGACCTGCCTCCGCGGATCGTCTACGGCGACGGCGACGGGAAGATCAACCGGATCGGCATGCTCGCGTTCGATGCGGAGATGCGGCGAGACCCCGCGCAGAGGCGGCGATACAAGTCCATCAAGTTCGACAAGGCCCACCACGAAACGGTGCTGACGGATCCTTGGGCGCTACAGAGGGTCGTTCAAGAAATACTCGAAGCGAATCGAGTCTCTGCGTAGACTCGAGTTAATTAGTTTCTATTACGAGCCATTTCTGTGTGAATGTGAACTCTGATATAAACCTTATAAAAAGAATTATTCAGTCAATTTTAGGAAAGTTCATCTTGCCAACACTTAGAATCAAGATGCTCCCACCTTTTTTTCTGCGAGTAAAAGGGAGTTTTATTGATTACTTAGAAGAAAACATTATAATCACGAGCAATCACTTGCTCTATGCAGTTAGGTACTCGATTTTTCCATACCGCCGTGTAGGTAGTACGTTTTTCCATCCCACGTAGAATCACTTCTCGAAAAACAAAACTATCTTAAGTTTCGATTCGACTTCCAAAAGGATTGGGAGGTGCTCTAGAATCTAAACCAAACAAGCACTAAATACCGATTCTATTCTATTACATTATTAGTAGTGCATCGAAATTGATCGCAAAAAAAACTAGTGCTTCGGAATTGCATCAACTTAACAAGGCAAAGTTTTTACCAACGTAATATAATGCAATATGGTCTGGCAAGTGGCAAGGCATCTCCTCAAGTTTAGCTTTTATTTTTTTCAAAGACCCAGAGCATTGTTTGGCATATATGTTAATAAGGTGGAATTTACCAGCGTAAAGGTGCCTATTATCCTTGACGGAGAGACAGGGGCCAAGTCCAACTTTTGTACAAGATAAACAAAAAAAGAGAGAGAAAGGTTCTATATCTGCATGGATGCTGCGTATGCTACATGATTAAGGCAAGCAGGTATGTACATAACTCTTACCCTTCAAAAAAAATATGTACAGAACTCTTGCAGTTTCCCAGTCCATGCAGCTTTCTGATTCGCGCCAGAAATTGAGGTGGCCACACAACTGAACAAGAAGCGAGAGCAAAGGAGGCAAGTGAACCAAATAAGATTTCTGTATCATCTGTTTTTTTTTTTTAGATATGATCTGGAATATATCCAGCTTAGATGGAGATGTGTGGGCTGGACGGCTGTCGGCTGGTGGCGGTTGTTCGACGAACCTTTTCCCTCAACCGTTCAGTTTGACATGCAGCAAGCAAATCGTGGGATCAGGAAGAATCCAGTTCAAAGACGCAATTAAATGCATGACCACGGTCAGTAGTAATAGTAGCATTTGCTGTAGAACGAATGAACCAAAAATACACGATAGTGTGCGCCCCACTTGTGGGCATACTCTGATACCGATACTTATAAAAAAGCTTCTCTCGATTCAGAGTTGGGGCCATGACATGACCCATGAAAGCTTAGCCTGGTAAGCGACTAGTATGAAGTATACTTTGTCTGTTTTTAACTTCCATGTGTTGCGTACTGTTTTTTCTATAAAAAAAAGTGTTGTGTGAGGCAGCATTTATCTCAGCATGGTTGTGTTCTTATTGTGTGCCAATCAGTCATTGGGCTTTCATTCTGCCTTCTGCCAGAAGTTTTTTTTATGGTAGCAACATCCGTCGCTCAGGGCATTTGGAGGAGTATTCGGTATTGCCAGCATGGCACATCTGTACAAGAGCCAAGATGCTACTTAGTGTACTTACATTTATGAAAATGACTCAGAGCCAACAATGTGAATTGCCATTGCCTGCTGACTTTAATATGAGGTGGTATCTACATGCTATTTGGAAGGCTTTACCGTCAGAGCCTACTTCTATTTCATCTGTCACAAATTAATTATCCTCCTTTCATTCCCGATGCTTGGAAATTTCAGAGATATATTGAGATAGACATTCAGACAGGACACCATCTCCTTTTAAATGCTGATGTAACAAAACATGCTCTTTACTATATAAGCTTTTGGATTTTTATTTGGAACCACCAAGGGCTCGATTTCCAGAAGGATGCATCAAACCCGGTACAGTGGCCGATCGACGTGGAGCAAAGGGCAATAAAGAGCAACTACAAATTTCTGAAGTGGACATGCTAATTAGCAACAATATTGGGGATGTACGAGCTAACTAGCATGTCCACTTCAGTAAAGTTCGAGCCGGTTTTGTTTACCCTTCCCTCCACGACGATCGGCGACTATACCAGATTCGATGCATGATCCGGAAATTGAGCCCAAAGCCTTCTCACAAAAAATCCAAAGCCTGTGAGGAGCATGCATTGTTGTTACATCAGCACCAAAAAAGGGGCGGTGTGTTGCATGAATATCTATCTTGATCCCTTAATTAAATTTTCCATGCATCAGTAATAATGAAAGCAGGATAATTTGTTATTTGTGACTGATAAGATAGAAATAGGTTCTAACGGTAAAAGCCTTTCCAATATATAGCATCTATGTCAGCTCACAATGAAGTGAGCAGGCAATGAGTACTATAGTAGCATTTACTCCCTCTAGGTTCCTAAATCAAGTCGCTGGAGAGTTTTTATCGAAGTATCCTAAATCAAGTCTGTAGCATTTTATCTGTTAATAAAATCTTCAACAATTAATATGTCCTTAGTTTCGAGGAAAAAAAAGAAAATACAACCAATCGTTGTATGTCTCGAGAAAATACAGCTATTTGAGCTACCAGACATATATATATATATAAAGATAAAATAACTCTATTTATTACTTTTTGGTACGTGAGATTGTGTCAAAAAGACTTATTTAGCAACCCGGAGAGTACCAGGCTTTTGTATGGATGTGGCCAGGATGCTGGCAATGCCGATACTCCTCTGAATGTCTGGAGCGATGGACGTTGGAACTTGTGGCCGCGCCGAATGACTAATTCGCACACAACAGGAGAATACAAGTATGCTGAGATACTGCAGTATACGCTTCCAACAATTACTTGTACCCCATTCGTCACTTTATTAGCAAAGACACACACAAAAGGGTCTCCAGCGGCCCCCGTCGCTCTCCGGTCACACGAAAGTTCAAACCAGAGAGCAGAGGATCTTCAATTGATCGATGCAAACACAAGGAATCTGGATTGAAGCGGTGTAGCATGGCGCCTGCTGTATCGCCGGTCCAACCGGCAGAGTTGTCTTCTTCTTCTTCCTTTTTTTTTTTTTTGAGCCTGATGATCCTGCATGCACATATCTACTAGTATTACAATTACATTAGCATAAATATGCATGGCAAATGTAAATTTTAGATACTAGAATACATCACATCTATGCTTACGTGTGAAGCAGCCTTTGTATATTGCGTACGGTCATCCGGACTCCGGTTGATCGTGGCCTGGCATCAGATATATTTTGGCACTGGCTCTGGCCGGGCTGCAATTTCATAGCGAATCCTGTACTCGTAAACGGGCGATTAGGAAGGAGGTCGGGGGGTGGTCGGTACTGATCAAGGCCCACGTATCGAAGGCCCGTACATCGACGGACCATGTTCCCCAGCCGGCATGCGAGATGCGACCCGACAGCTCGACCATCTTCGAATTGCAGAGTATCGATATCAGAACGCTCAAGGTGAAGGTGACCAATCAGCAGCACGACGACGCGGCCCATCAGAGTCAGGGGGACGATGACCGCATGGCCCATCGATCTTTTTTGGCAGAGTTAGTTAAGCAATGAAGAAAGAGAGACATTTACTATATATTGCTCCGTTATGTCCATAGATCTGCCGTTCCTTTTTATTGTGATGTTCTTGAGTATGCATGCATCCTGGTAACTATACTTCTGTATGGATCATGCTTGGCAGGAGAGACTAATCCATTAAACTGGGCAACGAGGACGAGGCTGCACTTTATGTACACAAGTTTGGATTGCTCTCCTGTTGATGGTACGTCATATTCATGAATTAGAAGTATTTGAGCTCAAGTTTTCTACATATGGATAAAGTCATATACACTTGCTTGGATGTTGCTAAGAAAATAAGAATCATGTATCTTGGAATAAAAAGATAACGTGATGCATGTTTTAAGAGTCTGGTATCAATTTTTCAATGTGTGCATCCTTATACTATATAATGATCATGATATATAATTGCATAGTGTCATATCAATTTTGATTATTTAGGATGAGCCTTTTAGGCCATATCAAAGTGATTTCTTTTCTTCTTAGAAAAATGAATTTATATCATGATAGCTTTGTCACACTTGCTGGAACTAAGTTTGATTCTAGAAGAATAAGTAAAATGCCTGTTCTCCTCGAGAGTTTTCTTGATGCAATGAATATTTTCTTATTATGACAATGTACCTACTTTTCTGTCATTTTAGGATCGTCCATTTGATCAGCTGTGTCTGAAGCAATGTGTAAAGAAGAGTGCGAGGCTGCGACAACTTGGGCTTCCTGCATGATTTTGCTATTAAGTTAGGTTCTAGGCAATGTTATGACATGTTAAGTTTTGCTGTAACTCTGGTGCGAATGGTCTGAGCTGTCAATGCTTGTATGTTATGATATTGCTACAGAGTTCTTTATGTATATTGTTCGATAATGATAATATGATTTTGATTTACAATGCAATTGTTTGTGTTTGGGTTGAAGTGTAGATAGGTCTGGATTGTACTGAATAATATACAATAATATAGAGAGTCCATGTATTGAACATGTAAAACTATTATTTTTCTTTATATAAATCTTAACCATTTATCTTATATTATTTTAAGTCATTATTATTTTTTAAACTGTAACGTTAGCATGGGCAATATACTAGTATCAGTAAAGGGACATCCGCATATAGTTAGTATATATCTAGCTTACTAGATTATAGTAGAAAATACAGGCATGGAATCCCAGAAGTACCATGGTTCAAACGAAACAAAAACTACTGATTTCCTTTTTATCAGAAAAAAAGTACTGATTTTCTAAAAAAATAAAAGAAAACAAATGGCCTGGCAACTATTAATCCACAAACCAGATTATATACTAAGACATTCACTTAATTTTCTTGAGTACACCTTCACTTTAGTTCCACTAGACCACGATCATTTTGACGCTGGTCACTCTAGTTTCTTAACTAACTGACGTCAGATAAAAAAGAACATAGGTGTCATCCTCCATAACATCGCTCACGAAGAAAATGAGGTCAGCTGGTTCCTTTACTGAGGGCTGAGGCACGGACAAAGATCTGGAGCACGATTGCCCCAGGAAAATTCACTCGCCATCCCCTAGGAAGATGAATGCAGCAATGATCGCTCTTTGTCATTGTAGTGCTCTCTCTGTTTGCAGATAACGATAGAGTTTACGCCTTGCTGTCATGTATCTTTAGTCTCTGTCGCAGCAGTAGAGGAACAACTCAACGAGCGGGATTGGGCAACATGTATAGCAAGCAGACAAGCGATACAACACAAGGGACCAAACCAATTTGTGAAGGGAATAATGTTGATCTCACGATGATGGATTCCAGGCAAACAAAATTAACAATCAAGTTAGTAAGTGAATGAATCCGAAACAATATCTGAATGAACAAATTCAATTTTGACAAACTGTTACAAGCATCAACTCGCATTGAGGAACTAGGATTACAACCCAATAATTAATCCAGAAGAATCATTTACCATCAGTAAACTGTTACAAGGATCGTCTACTTTACATGCAGGAAACGCCGAGACTGGCACCAGCAGGATACAGGCAGGACCTCGGGGGGCAGGGATCATACTACTGTAATGGACTGCCTGAAACTTGCTCTGGGTACTCAGGTTTGCTGTCCAAAATCAGGAATACTCCCTGTTTCTTTCCTACTGTGATCCCCTGTAACGTTTCGTTATTATATCCTGTATGAAAGCAAGATGAACACAGCTTCTGTGATCTGAATCAATTAGTGCGTTTATTATAAAAGAATCGACTTTGTACACATCACGAAATACTGAACTGAAGAATTTCTTTTGCCAGCACGGTAGATTCATGAATTAATCAAACTAAAAACAGACTAATCATGAATGAGGAAGCCGGGCATTGAGACCCACACCAACACAAGCTCTGGTGCTAGGCAGTGTCTACTGTCACAGAGAGAGACTATTCTACTGAAGAACCATGTACGGACTCTGGAGGGTCTAGCTAGCATCCCAACGAGCGGTGGTAGTCATCCAGGGCCTGGCGCCCCTTCTCTGATAGGAGGCTCCGGACGACGCTGGGACTCTTCCCCGCCGTGGTTGGCCTGGGCGTCATCTTCTTCTCCGTGATCCGTCGTCGCTTTGGCTGCATCTCCATCGTGCTGCTACGGATGAGGCGCTGCAGGGGCTTGCTTCCTGTGGTCGGCCCTGCTGCGGGCAGCGAATCTGACCTCTTGGACGCGGCGGCTAGTGTTTTGGCAACTGAGGAGCTCAATGTGGCGGCGCGGGCAATCAGCTGCGGTTGCTTCTCCTCTGACTTGAGGCTGCGGATGCTCTGCTTCCTCGTGGTGCTCGGCTTCGAAGCTGGCTGTGTTCCGCGATTCGCAGGCGCCACGATCTGGGATTGGGAGCCAGTCGCGGCGGCGGTGGAAGGAGGCTGGGACTGAGAGGGCAGCGGCAAAGTCGTCTGCAGTGACCACAACTTGACGGGCCTGACATGGTGGATCGGTGCGAGGACGGTGGAAAATGGGTTGTCGCGGGGCAAGTTGCCCTCGTAGATCACCTCATAGCCTCCATCGGTGGTCGAGACGACCGTCGCGGGGAGCCAGAGCACGACGGTCTTCCCGTCAATCCCCGTCGTGCGAACAGAAACCCTCGTGCCAGGCTTCAGGCGATGTGCGGCGGCTGCGCGCGTTGATCGTGCCGAAGAGGAGCCCCATCGAGGCAGCGGCGCCGGTGGAAGTGGAACAGTGGCGGCAGAAGACGGCCTCACCAAATCGCGAGGAGGTCGAGCTCGACCCAGCGGCAGCGCGTGGGAAAGGGAGATCGTCGAACATGGATTCTCCTCCTCTCTCGGCGGCGGACAAGTGCGCGGCTCCCGGCACTTGCAGTCTCCGCGGCGCGGCAGCAGCGCAGAGGTCTTCTTGGTCACCGGCGGCGTTGGTCCCAGGGCCGTGTGCTTCCGGTTCTGCAGTTCGCGGCGGGTGCTCTGCAAGCCGGAGGAGGAACGGAGGCGCGGCATCATCATTGCGACGAGTGCGGGGTCCGCGGCGGATCGCGATCGGAACGGAGCAGAGCAGGTGGAGGAAAGGACTGGGGACTGGAGATGCCGATCTAGAGGAAGGGAGGAGGATGGCGCGAGGATGGCGTTGGATTTAAGCGGTTGGCGGCCGCTTAGATGCGATGGATTTCCATCCTTCCTTGGGTGCGAGTCCGACTCAAATTGAACTGGACCCAGCCTGGCCCAAGTTCCGTGACTGTCAAGTCATTGAATCCGATCCGGTCAGGAAAACTGATGGGCCAGGTTCAATCCGACGAGCAAAAACACTCTAAAATCTCAGCCTTTAGGCAGCAATCATACCGTCAAATATATGAAAACGAGATTAGTAATTAAAGGCAAATTTGTTTTTATTATGAGCAATTAAAAAACAGTCACACTGGCATTCACTTCATTTTCTTGAATACACCTTAACCCTTTTTTTTCCGATCACTTTAGTTGCACGAGATCACGATCACATTTGACGGCTTATGCTGCTCATTTCAGTTTCTGATTCTGAACTAACTGGCGTCAGATATAAAAGAACATAGGTGGCGTCCTCCATAACATTTACTGGTGAAGAAAACGAGGTCAGCTGGGTTTTCTTACTGAGACACCGACAAAGCTCTGGAGCACTGCATGCGAGTGCTTCAAAGTCAGCTACCAACACCTGAAACTCATTCAGCAGGTTGCTAACGCCAACGGTAGCTTTCGGAGCGTGGCAGTTTATTGTTGGCTGTGCCTCTTAGCCTCCTACAGTGGTGTGTATTTGGTTGGGGGATGAAAGGCGTGTGCTTGCAGGTTTTATTTATGTAGATGCAAGTGCAAATAAATCTGTAAATGCCAATAAGCCTAGTAATGAAGAGGCCATTTTATCAATATTTCTACTGCGGTCATCCTTTGCTTGCTTCACGGCATCCTCTTTCTTCCCTGCCCCCGCTGGCAATTGAGATCATCAATGGAGTTTCTAACGCTATGGAACAACGTGCTGATCATTTCCCCGCGGGTTCTAACCTGTATCTTTATGCCCGCAGCAGAGGAACGATAACTCAACTGGATCATGATTTGACAACTTGAATAACGTACAGGAAGACAAGCAAAACATCTCAATGGATCGAAATGATTCATAAAAGGAATATTAATTGATCTCACAATGACAAATTCCAAGCAAAAACAACTCAATAGTTAACAATCAAGTAAACTGTTGCAAAAGGACTGTCAATACATATCTGAACAAATGATCGAAACCAAATAACTGAATGAATAAATCAATCTAACCAATTGTTACAAGCATCAATTCGCGATGACAAATTAGAATTACAACCAATCATCAGTCCATAAGAATCTTTTACATTCACTTAACTGCTACATGGATTGTCGCCTACTCTATCCATAAGCATCAGCAAGCCAACAATATCAGGCCGCGTGCGTGGAGACAGGGGTGAGAACTCGTCAGGATCAGGTGCAGGGAAGAACTCCGAGACTGGCACCAGTAGGATGCTTGAAGAACGTCGACGGACTGTCGGGGATAAGCTCGTCAACCTTGACTCCGGTGGCGAGGGCCGCGATCACTTCACCGTCGGTGAGCGGACCGAGCACCGTCTGGACAGCAGCACCGCAATAAGGGCTTGGATCCTCTCCTTCTGGGATCTCGAGCGTCATCCCGTCGTTGCTTGTCTGTGCGATCGGTGGCATCGGCTGGCTTTCCTCCCCGTAGTGCACCATCTCCGGCACTGCAGCGCCGCGCTCGATGTCCTCCTTGAACGCGGCAAAGTACTGCTCGAACTCGTCCTGCGTGACCTCCAGAACAGAGTGGTCGTAGTCGATATTCAGCATGTCCCACTCGCACAGCCCACGGTCTCCAGCAAACCCCGGCGCGTGCAGCGGCTCCTCCTCCACGTGCAACTCCAGCGCTTGTTGAACCTGGGCTTCCTCGATCTCACGGCGCGGCCTCGTCGTGGTGGGTGTTGCTTCCTCAAGATCGTCGGCTGCCTTCCTCTTCTTGCTGCCCCAAGGCGACGTGTAAACCTTGCAAATAACCATGTCGCCTTCTATGTTGTTCTGGAAGCCGTACTCTGCCATCACCCAGCCGGGCTTCACGACGGTCTTTGGCCCGGTCTTGATGTGGTACGAGAACTTCTGCACGTACCCGCCGCCATCCACCGCCTTCTGGCGGCCCTCGGCGTGCCAGCGCTCCTTCTCGTCGGTGCCTGCTATGGTTCGCGACCTCTTCTTCGTGGAGTTGCCCAAGAACCGCACGGGACTGAAGAAGAACCACTGTTTCCCATCGCCTGCTTCTTTGGTAGACACGCGAGCCGCCTTGGCGTGAGCGCGGACCAGATCCTGGGGCCGAGCGGAGCACACGTCGGCGTCCAGGAAGTAGGCGGCGCTCGCGGGGTCGCTCGACTTACCCTCGACCTTAGCGCGGAGGTAGCCGTCGACGAGCCGGTTCTCGTCGGGGCAGAACATGAATGAGTCGTCGTCTCCAGGGGCGGCGGCCATCTCCCTCCGAGAGCAGCTAGCTGGCGCGATGGATCTCCGCCGATCGAATCAGCTACGGTGCTTTGCGGTCCCGATCGATGGGAAGAAAGGGAAGTCGAGATCGATGGCAGGGGAGCGCGAGATGGAGGCAGGGGTGACGGCGGCGCCCTTTTATGAGGGGGTCGAGAGGGGCAGGCGGAGGCAGAGGCGGAGGCGGAGGCAGCAGCAGAGGAGAACTGGAAGGCACGAGATGCTTTGGTTTTGGCGCGAGGAGGAAACCATAGCGAAATGTGGCGGCGGGCCGTTTCTTTTTCTTTTTCCCTTATGGACTCGGTTACAGTTTCCATATTTCTTTGTGTCCGATGTTAAATCCGATCTGCAGATAGCGTAATTTTCGCGCGATTAGGGAGTAAACTGGCTGCGTCCCAATTAAACTGTGAGTCCGACCCCGCATAATTCGAGCAGTGTTCGTTGCCCTGCGCCCGGCGTTGTGGTTGGATCCTACCGTTGTTTACCAAATTGTCCAAAAAACGAGACAGACAGAGTTAGGAACTGAATGTTAGCTTCCTTGCTACTTGTTCTAAGAATTACATCACTTGTTCTTCTAGGGGCTAAAACTGATAATCAGACCAGATCAAGTCATCTTGATGGCTCGTAGTTGTGCTACTCTGTTTTCGGAAATGTGTCCTGAGTTGCTATATTTTGAACAGCTGAGATGCTGACATCATTATCAGTTTTAAGAATGTCATGTTCACTTCAGTTTCCCAAAGTGCTTTGACTTGGTATATCGCTTAGTTCGATTACAATCTTCCTGTTCTTTTTTTTTCTCTTGTCAACTGTGGTGGCACCTGAACCTGTAATTGGGGCCAATCAGTACACATTCCTTGTTACCCTGATTGGAGTAGTTTCAAGTAATCCTGCAGAAGAATGAGATCGGGCAGCCACACTCAGTCCATAGACCATTGTTATGTAATCCTGCAGAAGAATGAGACCAAGCAGTCATACTCAGTCCATAGACCACTCAAGTCCAGTTCATGACGACTTTTTGTTTCTTTATCTTTGCCTTTGCTTTCATCACTGTGGTTTCATATGTACAAGAAATCTTATATGCCAAAACTAGAGACATTTTATAGCACTATCATGTATAAATGAAAACTTTCAGAAATGTTTACTAGTTAGTGTCTAGGTCTCTTCTCACAAAGATTTGGAAGAATTTCTTATTATGCAAATCAAGGAAAGTAGAGAATTCAAATCATCCATCCCCATGGCCATGGCATGGGACTGGGATGAGGTGCCCATGCACATTCTTTCAGTACACAAGGCAACAGGGCATGTTCTTCATTCTCTTCTCTGAAGTTCGTCAGTAGTCCAGCAGAGATTCAGATAAACTTGCCACACGAAAGTTTGGAGCGCAGCATAACACAATCAGCTTTCGAAATGCAGAAACATAACCATTTGGTTGAATTTAGACAATTCGCTGCAGCTGTATTCAACAGTTTTCATACTTCATAGGCTAGGCTAGTAACCACCGAGACCAAGTATGTGTTGTAGACAAAGAACAAACTATTAAGAAAAAAGAAACTGACCAGGTGAAATCGCAATACTGAATTTTTTGGTACATAGCACACGTGTATGTTGCTTAGCTGCTACCTGCCACAAGACCAAACTTACATGTTCAGACGGACTACTCTCCATGCATCCAGCACAAACCGAACTACAGAGCATCCCCAGACAACACTTGGATTATTCATGCTCGATCAGCCTTAACAAAAGTTGAGCAGCCTAATGAATCGTAACCAAGAAATGGATGAAAAAAATAGATGTTACGTACATACAAGTATCACTTAATATACTAAACATTTCGGAGTGGAGAACTAGTGCTGCAACCAATCAATTCGGAACGATTGAGTTCTTTGTTACAGGGATCAGGTGAGGAGTCAGCCAACGAAAAAGATTTTACTCCTCTCTGCCATGTTGCCAATTTACACAAGGTCGCCGTGAGTTCATGACTTGGTCTAACAACAATGAGACTCATCATGACAGAGGAAGCGGTGCTTCGGTCGAGCAGCTAGAATCCAGGACCTAATACTACTACTCTGACAAGATCCTACGGATGACGTGGATTCTCTTCCCCACCGTGGTTGGCCGTGGTGCTGGCTTGTTCACCTTCGGTGCCAGGAGCGGACGAGGCGGATGGACTTCATTCCAGCCATCGCGCTAGAACAGGTTGCATCTCCAGGTAAACTCTGCTGATGCGACTCAAGGGACTTTCCTCCTGTGGTGGGTCTTGGCGCGGGCTTCATCTCCAGCGGCAGGTTATTGTGGAGCTGGCAGACGATCTTTCCCGCCGGCGTAGGCCTCGGCGCACATTGCATCTTCGAATTCCTGGACACGTCGGCAGCTGCTGCGGCGTTGACGGAGGCGCAGGAGCTAGCGGCGCGCGATGAGGAGGTCTTCGACGGCGGTTGCTTCTCCGGAACGATCTGGTCGCGGGCGACGAGGACGTTGGCGAAAGGGTCGTCGCGCGGCAGTTTTCCCTTGTAGACGATCTCGTAGTAGCCTCCTCCATCGGTGTCGACGGCGGCGGCGGACACAACGACTGCGGGGAGCCAGAGCCAGAGCTCGACGGTCTTCGTTGAGAACAGCAGCGTGGTTCTCGTGCGAACCCGAACGGCGGAGCCGGGCTTCAGACGTGCGGCGTCGCCGAGAGAGGAGGCTGCAGGGTGCAGGCACGGGTCCGACCGAGGAGCCGACGGAGCTGGTTGGCGGCGGCCGCGGCAGAGGATTCATGGCGAGAGGCGCACGGCGAAGCTCGGGGCTTCGTAGCGGACGAACGCTTCTTGGGCTAGCTGGCTGTTGCAGCCCATTAACGCAAATTCCTTTCCTTTTCCGTTTCTTTTTAGTATGAGATTCAATGATAACATTATACTGGTTTTCAAAAAACAAAAGAAAACTAACATTATCCTGAATAAATTAACTCAAAGATTATAGGGAGAAACCTCCGGAGAATTTTCTGACACTGAATGTTGCTGCCTGAGAGAAAGACTTAAATTAGCACAACACATCGGCTGTAATAGAATTATTGTTCAATCTGATTATATGGAGGTCATCCAGACTATGGAAGACTATGCTTTATGGGTTAACTTGGCTGAGATCAAGATTCAGTTCTGCAATAGGGAGGTGAATACTGTTGACATGAGCTAGCTAGGGAAGCTGTTAAACTTAAACAATTATGTATTTGGGTCGTTGAACCCTAGCTTTATTTATGACTCTCATGAATGATGTAACTATTTTTGTGATTAATAAAATGCACCGCAAGGCTTCCTAAAAAACATTATACTAAAATTCTGTTTATTTTCTGAAATATTCTACAGCTCTCATGGCGAGAGAAGCTCCGGTCCTGTGGTTGATGCGGTGGCGGTACATGGGTGTTGGTGGAGCCTGATCTAGCAGACGATTGCTGGAGGAAAAACCGAAGCTTATAAAATAACTTGAAAAAAATTTCACAATATAAAAAAATACAAGGTAAAAAGAGAAAATTTCAGAAATAAATTTTGGTGAACAAATTTAATTTATTTTAAAGAAATGTGAGGCAGCATGAGATTTTAAGTAGAAGAAGCGGTTTTGGTCCTATCCAGTGGCGATTGGGCCACATGGCTGTTCTAGCGCATTAATACAAGTTCCTTTACTTCTTTCTTTTTTATCACTAGTGATCGGTTTCAATGCAACTAACATCGTCGGCATCAAGGTAAAGTATTGTTATTAGGTTTCTATAAACACAAAGCATAATCACATGCATAATTGCTAGGCCGTTAGTTGAACTGTTCTTGTCTCCTGCATTTCATTATTTACGCCGTCATCTTAATTTTAGGCTAAAACTCTTCTAAGAGTAGAACATAATTTGTCAATTTGTTAGTCTGACTAGGAAGATGGGAAGTACATAACGAGCCTAAAGAAACGTATTATGACTTATCATCAACAATCAAAACCAATAACTGAATGGATAAAACGAATCTAAGTATCTAACCCAATCGTTCTTTCCTTTCCAGCTTGGACTAGAGAGGTAGCAAAGTTGGGGGCGAGTCCATCACCTGTTTCAGTGTTTCCAAATTGTCCATGCGCCTAGAATGATGATCGAGTTAAGAGCCTGACGTAATGTGTTGTCCACCGCATTACTGGCTGTTCTCCACTCCCATTCCCTTAAAGACGAGACTACCGAGTTGAGGAGAGAGAAGACCCTGGAGCCCAACCTGCTGGAGGAAAGAGACCCAAAATTGTAGAGCAAAGACACAAGAGCATAGGAGATGATCAAATAGTTTCATTCTCCTGCTCACATAACAAAAAAGGTTCTGAGTGCTATGACATGAGATGGACGCGAGGTTGGCGGCCCAGCGAGACGCCGAGCAGCAGAGGACGGAGCGGATGATTCAATACTTACAAACTATTGGCGTCGCTACGGGTCTACCCCGTCACCATTTGTATTCACTCTACATATTGCAGCAACTATTCCTATAAGTACCAATGTTTATTGCTATTGCTACTCGAGATTAGCTATAGGCAAGTTGATAGTATTGTCTCTAAGTTAAAAACAAAACTCTCACCCATTTGTGTTGCCGGCAACTTAGAACACACTATCCAACCATGCACTCTCACATATACAAGACACTATCAAAGTAATCTTGTCTCACATATGCAATCTTTTCTTGTTTGTGCAGAATCAATTATCAACATCAAATGATGTGCCTCGTCACCTCAGAGCATCGCCGACATCAAATGTTGGGCCTCATCAGCCCCGAGAGTCGCCGTGATCACGTTGTTGCTTTCTTGTGATTGTATTACTTGTAGTTGTTAATGATCGTTGCAATATATGTTGTGATATGACTTGTGATGATAGTTATGAACTTATTGAGAGCTATGTGATGTTTGTGATTAGATTGTGATGTATGTGATATATATTGTGATCTATGTGATGCTTGTGATGCACATTGGAATGCAATAGGTAAATTAAATTGGTTGTTTTTGGTCACTTTGCTGAGTGTTAAAGCCATAGGTCTTTGCCGAGTCTTTATGGCTTTGACGACAAAGGAATAACCTTTGTTGAGAGCTAGAACCACAACACTCGGCAAAGGCCCGTCATCGTTTTAGACCTCCGTCGACTACGCTTTTCTTTGCCGAGCGCTACTAAAGACACTCGGTAAAGTCTTTGCGGAGTGTCCAACAAAAAGCACTCAACAAAGACCTCTTTGTCGTTACCTAATTTGTCGAGTGTTCTTTGCCGAGTGCAGCCCTCTGCAAAGGCTTTATCGAGTGCAATTTGACAAAGACCCTGTTTCTCGTACATAGTTGTGCTATATGATCAGCGGTCCAACATTTGTTGAGAAAAATTGACCCAACTACTCAACTTTAACTCTAAATATCTATAAAACTAATTAAGTTTAGTAAACAGAATTATATTATATGTTTTGATAGTTTTTTACATACTGTAAATCAAAATATACATTTTATTTAAACTGGATTAGTTTTAGACATATTAAATGCCAAAATTGAAGATGTTAAATTAAAATGAAACCCAGAAATGCTTACATCTTCTGGCTATATATAGACTGCGCAGTACGCACCACACGTACATCTGCATTGCCATTAATTACATAGGTACCGTGCGTCATGAGAGCCTACTTGTTTTGCGAATTACGGCCTGGCCAGAGGAACAAAAAAAAAAAAAAAGCAGAGTCTGGACGGAGTGCTGACAGCATCCTGCTTCTTATCGACCATGTTGGGTTGGGTTGCTGCGCAAATGAAAGGCCACGCTATCGAAACCCGGGAACCCATTCATGAAGGAGAACGACGCCGACGCGCCGACGCCGCCGGCCGGACAAAGCTTAGCTAAAGCTAGCTAGGTGATGATCGTCTGATCCAGATCCAGAAATAAAACACGCACGCAGCGAGAGTGCCGGATAACATAACTAATTAAACCCGTACCCAGAGGCCAGAGGGAGCGAGTGGTGCAGGCTCACTCCACGTACGCGCGTCGCGCAGGTGGTCGTATGTACACATCATGAAGATATACAGAGGACCATCACGAATTAAAACCAAGTGGTGTCCCCCTCCATATCGGTCCTCCTGGTCCTGCAAAGCTGGCCAGCAGGCTACACACGTGCTGCGGTAGGTCATCTAGGTTTCTCTACTCTCGAAAAGAGTATTCGACTCTCTAATCTTATTTTTTCGTTCATCATAGGTCGCATGTAAAAAAACAAATTGACTGGAAAATTAATTTTGCAAAACGGTTTATTCATTTTCTCTCCAACTCTCTTCTCGATTTTTCGTTTTATTCATGCTAAATATTTAGAACTCTCATGCCAATTTCAGTTATCAGATGAGGTACAGTAGTTCGACGTGACCTTGTCAAAATTTGAACAGTTTTTAAAATTGATTTAGTTTTAAGCAATACTAATGTTCCCCTTTAATTATTGATGTTCCTGTCTTTCAATCTTATATTTTCATGCAACAGCGATGATTTAAGAATCTACATAATAAATAATATTCAATCCATTAGGGCATATCATTTTTTACATGTTGCCCACCATGTTAGATTGGATAGGTTAACGGGTTCATAACCCATTAGAACCTATGTCGAAACAAAAAAAAAACAAGTTCAAAGGGATAAATCCTCATTTTAGGAGTAGAGGGATCTCAGTGACACATCTCGATAAGTTTAAGGGCCTATGCAATTTACTCTTAAGGATATATATTTCCATGTATAAATGCAACGGACAAGGAACAACTCACTCAACGAGCTTATTATTACCAGTATGGTCCTTTTGGTATTTTCTGGAGAATTCAACGCACACATTTGTTGTACGGATGCAAATATAAGGAAGATAACAACAGCGCTTTCCAAGCCAAGGCAGACGGATCATCAAGGAAGGTTTGCATTGGACCATTTTTCTCATGCCATTTTCAGCCTTATCCAAAATCGGTGTCAAAAGATAGCAGATACACACGTCCTATTTATTCATGGACACACTCACAGAATCTATACTATATAGCAGAGATAACAACCCATGGCTGCACCACCACTTGTGCGGCTACTGCCGCTGCTGCTCCTGCTCCTGCTCCCGTCGCCCCTCAGAGAATACTTCTCTTCGTCAAGCTTGAGCTCCTCCCAGCAGCAGCCAAACGATGCCGGCGTCAACGACGACGAGTTCCACCCCATCTTTCTGGTACCGGGAGTGAGCTGCAGCGACCTGGAGGCCCGGCTCACGGAGGAGTACCAACCATCGGTGCCGCACTGCGGCGCCATGAAGGGGAAGGGGTGGTTCGGTCTGTGGAAGAACAACTCAGAACTGCTCACCCATGGCTACGTGCAGTGCTTCCAGGAGCAGATGACCCTCGTGTACGACCCTGCCACCAACGAGTACAGGAACCGGCCTGGTGTCGAGACGCGCGTGCCCAACTTTGGCTCCACAAAGGCGTTCGGGCACAAAAACCCTCTCAAGTCGTAAGAGCAACTCTTACCTGTCTACTATGTTCCTTTTTCGGTTTCAGGATATCTATAAGTACAGCTCGAACTGAGATATCTTAAATTTTTGTTAAAATTTCTTAGATACTAGGTGAAAAAGAAGGGATAATCTATAGCTCACACTACTCTCGTTTTTTTCTTGAGCCGTGAGCCTTCTTCCCCAACTCCGGCGAAGAGCGAGCTTCTCCGAGCTTCTTAATTCCCCAATCACCGACGAGGTCTCCGACGGGTTACTGTCTTAGGGGTTTAGGTTTGTTGGGGTTTTGATGAGCTTCCTCTATTACCGTCCATAGAAAAAGGTTGGGGCGGAAGGCAAGACATGCGGAGGTGGCAGGTTGTTGGCCGGTGGCGAGGCAGCGGGGATGCCGCCGACTAGGGTGGCGGAGGAGGATACACTGCGATTGGGCCAAGTCGGGATGGGGGTGAGGATGGGGACGACGACGGTGGGGGAGGAAGGAGGCTTCCTTGACGGGCTAGGGTGTCGTTGAAGGCGTCAATGATGGCCACGTTGAGCTTTCGGTGGGACCCTACCCAGGGGAGGCTAGGTGGGGGGGGGGGGGGGGAGGTTGTATGTCCCAACGAGCTAGGGTGTCTTCGGAGGGCCGACAAGCACTCCTATGAGACCCAACCTATCGAGGTGGGGTGCGGCGCATCTGGGCGACAGTTGAAGCGAGGCCATGAGAGGAGTAAACATCGAGAGATTGACGATGTATGATGACCGTACGATTGCTTGATCCAATGGTAGAAAATTGGAGTGCCGCAAATGCTCAAGACGCTCGAGCGTCTGCTAGACAACCCTGAAAGAAAAGATGGACGACTATAGGATTCTTGGTTTGGATAGATCGTATAGATCAAATATACTAGCAGAATTCAAAAGGTATACTGTAGACATGAGATTTGTATAAACATGAGTAAATCTAGACTCTGGACATGAACACCAACAGTAGGGGTTGGATCGGGACTCGTACCATCGACGGACAAAGCCATAGTGGCCAGCGAAGTCCCTGTGCCTGCTCGATATAGCAGGTAGTCGTGGTGGATGTGGATCTGCACCTCCTCACGCTCCTGCAGTGGGTGAGCGCCGGATTGGCAGGTGGCGTTGGTCTTCAACCACCTGCAACACTGCTTCGATCAGTGGAGATTAGGGTGTCACCTGACCATTAGTTAGGTTAATCACGCCATTAGGTGTCAGGACCCCTTCTTATAGGCATGGGGTGGTTGGGACCAAGCTTGGATGAAAGTCTCCGATCAAGGATCCATTAGAAAAGTAACTAAGACATAATTAAATCATTAATTAATTATAATGACTTGGTCAATCGATCAAGACTGAGATCAATCCAACATATACTACCTACCTCTGCCTGACTGCCTTGATCCTCCGCCTTCTCCACAGCAATGAAAGAACTTCCTCTTTCTTTTGTTAAACTCTATCTACCGTGTAAGAATGTGGCTTCACCAAATAATTAAGAGACTCGTGTTATCACACTAACCATCAAAATTACTGTGTCGCCATCTCTGCAGAGAATGGTGCCTTGGAAAGCTAAGAGTTGCACTAGAAAATTTGGGATACCGTGATGGGGATACCATGTACGGAGCTCCTTACGACGTCCGCTACGCTCCTCCGGTTCCAGGTCAGGCGTCCGCGGTTTACTCTGGCTACTTCAAGCAGTTCATGGAGCTCGTCGAGACGGCGACCGAGAAGAAAAACAAGAAGGCCGTCATCTTCGGGCACAGCTTCGGAGGGATGGTTGCCCTCGAGTTCGTCCGGAACACTCCGTTGGCCTGGCGGAAGAAGTACATCCAGCACCTCATCCTGGTTGCGCCCACGCTCTCTCAGGGCTTCATGGAGACGGTAAGCAACTTCGCCACCGGGACCGACATCCTCCTGGTCCCGACGACGACGCCGCTGTCCACGAGGCCCATGTGGCGGAGCTTCGAGACCGCCATCATGAACTTCCCGTCCCCTGCCGTGTACGGGCACATGCCGCTGGTGATCACCAGGGCGAGGAACTACTCTGCCTATGAAATGGCGGATTCTTTCCTCACCGACGTCGGTTTCGCGGAGGGCGTCGAACCTTTCGAGAGACGGGCGGTCCTCCACATGAAGTATTCCAGGGCACCGATGGT
Organism: Oropetium thomaeum; assembly: GCA_001182835.1. Classification (NCBI taxonomy): domain Eukaryota; kingdom Viridiplantae; phylum Streptophyta; class Magnoliopsida; order Poales; family Poaceae; genus Oropetium; species Oropetium thomaeum. The sequence goes on along the minus strand of LFJQ01000015.1, from coordinate 896,358 downwards.
GCCCACGACATCGATCAACGGGGTCGGCAACAAGACGCCGCTGCAGCTTATCTACTGGGACGGCAACTTCGACGAGTCCCCCGGAGCAGTTTACGGTGACGGAGACGGGAAGATCAACGTGATGAGCGTCCTGGCTTTTGATAGGGAGATGCGTCGCCAGCCGGGGCAGAATGAAATGTTCAAGTCAGTCAAGATAGATAAGGCGCAGCACGCAACGATAGTCACCGCTGATTTTGCGCTAGGGAGGGTTATTCAAGAAATTCTTGAGGTGAATCGTGCTTCTTCGTAGTTTCGTATGTTACAATAATAAGCGTGATGGAATGACGATGTAAAATGGCTCGTATTAGCGAAATTTTCGGGAGATCGAATGAGTTTTATATATGAGCATTGAAAACTTCTACTGCTTTGAAGCAACCCGTACGGCTACTTTTGTGGAATGCTCGCTTTATCATCGTAGGATATAGGATACGCAGTTCGTCACTTGCAGGTTGGTCTTGGGCCGGCAAACTTTGGGATGGGCAGTGCAGAGCTTAATGCCTAGGTAGCAACACACAGAGGACGATGGATGCAAGGCAAATGCAGCAAACGAAGCAACAGGCCTCTGATGGCACCTTCATTCATCCTCTTCCGCATTGACGCTGACACCTTCATTCATTCTCTTCCGCACTGACACTAACTGCATCAGCTTCACAACGGTACTTACACCGTCGGCCAACCCATCTTTATCTAGCCCCACTAGATTTACCAACAAATGTGAACTGCGAGGTGGCCAAAACAGTGAACATCTATGCTTGATCTAGTAATGGATATAATATGTCTCGATCGTCTGGTCCCCAGTGTAGGACTCAATATTCCTTAATCATCAACAAATAAAGCTGAGGCTGAAAAGAAGGTAACAATAAATCTGCGTAAAATTATAAATCAGTACTCCCTCCATACCCTTTTAAGTGTGATTCTAACATTCTTCAGTTTACATTTTATTGTCATTCTCACTTCTCAATATACCTCTCTTCCCAATCATCTCTCTCTCTCTCTCTCTCCTCTCATTTTCTATATACCTACCTTAGTTCTGTTTTCTTTTAATATCCATACCCAGAGTTAGGACTGCAAATAAAAATGGGTGAAGAGGATATATACATCTGGATAAAAATGTTCGAAGAACCCTTATCTTGTGCCATAGGGGACAAATACCATGATTTTTCCTACAACCAATATCAGGTTTTTCTAGTCCAGTAGCCAAATACCAGGTGTCTCCCTCAGTAAATTATCCCACAATAATAAGAGGGCCTCTAAACGAGTAGGAACAGTAATTTCAGGGCTATAGGCGGAGATGCTCTAACCAAAGAATTCTTACTTTTTGAACACCTAAATTAAGAATTCTAATAGGCAATACGGAATGTTTTAATGTTCGCTCATCCTTTATTTTTCACTACATTTTGCAGTTTGGTAATTCATGTTGCAGTCCCTATCCATCAATTCAAAGCTGGACAGTTGTGTGCTGACATAGGAAATCTAACAGACAGTACAAGACTATTCGTTATTTAGTTTGACTCTCAGTTCTGCACTTTAAGTTATTCATGTACAGTTCCTATAGAACAGTTACAATCTATTGTATAACCTTGAATGACTGTTGACTTCTTGTCAGTTAAGTCTTACTCGAACGCGAGCCTCTGAGTTCCGACAAGTGATGAGTAACTGCCTCCCTTGGCCACCAGTTCAGCATGTGTCCCGAGTTCAATTATCTTTCCCTCCGAGCAAACTGCTATTCGGTGTGCATTCTGCACGGTGCTAAGCCTGTGGGCAATCACCAGAGAAGTCCTTCCCTTCATCAATTGATTGAGAGCTTCCTGCACAAGTCGCTCACTTGTCGCATCCAGTGCACTGGTAGCCTGCAAAGTGCAAACAACTTAAGTGAGTACTGAATACAGAGCCAATCGTCAAGTAATGATAAGCCTGACAGGTTGGCAATGGGCTTCAGAGCCTATCGCTATCAATGTCTTTTATTGGCCTCTACATTCAACATTCCAAAGCAAAGGCTGGTCTACACATTTGTCAATTAACATACCTATCTACCTTTCACGACTTCAACATAAACATACGGCCCACATCCATTCACTGGTACTGTAAAATGTTAAAGGTGATCGAAGCTACTCTGAGATAATTTGAAATTTCATCAAGTCAAAGAAAAAGAACTATTTTGAAGTTGACACTTCATGGTGAACTACCTTGACCAACTGAACCTGTGTAAGTATTTCAAATTCTTTTAGATCTTATGTCCTTCCGCCCACTACTAAATCAAGATAACTCTAGTGACACATTAACATTCTCGATGTTATGATAACCGCCTGTGTTAACACAATAATTCATGGCAGGATAACCATATCTATACCAGATTATGCCCAAGGCCCACATTACACATATACAGTGCACACCAAAGTGAGGAGCACTATGGGGTCTCACAATTTCTCTGGGACCAAGAGTCCACTGTGGGCCTAGATCTTAGAAACAACATTCCTCTGGGACAAAAGCAATCCGGTAAGAAAAAAAAAAGCTAGTTCAATAGTAAGAAGGAGATACCTCATCAAGTATTAGAATTGGAGCATTTTTTAGAAGAGCTCGTGCAATTGCAATTCTCTGCAGAGAAACATAATTAATATACATACTTGTAATGAAATAATCATGAGAACATTTACGAGTTAACCAATCAGATTACCTGTCTTTGTCCCCCACTTAGGAGACCACCTCGTTCGCCAACAAGAGTGTCATACCCCTAGTTGCAATGGGATAAGTATATTTACATTTATTTCGAGATAACTAGCGCCACTTAATTATGGCTCATAAAAAAGTCATTCCCAACCTGTGGAAGAGATATGATGAATTCATGGGCGTTTGCAGCTTTAGCAGCTTTTATGATATCATCCTTCGACACAACATCATCCGGGAGACCATAGGCAATATTTTCTCCGACAGACACTGAGAACAGGACAGGATCCTTCACATAAAAAGACCATCTTAGGTTCATAACTATTTCCATTTGTTTCAAACACGACATAATCTACTTCTGTCACAACTCTAGGTCAAAACACTGAAAATATAGGCAATGAAAACTATTTGATGGAAAGCCATATAATGCTACTTTATGTCATGATAAACATCTACAACCATAGGGTGAGGCTGAAATGCACACCCAACCACATAGCTCAACAAACGGCTAGGAAAGAAAACACTTTTTCTTCAGATTATATTAGGGGTCTACTCTACTAATTTAGGCACTCAAATACATTGCCTTGAACTCCAACCTGTCCATTCTGGAGACAGCAGACAGCTAGGGACAGGAACAACACCTCCCACTACTGTTCCATCATCACAGGAACATTTGCACAGGATGCCATAGCAATAAGCATTTGGCAGACTGTTCACCACACTACAGCATTTCCAATCACGTAAGTCGTACTAATATTAACTGATTATATATTAATTATAAGTTTGAATTAAACAATAGTAGCTTGAACAAAAGATCTGTTTCATGCCATTATGACAAATTTAGAGTGCGTTTGGCAAGCAGAAACAATTCAGTTTCTGGTGTGAAACTGGCAAAAAGGTATCAAACACCAAACATTGAAACGTTCAACCCCGAAACCATCTGAAACGATCCTGAATTTTGGCCTAGAAACATGAAACGGCCTTGAAGATGTTTCGCAGGAGAAACACTTCGTTGGTCTTGTACCTCCCCTCCATATAGCAACGAAATTAGAACAAAAATGCCACCACCCAGCACCTGCCTACACACTGCACACCCACTCCCTTCAGCACAGGCTGCTAGCACCGGTTCTTTGCCTGCAGCAAGGACCGAACAGCTTGGTGGTCCCTTCATTTCCTCCACTGTTTCATTCTTTGATAGAGGGGGATGAAGGAGGAGGTTGATAGTGTTCCATGTTGCTTGCTTATGGGTGTGGGTACAGTTTATTGATGCTGAATCGGAGCTCGGATGCTCCAGCCATGGCAACTGGGAAGGATAGACAGAGAAGAAGATAGGACAAGGAAAAAAAAAAACTATTCATCAGCAGTAGTTATATGGGCAACGTGGGTGCACCGCACAATGAATGGTAGAAAATATTTGCAGTCTGGTTCACCTGCCTTCATTTGAAAACAAAAAACTTATTTGAAGATTAGTTTATATTTTGCTTTATAGTAGTAATATTACTGTAAATAAAAGAACGTCACGATGTACATACGGTCATATTGGACAATTCAATACAACTAGCCAACCGACTCTAGAAGTGTTTGTCTCAGGCGAGAAACGTGTCTCATGAGAATATAAATCGTTTCAGAGAATCTGGAACAGTACCAAACGCACCGTTAGATCCCAGATCCAACAAAATATGATACCCATCCTGGTTGTCACGCGTTGCCTGGGGGTCCAGGCCACCCCAGATCACCACGGTACTGAAATATAGCGCTGTCACCAAGGCCTAGATTGCCAAGGAACCCCCAGTCTACTGGTCACCACAGGACACGTCACCACCTTAAACTTATGATGCCAGGATGCTCTAAATGCGTACTATTAATAATGGCATATAAGGGAATAGTTTTCAGTGAAGCGCACCTGCAGTCCTCAAACATATTAAAGGGTGTTGCATAGGTCCCTAAACTATTTGTTTGAAGATCTGGATCCTTAAACTTGGCCTGCCACTCTGGACTGTGTAGGAGTGAGGTTGTGGTTGGGTTAGTTGAGTCAACTGTCGAGTCCAACAAAACTATATTGGGTGACTCAAGGGCAAAAGAGTCTTTTTACATGGGACAAGTGGATCCCCATGTCCGCTAGCCAAATTCACGTTTAAATCGTGTCCCCCAGCAAATATTTGATTGAACAGTGTCCTAGGGCCAAAACCGCATTTGAATAGTGTCCCACAGCCAAAAATCCTACTTACACATCCGTATCAGCAATTTGCAAAAGCACAAGCCTATGTGGCATGGCAAAAGGAACAGGACCATCTCTATACACATCCTCTACAAACCACACTCAGATCTCTCTCCTGTCAGGTACCTCATCGATATATGTTTTATCCTTCATGCAACGATTGCCAACCCACCCCCCCCCCCACCCTCCCCCTAACTGGGCAACATGCGTGCAATTATATGCCAACTAGGCAAATCAACACTGATTAGAGAGGTTATGGAAATGAAACTGCATACTGCAGGGGCCTAGATGCCACCACAGAAAGTTTGGGAACCATTAGTGGCACTTTACTCTTATGTATTTTAAACTGTCTGTGAAAATGGCATGAGAGGAGGGGGATTAAATATATAGCTCAGTGGCATTGAAGGGATATCATTTAACAAGGGCAGATCTGCAGAAAGATTATCACAAATTGTATGCACGTAAATAACCCAATTACAACATAATTGCAGATCAATTGTGACAGCAAGAGTTCTATATTTAATCCATCCGTTTTTCTATATTTGATCTTTTAGACTGGTGCATACTGCATACTTGTAAAGAAAAAAGAAACTCAGCATCACAATACTACACAACCTATTAATGTTGTCTATTACAGTCATAGCAATTAAACTGGCAAGCAGCACAATCTGCACCATTCATATGGTATGTGCATAAGGTAATGCTGTGCTGCAAATGTGATTTGTTATCAAGTGCATGTGTAAATGTGTCAAGAAATAGACAGGACGAGGTCTTCCTAAAGCCCATCCCCACATATAGACCTATGAGCAAAAGTCAAACCTAAATATGGAGTATACCTCTTTCAACTTGCCGTCAGAACAATTTTTGCCATTCCAATGAGATTACTTTTTAAGCTTTTTTTGATGAAATAACAATGAGATTGTCTGTAACCTTAATACTCGTTAACTTAGCTAGATGTGCAATAGAAATGCCCAGGTGCGTCTCCTCTTGAAATATTATTAAAAATGAAAGAAAAGGACACTATATCCTCAATCGCGAAATGAGAAGAGCTGTTTTAGATGCATAAATAGAATAGATGGTACTGAATTCTATTATTATACCTGATTAACCAGAGATACTACTCGAGACCATTCTCTTTTGTCAAATACACGGATATCTTCACCTGCCACCGTGATACAACCTTGAGTCGGCTGCAAAAGTGGAAAACCTTGAAAAACTGACACAATAATGCGCAGCTCTCCTGCATATTCGAGAAAAAATAATGAAAAACTAGTGTCACTATATATAAACAGCAGTACCTCATAGTACCGTGCTAAAAGTTGCACCACTGTGCTTTTCCCAGCACCACTAGGCCCTACAAGAGCTGTGACTTTTCCACACTCGATTGTAAGATCAAGTCCATTTAAGATCTCCACGTCAGATCTCAGTGGGTAAGAGAAGTAGACATCTGCCAGAAACACAATGTTACTTGCATGCCAGTAAGGAACTCAAGAATATATATTAGTGCATTATTAGGGGTTGTATGTACATTTCACATTAAGAGACAATAAAATGTGAGCTAACCGCCTAACTAAAACCATCAGAAGAACAAAGGAGCAAGTAACATTACTTTTTTATTGATGTATTTTAACAATATGGAAATGTAACAACCTTGTAACAAATCAAAGTTTACAAAGATATTCAAGCATGAAACTTAAACTGAACAATAAGTTCTACAACTATATATAACACATACAAAAAGTGGGATAGCAGATTCTTAAGCTACAATATAGAAAAAATTTCTTTATGCAAAAAACAAAATTCAAGAAACCTGCGATGAACCTTTTAGCTGAATGTCACCAGACCAGGCAAGTTTAGTACAGCTACTAGATGATTTCAGTGCTGACATGAAATGTTTATTGACAGAACCATTTCCAGCACTGGAATCTGCAAGGTCTTTATTATCTAGTTCCTTGGCTAAACCATAGGCAAGTGAATCATCAATGTCCTTCGCTGACAGAATGGAATTTATTCTCTCTACCGAAGCAAATGTTCCACGCAGATCACCAAGAGTATTAACGGCTCCTTGAACCTAAAATACTTGCTGTGTCACACACTTGTATGCGATGAAACGACATAAAACTAAAAAGAAAAACTACTTAAGATTTGCTACTTACAGCAAAGGTCAACGTGAATGTGTAACCAATGAAAGATGCCATTGTTCCAATAGATAATTTTCCCTGAAATAGTAAATCATCACTTTTTTAAGCCAATCCAGTTGTACAATGAACTAATGAAGCATAAATTCCATAACATGTGAGGTAGGTAGTACACGATGTATAAATGATTAAAACTGACATGTTTCATGTATGGTCTTACGATACACAAAGGTTGCGCTCCTGAAACAACAAATATGCGAACAGATTTCTTCTTTTCTAGCAGCACAAATTTTACCAGCACAATAAAGATAATCAACTAGCTATACTATTCATAAAATTTTTATCAACTCATCTATACTGTTTGATCATAAACATCAATGAGGTAAAAATGCTACAAATACAAAACTGATAAAAGCATTCTCAAAAGTCTAGCATGAGTGCATGACAACTTGCTTATATACTTATGTTCCTGGATGCACTCAAAATTATTGTCTAAAATACTAAGGATCAATCAATCCATATAGTACACATCTGAATAGCTGATCTTCATTGTGGAATTGAAGGCTTTAGCTTAATTTTAGCAGAGTCACAGAGTTCCTGAAATCTGAGAAGTAGCAACTTCACTAGATTCAGATACTGGAACTGGGTGCAGCATTACGTCTTTTTGTGTTAAACAACTGTCCGTGCAGCATTTAAGGTTATGAACTCGGAATCTAAAACCATTCTGCTTGCTCCTTACATGATAAACTCAATTTTTTTTATGGTCCGTTACAGAATGACATGGTACTTTCCATCACAGAATCATGCAAACTATCATAGTTACAAAATGGAAACTGCATGCAAGTTTAATGTCATATATTTCTGATATAGGATTCTGTCGCTTACCGCATTGACCTTGCTTCCACCAAGGATGTAGAGCGCCATCAGGGAAACATAAACCACAATTCGAGTTAATGATTCATTGGCAGATTTCAACACTCCTAGTTTCGTGCCACTATTTTGGTACGCAAGTGCCTGTCCAATAAAAAAATATAAGTTATTCAGATACAGAGCTCTGGCTGTACTAGGACCTCTTTGCTATGCTTATAAATCATTTCCTTAATTACCACAAAAACCAAATTGTTGCATAAAAGTATTTATGAAGACACTAAAATACATCTTATTCGTGCAAAGATTATGTCATGTGGGGACGTCAATATCAAAGGCGCAACAGGCAGGACTCTACAAGAGATTAGTTTCCAATTTGTTTTAGGATCGTATTCAATCAGGACTCGTTTTCGATTAGGAGTAGGTTGGACTGCACCCTTATAAGCAGGCCAGCCGATCAGGCATAGGTAGCTTTGGAATTGTATTAGGCTTAGCCTCTATAACCTGCCTCGATGGTGTGTGGTTCAGAGCCGCCATCACTGCTCGTCTACGCTGGCGAGGTCCAGGGCCAAGGCCAACTACTTCGTTTAAGTATTATCGCCGGCGATCTGTGCCGACGAACAACCCCGTCTCCACTGCCCGTGACAGATTATATGTGAATACAGTAACCACTCCAAAAGTCCACTTAATTTCCTAGAGTACCAGAGCACTCTTATACATAGTGACAAAGGCTGTTTTGCACAAATGTGACATGGCCAATAATTTTTGACATGGTCAATAATTTTCATCATGCAAACAGTGCCGGAATGGGGGCAGGTAACTTGTGAAGGGTTAAATGGTTGCATCTAAATTATAAAAGGTAATACCAGAAAGCACAGGGAGAGCAGGAAGAGAGGATCAAAGCCTCACCGACTTCGAACCTCAGATCACAATGGTGATTATTATAATAGTGCAAAACAGCTCTGAAAACAATTAAGGTTTCAAGACTAGAAGATAATACTGAATACAGTGATGTCCCTACATGGATGACCCAGGAATGTGGACAACACAAAAAAAATTATATGGATGAGGGGAAGGATAATTAGCAAGACAGCAGTGTTTTCATAAACTGTTTTAAATGTGTTTAGACGCTACACAGCACCCAACTATGTAATTTAGCCCCAAATCAGCAATTACACATGTTTGGGCAATCCAAATGGTGAAAAATGACCTGAATGGCCAGCACAGAACGCTATTTACATGGCTTAACACAGTGTTTTGGCAACTAGAGCTCCATCTTGGAGCATGACATTTGGAAGACGAGCGGGACATTTGGAGGGTGAGTTAATCAAATTAACTCACCTCCAAAGAGGCTCTGAGTAGTATTTAGGATCTATTTCCTGTAAATCACGTGTTTAGTAGTCAACATAGTTATCTGATTTGCTTCAGTGACAGCAGCTAGCATCAGTCAAAGTCATTTTAAGTCTTAGGTGATTGTCATGGCAGTTTGCTGGTCCTGTGCTAGATTTTCGGAGGCCACTTTGGCTTGATCTAGTTCTATAGGAACCATGATTTACTTTACTTTGTTTACCAAATCTATATAATAAAGGAGAGAAAACCAGAAAATGCTGCAGCTTCATCACAGCACAAAACCTACTGTGCTCTAAAGTTCGTGAGTTGGGTGCATGCCTGATTTCCAATATTTTCTTGCTCGATAACAAATGATGTGCCTTATCTCCTTATACGGAGCCGGCCTTTCTAATCAGATACACACTAACCTAAAAGATATTTCTAATGCATCTCTTTCAAAAAAAAAAAGAACAAATGCTAAATCTCCACAGTACTGTTGGTGTTATATACATCTGATATCTCTAAACAGGTGGTTCCAGGCTATAGCAAGGTCCACACCATAACAAAACTACACAGTACCTGCTATACAATACTCCCTCTGTCCCTTTTTATAAGGGATTGAGAGGTTTGAAATTTGTCTCAAACTTAAGGGATTGAAGCTCAAGTGGGTCCCACTGTCTGAAATATTCTACTTTTTCAGTCCACCCCACGTGAACTAGTCTGCCTCATCTCCCACATCCGGCCAATGCTAGCGTCCGTCGAAGGCCTCGAGCATAGGTGGAAGGGCGGTCATGTGTGGGACCTAGCAGCTGTTGGTGGATGTGGACCATTGATGAGGGACAAGTTGTCATTTGGCTCGTCTGTTATTTCAGAGTTCAAAGTCCTCAATCCCTTATGTAAAGGGACGGAGGGAGTAAACCTTAAGTATAAGAAGTATATCATAGTGACTGAAAAATTTTGGAGAACCTATCCAAGGCCTATTTGGCGTGCAAGAATTATACAGAGGTTACACAAGAAATTGACACCAGCAATCGTTTAAAAGTCATCTCAAAAAGCAAATGCTCTAACAAACAAGAATTTCAAATGCCAGCAAGAATTATGAGTAATTTTCATTCTCTTATCTAACTGACAACTAATTATCCTAACGGATGGCCTGACAAGTGCATAAGGCTTACCAGGTTGTCAAACAAAGAAATTTGACGTTTCTCACCACCAAAGGATCGAACCTGCAAATGCACTTTTCAATTAAATTAGGATACTCGAAAGAAGTAAATAGGTATTGAAGAAGAGAGAAGGTAAACTATTCTTGTAACAAAAGAACAAAATTTGAAATCCAAGTACAAATGTGCAGATCTGAAAAAATAATGGCACTCACTGTACGAATAGCTGAAAATGTCTCTGATGCGCAGTCTGATATGTGTGCTTGCACAATTCCATAAGATTTAAAGGTGGGAACAGTTGACCTCTTGAAAAGAGCTGAGTAAACACAAAACTGCTATGTCAAAGGATATGTAAATGCATTCAAAGGCATGCAACAAAAACAGTCAATTGCACTTCATCAAAGTATCACTCCACAAGAATGTTGAACCACCTCAAACAGGAGAGGAAAAACAATATATGATATACATGATGACCAATTTGTTTGTTGGCAGTTTTAGAAAGGTGCATGGCACACTACAGAATAATACTGAGAGTTTGTAAACTACACTTGCTTGAAACTTATAGTAAGGATAGCTTCGCATTGTACAGACAACCCAAAGTGGCCGGACCCTTCCTGGACCTATGGGCGGTAGGCTGCCCTTAAAGAGAAAATTTGACAAAGCACATGAGAACAAAAATAATCAGATATATGACTGCTAAATTGCCAAACCATTTGTCTTGTACATTTAACCACCTAATATTCCTGCCCAGAGTTGTTTCATTAATAAAATATATACAACTCCATTTAAGCGGAACACATAAGTCTGGTTAGCTTCCATCATAGCACAAGAAACCAATGCAGAGATTAGAATTAAGTTCATCACAGTATAATAACAAACCGAGGAAATGATAGATTAGATACCAACAGTATGTCCTAATGTAGCAATTTCAGTTATCACAAATATCTTGTCTAGAAAGATGTTATATGATTCCAGAATGATGAGTGTGATTTAGTCAGCTTAAAAAGATAATGAGCAGTCAGTGACATATCATGATGGTAGCTTTTAGAAAATTACCAACTAGCACGGAGACAGATACCATTAGGAGTCCCAGAACGGGAGCTAGCTCAGCAGACAGTGTGAAGAGTATACAAAGCGTGCCAGTGATCTGAAAATAAAAGAAGGAGAAACTGCTTCAGAAAACTATCAGCTGAAATACAATGATAATCTGGGGAATAAAGGTCAACTATGATAAAACTTTAATAATGATTACTAATAATCGTAAACGTTTCGTGGTTGCATTGCACTAATCAAACTCTTAACTCTTAGCAGTATTAAGCTTACATTCTCAGTGTTAAGTTTCTTGCCTCAGAGATTGCCCTTAGTCCACGATCTCTTGATATGTTGTCGCTTACAACATTCTTCAAGGAACCCAAATCAGATGTCAACAAACCAGTCAACTCACCAACCTGCCATCAATCACTAGTAAGACATTTGCTTCCAGACAAGGAAAACTACTTTCCAATGTACTGGTTTGCTATGTTTTCATGGTGGTACATATTGAGTTTGTGTATACTCTTTACATGGAGGTTAATACAGCAAAAAAAAAAACCGCATTCCAACCTGACAGGAATGTAATTACTTAGTGAAATAACAGTGCGCAACAAAATAATTCCGACCACAATTTCACACAATAACTTCAAAGAGATTACCTTGTGACGATCAAAAAATACCATCTGCAAAAACCAAATAAAAAGAGATATTATTTTTACTAGGCAACGAGAAGTACAAAAGAAAAGGTACTAAATATAGGTTCATCAGGCAGTTATCAAGGGGAACAAAGCTACTATTCCATACAAGATTTCATCACAGGCATGTACAATGATTAATGAACATACTAAATGAAGAACTGTAGAACATTTCCATAGATGCTTGTGCAATTTAGAACAGAGTACTACGCAGAAAATAATACAATCTTGAGCATGGATTAAAATAGTTGTAATTTTGTGTGACCTGCATTTGGCAGAATCAGTAGGCAGCCTTAATCGGCACTGGTGACGTGATAATAAGGTGGTCACATGCACCAAATCAACAAACATGGATTCAGCTGTCCCTAGTAACAAACAGAACTCACTAATGGTAAACAGATAGGGACCAGAATGTAGCAGAACAGTCGTGTCCAACTCGTCATGTACATAATTTGCCGAAAGTGTGAGTACCTTTTGGATGAGAATCCTCCGGAAAATCTGGCTCCGCAGCCTGGCCATGACCTTCTCCCAGACGACGGTCATGTTGATGACGAAGATGACGGTGCATACGGGCTCGAGCGTGTAGAGCACCGCGATCTTGGAGAGGAGCCTCCAGAGGGGCTCGCTGCCCCTCCCGATGAGCGTCTCGAAGAACCGGCCCGAGAAGAGCGGCATGGATAGGGTGCAGGTGGTGCAGGCGAGGAGCGCGGCGAGGGAGACCGCGATGCGGGCCTTGTGCGCGGAAAGGAGTTGCCAGACGCCCGCCCAGCTGACGGCTTCGGAGGCGGAGATCGCGGCAGCCACGTCGGCCGCCGCCGCCGCCGCGTCGAGGGTGGGAGGCGCGTAGACTTCGGCCTCGGGACCCGGCGCCGGCGCAGAGATGTAGGCACGGGGCGGGCGGGGGCCGAGGCGGAGGCGGCGGGAGGAGGAAGGGGCGGGTGGCAGGCGGCGCCGATGGCTCAGCGGAGCAGCGCGGGAGGGGGAAGTGGGGGCGAGGAGGAGGCGCGTGCTCCACGTGGAGATCGCCATGGCGGCGGCGGCGCCTGGGCTTCGGCTTTGGTTAGTGCGGCGGCTAGATGGTGGGCCAGGGCCAGCGTTCGGCGCAGCGCAGGAGGCCGAACCGCGCGCGGTTATCCGTTGGGAAGTGGTGTGGGCGTGTGCGGTCTTGGTGTACGTTGTAGTGCACTGGTTGCTTGCCCATTCCGAATTCTCGGCCCTCCCACGCTGCACCCGTCACGAGCTTCCCACACGCACAGGATAAAGAACGTTTTATCGGATTGCATTGGATTGAATTGAATTCAGATTGGTATTTTTGTCCACGGTATACTAAATGAGCTTCAATTTGTTTGTCGACACTATAAAACTCAATTGTATCTTTTAAATAAATATTATTAAATTATAATATTTATCTGTAACACACTCAAAGCAAGAAAATACACTATTTTAAACTTATATATCTTGATGTTCAAAATGAATTACTACTTGAAATTTAACATAAAGATAAAACGTTATGTTTACTATACATGTGAATTTTTATAGATTTTCATCTAACTATGTACGTAGTTTGGTTGCAAAAATAAATATTATTTTTCTATAAAACTTATGAAAACAATCAAAATTAAATCAAATAAAAACATAGAGGCAACAAACATGGTATTTTTTTCAAATTTCAAGTTATGAAATATTTTGTGCATTGAGATAAAAATTTTCAAAAATTATCTATTTTCATGTTAATTTGAATGTGTTATAGACAAGTATCACAATTTCGTAGTGTATAGGAGATAAAAATTTAGTTTTGTGGTGTCCTACAGACCACCACGCATTTATTGAGTGTCCTACGAACAAAAACCCTTTTTAGATTGGAGTTCAACCCATTTCACAGACACATGCTCAAACTCTGTTGAGTTAGTAGCTTTTCAGTCTCTACGTAGTGTGCTACCTAAAGCTTCCACGTAGCATGCTTTAAGATATTAGATACACGCACGTGGTTGAACAGTGCAGGATGGGACGTGGAAGCCTCTTGATCGATACGTGGTGAGTTTTTATTTGTTGGTTCACGGGTTATAAACATCAGTGCTAAAATTTTATTTACAATGACCAAAGCTACCACATTTTAAATTTTATGGTTCATGTAGCCTTAAATTGGTATGTGATTCTATTTAAAAGGTGTATAATAGCCATGTGTAAGAGATAAGGGTTGTCCTCATTTATTGTCTTTCATATAGGGCACAACCACAGCCATGCAAAAAGAAAAAGAAACTCTAAATAATGAAGGCAAAAAGAAATGATGGCTTTCAATCCTCACCATTGGAATTTGTAGAATACTAGTCACAGTCAAGCAACTTTTCTGCATCGATCTTGTGGCTGCTGCTTCAAAGATAAGCATGTAACCAAAAGACAAGTGCACAAAAGATATATTTGTGGATACTAGGAGGTTGATGCTAAAAAAAAGGCTCATCCGGTCATGTTTTGTCACCACGGGCTAACCTATTGATGCGCACAAAATCATGTATTGTTGAGACCCGTTATAAAATAATATAAAATGAAAAAAAAATAAATAGCATGGATTTATTTTTTTTAAGGGCATGGATTTATGTTGTCTTCTCATCATTAATGACTCTCTCTATCCGTTATAAACATAAGAATTTTTCAGCTTAATTGAAGTCAGAGAGTGTTAGTTTTAACTATCAATGACATTGGATCAGGTGTAAATGATATATGCCATTACAATCATCTTAAAAAATACCACAATATTTATTTTGTAATTAATACAACCTTTGTTATAAATTGTTAACACTGTTAATTCTTCATTTTTCCAAAAAATTATAAGTCATGGTTTTTTAAGATTATAAGTCATGTTTCAAATACCTATAATAATAAAGTCATTATATTAAAAAATATAATATCAATTATACTTCTTTTGATTAAGACGTAGGATTAAACAAATGAGAGTTAATAATTTAAAAACAGAAGTAGTTTCTTTTCCAACGTGAAGATAGTATAATTTATTAACATAGGATCACTCTTACCATTTTGTCTACCCAGCAGCGCCCAGTAGGGTGGCCGTAGGCTGGACACGAAAAGCAGCAAAGATTGGACATCACCAGTCACCACGGAGGAGGCGTGGACCGTCCTCTGCTGCTGCCTACAAAAACCGTCCACTCCCTTCGTATGTATGCTAAGTCCATCATCAAACCACAGGCAATGGGGCAAGCAGGTGGCGGCGAGCTCTCTGGGCCTTACGGTCGCAGAGAGCTGCTTCAAGCCAGCTTCCAGCTGACGAACCACGTCCTCGGCTACGTCAAATCCATGGCCATCGACTGCGCCGCCCAGCTCGGCGTGGCCGACGCAATCCACCGCTCTGGCGGCGAGGTCTCCTCCCTCGACGACCTGCTCGCCGCGCTCTCCCTGCCCCGGAGCAAGCTCCCCTTCCTGGGCCGCGTGATGCGCGTGCTCACCTCCTCGGGCGTCTTCGCGCAGGCAGAAGCCGGTGGTGGCTACCGCCTGACGCCCGTGTCCACCCTGCTCTTGAGCGAGGACGCCGGCGGCGGCGGTGGCTGCAGGAGCCTGCTGCAGCTGGTGAAGCTCCAGCTGTCCCCGTTGTCCGTGGCGCCCGTCTCAAGCCTCGCACGGTGGTTCACCAATAAGGAGGAGGAGGAGACGCCTTTCTCGATGACGTTCGGCACCGACTACTGGAGTTTCAGCAGCCAAAACGCGTGGTTCCTAGAGTTCTTCAACGGCGCCATGACATGCGACAGCCGCTTCATCATGGACTCGGCGATCAACGACATGGCCAACGTGTTCGACGGAGTGACGTCCATGGTCGACGTCGCGGGCGGCACCGGCGCCGCGGCAAAGGCGGTGGCCGCTGCGTTCCCGCACATCAAGTGCTCCGTGCTCGAGCTTCCTCAGGTTGTCGATGCCATTCCAGATGATGAGAATGATGGTGTGGTTGAGTTCATTGCAGGTGACATGATGGATTTCATTCCCCAAGCTGATGCTCTGTTTCTCAAGGTAATCATACATAGCTCTCCCATATATATACTGTATTACACCAATATAAAACCCGAACGATTGAAGTTAATTAGTTATTAACACTTGCTTCCTTAACGCTACAGGTCCTACATGCTTTGTACTTCCTCCATTTTTATATTGATGCAATGAGATTAAATTATTGAATTTAAAATAAACAAAAGCTTTTGTCCTAACAGTCATCAGTTAAAACCGATCGAAGGAAGTAAAAGCAACTAGGAAAACATTATGTGCATATATATTTTAGATTGCCAAGATTCTTGTTGTTGTTTGCAGTTTGTACTGCATGATTGGAACGACGAGGCGTGTGTAAAGATCCTGAAACGCTGCAAGGACGCAATTTGTCACAAGGAACCTAGAGGAAAGGTGATTATCATTGATGTGGTGGTCGGGTCCCCGTCGCAACAAGGAATGTGCCATGAAACACAACTCTTGCATGATATCCTTATTTCAACACTGCTCCCAGGCAAGGAGCGCGACGAGAAAGAGTGGTGCAAATTGTTCAAAGAAGCTGGATTCAGCAACTATAAGATCAGGTCTACGTTAGACCATCGGTCCATCATCGAGGTCTTTCCCTAGGTCAATCGACCCATACTTCTCAGCTCGATGGAACCGTAGTAATATTGGAATTGAATGATGTCTGTTACTAGATGTTTGTGTAGTTTCTGTATTTTCCCTATTCTATGCATGAGAGAGACTTTGTACATATTTTGTGTACATACATATATATATTTGGGTCTATAATGGATATAAGTCCTATCTCGGTCTCCCCGCCATTATTGAAGTTCGGGTTGTTGTTCGTTTCTGATTCTGGGGTTTTGGTGAAGCTTAGCGGATATAGATCACTGAGACATGGAAATGTAAGTTATTAATTTAGCGAATTTCAGAAGTACAACCACATCAGGCAGTATTTCCTCAACACAGATTAATTATTTGAAACAAAATTCAACTAATTGAGACAATGGAAATGTGATGATCTAAGCTAATTAAAAACGCAAGACAAAATACATATGCATGGACAATCAACAAATGTTTCTAGGTTAGGGCTACTGATGATAAGCAATATTCACTCTGTTTTTTAAATTTAGTCATAGTTAATTTTGACCATCAACATTAGCCACTCGTCTCATTCAAAAAGTTATGAGAAATATTATATGTTTTGTTATGTTTTAATTTATCGCTAAACATTTTTGAAACATGACCCTTTATTTGATACATTTGAATAAATATTTTAAGTACGATGAATAATCAAAGTTATTGTTCAAAATCAACTGTGACTATACCTAAAAAATGGAGAAAGTAATTAAAAACCACTTTGTAAGTTTTCTTTTCTAACTTGAATCTTGCTTGTCATCACACAACAGTTAGCACTGGAGCCAGTCAACAGGGAGTCGAGGCAGCGTAGTCACCGGTGTCAGCCCATTCTGCACCTCGAAGTCCAAGGCCATGGCCAACCCCTATTAGAAGATGACCATGCATCAAGGTGGCAGTGTATAATCCAGATACCTGAAGGCAGAAGAAATACTAGCATACTATAATTGAATATTTTTTTATTATTAACATATTTTAGTATAAATTTATACTAGAAAGTGTCAACAATTAAAAAATGAAAGTAGTATCTTGAGAGTACGTACTAGCGTAACTTAGAGTACATACATGTGAACTGGATCTATATTTTTGGACTGGAGCGTGACAAATGGTATCAAAGCCGACTCTCGAGAGTTTTACGGACGCGTACGGGTGATGCATGACGTGTTGGCCTGGTATGGTCACGGTATGATACGTATGCTACCACTGAACGTACGAACGTGCATAAGAGAGGCGATTTGGTTCATGTCCCCTTGGAGTAATTAAGCTGGTCCGCTACTTGATGAGAACGTCGAGTTCTAAGGGCGGGAGATTATGACATCCCGGCCAAAAGAATCGGCTCGTGGGCTGGCTAGTGTAGCGTGACTATTAGCAGTACAAGAATAGTCTTATATTGTGAGTTTAGGTGGAGCATTACCAACTTAAATATCCAAGTTTGGAATGCAATAATAATCGGGTTAACCCTTTTATGCGAAGCGAGAACGAAAGCGTAAGAGTTATTACTGTGAGGTGGGACCCGAACTAAAATGCGAAAGACTCTAGATCCGTATTTCCGGACTGGGGCGTGACAGTCTTCACCTTGGTAGACTCGGTTATGATGTCGTTGGCCATGCCGCCCGGTGTGGGTTAGTGTAGTCGAACGCGAAGGAGGAAACATTGTTCTTGCTGGCCACGAACACGGGGCGTGCTGCGGTCGCCGCGTACGGGCAGGCCGCGTGCAAAGCGAGCCCGGCCGATGGTCACCAACATGCTGGTATCCACGACGAGGGGCACCGCCGTTCACTGGCCGTGCACAACCCCAACGTACTTGAGAACACCCGTCGGCAGTATTGTTGTGCTGACATTGATGTGGGGTACAGAGGAGCTCTGGTACGGAGACGCGCCACATGTAGTACTATGTACGGCGTTGCGTCGGCCGTCATGAGCGCGTCGTAGGGTCTGGCCCGGCTCGACCACGATGATCGACGTCTGTCTGGTACAGGAACGGAGCGTGTTTATGGCTTTGTACTACTATGTACCTCGTACCGAGCATAATGCTCTCTTTGGGAACGGGTACCCGTGCTGGCCGTTCCTCGGCTTAAATACTCTGGAATGCAGTAATAACCAGGCCAACCCTTTTACGCGAAGTTAGGATTAAAGCGTAGGAGTTATTGCTGTGAGGTGGGACTCGCACTAAATGCGAGCGGGTCTAAATCCATATTTTCGGGCTGGGGCATGACAAATGGTATTAGAGCCGACTCTCAAGAGTTTCACAAGCGCGGATGCGGTATGCATGACGCGTGGGTCCAATGTATCATGGTATGACAAGTATGCCGACACTGGATGTACGAACATGGCTAAGAGAACCGATCCTGTGCGCATCTCGTCGGGGTAGTTAAGCTGGTCAGCTGCTTGACGAGGACATTGAGTTACAATGGGGAAGGGGAGATTGTGACTTCCGGGCCCATAAGAATCGGCGTGTGGGCTGTCTAGTGTAGCATGATTACTAGCAGCACGAGAATAGTCCCACCATATGAGTTTAGGTGAAGCATGACCAACTTAAATAGCCAAATCTAGAATGCAGCAATAATCGGGTTAACCCTTTTACGCGAAACGAGAACGGAAGCATAAGATTGTTATTGCTGTGAGATAGAACCTGCACTAAATGCGAGCGGGTCTAGATCTGTATTTTCAGACTGGGGCGTTTCAGACGGGCTGCATGGTGGTGTGCAAAACGGGTACGGGTGGTGCATCGCGGCGGCGCCATGACGCGGAAAGAGTTATCGCCAGTGGTTAAGATGGAAGGCTATCCGGTGTCCTTTCTAGGTGGACCTAGAAGCAAGCGGTAGCGGTCTGGCGGCACGGCATGGCGAGGAGGTGGCAAGTGTGGCGCGGGCGGGCGTGATGCGAACAGAGGTTGAAAAAAGCACGCGCACCATCCGAGATTCATCGACTAATTTTTTTTTATTTTTAGACGGTTGAAAAAGAGATAGATTCTAAAATAAATAGTTAAAGATGTTGATAAAATAAGGAACAATAACAATTAAAAAACAGCGTAATATACTCTACTACGGAATTACGACACCTCATTAGTTTTAGGCTCCAAGAGTGAAAATGGCTTATTAGTGCACTCTACTCATTTATAATTAGTTGTATCGTCTTGATCAGCATTTCAGACCATACGAAATAGGCGAATCATAAACAAGGGAGGCCACCACCATCAGTTATAGGCCAACGTTTTTCTCAAAGTCTGAAATATATTCAAATTCTTTTGTCCACACAATCACACACCAATAGACTAGGACAAATACTGTTCCGAGACACGTACTTATCGGTTGATATTTCCTTCCAAACTATGAAAACTAATGCTATAAAAGGATCTGTTCTACACGAGTCACAGCGCTCTCATATACAAATCCGTGATTTTATTTCCTACTACTAAATAAATTTACTTCCTGATATCACCGTCCAATCATTTGAGACGAGATTTGGGGCGGAGTCATACGGAAACCTGTGTCTGTGTGGTAGCACCGCCGCGCCCTTCTGGACGCGCGTCGTCTCTATGACCTCAACTCCACGCCTCCTCGTGCCGCCGTCGGTGACTGAGGAAGGGACGACGACAGCAGTGAGGCCATTCCGGCGAAACTCCGGAGGTCCGTTCCTCCGTCGGTCACTGCCGTCGCGATTACTAACGGCGAGAGGACACGCGTTCCACATGCAAGGAGGAAGCCTCTCCGCATACGTGCCGTTTGCCGATGTGCTGCCCTCCTCCTGCCTGTGAGATAGTAGGCACCGCTGTCCTCCACACCTACCTCAGGTCTGGTGTGAGGCATCTCTCTATCCCTCCCTTTAATATTCCTTTTATGTAATATGAACGTTGATTGAAATAAGGACCACAAGATTTCAGTTAATTGAAAATTAGCACATTCCAAAAACAGGAGAGAGAGAGAGAGAGAGAGAGAGAGAAGAGAGAGAGAGAGAGAAGGGATTGGACATCACCACCCCGGACCATGCTACAAATTAAAACCGGCCGGCCTCTCCCTTCGTACACAAACCGTCCATCATCACAGCAGCAACATGGAGCAAGCAGGTGACGGCGAGCTCTCTGGGCCTTACGGTCGCAGAGAACTGCTTCAAGCCAACTTCCAGCTGACGAACCACGTCCTCGGCTACGTCAAGTCCATGGCCATCGACTACGCCGCCCAGCTCGGCGTGGCCGACGCGATCCACCGCGCAGGCGGCGAGGTCTCCTCCCTCGACGACCTGCTCGCCGCGCTCTCCCTGCCCCGGAAGCAAGCCCCCCTTCCTGGGCCGCGTGATGCGCGTGCTCACCTCGTCGGGCGTCTTCGCGCAGGCAGAAGCCGGTGGTGGCTACCGCCTCACGCCCGTGTCCACCCTGCTCCTGAGCGAGGAAGCCGCCGGCGGCTGCAGGAGCCTTTAGTACTTTAAGCATCAGTTGCAAACTTTAAGCATTATTCCCATTTATAAGCACCTAATGCTAAAAACAAAACAAGTTTGTCTTTACTTAAGCACTACTGTAACCACCACCATTGTACATGCCCATATAACACGTAAAAGTATCGAAGTAAATAACAAGTTGGAATTTGAGCAGTCCCAGGTTTTCTTGAAGAGTATACATTCATCAATCTACAAGTCAAAGGAGGCTTGCTTAATGATTAACTGCACTTGCTACATTATGCATAAAAGAGCTATTTCTAACATCACACATCCCATCAAACGGTTAGATATTTTCCCTAAGCAATATGAAATTAATTATATAGCTTCAGTTCAGAATAGAACCATAACTAGCAATCTGGCTTTCATATTTGGTTACAAAAATACCCTCACCGAGCAGGAGACGCTTTAGCATCTTATCTTCATAATCCCATAATTTCCTAGACGACCGACTGCATACCAGTAGTTATTTATATTTCTGGATCTAGCACATGATAATGAAATCACAAGTAGCAATTTATAAAGATAACGCTGGTGATCAGCCAACTTACATAAGAGTAAACAAGCAAAAGAACTCTGAGCTAGGCTGATGGAACCATAATATTAATGCAGTGCCAGAGTAGAAGAGTCACGTGACAAGGCCACACAACGACATTAACAGTTCTAAACTACAACTGCATTATACAAGTTCGATATCAGCTTTGCAATCAATTTCAGAGACAGCCAAAGGCAGTTTTGCACATCACATAGAACTTTGACCTGAGTACACTAACTTCAGTCACCACCAACTTGCCGTTTCCACGAGTCCTCCACGATGAGCTCATCAACACCCCAATCCTCGTAGCTGTTCCCACACAATGTAAATAAATTAGATTACCATTATATATAGAGCAACTCACTCCAGAAGGGTCTGCTTCTCTAGAAACACTCACCTTCCATCTGGTAAATATCGTCTGATTGTGAAAGGGATCTTGCGTGCTCTTAGCTCTTTCATGGCAATCTGGAATTGTAAAAATATAAAATAGTCATGGCAATTGTATACATAATGATAGATCATAGCTGAATAACTGATGACCATGATTACATGGATGTGGTTTCAACATAAAACAACTGGTTGGATGCAAATTAGATTAAAAATCATAATGATTCATTCTTTTTAAACACTGAGTGTTATATGCAAAAGGAAAATTGTTGATCCTGAAAGACTTAAAAGGACACAATCTTATAACACACGTCTTTGTACTTATTGCAAATGAACGACCAGATCATACAAAGGCAGTTATTTTTGTTTGTGCCGGTACAAAAAAGTCAGTCCATCATTACCTCCAGAGGATCAGTTTCACCTTCAAGTTCCACCATAACTGGAGCATTCATACTGTAGAATAATAGTTGGCGTCAAATAACTAAGACAGACTAATTTACATAATGTAGCAAGATAAACTTTACATAGAAGCGTACCTAATCTGCAAAGCACGGGTTCCAAGGATGCGTGCACGCTCATACTTTGTCATATACTTCGACGTTTTACGTGGACGCTCCTTTTCCTGTTCCTTGTCTTCAACTTCTGTCCCTACCACATCATCTGGAGCATCCTCATTATTATTCTCAAGGTCCTCCTCAATCCCATCCTGTTATGGAAAACTAAATCAAACATTGTTCTTGGACCTAAGTAACTAATTTAATACACAAATAAATGTGAAATGTAATGGGTCTGCACCTCAATCTCTGGTTCTGGGGGTTCATCCTCGTACCTGCATGAGAATATTCTTGAATTATTACAACTCATACAATAAAAATTAAAACAAAGAAAGTAATTAAAGATCAGTCTACAAAAAAAAGGTGAATACATTGCACGAGCCAACCATCTTGGGTTCATCATAGGGAGCAACAGGTTAAGTCATCTCTTTGATTTGATTTTATTAATTCTGAATTTTATTTGGTAGCATAGGATCAGACATATTTGTTGCTAACCCGCAAGAAAAAAAAGACCTATTTGTTGCTTGGATGTCCAAAACAGGTACATGATCAAAGAAAAAATTTGAAGGAACAAGTCCTTGTCATCCAAGGGCTTCTCCCTTGACCAGCCATCATCTTTCCATACTTAATAAATCTAATTCGTTGTTATAAAATGATAGACGGCCAATTATGAGAACAGGAAAGACTCATCAAATGTAAGGAGCAACAAATAGATCACTCTTGTCGTTTCTCTCCATATCCCCATGACTCCTAGATTAGATAGAAAGAATAATTGCATATACATTCAATTGAACTACTGAATTTAACTCCTAGCCCAAAAAAAAAAAAACCAAAACAAAACCAAACCTACTGAATGAACAAAATGATCAGCCTAAACCGGGGCAACCATCTGAGAACCAAGCAAGAAAACATAGTGGGATTCTTCTTCCCACAATAGGCACCCACCGTTATAATGAGTCGGACTTAATCCACCCATATGGGAATGTACCAGAAAAACTCAAGACCCTCACGGTCATAGAAACCCACCAATTTCTGATTAAGGTATCATGAAACATCTAACTATCTCTAATCACAGAAAAGAACCAGTTTAAGTATTAATTACTTCCCGCAGGCTACAGTTTCAAAGTAAAGATCATGAAATCCCCCCACGTATTTCCATGGAGTGAGCAAGAATAATCAAGTTTAGTGTCCCACTAAATATCAAGCAACTTAAGGATCATCCGTGGTTCTATCGAACGAAAACTGCAACTCTAAGGTTTATCTGTTCAGTTGACCCGCGCGGGAGGCATGAAGGAATGGTAGAGGTACGGGAAGGAGGCAGGGAAGGGAGGCGCACCCCATGTCGGCGTCGTTGTAGTCGTCGTCTGCCATGGCCGCCGCCGGACGCCGGGATCGCTCGGGCTAGGGTTTCAGGCGCGTGGAGGCGAAGGGAACAGAGTGCTGCTTGGTCAGGGAGGTGAGGAACCTTGTCGCAAATAAAAAGGTCGGTTTGATGATCAGACCGCAGCACTGCCTTGCACGAATCTCGAAACTACGCTCCCTGGCCCTCCACGTACTGCTTTACAATCCAATATGAATTTTTGTCTCAGGACACTGACAAAATAAGACACTAAATTAAAAATCTTTGTTTATAGGGCACTGAAATTAAACTACAGATGATGTCTTACGGATAAAAGTTTTTTGTTTAGTGTTCTACAAACAAATTCATATTATCATGATGTTTCCTAAAAAAAATTCCAATACCATTGAGTTTTTATGTCATTTTTTGTTTTTTGAAAAAAAAAATAGTCCATGCCTATATCGTATCCATTATTCACTCGTACCCGAAATTTTGAATTGGATAGTTCAGGTTATTTGAAATCCGGGTTCTGAAAGTCACTGTTGAGGGTCAATACCAGAGGTGGTTAATCTTAATGACCCTTAACCTTAACCACGTGATCAAGACATAAGTAATTCCCATCTCGGACGGTGCACGCATCGTACGAACACCCGACGGACCGTGCCGATAGGCGACCTCCGCCTGATCCGACCCCTTCATAGGGGGTCGGATCCCCCGCGTACGAGCAGCACGTCCGACCTCATCCTTGTAGGGGTCGAGCGCTCGCATCTCCGCCTCGCCTGACCCTGGATCGCTCGTCGCACCGCGGGTGGGCTGGACGGTGACGGTTGGGAAATAAATGCCTGATACACCCACGCTCACTGACAGGTAGAGTCGTCCATCGCCCAGAGAAGTGGGCGTTAAATGCACACGACGTGCACCGACCATGGGATGGGCGTCGCTGCTACGGCCCCTGTCAGAGACCCATCGCCCCTTCACGACGGGACGCCCCGAGCGACGGCCACGCCTACGGCGTCACCACGCCAATGCCTGCAGCGGTGTTTCTCCATACGGACGGGACTCCGTTGAGTGACGACACGGGCCACTGCGTCGAGCAGTAGCAACACCGCCATACCCAAGACGTCATCCGCCGTTGATAGGCCCAACTTACGTACGACCACGACCTGCTCCACGGAACCGGACTTTCTCACATCACAGTATAAAAGGAGAAGGAGACCTAAGACGAAGGACAGATTTTTGAGACAAGCATTCACGTCTACAACACTCGCTTGCTCACTCTAGCCTAAGAGAACACACGCACGAACGCACTTAGAGACGGGGAACACTCTCCCTTTCTCGCCCTCTTGTGATCCCCACTGTAAGCCTTGTCGTGAGTAACACGAGCGGCTCAGAAACTGGACGTAGGGCGTCGTTGCCTGAACCAGTATAATCCTTGTGTCCTCTCACGAACCATCGAGACTCCAAATCGCACCCCCCACGATAAATTTAATAGTCGACGGTAACGAACCTCGACAGTTGGCGCGCCAGGTAGGGGTGCTGTGCGTTTTCGCCGATCATCCCTTGGGTTTCGATGGCAAACCACGTCAACGGGTGGATCCCTGGTACTGTCGTGTTCTTCGGGAGTCTCGACTTCACTGCCACTTCCGGAGGCAACCTGATACTGAATATTGCCTCGGCGTCGCCAGTCACCACCCTTGATTCCCATTGCACGCCGGCCATCCTGGTCAACGGGAAAAAGCGACGCCCTGGCAAGGGCTCGCGTTATCGAAAGCCCTCACGCAAGGGCCCGTGCGCGACCTCTTCGCCCAGTCGGGTTAGTCCCGGTAAAGTTACGATGATTCGTATGTCATCGTGCGAAAGCCCGTGCTCCACGGACACCGAGTTCGTGGGAATGACAGGCTATATGTCGGAATCCTTCTTCGACCTCCTTGACAAGGCGAACAGAGATTCCGGCCCGGAACGCAGCGAGGGAAGCAACAATCCCTCGCGCGAGTGCCTCATGGCACATTCTGAAGACCCGCTCGACCAGGGGAGTAACCTCCCTCTCACCCAGCTGCCTCTGGCCTCCGAGACCCCCTCCCGTGACATACTGCCCGAGCAGTTACAAGCGCGGAGGGAGGAACTCCGTGAGGCCAAACGTCAGTTGGAACAGGAAGAAGCGAAAATCGATCGGGAGCTCGCTTGCTGCGAGCCCGGCGGACGTGCCTGCTCCATGGCGCGCGACGTATGACAGCAGATCATGGAGGAGGGCGATGGGCGCCCACACTTTGCGCGGGCCAGCCAGAACCTTGCTGCAGCAGCAGCATTACTTCGAGAGCTCCCTGAGCCCATCACAACCGAAGCTCGACGCACTCAACATGAAGTTGAGGTGCTGCTGCAACTTGCGGCGGCACAGCAAGCGGAGAGCTCGCGGTCATGAGCACGTAGACCGCACACCCCGAACGCATCTGTACAACAGACGCGTCCGGGGACAGACGAGGCCTCGAAAGCCTGCGTCCGCGGACGTCTCGGTGCCAAGCGTGATGCCCGCGCCACCTTAGAGGCGCGACGACGGCAACCGGAGCGCGCCCCCGAGGCAGGTCGAGGTCGTCACCCACGCCGAGGAGGGCGTTACGACGATGACGAAGACAGGAGTCCGAGCCCGGACGCTCCAGGACCTCGGGCTTTCAGCTCCCACATTCCGAACGCTCCGTTCCCCCAGCGTTTCCGGCCGCCGACCAACGTGCCAAAATACGCGGGAGAAACAAACCCGAGCCTTTGGCTCGAAGACTATCGGCTCGCCTGCCGAACCGGAGGAGCGGATGATGATTGTTTTATCATCCGCAACCTGCCACTTTACCTGGCTGACTCGGCAGAATGTGGCTCGAGCACCTCCCCGCCGATCGGATCACGAGCTGATCCGACTTGAGAGAGGTCTTCATGGGTAACTTCCAAGGAAGCTACACGCGCCCAGGCAACCCCTGGGACCTTAAGAACTGTCGACAGAAACCAGGGGAGACCCTCCGGGAGTATGTCTGACGTTTCTCCCGACATTGCAACGAGCTGCCGGATATCGACGACGCCGATGTCATCGGGGCCTTCTTGTCCAGGACTACATGCCGCACCCTAGTCACAAGCTAGGGCGCAAAAGTCCACGAACAACCAAGGTGCTTTTGGACATCGCGACCAGTCACGCTTCCGGCAAGGAAGCCGTTGGCGCGATCTTAAACCGCCCTGAGACAAAGGGGAAGCAAGGCGACAACGCCGGCGAAGGCCCCTCCAACCGCTCCCGTAAGAAGAAGAAGAACCGGCCACAATCGTCTGATGGACAGATGGCTGCGGCCGCCGAGCGGAAGGGTGCCAAGGCGCCGGCCACGGACACCTCGGACCACTTCGAGAAAAAGTGGAACGGTCCATGCTCCAACCATGAATACCCCGTGAAGCACCTTTATAAGGACTGCTCACTCTTGAAGCGGTTCTTAAACCAGGGGCCTCCGAAGGGCAAGCCGAAAGGCAAGCCCTGACAAGCCCCTGAGGGTGCAGATGGCGAGGGCGACGCCAGCGAAGGCAACGACGGCTTCCCCGGGCCCGACGGTTGCCTTATGATCTTCGCAGGTCCGGAGGCGCACGGAGGAAAGCGCCGTGGAAGGTCGAGCGTCGCGAGGTGTTCGCAGCTGAACCCGCGACACCAGCCTTCCTCCGGTGGTCGGAGGCCCCGATCACATTTGATCGGTCCGACCATCCCAGCCACGTCCCACGACCGGTTCGATACCCTTCAGTAGTCGACCCCATCATCGGCAAAAAGCGTCTCACCAAGATCCTCATGGAAGGAGGCAGCGGCCTCAATATTCTATACGCAGAGACGCTTGACGCCATGGGCGTCGATCGGTCGCTCATCCGACCGACCGGAGCCCCCTTCCACGGCGTGGTGCCCGGAAAGCAAGCCATCCCACTCGGGCAGATCGACCTGCCCGTCACATTCGGGACCCCGACCAACTTTCGAACGGAGACTCTCACGTTCGATGTAGTCGGATTTCACGGGTTGTACCACGCCATCCTGGAGAGGCCGTGCTACGCGATGTTCATGGCCATCCCCAACTACACCTACCTGAAGCTTAAGATGCCTGGGCCGAAAGGGGTCATCACTGTGGGCGCTTCCTTCCAGCGAGCCTACCAATGCGAGATGGAGAGCGGCGAGCTCGCCTCCGCAACCATCGCGTCCACGGAGGAGCTTGCTGCCATCCGGCAGCAGATCATCAAAAACGTACCCGACTCCAACCGCAGCGCTGGGTCCTTCAAGCCCTCCGAGGGCACCAAAGAGATTCAGCTCGACCCTGTGAACGCCCTTGAGAAGGTGGCAAAGATCGGAACGTCCCTCCCCGCCAAATAGGAAAGCGTGTTCGTCGACTTCCTCCGTGCGAACATCGACATCTTTGTGTGGAAACCCTCGGACATGCCGGCATTCCGAGGGAAGTCGCCGAGCACTCCTTGCATATCAAGCCGGATTCTCGACCGGTGAAGCAACGGCTGCGCCGCTTCGACGAGGAGAAGCGCAGGGCCATCGGAGAGGAGGTAGCCAAGCTGCTAGCAGCCGGTTTCATCAAGGAAGTGTACCACCCTGAATGGTTAGCCAATCCAGTCCTTGTACGAAAAAAGTATGGGAAATAGAGAATGTGTGTCGACTATACCAGTCTCAATAAAGCGTGCCCAAATGATCCATTTCCTTTGCCATGTATAGACCAGATAGTCGATTCGACCTCAAGGTGCGAAGCCTTCTGCTTCTTTGACACGTATTCTGGGTACCATCAGATTCGTATGAAGGAGTCCGACTAGATCGCGACATACTTCATCACACCGTTCGGGTCGTACTGCTACGTCACGATGCCGTTCGGGCTGATGAACGCAGGCGCAACCTACCAGCGCTGCATGATTAGATGTCTCAACGAGCTCATCGGAGATATCGTTGAAGCATACGTCAACGACATCGTCGTCAAATCCAAGAAGACCAACCAGCTCGTCGCTGATCTGGAGCGGACCTTCACCAAGGTCCGAGCAAACGACATTAAGCTCAACCCCGAAAAATACGTTTTCGGGGTTCCGAGGGGAATGTTGCTCGGATTCATCGTCTCCGAGCGTGGCATCGAAGCCAACTCGGAGAAGATCGAGGCCATCAATCGAATGGGCCCGATTCAGAACTTGAAGGGAGTGCAACGCGTGACCGGATGCTTAGCAGCGTTGAGCCGCTTCATCGCGTCTCGGAGAGCGCGTGCATCCCCTCTACCAGCGTCGCCCTTGTTGTAGAGCGGACAGAGAAGGCCACGTCCTCAAGGTCCAGCGACCGGTCTACTACGTGAGCGAGGTCTTGTCGGAGACGAAGACCCGATATCTTCAGATTCTGAAGATCCTCTACGGTGTCATCCTCACTAAAAGGAAGCTCCGACACTACTTCGAGTCTCACCCGGTAACTGTTGTCAGTTCCTTCCCATTACGCGAGGTCGTCGAGAACCGCGACGCAACGGGAAAAGCCGCGAAGTGGGCACTCGAGCTGATGGGCGAGGGGATCACATACGTCCCCCGAACGACGATCAAGTCTCAGTCCTTGGCCGACTTCATAGCAGAGTGGACTGAGGTGCAATTACCCACGGCTCCTGTCGACCAGGAGTATTGGGTGCTGTACTTCGACGGTTCGCTGATACGAAAGGGGGCAGGGGTCGGACTCGTCTTCGTCTCCCCTTTGGGGGTGTGCATGAAGTACGCGATCTGCCTCTCATTCCCCGCGTCCAACAACGTTGCCGAGTATGAGGCAGTCGTCAACGGGCTCAAGATTGCCAACGAATTGGGAATCCGGCGACTCAAAGTCCGGGGCGATTCGCAGCTCGTCGTTGGCCAAGTCATGAAGGAGTCCAGTTGACACAACGAGACCATGGATGCCTACTGCAAAGAGATTCGCAAGCTGGAACACAAATTCAATGGCCTCGAGCTCAAGCACATCCCAAGGCGGTAGAACGAAGAAGCCGATTCCTTGGCGAAGATGGTGGCTGGACGCGAACAGATCCCGCCAGGGGTCTTCGCCCACGACCAGAGCCGGCCGTCAATCCAACCCCAAGATGCGCCGGGTGTCGGCATCGAGCCACCCCAGGCACAAGGGGACAAACCGGCCATGAGGCCTCCCGACTCCAGTGTCATGGAGATCGACGAGGCATCTGCGCCTGATGTGGGTCCTCTAGTTGACTGGAGGACACCATACCTCGACCACCTCCTCAAAGGAGAACTCCCCGCGGATAAGACGGAGGCTCGACGCAACGCACGACGCGCCAAGTCCTTCACCGTTATCGACGGAGAACTCTATAAGAGGAGCCTCACCAGAGTCTTACAGCGTTGCATCCCCATCGAACAAGGAAAGATGCTGCTGCGAGACATCCATGAAGGGGTCTGCAGTCACCACGCTGCACACAAGACCCTCGTCGGAAACGCATTCCGACAGAGGTTCTACTGGCCGACCGCCGTCAACGATGCTGCGGACATCGTTCCCACGTGCGAAGACTGCCAGTTCTACGCTCGGCAGACCCATCTGCCGGCACAAGCGCTGCAGGAATGCCGACCACTACATAAGCCACGGTCCATCCCCATCACATGGCCGTTCGCGGTCTGGGGATTGGACCTAGTCGGACCACTCAAGAAAGCACCCGGGGGCTACACCCACCTCTTGGTGGCTGTCGACAAATTCACCAAGTGGATCGAAGCCCGGCCAATCACGAGGATCCGACCAGAAGAAGCAGTCGAGTTCTTCCTCGACATAATCCATCGCTTCGGGGTTCCAAACTCCATCATCACGGATAACGGTACGCAGTTCACAGGGAAGCGATTCCTTAAGTTCTGCGACGACTACCACATCCGAGTAGATTGGGCGGCCGTCGCGCACCCCCGCACGAACGGGCAGGTCGAGCGCGCGAATGGCCTAATCCTACAAGGGCTGAAGCCGCGGATCTACAATCAGCTCAAGCAGTTCAGCGGGCGATGGGCAGCCGAGCTCCCCGCTGTGCTATGGAGTTTGCGGACGACCCCGAGCCGGGCGACAGGATTCACCCCCTTCTTCATGGTATACGGCTCCGAAGCCGTATTACCGACCGACCTCGACTATGGAGCCCCCAAGATCAGAGCGTACGACGAAGAAGGCATCCGGACATCCCTCGAAGACACCATGGATCGGCTCGACGAGGCGCGAGACGTAGCGCTCCTACGGTCGGCAAAATATCAGCAGGCGCTGCGGCGTTACCAGGCCCGCTACGTGCAAGAAAAGGCGTTCAACGTCGGCGACCTCGTCCTTCGGCGCCCTCAGAGCAGCAAGGACCGCCACATGCTGTCGCCTCCATGGGAGGGCCCCTTCATCGTCTCCAAGGTCCTCCGACCCGGCTCCTACAAGTTGCAGACGGCGGACGGACAAGAACTCACCAACGCCTGGAACATCGAACAGCTACGTCGCTTCTACCCCTAGAACTCGTAGTAGTTTTATCATTCCTCGCCGCCGAGATAAGTGGCACCCGATTTCCGTCACGCGGGAGTCGGACCCCACTCGGGGGCTACACCCTCAGGGTGCGCGTTCCGAACGCGCACCCTAACACTCGTTAAAATTTCGTCGTTTTGCTAAGCGGCGCCCGATTCCCGTCACGCGGGAGTCGGACCCCGCTCGGGGGCTACACCTGCAAGGTGCGCATTGCGCGTACACCTTGACACTCGTTAAAATTTTTTGCCATTTTGCTTGCAAAATCTCGAGAAAGGGTAAACGAAACTTATCCTTTTCAAGGGTTTCGACCCCTCGCCCCACGTTCGAAACTTAGAAGGGAAAGTCGCGGGTGGAAGAAGACGTGAAGTTTAGTTGGTCGGACCGCGCAACGCTTACGACCCCCGAAGGTTACGGCAACGGCGCTTACCAGCTAGACGGAACGTTGGTACCGCCCGCGGCCTAAGACTCCTGAGTTTCGAAAGCAAGGAAAAGGGGGTCGAGTGCCCTCACAATCCTGTGAAGGAACGCCTTCACAAAAACACTTAGGAGCACCCTTAGCGGTCAAAAGATACTTGATTTATTCCTTTTGATTCACAAAAGGGCCGGGCATTTTTGGCCGCGGCTGTCCTAAGTACAATCTAAGCTAGCCTAATTCCTACTCTACCGGGGAGGGAGGGGGGACGTCTTCTGCCTCTTCTGCCACCGTTCTTGCAGCGAGCTCCTGCGCGAAGGGGGCCACCTCCGCCTCGATGGCATCCAACTCGGCGTCGGTGTAGCCGGGGGCAAAGCCCTCGTTCATGTAGTCGAGGGCGATGCTGCCATAGTGCGACCGGGCAACGGCGAACGCCCGATGCACTCCCCGGTAGAGGCCATCCTCTGCCATGGCTCGCGCCCGAGTGACAAGCCGGGGGACTTGGGGAGCAAGCAAGCTCGACCCAACCTCCTCGGCTACTCCGAAGTCGACGAGGGCCGCGCAGACGGCGGCTCGGAGGGTGCCGTGCTGCTCGGCCTCGCTCTTCAGCTCCTTCTGAAGCCGCGACAACTCCTCAGCGCTCGCCTTCATCTTCGCGGACATAACTGCAAAGCAACGACGCAGCGGTTAGTCCGCGACCAAAAGCCAAAAAGAAAGGGAGGGGTCGGAGTCAGAGCTCATCCGACGCGCCGGTTCGGAGCTCCTCGAGCTCGGCGCGTCCTTGGGCCACCTCTTCGGCTTCAAGCCTGGCCTTCGTCTCCCCCTCCAAAAAGGCCCTCGCCGCCTCCAACTGGCAGGCCTGCTGCACTGTAAGCACGGTCACAGCGTCGCAGGCCCGCAGCGCCTCCTCCCGCTCGGCGCGGAGCCGGTCCTCCGCCTCCAGAAGTCGCCTCGCCATGGCATTCTCCAGGGCAAGGGCGTCCACCGCCGCGCGTCGCGCGGCGGCGAGCTGCTCCTCGTCAACAAGCTAACCCCGGAGAAAGGCCGTGACGGAGTCCAAGGCGGACAGGGCCCCCTCCGTGCCCCGCCGCGCACTCCTAGAGTCTGAGGCGCCTCCCTCCGCCGGCCCCGCAGCCGGCAGAATCGTCGATGCCGTCGTCGGCACTTCAACGGCACCCTCCTCCGCAGCGGCGCTCAACATCGCCGCCTCCCCGCCGTGGGAGGCCCAAAAATGGGCGGCCTCGACTCGGGCGTGGGGGCCTCCGCTTGCTCTGCCGAAGCCACCGCCACCTCCTTCGACGGCGCCTCCGAGGGGATGGCCGCCACCACCACCTTTGGCTCCAGGGGGACGGCCGAAGGGGCTCCCGGCCCTCCCGCCGCCGCCGGCTGACGCGAGGGCTCCGAAGCCCCGCCCAGGGCACCCTTCGGGATGCCTCCGGGCCACCGTCTTGCCAGCGCTTTCCTCGGTGTCGCCTCCAGTGACACCGCCTGCGCCCCGGATCTGTAGAAGAAAGGATGCTAAGTACAAGCAGAAAGGAGAACAAAATTCGCGCGATGCATTTACCCTCAAGACGAAGAACGGCGGCGCTTTGGGGTTGACCCCCCTTGCTCCTCTGCCGGCCGCTTCTCACCGGCCCCTAGGCCTGCGGCCCCGACCAATGTCGGCCCAGAGGCCGGCAGACCCGACCCCACCGGCTCGGGGCGGGCGCGAGCATCCTTCGGCGCCGGCGTCCTCTCTTCGGGGCCCGACCGTGCGGCGGGGGTCGTAGGGGTCGAGGGCGGCGCCGCCTCCGACCTCCGAGCCTCCGACCCTCGAGATTCCGGCCTCGGACCCCGTTGGCATGAGTGTGCCAACTCCTGCTTTGAGGGCGGGCGTGGAATCTCCACGACCTCCTCCTCCTCCTCCTCCTCGTCCTCACTATCATCGTCGTCGCCGTCGCCCGACCCCCGTCGGCGCTGATCCCGAGCCAGCTTGGCCTGGATCTTCAATGCGCGCTTAGCCTTCCGAGCGTCCTTCTTCCGCTTGTGCTCCTCAGCGGCTAAGCGGTTGGCCTCCCGGACGGCCGCGTCTTCAGGCAGAGGGGGGCGAGTGGGCCGGACCACAAGCTCCCTCTTATGTTGTCAATAAGAGGAGAAGGGTCGGGCCCAAAGAAAGAAACCCGATGTAAGACGAGACGGGGATCCCACTTACCAAGAGGGCGCTCCCTTCAGCAGGGCGCATCGGGGGATGGTCGTCGATCGAGTCCTCGAGGTCCTCGGCGGCAAGGGACTCCCGGAGCCGCTGCTTCAACTCTAGCTCCGAGATGGGCTCGGCCGACATCGCCGACCCGGAGAGATTCGAGCCGGGGCTCATCTCCCAGAGCCGGAGCCGCCGCGCCATCAGCGGCAGCACCCGCCGGGCATGGAACGCGGCGATGACCCCGGCGCCGCGCACCCCTCGGGACCACAGCTGCCACATGGCGTCGAGGGCGTCCTCCAACCGCTTCCTCTCCTTAGCCAGCGGCCCCCACTTCCACACCTCGGGCGCCGTGTTGAACGTGCGCCCGGTGAACTCCGGCAGGGGCCCGGCAGTGTCGTTCTTGAGGTAGAACCACTGCCCGTGCCAGCCCCTGTGAGAGCTTCGCAGCCGCAAGGGAATGTAGGAGCCGGCGCGCTCCCCGCGGAGGTGGACGCTGGCACAGCTGATGGGGAGTTGGGGCCCTTCCTTCGTCTGGGGCGAGACGGAGAAGAAGTACCGCCAAAGATCAAAATGGGGGGTGATCCCCAAGTAGCCTTCACACAACGCCACGAATGTGGCGATGTGCAAAATCCCGTTGGGGTTAAGGTGCTGGAGCTCGAGGCCGTAGTAGTGGATGAGCCCCCACAAGAAGGAATGCGCGGGGACTCCCAGCCTACGCTCGTAAAATTGTGCAAAAGATACCACATACCCATCCGGCGGCGCGGGGACCTCCTCGCCGCCCGGGAGCAACCACTCCCTCGCCTCCGTCCGAGCGACGAGAAGGCCACGCTTGACCAGGCCCTCGAGACGCGCCCCCCGAACATCGGATCTCAACCAAGCGGCCATGGAAGAACGAGCAAGGAACCGGGGAGGAACGAAAAGAAACAAGGAAGGAAACGCGCGAGCGCGGAAGAGTGGAGAGCGAAGATGGCGCGGGAGGCAAAGGGACGAGAGTGACCAATGCGGTGAACGGGCATGCAAGGTGCGTACTTATACCCTTCACCCGACTGGCGCTCCTCTCGCTGCAAGCAGGGCCCACCTGGTCATCTCGCCCGGTGCGGGCGCCGCTCCGCCTTCCCGGATTCCTCTCGCACCGCTCACTGCAACTGGGCCCGCGTAACCGCCTCACGTAGCGCGGGAAATATCCCGCCCTCTTGGGGTCACTCCCAAACCGCTACAGGTGAGGCCCGTCTAACCAGCTTGCCCCGCGCGGACGCGACTCCGTCCTTTCGACTTCCTCTCACCCTGCTCACTGCCAACGGACCCCCTCAACCGCAGTGCACAGCGCGGGAAGCTTCCTGCCCGCTTGGCGTTTTCCTTCCGTCCCTGCAGACAAGGCCCACACCGCCGCCTCGCGCAGAGTGGCATTTACTCCCGCCCACGCGGCGCCTACCGCCAGTCGCTGCAGGCGGGGCCTACGTGGCCGTCCGCTCGGCGGGATCGAGCGCACGCGCGCGTGTACTCATAACCCCCGAAGACTAAGGTCCTTGCCGCACGTCCCGTCGCGGCAGGCGCCTCTGCTACGCCGTTGCCACAAAATAAAATTTGGCAGGCAGGGGCTTGGGCTGAAATATGCCCCAACGGCCCAAAGAGTTCGAAGGCTGGCCCAACGAACGGGTTCGACAGCCGCTCAGGGCGAAAACAGAGCGAGGGGTGGATAGAGATGGGCCCGCTAGCGGCCAATACCCTGCCGCACGAGCGCCGAGGGCATCTCGATCCACGTTCGAGTCCCGGTTCTTGCCGACCCATGGGTATTTCACCGCAGAAAGGCAGCGAGCCCTCGGAGCCTAGCGAACGGCATCCGGGTACCAGATTGGGACGGCAACCAGGAATATTGAGGTCGACCACCAGCTGGTCCATCGGAGCTCCCCACGAAGGGACCCCGGGCTTCACTCAGACTCTCCCGTTTGTAACTCGACGAGCGTCACGCTTCGGCCCCCGTGGAAAAGCGTGGCCCGGCTCAACCTCCTCGTCTGGCGAACAGACGTGCTGGAGGAACGATATAAGTCGAACCGTGTCCAGGATCGGACCACCGCGATGAGCGGGGGTCTCAGGAACGGAATCGCGAAAATAGATCTATTACGGGATCGTAGAAGACATAAGCTCGACAAAGACCAACGCGAGCCTGCCGTCGCGAGTTCACCGCTCCCGATGTGAATGACCCCAGACTCCCATTACAAGGAGGTCAGGCCTCACTCGGGGGCTACTGTTGAGGGTCAATACCAGAGGTGGTTAATCTTAATGACCCTTGACCTTAACCACATGATCAAGGCATAAGTAATTCCCGCCTCGGACGGTCCACGCATCATACGAACACCCGACGGCCCGTGCCGATAGGCGACCTCCGCCTCGTCCAACCCCTTCATAGGGGGTCGGATCCCCCGCGTACGAGCAGCACGTCCGACCCCATCCTCGTAGGGGTCGAGCACTCGCATCTCCGCCTCGCCCGACCCCAGGGTCGGGCGGATCGCTCGTCGCACCGCGGGTGGGCTGGACGGTGACGGTTGGGAAATAAATGCCTGACACACCCACGCTCACTGACAGGTAGAGCCGTCCATCGCCCAGGCAAGTGGGCCTTAAATGCACACGACGTGCACCGTCCATGGGATGGGCGTCGCTGCTACAGCCCCTGTCAGAGACACATCGCCCCTTCACGACGGGACGCCCCGAGCGACGGCCACGCCTACGGCGTCACCACGCCAATGCCTGCAGCGGTGTTTCTCCATACGGACGGGACTTTGTCGAGTGACGACACGGGCCACTCCGTCGAGCAGTAGCAACACCGCCATACCCAAGACGTCATCCGCCGTGGACAGGCCCAACTTACGTACGACCACGACCTGCTCCACGGAACCGGACTTTCTCACATCACAGTATAAAAGGAGAAGGAGACCTAAGATGAAGGACAGGTTTTTGAGACAAGCATTCACGTCTACAACACTCGCTTGCTCACTCTAGCCTAAGAGAACACACGCACGAACGCACTTAGAGACGGGGAACACTCTCCCTTTCTCGCCCTCTTGTGATCCCCACTGTAAGCCTTGTCGTGAGTAACACGAGCGGCTCAGAAACTGGACGTAGGGCGTTGTTGCCTGAACCAGTATAATCCTTGTGTCCTCTCACGAACCATCGAGACTCCAAAACGCACCCCCCACGATAAATTTACTAGTTGACGGTAACGAACCTCGACAGTCACAATTAAAATTGGACTCGACATTTCGAGTTGAACGGTAGAGGGAAGGAGAAGGAATTGCAAACCTATTAGCAGCAGCAGGTCTGCAGGAAGCTTGGGCGGCCATCGCGCCGCTCGCTGCCATGCTGCCCCGCCCACAACGGCTACCTTCGCACAGCCCTCCTTTGCACCTAGGCAATCCTCACTCCACCCACCCTCCTCGTGCCGTTGCTAGAGAGGAGAGACGAGTCCAGAGAGGTAGAGAGCACGACCTAAGTTTCGTTGTTCCGTCCGTTTCGATGAAGAGGTGAGGTGGGACCGAGGCACTGATGTGAGAAAGCGGATGGGACTAAATTTTTTCATACGT
Organism: Oropetium thomaeum; assembly: GCA_001182835.1. NCBI lineage: Eukaryota > Viridiplantae > Streptophyta > Magnoliopsida > Poales > Poaceae > Oropetium > Oropetium thomaeum. The sequence continues at coordinate 858,695 of LFJQ01000015.1, read as the reverse complement.
CTTAAAATTTTGAGCACTTTGGAAGGTTTGGGTACCGGGGACTGGTATCCGGATATACCTGAAATTAAATCTGGCTCTGAGATCTACAACTCGATATTAGATCCAAACTTTGGGGGCTTCGGTCCCACATTTTCAGGTATCGCTCCGATTTTTTTTTTGCCTATGGTGACTGTTCATAGGAGTGAACCTAGAGTGAATGTTCATAGCAGAGAGAGAGAGGGGCTGGCTTCGGATGATGAATCCGAGAGGGAGAAGTGGGGGAAACGATCTACAGGACAACAACAACCCATTTTTAAGGTGAAGCACAATGGAAGCTCAAGCACAGGCACCGAACAGAACACCGTCACAAATTTAAAAAGGGGTGGGTTAAATGGGTGGGTAACCAGAGTATCAAATCAGTGCGAAATACCTCTCACAATTGTTTCACGCCCATAGGCTAAAATCACGAAAATTTCACTCTGATCCTCCACCTAGTCGTTTGGGAGTGATTCTTTCGATTCGACTAAGGAGCAGAATCGTTTCAGGCTGCCAAATGCACTCACATACTATCTCAATCAGTGGTAATATTAAAATACTAGGTACATGTTTATTGGAATGGTAAATAATGATCTTCAAAATTTTGCTTCCTTTCTCAATATTTTGGTTTACCTTTTAGATTGTGTTACTGGGATTGAATTAAGCCCCCTTTGACAGAGCTCCACGGAGTTGATTCTCAGAAAGAATCTAGAGAGCTTTGACAAACGTTGTATTACAGAAGAAGTGATTCCTGGTTGATTCTGTGGAGTGGTTCTCTGAAATAAACTAAGGAGTTGGGAGTTGAAAAAAGTAGGTTCTCCTGATTCTGTGAAATGATTCTCTGTCCTAATTATAAAAGTATATCATAAAGAATAAAAGAAAATCAATTTCAGTCATAGAATCATTTTTGCTTTGATAATTACTTCTCATTGAGAATCACTCCAAGAGAATCTCTACCAAAGAGGGCCTAATATGTATTTTTTAGCTTTATTTTTTCTTAGAAGTGTTTGTTTGCATTCCAAGGCGAATTTATGTTGTTTTTATGACAATTTCAAAAACTCAGCCCTAAATAAAGACCGTCCCCGCGGTATTCAATTAAGAAGAAACACCTATAACGCAGGGGTCGAGAAAAATCCACCAACCCTAGTCCCACCCCATACATGACAACCCTAATCTGATGTCATGTAAAGTCTTATTCAATTAATACATGCTTTGAGCCCACCCTGTACATAAGGGTCCACTCATCACAACTCTTATTCATTTTTTTTTATTTCACAAATTATACACACCAGATTTGAAAGCGATGAATAGCCTCACACTTGAAGGCTTTACCAACTGAGCTATTATCAGTTTTCTTCCATATGACAACTTCATTCTTATCTTCGAGTTCCAATAAATATATTCTATAATAGCTTTTTATTTCATATTCTTTAGAACATATAGTGCCATTTGGTGGATGCCCAATCTCCATACGAAAAAATTTACAATCAGTGAATATAAATATTACACTTCTATCAGTTTCATAATTTTAATATAAGTGTATCATTATTTGTTTAGGCGTCTCAATTGTAATATGCCACTTCAAAAATTGGGAAATTCAGTTTTTCTACAGATTATTTATGTCAACCTTACTCTTTAGCAATGTCCATCCATTGTTTTAATATCTAGAAATAATACTTGTTTATTTTCTACATTATTTTAGAAAACGTTTTATGCCTGAAAGGAAATGGTAAGGAATTAGCAAAGTAAATGATTTCTATGGTTCACTATTTATTTGAGGAAGATAATCCTTCCAGTTATTCTATTTTTATTAATCTTTTTTCTATAATCTTTTTCTCAAATAGGAGTTGAGCTTCTCTTCTTCATTTTGTTTTTCTTTTTTTTTGCAATGACGGAGTTAAGGGTTATTATTTCTTTGTCTACAATTTTGGGATTTAGATATTTTGACGTAATTTCGTCATGTATATCATTGCATTTTTTGTCACCTTGATTACATTTACCTTCGTATTGAGTAAATAATTGAAAATTTTAATTCTAATTTTAAAAAATTGTCAATGCAAACCTGAGGTACTCGGGTTTTTTGTTTTTGTTCTCAATGGTTCATGGTTGATGAATGTGAACCAAAGTCTAGTGTGGAGTGTTTTGGTTGTTAATCACGCTGTTGTCAATTATTTACCGGGTAAACTAGATTTGTTCTTTGTGACTAATAACAAGCGCGCGATTTGTGAAGGACATAGCAAACGTTCTATATAACTGCTATGACCTGATAATGCAATTTCATTGGTTCAACAAATACATGAAAACAAAAACTAAACTACAAAATGTTACGTACTCATATACAGTTACAAGTCTCCTTTTATCTGAAAGTTTAATTCTGAAGCTCGCAATTTCTTTTCTTACAAAACAGCTGACAATCTCAAACGTTAATCATCAAACGCCCTTGCCAAGTTGCCACAAATAATGCACACCTCACAAATACATTTCTCACATGACTATTCATTTATTTAGGCCAAGACTTCTTATTTCACACCCAAGTTGCAAAGGTAGAGAAATCCTTGTCTTTCAAACATTGTTTTTCTTATATGTGAAGTATCATGTCTATTACCGCTCCAATGTTCATAACTTGTACCGTGTACGCTTGGAGGGTCAAAAACAATTTGATTTGATCTTGCCACCTCATAATCTTTGAAGGACACAACAAAACATCACCAGTGAACTTGTCTATATAGAAATCCGTAATGGTTCATTAGCAAACTATGCATGACCTGAAATAAGATGGACTATGAGCACTATACATGAAGTATGAAATTGAGATGTAGTATGAAACTTGTATTTCAAATCAGATGCAATACGAAACTATTACCTTTTGCACAGCAGCTACCAACATATATACTTGAACCATCTCCGGTAATGGCGCAGCCATTAATTAATTTCATTCTGAAGAATAATAGATGGCACATGTACTAATATGGCTGATCTTGTCCCGCTCAGAGCTCCCTGGCAATAAGGACTCGTACAACTTCTTGTTGCAGTCCAACGCGAGATACCTTGGCGTTACTCTTGGAAGGTAACTCGGAAGTGCCATCATGGAGACGTCGTTCAGCTCCATGCTATCAAGTGATGGGACGCCTTCCAACAACTCTAAATTCGGGCATCCCTTGATCGTGATCTTGTGCAGTTTCGGGAGGCAGCTAACTGTCTTAAGGCTGGGGCAGTTGGACATGTCGAGATTGACAACAGAAGCGAAGTTACACACAGAGGATAGGTTGCTGAGATCATGAAGTGTCAGATCTTTTAGAGCACGTCTCTTGCTGTTTGCAATCCCTGGAGGCAGATACCTCAGTTTGCAGCCATCGATGTAAAGGATCTCCAAAGCAGGCATTGCCATAGCTGTTTCTTCTGTCACATCATTACCTTTCTCCTCCTCGTCCCATTCCCACTCCTCCCATTCACACAATCTAACCAGCCATAGATATCTTAGTTTAGGAAACGCTGTTGATGATGAGGACCCCTGGAATTCAGTCCCTATACGCTTTATGGCTGGAGCATCTTTGATAATAAGGGACTCCAAACTCGGCAGCTGGCATAAACCATTTGGGATTTGGGCACAGCAAGTCAGTTCCTCGAGGCGTATCCACCTCAAACTCATAAAGGCACTTGTTTCTGGTGCCATCATCCAATTTGGTAGCCGATGGCCAAAGTATCCTCCTTTCATACATAGTGTCTCCAAGAAGTTTGGTGGGCAAAGGCTATCAAATACGTTCTCAATGATTATTTGCTGCTGTTGTTGCTCCCTGACCTCATCATCTATTGGCCCCACGAATCTACGCCTGCTGCAGTTTAACTCCAGATAACTAAGGTTCTCCTTCCTACTAAATATGGCACTTTCAACCAATGAGCTATCAGAAGACACATTTTCTAGACCATCTAGTCTAAGACGTCTAAGCTGAGAAAGGGGCGCTATCTCTTCCAAACTGCACCAGCTCCCTTCCATGTCCATGTGCACTGGGAACCCAAAAAGTCTTCTCAGATTTGTCAAGCCCCCAAACCCCTTGGGTACAATAGTGACACCTGAATAACTTATGTCAAGAGTTCTTAGCTGCACCAGTTTTATAATGCTAACAGGAAGATGGCACAGATTTCTACAGTTGATAAGAATTATGTGCTGGAGGAACATCATCTTGTCAATGTCATCTGGGAGTCTAGATATATCAGTTCCACGTAGATGGAGGTACCTTAGGTGCTTTAACCGCGGCAGGGAATGAAACGACCTGTCAGAACCTTCACCATTTGTTATATTCAGTACCCGCAGACGAGAGAGACTACTCAATGAATCACCTGGCTTGAACTTGATACTGGATTTAATTATTAATGTCCTCAACGACTCTTGCTTTCGTAAAATACCAAATTCAGCTACTGGTATATTTGGTCCTATAGACAAGCGACGAACAGGATACCTGTTAATACTGGGAATTGCTTTCTCGTCCTGAACCACCAAGGCTTCTTCTCTAGCCATAAATTCCGCAAACGCACGGATCACATCATGCATGGTGCAGTGATGCCCATAGTCAGATGTTTTTTCAGTGGGTTCTATAAGATTCCTCATGATTAGCTCCCTGTGGTACTCCATTGCTTTTTCTTCTAGCTGATCGACAGAAGAGCTTTCATTTAGAGGTTGAATAAACCCTTCACTGATCCACGTGCCAATAAGTGCTTCTCGAGAAATTTTCCACTCACCTTTAGGAAAAAGTGAGCAATACAAAAAGCACTGCTTCAGCTGGGGAGACAAATCTTCATAGCTCATGTATACTCGTTTGTCCAGTTCTTGAGGCAATCCAGCTACTGACCATGCACGGCTTTCCAAAACAGCCATCCACTCACGCTCGCTTGGATATTTCCTGCTTAAGAGTCCTCCCATAACTTTAATTGCGAGTGGTAAACCTCCACATTTTTCTATAATTTGCATACCAACGTGTTTTAGCTGATGGATTCCAAGCACCTATAAAAATTCCATTTTAGACAAATAAGATCCAAATCTTACATGTGTATATTTTCATTTAAAGATTCAATTACGAAGTAATAAGACATTATTTTCAACAAATTTTCCTCAAAACTAGGCCAAGTTACAAGTTTGCTGCCCTCAATGCAAAATCTTCCTGATGACATTAACTACAAGAAATATGATTTTCTGTTGCAATTATAAAGTGAGAATTGATCGAAACGCCAGAATTTTTATGATGATTTGAGACTGTATGGTGATGAAACACAAGCATCATAAAGTAGTAATCGTCATAGAAAACTTGTGACAGAAAAACCCAAAATGTCACAATATATGTAATGCCATGGGGATTTTGTGACGATTAGATTTTCGTCATAATTTCCAACCTGTGACATATTTTACAATTTTTGTGACAGAACTGAAACGTCGTAGAAGAACACTTTTCTTGTAGTGATTCGTATTGTGCGCGAAACCGAATCAATGCAAAGTCTCCCCGATGACAGTCGTATAAATGCAAATAGATATTATTTACGACTTTGAAAATGGGCATATTTTTGTTTGTGAAGTTTAAAACAATAATTTTTTTAAGTTGATATATAGTTTTAAATTGAATATATTTGCCAAAGAATGTCCAAAATAGGATTAAGCATGCAAACCTAAAAATGATTTCTAACTAGAGAGGTGTCACAAATAATTCTGGTATCCTACTTAAATAAACCAGTAGATAATAAACCTTGCACTATGTAAGACTGACCTGATCAGGTAGTAGCTGTTTCTGGAGCAAGGACCAAGCATCTTCATTGTCTAAGGGGGAGACACGGTGTTGGTGGAGGCGTGCTTGCATCTGTTCAGCCAGGCCTTCAAATCTTGTGGTGATTATGACCCGGCTGCCAGGTTGTTTATGCGTAGCATTGATGACTGGAACACTAAGCACATGGTTCCATGCTTTATTACTCCAAACATCATCCATCACAAGCAGAAACTTGCTCGAGGACAATGTATTAGTGAGGATCCGCGTGAGCAGTGACTTGTCTTGCTCCTCATCATGACGTCCCCCAGCATGGTGGATTGCCATCCTCAGCAGCTCGATCTCATCAAAGTGTTGGTTGATGCTAAGCCATATCTTTGTTTTGAAGTGTTGTTGGATTTTCACCTCACTGAATATCTTCTGTGCGAGCGTGGTCTTTCCCATTCCTCCCATGCCTATAATGGACACTACCATGAAGCTTTGTTTGTCGTCAGTGGTCAGGATCTGGACAAGCTTCTTCGTTTCCTTCTCGATTTTTTCCCCAACAATTGCTGACTCATCAAACTCTGACATGGACCTATATCTAGAAGAGTAATTTTCTTCATTAGTGGTGGTTGTCCCAAGACCTGCGTAGAACCCAAACTCATCAGCCTCCATGCGAATTACATCCAGCCTTTGGTTCAACGCCTTGATGCTGCTCCCTAGCTTGTAGGCAAAGATGGGATTCTGCAGGCAGAAAAGATATGGCTGGAAGCAAACCGGGATCTTATCCTCCATTCTGCCGGCCATGGAATCCTGCCTTTCCTTAGCCTTTAGTAGACACACATCCAAGGTATCGGTCGCATCATACATGACGTTTTTAAGCTTCTGAACCCATATTTGCACGGTCTGATCAGTTATACGCCTTCTTTCGGCATCGGCGAGAATGTCTTTGAGGCTTTCCACACGGCCCTCTAGTTTCTTTATCGCACTTGAGATGCCCAGAAGTGTGTCCACCTCTTCTCTTAACATGTCCACGATCAATTCCTTCACATAGGGTGCCAATGCGCCTAAGACTGCCGTCATATGGTCCGTGTGTATGTCCTACATATAAGTAATTAAATAAGTCAGCTTCCATGATATGCTCAATATTATAAATATGAATCTTAATCAAAGCAGAGGTCAACTTAACTGAAGGCAAACAGATAAGGGGAGTTCCTTACTACACGGTACTCCCTCCATTCACCTTTTAGCGTATATTTGATCATTTGTCTTATTTAAAAAGTGTGGTAAGGTCATCGATGAAGGTCTGAATCACGACTTCAAATTTTACACATTTAAACTAATTATTTATTCACAGTGGCAGTTCCTAACTACATGACAATCCTTTGTCATCTAAATTGTTTTGAAAAGGTATATGAAACAACCCTCTAATTTATTGAATTATTTTTGTTGGTTCATAGTATGGCAAAAGGGTTTAAATGCATTTTCTTTATTTGGTTTGGACAACTAATGAAATGGAACTCCGCATATGTTGTCCTGACATAGCTGGTTCCATGTCTAGATGGAAAAAAGGGAGGGTTATGTTAAGCATAGCTGGTAGCCATTTTTATCGTCCATTATTATGAAGATGAAATCCCTGAAGGACTTTGTTGGGGCGTAAGCCTCTTACTGACGTGCCGTGTTGGAAACCGGATATAGTGTTAAATGAACATGGTCTGAGTCGTCACTCCCATGATGGCACGCCTTGTCTTGATCAAGAGACAGTGACAAATGAGCAAGGATCAGGTCATCACATCCTTAGTGTCTTACTGCATTGCTGCACCGGTGTATTACAAAATTAATAAGTAACGGTTTTCACATTGACTCAACAGGTGGAGAAGGTAAGGAAATTAGTTGAGCCTAGTAGGTTCTTGGACCATAGGTCACTAACAAGTAAGGCAGCGTGTGAATATATTTTTGCGTTCAAGAGATGAAATGAAAGGGGTAACGAGCAAAGGAGGTTGAAGATAGACCAGAAATGGAGGATGAAAGCAATGGACCATAGCGACAATATAAACTACACAAGGGCAACACTAAATATATAATAAAGCATGAAGAAATCTAGGTCCAAAAATCCATGAACGTCGTTGAATGCGCTAGTATCGGATTATATGTCCAACCTAATACTATTAAGAAGAAGTCCATCATAGATCCTCCGTCAACGATCGAGCGAATTTGATTTTCATCTTTTTAAGCCAAAACTAGATCCACAGAGTCACTCAACTATTAAATCCGTTTATTTTTGTCCCTCCGTGGTTTGAAGAGCGGTTTTGTCCGATATGACTCATTGCGTGGCAGTGGGACCCACTCATCAGGAACCCTGCCATCTTCTTCTTCTTTTTTTTTTTAATTTCTCTCTTTTTTCTTATCCATGAGCGGTCAAGCTGTCCCCCACCAACGATCGCATCCCGCACCGCTTTGCCCTCAACAGCCGCTCTACTCCATGGTCCAGCAATGCGGGGGCTTGACGGCGCCGATACGCCGGGAGTCACCCTGCTCCATGGCCGCCCCACCCGACGTGTCCCAGATGACCTCTTTGCCGGCCCAGTTCCAGCTCAAAGCTCAGCCGTGAATCCGGCTGCTCGATGTGCCGGAACAGCTTGTAATTGTGGATGCACACCATAGCCTGCCCGCAGAGGAACTCTGTTTCATTACATCACTTTTTTTTTTTTTTTTGCTCCTTCCTCCTAGTGGACGAGCTCCGGTTTCTGGATATGAGTCTAATTTTTTTTTTTTCACGAACGAGAGGGAGAAATGGAAGCTTTATTAGAAGAAGAGAAAATAAAACTGAAATTGTTCAGCAAGAATTTCAGTTCTCAGCCAACGAAACATACATAAAGGAAGACGGATCAGTGAGCTAACCAGCAGATCGAGAAGATAGATAGCAGAACAAGACGAACAGAACGAAGCACCTCATCGCCATGGACGCGAGTCCGAACCAGAGAGGATTCTCCACCCACCGACGATGGCCCCCCCGCCGCCCCACAGGGACGACCGCAAGCGAGGCCACCATCCGCGGCGCACGTGAGACGCATAGCTCCCGCAGCACGCGTCCCACAACAGCCCGCAGACGGCGGAGCTTTGAGATGCGAAATATCTTTTCTTTAGCATTGGCGATGGGAATTTTTTCTTTTAACTCATTGGGGATGGGATTTTGGGGCCAAAGAGATGGGAAGGGAGAAAACAGAAGAAGCTGACGTGTCCAGCGGTCCCACCACTCTCCAAACCAAGAAGAAAAGGTTCAATAATTAAGAGATTTTGCACATCAAAACTTATTTTGAATGGATTAAAGTTGAGACATCTAGAAAAGACTTATTTTTACAATATAAAACACGTAAATATGCAGACACCCACGTATTCGTGTGTTGTAACACGAAAAGACGAGCACATGAGGGATTACTAGGTCACCCTTTAGATTCAAGACAGATTATCTTTCACAATTAGCTGAAGACAAAGAGTACAACACAATGTTTACTCAGTTTTGGACCGTCAGTTAGCTAAAAGTCCTACGACGCTGCTTGAGAGAATGTTTGTACTCAAGCAACATAAGGGACGGCTCTCTTTTTGAACTACTTTTCTTGTCGTTCATTCACAACAGGACTATCGTTCATTTACGACAGATTTTAGTCATTCAGTGTTTAAAGTTGCCATAACAATTGAATCCGTTGCCATGAGGAGGATCACTGAGTGGGACCAAGACCAGAAACCTAGCTCCCTTATCGCGCCCAACGTTCACCGTAACATTGGATGCGCCTTGGGTAGGCCACGACTGATCTCCATTAATGTAATTTAACACCTGTAAACCTCGGATGTCGTCGCACCATCACTATTGCGGGCTTAATTTTAACGGGCGGCGTCTCACATCAGTTCCTAGCTACCCTTGGTATGACGAACGACGCTTTTCGTCATTACGCCACGTCGTCTGACATCACGTAATGTCCCCTCGTAATCTTGTTGTACCTCCATTGATCATGCTTCCCGCGCCACATGTTGCACATTCAGCACAGACCATGGGAAGGCGCGAGCGGTCCAACCCAGGCTGAGAGTAGGTCGATTGATGGACTTGTCCCGGGCTCAGCCGAATCGGGTATCCCGGGTCATGGGAGCACCACCCTAAGTGCCGTCACGCTGTTCCTGCGGCTTGCCATAGGTGCGCCGTGACCCGTAGGTGGGACCCAGACTAAGAGCTGGACTGCTGGAGCCCCCTACCTTGTGCCCCCGTCGGGCCCCTCTCCATGACTGGGCTAGATTGGGCTGCATCTGCGCGCATGGGCCGGACTGACTTATGGCCTTAACGGTAGTTTTAGGATCTCGTTCCTAGTACACTGATAATGTGACTTCTTCCACACAATTAAGGTTTTGCCTTCCCGCTACAAAATTAAGGAGCTGACCTTATTTGTGATGGTTAAAAAACAATAGAACTTGCAAGGATAGTCATCCGAATGAGCGTAGAATTCACATGAAAATAGGTGTATAAATTCCTCACAACATATCAATTCAAGCATGGTATTTATTAAAGAAAAGAAAAAGAGAACAGGTGGGGCACAAAGCGTGATCTTATCTCTATCCCCAACCCCATCGTTTCATCGCATTCCACGGATTGCTCGATACTTCTGTTACTGTATATCTTAGACCATATGTACGAATCGAATTTGTGGGAGTTATATGCTTTGCTCAAAGCATAACTAAACCATATTTACTATGTAGTTATAGTTCAATAATGGTCTGAAACTTCATAAGATTATTACTTACACCGACAGTAGCAGGCAATTACGACGACAACTTCATCTTTTTGGAAAGATGTTCACCTCAGTTTGCAGGTAATTCTCCGTTCTTGCCTCTTTGGGTTTAGTTGTTAGCTGTAAAAATACAAGAGGACACATACAGGCGGTATATAAAGATTGACCTGAAAACGAAAATTAAACTCAAACCTTGAGATTAGGAAGTTTGGTTTGAGGAGGATTATTGGAGCATGGGGAATACCTGTGGCAGGTGAGCAGGGATGTGGGGGAAGATGGATCAGCGTGCTGTAAAGGTGAGCCTCTTCTATGCTTTTGTTGCTCCCATAACCCTTGCATTGGCCTCGTAGATATGTGATCAACTACGTACGTCTTCGGACAGCTCTGGGTGCTGCCGCTACTTCGCCAAGATTGAAACTTTGGCATGGATAGGAACAAAAGAGGGCTCCATTTCTGGATAACTTTGTATATAGATGCAGAATACTGTCTCTCCCACTCTTTCAAGTTTGGATGAGATGTAGATATTCCGATTGCCCCCCTATAATTCTCATGAGAACATGTAATTCATAACTAGGTTTTTTAAGAACCCACTTGTATATTTATCCAACTAATTAAAATGAACTTTCTTACAGTTTCTTTCCTTGCAAGATACTCCTCCTTTAATTTGTTTATACCAGCTCGTTTGAACTGTTCGATTTCGTTGTCGGGAGTGACAACGAAGGGAGTGCAGTGTATTATTATTTCCAAACGTGCTCAGCTAGCTTGTTTCAACACGTGCCTTGCCATGTATTATCTTTATTTCCAAACGAGCTCAGCTTCTTTGAACGTGGCCTTGCCTTGGTGGCTTGGTGCAGCTTACGCACGAACGAGATGTCCGTGCGTCCACGGTCAAAGTCCTCGTAAAAAAAGTGACGGTTTGCAGCAGCTGGCACCTCAAAGCAATGAAAAGAATTTCAAAGCATGGTGGAGGAAGAGGACTAGAAGAGTGGCTAAAGAGCAGAGAAAAGGGCTGAACACCTTGATTATCCTTGAAGCATGGATAATCTGGAAACACAGAAATGTCATTGTTTTTTATGGTGCTTCACCTAATATCCTGCTCGTTTTAAACAATTTAAGGCTTGAAGTACAACTATGGACTTTTGCTGGGCCAAGAAAGCTCAAGGAATTGGGGCTAGGTCGGCTTCTAGGCCAGCAGTAGGTGCCTAAAGTCCTGGTTTGTGGGTCGTTTTTCTTCGTTTTCTTTTATTTAGTTCGAGTGTTTGTGTTTGTTCAAACCCATTTAGTGTCGGTCCAACTTTAAGAATAATGTATGAACTTTTTTCTCTCTATAATACGAAGATATGCAGCTGCGTGTTCGAGAGAAAAAATAAAGTAACGGTCAAGGGGTCTGTGTAGGTACGTAAATGAAAACTTCCACCACACACATAGATATATTTCTACAGTTTTGCTTTCTAAAAAAAAATTGTGAAGACTTACCCAAATGTCCATACATGAAATATACGTGCAAGAGAACTTAAGTACGAAGATCAGACTTCTTTATCTTCCATATGAATTGAATTTTGGTTTCTTCTTTGTCCAATTAGTCAGAAAGACAAAGATCAAAAATGCCTAATCCCAAAGTACGGAATCTTTTATATTTCCTAATGTGATGGAAGGAACCATGTTCCCTCTAGCCACTACCAAATCAGATGAGGTCTTCAGTTATGGGCCCTTCCACCGGAAACAAAAGGGCACTAACCTGCAACCTTTACGCACTTTATTTTTGTTCACAATATTCGTATTAACAAAGTCGATCCTGTCATATCCTTTCGACAATTATTAATAGGGGGGAATCGACCCCTTCGACCCCTCTCCAGCCAAGAGATCACTACGAGGTTCCGTTTTCACTTGTTATTCCGATAGACTTGTTCCAATTTGCTATTTTGATGTATTTCTAAACCTTCATGGTTGAAAATTCCCTGCTGCCGCACGCCATTCTGAGCCCAGAGGTCAAGGAACCAACTACCGGACAAATCTTTCTTTTTTTTTTTAAGAAACACTACCGGATCAGTCGGCTAGAACAGGGGGCAACAAGGCCAGCGGAAGGTTTCTAGATTTACTGGGACTCCTCTATCTCAATTGAGTTCTGCTCTTTTGTCTCCAATATGCTCGGTTGGTGTTAAGTAGTCTATGCTCCTTGTACACAGACACAAAATTAATCTTTCCTGATTGACTTAAAACCCTATCAATCCCTGATGACTTGGATTGGATGGTTCTGGGAGAAGGAATGACTCCCTAACAATCAGCTTTTTATTTCCATTTGATTTCAGTCAAATTATTCTGGTGGGATGAACGAAAATTTAGTGTTTTAATTAATGAATTCAGGCAAACATCATTCTGGTGACGTGGAGAAAAACAGTGACTGAAACTATTTTCATTTCAGTCAAGTTTAGTTGCTTGGGAAAATAATTAGTGCCACGTCTATAGGTCCCGAAACCATTTGTGAATAATCATCTAGATCCACAAACTCTAATTGACGAAGACCGCCCATAACGGAGTTGATCTCGTCCGTAGCATATCCGTCTAAGATGGTTATTTTAGTTGGTGGAATTTGTCGCGTGTTCAAAGTTTATTGGCTCCCATCAGTTGAGTTGATGATCTATGATTGTTGTGCGATATCCGTTCGTTTTATAACAAAATAGAGTTGTTTTTCTTTTCTATTTTTCTAGATTTGATCATGTATGTACTAGGGGATATACCATACTTTAATAATATCAATAAAATCCTCTCTTTCACCCAAAAGGAAAAAACGAGTTGCGAAGTGAGTGTATGTAGCCCTCGTTAATTTCCTCATGATGAAACCTAAACATCTAGGTTCTGAGTCTTCAATGAGTGCTCTCGTAAGTGTAATATCGTCACCACCGCAAGCAAAAACACCTCGACCGATCTCCAACCACGAGAAGACCCAGCCCCCTCGTCGTTCGTCTTCGTCCTCGCCGTGGCCACCACCGTTTACGCCCTTGCGGAACACCTCCCCACCGCTACGTACGTTTCTGTATGGGAACCCATCTCCAACGGGGCGCAGCGTCGATTTCACCAATGGGACGGATGTCCAGCTGATTCCAGGTCTCAGGTATCTGTGTTTACAGAAGCAGAGAGCTGACCGTGATCAATGTTTTTACAAGCGCACGCGCGCCTGGGTCAATTCACCTCAACCAGCATCCAAGCTCAGCTTAGAGACACCATGGAGGAATGGATACAGAGACATAAATAGCATGCATTAATCAGGCTAAACTAAACCCAATCAAGCGTGGTATCGCACTTCAACAGCGGTTACGAAATTTTAGTATCTCTGAAACAGGGCAAGAACAGTTAACGATTGAACAAATAAAACCAGCACCAAATTACTAGATTCTCTTCTGGGACAGAACAGAACAGAACAGAACAGAAGATCCCGAGCCCTGAGTTTATTTCCGAAAAAGTGCGTACGCAGCAGCGCTACGGCGGCCTCCGTCCCTGGCTAGTCCTCAAAGGTACCTTGTGCTTGTGCAGTAGGTTAGGTTGTCGACGGTGTGGCGGCCGGGCAGGACGCCGCAGACCACGGGCAGCAGCGCGATGGCGGACGCGTTGGAGCTGTGCCGGCGCACCAGCCCCACCATGCAGTCGCACACGGACCGCCAGTTGTCCGTGGAGTCCGCGGCCACGGCGTAGAGCTCCGTCACCCCGGCGCAGCAGGGCGTGCCGGGCGCTGGAAGGGGCCACGCCGCCGCGCCGTGCGTGACGAACGCGCCGCAATCTGACAGAAGGGACGTCATCGTGGCGCAGTCCAGCGATGACGTAGACGAAGACGAAGAGGAGGACGTTGGCCGGACCGCGTCCGTCACGACGGCACACGAGAGGGCTGTGGCGGTAAGGGCACTAGCGAGGCCAAGGAACCACCCCGTGGCTGCCATGGACAACGGTGAGAGCGTGGCCTGCCAGTGCTTTTGCTAAGCTCTTCTTGCCTCCTGGAAGATGAAGAACGTCACGTGGTGCGCCATGGCGCTCTGTGGTAGTAGTGGTACGTACATGGCTCATGTGGGCATGATGAGCCAACGGCTTCAACGAGAACAGGCGATGCGCTTCTCTAGACTCTAGTTCACGCCCCACTTGACGTCATACACCCAAGAGCGCACAAAAATGCACAAACGAGCTCGGTCACTTTAAGTGGCTTGGTATGATTGATGATTCGTCTCCACGCTACAAGAACTGCAATCATTTACAACAGCCCAGATGGGCAGACTCGTATGCACATTATTCGGCTCCAATCTAAGAAACAGTTTAAATGACAATAACCAATGCAACCAGACGCAGGAAAAAAAGGAGGCTGTACAATCGTGCCACAAACTGCAACAAACTCTGCACGAGAATCAGCTCCATGAGCAACCATCTATGCACCATCTTGTGATACCAACTAGCAGACAAACGCATCGCATTGTGGACATTAGAAGCCATGGGCAGCAGATTTTTTTTCCTTTTTACTCCTGTGATGCCTATACCTCTTCCCTCTCAAGGTTGCTCTTGACGATGTTGAACTTGCACAGTGGACAAGTCGCGTTTATGTGAAGCCACTTGTCTATGCAGGTACAGTGGAAGTGATGGTTGCAAGGGAGCTCACGCAGTTCCACACCATCTTCATACGGACATAGGCAGATACAACACTCCTGCAGTTTAAATGGACTAATCAGATGCAAAACCCAGGACTATTTCAATGCCATTACATATGAAATGACAATTTTTACACACGTTTGACTGCCTTTATCAAGTACTGAAATCTATCCCACCCTTGCATTATATTAGTATTATATCCCAGACCACACAGGCTGATGCAAGTCACAAGGTAGAATTATATCCCTGAGATTCTGGGCAATATTTACAATTTCAGAATTTGTTCTGAGCTTTCTTGGATTAGCAGACGGTAGTATTATACTAGTTTCAACAAAAAATCTGCTGTTGAAAAGTAATCCTTCAACCTTCATGAGTAGTGCAATATATCAGGTAATTCCATTTAGTCTAGATTAGCTCCCAGGTAAAACTCTACCTTGGTCCACGACATACAGCGTGCACGATGCTACTATTCTAACACATACACACATACATACAAACACATACCCACACATTCTGAACCCTTCTTAACCATCAAAGAGAGGAGGGATTCAAAAGACCAGGATGTGTGTAGCTGATATTCCTAACAACCATATTCTAGACCTTATCTAACCTAGAGATGGACGCTCTAATTTGAAGATGGACTCTTCCTAAATTTTGAACTAACTGCCTATGCGAAAAACATGGAAGGATGGTGGTCCAGCCAGTCCTCTCTCTTTGTCAAGGCCATCCTCATTGTGCTCCTCAAGCTGTGGGTTACCATTATGTACTCTTCCTTGAAATTTTACTGAATAATCCACTGCCCACAATAAAGTCCGTAGCTCCCCAATCTGGATGTGTTCATAGATATTGCTAGTATCACCATAGATTATGAGCTGAAGGTGAAACCCCAATGTCCCAATCTGCCCCTTCAGAACAAATCGACTTCGCTGTTGAAAATATGAAGATCGAGATGGAAGTTGCACCCACGGCGCTATGATCTCCTTCGACTCAATCTGGACATAATTGAATACAGTGGCCTCACGCGGTGGAGAAGCAAAGAAAGGACGGAACTTACTTTCCTGACAGAAGACATTGACAAATACCAAGAAGGTAGGAGAGGATGTAGTATGATGAAGACCATCCTGGCCATACGCTTGATTAATGCAAGTACCAAAGAAGGTATGCACATTACTATCATCCAAAAACAACCTTGGTGGCCCTATGAGAATTGACGGAGGTTGCCAAATAACTCCCGAGACACGAAGGAACTCTATGCCAACATAATCAGCCAATATGACATTGCATGTTTCGATGCTTCGTTGAGGTATGGCTTGTGGAAGGAGAATGGATGTCGGGAGTGAGCGGGTAAATGGTGACGAACTTGGTTCGTGAATCCCAATAGCAATTTCATCCAACAAAGAAAAATCACCAAGTTGATGCACACCATTGAGAATTTCAGCAAGTATTGGTGACCACAAAGGAATGTATAGACGATGGTTATAAAATATGATGCCATCAATAACTCCCCAAGGATTGCCATGATCACCCTTTTGAATTCCATCCAACATAGCAGCTAACTCTGGCTCCGACCGAACTTCTCGTCGAATATCATTGAAGAGGCCTATCTTGGGAAGAGCAATGTTTTGCAAAGCCATTGATGAAGGTGGTAAAGATTGAGGCATCATAGCATCCTCCACACCATCCATCAAACCATGGAGCTCGATCTCATGATCATTATACCTAAACCTCATCACCTGCATTGAGAAGTTCCACATAATAGCTCCAAGAGATGCCAGCCACGGTGCGCCCAAGATAACATCAACGTCTGGAATACGGACAATGTAGCTGCTAAGGGCAAAGATACCAGAGCCAATGGAAAGTCTAATGTTACGGCATACGCCATTGCTCTCCATGGAAGTACCATTGGCTACTATCACACGGACACGTGCATGTGAAATGCGCAAGCTGAACCGATCGGCCACATCAAGTCCGATGACATTGTGAGATGCTCCGGAGTCAATCAAAGCTGTCAATGGCTCACCTCCTAAGTGAACCAAAATCCTCATTGTACGTCCCGCTGGTAACGGAGTTGCATCTTCTACTTTTTCATCTTGACCAGTCAACATCATCAAGCGTGGCACGTCATCCATGCAATGGTGTTTAGAAGAGTTGTGGAAGCACGCTCTTTCCAAATATGGCGTGTCACAAGTGATGCAAGTGTTGGTACAATGACAAGCCATCCTCTTTTGATGTGAGTATCCATGAGCAACCATTGTAGCTACCAAATTGTTTGTAGACTCACTACTTGGACCCAAAGAAGCAACATCTCTGTCGATCATTGGAAGGGCAAGCACAACTGGCGAGGTGGCATTCTTAAGATTGGCATCCATCATAGCAAAGATCCCATCAATCGAGTATTCCGATGAGGCAGACATGGCATTGTTGTTGTTCACTTCCAAGCCTTCAAAGGAATGGTACTTCATTGCTCGCCCCGGAGTCTTATCTTGAAATCCAACACATGAGGCTCCTCTAGCTTGTAGTGGCACGACCACCATAGAGGTGTCATCAGAACAAGCAGCCAAATCACCACCAACATTGAAGGGGGCGCATGCTAATGCAACTCTAGAAATAGAGGCGAGCCATATGACAAAGTTGTCAGTCATAAAACGGTGGCACCGACTCAACACGAGGATGCTAATATATCTTAGCAACACTTGCATCACATTGATAATGGCATCGAAGTCGACATGAAACCAAATCGTAGCATTGTAGCCTACCTAAAAGAGGGAATCAACGGACCTAAAATTAGTAGTATGAATAAGAATGTGATCAATAAAGCCACCAACCACTTCTCTTTTTAGACTTCCACCATGGGACTAGAGTTGATCATGAAGATTTTGGAAAACCGCATGGACATTACCCAAAATATTGGAGAACAAAATTGTAACAAGGTAACATGGCGCAAATCAAAATCTAAACATCGAACATCACACCTTTGCGCTATATATAGGATCAACTTCTTGACGTGCACATTAAGTTCAACATAAGTCACAGATTGCATTCCATCTGTAGTAGGTCGACACACATCAAGCATGTCTTTTGATATCCACTTGATGACAAGCTACTCTAGCAACCTAGTATATGGGGCATGGGCATTGGCAAAGACACATGTAGGACAACCTAGACTCTAGCCCTCCATGTCATAGGAACTTTGTTTGCTACAACCAAAATGAAGACCTATTTAGCCACACGCAATAAATCATCTAAGCCATCACTTGTGTCTCAATCAATTAGGCAAACAAATCAGACACTCCGATCATTGGGGTTAACCCGAAATTTAGGGTTGGGTAGTTCGAGTTTTCAAAATTTTGGGTTCTCAAAATCAATACCCAAACTACACCATAGAGTAATGAATACCCAACATTTTAGGTACCCAAAACTTTGGGTACAAGCACGAGTAAAAAACAAATTACCCGAGATTAGTGACGTCAACGCGGACCATGGGTGCAACGCGACAAGGGCTGGTGACGACCATTGGAGGGAGTGGGGAGAGGAGGGGGGGGGGGGGTACATCAGGCTGTGTCGACTATCGCCATGCTCCTCACGCCGTGTGCGCCTGAATGCGAGTCCCCGTAGTTTGCATTGGATTCGAGGCCAAGATTGACACGGTGCTACAGCAAAGCTGTCGATGTGGTCCACAGCAGAGTGGCCTCAGATGGCTCTTGAGACCGCATGAGTCCGAGCATCCTAGATTGGATAACGACGGCACGATAGGCTACGGCTCGGCATGCACCGCAGCGGCGTCAACGTGCCTTGGGACATGCTGGTAGTAGAGCGACGTTGTCACAGTTATAGGAAGAGCTGAAGAGAGGCAGCGACACACTAAGGAGCACAGGGCGGTGGAGGTGTGTGGTGGCTAGGGTCGAAGGGGATTGGGTGGGACACTGACTGCTACGGGCCTAGGGCTGCAAGGTTGTGGAGCTAAGGTCTGCAGGTTGCGGTGCAGGTGAGTTTTCAGAGTTCCTACCCGAGGTGATACCCAAACTTTTGGGTGTAGAGTTATTGAGCTTTGGGTTTTTCAATTTGAGTCTTCAGGCTCAGGTTTTGTTCCCAAAGTGACCAACCAATGATCATGATTGCCATGAACGATCTTTGCGAAATAAGTCTATTAGGTGCTTCTTCTGTTTCCCAAATCAAAATACGTTAAGAACTTCAACTCTAGCACTTAGGCAACTATTCAATAATCTTTGTAGCTCTACCATTGGACAAGGGTCATTGCAAGCTGTGTCATCACCTTGTTGATCAATGAGATATCAGAAGGGAAGGGAGGGAGAGGGAGAGTGAATGAGGTATGCCTCATTACAAGATGCCACATGTACCACATATAGGAGATCGAGATAGAGAGGGAGGGAGGGAGGGTAGGAGGGAGAGATCATCCACAACCCAACACCAGTGGACTTGACAAGCAAGGTTCTAATGCAAAGTGATCGACCAAGAGAAAAATTAGATCAAACATAGATACCAACAAGAACATCAGACGCTAACATAGGCCTCATACGGATAGGTATGCCAACAAATGTAGTTCGGGGCGGGTAGAGCAAAACCCCACCGCGACCTAAGTCTATGGAGAAAACTTGACACCCGCAGCCACTGGTGGATAATGGCACCTGCACCCACCAGGTATCGAATCTCGATGCCCCCGAAGGATAGAGCAATGTTCTCGATAGGGTTGCTGAACTTCATGCCTACCTCAAGCCCAAATTTGTGCAGTGCCACTTTGCAAACAGGGAGAAGCGATACCCTATGACGCACACTGAGAACTTCAGAGCAGTGGTGGTGAACTAAGAAGAGTGCAGCGCCGAGAGCATCAGAGATGGAGAGGGAAAGGAAAATGAGATGCAAATCGAAAGCAATGCAACACTATTTGGTAGCAAGGCCCTAATTCATTCAATTTTCATGGCATGTCGTCCTCAAATTGCTTCCTCTCACTGGTTGCATAGAGAAGATGGAATAGATATTGTAGAATACAGAGAACAAGATAGGAAGATGGGCAGAGCCCACGATAAATTTATTGGGAAGTTTTTGTTGGACATCGTTCAAATTGACTGTACGACATTAACTCATTACTCGTCCCTAGGACACTAAGAGCGAGAATGGATCTTGTAACACATTTTTATCTCAATGCACAAGATACACGATGACTTAAAATTTTACACAGATTCATGACTGCATCCCTTATCTATGTGAATTTTTTTTTATTACAAAAATTGATTGTTTGTATGGAGTTTTAACTTGAAGAATATTTATTTTTTAGATTAAACTATGCAAATAATTGCAACTATTAGTAAAATAAAATAAATAAATAATACTACTTTGAATCTTCATGCAAAGTTTTGCATATAGATTCATGAATACATTTATGGCTTTTCAACTTGAAGAATATCTATTTTTTTGATCAAACTATGCAAACAGTTGTTGCAACATGTGAGTTTCAAATCCTCAGACATGTTTAGATGATACAATTTTGAAAAATCATGGTATCGAAAAACCACAAAAATCATGGTAGCTACGTTAATGAAAGCTGTATTTAACAGTTTTAGAAAGACCACGAACATGTTTAGTACTAGCAGCACTTGATACAACATCTTCATTTAAAAGATGGTTCAGAAACAAACTAGTTACTCACTCACTTCAAGGAAGATGGGATGCGCAACCACCATGGATCTGTGAAAATTTTGTTCATGTATTTCTTGTGCCTCAGAAATTTATCAACACACATGTAGCAGCTTGAAGCACAAAAAAACTCAGCCCCATGGCTAAGACAGCCCCACGGTATTCAATTAAGAAGCACCTGCAAAGAAGAGGCCGAGAAAAATCCACACCCTGGTCCCACCCTGAGGGATCCGCCCCCAATGCTTCGGGCCTTAACCCATGCTTTGAGCCCACCCCATACATGAGGGCCAGCCCACCAGAGGTCTGATCAACCGAGTAAATGGGACGCAGCGAGTGGATTCTTTTTTGTTCCACAAATTGTGTGGATTTGAACCCTAGTGGGTAGCCTCACACTTGGAGGCTTTACTAACTGAGCTACTGTCAGTTTGCGCAGCTTGAAGCATTGGACTGTCAATTCTAATTTTTTAAAAATTTTGAATCAACACTATCTAATAGGTTGGCTGAACCTATACCAACCATATAACCACAAAGGAAAATATAGCAAGGCAAAATATAAAACACTAATGCCAATAAAAAGAATAAGGCCTGCAAATAGAACTGAGATTACTCTTGTACAGTAGAAATTTTCCAAAAATAAAATACTGTAATCCATGCCCTAAGCTGTTGCAAACTTATATATTAAAACAGTCCAAGATAGAGCAGAAAAACTTACTGCATCCTCAGCTGAAAGAATGTGCTCAACAGGAGGGCTGGTACCACACTCAGTCATCACTCCACCCACAGGTGCTGCAATACCGGCAACAAGCTTGTCCGCATCACCCATTGTTCGAAATTTGTATTTGGAAAGGTTGTTAATGTCCTCTTCAGATGCTCCTTCCTGCTAAAGTACACAAGCCACCGCCTCAATACAATCAACTATAATTTGATGATCTTTTTGGTGCAAAATGTAAGTGCTGTTCCTTTTTCTGGTATCATCTCACACCAGTAAAATTCAAAAACAATGACTAAAAAGTAGCACTTGCGCAAGTAGATATCGAAAGCAATGATGGTTACATATGCCTGAGTGATTCAATTCAAAATTCATCATTAATGCAAGGTATATTATTCCTTTTTAGAGGCAGAGGTCAAAGAATGACATGAGGAGTTATCATCTGCCCAAATAGTGCATTAACAAATTGTGCTTGTCATAAAGCTAAAACGAGAAGGGTCTATAAGATATGCTGATCGAAGGACATTATATACCTGATCAGTTACAGCATACAAGATAGCAATAATGCAAGGGAGGCAGCAACAAACAGCAATCCCAATCACACAGGCCAAGGCAACACAGAAGACTACAAAGAAAACATCAAATGCTAGGAAAACAATGGTGAGCCTGCAGAGAAGAAAATACAATCGTCTTAGATAATCGAAAAATAAGCTCAATAAGTTTATTTTTTTTTTTGGTTAATTCAAAGTGACACAATTGACATATATGAAAGGGGCAGATATATATATATATACCAGTAAAGCTGAGGAGCATCATGGGATATAGCTTGACCACCTGCAGATACCCAGTAGAATCCAATGATCCACCATATGAACGAAAACATCGTGTTTGCAGACTCCAAGTGCTTCACAAGACTGAACAAATAATGTGTATGATCATTAGGTTGAGAAGGGAAAAATTAAGGCAAAGCATTGGAGTAAAAAAAACTGTGAGGTCAGTTAAGGAAAAATGTGAGGAATACATGTGAGCATGATAAAGAGATCATCACAGGAAGCAAAGCAATTGGTACACAAGAAGCCATCTAATCAGTGAAATTTTTCATAATAATTATTTTAAAATATATACATATCTTCAGAAGAAGAAAATATCCTCCAATAATGTATTATGCAAGAAATAATGTTTCAATACATAGATTCATTGCATGAATGTCCAATTGCATCCAATTTCAATTGACATCACATCAACTTTTAAGGATCCAACAGAGTAACAGACAGACTTAAAAGCATCTCTTATAGAGATTTGAAGGAGACTATCTCAGGAAGTATATGGTTTGGCATAGAATTACTTGAAAATTAGCTCTATTGAAATATGGAACTGAAAACTAATAGCAACCAGTATTGGTAGGATTCTAACAAAATCCAACTGAGATCCAGCAAACTGAGATACACACACACTAGACCAATTTCTGAGTTCCCTTGCAGCTTCCAAGAGCCTTTCTTTCAAGAAAATCGTAATCAATTAACACAGTTACGCAAACAATAAGCTTCACACCCTCCAAATATGGATATACACGAATGAACGGAACATTGCAAGTTCTCCAGAAGGGAGATCTCTCAATAGGGAAAAGGAAGGTGAAAGATACACACAGGAAGGGAACCAGTAACTTCCATCCAGTTCACACATTCATTCAATCTATACGATTTTGCCGACTATAGGATTTTGCCGACCGACGTAAAACTGCATGTGGACCGAATAACACAATACAATCGCTAGTTACTATGGCAACAGCATATATAGGCACTTATTAAATGATCAACTCAACATCTCAAGAATCACTATAATGTCATAAGAAGTTGTCAATTTTAAGGTCACATACACCATATGATTCATCCGTTCACTGAAGATGTGTTAATTCCAAGCAGAGCCTCACCTGAGCTTGAAATCCCCATCACCCACGCCCTCCTGGTCCATGCCACCGCGAGCCGTGGCCTCCTGGCGGCGCTTGTACTCGACAGCAACGCAGAGCACATGGAGGAGGCACTGGATCACGTAGCCAGCGAGCCAGGCGCGGAGCGGGACAGAGGGCCGCTCGTCCAGGGACGCCGCGAGCACGGCGGCCGCGACAGCCACGAAGGCGAGGTTCCAGAGCACGTCGAGCACGACGACGGGCTTGGAGTACGCCCAGTCCGTTTGGCGCTCCTCAAGGTGTTGCGCCGCCGTCTCGCGCACCGCAACCGAAGGCTCCCGCATCAGCCGACGGCTCCCCGTGCGGCGGATGAACCGCGCCGCGCCGCGGAGGCCCGACAACCGCCCGAGCGGACCGCCGCCACCACCAGGGGAGGTCGGGGAGGGGAGGAGCGGCGAGGACGGGGACGACGTATCCCCCGTCCGGCGCGGGGAGGTGGACGCCATGGCGAGCCAAACCCTAGCTCTTGCTTCCTTTTTTTTTTTTTCCCGTCCCTCTCGGAGTTTCTGGAGATTTTGTGGGGAGCTCGTGAGTTCGGCAGGCCGTTGGGGAAAGGTCGTGTACTTTTTGGTCGCCAGGGCAGGCAGAGATCCCGCAGAGATTTCTAGCTCTACAGATTTTACCGTTAGGCCCTCATGAGCCACGCCTACCATTCCTTGAAGATATGTCCCTGTCAATTTCTTTGATCCTTAGGTGGTTTCACATGCTCATTATTTGAAAACAAATAGTTTTAGCTATGCAAAATTATAGTTTATAAGTCATGTTTCATATATCTTTCAAAAATTACAAGTCTTATTCATCATATTTCTTGAATAGTAGAAATGATTAAAGATGACATTTAAAATCATCTGCAACAACAATTAAAAAAATGAAGTGACACATGTTAACTAATTTGAGATTTATAAAATCACCACGAGCATCTAGTCATCAAGGAGTATGTCAAATACAGCACTCATATTAAACTAGCATTTGAATCTAAGTGAATCGGTTCCTCCAGCAACAGTTGAGTAACACTTGGTTTCGTCAATTTTGCTTATATTTATTGATGTAGGTACACTTCATGCGTAATTTAGCAGCTACATGTAGGATGTATTTTGAGGGGTCAATGGATCGATCCAAAACTCTAAAAAAATAAACTTTTTTTCATCCGTTCACAAGCTAAGCACTCAAATGAACTAGTTTGTTTAACCCACAATAGCCATTGGATACTCACTTGCATCCCTACTACATGTGTTCTACCTAATTCTGATATTTAAACACAATTAAAATGTGAAAATAGAGATTGTGTGTCTAAACCTGTGCTTAGCATAAGACATATATATGAGGTGGTATTTTAAATCCTAACTTAAAATTCACCCCTACCAGGAATCAAACTAAAGATATATACTACGTGGGAGCTATCTAACGAACCCAACTCGAGAATCCCGCTTCAATATTAACACGATATATACTACATGAGCAAAACTCAAGCTAAATAAATCCTGAACAAGCACCAGCTACACTAGAATTACGTGAAATGAGTCACATAAAATTTCAAGATGGCTTTAGTAGACCACATTCTACATCTCATTTTTTTTTTAATTAAAGTGGTGCTATGAATACTTGTCGTTGTAGCTATAACATTACGTGTTAAGAAGTACGGCCGCTAACATGGACGGGGAGGGGAAGTTCCCACGTAGACCGCATAATTGAAAAAAACCATAGATGTGAAGGAGTATGGATCTTGAACAAATGGATAGCGATGGGGATGTGGTGAACGTTGACCCTCGCCCGTTTGGTTTGGTGCACGTGCAACGGACTGATCAAGATATTTGAAACATATATTGTTCGAAAAGGGAAATATTTTCAGACATATATCCTCCTGGGGAGAGGGAAAAAACATACACTTCCTCCTGAGCAAGACAGGTGTATGGCTTAATTTTGTGATGAAACTCAAGCAATATATCGTTCTGATCGCAGCTCAGGAAGATTTTTTTTAGGCAATCTCAGCTCAGGAAGATAATTATTCTGATTTGAGTTTTCAATCGGAATGGTTGTTGTTTGGCATGGTTTGACAGTTTGACAAAACTTTGAACGCATTGTATAAAGAACAATATAAAGGTCAAACTGCTAACTGTCCATTGTGGTGAAGAACCAAGAAGTTATATAGAATAATATCAGTATATAAAGGTCAAAACTTCCTCACTGTCTTGTGGCAAAATTTAGTCTTGCATGGCTTTTCAGAGCACTTGTTGCAATCTTGATAAAGGTTTAGCTAGAGCTTACTAGTCAAATGTGCAAAAGAAGAGGGAGGGGGGGAATTATTTGAAATTAAGTGTCCCTTTACTTAAGCTTCAAGAGAATATCTCAATACTCAGGATGGGCTGTAAAATCAGAAACAACAGTCTTAACTTTCTTGCGGCAGCTGCTGGCAGCCACACCAAAATGAACCACTATACACAAGATATGTGACATCAAAGTGGACATACACAAGATAACTCTGGTTTTGTAAATAGAATATATTGTCCATATACAACAGGATCATTCATAAGCTTGCCACAGGCATGATATAGAAAGTGGCTCGAGATGTGTAACAGAGCTTTTTGGTGTCCTTGAGCCTGAACTCGATTGTAGTGACTACAACTGATCTGCCCTTCCTCAGTATTTGTGCTTCAACATCCAATTCAGACTGCATGAAGATAAATTGAAAATTAGGCAGAAATAGCTAGTTGTATTCTGATATGATAAATATTTGACAATAAAAGAAAACAAGAAAATGTCTTTATACCCCTTTGCTCTACTTGTGTTGTGTGGTTTTATACCAGAAGTATCCAAGAGCAGGCATTAGTAGACATGACTGGTGGTGTCATGGCATTTTGGGATTCGATTAAGGAAAGATGGCATATCCAAGTCTATCAAAATTAGCGATCTTAGAGCAATGGACACAATTCAGTGAACAAACGTGTATATGGTATCCCTCTTGAGTCTAATCGATTAACAGAAATTGACAGTAGTACTATTAAGAACATAATCAATTGGTATAATAAGCTAGATGATTCCATAAGAGAGCAATGCTAAGATTATTTAACCTTTTAAATTCATATTCATACTGCTCCGACCATCATGCTAATAGAGTCAAAACAGATACTGTCTGATTAAGTGATTATGTCAGTTAAATGTAAAGCATAATCTAGAGCTACATGTCATGCTTCGGGATCCCTTTTATCAAGTTCAAAAATAGGATGCACATAGCATGCATGAATGAAGCGTTTCTAGTGATAATAGTCTGAAAAAGACAACCTCAGGCATCATCATCCGTCTTACCTGATTAGATGTAAACAATAATGCAGTGCAAAGTAAAAGGAAAAAAATTCTTAAGTGAAGCAACCCTACAAGCTCATCGAGTGCAGCAAGACAGAAAAAAAAACGATTCATGCACCTCATTGACTTGTACAAATAGCCTGACTCTAGGCCTTAATGTACAGCAGTACAGCACCATACTGTAAGGACAGCTCTATGATGCTCTCTTCCTTTTCTTTTATACAAATAAAAAAACTATCACATTGGCCACTAGTATAATCCAAGTACATCTATAATTCGCAAGCAGAAATGACATTATTGGATACACCAAGCATTTGAATAGCTATTTTGTCATGTTTCTCACATGAATCATAATTCTCTTTGTGCACTATCGTTGCTTTGATGGTACCAGTGCTTCCTAGCATATTGGCCACTATGTTCCTAAATGGCTTGAAACTTCAAAATGTAAGCAGTAAAAGCTTATTGGTAAATAGTATAATCCAAGTACATCTATAATTTGCAAGAAGAAATGACATTGTAGCTTACACCAAGCATTTGAATAGCTATTTTTCTATGTTTCTCACATAGATCATAAGTCTGCCTTTGTATGCTATCGGCGCTTTGATGATGCCAGTGCTTCCTAACACACACATAACTTTGATGATGCCAGTGCTTCCTAACACACACATAAATCCCATAATTTCATCTTTTTTTCTTATGTGGTCGTTGATGCAAGAGTTGCAACCTTACGCCGCTATATGACATGTTTGCATTGAACTATTATCTCCTTCTATTAAATCCCTTACTTTGCTACACAACATAGTAAGAGACTAAGAATATGAGCAAAGACACCTGGGCATTTACATGGGCAATTGTCTTCACCTAAACTCTTACTCCCTCCGTTCTTTTTTGTGTGTCGCCGTTGACTTTGACCAATAACTTTGACCATTCGTTTTATTCAAAAAAATATGAGAAATATCAAATGTTTTGTTAGGATTTGATTTATTACTAAAGGTTTTTGAATCCTAATTTTTGAATTTTACACATTTGAACTAATTTTTTTAATAAGACAAGTGGTCAAAGTTTTTTTTTGTTAAAGTCAACGGCGACACACGAAAAAAAACGGAAGGAGTAAGTCCTGATGTATATACACAATCATTACTCTAGACAGAATGTTCACCATGCTAGGTCTCATGCCCAATCAAACAAAGAGCACAGTTCTTGCAAGGTCTAGGTCATTCAATGATTCTTAATAAAAAAATATTAGTAGTGACTAGATCTCAAGCTTCGCCTATTCCAGAGTTAAAAGAAGCGGCAGCAAGTTCCCTCAACCCCGATTCCCACATTACATTAAGCTTTCAATTACAGCAGGAAAACTATCCCATAGCATATCGCTGTGTGAAGATTGAATCAATCACGCAGAACCAATGCTAGATTTTGGTCAAAACTATTGAAAAAAAAAAAGTGCAGTATTGTTCAGAAGCTCACATCGACCCGCGCGGCAGCCAGGTACGCGGTGCTGAGCTCGCCGAGGAACATCTCCTTATCCCCCGCCGCGGCACGCGCGCAGGCCATGCCGACGGCCTCGGACACGGCAGCCACCGCGCCGCCGTGCAGCGTGTTGTACCCGTTCTGCACAGATACACACAGCCCATCGATCCGACATCCGTGAGGTAGGTAAGCTAAGCTAAGCCGCGGCGGCTTTTCGAAGGGGAAGAGAGCTAAGCTAAGCAAGAGTTTGGCGCACCGTCGAGGCTGAGGACACGGTGAGGGTGCAGGAGACCCGCGCGTCTGGGGCCGGGAAGACGGCGGCGGAGGAGAGGAGGGAGCGGACGAACGAGGAGTGCGCGTCGGGCTGCTCCGCGGAGGCCGGGAGGGTCCCTTCGGCTCCTAAAGCGCGGAGGAAGTGCAGCGTCCACTCCCGGGACTCCGCTGGCGATAGCCTCTTTCGTTCGTCCATTCCTCCGTGCTCCGTCTGCTTTGCTCGGGCACGGCACTCCGGCGCTGCTGGATGTTGTGGGGATCGGGACGGGATCCTCAGCAGTCGCCTGAGCAGTGGCTCCCTTAACCGTCCATCTCCATGTATGCATCGTGCGGCTCTCCGTTGACCATTGACGCAACAGTCCCAGCCAATGCTGAGTAATACTCCCTCTAATATATAAAAAAAATTTAGGACAAGATTTCGATTAAATATTAGTAATACTAGTATAATACCGGTGCTAACGCTACGGTTTAAAATAAAAAAGTAGTTGAACTAACCATATTATTATATTTTAGACTCTCTTTTAATAATCCATATTTTATAAACCAAAGTAGAGAAATAATAAATTTTATATTTTACACTTCAAGAAACGATTTATGACTTTTTAGACACCTAATAAATTCCTGTATAAATTTAGGAATGTTCTCTTTGCATTGGTTATCCTTGTAATGAAACATCTCTAAAAGCAATATAGTCCTCATCGTGTTTTCATTCTGAAAAAGTTATTTTAAAAAAATAGTAGAGTTATAACTAACTTTGTCTTTATATATAAAAATATGTAAAATAATATATATTATATATCAAAATCAGATGCCGTACTCACAGTGCAAAATAGGTTTAGACTTGAAGAACCACAAAAGTGTCGCATAAAGTTGATAACCAAATAACCAGTGGTGCATCTATTAATGAAACAATTTATACATACTAAAATTAAAATATGTTTAGAGGGGAATATATTATAGATGGTAGTTGCAAGGGAGTTACCAGTCGCCTGCCTTTGGGACACATGGCAGTATTGTTTGGGGCCATGTAAAAATATCTTCTGTCCAATTTGGGTTGATATTTTGCATAATCAGAGGCACATAATTTGTAATTTGATGTAACATTTTACTATAGTAATTGCTCTGGTGAAGTTCATGCCAAGAAGAAAGATATATTCTCTGGGTCGAATATATTGATAGATCTAGCTTGCAGGTCAATTAGGAATATCTTGAAATGACCAAAATGAGCATATGGCACCATGATCTATATAATTTATAATATTTTCATAGCGTTAGAAAATGATAGTAACTTATTATAACATAATAGGTAGTAAAGGTTATCAGAGATCTTACAGTGGAACATTGTGCTATATC
This sequence comes from Oropetium thomaeum, assembly GCA_001182835.1. NCBI lineage: Eukaryota > Viridiplantae > Streptophyta > Magnoliopsida > Poales > Poaceae > Oropetium > Oropetium thomaeum. The sequence continues at coordinate 828,824 of LFJQ01000015.1, read as the reverse complement.
GTACAACATAGAAGTCCAGGAGGTATACAATTCTGTAAGACGTGTCACCTCGTCGGGTCAAGAAATGAATTGTTGTTTGTTTTTTACATATAATGAGAGATATAGTTAATATGTTATGTATTTATATTTAATTAACATATATAGTGTTGCGTATATATAAAAGTAATTAGACTTACAGAAAATCGAAGGTCCAAGAAATGAGTCTTGTTATCAGCGTCATCATTATAGCATGTCACCTCATCGCTACATGCCCACATCCGAATGGCCAAATTGAAGGAATCATTATCCAGTGCCATATTTCATTTAATATTTGCTGGAGTGTTCAAAGATTTAGAGAGATTAGATAAGGCCCTCGACTTTGAACCCAAGGTGTCCTACAACATAATAAATATATCTAAATTAACGAATCATGAATTATATTTGTTTACACAAAATCAAATACTGCAGAGGGAAGATGTCACATCCCAAAAGTTTCAAACTTTTGTCCATTTGAATATGAGCTCACTGATTCAAATTTTGAAGATTGACTTTTCCTGTTTTGACAATTGTGGGTCAGGGTTTCGAAGTTTTATCGATTCGGGTAACCCTAGTTGTGCTTTCAAGAACCTTTTGTTTTCTTAATGAAACTACCCAAATATTTCTACATAACAATTAACTTCACATTAAAATATAATTTTGGAGATTTTATCAAAATTTTTGGTCAAAGTTTAAACCCTTTTAAAATTCCAACAAATTTGAACTAAGTTAAAAATTCATAGGTCTTTAGAAGCTGAATCAGTGAATCTTTCTATAAGCAAATTTGTTCCAAATAATTTCTTTAGTACACACAAAAAGTTTCAAAAATTCTTGAGCTCGGGAGCTGGAGTTTTCAATCGAATCAAGAAGGAGCAAGTGAATTAATTCAAAAATCAAAATTGAAAACAGGGCGACGGTGAACAGTGTCACCGCCACCCACAACCAACCACCGCCGGCAGCACGGCCGGCGCCCCCATTGCACGCCATCACTTCATCTTGGTAGAGGATCTCCCCAAGGATCTTCTCCACTGCTCCACGGTTTCTTCCCTCTCTCCTCCCTCTCTCTCTCCACTGGCGCACTTCTCTTCCTGCCGCACGGCACCCCCTCGGCAGAGCACCGCCCCCTAGCGCCAATCGCCGGCTGTCGTTCTCCTCACCAATCAGCAGCACGGCCATCTCCCACTCTTCTCTCCCTTTCTCTGGCTCCCTTGCCCGAGTATAAAGGCAGCAAGCACCTCCCCTCCCTTGCTTTCTTCCTCCCTCGGTTTTCTGCCGCCGCCGCCGTAGCCGACCGCCGCCCTCCACGCTGCTAGCTCGCTTCGGCCGTCCCCAAGCCACGCCACCATGCCCGGAAGATCCCTCTCCACTCCCTGAAGCTCACCAGCCATCTAGCCCCCCGGCCGTGCACCCCTTTCACCGGAACACGGCCGTCTCCCTCTCGGCCGAGAACCTCACCGCCGATCGCCCCTCCTCGAAATTCGTCGTCGCGGTACAATGCTTTTTCAATTCAACTCGCCGGCTACTTCCTATGGTAATTGTGCACCCCTTTGACATGATCTCGGCCACAAGTGATCGCCAGTGACGAAGAACGCCGCGCGCCTCTCGTCGGCCGCCATTGAAGCCGCCTCGGAGCTTCACGTCGCCGACCCCGTTCCCCTCCCTCCCGTGGCCTTCATCCTTTTCAAATCAGTGCTTTGAATCGAGGTGATGCTCCACGACCATTTAATCCCTGCCCTAACCCCCTCCTCCGGCGATATTTCCACCGGAGCAACCGCCATGCCCCCATTCCCCTGTTTCTGTTCACTGTTACATCAATTTTCTATTTTCCTATTAATTAGCCAGAAGTTGTAAAGTGTGTAGAAAATCATGAAAAAATCTGAAAATTCCAAACATAATTTTGTTTTAATCCTTGAACAATGAGTTCATTTTCTGTTAAAGCAAGTTTTCAAAAATGTCCCTGGAATTTCTTTAATAATTCAATGTATTATTTCTATTGTTGATTTTTATTTGACGTTCCAGAAGGTTTCTAGGGTTGATTTTTGTACCATAATTGTATCTTGGCATGATGCATCTCCTGCATTTTTACCAGAGTTTTCATGAACATTTGTGCATGCATGTCATTGATAATATCCCTAAAAACCTAGTTTAATTGCCTTTATCTAAAGTGCATTAGGCAATTCACCCAAAAGCCCAAGACCTTTAACAAAAACTTTATTTTAGATTCTCAGTAGTAGATCCATAAAGTTTCATGATTGTTTCATAGGTATTAGTACATGTTTATGAATTTATAAGTTTGAAAAACAGAGCTTTGTTAGATTTTTAATAAATTCATAGGAGCTCAAATTGACCCCAACCCAGAGCCAAAAGTCTTAGTTTAGAGCCTACTTTGAACTAAAAATAGTCTCATGCTTGTAACTTAACTTTGAATTTCACCGGAAAAGTCGTTACGACTTTTACGGCACCGTTACGGTTTTTCCCCGATATCATAAACAGGCAACGACAGTCGGAGAGCTCGTGTTCCTGTTAACGCGAGTCAAAACCACTTAAACTTAGTCTCATAGTATCCCAAGCCACTTAGTAAAGCCAGTACATGTGATGTGTTTTGGGATTGTTCCCTGAAACGACATCCGTGTGCCACCCGATATCGGAACCGGAAACCCGGGAACCGGAAACTCGTAACCGGAATCGGTAAAACTGTTTAGGGCATAACTTGAGCCGTAGAACCCCGATTGACTTCGTTCTTTTTGCATTGTGTTCGTAGACTTAGTAGCTACCTCTCTGCACCATATCACATCATCATCTTGGCATCATGGCATATATCTTATCGACGCGTTTTTACTTTATAGCTTACGAACCGTCAGAGAGTGACGCGGGTGCTGCTACGGGAGAAGCACCGGAGGTTGATCCAGCTGCTGAGGAAGACAACACCGCCATTGTTGAAGGCAAGCACCTCATATTGCTACCCTAAGTAATTTACTTAATGATTAATATGAATGCTTACGTATATGACTGCATTAAAGTCGGGCATAGTGATAAAGTCGGGAATACCTATTATTGTTGCATGTACCCCTCCTTGGTATTGAATACGTCACCTTGTCAACCTAGGTAGAGTGTCTTTGTTCGAGTCACGAAATGCTTAGCCATGCTTAGATAACACGGTAGAAGTCGAGTGGTAAGTCCCACTCGCACGTATAGGATTTTCCTGGGTTACTTATGAGCTTATGGCAAGTTCATATGTTGGTAAAAGTTGGAAAGTGTTAAAAACTGAAATCTGGACGATGGGATAGGAGTGCAGCAAGACATGAAGGTCTTGTGTGCCGTAGGCCCCGTCTGGGTTGACCTAGGACCTGGCCGTGTTATTCTTGGCCTGAGCACTTTCCGTTCATACCACATGTCCGATATAATGGTAAGACAAGCTGACTATCTCACTGCGTACCAACTTTTGGCCGATGACTGCACGGTGTGTGGAAGGAGGGATTCATGGGTGCCTGCGAGGCCGTGATACTCGACGAGGGACTCACGTGTGCCTGCAAGGCCGTGGTACTCGGCACCGTGTGGATTTTCCAACCGTGTGGGCACGAGTGTGAAAAAGGTTGACATGAGTACCCCCTTGTGTAACTTTAGCGGGTTGCCTCATTGCATTATCCTTGGAGTCGGGAACTAATTTCCACAACAGGGTAAGACTTGCGAGTACCTTCGTACTCAACGTTTGTTGCTTAAGTTTTTACAGGTGAGGATGAGTTGGTCTTCGGCTACTTTGTCTCCGCCGATGCCGGCGAGGGCGAGGCGTAGTCAAGACATCCGAGTGATCGTGATTCGCGATGTTCGTGGGCTGGGCATCGCAATCCTTTGCTGTTTTCTTGCTGCAACCACTGCGACTATCGTATTCCTTAGAATTGCTTCTGCTCTTTAATTTATTAGTTTCAAGACTTATGATGAGCCTGGGTATGTAAGAATATTTTAATTTAAGGTTATAATTAATGCGACCTATGTGATGTATCACCTGTGATGTTACCGACGTGCTTGGATCTTGGGCATTGCTTGAGAAGCATGTCGGGGGACTGTCGGGTTTATATTCTTTTTTATCAGGTTGAGTTCTCGCATACCAAGCGTGGGCCGCAAGTCAACTTAGTAAACTTGAATGTAAATTGGTCGGGTCTCTCACAAGCGCTGGTACCAGAGCTAAGGTTCACAAAATACACCCTAAAATTTTGCTTAGCAATACGAGGTGGGTAGTTGTGTCTTAAAATCACTAAATTCAACTAAAAAGTTGTATTAGCAGTTGTTGTTTTTAGGCCCTCACCTTTCTTAACTTGTTTTGGTTTTGAGAACTAGGAATGCACCCCCGCATGCTGCCCTCCTTGATAGATGGGTCGTTAGAATAATTTAGCGGGTCTTGACAGCCACCCATTTGTGATAGGGCGCGTGTTTTATCTAAGCCTCGTCTTCTATTCAAAATCGCCCATGTTAATGTTGTATGTTTATTTTCAGTAGTGTTGTTGTGCTTGGGGAGAGTGTTTATGCATCCGTGTGAGAATCGATAGTACGAAGCATTTTGCATATCATTGCATGCATCGATCATCTCCTTTGACTGTTTTGAGTTGTAAATTGCTAGTTGGGTTTTGATCATCTTTTGTTGACTGGTTTTTAACAACAAAAGGAACAAGTTCTGTTACACCGTTGGAACGACTTGTCAACTTTCAAAACTTTTGTTGCTATTTTGAGTTTTGTGTTCAGGATTAGTGAGCTCGTCCAACCTTAACATTGGTGTATGTTGGTAGATACACCATGTCTGTCTCCTTGTAGCATCAATCGTTGCTTTCGTATCGCCGTCAACGTTCCAGCAAATTCATTTTTCCCGATTATGCCACGTCCTTGTTGTCATAAAATGCATCGCCTTGTTATCCGTCAACTCTCGCCCTACCAAAGTTCTTTTCGATTCTGGTGCATCTCATTCCTTTATTAGGCAAGAGTACGCCACCCAATATAACCTAAAAATATTCCCTACTCGTACTCCATATCTCATAGAATCCCCCGGAGCAAAAATCCACGTAGATTCCATAGTTCCGACATCGTTGACTCCAGTCAGCGGTGTTACCTTGCAAGCCAATCTTTTACTCCTAGATCTTCAAGGGTTAGATATTATTCTTGGGATGAATTGGATGATTTTCCACGATGCCGTCATCCATGTGGCCTCCAAAGTTGTTTCTCTGAAAGGCCCAACCGGCGATCGTTTTTCGCTACACCTTGAGGGTGATAGTTCTGGGTTGTACCATTTGAAAGGTGCGACCAGCTCTGAGCTTTCCTCCATCCCTGTTGTGTGTGAATATCCGGATGTTTTTCGTGAGGATTTGCCGGGTATGCCGCCCGACCGGGCTATTGAGTTTGTCATCGAAATCGAACCAGGAACGGCTCCATTTCAAAACGGCTGTATCCGATGTCTTCTCAGGAGCTAGCTGAAATGAAGAAGCAGCTGAAGGATCTCGTTGATAAGGGTTTTATTCGCCCAAGTTCTTCTCCTTGGGCTTGCCCCGCCATCTTTGTGAAAAAGAAAGACGGCACATTGCGCATGTGCGTCGATTATCGTCCCTTGAACGCCGTTACCATCAAAAACAAATATCCACTTCCGCGGATCGATATCCTTTTCGATCAGCTTTCTGGTGCTCATTGTTTCTCCAAAATTGATTTTAAGGCTGGGCTACCATCAAATAAAGATCAGAGAATAGGACATTCCAAAAACTGCCTTTTCTACTCGTTACGGTTTGTACGAGTACCTTGTCATGTCCTTTGGTCTCACAAATGCCCCTGCCTACTTCATATACTTGATGAACTCTATTTTCATGGAGGAACTCAATGTATGTGTGGTGATCTTCATTGATGATATCCTTGTGTTCTCCAAGACGGAAGCAGATCATGCTATTCACCTCCGAATTGTACTCGGGAAGCTTCGTGAACACCGTCTTTATGCCAAATTCAGCAAGTGCGAATTTTGGCTGCACGAAGTGGCTTTTCTTGGGCACGTCATTTCTGAAAATGGTGTTGCCGTGGATCCCACCAAGGTGCAAGAAGTGCTTGATTGGTCTCCACCAACCAATGTGAAGGAAATCTGCAGTTTTCTTGGACTTGCGGGTTACTATCGTCGGTTTATGAAGCATTTCTCCAAGATTGCCAAGCCAATGACTAGGTTGCTGTGCAAAGGAGAGAAATTTCTTTGGTCCTCAAATTGTGAGCAAGCCTTCCAGACATTGAAGACATTGCTTACCACAGCGCCCGTTCTTGCGCAACCCGACATCCACAAGAGCTTTGACGTCTATTGCGACGCTTCTCGTGTTGGACTTGGATGTGTGCTTATGCAAGACGGGAGAGTCATTGGCTTGGCAATTATCATGCTTGAGCTCCTCATGTTCTGACGCAAAAAGAATATCCTTATGAATTCCAATTATCTGAACAGAAACACATTTAGGACTTGTGTTAGAAATAGACTAATAATATATCATATTTATTGACAATTAAAGTTTCAGTAATACAAATAAAATGATAGAATATATAATATATAATAATAGATATAATTTTTAATAAAGACTTACAATTTTCTTTAGGTCATTACGCTGCATACAACCCAATGAATCAATGACCTGTATCTGTCGCTTGGGCGCATTAACCACAGCAAGGTACCAATGGACATTTGTTATATTTATTGGCAAGAAAACCTGATTCATAATAACAAGATTTTCTTGTAAAATATTAAAACGATTGATATATATGCCAGTCCCGTTGTTGTACTCCAATGTTTCTATACGCGATGCTGAGAGGGATACAATCTTCTTACCATGTCATGATTTAGATAGTTATGAATCCGTTGTTGTACTATATCTTCACTATTGTAATGCTTGTATTTTTCATCTGGAATTCCACCATTGCGCTTTAACATGTAGGTTACATACGTGTTTTCAAGGATCCATCCATCCTATGCGTCAGAATATATTCACTTCTCATGCAGTGGATTCATGCATCAATTACCTAAATAGCCAACAATTTAATTTAGGGACAATACCTTATTTGCCATTGTAATTTTTTACGAACCCTTATTTGCCACTGGTATCTCAATGACATGTGGGGCACACATGAGTCATTGACATGTGGGGTAGGATGGCAAATATGGGTTTGTGCAAAATTGCAATGGCACTGAAGGAATTAATCCTTTAACTTATGATGTGTTTATATATATAGATAAGATATAAAAGAAATCAACATATGTGCATTTAGTTTGGTGTCATGATAGAAAAGACAGTCCATGTCTCTTCTATATACATTAGCACCATCAATTTCCACCAAAAGTTTGCATTCATCTTCTTCTAGCAAGTTCTCATAATATTGATATCCTTATCGTGCAAATATAATCTACGGAGAATAATGCAATTTTTATACATATTTTCACAATAAATTATATAGTATATACAAACAAATCAAGAAAAAAATATTTTACCTTCCCAGGCTATTTGTTTGAGACTGTCTCTCTTTGGCTTGTTATGCTCATCGGTTGGTAAACCCACTTTTTATTTTATGCACAACTTCTTATTGCGTGGGACTAAGTTTGGTGATTTGTCTTCTCCGTGTATTTTCTTCCTGCATGATTTAAAAGAATTAAACGAATTTGAGAATTCAATCTGTTTTGCTAACTCATAACGCAATTGAAAGAGTTAAACGAATCTGAGAATTCAATCTGTTTCGCTAACTCATAACACAATACATCCTACTACGTGGAAGTAATAAAAAAGTAAATAGACATAGTTAAGGGGGCATGTCGCCGCATATTACGAGCTGATGTGAACAAGCAGGATAAGTCCGACTGAGGCAAGCCTGTGTTCTTATTGCGTGGGACTGAGTGGGCAGTGCCTTAATTTTTAACTCGATTTTTTATAATTTTTCTATTTGGTTTTATTCCATTGATACTAACGGCAATAGAAAAGTATGGCTAACTATAGGTTTAATTAATTTAAACCTAATTGTGACTAAAAAGATGGTACATACAGCAGCATGAACAAGATGGATTTAGCTCTCGTCAAAACCGACCATTTATGAACGATACAATTGGATACTAATACGGATAATACAATATGCCGATTTCATAAGGGGACAGTTATGACTAAAAAGCAAACCATAAACATAGACAATATCACCGTACTCTTGAAATCTACGGCGAAAACACGTTTGTTCCTATATAAATACACACGTCAAAATATATAACAATTGAGGCAGGATGGAGAGTGGTTACCTCTGTATCTCGATCCCGGCAGCGACCAATCAACGATGATCATGGCCTGTCAACGGCAACATCGTCGACGTTGTTGTCAACTTCAACCGCAAGGCGGGCATCGACTTGTCGCATGTCCAGGACCTCCTTTACGGGTTTGTCCTCCTCAACAGGGTCACTGAGCTTGTGGTTGTTGACGATCGGCCTAGAGCACGGGACGTCGTCAATAGCGTCTTGGCAGCTGTCGTCGTTAATGAGCCTATGGTTGATACTGGGGTCATCCATGGTGTCAAGCACGTGCACAGGTTGGAAGACAGGGGTGGGCACGAGGCGATGCGTCCGGCGGCTGCTTGGTTGATTAACTGGTTCCGGAATAAGATATCCAATCTTGAGGTCATAATATACATGTGTGATTATTCAATTTGGCATGGACCTGCAGTCTGCACGACGGGTATCAATTTTACCAAATCCAGGTCGGATTATCTTTGTATTAGAGTTTGGGTCGTTGACTTCTTGTGGGCCATGCAGCGAATAGAAAAGAAACTTCCGTGTGAGACTTGGAAAGTATAGATGTCCTTTCGTAAGTCATGTAGCTTTCCTTTGGGGGTGTTTGGTACTTTAGCCCTTAGGCTAAAGTTTTAGTGGCTATAAAACTTTAGCCTAGGGGTGTTTGGGGGAGGGCTAAAGTTTTAGCGGCTTTGGGGGGAGTGGGGGGGACGCCGCCGCGGGGAGAGGGGGGGAGGGAGGGGGGTGGGTGGAGGCGCCGCTCGCGCCGCCGCGGGGGGGGGGGGGGGGGAGGGGGGGCGGGCGGCAGCCCGATCTGGATGTCGCAGCGGGGCGGGGGCGGGGCTGATGGGGGGAAGCGGGCCGGTCCGGATCGGCGCTCTGGCCGTCGGCAGTCGTCTCGCCCGCGGGGGGGGGGGGGGGGGGGCGGCCGTTCGCTCGTCGATCGGGCGGGGGGTGGGGGGGAGGGAGGGGGCGCCGACGGTCGCTCGTCGGGCGGGGCGGGACCGGGGAGGGGGGCCGGGTCGCTCGTCGGGCCGGGGGGGGGGGGTAGGGCAGCACCGTCGGTTGGGGGGTTGTGGGGGCGGGGCGGGTGGCGGGGGGGCCGGCTCGCTCGTCGAGCGGAGGGGGGGGGCGGCTCGCTCGTCACCCGGGGGGAGGGCGGGACGGCGGGGTAGGGAGTCGCTTGCTCGGGTGTGGGGGGGGGGGGTGGAGGGCGCCGGTCGCTCGTCGTGCGGGGCGCTGGGGGGCAAATGGGCTAAAAGTTTAGCCTCGCCCGTTTGGAGGGAAACGAGCAAAACTTGGCTAAACTTTTAGCATTTTGCTCCTTTTGCTGGGTATCCAAACACCACCTTTTTTTTGGTATGTAGAGATAATATTCGGGTTCAGTTTATTTCTCTATTTAAAAAAGGAAGATAAGAATCCTGCTGAGAGACATATTTTGACGGCACATAATCACAATTAACTTGGGTTAACGTCAACCGGATATTTCTAACAACAGGATATTTCGAAGCTATATGCTACACGCGTAGCAAAAAAAAAAAAACAACTGTGCACGAGAGAGAATAGTATCACAGCTGGACTTCTTGATTGTCAATTTAGATTTCTTTTTTTTAGGAACTTTATATTTTGTTTGAGAGGGGGTGTTAAGATCTTTGATTAGAGATCAAAAAAAATAGGACAAGTAAATATTTCCTTTTGGTGGAGGGGGTTATAAGATTTTCTGATTAAAAATCCGGAAGTAATAAGGGGCTGTACGATTTAAAATAGAGATATACTAGCATAGTGCCCATGCGTTGCAACGGTATCAGAAAAGTAATTTGGACAAGATACATTTATAATTAATATGGATTCTTTTGAAGTGGACTCTCCTTCTCATATATAATCTTTAATTCGAAGTGGACTTTTTTATGATCCTTAATTTGATTTAAAGAGGCACATTTTTAAAGTGGACTCTTTTTTTTTCGTAGATCCGTAACTCGATTCAAAGGGATATGTTTTCGCAGTGAACTCTCCTTATTACGTACGATTCGTAATTCGATTCGAACTGGACTCCTCATGTTTTCATTAGCGCAGCCCGTATGAAGTTCGGCTGTTGACTTTGCGGGATGACTTTATACATTAGTGAACACATGTCCTCACCAAAATTATTTAGTACTAGAGTAGAGATTTTCTTTTCTGAAATGGACTCGCCATCACATATTTAATTCGAAGTGGACTTTCTTATGATTGTTAATTTGATTTGAAGTGACACTTTTCCAAGTGGACTCTTCTTTTTACGTAGATCCGTAATTTGATTTGATTGACATGTTTTTAGGTGAACTCTTCTTTTTACGTACGATCCGTAATTCGAGTGAACATCACGCATTCAACAAAATTATTAAGTAGTAGAGATAGATGCATAGAAAACGAGGATAAGAGAGATAGAGATAAAAATGTATTAAGAATAAGAAAATGTGCATCAAAAAGTGAGAGTATCAAGTATTTTATAAAAATTTAAGACCGACTATGTCGAGAAAAAAACTTAAAATGAAAAATTCTGCAGGAAGCGTTCGGCAGTCATGCGTGTGTGGCAGGCATGCCCTGCTATGTTGTCGAACAATGGGCTCGTGCGGCAGGCGGGCCTTGTTCTTTTAGGAAGCGTGCGGCGGGCAGCTATGCACGGAAAGCCAAGCCGCAGCTATGCACGGAATAAGCCAAGCCGTCAGACGCGCGGACGATAGTTACGCATTTAATTAGTTGTAGAGATTTAATTAATTAAATAATCAAATAATTATGATTAATTGACAGTTTTATCAAGTACTCCCTCCGTCTTGATTCGTCTTGATATCCCTGTTGTTTTAATGTTCCAAATTTGTTTAGCACAAGGTGGCGTTATAGCGTTATGGGCCCACGTCCGCCAGAGCAGCAACATTAAAGAAAGATCAGCAGCACTACTACATTATACGCATTAAAGAAAAAATCACATCGTCCTGCAGTTCAGTCTCTCCCGTGCTTATCCCTTTCCCAATCTATGCCGTAGCAACGATAAGGGGATGCTCTGCTTCGCGGTGTCGAACGAGTGGCAGTTGCGTAGCAGCACTGGTGTCCGACCGGGGAGGGGAAAGAGAAGAAGAAGCTGCTCGTCGTCGCGTCCGCCGTCACGACCTCGACGACCGCGAGCTTGGCCTGCCTAGGGAAGTGTGTTCATGTTGGGAACCTGTAACCTGGTCTGCAGCTTCAAGCGATGATGGCCCGAGGTGAGAACGGAGGATGGCGTTCAGGCAGATCGAGCTGGTGCGTGGAGCTCGCCTCCTCCATCCGCCACCAGGTGCCTCCACTTCCCGAAGACATCCGCGCCGGTTGTGATCTGCGTGCGTTTCGACCGCGCAGACTTCGCAACTTTGTACGTTGCGCATGGCGTGGCACCGGGGCCGAGCGCCTCGCGTTAAATGGAGCTGCCCGCCCTACGCCACCATCTACGGCTCCGAAACGCCGGCCTGCTTATTGCGGGAACGCGCCGCCGTCAACAACTTCGTGCTCGGAGCCTCGATGGGGCTGCTGAGCTCTCTTCTCCACTTTAAAAGCGGAGCAGAGATGTGCATTCCGCTCGAGAGCTACTTCGTCGTCGCCGCTCTATGAGCTGTTGAGTCATCGTGGTCATCGATATCCAAATCGGAGAGCTCATACTCAGTTTTTTGTCTCAATTTTGCTTTTGTCTTCGTTACCAGAAGAACCAGAAATTATTTCGTATTACTTTTCGACTTGTATGCTTTTGAACTGTAACGGTGCTTTTGCGTTGCCTTTTAATCGGGTAGGGTGGCGTGTTGCTTTTAGACTCTGTACCGGCAGGAGGCTCGCAGCAGAAACGACGACGCTTTAAGAGATGCGCGGCAGGGCGGGAAAGTATAAGAGTCGACCACTGCTAAATTATATAGTAGTATAGATAATCCGTCGGATTTGAATAAATGACTCACGAATTGAGTATAATTAATAATTTTTTCGTAATTGTTGGGATATAATTAGAAGAGATGGTATATTTTTAGGGTGGTAACGTAAATCGGATGGTTCGGTGCAGTATAGTAGTAGGATAAATTATAAATAACTTATAAGTTATTATGATTGAAAATACAAAAGTTGGTTTTAGTCAAAAAGTTATTGTTTCCCTTGCTCAAGCTACGTTGCGCTCTTGATAAAAGGTGTCATCGAATGGTCGGCAGGTTGACTCACCTGCGCGGTGACTGTTGGCTTTAGTTGCGCCACTGCCCAAGTTTACAAAATCGTTTTCACAAAAATCAGTCTGATGTGATAGGAATGGAGCTCGCAGAGTGTTGACCTATTTAATAAAAAAGATAATATTTTACCATTGCAATTTCATTTATCCTGTATGTGTCATCCAATTGTAATTTCATGTTTTTTTGTCATTCCATCAAGTATTCTGTCAAATGCATTCTTACAGGTGAGCCCAGCTTAAAAAAAAGCAGGTTTTAGTATTTAATAACAAAGGTAGACTAATTCAAAATTGATATCAATTTTATTGATCGAAGTTCAAACCAACATGAAAAAACTTCAAATGGTTTGTTAGAGTTTAAATTAAAATTCTTCCCGAATATGGTTAGTATGTAACATTGTTCGAATTTAATGTATGTAAACATTTTGTAAAAATTCAATAAAACTATCAAAAATTTTATTGAATTCCACGATATCATGAATTTAGATAGTTTTATTGATTTTTATGAAATATTTACACACATTAAAAATTAAAACAATGAGACAGACTAACCATCCGAGAATAATGTTAATTTAAATTCTGTGAAACTTTTTAAAATTTTTAGTTCAAATAGTTGTGTGTTGGTTTAAAGTCCCAGCAATAAAGTTGGCATGAATTTTAAACTAGTCATCCTATGTTAAAACATACTAAATTTTTTTTCTTAAGTTAGGCCCACCCGTAAGGATGCAATTGACGAAAAATTTAACAGAAGCTAATAGAATAGAAAAAACTAGCACAAAATTGTAACTGTATGGCATATATGAGATAAATGAAATTGCAATGATAGATACGGGTCTATAGATAGTTACAATGGCATAAAAGATATTATCCCATGAAAAAACATATCAAACAACTAACAGTGATAAGAATGTGTATGCCACGTTAGATTTGTAATATTAAATGAGAAGTTTGAGCGACATCATTTGTGATGGTTTGTATATATTCGACAGAGACCACAAAAGATACCAATACATAGACTAAAAGGTTAGACGTAGATAGAAAATTGTAGAAACTAGTGATACATATGTTAGAACTTTGATTTGTTTTTTAACTTTCTTTTTTTTTCTCTTTTATATTTTCTTTTTTTTCGGGAGCTTTTGTGTCTCGATGTTGAACTCTTTTTTACTTTTATTTGTCTGTTGGTTTTCTTTCCTCATTTGTCTTTAATTTATTGGATTTACTTATCATTTTTCATTTGTTTCCTTTTGTTTGTTCGGGTTTTGTTTATCTTGAAACTCATAGATCTTATCACTATCCTAACTTAACTTGTTTAGGACTAATTGTCTTGGTTGTTGATGCGGTAATAACCAATGACCCGTTACTGGTTTTTAAATTTTAAAGAAATTTAAAAATTTTGAGAAGTTATAAATTGTTAAAGTAGTGTGTTAGCCGCAAAACCTATTGATAAACGGTACAAATCATTTTGTAAACCACATGATCCTAGGTAAATGGCGGAAACTATTAAAACCGAGCGATAAAACCGTAAAACCAAACTAAACCGCAAAAATCATTGGATTTTTTTCCAAATTTGTACTTCATTATTTGAACAATTTTTTAGAGCGCAAAAACCACAATACTAGCCTAAATGAGGTTTTTGTGGTTCAGACGTTTTTGGTAAAGCCTACCAGCTATTGGATTTCAAAATCAGGAAGCATGAGAGGAAAAGGATGAAAAGTGTATAGTACCGTTTTTTTGTTTTTTTATGTGATTTATGATTTTTGTATCTATTAAATGGAGAATCATTTGAATTTAAATTTTGTGTGTATGTTTATCTCCACATCTTCTACAATTGTTAAAGTCTTCAAATTTTCCTAATTTTCTAAATATGTTTTTAATAGAGTTTTTACGTTTTGACCTAGATAGATAGAGGTTTCTATCAGATATCTTGCCATGGTATTCAGATAGGCCCATATCATCAATCTTTCACACCAGCACAAAATTTGTATTACCAACTTCTGAACAGATTTAAAATCACGAGTTTGGGTAGAGGCGATAGATAATTATTTGATATATTCCAGAGTAACATTGGAGCATACTGCCTCCGAACTTGCTCATTGTCTTATTTTCTTTTTTTTTTTCCTAAAAAAACATTTGCCTAAACTTTACGGACTCGTATCTACCCGAAGCTATGTTATAGACCATTCGACCTAGATGAGAATACGCTACAAGTTTAGGATTCTTCGTACCTTTAACTCTTCTTGATGTCTTGTGTTTAAACTTAAAAAAATATTAAAAATTATATAACTAGATTTGTTTTAAAAAATGACCCTGTTTAATAGGGATTATGCAATAGATTATTAAAACCGATTATACTCTATAAGTAATTATATATGATTTGTATAAACAGATAATCTATTTTTTATTTAGCTATAAGCAGTTTAATAATCAGTTTTATAATCTTACTGAACATGCCCTATATTTATATGCGTATATCTTTTTCAATAAATATATTTATAAAAAATTAAATCCAAAAATTTCGTTAAAAGTTGTGCTATTGTATAAAACGACTTGAATTACTTAATATAGAGGGATGTCTTAACGGTAGTACTCTCTCTACCTCAAAATAAATTAACGTTTTAGGTTTTACGGTTTGAACTTTGAGCTATCATCTTATGAAAAAATTATGTAACTAATAATTGTATTTTTTTATTTGAAAAATACAAATATATGATGTGAATTTTTTATTGCTTGTATAAAGACAACAAAAATAAAATACATGGCAACTAAGATTTGTTAAATATTTTAGATGTATTCTGCAAATCTGTCGCGAGAAGGAAGGTTGGCCAGCAACAACTACCTCCTGTTGTTACCACGTGCTGTTACTGCATCAGGGTTTGGAGCACAACGCAGCACTGATAGTGAGAACCCAGCGTGCTGATCAGCTGAGCTAGCCCTGAACACGGGCGTCCGCGATGAGAAAACAGGAGATGAAATGCCACGCGGCGTGTGTGTGGAATCGAAATACTAAAAGGGGAGCGCTAGTGCTGGGGCGTTTTTGAAAACCGCTTGCCAAGGTTTTTCACAAAACCACAACGACTCAATTTGTATGGATTGTTGGTTTATTGATTTTAATTTTTTTAAAAATTTAAAAGTTATGAACCATTAAAACTGAATGGTAAACGTAAGAACAATTCGATAAACCATAAACCTGTTTGATATAATATTGGAAGATGAAAACTGTAAAACCGAATGATAAACCGTAAAAACTATTCGGTTTTTCAAAATTTTCCTAGTCGACACGACTCCGATAAGGGGCGCAAGCGGCAGGAGAGGCGACAAGCACGCAGCGGACAAAGACGGCCGGTGGCGGAGCCAGAGTGCCCGCGGGCGGTGTGGCGCCGTGAGAGACGAATTAGCGTCCATGATGGAGGGCGTTGCCAGATTAGGATTGCAAGTTGTCCACGTCCTCACCGGAGTTCGTCTTCTTCACCAGCAAGACTAGAGGAGGATTAGGGGGCTGTGGTCGGACTGGCAGCGGTGCGGATGCCGTCGGAGCCACAGGAGGCCAGCGGCCTATGGGTGAGGCTGCAGGAGGAAGAAGAGAGGCAGCAGAGCGACGAGCAAGGTTTCACTTCTCGTTTCTATCGTGGATACCGCTCTGGACCGGTTTGACGAAAACTACGAAAACCGTGGTAACCGCTCCCAAAACCGCTCAAATTTCAAAATCCAAATTTTAAACATGATTTGAACCAGAAATTACGGTTTTTGAGCGGTAACCGCTCGGTCTATGCGGTAAAACGTCCGGTTTGACTGAAAACCACGGCTTTAACATGATACATAAATTAGCTGAAATTAATGAAAAAATTTTAATCATATTTTCTATGAAGTTGATCTAGTATAATACACAACACGTAAACATGTAAATAACAAATATATAAATACAAATACATAATGATCACATAGTATAAACGTGATTTGAACCGGAAACCGCGGTTTTCGAGCGGTAACCGTTCGGTTTGTGCGGTAAACCGTTTGGTGTGACTAAAATCTGAGTTTCGGGAGAAGATATGTAAATTGGGTAAAATTAATGAAAATTTTGCATGACCTTTTCTAACTAGTACAATGCCCGTGCTAACACCACGGTTTAAAATAAAAAAAATATTTGAGCCAAACATATTATAATTTCAACATATCATGTGATAATCTTTATTTTTACAAAGTAGAGAAATAATAAATTGTACACTTCAAGAAATGATATTATATTATATATTATTATTATTAGCAATCTTGTTATTTTCTAATCTAATAATTTAAAGGTCAACACGTATTAGTTGATGGAAGTGAGATCCCAGCAAACCATCATGTACTCATCACAATCATGTTTCTTGTGTTGGGCCGTAGCCTTGATTATTTTTTAATCACATATTGCCTCATATATTATTACCCCCCAATTATTACCCCCCAGCCATTAGCCCTTAAATAACCATGACAATTCGCTCTAAAAACAAATAAAAAAACAGCAACATGACAAAACATAGGCCGATTGTGATATAAAAAGCTATATATGTTCTCTAACGAGAACAGACCATCGTTCATGTCAATAATTTGAAAGAAAACATATCCAAGATATGGATAAACAAAGTAACGGAACTATATATCTGACGTTAACCACAGAACAAACTGAACAAGACATATAAGTTTATATGAAGGAAAAAAGACAGCAAGACACTAAAAATATTGGACCAAAAATACATTAATGCGAACTTGTTTGTGAACCTGATACAAGGACAAAATCAAGCACAACAGTGAGTGTAGGAAAAGAATTGATATATTGGAGGAATAGAATTGATATATTTATATATCAATGTAATGTAATGAAAGGTAAAAATTAATTTTGTATGTAGCCACTCACCAATCCAGGACGTCTCTATATACTATATTCTTGGTGCTCTTGCCAATGACATCAACACCTATCTTTGGTTTTGCGAGAATCCTGATACTTTGTCTTGATACACCCCTTGACAGTGTGACATAAAGCTGTTCATGTGAGAATACCGGCTTAGGGAGGTAGATTCCAACATTTGGGATTGTTTGACCTTGTGCCTTATTTTATTGTCATTGCAAAGCTCAATCGAAGTGGAAACTGTTTTCTCTTGAATTTGAATGGGAGTGAAAGATCGTCAGATGGAGACATAGGTAACCTTGGAATGAAAACCCTCTTGCCTGCATGTTGTCCGCCAACAATCTCGGCATCAATTTCATTTTCTTGCAATATTCTGACCATAAGTCGTGTTCCGTTGCATAAGCCATTGTTAGGGTCTATATTCCGAAGAAGGATAACAGGACAATTGAGTTTAAATTTGAGGACATGTGGTGGGAGGCCATTTGGAGTGAGAAAGTTGAGAAAATCTATGGGGTAACAATTTCGTGAGTCATCAGCAACCGAGTTGAAGCTGTGAAAAACATGCTCGTCACCAGGAAACCTCTCAATCAGCTTTGCATTCAATTGGTCAACATACTCATTTTTCGCGGAGAGTATGGCCCGCGTGCTCATGTACCCTCCTGATGTGGCATTCTCCTCAAGTGATGGAAATATACTTTCAATGAGTTTGTCTATTGACTCATCCGTCTCAGTATAGCCAATAACAATGTCGTCTAGGAGACGAACATAATCATGTCCAAAGGTCGGTTCAGTTCCATTCCCAATTCTAAGCAAGTACTCAGCAAAAGACGGGTCAGATTGAGATCTCATATTACGGGTCAACCTAATCTTCCGTATGAACTCCCACAAATAAGACCTCTGTATGGTAGCATTAGTAACCTGTGCTCTTGTCCCACGTGTCACTACAGGAAGGATTTGTCTGAAATCCCCACCAAATACCACGACCGTCCCTCCAAATGGCAAGCGACAATCTCATAATATCCTGTAGGAACCTATCTAGTGTCTCCACCGCCTGACGTTTGGTCATGGCCACTTCATCCCATATAAGTAAGGACGTTGTACGAAGTAGCTCTACGGTGCCACTTTGTTTTGTGAAGCCACACATGCTATTGTTGCCAATTTTAATCGGGATTTTGAACCTTGAGTGAGTAGTGTGCCCTCCTGGCAAAATAGATGCAGCTATTCCAGAGGTTGCAGTGGCGATGGCAATTAAACCCTCTGAGCGAACCTTTGCAAGTATTGCCTTATATAAGAATGTCTTGCCCGTGCCTCCCCGACCATCCACAAAAAACACCTGGCTCTTTTTATTGAAGACATGATGTACTATTTCATCAAACGCTGCACGTTGCTCGTGATTAAGAGAATCATATGCATCTAAATGATCTTGATCTATACCAACTGATACTTCCTCCCTGACCTCTCTCAGTATATCATTTGCAAGCTTACCTATGTCATAAAACAAAAGGAAGACAAATATAAGGCTTGAGTATTCATTGCTGATAAAACAAAGAGTATATATACAATACAGAAATAAATGTTAGGCAGGAAAAACAAAATAATATTAATAAGAATATCAAAAATTATAAGGGATATGAGTCTTTACCTTGTTGTGTTACAGAACAAAATTCTCGAGGGTATTGAAAGCGGCAATAACCATCAACCATACAAGCACATCTGTTATTCAACACGCCACAAGGTCCATGTAACATGTGCTTGATGACAAGATCATGCAGAATAGGATACTTGTCCTTGTCTGGAATCTCTGCTGAAATTACCTTATCATAATCATCTGGGCATTTCAACTTACTACTTGCCTTCATTATCAAAAGAATGTGTTCATGTGGTAGCCCCCTCTTCTGGAACTCAGTCACATGAACATGCACTGCAACCTCACCGTAATATTTCTTTTTTATCAAAAGATTCTTCAAATCTACCAACTTTGCATGGTATACCAGTGCAACCAGTTCCGGCCAGTCCTGTGCGGTATGACCTAGATAAAGATTGGTTGTTATCTCCTTCCAATAAGGATTGCTGGTCATTGTAATGAAGTAATCAGGTTTGCCAAGCCGTTGGACAATAGCCATTGCGTTAAGAAATCTATACATCATATCACAATCGCCACCTGGAAAAGTCCGTGGCAGCACAGCTCTTTTACCAACTCTGGAAGCCCGTGTTTCACCGGCAGAAATTACATCAACCAGACCCTACAATTTTACATATAAACAATCAAACATTGTTGAATCTATATTTTTTTAGAGAAGAAGATGATAATAAATAAACCGTAAGTATACTTTACCTAGCTCAGCTCGTATGAGCTTTTGGTGTTCTGGATTCGAATACCAGTCCAACCTCATAGACTCTATTTTGATATACATGTCTACTGCCCACTGTTGGAAGAGACGCCCACCAAATAAAATGATGTTAAACAATGCCCTCCTACATTGTAGTCTGAAACAGTAGTACTCCCTTGCAATCACAAATTTCGTCTTGGACGCTTTCTGTGCTGCGCCAGCGATGCTATTTATCAAGTCACCCTCTTGCAAGTCATTATCATTATCATCATCATGCTCCTGTTGATCTTCATCCTCAAGATGATCTTGCACAAATACAAAAAATTCAGTACCCCGCATATTTTACTACTATACACTGAATATATTAGTTAAATCTGTTGACAACATGAAGTTACAAAATTACCTCCATGTTGGGCCGTTGATGGAACAGCGGTGGAACAAGGCACATCAGCTAGTAATGCATATAAGAAATAACTTATGATTAGTTTTATAGTTTTAATATAGTAAATTTACATCTTATCATGAATATAATAAACTAATTTATTATGACCATACCTGTTGGCTCCAAACCATTGAGATTGTCATTATGATATGGCATAAACTTGTTCCAACCAGTTTCACCATTAGGGTTGAACAAAGGATACGCTAATGGATCATAGCATCCATGATAAGCTCTAATGTAGCATGGACCATGATCTTTAGCATACACAAGGATACTTCTGTTAAAACATTTTTGTGGATCATTCCCGTCACACCAAATTGCAGCAACCTGTGACATCGTCGGTGCATTGTACCTTCGCTGGTCAGGTGTTACATCGTTATTGAGTTCAATAACATAGTTATCCAAGTTTGGAATTGCGCCGACACTCTTAAAAGTCTACACATATGGATTATCCTGCAAGATTCTTAACATACTCCGGATGAGGTTAATATACAGGTCGGGAGACTGTTTCGCTCGATGTTCAAGTGGACCAGACTCATCTATATCATAAAAGTATAGCTGGATATGACGGGGCCCTTCTGACCGCGGCATTAATTGATCTAGTTGATGATACATTGCCCCCTGGACACGAGTCCCTGCTGCGTTGCTGACATGTCGATCAAGAGATACTCCAAGACTCATGAAGGAGAAATGTGAGTTGAAATACCTAATGCGCTTCCT
Organism: Oropetium thomaeum; assembly: GCA_001182835.1. Classification (NCBI taxonomy): domain Eukaryota; kingdom Viridiplantae; phylum Streptophyta; class Magnoliopsida; order Poales; family Poaceae; genus Oropetium; species Oropetium thomaeum. The sequence continues at coordinate 807,968 of LFJQ01000015.1, read as the reverse complement.
CAAATATTTGGCATCATCGTGCTCCTGACTTGTGAACAACCATTGCAATTCAGCAGGCACATCTGGTATATGGACTTGTACCTTTCCCTTCCTGTAGCAGAAACCAGGTGCCTCATACTGGAACCTTATTGCGCCGCAGTATTGGCAATCAGAAACATCTTTCAACTTATGCTGAGTAGATGGCAAGTTGCGGTACACATAGTCATACAGGTCATTGTTTGGTGTAAATATATCATACCCTTGAACAAGAACACGACACGACTCAAAACCATCATCTGCAAGAATTTAGGTAATGTTATTGTTAGCCTACAATTGATAATTTGCATGCATTGCATAACTGCTATTGTTGTAAGGATAACATTTTTATTCATAAAACTATGATAGCCAAGTGAAGTACCAATATTTTTATCATTGTCTGCAATCTCATCGTCCTCCCTATGGATGTCTCCAAGTGTTTCTGTTTTTGTATGAAGGAACCATTAGAATGCATTTGTACGTAAGTAGGATATTTCAAACTTTTGTTGGGCTTAAAGGAAGAATTATTATTATTATTATTATTATTATTATTATTATTATTATTATATATATATATATAGAGAGAGAGAGAGGCACCTTTGAGAAGCTGATCAGGTTGTGTGGGCTCAAATATTGCAGTATCAAAATCAATGTCTTTGCTCCATACCAATATGTGGGGATTGAGTTACATCATCTTCCAACAAAGTATCCATATCCTTATCATATATTGGACTAGCGGCACCTAATTATGAATGGTAAACAACATTTAAGTAATGAAAGGTTATTTAGAAAGTAGAAACAATAGCAGTAGGATATATATACTTACTGGCTATCATGTGCTTGTACTCACGATTTTTGCGTAACAATTTCTTTTAGATGCTGCATCCATTCTTTTGTATCTCAATCGCATGTTATGTTTATATTTGTCATAACCGGTTCTCTCACCTGGTCATGAGTGTTTTATGTTGCAAAATTATTGGAAGTGACATAATATTAGCACAAAAAAATAGTTACATAATGCAACATAGTTCAACATATAATTTGGTGGTAGTTGACTGGTATAATATATAGTTCAATATAGATTCACATTATGAATGCTAGTTGACTGGTTTACCTGGTGTTTTATACAAGGGGGTATCAATAAATACGGGACTTTGAGAATGCAATATTCCATGTTGACACGCAGCAAAGACCCTTGCACGAATATCATCAAGAACTCCAGTGTGGCTGTTGTTTGGGCTGCATATGCAAATGTATATAATGTAAAATGTTAAATCTACGCCAACCACACAAGGCTTGCATGAGTGGTTAATTTTTCTATTTTTTTTGTATTACACTAACCAAGAGGTGGTGTTATCTGCATCGCGGTTCCACCAGCTGCAGGGATTATTAATCCATCTCTACGTGCAATTGTGAACCGTGTGTGTGATTCTTCAAGGATAGGCCTTTCATTGCTCTTCAAAACTCCTTATATGCCAACATAAATGCTTATTAGGTATAAATATATAATATAGATTTATTTCTAATATGAATCATATAACATCATAACAATTGGGAATATTATCATATATATACCAAAAGATGGTCGTACATTCGATGTGGTCATAGCCTTGTTTCGCGCACGATATTCTCGTTGATATTTTTTTCTTTTGTGTCTCCAATTATCTTGCTCAGAATTTTCATTATCTGTGTCAAAGCAACAATTGTACTCACAATATCATGATGCTAACTTCATTTGGAAGACAGGGCTAGGGACGGAGTTATTCACCTGATTTTGCACTTCGGTCCCTTTTATTATTATTTTTATTCAAATTGGCATCAGTTTCAGCTTTTTTCCTTGCACGATATTCACGTTGAGATGCATTTCTTTTTTTTTCTTTTCCGTTGGTCCTCGTCTATCTTTTTTTGTTCCGCAGCATCAAGAACATCTGTTATATAATCCGCATATAAGAACTTTAAGTTGTACAACATATTGTTAGCCCACGTAATTTTTTATGGAGGGAAAAGCATACCATTGCGGTTTGTGCGATCTTTGAGTGGAGTCTGACATCTTGTTGAGGCATCCATCAGTTTGTCAACGCTTCAAATATGGTTTCAAAGTGCGGCTGTGCCATTGAAAACAAGAATTACAAAGGAATATTAGAAACAAGGATTTCAAGAGCATAGAGTGTATATTTATAATTAATAAAGCTAAAAAGTACAATCATCAAGCACAAAATTATTGAAACACAAGAACACATCCACGGGGATTATTCGTTAGAAGTGTCATCATGGCACTTCCAGAACCAGATCATCAAAGCCGCACATTCACTATTATGTCTAGTCATCCCACATGTGATTTATTATGGCTTCAACACGCAAAACCACACATGTGCACTCTTTGAAAGGAAGCAACAGAGAAAAAATCGCCTTATACAGATCACTGAAGATGGCACTGTACTTATCAGTCATTAGCAATTGTACCATCAAAGATGGTCAGAGATAGAAACATGCTAAGATGGTCACGTGTAAAGCTAAGATACCACGCAAATTTAGAAACATAGAATTTTCAGAAACATATATGAACTGCATGAAAATAAAATATATAGTTTTTACGCATTGATTTGAGAAAAAAAGGGTATTCTGTTGAACAGTTCAGCACAAAGTGAAATTTAGAATAACATCACGGTATGAATTTAGATTTTGGATGCCCTGTTTTATCTTTGAGCATTATATGGATAGAATTATGGAAATTCCTACTCTAAATTAGTAACAAGCACAACCTAACAAAGCATGAAATAAACATGAAAGTAGTAGTTACATTAGTCCAGCATTACTCTATTGACCTGTAAAGAAGAAAGGAGAGTAGTTGTAGTATAGAATTCCTTTATTGATTATATGGATAGAATTATGGAAATTCCTACTCTAAATTAGTAACAAGCACAGCCTAATAAAGCCTGAAATAAACATGAAAGCAGTAGTTACATTAGTCCAGCATTACTTTATTGACCTGTGAAGAAGAAAGAATAGCAGTAGTAGTAGTATAGAATTTCTCTATTGTCACAGGACTCGGCAGGGGAGGCGGCAGCGGACGTTGGGCCCAAGGCTGGGAGAAGGCGGCGACGGCAGGAGGCGCGTGGCTGTGGGGAGGCGGCGGCGGGGAGTTGCTCTACAGTGGGGGGAGGGCGCCCGGCGGTGGGAGGTGCTCGGTGGCAGGGGGCGCCCGGCGCGCGGCGAGGCGCTCGGCTGGGAGGAGGCGGCGACGGGGAGCTGCTCTGCAGCGGGGGGAGGGCGCTCGACGCACGGCGAGGCTCTCGGTGGCGGGGAGGCGGAGAGGAGCCGACGGCAGAGAGGAGCCGGAGAGAGCGGCGATGGCGGAGAGGAGCCAAAGAGGCGACTGCGGCGGTTGTGCGTGCGTGAGCGGGGGCGCGTGGCCGTGGCAGGGGCGGAGAAAAGATTTGTGCACGATAGAGGAGAGCGACTGCTGTAGTATCACAGCTGGACTTGTTGGTTGGCAATTTAGATTTCTTTGTTTTAGGAAAGTTATATTTTGTCTGAGAGAGGGGTGTTAAGATTTTTTATTAAAGATCCGAGAACAATAAGGGGTCCTATGATTTAGATTAGAGGTATATAATCCGTTGGATTTGAGTTGAGTACTCTCGAATTGAGTTAATTCATAATTTTTTTAAATTAGAAGGATATAATTAGAAGGGAAAGTAAATTTATAGTGTAGTGGACGTAAAATGGATGATTTGGTACATTACAGTAGTAGGATAAGTTAATATAGTATTGCATAACACGTAGAGCTTTTTTACAAGTAAATAAGGTTGGAGAGGTGGATTTGAGTACATAACATAATTGTTTTTATTTTTTTCTTTCCTTTTTATCTTGTATTGCATAACACGTTGAGCACATGTTTTTTATTTGATCCATCTAAACAAAGCTTTTTTTTTTAACTTTTTCCTTAATTTCTCATTTTTTATCTAGGTTTTTTACATATATTTTTAATAATTTTTTTTAAAATTTTTAATTTTTATAGAATTTAAATCTTGAAAACCGCTAAACCGTAGAAGCCGAGTCGGAGAGGTTTAGTCGAAAACCATGAAAACCGAGCGATTTCCAATGGTTTTTTCAACCCTGACGACGAGGCGGGGAGGCGAAGAGCGAGAAAAATGATGATTGAACGGTACGTCAATTTTCAATTGATTGAAAAATAGTAGATTGAAAAACAGACGCACACTTAAGTTTCTATTTCAGTTTTATTTGAATCTATATTTCGTGGTTTGAACAGTTTTAAAATAATTTCGCACACTTAAGTTTCTATTTCAGTTTTATTTGAATCTATATTTCGTGGTTGGAACAGTTTTAAAATAATTTTTACCATTTATTGTCGAACCACTCGAAAACTGTTTTCATGATTCAAAGCCTCAAACGGTTTTGCAAACCTTGCCGACGTCCCGGCACCTTTCGTCTATTACCCCGTTCGGTAGCCGCTGTATGGTGGGTCCTACCCACCTGCCGCGTCGTTAGCCGGTCCACTTCCACTCACCAGATCTGCGTGACTACCAGCACCCCTCACTCCACCGCTCCCCACTCCATACCGACACCCGACCGCAGCACCGCCTTTTTAACTTGCGGGCAGAGCATCACGCGCAGCTGCCCTGCGCTCTCCACATCCTCACCAACCCACCCACCACCAAGCTCAGCTCAGAGACGCGCGGAGCGCGAGTACGAAGGAGGAAGCAGTAGTAGGAAAGCCTTGCTTCGCTCGGCAGCGATGGCGTCCATCATCGTGCAGGCGGTGGTGATCCTCCTCGACCTGATCGCGTTCGGGCTGGGCGTGGCTGCCGAGCGCCGCCGGAGCACGGCCGTCGTGGTCCCGGACTCGGAGCAGTACTACGCCCACTGCGTCTACGACTCCGACATCTCCACCGGCTTCGGCGTCGGCGCGCTGCTCCTGCTCGCCGTGTCGCAGGCCGTGCTCATGGCCGCCAGCCGCTGCTTCTGCTGCGGCCGCGGGCTCAAGCCGGGAGGGTCCCGGGCCTGCGCGCTCATCCTCTTCCTCTTGCTCTGGTAAGGGCTGGATTGCTTCCGCCGCCACCCCCCCCCCCCCCCCCCCCCCCCCCCCGCGTCTTTGCTTTCCGTTTCCGCGCCTCAGGTTGCCTGATTTGAATTTGATTACCCTGTCTCTCTGGTGCGCTGCTCTCTTGTTAAGATCTCGTCACCGCTGTAGCTAAGATCCACTTGCCGCCGGGGTGGTGCCGGGCTGGATCTCGCCGTTCCGAACTGATTTTTGAGCAGGAATTATAGATAGGTGGCCCTCGCCTATTGTTGGGTATAGCGATGCTGGAATGAATACGGTATACGTTTTCGAAATCTTAGGTGAAGCGTCGCCTCATTATTGGGCACATATCTCTTTCCTGCTTACTTCTAGGTGGAAAACGAAATTCAAGTGCTCAAGCATTGTTTCGTTCTAGCCCCCATCTCGTCAATTTCTGCTCAAAGGTTCTTTTGCCAAAAAAAAAAAAAAAAAAACCTGCTCAGAGGAAGTTACTAGCCCCCATCTTTTCAAGGTTGCTTGTGCGTGTGGCTCTCTCGCTTTTTATATTTGAAGAAAAAAAAAAAGAAGTTGCATTTGCACCCTCAGGCTCCGAATCTGAACTGTCAAAGGTGATAGTACAGGTGTCCATTGCTTTTGACATTTTGTCTGCGTGCATCCTTGTACTTGGTGCATAGGACGAGACTTTTATTTTCGTTATAAATTTGTTTGGAACTGTCGATGTTACAAAAATGTCAGGTTTTTGTTATGTCCTCAATCTAGCTAAGCTTTGCTTTATAGATAACAGTTTTCAAGTGTTTCAATCAATGTTCTACTAAATTTTCTACTAGGAGTAATGTATATTCTTGTTACGAGGCTAGTGGTTGTTCACTACACGTCATGTGATAGATCTGCCTGAATTTTATATTGCTGATATGGATGCCTGGCCGCTTCTAATATGCTTCTACTGCAACTGCTTTGTGTGTCACTTTGTATTAGGACTTACCGTTTGGAAGGGTATTCGTATGACAGTTTTGGACAATTTAGAATTTTTTTTTCTTTCTGCTGTATCGTTGAGGTGTTTAAAATCTTCCCAATGACAAGTAACTTCATAGATGGTGGACTGTCTTCCAATTTACATTCAGTAACACTTAGAGCCTAGAAGCTTTGACAATGTGGGCTTTTTTTTTGGGAGAAATCTGTTCATATGGTAACTCTAAAATCTACAAGAGTTGTGCAGACAGATTATTTTAAAGGTTGATTGTTCTTACAGGAAAGAGTAGCAAGAAATCTATCTTGTCTTTTCTAGGTGGCTTAGCCAATCAGTAGGTCATTGACTTGCTATAAATTAGTGAACCATGTTAGGTATCTTGAAGTACAGCTCACCATCTATGATTTTATTGTGGGAGCAGATTATTCTTCTATTTGACAGCTTATTATCCTTGGTTTACACGCAAATTGACTTCTGTTAAGTTTTTCGATGAAGGATTCCAGGATCTGCCATAGTCTATTCATAATAACCAGTGCCAATTTAATTTCATTAGAAACCACTTTACTTATCTGTCTCTCTAGCTGTTGCTGCACTACATATACTGAAGCCTGAACTAGATTTCGTTACTGCCAGCTTCAAACAGGTGTTTTTTAGTTACTAAAGGATAGGAGGAGATCAGTTGTATATTTAAGTAATTGTTCATGATCTGTTAAGCTGATTCTGTTACCCTAAAAATTTATTCAGGATGTCTCTTGATGGTTGGTTGAATAGATTGTGCTTAGCTAGATGCCGTTGCATCTCTTTTCTCAGTACCTTCAAATATATTCTGCTGCCGAAACTTGTGATGTGGGAAAATTTATGAGTTATGTCACCTTGGTCAATATCAATTGTAATTCCCTTCCAAAATTTCACTTGGAACATCTTTTGTTTGTAGGTTGACCTTCCTTATCGCAGAGGCGTGTTTGCTTGCTGGATCAGTCCGTAATGCATATCACACTCGGCACTGGGGCGTCTATAACGGTAACCCTCTCTCTTGTGAGACGCTGCGCAAGGGTGTCTTCGCAGCTGGTGCTGCTTTCACCTTCTTCACGGCCATCCTGGGGGAGTTTTACTACATCAGCTTCTCAAAGTCACGTGATGCCGCTGGTGGTGCTCCGTACGGTGGCTCCAGCATTGGCATGGGCCCTTACAACTGAGGAAGCAGCTCAAGGCCGATGGTGATTGTCTTGATGCACGGTGTTCTTTGTTAACATTACCGTAGTTGTACGTTGTAATTGGTTATTGGATTCGCTATTTTGTTAGGTTCTTGTATGGGATTACTTGGCTGGGATATATACTGTTTGGAGTATGGATTGGCTTCTGGACATGGAATTACACGTACCGTAGTATGATATCATGGTGTCCCTATGTATATCTTTGTTATATATTTTTTTTAATACTCTCAGCCCTGCAATCATGTTTTGATGCTATCCTCTACAAGAATCTGCGTACTATATATATCTATCTAAAAAGAGTGTATATCAGGCGGATGTTCATTTTGTTACGCTCAAAACTGTCACTCCAGAACCTTTATCTTTTGCCTTAAGGATAATGACAAATGTGACCTTTGTCGATATCACACAGTAGGACACATCAGTTTTCTTAGGACAAAACATATGCTTCTCATTAACCTAAAGACAAAAACAATTGGATCTTGTGGCATGCAAAATTTTCTGTGATCATTCACTTTCTTTACTGTCCAATTACATGGTCAAGACAAAACATGATAAATCGTTCACATGATGTGAGCTGTACGGTCAATTATGTGAGCTATAACTAACCCGTCAAGCTTGCGTAATTACGTGTCATTTTGTAGACACCCATCAAGCTTGGCGCGGCCGCGCGGGCAGCCTCACTTCGTTTCTTTGGAACCACGTACCTACCTCGCCGTCGTCGATATACTCGTGAAATTCCGGCCCAATAGCCCACAAAATGTTGCTGCTCCCCAAATGAGAAAAGTACTTTTTACCTCCCTCAATTACTAGTCAAGTTTGATTTTTCTCTTCCATTACAAAACCGGATAGAATGACTCTATCAACTTTGGAAACCGTTCGTTTTTCTTCTCTCGACAGTTTTTGACAGTGGTTTTGCTGATGTGGCATCTACGTGCTATTTAAAAAATCATTTTGTAGGCATTTTTCTTACTCCAAAAATCACCAATTTTTTTGTGATACCATAACAGATTATGGGGATAAATTTTTGTTATTGGGCCAGATTTTTGTTTAACTCCCAAAAATTTATAAAATAAAATTATAGACGATAGTAAAACACTTTCGAGAACACTAAAATTTTGAAAAACATTTAGAGAATTATGCTTTTAGGTGATCTTTACAGCCATGAAATCCGTGGCGATGCACTTATGTTGAAAATGTTGGCAAATTTTTTCATACTCTCGGATGCATTAAAATCTAAAAGCTTTGCTAAGATTCTTAGCATAAGTGCACGTCAACGACTTCATGCTTGTAAAATCACCTAAAGCCATAGTGTTTCTGAATTTTTAATTTTTACGCATTAATAGTGGTGCAATTAACTATTTTTTCACAAAATGACCATGTTCAAATATTTATTATAATTTTTTTGGAGCTGAACTAAAATCTAGTCCAATAAAGAAAATTCATCCTCATAACCTACTTAGGTAACACAAAAAAATAGTGAAATTTGAGGAAGATAAATGTCTCAAACCATTTTTGAAATAGCGCATGCTTATCGTGTCAACAAAACCACTGTCCAAAACCGTAAGGGAGGAAAACGAACGGTTTTCAAAGTTGGGAGAGTCTCAATTTCATAATAGAGAGAAAACGATTAAATTTGAGAGGTAAATAGGAATTTTTCCTCTCCTAGTTGGGCCTAATCCGATTTTCATTCATCTCTCTCCAATAGGGTGGCTCTCGCTGCGCCGTCCAGCCTATAGGGTACATATGGACCGTATCAAATGGACCGACACGAGACCCGCTACTTTTGGCCCGTACCAAATAGTTAGTACTCCATCCATCCCATATTACATGACGTCTTAGAGGTGGACACAAATATTAAGAAGAATTGATAGAGGTAGGTGCATAGAAACCAAACACGAGAGAGATATAAATAAAGATGTATTAGTTGTTAAGGATATAATAGTCAATGTAATAGTCTAGAGTTTACCCCGTACTATATATATATTTCTAGTTGGGATCTATTATTATTGTTATTATGCAATTCATCCATATTATTATATCCAACATAGTATCGAGCTAGGTCAACTCATTGCGCTTCTATCCTAACCATGGCACATGCAATGTCTGATATGATTGCAGAAGAAACTCGGTTTTGTTCTATATCGGCTTCTCATATGTCAGTATCTCATAGTGTGTTGGCCGTTTCTGGTCTTGATCTTTGCAAGCATTGTGGAAAGGCTAATCATCACTTAGAAAATTACTTTGTCAAGTATCCGGAGAAGCTAGTTGGTTTTCGTCCCATGGTGTAGCTAATGTGCATGATCCTCCTCCCACTACCACAGGCTCTGCGTCATTTGCCGTTGATACATCCGTGGTCCCTGATGCATCTGCTAAACAACCACCTTCTAACTCACAATCTGCTCAGGCTCCTAGATGGTATTGGTCCTCAGCGTCATTATTCATATTATGGAAGTATAACTGGAGGACTTTACACTTGGTTATCTTTTTTCTTCTTTTATATTCCAATGTGTCTACATCCAAGATTTTTTTTCCTTCTTTACCTATGTCATAAGTCCAGATATTCTTTATCACTCAAGCTGATTATTATTTTCACTATGTATCACTCAAGCTGATTATTATATTTCCACTACGTGTTGGTAGTGATGATTCTACATATATTTCCACTACCTGTTAGTAGTGATGATTCTTCATATATTTTCATTACATATTGGTAGTGATGCTTTTTTATATATTTCCACTATGTGTTGGTAGCGATGATTCTTCGGTTTGTTTTGATGATTTATGAAGGCTTCATCTCATTGACAATTTTAAAGATATAAATTTTGGATGTAATAGGTCTAGTTTTCAATGTCATGGGGGTATATGAGAGGGGGAGAGGACGACCAGGAGGTGCTGGGGGTCATCCTCAAACCCTAAGACGCGCCACTATTGGGTTCAACTCCATACAAGGCCTAAATGCCCAAGTATGAGTCTGCCAGGATAGGTATGGACTGTTTTGTCGATTCTAGACAGCTGTGATGGAATTTCAAGATGAGACTTAATCCATTTGAATGTAGACCTCATAAGCTTTCCAAAATGTCCAAGAACGTCTAAATTCCATTCCGTATAAGGTTTGGACATCCGATTCAATTTCAGCCTTTTCTGCAGTCCGAATCCAAACTGAGTACATCTCCTTCCGTTCCTGGACCTGATGCACATGGACACTAGTGGAAGATGTGGATAACACTTGTGTTGGTCCCCAATCAACTTCCTTGATCATCCATGATTCCCGAGCACAGACACCTATTCGCTTGATCCAGGCGAAAAAAGATCACAAATGATTGTGCAGGCTCGACTGTCTAAATATATAGAATATAAACTTAACATGATGCAAACCCGTTAGGGTTCATTCCTAATCTTTCGATGAGAGCTGAGGATAACTCGATTGGGGATGAAGATGACGTTCACGGCCTGACTACAACCGTCCAGGGACGCTGCGCCTTAGCAACCGATACACCAACTCCAAGAATTGCCACGAACTTGTGGTGCGCGACAACCCAGCCACGAGGGCACTTGTCTAGCAAGCAATCGAAGAACAGGCAAGAACAAGTAGAACAAGCACTGAATTGCTAGATAAATATGAAGGTTTCAATCTTGAATCACAATATGGTGGGGTCTGGACTCAAACAGACCGGCGGTTGATCCAACACGCGCGCTGCGAGGCGGTAGTAATGGCTAACTCGAATAAACAAAACCCAATGTGAAAGTGGCAGCTGGGGGGTATATGAGAGGGGGAGGGGACAACCAGTAGGTGCTGGGGTCATCCTCTAACCCTAGGACGCGCCCCTATTGGGCTCAACTTGGTACAAGGCCCGTCGGGCGAAATCTGGTGGCGCAACACCGCGTTGAATCTAATTGATGATTCTGGTCGACTCCGACAAGCTATGAGGGTGGGGTTGGATCAGTTGGAAAGTAGACTTGATAAGCTTTGCAGAATGTACTTGATCACCCGAATCGGAGTCCGTACGAAGTCAGGGTGGCCTTCACAAGTTGAGGCTTTTCTGAAGTCCGAAACCAGCCTGAACGAATCCCCTTGCTTTTGGATTCTCTCCATTATTCCTGAGCAGAACAGCAGAGCACATGTTTCCATTGTCTAAATAAGATGAACTTGAACTAAGGAAGGAACTAACTTGATGATTGAGTTGTCGTGCACGAGCGCGAGTAATCGGACCAGCAGTATTGATTTGTGTAGGTGTCGCTATATCTATGGTGCTGATGTCCTCATCGTAACGTGGATTGACTTCACCTTAGGTTTAATAGCCTTTAACGCGGTCATATCTGTCCCGGTGATATCCCCATCATACAACACATTCATTTGTATGATCAACAAACCAAGCCAAAAAACAGTAGTATGTGTTCCCCGCCATGGCTGGTACTACTATCCAAGAATGACTACTAGTTGCTTACCAACCAAAGGTGGTGCAGCGGACAGTACCCACGTGCTGCGGCCACGCCACGAACGTGCGATCATCAACGCCGGCCGCTGCCTTCCGTCTTCTTTGCAGCTCTCGAGTCTCTACCGCTGAGGTTTTAGGCCACTCGTCCAACTCAGGTACAGCGAGTTAAAAAACAAAAGCTCAGGTACTTAGGGTCAGGGTCGTGCTGCACGCGGAAAGAAGGGGGCCCACATGCTGGAGACCAGATAGCAAGCTATGCTGGCTTGGAAAAAATGACTTCCGAAGTTTACGGGATAGCTAGCGTCTAAATTTACATAGCTATTTGGACAATCTGTTGGAAAGGTTTTTTGTCTGATATTTTATATATTTAGCTTTATCATACATTTTAACTAGTCTCTTGGAGTTGCTCTAAGCCTATCCTCTACTCTTCAAGCCGCTCTCTCCCGATTGGGCGACGTGGGCGGGGCGAGCAATCGCGGCGAGCTATGGCAGCAAGCTTCGACGGTGTGGGCAGGACGAGCGAGGATGAAGGGCGATGATGGCACGGGTGAGGAGAGCCACGACGACGAGCTACGGTGGCAAGCTCCGTCGGCATAGGCGAGATGAGCTTCGATGGCTCCGGCGATGGCAAGCTCCGTCGGCATGGGCGGGACAATCTCTGACGGCTCCGGCGGTGTAGGTCCCTGACGGGGATCAAAAATCTGGCGGGTATAGAGATGGGTTGAACTTTCGTCCTAATATGCTAAATTTTTTTCACAATTTAAGTCCTTTACTTCAAAATTTTAGTTTACATCGTACAAAAGATTGTACGTTTTTAGTGAACTAGTTAGATGCACAAAACTCAAAAAAGTCAATAACACTCCTATGAAATAATAAAATTACATATAAATAGGAGTTGACCCGACGACGGGGCAGGACGGGGCCAGGGGACGTCAAACCATCCACGCTTGGTTAGGTTCGTCTTCAAATCTGCCCTAGTCTCTATTAGAATTCGAACTTGAGACCTTTCTGAATTGGACACTATAAATTTCTTACAACTAATCAGTTCACCTAAAAAATTAAATAGATATGAAAAGGAGAGCATTCACCTAGAGCATCTTCAACAACTATCTTAAAATATAACTCTCAAAACCTCTTTTTAGGATGAACTTATAAACTTTAAGAAACGAATATTCCCCCCTCCTCCAACAACTATCCTGAGCATCTCCAAGGGATGTCTCAAAATCGATTTCTCAAAACCTCTTTTTAAGAGATGTCCTAAATATTTAAGAAATCAATTAAAGCCCCTCCTCCAACAGATGTCTCATACGGATCCTTAAAAAAATTTCATTTGGGCCACGTCAGCCCATTGCTTCTCTGGCGCCGCAATCTATTTCATGAGTAGCCGGGCGTGCAGGGCAGAGAGGCCATCGAGCAGCCATCAAACGCGATCGTGCAGGGAAGAGAAGCCCTCGAGTAGGGCAGAAACGCGATCACGCAGGGCAGCAACGCCATCGAGTAGGGAAGAGACGGGATCTATTTTTCCATCATCTTCGTCATTGCCTGCTCTTGCAGTTCGGCAGGGTACTGCTCCTAGACAGGGTACTGCTCCTCATCGCAGCCTGCTATTGCAGTTCGTCAACCAGCCAAGATATTCCTCCGATACGAAGACAGGTGCTTGAAGGTGCTCTTCAGTTTGCCAAGGTCTTCCTCCGATACCGGTACTTCATCTTCATTGTCATTGAATAATCCCCTTCGGCAATCATAAGACCAACAAGGTGCTATCATCTGTGGCACAAGGACAAATAAGCTTCGTCTACTACTTCTATTCGACAAGGATTTCAAGTTTTCAAACTTAGATTGATTACATGAATAGACGTGGCTCGCTCTTGCAATTAGCTCTTGAGTCATCATCGTCAGCTGATGATGAGATTTTTGTTGCCGCTACACAGATCGTATATCAACATGTCAATGCACCAAAATATGGTGACTCAATCCTTGTTCATCAAGTTGTTCATCGTAAGAGAGAATTAGGGCACTGGAGATTACATGAAGACTACTTCTCTGATGATCCAACTTTTGGGCCAGAATTTTTTAGGAGAAGGTATGTATTATTTCAGTTCAATGTATTCGTTATTCGCATGGAGAATATAATAACAATGTCATATTATTTTGGTATGTGCAGATTTAGAATGAGTCGTCCTCTCTTTTTGCTCATTATGCATGCAGTCAAAAATCATGATGATTACTTTGTGCAAAACGAAGTGCAGCTGGAAAACTTGGATTGAGTTGCTTGCAAAAGGTAACCGCTGCATTTCGTATCTTAACAGGAGGAGTACCTGCAGATTCCACAGATGAGTATATTTGTATTGGAGAAAGTACTGCTCTTGAGAGTATGAGAAGGTTTGTCACAGCCTTTGTTGAAGTTTTTGGGGATGAGTATTTGAGAACACCTAATGAAAATGATGCTGCTCGCTTACTGGCGATTGGAGAGGAGAGAGGTTTTCCTGGCATGCTAGGTTGCTTGGATTGCATGCATTGGAAGTGGAACAATTGCCCTACAGCTTGGCATGGTACGTACTCCGGCCATGTTCGTAAACCAACCATAATATTAGAAGCTGTTGCTTCTAAAGATCTTTGGATTTGGCACGCCTTTTTTGGTTTACCGGGATCTCACAATGATATCAATGTTTTGCAACGCTCTCTATTATTTGCAAAGTTAGCTGAACGTGAAGCGCCTGAAGTGAATTATTCTATCAATGGTCATGATTACAGTATGAGATATTATCTTGCTGATGGCATATACCCATCTTGGGCCACATTGGTAAAGACAATATCGCAACCACAGGGCAATAAGCGAAAATATTTTGCCAAAGCTCAAGAGTCGGTACGGAAAGATGTTGAACGAGCCTTTGGAGTCTTGCAAGCTCGTTTTGGCATTATTCAGGGTTAAACACGCATATGGGATACGTAGACATTGGCATATATAATGAAAGCGTGTGTCATCATGAATAACATGATTATAGAAGATGAGGGGGAAGTCGATGCGAAAGAGCGATTCGACAAGGAGGAAGAAAACGTGAAAGCTTCCCGTCAAAGAACACCTGATCTTATGGAGTTTATCAAGAGGCACAAAGAAATAAGGGACAACCAAACTCATCACCAGCTACAGCAGTGGCGGAGCCAGGATGCCAAGGGTGGGTATTCCGTGTGCATAAAAAATCTCGATACAAATATAAAATAGTAACAATAGCAAAGTACATGGTCTGAATATAGTGGCATAGTGCCATTGTATCTAATAATTAAGAATGATTACAAAACATCAAAGGCTCAAAGCAACTACCATGTAACTCTACGATCCCCTTTTTGGAATTCATTAATGATATCATCATCTTTCACTTGATTGAAAAATTCTCTCTCAATAAATGTGACCAAGCAATTGTTCAAATATTCATCACCCATTTTATTCCTTTGCTTGTTCTTGGCATAATTCATCGTGGAAAACACTCTTTCAACACTAGCAGTGGCTATGGGAAGAATTAGCACCAACTTAAGAAGCTTGTAGACAACATAATATTGCTCATGTCTTTTTGTGCTAACAAGCATGACTGAAAGCTCACATAGATTCTTCAAATTTTTAAACCTTTCATCTCTACGCACATGAGAAATGTACATAGTGAGCTGATACCGAAGTTTTGACAACTCATCAATTGTGAAATCCTTGGGATAAAACTTAGTAGCAAGCCTAACCAACTTCTCTTGATCATAAGCGGCAAATAAATCAAGCGTCTGAAAGCTGCCATGCAAGAGAGTAGTTCTGTGTTTACCTCATCAAATCTGTCGTTCAGCTCTCGAAGTTGCCTATCAATGATACTCACAAACATATCAACATGGTAGCGATGATAATTCATTGCACCATTATAGAACCCTCTTTTAGGTCTCCCAACAGCATAATAAGGACCCTCCATGTCAGCAACTTTGATCTTGTGCTTTATACAAAAAGAAGTCACTCTTTCAAGAAAATCAGTCCAGCCATCATTTTCCTGCAAGCACTGCAAATGAAACTTTGTAAGATCAACGAGCTCCATAGCATTGACAATATCTTGATCTTTCTTTTGCAAAGCTCTACTCAAGTCCTCACTATAACCAAATATTTCTTGCATCAAGTGTGCCATAAATACAAACTCAAATGACTGAAATGATGTCAACATAGTCATAGCTGCTTGGGCCTCCGCTGTAGTATACTCTTTTCCAATCTTGATCAGAACACGCCTTATTGCAGGATACATAAAGATAACATGATTCACGGTTTTGTAGTAAGAGCCCCATCGAGTATCACATGGCCTCCCCAAACCCATTTCTTGATTCAAACCCCTCCCAGTTGCTACTTCCTCCAAATCCAATGCATCAATTAGTTCCTCAGCTTGAGCTATTCTAAGCATTCTCATCTTTTTACATGAATTGCCAAGAACGTTTAACAAGATAGTAAGCTGTCCAAAAAACCAATTGCAATCCCCACTTTCCTTAGCAACAGCAACAAGAGTTAATTGTAGACAAAGCAATGAACATAATAAGCATATGGAGACTCATCCATAATTAGTTTCTTCAGCCCATTAGCGTTACCTTTCATATTATTAGCTCCATCATATCCTTGCCCACGAACCATTGCAAATGTCAAATTGTACTTCATAAGCATATGCTCTATTGCAGCTTTAAGTGTCATAGCAGTAGTATCTTCAACATGGGCAATTCCAAGAAATCTGACAACCGCCTGTCCTTTCTTATCAACATAACGCAAGCAAACAGCTAGCTGTTCATTCTGGTACATATCAGCAGACTCATCGGCAAGTATTGCAAATTGTGAGCCATCAAGTTCCTCAATGACTCGCTTAGTAGTTTGTTGGGCACAACATTTGATGAGCTCATGTTGTATTTCATGGCATGTCATCTTGCAGTTTTGTGGAGCATTCTTTAGAACCACCTTGTCAACCTCTTCAAAATTTCCTGCCAACCAGTTTAAAAGCTCAAGAAAATTCCCTTTGTTTAGCGACTCTTCACTTTCATCATGCCCTCTAAATGCCGAGCCTTGGCGCAGCAAAAATCTCAAGCACTTGAGTGTCCATGCCAAACGGAGCTTATATAGTGCTTTGTACTGTGTAGTGTTTGAAGCAATAGATTCTTGAATTGATGTTGTAGGTGTGGTGAACCTATCATATTTTTCTTGAGCTTCAGCATAAGCACTATTGATAGCTCCCATATGTTTTTTCAATCTTGATTTAAGGTTCCAATTTCGCCGCCCACCATTCACAAATGTATCTCCACCGGGGCATTTTGTTCTATCCTTAAACAAGTAGCAAACCAAGCAGAAAGCAGCATCTTTTTCTACACTATACTCAAGCCAAGGATATTCCTTAAACCAAATAGAGCAAAAGCGGCGTGGATTACCACTTATATCTCTATATGGAAAATTATGATTCTTAGGTTGACATGTCCCCAACTCAATGTACCTCCTTCTAACTCTATCCTGATCATTAACGTCATACCTTGAGATGGGTACCCGCTTCCCGGGATCATGCTCAAGTGCTTCCAAATCTGCTCCAACCTCACCCTCTTCATCAATTGCACAATCTTCTACAATTGCAGTTGGGGGAACTCTGTCTTTGTCCAGTTGGGGAGCACGACCTTCATCATTTGCTTTACCATTATCCTGTGCTACCACAATTGCTAGATGCAGGCTGCTCTCAGAAGGAGGATTTGGTGTGGACGTGGAAGTTGTTTTCTTTGCCTTTGCAGCTTTCTCCCACAATGCAAATATGCTACTGCTACCACCCTTCTTCTTCTTCTATGTTACAAGAACCCAATGCAAACAAATTAGAAAATGAAATCTAAAATTTCTACTCTGAAGAATGGGTCTGGCACTGCTGTGCTACTGCTAGCGTGCTCACCTTGAAAGCCCTCAAGCAGCAGCAGCAAGTCGGAGCTGAACCGTGGCCGGTGTCCGGTGGCCGTCACGCCGTCGCGGGCTGTCGGACAGCCGGAGTGCCACGCGCAGGTCGCTGGTCGCCGCTTGCCCCTCGTTCTACAAGGCCAAGGCGCGGCCGAGGCTGAGGGGAGCCGCCGAGTCGAAGAGGGGAGGTCGTCGCTCGACGCTCGCCCGCCGAGGCGCCGATGCCGTGACGCCGCCCGGCCGCCGGGCAGCCGGGACCAGCTGCCTCGTTCTGTCGATGCAGTACGCGATTGGGAGTTAGGAGTGGCTGCGGCAGCAAGTTTCTGTCTGCGACCTGGTTTTTACTTTGGTGGTCTGCTGACTGGTGCTTTCTGTTGGGCTTTGGGCCAGATGTAGCAACTATACAAACGTATACATATATGTATTTGTGTTTTTTTTCCAAAATCTTGGGTATTCCATGGCATACAGGGGAATACCCCTAGCGCCGCCTCTGGATGGAGGTCGCGGGTGCAGGAAGTGGCTTTTTGCTCTTCCCTTCGTTTCTTATTCCCCACTTTTGCATGAAAGATGCATGAGTATTGAGTCTTTTAATATCAAATCAGTTTTTTTTGGTTGAATTATTGGATTATTATAATCTAAGGTGCTAGGTTATATAATCTGAACAAATAAGCTGCATGTCTGCTTACTTCTTACTAGTAGATTAATATAATCTATGCATTATATAATCTAGATAGATTATGATCCCAAACAAAGAGAGCCTAGGAATGATATGGGAAAGCAATCTACAGATTTCGTTCATAAACGTTCATTTTTGGAAGTGATGTTATTGACCCTGAACATCTTCGCCAGCTCGTGGCAATCACTTCTTCGCTGGCTGCTCCGGCGCCTTATCTGCCGGTGGTGCTTCGGCTTTCACCAAGGGAGCAGCCGCTCCAGGAGCGTTGCCACTCGTCGCAGTTTTGTCGTCGCTGGCTGCCTTCTTCCCGGCCTCTATAGCAGCATCTGCCTTCTTCCCGTTGCCAACCTTGCCGTCCTTCTTTGCATTATCACCGTCCTCCATCGAGTCCTTGTCGCCGCCCTTCTCCGCCTCCTCCTTGGCACGCGGCGGCGGCTGCGGGGCCACCATCTGCATCTGCGGCGGTGGTTTCTGCTTGAGATTCATGAGGACCTGGCGCATCCTGGAGAGATCGGTGGCCTTGCCCGGCTTGGGCCCCTGCACCACCAGGATGCCGGGCTTCCTGTCCTGCTCCTTTCTCTTGCCCCTCATGTGATCCAGCCCCGGGATCTCGTGCGGCACCAGCTCCGCAATCGCCTTCCACCACTGCCGGTCCGCCTCCTCGTGGAACTTGTCTTGGTTCGCCAGGAACAGCTTAATTTCCGTTTGAAAAACAGAGGCGGCGTCAGGGGATTATTTGTTACATCTTTCGATCATGAACGGCGAATTACTAACAAAACGTGGACGTTTTGGTGTTCGTACGTACCTTCTCCATGTCTCTGTTCCGCGTCCGTTTGGTCTCGCAGCTGTTCCTGCACTTGTCGAGGAAGGTCTTCTTGAACTCGTCGGCCTCCGCGACGATCAGGCTCCGCCTCTCCCTCTCCTTGCGCTCCTTCTCTTCCAGCATCAACGCGTTCTGGCTGCAGATCATCACGCACGAGAGCGGTTCTCATTCGCACATCATGCTGCTAAGGCTGAATGATCAATGATCAGATAGAGTCATGCAAAGATTAAGGGAAAAAAAAAAAGACACTACCGGCGCCACTCGCGGCGGAGGATGCCCTCCTCTTTCATGGCCTCCGGCAGCGGCAGGACGGGCCCGCCATCTGCCGCCCCGCCGAACACATCGTCGTCGAGGCCGCCACCACCGAAGCTTCCGCCCATGCCGCCCAGCGCAGCGCCGTCCATGACGTCCTCAGCGCCCAGGACGTGGCCCATCGCGCCGTCGCCGTACCCGACGTACCCCGCGCCGCCGCCGTTAGAACCGAGTGGCACGCCGAAGCCACCACCGTACACGCCGCCAGCGTCGCCGGCCAAGTCGTCCTCCGAGACGGCGGTGCCGAAGGACGAGTAGGACGCGGCGAAGCGGTGGACGCGGCGCATGCCCACGTCCCCGGTCATTGGGGCGTCGACCGCCGGGTCGAAGGGTTCGGACGACGGCGCGTCTTCGTCGTCGCCGACCATCGCCGCGACGGAGTCGAAGGAGGCGGACATGGTGGCTCGGTGGATCTTGGCGGGGGAGGTTTTTGATCCGACAAGAGTGGAGGTGAAGGTGATGTGAGGTCGAGCAGAGAGACACAGGAGGTGCGCCGAACAGGGTACCTTGTTGTTCGGCCGTAATTTGCGGGTAATTTGCTCCAGCCCGCATTTGGCGGGAATTTCTTTTCTCTCTCTCTCCGTGTAGTTTCCATGTTAGCTTGTTACTTTCATCGTTGGTCGTGTAATTTGTTGAAGGTATCGGAGTGCAAAAAATTCTGATTGACGAAATTTTGATGTGGAGCAGTGAACTATTTATGTAATTGGCTATTGCTTCTTTTTGACAAACGGACACTGTGATAGTTCAGTGTGAAATGGTCAGTTTCACAAAAAAAAAACTTGTGTCAGATACCAACCGTTGCACATATAAACCATTGGATTAAAACTTTCAAAATTATCTAATATTTTTTTTAAAAGTGGTGTCACACTGGACTTCCCATCTTGCATTATAGGTGCCGTCATTTTTGTTTCCCCCAAAATATTTGTACTTGACATCATGAACTTTGTAGAATGTGAATAAACAACTTAAACGGGTGTTCCAAACCAGTAGCATAATTATTATATGCTACACTTATTCCAAACCACTAGAGATAATTATTATCTGCTACAAATATTACTAATAATTTGGCACATATCTAGCTAATGGTCCATATAATGATTATATAATGTCTAGCTAACAACTATTTCATAGATGCATTAGGCCACTACCTTAAGTTTTTAATTATTGTAGTAGTTGACTTTTAATATCAATGTTAACCATTCATCTTAAAAAATAATAAATATTATGTTTTTGTTATAATGTCCTTTGTCATTAAAGTTATTTAAATCATAACTTATAATTTTATATATTTGAGTATTTTAAAATATGACAAATGATTAAAGTTGATGTTAAATCAATGACTACAATAATTTAAATATGGAGAGGGAGGCTAATAATTTAGTCACTTCCTTGAAATATAAAGAACAATTTAACATACCCCTAAGTTTGGCGCTGGTTGCTCGGAATGACTCTTCCATCCCCTGCTCACTCTGAAATGAGTTCTGCTTATCACTAATTCATTACTAGATGTACCTATGTTCAATTTCTTTGAGTTTACTAATTGAGTTCGATGTAGGATTGTGAGCTATACTTAATACACCAAATGTGAGATCACATGTCCATCTTGGCACACGTGCAAGGAATCAAAACTTCGCACCATCTTTGCCTCCTTGCTCTGAGAACAACCAACAAGACAGCAGGTCAAAGAACTCTAAAATAATGTTAGAAAATTTCGCGCGACAAACTCGGCATGAGGTTCAGGTTTCTGAGACCATATAGGCAGATTACACATGGAAAATGGAGCAGATCTTATTAACGCAGAATAGGATAAACTGTGAAAATGGGAATCCTCAGTTTGACTCCCAAAATTCCCAGCGCCCATAATGAGAGGCATCTCACAAAATTATGTACACAAGTTCTGAATCCACACCGATGAAACAGCTCGAAACCAGTATCACGTTATTAGTCCATGCTGGAAAACATTTTTTCCCAGCCTGCTCCCAGTTTCCTTATTGACCTTGCCAGGATCTAAAATCAACCTATATCCAGTCCCAGAAAGGGTTATCTGGTCCATGGCCCTCGAAACTGCCTACCTGTTAAGTCAGGTATTCCAGGATTCTGCTGTATGAAGTTGGTCCAATTCATGTTATTTAGGGAGCCTACAGCTGCAATATGACTGCTTGTAGTACTGACCATATTCTGGGTGTGGCCAAATATACCTGAATTCGGAATATTTGGATCCTGAGACCTAGGAACAAAATTATGAGGGAGTGGAACTTGATTCCCTGGTTCAAGAAGCTGTCTGGGGCTCAACCTACCATGTTCCATGTGTCCTGTTGGCCGTCTGTACTGGGATATGGCACTGAACAAACTTCCATCTGCATTGCCCCCACTTGGCAAGGCCTGGGTTAAGCAGTTATCCACCTCCAATCCAGACAAATTATTATCATTATGAAACTGATCTCCCTGAGTGGACCAGTTATTATATCTGTGATCCACGGGAGCCAAAGCCGGATAAGAATGATGTTCAGGGTTTCCACTACTTGGGAACCTCACACCAGAGTACAAATTATTGTGAACTTGTTGCATGTAGAGGCCAGCATGACTCTGATCAATTAGTTGCCGCTCCTGCACAGGAAATGGAGCAGATTCAGCCAGGCGGTTATTAGATGAAGAATGCAAAGTAGTTGACTGCTCAATGCCATTCACATGTTGAAGGGAGTACGAGCTTCCAATTTCTTTCACTATCTGGAGGTGGCCATTGTTCTGCTGGTTTGAGAAGGGTTCAATAGATGATGTTGAATTATCCACTGGGAATGCAGATGTAGTGACTTGAGTGAGCTGCTGATGTAATACACCACTGTCCACGTAAACCGAAGATCTCTGCTGTCCTGAAGAGAGGTACCTCTGTGTAACCTGAAGATCATCTAAACCCTTGTACATTCTATTTTCTGGAGGATGGTAATAGGACTGAGGAACTCCAATCTGCCATGCGTCTTTCACACCTACATGATCATTTGAATCCAGAATGTCTTGCACAAGAATTTGTTCCCTAGACTTAGGGAGTACAGAAGAACTGCATGATGGTATCGTTGGTCTGTTCTCAGCCTCTTCTCGCCCAACAATTACAGTGTTCATCTGCAGGTGCCTCGTATCTGCAGGAAGATTTATACCATGATTATTGTAGTTCACAATTGCATTGCTAATGCTATTGAGTTCCTGATCTCTCTCAGGAACATGAATTGATGGATCTGCAATGCCATCAAGATTTTGAACTTGCATATTTGGACTGTGAATATGCTTGCTTTTACAATTGACCGACTTGATCTTTTGATTCTCCATACTAAAATTGTGAAGAGTTGCATCATCGTAGCGGACTTCTGGAATTTTGTTATGTTGAACATCCAGGCCATCTTTACGCAATTTAATGTTTGTGAATTCTTCATTCTGCCCATCTGAAATCTGCTCGCTCCGACTCGCTATGTCTGTGAGATTGACAACCATCGGAACAAAATCTTTCATATTAGAACCTTCAATATGGCAAACCGATGTTTCCATATACTTCGTATTTTCATCATCTTCATTCCTGTCTTGCAATATACGTTGAGGTGAGTGTTCTACCTGGTCATTTAGAAAAAATGGCCTGCCATCATTCTCGCTAGCACAACGTTGCGCTATATGTTTTCTTAGGTCTAATAACTGGTCTGTCTTCTCAATCACAAACAAACACAAATAAAACACAATAATCTATATCTATAGAGTATTAAATAATTTAACAGTCATGTTAAAAAGCTATTTACATTAAATATATTGACCTATGGCAAAGTGTAACATTTTCAAACAATGACAATGTCCTTATATGATTTTTTTTTTTTGCAAGGGGAAAAAAATCTGACATGATAACACTGCAGAGCAATTCACCTTTCATAATAAAACAGTATCTAGGTCATTAAAGAGTCATTATAATACAGAATAGGAACATTGTAGTCACAAATTCAGAATCACTGTAGTCATGGTATCCTCATGCATAGCATGAAGTATATCAAATAGAAATTCTGCTGCTGATGTACAGTAAGATACATTGTAAAATGACAAGATACAATAGGAAAAGAATGAACTGATCATCCACTGTAAGTTTGTACACATTCAGATAAAATGCCTCCCCAAGGACAACAAAAAAGGATTTAAGAACATGTATTGAAGGATAAGTCACAGCGAACCTTTCTCATGACAGATACATTCTTTTCTCGAAGCTCAAGGCCTAATAACTTTCCTGATTTCCCCATCAGCACCTTCCTGTCCTTGATAGCTTCAAAAGCTGCAGGCAGGTCTTTGTGCACCATGTTCAACCTATTATGTTGTATATATATAAGAATAATGATCCACAGTAGTTACATGCAAAATTAGAATATCACTGACCATAGTTCACGGAGCCTTATCTGTTCACCCTCCATTAATGCTCCAAATGGTTTGATAGGGAATTTATCAAGGCCACCAACTACACGTGAAACATGCTTAATCTGAATGCCATCACCCGACTGCTTAAGTCTCTTAATATGGTTGAGCTGTGTTCTACTAATCTGAAAAGTTACACATTAAGGAAATGTGTTACCCAACAATGTCAAAGGTCTATGTTCACAACTTGTTACTCAATTTTTTGTAAAACAGATTAAGCAGATTGTCATAAAAATGCTTTTGAGATTGAATATCTTGAAATCTTTTTAAGAATTTTGTAAAAGGTGATTACCAAAAGTATGAACCAGGAATTAACAGAACATTACAAAGAGTTCCATTGCTGCTGATAATCAGTACTGACTAGGTTCTCTTCCAGTGCCAAAGGACTTCTAGCCGGGTGGTTAAGAGGTTCCGGCAGCACCTCCCAGGTCCTGAATTCGAACCCCCGGTGGGGCGAATCTCAGCCTGGGTTAAAAAAAATTCCCTTCGCTCCTCCCCAGTCCAAAGCATAGGTCAAGACTCCGCCTGGTTGTGGGGGGCTAAACCCCCAGGGCCGAGTTTCTTTTTTTAGGTTCGCTACCAGTTTTTGCAGATTAGTTCAGGAAATCATGATTCAGTTCTACAATATGTTGGACAATAACACATCCTTGACATTTTCTTCATAAAGAAATTATGAACAAGGTTGTGAATCTCCACAGTCCACATCTATCACCTTAAACATACCTGTCAATAACAAGCAATTGTATGTTGCTATAATCACTAAAGTATAACTGTTTTAGTTCACTTATATCACATTTCAAAACTGAACGAAATATAGATGCAGGGGAAAGGAAATAAAATACACAAACAGAATCAAGTTTCAGTAATCTGTTTTTCATGTTTGGCAGCCATATTAACTTGCAGGCCAGATATAAGGATTGAATATCAAAATGTGCATGGCTTTGAGATCTCATTATTTGTTTTCTTAAAGAAGCTCCATTGGCCCAAGTTGAATAAAAATATATACATTCATTGTTAACATACTAAAGATATAGTTTTCGAGAAAAAATCATTCATTCGAGATACCTACTTACCTCAATGTATGACATAAACTTTGACACATCAACACTTTGTGCAACCCTAAGGGGCATTCCACCCTTAGAAGCAGCAACTTGCATAAGCCCTTGCTTCTTCTTGGCAGGGCTATCACTGTAAAGCATCAGAAACAGTCGTTTATATTCAATATTTCTTTTCTGCTGAAATTCAGTGTAATTATGTCTACAATTGAGTTAGGTACTGATATCTACATACAACAGAGCAAATGCACCGCAACATAATATACCATTATTGTTGGATATTGAAAGAGAATACATCTTTCCACTGCATACTCTACATAGATTAAAATTGTCGCCATGAATCAACAAAAGAAAGCCATAAACATGTTACCATGAGTTCATGGGTTAAAGTCCTGGAAACAACCTCTAGAATAAATGCAGGGTTTGTGGAAACAGGTGACCATGAGTTTGTCGCCATGAATCAACAAAAGAAAACCATAAACATGCGACCATGAGTTCATGGGTACAAGTCCTGGAAACAACCTCTTGCATAAATGCAGGGTTTGAGGAAACAGGTGACCATGAGTTCATGGGTTCAAGTCATGGAAACAACCTCTTGCGTACAAAAGACAAAAGTGGTCAGACCCCGCAAGCGGGAGCTAAGTGCACAGGGCTGCCCAAGCACTAGAAACACAAACGTCAATATTAGAGCAACTCCAACAGACTAGGTATACTGTTTTCTAAATTTACAGATTTTTAACTCCTTTGTAAAATATAAAGCTCTTTGAAAAGCAATGGTGATCCAACAGTCTATCTAAATATTGACTCTCTATATTCTAAAGAAGCCATGTCATCAACTAGATTGATCCTCTTCCTTTTTTTTTCCTAACCCGATCCTTTTTTTCTGCCGCCTACATGCAATCCTCGCATGAGAATTACTGGATGATATAGCTGCTGTGTGTTAGTATCACACACACAAGCACGTCCGCTGCATTAATTTAATCAATGCAACCATCATTTGCTCTTCTGTACCCATGCACCCATGCAAGTCTATCGATGTGACTCGGTTTTTGACTCGACTGGCCGACTGAAATGAAGAAACAGGGCAAAAGAGCAACGGGCGTGCGGTGAATAGGGAGCCACGAGTCCGCGAACAGGCGCTAGCACACGAGAAGATATAGATAACGAGCCGAAGGGACTAGGCAAATTTGGCCAGCGAAGACTACCGAATAGCTAGCAGGGAAAAATAGAAAGGAAGAAAGCAAGGCTGTTGGAAAGCATTTAGTCCACAAATTAGTTATATTTGGCTATTTAACAAGTTTTAGCTACTCTGTTGGAGTTGCTCTTAGGCTGCTTAGGAAGTGCCAAACAGCAAATTTATTTAGTAAGATTTTGTAATCAATGAATACTGAAAAAGTAATCATGACCCAACTGGATGAACCAGCCATTCTAAAAAAGTAAAAAATCGAGGACGTCGATATCAGGTCAAATTTGACATCCAATATCAAAATCGAGGACGTCAATATCAGGTCAAAATTGACATCCAATATCAAATTATGTCAATTCTACACGCATCCAAACAAAGACTAATCTAACAAAGGCACATCACATAACACTGGGAACAGTAATCATTCCAATTAACTGCGGCAGGTAGCAGCAGTATGTCAAGGAATTCAGAAAGGCCAACAGTTTTAGGCTGAAGTGAAAGGCAGCTTGGACGAAAACAAGTAGAAATCTAGTAAAAAAGTCACTATAGTATGGAAAAACTTAGTTTTACTAAGGTCAAACCTGTTTTTACATTATTCAAGAACTATATAAAGGTCTATTTTTAGTAGCATTCAGTTTCCGTATATGCAAAAGAAAAACTGAAAGGTGTAAATTCATAAATTATGCAATGCATATGCATAAGTAAATGAGAAAACTGAGAAGAACTTCACAATGTGGGATACATGGAACAGGTGGAAGATGAACAAAGAGCCTTGGTTACTGGAGGATAACCCAAGAAATATCAATTTAAGCAGGCACAACCTGAACAAATTCTCTGTATCACCACAGCTTAACCATCTCTTCCTCCATTTCTTCAAAGTATCAACCACGCTGCACATTTATTTACAATGAAGTGATTAACATCAGGGGATCAGTAAAACAGCACACTTGTAATAGACTTTCTGGTTTCATTTCGGCGTACTTAGAATGGTAATTATGTAGTTCAATACGGTGTGCCTTCTCAGCAGCTTTTATGTGCTTCTCCTTGTTAAGTACAGCATCTGGATGAATATCACCATAGCAAAGAGAAGATGACCTATAGTTCAATAATTTAATCAATAATCCACATATAATAGGCATATCAAGGGGCAAAAATAATGCTAAAGCAAAACTATATTTATAGAAACCCATGTGGTACTTCTAGTGCAACATTATTTAACAATAAACAGATTGTGTGGATTAAAGCATTGCGAATACAGAACTAGTTTTAACATAGGATAATGAGAATCGTAATCTTTAAAATTATATGAGCTTCTAAGATCAATAATTATTGGTGTTTGATCCAAGTAACAAAGTTGATTCAATGTTCAACTTAAAAGATACTTCTGATTCAATGTTCAAGTATACATCACTAAGATTGAGTTGTCATAATGGTGAAGAAAGACAAAAAGGAATCATGAGGCAACAATGTATGTGCACCTATTTCAAAACCCTACTGCATAAACTAGATTCGACATAAGATAGGGGAATACAACAGAGTACAATCAAGACATCGTTGTATGAATTTAAAACCTCATAAATGCAAATAAGAAAAGAAAAAAGGTTATAGGAACCATATCACAGTGAACTTGCCAGCTGAGAAAAGGATTTCCAAAGTGGAAATTTTCTCCTGTAAGCAACAAATGTATGTTTTCTTCTACATCAGTATCACTTGGAAGGAATTGTATGAGAAACTGTCTATCATCCTCAGTCAGACATATCGTCCACGCCTACAACCAAAGACAAATTCACTTATTGTGTGCTGCAACTAAAACACCAATATTGCTAAAAATAGGCTATTTCAGATCAAGTTAAGTATTAACTATAAAGGCGAATCGTCACCAAAACAAAAAACAAAAAAAAAAGTTAGCATACCTCATAGGACAGCACATCTCTGAGGTCCTCAAAAGAGAAAGTCGCAGGAGAAACGTGTGTAACATCAGCTAGCCCTGAACAGTGCTTTGGCCTTTCTATGAAAGGGGCCAAGTCTGACCACAACAGTCCAACCTGTTCCTTTTCTGGCACAACACTCCTCAGATGTTGATCCCATTTAAGGCCAATATGCGGATTCAAACTGACTAAACAATTAGATGAGTGAAATTTTGTTTTATTTCCTGGTCTGCATTGGTCAGAGTCACTAGAAGTTATCAGTCGTTTCTTTTGTTTGCCTGTTGCCATTCTATATGTCATTTGATCATCTAGCTGAAACGATACAATTCTTTAATTGGAATAACTCCCAAATATTGCTCCAAGCCTATTTTCTTCTGAATGTCAAGGACTACCTAAAGCACCTGGAACAGGAAAATAATTAGGTGAAATAGCAGGCTCAAGGACAACAGAACATACAAATTGACTAGTTTCAAAAGAAGTAACATCAATTGACAAAATTTTGGGCTTAGGCAGCACGCATAACTAAGGGTAGGAGAAAAAAGAACAAAAAACATGACAACCACCGAACAACTAACCTCTAAAGATTGTTCCATCTAGATGCACACACTTGAACATGATCAACCAAGCTCACAGTAAGGAAATAAATAATCACAAAACAAACCAAGACAAGTTAAAGAGGTGACCTTAGCAACCCATTCATCCTATTTACGCGGCATTTCAGCACAACTACAGTCATCAAACTTAGCCACGAACTGAGAAAACTGAACGCGTAGGTAATTGCAACGTCAGGATCAATTCTACCAATTTCGAACAAAAGGGAGTATTAGATTACTAGTTCGCTCCTGCTCCCTCCCGTTCGATCTGTAAATCCCGTTGGAACATTTGACAAAGATGATGAGTGGTCTTACCCCGGATCCATGGCTGCTGTCGAGCTCTGCCTGCCTTGAGCGCGCGCGGACGCCGGCCTGGAGCGCACACGAGCGGAGCCGCTGCCGCTGGCCTGGAGCGCGCGCGGACGCCGGCCTGAAGCACGCGCGCGGAGCCGCTGCTACCGGCCTGGCCCGCACGCCGCCGCCGACGCCTTTTACTCGAGCCTGCGCCGCCGCCTGGTGCCCAACCTAGAAGTGAACGATGACTTCGGGGAATCAGACCTGCGGCGCCTGATGCTAAAGGGGAAGGGAGGGCAAAATGGTCGCTTCACGTAGCTCAGATATTAAGAACTAAATAAAAGAAACAAAAAGAAAATAGAAAAAGGTATAAAAATGAGCGAGAAACGTATTTCCGCTTTAATCAAGTCTAATTGAGGGTCAAGAACTAAAAAGTGCACGTATCGAGGGGCTCCAACTAAAAAAGCTCAACTCCAACTAAAAAAGCTCAAAGTTTATGACTTTTGTGCGGTGACATGGCACATTTTCTTTGGGCAGTTTTCCCTTTTTACATTTACAAAAACTAGATGAGTTTCGTAATATAGAAGTGTTGAAATATAGTGAAATTGTCCTTCTCTCTCCATTAACTTAATTTAAGTGGTGCATGTGCATAAAATTCAATATGGTAAGTCATAAGTCCTCAGTTCGAATCTTGATAGAAATAATTTTCTGGTATTCTGCTCTAAAAATTCTAAGTTTATGTTCTGAGATACATCGCAAGTATTGAGTATAAGAGCATCTCTAAGAGCTATCTTAAAAGGCTTTTTAAATCAAAATATAGGAAAGTTAAAAAATTATTTCCAACAGCTATCTCAAATTAATTCTTATTTTTAAGAACTCCTTAAATCTTTTTCAGATTTAGCTACAAACAGAAAAAAAATAGAAGCCCGCTTATACTTACGCACCTTTAGCATCTCCAAGAGATATCTTAAAAGGTGTCCTAAATCAAATTATAGGAAATATTAACAAAAAAACATCTCCAACAGGTGTCTTAAAGCATCTCTTATTTTAAGAGCTTCTCAAATCTCTCTCATATCTATATAGAAACAGGGAAGGAATAGGAGTCTCTCATCCATGTATCCCGCCAGCGCGCAACAAAAAATTGGCCCAACTTTGTTCCCTTCCCGCCACAGCCATCCGCACCAATCTTCTCCTCCCTCTGTTGCAGCTTCTTTCCCATCCAGGACTGCAGCCCTAGGCAAGCTGTAGGGCGCCGACTCCAACGGTGCTCCAGCCCTAGGCAGCTTCAGGTCGTCGAATCGACGACGCACACCGGCTGACGCCCTCTCCTTCCCGCCAGCGACCGGGCGCCCCTCACCGGCAGCCACTCTCTCCTTCCCCTTCCCTGTGCTGAAGGCCGCCCGCAGCCATCCACCGAAGGCCGCGTCCATCCACAGTCGAGATCAGCAACCACCATCAGCTCTCCCCACCGAAGGCCGCCTCCAGCAATCCGCAAGTTGATCTGCATCTGCCCATGCCCACCAATTGAAGGTACACTATATTTTCTCTATCACATCTGAGGCATATCGATCTGTACAAGAACGGTCTTGAACCTGATGTTCATCTCGAAGCTGAATAGATTGCTGATGCTGTAGCAAAAGCTGGCCAGTATATGGCATATGTTATCAATTTTCTAGATTTTAGAATCTGGTTTTTTAATCATGGGTAAATACTGAACTGACATATTTATCATGTTATTGCAGTTCCTCATACTATATGCCCTGTTTAGCCTTGTAGGAGTTATTCATATCATGCAGTAACACATAATTAAGGATTCCTCTACCTCTGCATATACAAAGCACTTGTGAGTTATGTGGCCAATGATAATATATGAATGCCTCTGCATATGCTAAGCACAAAACAGCAAAAGCAGAGATCTTTTTGTTGCCATACCGTACATGTCATTTCTTAATATATTTCCTGAATATGGAGATTCATTTGTAAGCAGTCAGATTCATAGATATATTTTTGAACTTATGTAGCAATACCGTACATGCATGTACTGTCATATGCAACATACATTTGTTTCATTATCAACTGCTATGGTGTTATTAGCATAACAATGATGCTAAATGCATAATGATAACATTTTAAAAAAAAAACCTTGTTGTTACATGTACATACTTGTCATAGGTGCTCTTTGAAGTAATAACCTTTCTCAGTAATTAGTTTTTATGTAGTAAGTTTAAACACTATGTTTTCTTCATGTAGGAGCAACCATGGCGGGAGATGGATTTTACACTGACTTGCTGAATGGGACTACCGAGGACAGCACCAACTGGGATGGTTTTAGACTCTCTATAGAGGGGCAGCAAGATATGTCCGTGGGCACTATCTCTCCAGAGGAGCAGCTTGATATGTCCTTGGACAATACTCCAAGCAATTCAAGAAAACAGGGAAGAAACAAGAATTTTAGTGAGCATGAAGATGAAGTACTAGTAAGGGCTTGGGTGAACATTGGTACGGATGCAATTCCAGGGACCAATCAAAAGCGTGCTGTGTATTGGAAAAGGATTTGTGATCTCTTCCACTCTGATAAGATGGTTTCATTAAGTCGTAGCCAGAGTTCACTTACACATCGTTGGGGTATCATCCAAGATTGCGTGAACAAATTCTGTGGATGTATGGCTCAGATTGAGGGTAGGAATGAAAGTGGCAAGACATTTGAAAACAAGGTTTGTAAAGTTTTCTGCATTTCAACAACTCCAAATTATTATGCATGAATGAAATTTCATATGGCCTAATTTGACCTTTGTTGTAGCTTCGGGATGCCCATATTATGTACAAGGCTCAAGATAAAGATAATAAGTCCTTTCAGTTCCTGCACTGCTGGCATCTTCTACGCCATGAACCAAAGTGGGATGAAAGGATGGCTTAACTTGGATCACAGAAATCTGCTAACAAAAAACAGAAAGGTCCTGTAGATTCAGATGTAGATTTAACAGGTACCACAAATGCTGACAATTTCAATGCAGAGAGTAATGAGAATGCAATTCCAGAAGGTGATGCACAAAAGCGTCCAATGGTTGAAAGAAGGCAAAATAGTTAGCATGTCGAGGTGGCAAAGAAGTCTGCATAGAGGCATTTGATCATTTGTGGGAGAAAAGAAAAGAAGCTGATGTGGAGAAAGAATCGAAAAAGGATGAAAGGTTCAATAAAGCATTGGAAATTGAAAAAGAGAGACTCCAAATAGAGCATCTGAGGGCTGCTACTGAAAAGGAACAATTCGACTTGAAGAGGATGATAGAAGAGGAGAGAATAATAACAATCGACATCAGTGGAATGCCTCAGCAGCAACAGTCATACTATAAAAGCATACGCAATGATATTCTCATTCGTCGTGGGATCCAGTTTCCTTTCATTTGACTAATCTGCTGTAGTACAATTAGCAATGTATCCCTTATTTTGTTAACTTTTGGAATTCTCTGTCCAATGTCATACTTAGTTCTGGAGTCACTGCATTTTTATATTAAGGTTTGTAATGAATGTTGCGATAAATCAGAACAATTATTTTCTTTACCCTATCTTTATTTTACAAATAATAGAAAGCAAGATGAAGGACACGTGACAATCAATATTTGTCTGGCTTATGTTGCCAGAGATGCTCCACTAGATCTTCCTGTAGCTCAGAGGCGGCGCTAGGGGTATTCCCCTGTATGCCATGGAATACCCAAGATTTTGGAAAAAAAACATAAATACATATATGTATACGTTTGTATAGTTGCTACATCTGGCCCAAAGCCCAACAGAAAGCACCAGTCAGCAGACCACCAAAGTAAAAACCGGGTCGCAGACAGAAACTTGCTGCCGCAGCCGCTCCTAACTCCCAATCGCGTACTGCATCTACAGAACGAGGCAGCTGGTCCCGGCCGCCTGGCGGCCGGGCGGCGTCACGGCATCGGCGCCTCGGCGGGCGAGCGTCGAGCGATGACCTCCCCTCTTCGACTCGGCGGCTCCCCTCGGCCTCGGCCGTGCCTTGGCCTTGCAGAACGAGGGGCAAGTGGCGACCAGCGACCTGCGCGTGGCACTCCGGCTGTCCGGCAGCCCGCGACGGCGTGACGGCCACCGGACACCGGCCACGGTTCAGCTCGGACTTGCTGCTGCTGCTTGAGGGCTTTCAAGGTGAGCACGCTAGCAGTAGCACAGCAGTGCCAGACCCATTCTTCAGAGTAGAAATTTTAGATTTCATTTTCTAATTTGTTTGCATTGGGTTCTTGTAACATAGAAGAAGAAGAAGGGTGGTAGCAGTAGC
This sequence comes from Oropetium thomaeum, assembly GCA_001182835.1. Lineage (NCBI taxonomy): Eukaryota > Viridiplantae > Streptophyta > Magnoliopsida > Poales > Poaceae > Oropetium > Oropetium thomaeum. The sequence goes on along the minus strand of LFJQ01000015.1, from coordinate 774,777 downwards.
ATATTTGCATTGTGGGAGAAAGCTGCAAAGGCAAAGAAAACAACTTCCACGTCCACACCAAATCCTCCTTCTGAGAGCAGCCTGCATCTAGCAATTGTGGTAGCACAGGATAATGGTGAAGCAAATGATGAAGGTCGTGCTCCCCAACTGGACACAGACAGAGTTCCCCCAACTGCAGTTGCAGAAGATTGTGCAATTGATGAAGAGGGTGAGGTTGGAGCAGATTTGGAAGCACTTGAGCATGATCCCGGGAAGTGGGTACCCATCTCAAGGTATGACGTTAATTATCAGGATAGAGTTAGAAGGAGGTACATTGAGTTGGGGACATGTCAACCTAAGAATCATAATTTTCCATATAGAGATATAAGTGGTCATCCACGCCGCTTTTGCTCTATTTGGTTTAAGGAATATCCTTGGCTTGAGTATAGTGTAGAAAAAGATGCTGCTTTCTGCTTGGTTCGCTACTTGTTTAAGGATAGAACAAAATGCCCCGGTGGAGATACATTTGTGAATGGTGGGTGGCGAAATTGGAACCTTAAATCAAGATTGAAAAAACATATGGGAGCTATCAATAGTGCTCATGCTGAAGCTCAAGAAAAATATGATAGGTTCACCACACCTACAACATCAATTCAAGAATCTATTGCTTCAAACACTACACAGTACATTGCACTATATAAGCTCCGTTTGGCATGGACACTCAAGTGCTTGAGATTTTTGCTGCGCCAAGGCTCGGCATTTAGAGGGCATGATGAAAGTGAAGAGTCGCTAAACAAAGGGAATTTTCTTGAGCTTTTAAACTGGTTGGCAGGAAATTTTGAAGAGGTTGACAAGGTGGTTCTAAAGAATGCTCCACAAAACTGCAAGATGACATGCCATGAAATACAACATGAGCTCATCAAATGTTGTGCCCAACAAACTACTAAGCGAGTCATTGAGGAACTTGATGGCTCACAATTTGCAATACTTGCCGATGAGTCTGCTGATATGTACCAGAATGAACAGCTAGCTGTTTGCTTGCGTTATGTTGATAAGAAAGGACAGGCGGTTGTCAGATTTCTTGGAATTGCCCATGTTGAAGATACTACTGCTATGACACTTAAAGCTGCAATAGAGCATATGCTTATGAAGTACAATTTGACATTTGCAATGGTTCGTGGGCAAGGATATGATGGAGCTAATAATATGAAAGGTAACGCTAATGGGCTGAAGAAACTAATTATGGATGAGTCTCCATATGCTTATTATGTTCATTGCTTTGCTCATCAGCTACAATTAACTCTTGTTGCTGTTGCTAAGGAAAGTGGGGATTGCAATTGATTTTTTGGACAGCTTACTATCTTGTTAAACGTTCTTGGCAATTCATGTAAAAAGATGAGAATGCTTAGAATAGCTCAAGCTGAGGAACTAATTGATGCATTGGATTTGGAGGAAGTAGCAACTGGGAGGGGTTTGAATCAAGAAATGGGTTTGGGGAGGCCATGTGATACTCGATGGGGCTCTTACTACAAAACCGTGAATCATGTTATCTTTATGTATCCTGCAATAAGGCGTGTTCTGATCAAGATTGGAAAAGAGTATACTACAGCGGAGGCCCAAGCAGCTATGACTATGTTGACATCATTTCAGTCATTTGAGTTTGTATTTATGGCACACTTGATGCAAGAAATATTTGGTTATAGTGAGGACTTGAGTAGAGCTTTGCAAAAGAAAGATCAAGATATTGTCAATGCTATGGAGCTCGTTGATCTTACAAAGTTTCATTTGCAGTGCTTGCAGGAAAATGATGGCTGGACTGATTTTCTTGAAAGAGTGACTTCTTTTTGTATAAAGCACAAGATCAAAGTTGCTGACATGGAGGGTCCTTATTATGCTGTTGGGAGACCTAAAAGAGGGTTCTATAATGGTGCAATGAATTATCATCGCTACCATGTTGATATGTTTGTGAGTATCATTGATAGGCAACTTCGAGAGCTGAACGACAGATTTGATGAGGTAAACACAGAACTACTCTCTTGCATGGCAGCTTTCAGACGCTTGATTTATTTGCCGCTTATGATCAAGAGAAGTTGGTTAGGCTTGCTACTAAGTTTTATCCCAAGGATTTCACAATTGATGAGTTGTCAAAACTTCGGTATCAGCTCACTATGTACATTTCTCATGTGCGTAGAGATGAAAGGTTTAAAAATTTGAAGAATCTATGTGAGCTTTCAATCATGCTTGTTAGCACAAAAAGACATGAGCAATATTATGTTGTCTACAAGCTTCTTAAGTTGGTGCTAATTCTTCCCATAGCCACTGCTAGTGTTGAAAGAGTGTTTTCCACGATGAATTATGCCAAGAACAAGCAAAGGAATAAAATGGGTGATGAATATTTGAACAATTGCTTGGTCACATTTATTGAGAGAGAATTTTTCAATCAAGTGAAAGATGATGATATCATTAATGAATTCCAAAAAGGGGATCGTAGAGTTACATGGTAGTTGCTTTGAGCCTTTGATGTTTTGTAATCATTCTTAATTATTAGATACAATGGCACTATGCCACTATATTCAGACCATGTACTTTGCTATTGTTACTATTTTATATTTGTATCGAGATTTTTTATGCACACGGAATACCCACCCTTGGCATCCTGGCTCCGCCACTGCTGTAGCTGGTGATGAGTTTGGTTGTCCCTTATTTCTTTGTGCCTCTTGATAAACTCCATAAGATCAGGTGTTCTTTGACGGGAAGCTTTCACGTTTTCTTCCTCCTTGTCGAATCGCTCTTTCGCATCGACTTCCCCCTCATCTTCTATAATCATGTTATTCATGATGACACACGCTTTCATTATATATGCCAATGTCTACGTATCCCATATGCGTGTTTAACCCTGAATAATGCCAAAACGAGCTTGCAAGACTCCAAAGGCTCGTTCAACATCTTTCCGTACCGACTCTTGAGCTTTGGCAAAATATTTTCGCTTATTGCCCTGTGGTTGCGATATTGTCTTTACCAATGTGGCCCAAGATGGGTATATGCCATCAGCAAGATAATATCTCATACTGTAATCATGACCATTGATAGAATAATTCACTTCAGGCGCTTCACGTTCAGCTAACTTTGCAAATAATAGAGAGCGTTGCAAAACATTGATATCATTGTGAGATCCCGGTAAACCAAAAAAGGCGTGCCAAATCCAAAGATCTTTAGAAGCAACAGCTTCTAATATTATGGTTGGTTTACGAACATGGCCGGAGTACGTACCATGCCAAGCTGTAGGGCAATTGTTCCACTTCCAATGCATGCAATCCAAGCAACCTAGCATGCCAGGAAAACCTCTCTCCTCTCCAATCGCCAGTAAGCGAGCAGCATCATTTTCATTAGGTGTTCTCAAATACTCATCCCCAAAAACTTCAACAAAGGCTGTGACAAACCTTCTCATACTCTCAAGAGCAGTACTTTCTCCAATACAAATATACTCATCTGTGGAATCTGCAGGTACTCCTCCTGTTAAGATACGAAATGCAGCGGTTACCTTTTGCAAGCAACTCAATCCAAGTTTTCTAGCTGCACTTCGTTTTGCACAAAGTAATCATCATGATTTTTGACTGCATGCATAATGAGCAAAAAGAGAGGACGACTCATTCTAAATCTGCACATACCAAAATAATATGACATTGTTATTATATTCTCCATGCGAATAACGAATACATTGAACTGAAATAATACATACCTTCTCCTAAAAAATTCTGGCCCAAAAGTTGGATCATCAGAGAAGTAGTCTTCATGTAATCTCCAGTGCCCTAATTCTCTCTTACGATGAACAACTTTATGAACAAGGATTGAGTCACCATATTTTGGTGCATTGACATGTTGATATACGATCTGTGTAGCGGCAACAAAAATCTCATCATCAGCTGACGATGATGACTCAAGAGCTAATTGCAAGAGCGAGCCACGTCTATTCATGTAATCAATCTAAGTTTGAAAACTTGAAATCCTTGTCGAATAGAAGTAGTAGACGAAGCTTATTTGTCCTTGTGCCACAGATGATAGCACCTTGTTGGTCTTATGATTGCCGAAGGGGATTATTCAATGACAATGAAGATGAAGTACCGGTATCGGAGGAAGACCTTGGCAAACTGAAGAGCACCTTCAAGCACCTGTCTTCGTATCGGAGGAATATCTTGGCTGGTTGACGAACTGCAATAGCAGGCTGCGATGAGGAGCAGTACCCTGTCTAGGAGCAGTACCCTGCCGAACTGCAAGAGCAGGCAATGACGAAGATGATGGAAAAATAGATCCCGTCTCTTCCCTACTCGATGGCGTTGCTGCCCTGCGTGATCGCGTTTCTGCCCTACTCGAGGGCTTCTCTTCCCTGCACGATCGCGTTTGATGGCTGCTCGATGGCCTCTCTGCCCTGCACGCCCGGCTACTCATGAAATAGATTGCGGCGCCAGAGAAGCAATGGGCTGACGTGGCCCAAATGAAATTTTTTTAAGGATCCGTATGAGACATCTGTTGGAGGAGGGGCTTTAATTGATTTCTTAAATATTTAGGACATCTCTTAAAAAGAGGTTTTGAGAAATCGATTTTGAGACATCCCTTGGAGATGCTCAGGATAGTTGTTGGAGGAGGGGGGAATATTCGTTTCTTAAAGTTTATAAGTTCATCCTAAAAAGAGGTTTTGAGAGTTATATTTTAAGATAGTTGTTGAAGATGCTCTAGGTGAATGCTCTCCTTTTCATATCTATTTAATTTTTTAGGTGAACTGATTAGTTGTAAGAAATTTATAGTGTCCAATTCAGAAAGGTCTCAAGTTCGAATTCTAATAGAGACTAGGGCAGATTTGAAGACGAACCTAACCAAGCGTGGATGGTTTGACGTCCCCTGGCCCCGTCCTGCCCCGTCGTCGGGTCAACTCCTATTTATATGTAATTTTATTATTTCATAGGAGTGTTATTTACTTTTTTGAGTTTTGTGCATCTAACTAGTTCACTAAAAACGTACAATCTTTTGTACGATGTAAACTAAAATTTTGAAGTAAAGGACTTAAATTGTGAAAAAAATTAGCATATTAGGACGAAAGTTCAACCCATCTCTATACCCGCCAGATTTTTGATCCCCGTCAGGGACCTACACCGCCGGAGCCGTCAGAGATTGTCCCGCCCATGCCGACGGAGCTTGCCATCGCCGGAGCCATCGAAGCTCATCCCGCCTATGCCGACGGAGCTTGCCACCGTAGCTCGTCGTCGTGGCTCTCCTCACCCGTGCCATCATCGCCCTTCATCCTCGCTCGTCCTGCCCACACCGTCGAAGCTTGCTGCCATAGCTCGCCGCGATTGCTCGCCCCGCCCACGTCGCCCAATCGGGAGAGAGCGGCTTGAAGAGTAGAGGATAGGCTTAGAGCAACTCCAAGAGACTAGTTAAAATGTATGATAAAGCTAAATATATAAAATATCAGACAAAAAACCTTTCCAACAGATTGTCCAAATAGCTATGTAAATTTAGATGCTAGCTATCCCGTAAACTTCGGAAGTCATTTTTTCCAAGCCAGCATAGCTCGCTATCTGGTCTCCAGCATGTGGGCCCCCTTCTTTTCAACATTCTGAATTGCAGTGCGCCGGCACACTTCTACCACCAGCATACCCATCTCTTCGTCTTGGAGAATCAAAGGGGTTGTTGGATCCTGAGCAGCATGGCTTTTAATCTTACTTTTAAGAACTCGCGGATACCATTGCTCAAGAAAATCGATGTCTTCACATTGAGTGAATGTAGTTGGGTGTGCTAGTCCAATTGCTATTAAAATTGGTTCTTTGTAAGAATCACCCACGACTGTGCATTCATGCATTAAAAGGCGGTAGATTTCAACTGCCAGCTTTGTATTGGGAACATCTGTTAAGTAAAAGGGTGATCAGCAAACAAATCTTCATTAGTAACATTACATAAATCACCAAAGTAGGTTTCCATATCAGGAGGCAGCTTGGCTAATACATCAGGACCATAATAATGCTTTATAATAGAGGCAAAGAAGGCACGTAACTGCTTGTAACCAAGTCCTTCCTCAAGCAACCAACTGTTAGGTGTATCAAGCCCAAACCTTCTGAAAGCAAAGAAATCTGTTCCAGAAATAACACCCACATTGTTCATTTTGAAAGGATCCACGAGAGATCTTCTTGTTCTTCTACTGATGTAAGGAACTAGGATAGCAGATCTGAAAAGTCCTCGAATATCCCTAGTAAACAAAGGGTTTTAAAGGACCCACTTGGCATAAGGTGCCAGTACCAAAGGGGCTCAGAATAGGCTTTTTACAAAAGTAAGAATCCATGGGTTGCAGCAGTCGCCAGAAAATTTAATTGGACCGTGATAGCCCCTGCATGGACAATAGCAAAATTATAATATGAAGGCTTGGTGGTTATTGCTGTTGTCGTTCTTGTTGATCTAACTGTAATTATACAGCAGGTTATATAGCTGGATCCAAAAATCAGTAACAAAATTTGTGCAGAAATCGAATCTTGTTCAAATCAGAAGCAGGCAGGTAATATAGCAAACAACTTATCACATAATTTATCCTGCAATCCAGAAGTTCCATCTCAATGAGTCCATAATGGAAATACACAGCACCAACTCGGTTACAAATTATAGTATTCAACATAGGAAAGAGGCCAAGAGGGCCTAAAGAAAGGTAGCATAGCACTAGTAATGATAAAGTCAAAAAAGCCTTTTAGTTTTAGGACGACAGCTCCCATGTTAGGACAGCAGCGTCAGTCCCAATTTCTCTGACAAGCCTTCATAATTTGCCGCCTTGTAAGATGATCAGATGATACTGAGAACCATTGTGCAGAAAAAATCCAACAAAGTGAGGCATGTATCCCAATGTTTTTTCACGAGGACAATGAAGTATTGATGGGAAGGCGTTCCACTCCCTCGGACGCAGAAGATCCCACTTATGTTCATGAATAAAAGCTTGCACCACCACTCTAACCATGTTGGGAAATATACGACGTGTCATTCCGATGATTTCATATTTGGTCAATCTTGAAAAATTGATCATTGGTCACCGACTGCAGCAGAATCTTTATTTTCTTTTCAACATTCTGAATTGCAGTGCGCCGGCACACTTCTACCACCAGCATACCCATCTCTTCGTCTTGGAGAATCAAAGGGGTTGTTGGATCCTGAGCAGCATGGCTTTTAATCTTACTTTTAAGAACTCGTGGATACCATTGCTCAAGAAAATCGATGTTTTCACATTGAGTGAATGTAGTTGGGTGTGCTAGTCCAATTGCTATTAAAATTGGTTCTTTGTAAGAATCACCGACGACTGTGCATTCATGCATTAAAAGGCGGTAGATTTCAACTGCCAGCTTTGTATTGGGAACATCTGTTAAGTAAAAGGGTGATCAGCAAACACATCTTCATTAGTAACATTACATAAATCACCAAAGTAGGTTTCCATATCAGGAGGCAGCTTGGCTAATACATCAGGACCATAATAATGCTTTATAATAGAGGCAAAAAAGGCACGTAACTGCTTGTAACCAAGTCCTTCCTCAAGCAACCAACTGTTAGTTGTATCAAGCCCAAACCTTCTGAAAGCAAAGAAATCTGTTCTAGAAATAACACCCACATTGATCATTTTGAAAGGATCCACGAGAGATCTTCCTGTTCTTCTACTGATGTAAGGAAGTAGGACAGCAGATCTGGAAAGTCCTCGAAGATCCCTCGTAACCGAAGGGTTTTAAAGGACCCACTTGGCATAAGGTGCCAGTACCAATGGGGCTCAGAATAGGCTTTTTACAAAAGTAAGAATTCATGGGTTGCAGCAGTCGCCAGAAAATTTGGTTGGACCGTGATAGCCCCTGCATGGACAATAGCAAAATTATAATATGAAGCTTGGTGGTTATTGCTGTTGTCGTTCTTGTTGATGTAACTGTAATTATACAGCAGGTTATGTAGCTGGATCCGAAAATCAGTAACAAAATTTGTGCAGAAATCGAATCTTGTTAAATTTAGAAGCAGGCAGGTAATATTACCAACAACTCATCACAGAATTTATCCTGCAATTCACAAGTTCCATCTCAATGAGTCCATAGTGGAAATGCACAGCGGTAACTCGGTTACAAATTATAGTATTCAACATAGGAAAGAGGCCAAGAGGGACTAAAGAAAGATAGCATAGGACTAGCAATGATAAAGTCAAAGAAACCTTTTAGTTTTAGGACGACAGCTCCCATGTTAGGACACCAGCGTCAGTCCCAAATTCTTTGACAAGCCTTCACAATTTGCCACCCTTGAAGATGATCACATGATACTGGGAACCATTGTGCTGAAAAGAGCCAACAGAGTGAGACATGTATACCAATGTTTCTTCAGCAGGAGAGTGAAGTATTGATGGGAAGGGGTTCCGCTCCCTCAGGCGTAGAAGTCCCACTTATGCTCATTAATAAAAGCTTGTACTGTTCCGATGATGTCATATTTGGTGAATTTGAAACTTTGATCATTGGTCATCGATTGCAGCAGAATCTTTATTTTCTGTTCAACATTATGAGTTGCATTATGCCGGCACACTTCTACCACCAGCATACCCATCTCTTCGTCTTGGAGAATCAAAGGGGTTGTTGGATTCTGAGCAGCATGGCTTTTAATCTTACTTTTAAGAACTCGCGGATACCATTGCTCAAGAAACCGATGTTTTCACAATGAGTGAATGCAGTTGAGTGTGCTTGTCCAATTGCTATTAAAATCGGTTCTTTGTAAGAATCACCCACGAGTGTGCATTCATGCATTAAAAGGTGGTACATTTCAACTGCCAGATCTGTTAAGTGAAAATGGTGATCAGCAAGCAAATCTTCATTAGTAACAAACATAAATCACCAAAGTAGGTTTCCATATCACGAGGCAGCTTGTCCAACACATCAGGACCATAATAATGCTTTATAATAAAGGCAAAAAAGGCACGTAACCGTTTGTAACCATGTCCTCCTCAAGCAACCAATTGTTAGTTGTATCAAGCCCAAACCTTCTGAAAGCAAAGAAATCTGTTTCAGAAATAACACCCAATTATTCATTTTGAAAGGATCCACGAGAGGTCTTCCTGTTCTTCTACTGATGTAAGGAACTAGGACAGCAGATCTGAAAAGTCCTCGAATATCCCCAGTAGCAAAGGATTTCAAAGAACCCACTCGGCATAAGGTGCCAGTACCAATGGGGCTCAGGATAGACTTTGTACAAAAGTAAGAATCCATGGGTTTGCCAGCGGTCGCCAGGAAATTTAGTTGGACCGTGATAGCCCCTCCATGGACAATAGCAAAATTATTATATGAAGGCTTGGTTGTTATTGCTGTTGTTGTTCTTGATGATGTAACTGTAATTAGACAACAGGTTATGTAGCTGGATCTGAAAATCAGTAACAAAATTTGTGCAGAAATCGAATGTTGTTAAATTCAGAAGCAGCCAGGTAATATTGCCAACAACTCATCACAGAATTTATCCTGCAATCCAAAAGTTCCATCTCAATGAGTCCATATTGGAAATGCACAGCACCAACTTGTTTAATAATTATAGTATTCAACATAGAAAAGAGGCCAAAAGGGGCTAAAGAAAGGTAGCATAGCACTAGTAATGATAAAGTCAAAAAAGTCTTTTAGTTTTAGGACGACAGCTCCCATGTTAGGACAGCAGCGTCAGTCCCAATTTCTCTGACGAGCCTTCATAATTTGCCACCTTGTAAGATGATCAGATGATACTGAGAACCATTGTGCAGAAAAAATCCAACAAAGTGAGGCATGTATCCCAATGTTTTTCACACGAGGACAATGAAGTATTGATGGGAAGGCGTTCCACTCCCTCGGACGCAGAAGATCCCACTTATGTTCGTTAATAAAAGCTTGTACTGCCACTCCGACCATGTTGGGAAATATACGACGTGTAATTTCGATGATGTCATATTTGGTGAATTTGAAACTTTGATCATTGCTCGCTGATTGCAGCAGAATCATTATTTTCTGTTCAACATTATGAACTCCAGTATGCCGGCACACTTCTACCACCAGCGTACCCATCTCTTCGTCTTGGAGAATCAAAGCGGTTGTTGGATTCTGAGCAGCATGGCTTTTAACCTTACTTTTATGAACTCGCAGATACCATTGCTCAAGAAAACTGATGTTTTCACACTGAGTGAATGCAGTTGGGTGTGCTTGTCCAATTGCTATTAAAATCGGTTCTTTGTAAGAATCACCCACGAGTGTGCATTCATGCATTAAAAGGTGGTAGATTTCAACTGCCAGATCTGTTAAGTGAAAATGGTGATCAGCAAGCAAATCTTCGTTAGTAACAAACATAAATCACCAAAGTAGGTTTCCATATCAGGAGGCAGCTTGTCTAACACATCAGGACCATAATAATGCTTTATAATAAAGGCAAAAAAGGCACGTAACCGTTTGTAACCATGTCCTCCTCAAGCAACCAACTGTTAGCTGTATCAAGCTCAAACCTTCTGAAAGCAAAGAAATCTGTTCCAGAAATAACACCCCCATAGTTCATTTTGAAAGGATCCACGAGAGATCTTCTGTTCTTCTACTGATGTAAGGAACCAGGACAGCAGATCTGAAAAGCCCTCGAATATCCCCATTAGCAAAGGATTTCAAAGGACCCACTTGTCATAAGGTGCCAATACCAATGGGGCTCTGGATAGGCTTCTTACAAAAGTAAGAATCCATGGGTTGCCAGCAGTCGCCAGGAAATTTAATTGGACCGAGATAGCCCCGGAATGGACAATTTTAAAATTTTTAATATGAAGGCTCGGTGGTTACTACTGTTGTTGTTCTTCTTGATGTAACTGTAATTATACAACAAGTTATGTAGCTGGATCTGAGAATGAGTAACAAAATTTGAGCAGAAATCGAATGTTTTTAAATTCAGAAGCAGGCAGGTAATATTGCAAACAACTCATCACAGAATTTATCCTGCAATCCACAAGTTCCATCTCTATGAGTCTATAGTGGAAATGCATAGCACCAGCTCGGTTACAAATTATAGTATTCAACATAGAAAATAGGCCGAGAGGGCCTAAAGAAAGGTAGCATAGGGCTAGTAATGATAAAGTCAAAAAAGCCTTTTAGTTTTAGGACGACAGCTCCCATGTTAGGACGGCAGCGTCAGTCCCAAATTCTCTGACAAGCCTTCACAATTTGCCACCCTTGAAGATGATCACATGATACTGAGAACCATTGTGCAGAAAAGATCCAACAAAGTGAGGCATGTATCCCAATGTTTCTTCACGAGGATAGTGAAGTATTGATGGGAAGGGGTTCCGCTCCCTCAGACACAGAAGATCCCACTTATGTTCATTAATAAAAGATTGTACTGTCATTCTGACCATGTTGGGAAATATACAACGTGTCATTCCGATGATGTCATATTTGGTGAATTTGAAACTTTGATCATTGGTCATCGATTGCAGCAGAATCTTTATTTTTCTGTTCAACATTACAAATTCCAGTACGCTGGCACACTTCTACCACCCGCGCACCCATCTCTTCGTCTTGGAGAATCAAAGGGGTTGCTGGATTCTGAGCAGCATGGCTTTTAATCTTACTTTTAAGAACTCGCGGATACCATTGCTCAAGAAAACCGATGTTTTCATACTGAGTGAATGCAGTTGGGTGTGCTTGTCCAATTGCTATTAAAATCGGTTCTTTGTAAGATTCACCCACGACCGTGCATTCATGCATTAAAAGGCGGTAGATTTCAACTTCCAGTTCTGTATAGGGAACATCTGTTAAGTGAAAAGGGTGATCAGCAAGCACATTTTCATTAGTAACATTACGCAAATCACCAAAGTAGGTTTCCATATCAGGAGGTAGCTTGTCTAACACATCAGGACCATAATAATGCTTTATAATAGAGGCAAAGAAGGCATGTTACTGCTTGTAACCAAGTCCTTCCTCAAGCAACCAACCGTTAGCTGTATCAAGCTCAAACCTTCTGAAAGCAAAGAAATCAGTTTCAGAAATAACACCCACATTGTTCATATTGAAAGGATCCACGAGAGATCTTCCTATTCTTATACTGATGTAAGGAACCAGGACAGCAGATCTGAAAAGTCCTCGAATATCCCCAGTAGAGAAGTATTTCGAAGGACCCACTTGGCATAAGGTGCCAGTACCAATGGGGCTTAGGATAGCGTTTTTACAAAAGTAAGAATCCATGCGTTGCCAGCGGTCGCTAGGAAATTTAATTGGTCCGAGATAGCCTTTGCATGGACAATAGCAAAATTATAATATGAAGGCTCGGTGGTTATTGCTGTTGTTGTTCTGGTTGATATAACTGTAATTATACAACAGGTTATGTAGCTGGATCTGAAAATCAGTAACAAAATTTGTGTAGAAATCGAATGTTGTTAAATTCAGAAGCAGGCATGTAATATTGCAAACAACTCATTACAGAATTTATCCTGCAATCCACATGTTCCATCTCAATGAGTCCATAGTGGAAATGCACAACACCAACTCGGTTACAAATTATAGTATTCAACATAGGAAAGAGGCCAAGAGGGCCTAAAGAAAGGTAGCATAGGGCTAGTAATGATAAAGTCAAAAAAGCCTTTTAGTTTAGGATGACAGCTCCAATGTTAGGGCGGCAGTGTCAGTCCCAAGTTCTCTGACAAGCCTTCACAATTTGCCACCCTTGAAGATGATCACATGATACTGAGAACCATTGTGTAGAAAAGATCCAACAAAGTGAGGCATGTATCCCAAAGTAGGGGTTCCACTCCCTCAGACGCAGAAGATCCCACTTATGTTCATTACTAAAAGCTTGTACTGCCATTCTGACCATGTTGGGAAATATACGACGTGCCATTCCGATGATGTCATATTTGGTGAATTCAGAATCTTTATTTTCTGTTCAACATTATGAATTTCAGTATGCTGGCACACTTCTACCACAAGCGTATCCATCTCTTCATTTTGGAGAATCAAAGGGGTTGTTGCATTCTGAGCAGCATGGCTTTTAATCTTACTTTTAAGAAGTTGCGGATACCATTGCTGAAGAAAACCGATGTTTTCACACTGAGTGAATGCTGTTGGGTGTGGTTGATGAGGACATCGCACCCATGGTTACACACAATCCTTCTCCCGCTACGACAAATGAAGGACCAATCACTAGATCTCGGGCATGACAATTGAATGTAGAGGTGAGCTCGTTCTTAAGTATGAGTTTATTTGTTACTATGGATAATAGATTCCTACATAATAATTATATTATGATTAAGAATCATGGAGAGGTCAAGGAAGGCCCTGGAGACCAGTTAGAAGTCGGACAAGGACACCCAAGCCAAGTAGGAGATCCAACTCATGTCGACTTCGAATCCAACTTGGAGTCCAGGAGCAGTCCACACTAAAATGGGTGTCCAAGTCGCGTAGGGACTCCGTTTTAGGTCATCTACCACTACATGAAAAGAGGACTAGATTATCTTTCCAATGGAACAAGTCTTATGTCCAAATTCCTCTACTGTCCATGGGAATCATCGAAACATTGGGCAGTCCATAATCTATCAGGGTGCTGCGACACCGACTTTGGGCCGGTTGGCCTTGTACCGAGTTAGAGTCCATTAGGGTTGTGTCTAGGGGACTTGCACGTTCTCAATTCCTTTATATCCAGCCGTCACCCCACCATTAGGGTTGGGGTTTTGCTTAGATTATTCCTTTTAAAAATAGTGTCGCCGTTTCATCGGTTTGTGAGACCCCAACTTTGTGAGTTTGATCTTCATCTGTAATTTGGCTGCTTCCTACTTCGTTCTTGCTTGTGTTCTTTGATTCTTAGGCAAAGACTAGCCCTCTCGGCGAGGTCATCCATGTTCACGCGGGTGATAACCAAAGGAGACGTGGTGCAGCGATTGCGGGGTTTAGAACGTGCCGTTTGGAAGCCGGATCAATTTTTGTCATGACTCCGCCCAAATCGATGATTATCAGAACCTGTAAGAAGATCGAGACCCCGTTCCCATCAGTGCCTGTCCAATTGCTATTACAATCGATTCTTTGTAAGAATCACCCACGACTGTGCATTCATGCATTAAAAGACGGTAGATTTCAACTGCCAGCTCTGTGTAGGGAACATCTGTTAAGTGAAAAGGGTGATCAGCAAGCAAATCTTCATTAGTAACATTACATAAATCACTAAAGTAGGTTTTCATATCAGGAGGTAGCTTGTCTAACACATCAAGACCATAATAATGCTTTATAATAGAGGCAAAGAAGGCATGTCACTCCTTGTAACCAAGTCCTTCCTCAAGCAACCAACTGTTAGCTGTATCAAGCTCAAACCTTCTGAAAGCAAAGAAATCTGTTCCATAAATAACACCCACATTGTTCATTTTGAAAGGATCCACGACAGATCTTCCTGTTCTTCTACTGATGTAAGGAACCAGGACAGCAGATCTGAAAAGTCCTCGAACTTCCCCAGTAGCAAAGGGTTTCAAAGGACCCACTTGGCATAACGTGCCAGTACCAATGGGGCTTAGGATAGGCTTTTTACAAAAGTAAGAATCCATGGATTGCCAGCGGTCGCCAGGAAATTTAATTGGACCGTGATAGCCCCTGCATGGACAATAGCAAAATTATAATATGAAGGCTTGGCGGTTATTGCTGTTGTTGTTCTTGTTGATGTAACTGTAATTATACAATAGGTTATGTAGCTGGATTTGGGAATCAGTAACAAAATTTGTGCAAAAATCGAATGCTGTTAAATTCAGACCAGGCAGGTAATATTGCAAACAACTCATCACAGAATTTATCCTGCAATCCACAAGTTCCATCTCAATGAGTCCATAGTGAAAATGCACATAACCAACTCGGTTACAAATTATAGTATTCAATATAGGGAACAGGCCAAGAGGGCCTAAAGAAAGGTAGCATAGGACTAGTAATGATAAATTCAAAAAAGCCTTTTAGTTTCGGACGACATCTCCCATGTTAGCACGGCAGCGTCAGCCCCAAGTTCGCTAACAAGCCTTCACAATTTGCCACCCATGAAGATGATCACATGATACTGAGAACCATTGTGCAGAAAAGATCCAACAAAGTGAGGCATGTATCTCAATGTTTCTTCACCAGGACAGTGACGTATTGATGGGAAGGTGTTCCGCTCCCTCAGACGCAGAAGATCCCACTTATATTCATTAATAAAAGCTTTGTACTGCAACTCTGACCATGTTGGGAAATATACGACGTGTCATTCCAATGATGTCATATTTGGTGAATTTGAAACTTTGATCCTTGGTCACCGATTGCCGCAGAATCTTTATTTTCTGTTCAACATTATGAATTCCAATATTCCGGCACACTTCTACCACCAGGGTACCCATCTCTTCGTCTTGGAGAATCAAAGGGGTTGTTGCATTCTGAGCACCATGGCTTTTAATCTTACTTTTAAGAACTCACGGTTTTCATTGATCAAGAAAATCGATGCTTTCACACTGAGTGAATGCAGTTGGGTGTGCTTGTCCAATTGCTATTAAAATCGGTTCTTTGTTAGAATCACCCACGACTGTGCATTCATGCATTAAAAGGCGGCGGTTTTCAACTGCCAGCTCTGTATAGGGAACATCTGTTAAGTGAAAAGAGTGATCAGCAAGCAAATCTTTATTAGTAACATTACATAAATCACCAAAGTAGGTTTCCATATCAGGAGGCAGCTTGTCTAACACATCAGGACCGTAATAATGCTTTATAATAGAGCCAAAGAAGGCACGGAACTGCTTGTAACCAAGTCCTTCCTCAAGCAACCAACTGTTAGCTGTATCAAGCTCAAACCTTCTCAAAGCAAAGAAATATGTTCCAGAAATAACACCACATTGGTCATTTTGAAAGGATCCACGAGAGATCTTCTTGTTCTTCTACTGATGTAAGGAACCAGGACAGCAAATCTAAAAAGTTCTCGAACTTCCCCAGTAGCGAAGGTGCCAGTACCAATGGGACTCAGGATAGCGTTTTTACAAAAGTAAGAATCCATAGGTTGACAGCGGTCGCCAGGAAATTTAATTGGACCGAGATAGCCCTTGCATGGACAATAGCAAAATTATAATATGAAGGCTCGGCGGTTATTGCTATTGATGTTCTTGTTGATGTAACTGTAATTATACAACAGGTTATGTAGCTGGATCTGAAAATCAGTAACCAAATTTTTGTAGAAATCGAATGTTGTTAAAGTCAGAAGCAGGCATGTAATATTGCTAACAACTCATCACAGAATTTATCCTGCAATCCAGAAGTTCCATCTCAATGAGTCCATAGTCGAAATGCACAGCACCAACTCGGTTACAAATTATACTATTCAACATAGGAAACAGGCCAAGAGGGGCTAAAGAAAGGTAGCATAGGACAAGTAATGATAAAGTCAAAAGAGCCTTTTAGTTTTCGGACGATAGCTCCCATGTTAGCACGGCAGCGTCAGTCCCAAGTTCTCTAACAAGCCTTGACAATCTGCCACCCTTGAATATGATCACATGATACTGAGAACCATTGTGCAGAAAAGATCCAACAAATGAGGCATGTATCCCAATGTTTCTTCACCACGACAGTAAAGTATTGATGGGAAGGGGTTCCGCTCCCTCAGACGTAGAAGATCCCAATTATGTTCATTACTAAAAGCTTGTACTGCAACTCTGACCATGTTGGGAAATATACGACGTGTCATTCCGATGATGTCATATTTGGTGAATTTGAAACTTTGATCATTGGTCACCGATTGCAGCAGAATCTTTATTTTCTGTTCAACATTATAAATTCCAATATGCCGGCACACTTCTACCACCAGGGTACCCATCTCTTCGTCTTGGAGAATCAAAGGGGTTGTTGGATTCTAAGCAGCATGGCTTTTTAATCTTACTTTTAAGAACTCGCGAATACCATTGCCCAAGAAAACCAATGTTTTCACATTGTGTGAATGCAGTTGGGTGTGCTTGTCCAATTGCTATTAAAATCGGTTCTTTGTTAGAATCACCCACGACTGTGCATTCATGCATTAAAAGGCGGTAGATTTTAACTGCCAGCTTTGTCTAGGGAACATCTGTTAAGTGAAAAGAGTGATCAGCAAGCAAATCTTCATTAGTAACATTACATAAATCACCAAAGTAGCTTTCCATATCAGGAGGCAGCTTGTCTAACACATCAGGACCGTAATAATGCTTTATAATAGAGGCAAAGAAGGCACGTAACTGCTTTAACCAAGTCCTTCCTCAAGCAACCAATTGTTAGCTGTATCAAGCTCAAACCTTCTAAAAGCAAACAAATCTGTTCCAGAAATAACACCACATTGTTCATTTTGAAAGGATCCACGAGAGATCTTCCTGTTCTTCTACTGATGTAAGGAACCAGGACAGCAGATCTGAAATGTCCTCGAACTTCCCTAGTAGCGAAGGGTTTCAAAGGACCCACTTGGAATAAGGTGCCAGTACCAATGGGACTCATGATAGCCTTTTTACAAAAGTTAGAATCCATGGGTTGCCAGCGGTCGCCAGAAAATTTAATTGGACCGTGTGTGGAGGTTCAATACCCAAGGTAATTAACCTTAATGACCCACGGCCTTAACAACGCGGCTAAGGTGGGAACGATTCCCGTCTCGACCGACCCTCATGTCGTAGGGACATCCGACGAGCTGGGTCGACAGGCGATCTCCGCCTCACTCGACCCCCTCAGGGAGGGGTCGGATCCTCCGCAACACAGCAAACGCGCTCGACCCGTCCACGTTGGGGTCGGGAGATCACATCTCCGCCTCGCCCGACCCCAGGGTCGGGCAAGCCGCCCACCACGCCATGAGTAGGCAGGACGGAAGCGGTCGGGCAATAAATGCGGGACACACCCACGCTCGCTGACAGATGGAGCCATCGATTACTGAGCAAGTGGGCGTTAAATGTGCACGACGTGCACCGTCCAAAGGACGGGCGCCGCTGCTATAGCTCCTGTCAGAAGCCTAACACTCCATCGTGACGGGACGTCCATCAGAAACTGTTCCTCCATACGGATGGGACATCCGCGATTGACGACACTCACCACGCCGTCAAACAGGAGAGGCACCGCCACGCTGAGGACGTCATCCGTCGTGGCGGAGCCCGACTTGGACTTACGGCCACGAGCTGCAACATGAACCCGGGCCTCCCTTCTTCACGATATATAAGGAGGGAGCCGAGACGACAGGGCATCGAAGAGAAGACCGACGATCTACATGACACGAGACACCCATTCAACAAAACCAACGAATAAGTGCACGAACACTTCGCCACATTCCTCTTTTTTCATCCAGAGACTTGGAAACTCTCCCTCTCTCGCCCATTTATAACCCCTACTATAAATCCGTCGCGAGTAACATGAGCAACTCGAAACTGGACGTAGGGCCTTATTGCCTGAACCAGTATAAATCCTTGTGTCCTCTCGCGAACCATCGAAACCCCAAACGCCTCCCACGATAAATTTACTAGTCGGTGGTAACGAACACCGACACCGTGAAAGGCCCTGCATGGACAATAGCAAAATTGTAATATGAAGGCTTGGTGGTTATTGCTGTTGTTGTTCTTGTTGATGTAACTGTAATTATACAACAGCTTACGTAGCTGGATCAGGAAATCACAAATTTGTGCAGAAATCGAATGCTGTTAAATTCAGAAGCAGGCAGGTAATATTGCAAACAACTCATCACAGAATTTATTTTGCAATACCACAAGTTCGATCTCAATGAGTCCATAGTGGAAATGCACAGCACCAACTCGGTTACAAATTATAGTATTCAACATAGGAAACATGCCAAGAGGGCCTAAAGAAAGGTAGTATAGGACTTGTAATGATAAAGTCAAAAAAGCCTTTTTGTTTTCGGACAACAGCTCCCATGTTAGCACGGCAGCGTCAGTCCCAAGTTCTCTGACAAGCCTTCACAATTTGCCACCCTTGAAGATGATCACATGATACTGAGAACCATTGTGCAGAAAAGATCCAACAAAGTGAGGCATGTATCCCAATGTTTCTTCACCAGGACAGTGAAGTATTGATGGGAAGGGGTTTCGCTCCCTCAGACGCAGAAGATCCCACTTATGTTCATTAACAAAAGCTTGTACTGCAACTCTGACCATGTTGAGAAATACGCCGTGTCATTCCGATGATGTCATATTTGGTGAATTTGAAACTTTGATCGTTGGTCACCGATTGCAGCAGAATCTTTATTTTCTGTTCAACATTATGAATTCCAATATGCCGGTACACTTCTACCACCAGGGTACCCATCTCTTCGTCTTGGAGAATCAAAGGGGTTGTTGGATTCTGAGCAGGATGCCTTTTAATCTTACTTTTAAGAACTCGCGGATACCATTGCTCAAGAAAACCGATGTTTTCACACTGAGTGAATGCCGTTGGGTGTGCTTGTCCAATTGCTATTAAAATCGGTTCTTTGTAAGAATCACCCACAACTGTGCATTCATGCATTAAAAGGCGGTACATTTCAACTGTCATCTTTGTATAGGGAACATCTGTTAAGTGAAAAAGGTGATCGGCAAGCAAATCTTCATTAGTAACATGTGTAATGGAGGTTAAGAATCCTAGTAACAAACTGTAGTTAAGCATCAAATTCATTAGTGTGCTGATATCATGGAAGTCATCTCTTTACCCCTTGCAACTCCCCAAAGTGGGTATATTACTTAAAGGCATTTGCATAGAAGATTTTCAGAATGGTATGCTGATTTTCATTGTACATATTAGTATTTCAGTGCATTTTATGAACATTTCTGCATATGCCTACAGCACAACAAGCAAAGAAAATGTGAAATTTTCTTATCTAGTGGCATAATGCATTTATTAACTCACTTATGTTCTTTGGTGGTCAAACAAAAACTCACCTATGTTTTTCCGTATAACCAAGGCAAACCAAATGCGATTGGCATCCTTTGTTTTGTGGTGAGCAGAGAACATATGTCTAACAGGCTAATGTACCATGGATGTTGCCAGTACAATAAGAAGAAACTTAGTGGACAAATACCTGCACTCCCCATCCCAATCCAACAGATAAATTGCTGAAGGGGCGGACCATGATCCATCTTTCTGCGAGCAACAACAAGGCCAGTGCCAACTTTGTATGTAAGTACTGCACCCGCCTTGGCGACTGTAAGAACAGCAAGCCCTTTTGCTCCCTTGAGGATAGATGAAGGAATATACTTCTCAGGGTTTAATCGAGCAACCTAACAAATTCTGAAGTAGACCAATAAGGCCTGAAGTGGTTCGAGTTTCTCATAGCAAACATCACAAACTCTTTGAGGATCACGAAGTCTCAATTTCTTGGGCATCAAAGCATCTTCCCTTGGAGCAATGCTTGCAGAATAGGCCTCCACATAACCGACAATGGTGCCTTCCACGAGTCAATGCTGTGAACGGAGAATGGCACAGCATACAAACATTAGTAAGCTATCTAGCAACCATTCTGGTGGATCAGTTAGCAACAATTCCCTGTATTCCTGTACATCAATTCAATTGTTTCATTGTTCTCACTTAGTGGTGGTGCACTTGGGAAACAGACTGATGGGTGGACATCAACAGCGCCATTCTTGTCAGATGCTAGGAACGATACATCTGTGCTGGAGCTTGTCTGCTGTGGTGTATCATCCTCGCTCTTGCTTGCCCCAGTGACAATCGAAACCAGCCCACCTAGAACAGACTTCAAATTGACTTTTGGACCTGCTTGTGTTGAAGTGAATGGATCTTCCTTCGAGTATGGACCTGGTTGCGTTGGAGCAAACGGATCTTCCCTTGTGGAATACTCTTGAAAATCCGGTTCAAATGATGGCTCGTAGAGATAATCCTGAGTGGGATAGTTGATTCCGGTAACTCTGTTGGATAAGCTGGTCCACCCTGCTTGCGACTGCTTTGGATTGTGGACAGTGAAGGTACATCATTTCATCTGGAGTTCCCATGGAATCATCTATTGGTTATGGCAGCACGAACAAAGTGACCACCTACAATTTATAGCACATAACTCATCAAAAACAGATGCGGTTCAACAAGGAACAAAACAAGAGGAATAGCATGACACATCACTCATGAGTTTTTTTATTAGATATTCAAGTCTTATCCCATCTTGAATACTAAGAATTGGAACCGAGTCCGTGAACTAGGAATCAACAATGTCATAAGTTTCTGCCAGTAAACCTGAAGGCATCCGGCTGAAATTAACCCAGATGTCCAACAACAACAAAAGCGCACCAAAATGAGCACCCGCGCGATAACTTCACGAATAGATACGACTACAAGCATGCTCACCGATTGCTCGATTATGGTACGAGATCGCGATGAACCCATACAGATGCGGAGCCCTATTATTGAGTCAGCTTTATGGGCCTGTTAGTAATGCCCACGTTATTTGGGCTCAATTGGCCGAGATAAATAGCATCTTTCCTCATAGAAATGACTTTCCTTTTTCATGGAAGTTTTTTTTTTTAATGCATATACAAGGTGCTGTATAGCTTATTTCCTGATACAGCAAAGGTCTATAACAGGTGATGAACACACTCCACAACCATCATGAGCTTCGCGGGAGTAAGATAAAAGTGAAACTCTGGATGCTGACACGAAACAGCCTTCATATAATGAAAAATTGCAAGGCACTTCTCGTTGGACCAGCAGAATGAAATAAGGACCGCATCAAGATAAGATATGCATTCATATTCTGCAGAGTGCAGGAGATAATCCATTAGAACGTCAAATGACTTCTTTTAATGATGAATACTGCACCTAAAACAACCAGCAAACACTAAATATTCTACCAGTGCAGTAGTGAGTAACGATGAACAACATCTTAACAAAATGGACACTAGAGTCTAGATGCACTTTTGCTCCATTGTACATCTGATGAACCATACTGTTAGTTGGAAAGTGAAACATGTGTGAATTTACATCGAAAGAGTTCCTATAAAACAGTTCAGGATGATGAAAACTTCACTCGGGAACAACAGTGATAAGCTTATTTCTCAGCAGCATAAGAGCTACTAACACCTTAATACACTAATTGGTCATTTGTCCATCCCCCAGATTATGCCACCATCCTCTGTCACGTAGCAATAAACAAGAATGAGATGATTGCAAAAATGCACAAGTAAAGGAGACTTTCAGATATAGTATAACTGTCAGTTAACAAGACAATAGAGTAGTCTCTTTTGCAAGCACATTTGATCTTTTTGTTTATCCACACCTCAAGCAGCATTCCTGCACCAACTCCAGCAGCGCATACTGCACCGTAAAAGGCCAATGCAGAGGATAAAGATCGCCGCGGCAGAAAAAAACACTGAGGGACTTGTCTGATCTTCTTTGGATGACGCTTCTTGATGACTGGGTGGCTTGCTTCAGTAGTCACGGCACCACCAACTGTATTCCAGTCCACGTTCTTCAGCACTCCCTCTTTGTTTAAATTGTGTCATCGTTGAATTTGACCGTTCATTTTGACCACTCGTCTTATTCAAAAAAACATGAGCAACATCAAATATTTTTTTATGATTCGATTTATCACTAAATGTTTTTCAGACATAACTTTCAATTTTATACATTTGAGCAAATTTTTTGAATAAGACGAATGGTTAAAGTTGATAGTAAAAGTTAACGACGACAACAATTTAAAAAAGAAGGGAGTATATCTTTTGGGTCCTCGCTAGCCACGCTGAAGCTGTCTATTCATAAATTCTAATTGATTAGAACTGATGAAAGAAAGACCATGATAAAGCATCAAATACATATACTAGAAAAATTAGTAGTAACATGGAACAAAAGCTAGAGCGCGTAGCTTCTGTTATCACCAACCAACCGATGTTGCAGGAGCTGAACAGGATGAGACAGGGGATTCACAGAGTCCACTT
Source organism: Oropetium thomaeum (assembly GCA_001182835.1). Classification (NCBI taxonomy): domain Eukaryota; kingdom Viridiplantae; phylum Streptophyta; class Magnoliopsida; order Poales; family Poaceae; genus Oropetium; species Oropetium thomaeum. Next base: position 751,910 of record LFJQ01000015.1, on the reverse strand, counting down.
CGCGCAGGAGTCTGGACACTTTCAGATGGCAAGCCCACGACCGCGGGAAGGCAATCTTATTATATGAAGAACCGAATCATCAGCCTTTGGCCCTTTCCGTATTTTTAACTCTGCCAAGCCAAGCGTCTCCGCACCAGCAGCAGTAGTTCCAAGCTTAGGTTCCAAGAAAGTACATTAGCAGAGCTGCAGCGGATTCTCACAAGCCTAGAAACTTGTTGAATCAATCAACACTTTTAGTTTTAATTTAATCTAGAAATAAATCATAATTATACATAACAGATTGCAAATATTTACTAGATCTACACTATATCTAAACAATTCTATCATGATCACACATGGCAGATTGTAAATAGTTACTAGATCTACGCTAGATCTAAACAAGTCTACGTACCAAATAGAATCACAAATTGTACCATACACTCAAGCAACATGAACATATAGTAGATCATGATAGCACGTATGCAAGACATGATAATAGATGAGAGTACGACGATTCTTTCTTGACAACGATCGGATTGTGAAGATGTCCGCGCTGAACACCAGCCGCGTGGAGGAGCTCACGAACGATGGGCGTCAGGTGGCGGCGCGGAAGACGAGTCGTAGTGACGAAGTCGATGAAGATCGCGCCGAATCGATCGAGCAATCACGCATAGCATTTCCTAAAAATCTTACTCGCCCTCTCCCGGTGCAGGAGCTCAGAGGACGAGGGTTTCGGAGACCTGCTCTCCCTTTCGACAGTGCACGCCGACGATCGGGATGGAGTAGACGGCAGCAGTGGCGCAACGGTAGCAGAGGCGAAAACCTAGATGCACTGGGATGCGTTGGTTTGGTTGCGAGGTGCCCTCTGGCTGTGGTGTCCGCCTGGTTTTATAGCGGGAAACCACTAGGGTTAAGGCGTCCCTCGCTCGAGTCGATTACCAGATCGTGGCCGTGTTGGATAAGATTTCTCACCCGAGTCAGTTACCAAATCGTGGCCGTGTTGGACACGATCTCTCGTCCAGGTCGGTTTCCATATCATATCCGTGTGGGACTAAAGATTTGCACCATCCTCATGCATGAATGGGCCTTTTAAATTTTTTAATAATTATTTTGAATATCACATAGACCAAGCCTAATTATTCTAATAATCCCTCACCATATCTCAAAGTCCCATCAAGACTTTGCCTCATGCTACTACTATTTGATATCCAATGTTTAGATGGAGATTGTTAAGTTAAACATCCATCTAGAACAATAAGCTACACTCATTCACAACATGGACAGTGGACTACGCCTTGAATTCCAAGTTTTGTGCAAATAAGTTTCACTTATAGTGTTAACTGATACTTGACCGCCAGCAGACTACTCCGCGGTTTGGAGCATATAGGTTGTCGTTCATGATCTCTTTGTGAGCTTAATAGAGATCTCCCAAATCTCATAGACTGCGACCTTCTAACAGTTGGGCTCATATAGGTGTGTTCTTTCAAGAATGCTCTGCAGGATAACATCTTCGCTAATTAAAACCAATAGAATATATTAGGCAGTTGTCAACCTGCCATGCAGTATTTTAGAGTGTTGCATCATTACTCGAGTGAGACAAAAGTGTACTCTCATGCTAACCACCAACTTGTTCTTCTCAAGTCCTAATTCACGGGATCTCTAATCACATAGGTTGGGTTACCACTGTGGAATAGCTCATGTGGGTCCCAAACCCATCTCTTTAGATGCATTGTCTATTACATTACATGACAGCCCCTTAGTGAATTGATCTGTCAGGTTCTTATCAGTATTGATATAATCAACTGATATTTCTCCGGAGTTTCTCATTTTCCTGACAGACTTCAAGCATCTCTTGATACGTCTGGATGATTTCATATTATCGTTAGAACTATTCACTTTGACAATCACCGTTTGATTATTAAGTTCATCAAAAATTGTTGGCACTGGTTTCTCGACAATAGGTACGTCCATCAAGAGCTCATGCAACCAATCGGCCTCAACATAGCTGTATCTAGTATAGCCAGCTCTGCTTTCATGGTTGATCTCATCAAGATAGTTTGCTTGCACGAACGCCATGAAACAGCAGCTCCACCAAGGATAAAAGCATACTCACTAGTAGCATACAACTCATCAGTACAGCAGGGAACCCAGAATAGTGAATTAAATTGACTTTAGTCCCTACCAGGTAGTGCATTACCCGCACAAGCGCACACCAATGATCATCTCCCGGATTTGAGGTAAACCGACTCAGTTTGCTCACAACAAACGAGATGTCAGGCCTGGTACACTAGCTAAATACATAAGTGATCTAATAATCTGAGAATATCTCAATTGGTCTCTACCAATTCGCTTGTTCATTCGAAGAATCAAGCTAGGGTCATAAGGCATTGGAGAAGGTTTGTTGTCCTTTAGCCAAAACAGCTCAGAACCTTTTCCACTTAATGAGATTGCGTTAACGTAATCCCATTCTCACTTTTGATCAGCTTAATGTTTAGGATAACATCAGCTTCGTCGAGATCTTTCATATCAAAGTTCTGACATAGAAACGACTTCACCTCGCTAAACATGTCAAGACTTGTCCTAAATATCAATATGTCAACAACATACAGGCATAGGATAACTCCTTCACCCCCACCATAATGATAATACACACATCTATCAGCCTCATTGACCGAGAAGCCTACTGATATGAGTGTAGAATCAAATTTCTCATGCCATTGCTTTGGTGCTTGTTTCAGACCATACAAAGACTTTAATAACTTACACTCCTTGTCCTCTTGACTTTTTACTACAAACCCATCAGGATGTTCCATATAGATTTTCTCTTCCAACTCTCCATTAAGAAAAGCTGTCTTCACATTCATCTGATGGACAAGAGGATCATGAGAGGCAGCCAAGGAGAGTAGTACACGAATGTTGGTCAATCTTGCAACAGATGAGTAAGTATCAAAGAAATCTTGGCCTTCTTTCTGAGTATAGCCCTTAGCTATAAGCCTAGCCTTGTACTTGTCGATAGTACCATCAAGCCTAAGCTTCTTCTTGAACATCCACTTGCAGCCTACAGGTTTGCACCCATAAGGTCGATCAACAACCTCCCATGAATCATTAGAAAGAATAGAGTCTATCTCACTATGGACAACTTCTTTCCAATCATCTGCATCAGGAGATGCATCAGCCTTAGATATGGTTTTGGGTGTGTCATCCACAAGATAGACAGTAAAATAATCACCAAAGGACTTTACAGTTCTTTGTCTCTTGCCCCTACTAGGAGCTTCACTGTCAATCTCCTCATGGATCGGCTCAAGTGTTTGTTCAGCATGATCATAATTTGCAATAGGTATAGGAGTTATATCAGCAATTACATCAGAAGATGAACTAGACATGCTATGTAAATTTTTCATAGGAAATATGTTTTCAAAGAAAGTAACATCATGAGATTTCATTAATGAATTAACATGAATATCAGGCACCTCTGATTTAACTACTAAAAATCTATAGGCAATGCTATTATCAGCATATCCCAAAAAGACGTAATCCACAGTCTTAGGTCTCAATTTACGCTTTTTGTTCATTGGCACATTTACCTTCGCCAAACAACTCCATGTGCACAAGTAAGAAAACGATGACTTTCCCCCAATCCATTCTTCATATGGAGTCTTCTCCTTATTCTTAATCGGAACTCTATTTAGGACATGACATGAAGTCAACAAAGCCTCCCCCACCATGTCATAGATAATCCCGCACTGTCTAACATGGAGTTAACAAGTCAGTCAAAGTGCGGTTCTTCCTTTCGACAATCCCGTTTGATCGGAGAGAATAGGGAGGCGTCCTCTCATGTATAATACCATGTTCCACACAGAATAAGTCAAATTCGTTTGAGAAAACCTCACCACCACGATCGGACCTAAGTCGTTTGATCTTTTTCTCTACTTCAGTTTCAACTTCAGCCTTATAAATTTTAAAGTAGTTTAGAGCCTCATCTTTTATTTAAGCAAATAAACATAGCAAAATCTAGCCGCATCATCAATCAAAGTCATGAAATATGTTTTTCCACCCGTAGTCAAAGTACCATTCATTTCACAGAGATATGAATGAATAAGTTCTAGCGGTGTCAAGTGTCTCTCCTCGTCCAACTTGTGAGATTTTCGAGGTTGCTTTGATTACACGCAACTATGGCACTTAGAACCTTTGACAATGGAAAGCTTCGAAATAAAATTCAAACTGGATAGGCGAGTCATAGAACCAAAATTTAGATGACATAAACATGATGTCAAACACTAGCATCACTCTCATTAATACGATCAGAAATAAAGTTCACGTACTTATTGCAAAAATCTGAAAGGGAAAAGCGGAACAAGCCTCCACACTCATAGCCTTTACCAATAAATTGTCCACTCCTAGACACAACAACTTTATTAGCCTAAAGCACTACCTTAAAACCATCCCTACACAAAAGGGAGCCAGTAACTAGATTCTTCCTTATAGAAGGGACATGCTGCACGTTCTTCAGCTGCACGATCTTTTTCGAAGTGAACTTCAGATTGACCAAGCCAACACCACGAACAGTAGCATGAGGCCCATCGCCCATCAAGACGGAAGAATCCCAAGTGATCTGATAAGAAGAAACCAAAGAGGCGTCAGAACATACGTGAACATTGGCACTAGTATCAAGCCACCAACTAGTAGATTAAAAACACTAAAAAAATAGAAGGTAAATAATCATATCCAACTATTTTCCTCATCAGCACTGGTCACTATGTTCATAGTCTTCTGTCCTCATGAAGGCTTCTTGCTTTTACGTTGTGAACACTTCTTTACCCAATGATCATTGGCACCACACACAAAGCAGCCTTCATTGTTCTCCTTGTTCTTCCTCTTCTTGAAGATAGTGGTCTGCTTAGGCTTATTGTTCTTGCCCTTGCCCTTGCCACCCTGATGGAACCTCTGGTTTTGCACCATATTGGTGCTGATCTGGCCCTCGACTACCTTGAGTCGACCATCCTTAGCACAAGCCCTATTCTCAATGTCAAGCAAGGAGATCAGATCCGAAACTGATATCTTCTGCCTTTTGTGCTTAACAGCCATGGTGAAATCTCTCCAAGATGGGGGCAACTTGGATAGGATTCTCGCGGCCACAAACTTGTATGGCACGATGATCTTGAGAAGCTCAAGTTCCTTTATCATGCACTGTATTTCATGCGCCTGATCTACTACAGAACGGCCTTCGACCATCCTGTAGTCATGATATTGCTCCATGATCGCCGATATCGCTGACATCATAGTCAGCAATCAGGGCATTCCACAATTTCTTGGCGACTTTATGATGCATGTACACGTCTTGTAGGTTATCTATAAAATTACTGATCACAGCGCCAATGAAAATTGTGTTGTCCCGATTGTACTTTGCCACCTCTGTAGAAGACAGAGTACCCTCCGATTTACCAGCATGAGTCCAGTACACTTCTGGATTCAAGCCATAGGATAACCTTGACTTGCCCTCTCTTGAAGTATACGCCGGTAAATTTGTCTAGGCTCAGCGCCTCACTAAATCCAGCCATACCAAAGTGCCTAATATAAGGTTTTTAGATTGTTGAATCAATCAGCACTTTTAGTTTTAATTTAATCTAGAAATAAATCATAATCTCACATAGCAGATTGCAAATATTTATTAGATCTACGCTAGATCTAAACAAGTCTATCATGACATACATGCCAGATTGCAAATATTTACTAGGTCTAGGCTAGATCAAACAAGTCTATCATGCCAAACAGAATTACGGATTCTACCATACACTCAAGCAACATGAACATATATTAGATCATGATGGCACATATGGCAGACATGGTAATAGATGAGAGTACGTACCATTCTTTCTTGATAACAATCGGATAACAAAGATGTCCATGCTGAACAGTAGCCACACGAAGAAGCTCACGAACGGTGAGCGTCAGATGGCGGCGCGGAAGACAAGCCGTGGTGATAACGATGAAGATCACGCCGAAGCGATCGAGCAGTCGTGTAGAGCACTTCCCAAAAACCTTATTCGCCCTCCCCATTTGATAGTGCACGCTGACGATCGGGATGGAGTAGACGGCAGCGACGGCGTAGCGCTAGCAGAGACGAAAACCTAGATACGCTAGGATGTGTTGGTTTAGTTACGAGGTGCCCTCTGGCTATGATGTCCGCCTGGTTTTATAGGGGGGAACCGCTAGGGTTGAGGCGTCCCTCACCCGAGTCGGGTACCAGATCGTGGCCGTGTTGGACACGACTCCTACCTGAGTCAGTTATCAGATCATGGCCGTGTTGATACGATCTCTCCTGCAGGTAATTTTTCGTATCGTATCCGTGTGGGGCTAAAGATTTGCACCATCCTCATGCAAAAATAGGCCTTTGAGATTTTCTAGAAATTGTTTTAAATATCACATAGGCCAAGGCTAATAATTCTAATAAAACTCACATTCAAGCGCAGCTGAGTTCGCCCAACTCTCTAGCTAGTATGTACCTGCTCTCTTGGACAGGTGCATGGTCGGTCCCTAGATGGAGATGGGGCTAGAGCGCATCATGAACTTTCTGCACCATGACAGGAGGATCTCGCGGGTGCCTGGCACCGTATCTGGGTGTTCTACCAAATACCGATCGTTGGGCAAGAGCTCCCTGGTGAAACATGTGCGACAACGAGAGGGTGTGCAGCCACTTCTCGCAGATTTTGGTTATCAGAGGAGGTTAGGTTATCTCTACTACTATTATTTTCCTAACTATTGTCCGTGCACCTATGACGAGCGGAATAAGCGGTCGCGTGTCGATCCTGCCAGCCGCTGCCGACACTGGGTCGAACTCGTCGTCGTCTTCATCCAGGACTCGCCGCGCTCCTGCCTCCGAGTCGAACTCGTCGTCGTCTTCGTCCAGGACTCGCCACGCTCCTGCCTCGAGAAGCACCCGATGGCGAGGGCCTGCACCACGCCGCATCGCTGTGGAACTACGAACCGTGCTGCCGCCGAGGTCACACACGCCGCAGTCCGCCGAGGGGCCGCCGTCGTCGAGCCGTCGCGGAGTCTATCTACCGGCGCCGGCGCTGCCCCATCTCCAATCACCGCGCCGCATCGCGTGGAGCCGCGCTCTGTGCTACCGCCGAGGTCATGGACGGCTGCAGCCCGCTGAGGGGCCGCCGTTGCCGAGACATCGTGGAGGCGCTCTGCCGTCGCTCCGGCTCCAAGCGCCGCGTCGCATTGCATGAAGCCGCGATCCGCGCGGCCGACGAGTTCACGGATGGCTGCAGCCCGCCGAGGGGCCGCCGTCGCCGATCCACTGTTCCGTCGCGGAGGCGCTTTGCTGCCCAGGAACCTCTGTTATGCCATGGAGCCCCTCTCTCTCCACCTCCTGCACGCTGAGCGCCTTTCGCTCCCCCTCGCGCCGACATGGAACTCCAAGAGGCCATGGCCAAGCCGAATCATGCCGCGACAGCGGTGGCGCCGTCGTGCCGCCCGTATCGAGTCGGCGTCCGCCGCCGTGGCAAACATGACGCGGAAGGCCGAGGAGGATGCGCCGTGCCTGGACCAATGGTATCCTCGACCCGGCACACCTCACAGGAGGACGGTGCTCGGGCTCAGCGTCGTGGCCTGGCACGAGCGCGGCGAGTGACGCGTGTTCAACGACGCGTGCCCGCACCGCCTCGCGCCGCTCTCCGAGGGACGCGTAGACGGCAAGGGTCGGCTTCAGTGCGCCACGGCTGGTGCTTCGACGGCGCCAGCGCGTTCAAGTTCATCCCGTAGGCCCCCGCACTACTCACGCCCCCGGTGCACAAGAACAGCAAGGCGTGCGTGGCACCGTACCTGTGCGTCGTGCAGAACAGCATCCTCTGGTTCTTCCCGAGGACAGAGCCCGAGTTCAGGGACGTGCTGCAGAGGAAGCGACTGCCGTTCTTCCCCGTGATCGACGACCCGTCTTTCGTCACCGTAAGCTGTTCTTTCAGTGTGGCAATGTTGCTGGCATTCAGCACAACTGATTGAGGCGTGTTCGTGTCTTCACAGTCCAGTACGATGACGAGCGTGGCATTCCAATCAAGATGGAGATAGATCGCGTGACCTCGGCCGGGTTCCTGTCGGTGATGGAGCTGGGGCCGAGGCTGGGTTACTTCAGGTTCATCGCGCCCTGCATGGTCTACGGCTCACCGGCTACCAAATACGAGTCTGAACACATCCCTTCTCCCTTTGCTCCGTGAGGGCTTAATGAAGCTGAAAGTCAAATTCATAGATGAAACACACAAGCGTTGTTGTTATCCCTCGTTCATGCAGCAGGCTGACCAGGGGAACAAGAAGGTAGCTCGATTCGTTCTGCTGTCCCTCTGCATCCCGGTTTCTCCTGGGAGGAGCAGTGTGATCTGGGCGTTCCCGAGAAATGTCGTGATTTGGATGGACAAGATCGTACCACGGTGGTTCTATCACATCAACCAGATCCGAACACTGGATTTAGATGTTTGCCTCCTCCATGTAGAGGTACCTGAAAATCTTACCTTTGGTAGATGTTTGCCTCCTCCATGTAGAGGTACCTGAAAATCTTACCTTTGGTTTCCAAAGCTGCAAGGTTCGACTACGGCTGATGAGCTAAGGGCATGCTCAATCCTTCCTCTTCTTCCAAAACGCAAGTCTGCCGCGGCGGGCCTCCACAAATGGCCGAACGCCTGCTACGTTCCAACGTCGTCAGACAACATGGTCATCGCCTTCAGGAACTGGTTCAAGAAGTACTGCAAGAACCAGATCGAATGGGCAACTCCGCACCCCAATCAGCTGCTACCTACCCGACGCGGGACCCTGTTGCCTGTAAGCCATGCGCCCTAGTTTGTTAGTCAGTTAGGCTGCATGATTTATTTCGTCAGAGTCAAGTTAGCTGCAGGTATTCAGTTAGAAGAGCTAGTGGTTTAGAATTAGTCATGCATTCCTAGATTGTAGGAGGAAGCAGGCCACTACGGTCAGTTTTTTCTTCCTAGTTTTCAGCAGGCCACTACGGTCAAATCTTTAGCTTTGTAACTATAAATAAAGTGGAGTAAAACCAGAAAAGCTGTAGCTTCATCGCAGCACAAAACCAGTGTCTAATTGCGAGTTGTGAGTGAGAGTTCTTGCCTGTTTTCCAACAATTGGTATCAGAGCCTAGGTTCTTGAGAGCTAGTCATGCAGTGGCGTCAGCCTCGCCGCATCCCTCTCGGTCCCCAAGCAGGAGAAGGCCGCAGTCTCCCTCCCCCGTCCGCCGTCGTGGACGCCGCCCCAATGGTGAGCGCAGCGTCGTGACAGAGCGGGTGGTGCGGTAGGTCGGAGGACAGTGGCCGCAACTCTTGAAGACCAACTACGGAGACTGGGCGCTAGTGATGAAGGTGATGCTGCGTTCTCGTGGCCTCTGGGCTGCGATCGAGCGCGGCACCGATGACCCCGACGCCGATGGCGACGCCATGGAGGGCCTGCTGCGCGGCGTGCCGCTGGAGATGGCATCCACCATCGTGTCCAAGGGCTCAGCCAAAGCAGCGTGGGACGCCCTGGAGAAAGCGCGCGTCGGTTCAGACCGCGTGCGCAGGGCGACGGCTCAGCGACTCCGGCGGGAGTACGAGAACATCTCCTTCCGCGGCGGCGAGTCGATCGACGAGTTCTCGCTGCGTCTCAGCAAGCTGGTTCACCAGCTGGAGGTTCACGGCGATCCGGAGGAGGACGAGAAGGTGGTTGCCAAGTACCTGCGCGTCGTGCCCAAGAGGTTTGCCCAGATTGCCGTCTCAATTGAAACATTGCTCGATCTCTCGACATTATCTATTGAGGATGTGACCGGGCGACTCAAGGCGGCGGAGGACCGCGAGGCCGACGACGTCCCTGCTTTGGTGGATGGCAAATTGCTGCTCACTGAAGACCAGTGGATGGCGCGCTTCAAGGACCGGCAGGCAGGCGAAGGTGGCTCCAAGTCTGGCGCAAGCAAGGGTGGTGCTCGCCGCCGTCCACGCGGACCGCGCAAGAAGAAACCTGAAGGCGGAAACGCTGGAGGGTCCGGCGGCGGCAGAGATGGTGGTGGTGGATCGCGGTCTGATGATCGTACCAAGTGCCTCAACTGCGGCAAGCACGGGCACTGGGCGAAGGATTGCAGGTCGGCGCGCCGCGAGCAGGCACATCTGACGCGCGACGACGACGACGATGAAGAAGCGACGCTGCTCATGGCGCAGGTCTGTGCTCTCAACGACGAGCCAGAGCCGGCGCCTCCTGGCGGTCTCCACCTCGACGAGTCGCATGCGCAAGTCCACCTCGGCGACGCTAGCGATGGCGGACACGTTGAGGGATGGTACCTCGACACCGGCGCTACGAGCCACATGACTGGCCGCGCCGACGCGTTCTCCCATCTTGATCGCGCCGTTCAAGGCTCGGTGCGTTTTGGCGACGGGTCGCTGGTCGACATCAAGGGGCGCGGCACGGTCATGTTCCTCGGCAAGACCGGCGAGCGGATCGCACTGGCCGGCGTCCTCTACATCCCGCGCCTGAAGAACAATATCATCTCGGTCGGGCAATTGGACGAGGCGGGCTGCAAAGTGCTGATTGAAGAAGGAGTTCTCCGCATTTGGGATCGCCACCGCCGGCTGCTTGCCAAGGTGCGCCGTGGCACGAACCGGCTGTACGTGCTGAAGATCGACACCACCAGTGGCATCTGCCTCGGGATTCACGGCGCTGACACGTCTCGACGCTGGCATGCGCGCTTTGGCCACATCGGCTACGATGCGTTGCGCCAGCTCGGCCGCAACAACATGGTGACTGGCCTGCCGACCATTGACGCCGACGAGCGCTTCTGCGACACATGCATCGTCACCAAGCACCGCCGTGCGCCGTTCCCGGCCAAGGCGAAGTACAGGGCGGCAGAGCCACTCGACCTGGTGCACGGCGATCTCTACAGGCCCATCTCGCCCGCGACTCCAGCCGGGCGGCGCTACTTCCTCCTCCTCGTCAACGACGCGACTCGCTACATGTGGCTGACACTGCTGTTCGTGAAGGGCGATGCAGCGTCGGCGATCAAGAAGATTAAGGCGGAAGCGGAGCTCGAGGTGGGAAGGCCACTGCAGGTGCTGCGCACAGACAACGGCGGCGAGTTCACCGCCAAGGCGTTCGCTGAGTACTGCACTGACGCTGGTGTACGGCGCCACTTCTCCACGCCCTACGCACCGCAGCAGAACGGCGTTGTCGAGCGCCGAAACCAGTCCATCCTCGCCACCGCGCGCGCGCTGCTGAAGCAAACGGAGATGCCAGCGCATTTCTGGGGGGAGGCTGTGAACACGGCCGTCTACCTCCTGAACCGCGCGCCGACCAAGGCCTTGGACGACCTGACGCCGTACGAGGCATACCATGGCCGGAAGCCAGCTGTCGGGTACTTGAGGACGTTCGGGTGCCTCGCCTTCGCCAAGGACACGCGCCCGGGGCTGAAGAAGCTGGAGGATCGCAGCGCGCCCACCGTCTTCATCGGCTACACCGAAGGCTCCAAGGCCTACAAGCTGTACGACCCCAAGTCTGGGCGCGTTCATAGCTCGCGCGACGTCATCTTCGACGAAGAACGTGGGTGGAACTGGAGCGCGGAGGACAGCGTCAAACAGGCTGCAGGCCGGGACTTCACCGTCGAGTACCTCGTCAGGGAAGACACGGCCGGAGAGTCTGAAGCTGCTGGGGGTGTCGCGACATCACCAGACCACCTGGCTGCTGGGACGCCGCCAAGATCGCCTGAGTTTGCCACTCCACCGCAGAACGACGACGACCGGCTCGACGCGTTCCACGTTGACGTGCCTATCCGCTACCGCCGCATCGACGTGTTGGGCGACAATGAAGATGTGCCAGGCCTTGCGCGGCGCGTGCCAGAGGAGCTGAACCTCGCCGCCGCCAATGAGCCAAGCACGTTCGCGGAGGCAGAGCAGGAGCAAGCATGGCGGAGAGCGATGCAGGAGGAGATCACGTCCATCCATGCCAATAACACTTGGGAGCTAACAGATTTGCCGCAGGGGCACCGGCCAATTGGACTCAAATGGGTCTTCAAGCTCAAGAAGGATGAGGCCGGCGCGGTGATCAAGCACAAGGCTCGCTTGGTGGCGAAAGGCTATGTGCAGCAGGCTGGCGTGGACTTTGATGAAGTCTTCGCACCGGTCGCCCGCATGGAGTCCGTACGTCTGCTGCTGGCGCTTGCTGCGGACGAGGGGTGGCCAGTCCATCACATGGACGTAAAGACAGCCTTTCTCAACGGTGAGCTGGCAGAGGAGGTCTATGTTCGGCAACCGCCGGGTTTCGTCGTCGCCGGAGCAGAGGACAAGGTGCTGCGTCTCAGGAGGGCGCTCTACGGCCTGCGACAAGCTCCAAGGGCGTGGAACGAGAAGCTGGACAGCACACTGTGCAAGCTCGGGTTCCAGCAGAGCGAACATGAGCATGCCCTGTACTGCAGATCAAGCAGGGGCGGTCGGCTCCTCGTCGGCGTGTACGTGGATGACCTTGTAATCACGGGCACGTCTTCGAGTGAGATCGACAAATTCAAGACGGAGATGAAGTCTCAATTCAAGATGACGGACTTGGGCCTGCTCACCTTCTACCTCGGCATTGAGGTGCAGCAGAGCTCGACCGGAATCACGGTGTGCCAGGCGCACTACGCCACGCGGATTCTGGAGGCGGCAGGTCTGCTAGGCTGCAACGCCGTGCACACGCCGATGGAGGAGCGGCTCAAATTGAGCAAGGACAGCAAGGCGGAGGAGGTCGATTCGACGCTGTACCGGAAGCTCGTCGGCAGCCTGCGTTACCTGGTCCATACCAGGCCGGACATCATCTTCGCCGTCGGCTACCTGAGCCGCTTTATGCAGCGGCCTACGACGAAACACATGGGCGCACTCAAGCGTGTGCTCCGCTACATCGCCGGCACGATCAACTATGGCTGCCACTACCGTCGAGGCTCAGGAGGAGCAAAATTGACAGGGTATTGTGACAGCGACTTTGCCGGCGACATCGACAACAGCCACAGCACCTCTGGTGTGCTGTTCTTCCTCGGGTCAAGCCTGGTAAGCTGGCATTCACTCAAGCAACGCGTTGTGGCTATGTCATCATGTGAAGCAGAGTATGTGGCCGCGACATCGGCGGCGACTCAGGGGGTGTGGCTGGCTTGGCTGCTTGCTGATTTGAGAAGAGAAGAGGCGCAGCCAATCGAGCTAAGAGTGGACAATAAGTCTGCCATAGCTCTAGTGAAGAATCCTGTATTCCACGAGCGCAGCAAACATATCCGGGTGAGATATCACTATGTCCGGCAGTGCGTGGCGGAAGGAAGTCTGTACACAAACTTCGTGTGCACTCAGGACCAGCTTGCTGATATTGGAACAAAGGCATTAGGGCGAGTGAGATTCCAGGAGCTCCGTGCAAGAATTGGAATGGTCCAGGTTCAGTCCAAACTGAAGCACAAGACTTAGGGGGTGAATTGTTGCCTGTAAGCCATGCGCCCCAGTTTGTTAGTCAGTTAGGCTGCATGATTTATTTCGTCAGAGTCAAGTTAGCTGCAGGTATTCAGTTAGAAGAGCTAGTGGTTTAGAATTAGTCATGCATTCCTAGATTGTAGGAGGAAGCAGGCCACTACGGTCAGTTTTTTCTTCCTAGTTTTCAGCAGGCCACTACGGTCAGATCTTTAGCTTTGTAACTATAAATAAAGTGGAGTAAAAACAGAAAAAAGCTGTAGCTTCATCGCAGCACAAAATCAGTGTCTAATTGCGAGTTGTGAGTGAGAGTTCTTGCCTGTTTTCCAACAGACCCCGACCCCAATAATACTATGCTCCAAGCCTTTTCAATTTTTTCTCATCAAACAACAAAGACTTGTGAAATTCAGTGATTATACCCATATGTTGTTGGTTCGATCAACAGGTACTGGTCACATGTCGTCCAGTGCACGAGCTGCAGCACGGCGCTGAAGGCGATGAGGGTGCTCGAGGTCGCCTTGCAGGTTGCACCCATCGCCGTCGTGGGATTCCTTGCGGCCAATAACGGAACGCTGGTCAAGTCGGCGGTACAGAGAACGGTTATCTGCGGCAGTGCTGTGCTTCGCCGCGTCGCGGTGGTTCGCGAGTTTCATCGAGAAGAACTTCTATTTCTAGGATTACGTACATGCGAGTAAAAAAATGCTCCAGAACTATTTTTTTTGTGCTAATAAATAAAGTCTAACGGGAAGAATTATAATGTATGTTCATAATGGGATTGGGGATATCGCTACAGAATATGGGTATCATGTATGAGATATGAAAATATAAAATTTTACCTGCTTATTTGAAGGCAATCTAGAAACAATATTGTGTTATTCCACAAATCTGGAAAAAAAGTATGGTTCGAGGGATAAGAGTGCTTCAATGTGCCTACAATGGAAATTCAAGTAAATCAAAAATACATGCAAACATATAAGATTATCTTAATCAGATCAAAAAAAATTATTAAATAGATATAAAAGTGTATTGTTATATTGTATTTAAGAGGTTTATAAATGTATTATATATATATATATATTATAGAACAAAGGATGCGCTTTCTTTTATCTAAAAAAATAGTAAAACGACCTGTAGCAACGCACGGGCATGTTACTCCTATATGATCAAGTATCAGAATCTAGTTGGGTCCGGTGGAGGCAGGGTACTGATGATAGTTGAGGCTGACAGGGATACCAACGAGGATTCCTGGTGGAGGTTAATTATATTCAGCTTCTAAATCTCGTCTCGCACGTTTAATTAAAATTATTCTGACGATCGAGTCGATCGGACAAGATTTCCGGATTAATTAGGCAGTGCACTACCTCGTATTAGGTTGCAGTTCTTCCTGTCCCAAGAAGCCTGCTGGTACTTGTTCAAGGTAAGAACCTTTGACAGTGTTGATGTGACCAAGGAAGGAGCACCCAAAGCTCGCATCAGTAGCCATGGAAATGGCCACCAATAATGTTACAGCTGAGGCACTACATAATCGGAGACGATATGGTTGTCGTCGTCGTCGTCGTCGTCTTCAACCAACATGAAAGGAGGTTGATCGTCCGGCGCCTGCTTCGGAACCTCAACGGCGGGCAGCAGCAGCTCCGACTGCGAGCACACCGGCGAGGGTATGACGAGCAGCATGTCTTCTTCCTCTTCCTCCATAGACAGAGCACCTACAGACGTCGTTTCTTCCTGGAGTTGATGATACCCTGCCTTGAGCAGAGCAGGTGGATCGGCGCCTCCTCGCACGCCGGAGCTGACAGCCTGCTGATGATCCGGCACAGCGAGCTGATGAGAAGGAAACTGCGGCGGGTCGTCACAGGTATGTGTGCCGATGTAGGTGACTTCCAGTTCCAGCTTCGACGGGTCTGCGTCGGACCGCTGCACCCGCTTCGTTGCCTGGCAGCCGCCGGACTTGTTACCACACCTAAAGTAACTCCTGCGGCAAGACCATATCATCCTTCGATTCAAACTTCGAAAGAAATTAAGCTTCCGGGTGCTCATTGAATATTGAAACTGAGGCGATTTCTGTCGCGGAGACAAAATTTAAACTCTAGAACAGAGGAAGTAGTAGTAGTAGTAAGTACCTTGGAAACCTTGCGCCAAAGATACCCTTCTGCCCATACTTCTTCCATGTGTACGAATCATGAGGTTCGTTAACTAGAACAACCATTCGGCGCGCGGCATTCGTTCTGTAACATGTTCGTTATTATGAATCAATTAGCTAAACTTGTGTTGTGTGCTGGTACTAGAAAGTTTAGAAGGTACTGTAGATATGAACAGCACGGCAGCAGCAGGTACCTGACCCGTTGACCACTTCTTCTTGGGCTTGGCTCAACCCTCCCGCCGCCGCTGCCGCCGCCGCTCTTCTCGAAACCCTGTCCTGGAAGTCTCTGACCCTGCGAGACCTCTAGCGCCAGAGACGCGAGCGCTCGAGATAGTGAATCCGTGATGTCCGACAGGAGGGCGTCCACGGCGGCGGCGCCGCCAGAGCACTCTGCTTCGGAGCAGACTCCTCCAGTGGACGACGGTAGCACCCTCGCTAGCAGCGCCTTGAGCATGTTGGTTGATTTCTGAGCCCTGATGATGAATTCCTTCGTCGACTCGCCGCACGGGTCGTCTGCCATCTCTCTCTCTACTCTCTCATGAACTTCCAAATGAAATTGTGACACCCCAGGTGTCACCAGGGCCTAAGTCGACAACTTAAAACCCTAATCGACAAGATTTCACACCTAAAAGCAAAATCAACAATGGGAGTAAGTGCAGTGTCGTTTGAAATGCCCGAAAGGAACTCTACGAAAAATTTTGATAATCCACAGAACACAATTGGTAGGTTCAGAAAGTTTCCACCCACAGTGTCGAAAACTTTATTCTTTGGGAAGAAATTAAACCCTATTGAGTGACCTATCAAATTTCCACAACACACTAGCTATATTTTTGCATAACAATTAAGTTCACTTCAAAGTAGAATTTTGGAAATTTATTCAGAATTTTTAGATAAGTTTTAAACCTTTTTAAAATTCACACAAATTAAAGTGGACTCAAATATTCAAGAAATTTTGGGAGCTGATTCAGAACTCGAACCCTAAATAAAAAGTGTTCCAAATAAATCCCAGAGCATACACAAAAATTTTCAAAATTTTCTCAGCCGAGGAGGTGGGGTTTTCAATCGAAATCAGCAGGAGCTTGTAGCAATTCAAATAAACCGGCAACAGACTGACGGGCAACAGTGCCGCCCGCCCCCGACGGCCAACCGCCGAGCGGCAGAGCCGCCCTCCCCGCCGACCGGCGCTCCTTTGGAGAAGCATTCAATCGGAAGATCTCCGAATCCTTTGCCCGCTCTCTCCTCCTCCCTCCTTCCCCTCTCTCTCTCTCTCACTCTCTCGACGCTCCTCCCCGTGCGGCAGACCCCCTGCGGCAAGCCACCGCCCCGCCGACCCAATCCCGTCGTTCCCCTCTGCTCCCATCCCTATCTCCCTACGCAACGCCTTAAAGGAGTGCGCTGAACCCTCCTCCCACTTTCCCCGCGCCCAATTTCGCTCCTAGACGCGCATTGCTGTTTTACCTCGCTCGGGTGCCGCCGTCGCCATTGCCGCCGAAGGAAGGCTCACGGTGAGACCACCCTTCCGACCATTCTCCACCGTCCTAACCTTGCCTAACTTGTTTCCCTCGCTCCGGCACAGCTTCCGGTTGATTGAATTCCCCTCCGGTTGCTCCCTCCACCCGGAACGCTCCGATCATCCTCCCCGGCAACAGGAACGCCGCCCCGATCGTCAACCTTCAAATTCCTTCTCACGGTACCCCCATTCTACAATTCCTTCATCCGGCTCATCCCTCTCATCCTTGTGAATGGTCGTGACAAGATTTCATCCACAGAAACTCGCCGGCGACGACGGAATCCTAGCGCCGCCGTCGGTTCCCCCTTCTGCCGCCGATCGAGCTCACCGTCGACTTTGGTCTTCCGGCCATCCCCGAGACCTCCAACTCCGTCAAACCGAATCACTACACCACGGTGAGCCTCCTGGACCGACTAACCTCCACCCTCCGCCGCCCCTCCGGTGATCCCCTCGTCGGCCTTCGGGCATTGCCGCCACTCCTCGCCGCCGGCCATGCTCCGGTCATTCCAGAGAGCGAGCTCAGCGCCGGTGGGTAGAGGATGATGGACTAACCATGAATCGCCGCCTCCTGGCCGAGCCACCCCGCCGGAGCATCGCCGGATTTCCACCGCCGCCCTCCCCTGTTTCAGCCACACTGTAGCGACAAATTTTATTTTATCTATTAATTTTGTCAACATTGCTAAGTGTCTAACAAATCACAGAAAAGCCCAAAAATTCCAAAACAAAATTTGTTAGAATCCTCATATGAAGCACTAATTTTATGTTAAAACACTTTTTCAAAAATGACCATATATTTTTAGGAATATTTAGAACAATCTTTTCTGTTTTTAAATTTTAATTTAAAATGTAGAGAAATACTAAGGCTCAAATTTGATCTATAAATGTGGTATGACAGTAGGCATCCTCTGGAATTTTATCGGGATTTTAGGACCACATAATTGCATGTAACCTATCCCAGATACTTCATTCTGCCTAGCTAATTCACAATTTTCTAAAATACATTATAAAAGTACTCCAAAAAGCTGAACCCAAAAACAAAACTTTAGTTTTGATTCTCATAAGTGCCTACATAAAATTTAATAATTTTATTCTAATGTTTAATAATTATTCCTAATTTTACCATTTAAAATAACAGGAACTTTGTTGAATTTTGATAAATTCTAGAAAATTCATCTCGGCCTCAATCAAACTTCAAAATTCATAATTCAGAGAGCACTATCAACTAAAAATAAAATTTTAGTACAAATAAAATTTTTCATTTCGACCCTAAGATTAATAATCGTAGTCTATTAAATAATTATTCTCCGAAGAAAAAGTGCCGATCAATCTCAACCTAAAATTTGAATTTAGCCCAATTCAGGGAATGCGACCAATTACACATCACATCGTGAAGAATTGAATACATGCCTTGGAACCCCATTCAATAACTCAAACATATTTAAACCAGTGGCGTCGAAAAATTTAGGGTTAACCCTAATTTCTAAATGTCGCCGACTGAAACCTAGAATACTCCTTAATAAAAACATTATGTTATCAATCCTTTGAACTTCTCATAATCTTAATCATAATGCATCATGTAGATTCCGAAGCGCGCGAGGTGACTGCAGAGCCCGATTCCTCCACTCCCGCAGAAGAAGTCGATCGCGAAGCCGAAGAACCAGGCAAGCCCCGGTGCACAACCGCTATTTAAGTTTTTCCTTTATAACTCAGTGTGTCTTGAATGTGCATTAAGTTGTTAGGAGTTGATTGAAACCTTAGTTGCATTTGTTTTCCATAGGAAACCCTATCGGTAGTTGGTATAGATACTCCTTAGTATGCTATGCAAGTATTGCCGGTAGAAGTCGAGCAGAGTGGACACTGCTCGCGAAAGGTAGGACGTTGGATGAAACTACCATTTGATACATTATGATACCTGATGATGAGATAATTAAAGAAGGATAAAAGTTTGAGGGTCAGACAGGATACCAATTAGGTCGACGACTGGACCGGGTCCAGGGTGACCGTAGACCTGTTTGATCCGTGTGGTCCGAGATTGATCGAGTGTTGAACGTACTGGTCGTATGCTGGGTGTAATGGGCCCCAGTAAACCTACGTAGCCTAGTGATTGCAACGTCGAACCTGCCCTACGGTGTCTGACAAGGAGGAGATCTGGGGTGGGCAGCGTGGGAACTCCACAGGAACCGTCTGGGACGTGTTGTCTGGTGGGATGCGGCACTGCTAAGGTAGGCGTAGGAGGGAATTGACGTTGCAGGAGCTGGTGTGAACGGTTGCCACGTGCGAGTCTGGGACACGCACGTGCCGTACGATTAGGTTTCCCCCTGCAGGGCATAAAAATCGTTTCGAACCGCTGTCGCTCCCAGTTGGTGAGCATGCTCGTGAAACGCACCACATTTTTTGTAAATAAGTTGAGATGCAATGAGATTGACACTATGATGATTACTATTTACTTGTCACTTTTATTATGCTTGATTAGATCAGTGCTAATTAAAGTTATATTCTAACTACTCAACCTGTGCTAAAATTGACCAAGAGTAGTACAGGTTGCGGGTCCATTTTGCAAGTAAAACCCACCCTCACCAGCCTTCATGTCTAGAAGTCGGCTGTAGTCAGCCTTTTGACGGGTCAGTCTTGTTGAGCTTCTTAGAAGCTCACGCGTTAGCGTTATGTGGTTTTCAGACGCCGGCATGAATCAGGGCGATAGCAACCATTGGGAGGAGTCTCGCCCCGAGGTAGGAAACCTCCAGTGGGAACTGTGCGAGTCGCCGTAATAACTTGAAGTGGCCAGTGGCATGACGCCCCTGAGCAGGGTGCATGCTTTTGCTTAATATATGAGTGTCGGAGTCTGTATCAATCGAGTCTTCCGCTGTTTCGATTTTTAAAACTTTATTGCGCACTCTGAATCCTTGTAAGACTTAAGCTACAATCCAGCAATTAATGTTGTATTAACTTCTCTTCCTGTAAATTATTGCTGTTTATTCCTGCCTATGTTGTACCGTGTGTACGCTCGCTTCGTCGAGCGTTGCCCAACAGGATCTTGGCTCAACGACAGACCGGATCCACCCCGAAACGTGGTTTTCTGGGCGGGTCCGCGTCAGAAATGCACTTTGTTCTCCTTCAATAGTACTGATAATTGCAAATTTTACTTTACTCACCACAAGTCAGTCAAGATAGAGACACGATGTTTCCTTAAAATTCAGATATATTAAACAACTTCACATAGCCACAATCGTACCATATATAAATTTGCTCAGCATAAGATAACTGATTTTGGGTTTTCCTCTCGGTCAAAATTTCACAACCTTGGATCAAGATCATGTGGGTGAGGAGCTGCCACGTGTCACAATTTTATTGCTGAGGCTGGGAGCGGATAGAAAAAATAATTGGCTTATGAACTTTATAAGCATATTTTTCTCCTAACCCGTAAGTCTGTTTCTTAATCCGTCTGACCAACATCCGTTTCTTAGCTAGAATTAATCCTACCAAATGAGATCAAATATGAATATTTTTTAATTTTTAAAAATTTATTTTATATCAACATTTCTTTTGTAGTATATCAACATTTTAAATGTGCTACGCCAACATTTTTAAGAGATGAACGTAATATCTCAAATTGTTGAAGGATGTTAAAAAGTGTGTTGAATATGTTAAATGTTAAGGTTGTTTGGTGACGAACTACTACTGCAGTGCGGTTATTGGATTCTATATATCCTATGGCCAGAAAATTTGACAGAAGGTGACAATATCTCGGTCACCTAAACACTACACAGTCTTCATTGATAGGTAAACTGTTCCCATTAATATCCTAATCTATGTTTTCATAGATTGTATACTGTTGAAACTGTAGTGCCTTTCCATTTAAAGCCTTTTTTTGAGTTAGGGGCATTTTTTTCCTAATCCTAAGCTATCCTCTTCCTTGTTCGATGGCGAACGCTGCACCTCCAGCCACACCATTTTTTTTTCCCTATTTTTGGGCTTTGTCATATATGGTATAATGTACTTTATCTTTATTTCTTTGTGACACTAAGAAAACGTTGGCTTTGTTTAGGACACTATAAACAAACTTTATACCAATGATTTTTGTAAAACACAGTACAGACGTAGATACTCATATACACATACGAGTACTCACTCCTATAAACACATGCACGCACACCATACCTCAATGTGAGCGCCAACAACAGACTGAGCTGACTGTTCTTGAGATTCACGAAGTCACCACGGACGCCTCGCTGTCAATGAGGACGTCGCGTACCACTGAAAGAATAATTAACCGTAAGTGCTAACGCCTTGGTCAAATTTAATTTATACCCAGATGGGTTGGTTCCACGACAAGGAACCTAACTATCTGAGCTAAACTCAGTTGCAAAACACATTAAAATAAAAAAATTACAAATGCTGGTTTTGATGACTTTATTTCTAACAGTTTGCATAACATTTTAGCTAGAAAAAATATTCTTTTTAAAATTCAACTAGGCAAATAATAAAAAATAATTAAAATTACATTAATTAAAAATGCACCAATTGGTACGTAACAGCCAAGTCCTGAAATAAGGCTCCCTAGCATGCTGGCACGTCGCGCAGGTTAACACGCCTACATTTTCATATTCACTTCATGTAAAAGAGTTAACTCGAAGTTATTACATTCCAATAGACTGGTAAGTTGTGTATGCTCTATTTAGACTATCAATGTGAAACTAAATCTCTCATGTGTTATATAGATGTCAGACCCTCAATTTCAAATTTCTGCAAAAATAAACTTATCCTAGATTATTAGTGTTGCCAATCTTCTCTATCTTAAACTGACTATTCTGAGTTTAAAAATTAAATCTGAGTTGTTTGATTGTACATCATGCCAGGTTAGGTTGCAATTAGGTTTTTACTATGTGACTAGTGAGTTTTAATTTCTTAGAATCTTTTTTAGATTTTAGTTCTTTGTGATTTTTGTCTAATTTCTTTTCATTTTGTTTGAGTTTAGTTTGGTTTTGTTTTTAAAATAGAAATAAAGTTTAAAAAAAACCTTTTCTTTAGCCATGGACCAAATCTTCTCCCTTCCCCTACCTTTCTCCCCTGAGCCAGCCCATCTTCCGGCTTGTCTCAGGCTCATCTCGCTCGGTCCAGCTCGCCACTGCGCTCCTGGCCCTGCGCCTCGCTGCTTCGCACGTGCCTCTACTCGGTTTGCTTGCGCTCGCTCCCGTGCCACGGTCTATTCCGCAGCTCGCCGCTCCGCCCACCTCAGCCCACCCGCTTGTTGCCACGCTCGCTCGCCCGGCGGCCCAGCCACGCCACGCACCACAAACCCTAGCCGTTCCGGAAAAAAATTGGGTGCGGGAGGGCCGCACAGCCTCACCAGTGCGACTCTGCTCGGATTGACGACACGTGGAGATCCAACGATGGCTGGAGACAGCTCAACGCAAGCACTCTCATCCGCATCGGCTCGACTTCCTCCAGTAACGAAGCAAATGGCTAGGGAGCCAGAGAGAAGTAAGGAAAAAAAAAGGCAATCCACAATTCTAGATCGGGACGCCGGCGACAGTAACGGCGACGTGCAGTACGATTTCACCGCACCTGGGCGTCGAGGCCTTCTGCACCGCGGCTGAGAGCTTCGAGGTCATCGGTTTCACTACAGGGCTCCAGGAGTACGCATCGCTGATGTTCGATGACCTCGACCCGGACGGCAAGGTGTTCGCGCACCGGCTCTATTGCGGCGCATGCCGTGACGCGCCGGGTCAAGGACCTCGCTGCCACTGGTCGGACGCTAGACCGCGTCGTCATCGTCGACTACAAGGAGCTCGTCATGGCGACATGAGCTGCGTCCTCCTGCCTCTGCTGAGAAGGCTCAGAGCTTCCTTTGTGTCCTGTGCAGTTTCTGATTCGGAGTATGGTCCTTTAGTGAGATTAGTAATCTGCTTAGTGAGGAATTGAGATTGCAGGGTAATAGATTTTTATAAGCATGAATCCCTGAATTTTGCTGCGAACATATTTATATAGTTCCTACTAAGTCTCAATTGTTATTCTACAATGTAAAAAGACTCCTAAAATTAACGGTTTCAGAACTATTTTCATTCAGATAAATGACATTTCGGGTTGGTGTTCAGTACTTTTCAGCCAACTTATTATTCTTCAAGTAATTTCAGTGCGAACGTTTTCTCCTTTTTGGTCAGATTGGTGGACTGGTTAGTGGGGAAGCGAGTAAAACACACAAAAAAAATCAATTTGTTAAACTTTGTTGTTCAAATAAAACAAGTGGGGAGAGCACCGGGAGCTGGCCGGACAGCAGCGTATTCGACCTCGATCAGGACTCGGGAGGGGAAGAAGCCCGCGTGGTGGCCCACGACCATGGAAAGACGGTGCAATCATCACCAGTGAGATTAGGAGGAGAATAGTAGACTCATGCCATGGAAAGGGGAGGAGGGAAGGCGCATCGCCGCTGGAGGAATAAGGGAGACGCATTGCTGCTGGTGGAAGGAGGATGGCATGCCGCCGGCCTGATCTGGATATGAGCCGATGAAGAGGGCGGCTTTTTTCGCCAGAGCGCCGAGCTACCGCTTCCTGTACTTACAACAAGCCATAGTTTGTTGGGCGTCCGATCTCCCAGGCTATCCCACGCAGCGAATATCTAAGCAGGGTCGCACGCACGGGAGAGAGCGTGTGGCCCTGCCGCACCGAATTTTTTTCCGCCGTTCCACGCCCACTTGATCTGCGTTGCCTGTGTGCATTGAATGCCCGCGCTGCCGTCGGTTCTCTACGTACATATCAGGCACACCTTAGGACCTCGTGCCTATTAAATTGTGAAGGTCCAGTCCAAGGAATGACAGCCCAAATCAGCAAATGTGCTCATAAGTGAAGGGCCAAAAAATATTTCCACATTACCAGAGGCGGAACTACGTTAAGGGCCGCTGGCCTACACGTGGGCTAAAAACCATAGTACCCCTCTTTAGTTTTTACAGCCCATGTAACTGTTCTGATCCATCTATACGGTTCCTGATCTCAGGATCCAAGCGTGTGAGTCATGCTGCGGCCGGTGAAGTGAAGGCCAAATGATAGCGCGGCGTGACCTCTAGCTGCGTGCCTCTGTGTCTGCGTACGGCTGCCTGCGCGACTGTGTCGGTGAGCAGGAGCAGCGAACGGTAAGACAGTAAGCGGCGAGCCGGCGGTCGTGTCGCCAATGTGCGCGCAGCCGCTGCCTCCTGTCTGCAGATTGTTTGTTGTGTTTGTGCGCAAATCGCCCTACAGTACGCCCGATTGGCCAATTTTGATTCCCGAGAGAGCACCCTCTCAATCCTCACTGGTGTTCAGCCGTTCAGGTCAGACAATCATCTTAATATTTCCCTCCTCCTGAAGATCGATCTACAATCTAATTGCCACAAGTTGTTTAATTAATCTCTGTGTTTTGTTGTAGTATGAAGAGGACATGAGATTAAATCAAACTTTGCTCCAATCCCACCCCGGTAATACACTCGAATCAACCTCCTACTCGAGAAATAGTAGAACAAGAACAAATTAAGATAGTGACACGAGTTAGAAGTTGATGCTAGCATTGCAAAGTAAACTATTCCTAATGTTGTATCCAATAGTGTAGTAGCAAACATTTTCTTTTTCATATCAGTTGTCTGCGGATAGTATTGTTGTAAGCGTTACTGCGTAAGTAAGTTGCCCTAGTGGTGCCGAGCCAGAGTTCTGCCACTACACATTGCTAAGCTAAGGAAAGCAACACCAATTTAAATACAAGTCATGGAAAGCAATAATAACTAGGTTAACCCTTTTACACGAAGGGAGTATGAAAGCGTAAGAGTTATTATTGTGAGGTAGGACCCGCACTGAGTAAGACCAGGTCTAGAGCCGTATTGTCAAGTTGGGGCGTTATAACAGGCCTGGTCTATCTGGCTCACTGAGCTAAGATATTACAATCTCCCAACCTTAAGGACTTGACGTCATCGTCGAGCAAGCCAATTCAGACCTTCAGTGGGCTAGATGCATGCAGGATCACCCTACCTAGTCACGTCAGTCCGTCCAGTCTCAACATACGTATCATGTCGTGATCACACAGGTCTCATGCGCCATAAACGTTGTATCTACGCCCCTGGCCCATAACACGCTCGTGATACAGTGAAGGCCGGCTCTGAATACCATGTGTAAGTGTAATAGCCAAGTCCCAAAATACAGCTTCTGGTCCGCTCACACATCATGCAGGCACACCTAAGTAACAGCTCGCTTAAACTTTCGTACTCGCTTCGTAAGGGTTAACTCGGAGTTATTATTACATTCCAATGATCTGCTATATATTTAACTTGTGCTGCTCCCTTTAGACTAGCAAGGACTAAATCCCTCATATGCTATCCAGACTTGGCCCATCTGACCCTTGGGCTGAGATACCATCTGCTCTCTCTCAATTCAAGTTTAACCTATTTTGAGTACTGCAACAAAAAAAAAATGATAATAACCACTTTTCTACATATATAATGTGTGACAAAGATCACGAGATATCTTTTTATTTTTTTTAACCGAAAGGGTCACCATATCTTAGTGTCCAATTGAAAAATTATAGTTGACAAATAACCAATTGAAAAATTCACCTTTTTTTTATCAATCTCATATAGTATACAATTGATGCTTGGTTGTGGAGTCGTGTGAGGTCACCTTTTGAAGCAGTTGGCAAGTGTACTTGACAGGTGGGTAGGGTGTAAAAGATGCACCTAATGGAGAATCTCTAAACCTTTTTAGTACAAAGAAAATAACCAATTTTTCAAAAATCAGAGCAAAGTATGAAAACTTAGTTCATTATTTTGAAATAAAAAAGTTCAAAAGAACCTAATGGATCTATATTTTTATCCCCAAAGGTGGGTTGGGTTTAAATCACCTTTGGTTCGGTTAGGAAAGATTTAGAACAATTGCAAAACTCGTGAGGCACGGCAACTCACAATGGCTCGCTTAGTAGAGAACGTTGCCTCATGTCCCAAATTTCTGACTTGTTGTCGAACATTGCTATCGAGGAGCAAAGATAAATGCAGGACTAGCTGAATGAATGTGATCACAACACATCTTTCTTCCAAGTCATGTCGACGAAAAGGGCTAGGAGAAACCAGATCACAATACTACACTACATTAGGACAATGTGTCGGTGATAACAAAACCAGAGGATTTGGAGCTGGCGGCTATCGAATTTTACAATATATCCTATTTACAGCCAAGAGCAACCGGACATTGATTTGGTTCTTAACCTTTAAGGTGACAATGAAAACAAATACTAAGCACGCAATGGCTCCTTCCGCTCCCACCTTTCCCTCTCCTCCCGACGCTCAGCCCTCCCCAAGCCCCACGCCGGCACCACCCCATGGCCCGGCGGCCAACTCCACAGCTGCGCCCTCAGCTACCTCCCACGTGAAAGCGTCGGTTTCCACCCCCTCCTTGTCCCCGTTCGCCAAGCCCTTCGTCCTGAAAGGAAGGTCCAAAGCAGAAAGATGGAGGGACTCCACTCCATCGTCCTCCGGCGGTTCCTCTGCCCCTCTTTCCTTTCGTGAAGCCCTGCTCTCGCAGTCCGTTGAGCAACCGGCGCAGGCACCACCAGCCGCTAAGAAGACACGCCCTGGCCCCAAAATCCTCCTGAAGACCCAGCGGCGTCCCACTGTTTTCCCTAGAAGCCCTAATCCTCAGGGATGGCAGAAGGTAGAAAGCCGTCGGGCGCGTAAAAGCAGGCTGAAAACGCAGAGGGAAGCTCGTCGGCCTGTGCCGGTTGATCTTCGGGGGAAGTGCTTCAACTGTTTCTCGCCGGCACACCGTGCAGCAACTTGTCGTCGTCAACCTCGTTGCTTCAAGTGTCAGGAATTAGGACACCGCTCCTACAGCTGTAGTGTTCGCTCGCAGACATACAAGAACTCTCCTGTCTGGCGGCGGGTGTCGCCGCTCCCATCCTCTGCTTCTGGTCCTATGGTGGGGGGGCGTGCCACAGCACCAGAGGCGGCAGTAGGGATGAAAATTGGCTCTGGTGCAGGAGGTTCTAGTGCTGGTGTGTCTGCTGAAGCAGATGGCAAACGTCGTCGGCGCCGTGTCCGAAGACGACGGGGGTCAGGCGGCGCTGGGCAGGGAGAGGTACAGCAGGCTTCTATTGACAACGTTCCCCCCATCACCCGGCGCATCATTGATCGCTCAGCTGATATTGCAAGAGCTGAATCGGAGCTATGCAAAACCCTCTCTGTTACGGTCGTGGGAGATGAAACTCTATCGGTTGATGCTCTTACGGCTGAGCTTGCTCGTCGTTTTGAGCTCCCGGTGGAGTCCATGCAGTTTCATCGTCTTCTTCCTGGGGAATACATCCTAGTTCTTCAGGATGAGGAGTCTGCAGTTCGTGTCTTCAATGAAGGACGCCCTCTTCAGCTGCCGCCGCTTGCAGTCCATTTTCGGCGCTGGTCGCGTTTCAAAAATGCGACTGGAATCTCTCTTCCTTCTCTGGTTGATATTGAGCTCCGTGGAATACCGGCACATGCTTGGGAACTTCAGACCGCTGAGCAGCTGTTAAATGCATGGTGCTGGATTCGTGATCTGCATCAGGATACAATTCATCGTCGTGATTATGGTTCATTCCGACTGACAGCCTGGTCTCTCCATCCAGAGCTCATCCCAACAGCCATGGAGCTCGCCATTGTTGAGCCACCAATTCCCGTGGAAGAAATACCACCCTTGAAGCGTGCTCTGTGTTATCCAATAGAGATCTTGGTCACACCGGCGAGTCCTCCAATGGAGGCACCACCTTCTCCACCGGATTCTGGGCCTGACTCTGGTGGCCGACGTCGCCACCGCCGGCGGACCTCCAGTTCGCCGGAACCATCATCACGAAGCTCAAAGGACGTTTCGCTTGCCCAACGGTCCACTGATCGTGCTCTGCATGCGCGGGTGGGCCAAGGTGCAGGAGACGAGGGAGGTGTGATGAGTTCCGAGGAAGTTCTTGATGACACGCCGTCGTTCAGGATCGAGGCGTCGCGGGAGGGGGATGGTTCACGTCTTAATGGCTTGTCTGCCTTAGGCGTGCAAGGCTCGTCTCCCGATTTGGCGGCCTCCGTCATTTGTCCAAGCTACGGGACTCCAGATACTCTAGGTGCGTCGGGCCGCGAAGGCCTTCAGGCCTGTTACGAGCCGGGCTTGTTCTTAATCCAGTCACCACAAATTTCATGTGAAGATGGGCCGCTGGGCTCCTTGGCGGAGTACCCACCAGAGCGACGTGAGCCGGCCTTGCTTGAGCAGGCTTCCGACTTGCTGATCAACCTGGAAGCAAGTACTCCCCTGGAACAGAGCAACCTCGTCGATTCCCCCTGCAAGAGCACAGACAATTGCAGGCTTGTTGAGCCTGTCTTGGCGCCGATGTACTTCGCACAGAGACCCTCCTCATCGCCGGTGGACGACGCCGAGGCAGCTGAGACTCCGCTCTCTGTGAGCGTCGCAGTCATGGCTGGCTCGCCGTCCGTCGTACCTGTCTCGCTCTCGTCGTCGATGGAAGCTGCCGGAATAGCTGAGATTCCTATAGCGCAGAGCCCCTCATCACCGGGGGACGACATCGAGCCAGCTGAGACTCCGCTCCCTGTGAGCGTCGCAGTCATGGCTGGCTCGCCGTCCGCCGAACCTGTCTCGCTCTCGTCGTCGGTGGAAGCTGCGGGAATCGTTGAGATTCCAATAGCGCAGAGCCACTCCTCATCGCCGGCGGACGACGCCGAGCCAGCTGAGACTCCGCTCCCCGTGAGCGTCGCAGTCATGGCTGACTCGCCGTCCGCCCGACCTGTTTCACTCTCGCCACCGGGGGACGTGTGCAGGACGCCGCTGACATACTCTCATCGCCGCAGATCTAGGATGGCCACCAGTGACCACCCATCTATTGCTACCGCTGCCACCATAAGTGTGGATGAAGACTCTCCTCGTAAGCAGTTCATCCAAAGGCTCACAAAAGCTGCGGGCTCCTTACTACCAGTTCCAAAGATCAACAACAAAAGGAGAAAGAAAACTCAACCTGCTGATTCGAAGCCGCGGCGCAGTCGAAGGATTGCTGGGCTAAATGCGGAGGTAACTCATCCGGAATTACCACGGCCCAGGAAGACGGTGATGAGGTCCCTTGGCCTCGAGGAAACCAGGGAGAGACTAAATCAAGAGGACCAGGAAAGATATGCTAAGTTGTTTATCCAGCCTCTCTCAGTCTCCCAAATCCAGGCGCTTGCAGCACTCTTTAATTGGCCTCTTCCAGATGACATTGAGGTTGGGGTGGTGGCGGGAGATGTATCTAGTTAAGGCCCTTCTGCTCTGTTTCGGTCGTTTCTTGTTCTGTTTTCTCAATGGATCCTGCTGCTATCTTGATTTGGAATGTGCGTGGTCTTAATTCTCTCGCACGACAAGACTCTGTTCGTGTTATGGTCGACTCTGTCAAAGCTGATATCATCTGTCTGCAAGAAACAAAGATGGCCTCAATACCTCGACGCACTGTCCTCTCCATGCTTGGAACTGATTTTGATAACAATTTCCTGTTTCTTCCTTCGATGGGTGCTAGTGGAGGAATCCTCATTGCTTGGAGGACTAAACTGGGTGTTGCTGCAGCTAGTCGGACTGACATGTTCAGTGTTTCAGTTCAGTTTAGCCCGCAGAATGGAGAAGCATGGTGGCTCACTTGTGTCTACGGTCCGCAAGGAACTGATGACAAGGTGGCCTTTCTTCAGGAGCTCCGTAATGTCCGCTCTCACTGTGCTGGCCCGTGGATGATAGC
This sequence comes from Oropetium thomaeum, assembly GCA_001182835.1. NCBI lineage: Eukaryota > Viridiplantae > Streptophyta > Magnoliopsida > Poales > Poaceae > Oropetium > Oropetium thomaeum. The sequence continues at coordinate 722,103 of LFJQ01000015.1, read as the reverse complement.
GGGAGATTTTAACATGATTTATAAGGATGAGGACAAGAACAACACTAATCTCAACAGGGCTATGATGGGTCGTTTCAGAAGGTTTATCAATGACGTAGCTATTACGGAGATTCCTCTTCATGGCAGAAAATTCACTTGGGCAAGTTCGGCCACTAGTAATTCTCCTGTGTTGGTAAAACTGGACCGGGTTTTCTGTTCTTTGGATTGGGAGCAGCAGTTCCCAAATTGTCTCCTGCAAAGTGCTGCCTCGGAAGATTCAGATCACTGTCCTCTGATCCTTGGTCTGAATGATATCAATCCTGGAAAAAGGCGTTTTCATTTTCAGTCCTTCTGGCCGAAGTTCGATGGTTTTCTTGAGGTTGTGCAGACCGCCTGGGATTCTGTACAACGCAAGCCCTGTCCCATGGAAACCCTCTCTCTGAAACTAAAAGCCACAGCAAGAGGCCTGCAAAGTTGGAGTGATAAGAAGGTCGGCCAACTAAAATCACAGCTTGAGCTAGCTAAAGAGATTATTCATCAGCTAGAAATTGCACAAGACAGTAGACAGCTCTCCTCTCTTGAAACTTGGCTGCGCAACAATCTGAAGAAACATTCACTTGCTTTGGCATCATTGATTCGTACGGTCGCAAGAATTCAATCAAGGATTAATTGGCTTCGAGATGGTGACGCTAATACAAAGTTGTTTCATCTCCATGCTCGATATAGAAAAAGAAAGAATTTTATTGCCAAGCTAAACCATGGGGAGCAGGTTGTTACTGACCATGACGCCAAGGCTGACATACTACATGATTTTTACATGGACTTAATTGGCTCAAGAGAAGAAAGAGAACACACAATTGATCTGAGTGTTCTTGGTTTTCAGCATCAGGAATTACAAATGCTAGAGGCACCAATCCCTGAAGAAGAAGTATGGAACACAATTAAGTTACTGCCTTCTGATAAAGCCCCAGGTCCGGATGGATTTACAGGAAAATTCTATAAGACTTGTTGGTCAATAATAAAGGAGGATGTCATGGCAGCTATTTCAGCAGTTTGGAGGAGAGATTTCAGAAACTTCAGGCTACTCAACACGGCTTTTATTACCCTCTTGCCAAAGAAGGAAGCTGCCACACATGCAAAGGATTTTCGGCCTATAAGTCTCTTTCATAGTTTTGCTAAGCTGGTCACTAAATTACTTGCCAATAGATTGACTAGTAGGCTTGAAAACATGGTGTCCAGTAACCAAAGTGCATTCATTAAAGGGCGCTTTATACAAGACAACTTCATGTTAGTTCAACAAACTGCAAGGTTCCTGCACTCCCAAAGACAGCCAAGAATTCTCCTCAAATTGGATATTTCAAAGGCGTTTGACTCAGTGTCCTGGGTTTTTCTCATGGAAGTTTTGGAGAAGCTTGGGTTTGGAAGAATCTGGCGTGACATTCTGAGTGGGCTCTTGACCACTTCATCCACGCAAATACTCCTGAATGGAATCCCGGGTGAAGTCATAACTCATAGGCGTGGTTTGCGGCAAGGTGACCCTCTCTCGCCAATGCTCTACATCCTAATTATGGATACCTTAAACCTGATGGTGACAAAGGCTTCTGACTCGGGACTCCTCATGCCTCTCTCTTCTCGTTCCATCCAGCATCGTCTCTCGCTTTACGCGGATGATGTTGTGCTTTTCCTTCGACCGACGGCTAATGACATTGATCTTACCGTCAACATTCTGCAGCTGTTTGGAGAGGCTTCCGGTCTGAAAACCAATGTACAGAAAAGTAGTGTGGTTCCGATCTCATGTTCTGCTGAGGACATGGAAGTGGTTCAGCAATGTCTTCCATGCCGATTGGAGGATTTTCCTATCAAATATTTAGGTTGGAAATCTGAGTTGATGACAAGGGCTGGTCGTTCAGTTCATGTGCAGTTTGTGCTCACTGCCATGATCATCTATCATGCAATGGCTCTCGATTTACCTGCATGGGCAATGAAGGCTATTGATAAAATCAGGCGGAGTTACTTATGGAGAGGTAGAAAAGAAGCTCATGGCGGTCATTGCCTAGTTGCTTGGTCTAAAGTAACGCGACCCAAGGAGCTTGGTGGACTAGGTATTTCTGATTTACAACGGCTAAACTACGCACTTAGGGTGCGGTGGCTATGGCTCCGAAAGACAGAGCCAAACAAGCCGTGGGCTTCTCTTCCTTTCCAAGCAAATGGATGTGTTCAGTCCCTCTTCTCTATGGCAGTGGCTACTGAAATCGGCGATGGGACAAACACACTATTCTGGAAGGATCGGTGGTTATTTGGTCAACGCATTGAGGATTTGAATCCAACTTTATTTGCCATGATTCCAAAGAAAATAGCTAACAAGAGGACAGTGGCAGAAGCTCTGTCTGACTTTAGATGGGTCTCGGACATTCATGGGGAAGCAACCTTGGCAGTCATGGTTGCCGTCCTCAATCTAGGGGACATTACCTCTGAAATAGCACTGCAACCTGGTGTCTCAGATAAGCATATTTGGAAGCCATCTAATTCAGGGCAGTACACCGCAAAGTCAGCCTATGAAGCACTTTTTGAAGGTTCTGTTATCTTTGGTCCTTACGAGCGCGTCTGGAAGACCTGGGCACCGCCTAAATGTCAATTTTTCATGTGGTTAGTAGCCCACAATAAGTGTTGGACTGCTGATATGTTGGCTAAGCGTAACCTTCCACATCCTGCCCGTTGTCCCCTTTGTGATCAAGAAGACGAGACGATAAACCACCTGCTCATTTCCTGTGTCTTTGCGCGTCAAGTATGGTCGGCTCTTTTGCAACATGTTGGTTTATTGGCCATTGCACCTCAGCCTTCAGAAAGGATTTTTGATGATTGGTGGAACCGGGTTTCCTGTTCAGTAGAAAACTCACAAAGAAAAGGCCTGAGCTCTCTCATAATGTTGGGCGCGTGGACGTTATGGCGGCATCGTAATGACTGTGTTTTCAATGGTCTCTCTCCAAACCCTACTACAGCCATAGCAATGGCGGAGGATGAGGCTCTGCTTTGGAACCTGGCTGGGGCCAGAGGCCTCTCGTTGTTGACTAACCATTAGTCAAGTGGGTTTCTTTCATTCTTTCTTTTAGATCAAGGGTCTTGTTTTCCTGTCTAAAAAAGGCGCGAATGTAAGCGTAAATGAGCTGAGGCTGTGTGCGTGGGTGTGTTTCTTAGTTTGTATCCTTTCTTCTTCTATTAATGCAATGATACGCAGCTCTCCTGCGTATTCGAGAAAAACAATGAAAACAAATGAGATACTAACAAGATTAATTAGAACAGAGGAAGTTGATAAGGTTTGTTTTTACTATTTCATTAGGGTGGGGGGACAAGGTGACTAGATCGATATTATATTTTATCAATTTGATTTGGAGTTGATTGGTTCAAGTATCACAAAGGTGTCCTGGATGGTTGTATTGCATCAGATCTATTAACGTAACCACTGTATTATATTGTGGTTTTCTTAATAATATGCAATGAGTTTATATTATGTTTTTTCCATCTAAATCTAATAATGGGGCGGGGCGGGGCGGAGCGAACCTGTTACTGCCCCTGCGCTCCGTGAGAGAAAGCCGTTGGTATAGGTTCGAACCAAACCACTTTTATCATCTTAATGCATGACCCATGGGGCACCTTGGGTCGAACCAAATCATATCGCTGCATAGAGCTCCTGTTCAGGCATTTCGTCGAACAATATGTAAGCTCATGTAAGCTCTGGACAATCATCTCTGCGCTCAACGCCGCCGCGCCACCGAGCCGCCTTTCCTCACTGCGCCACCATGCCTCACCGCAATGCCATGTCTCATGTCGCCGCATCCTGTTCCTGGACATGCCTTGTTCGGCCATGAGAGGATGAGATGAAGCTCACAAGAGGCGGCAAACATCACTGCCCAGAGCTATGGTCTGAGTCCAGCCCGACGCTGCTGCGCCACTATGCCTGGCCGCGTTGTCCATGGCCGCGACGGTGCCATTTCCGATGGGCAAAGTTGGTTCTATAGCATTCAAAGGTCACCTCTTTCAGAAAATACCATTAAAAATTCCGCCATCTGAAAAATAGCACTAAAAGATACGTTCTGTTCCGGCATATACCAGTCTGTTAACTCTCCGTTATGTTAGTTCAATTTGCTCACATATCCCTTTGTAAACATGCTTTAGCGCTCATCTCTCTCCTGTCTGCTGCTGGACTTCTCTCTACTCCATAAACTCCCTCTTGCTAGACAAAAAATGGACGTCACAGCAGCTCCACAATGAAGATCACAGCAAACCCCAGAAATTCTCCAAAATTTAATGAGCAAATATCAGCACATATGTTAGACAATTTGTTGTCCTATAAAAATGAATTCACGAATACACATGACAAACAAATTCGAATTCCACAATGGTGTCACGAATCTGCATACATAATCAGCTATTACGGAACCACGACAATATGTCGTCTTTTTCTACACACAAAACACAAAACTAGTGAATATTTCTCTGAATCAACCCACCACCTCAATGGCCTTTACGATACTCAGATCAACCATCCTCAACCGTTAAGAATGAAGTAACATCAATCTCAACTCTATAAGCACTATGCGACTTAGACCTGAAAGTAGCACATTCGGGTCATCCACTCAGTCACTCGAACACAATGAGAAAAAAAGAAAACAGATGGAGCAGAGGGTTACGAATAGGGGTCCATTCTTACCCTTACAGGATCTCAGTTCAATGCATCTTCCACTCGTTCCTTAGCAGGGGCGCAAGCTGCAGAGGGGGTGCACGGTGCAGGGGAGGACGGGCAGGGGCGTGCGATGCTGGGGCGGATCAGAGCAGCAAGAGCACGCGGTGCAGGGGAGGACTGGTAGGGGCGCGCAACGCTGGGGAGGATCGGAGCAGCAAGGGCGCGCGACGCAGGCGAGGACCGGCGGGGTCGCGCGTCGCTGGGGAGGAGCACTAGCGCAGGCCAAAGAGAGAGAGAGATAGAGGAGAACGAGAGAGAGGAGCACGGTGAGAATGGAGCTGGAGGGTAAGTTCTATTTAAATATGCAAAAGAGTCTTTGCTACTAATTGAAATGTAAAAATAAGGATAACTAACAGATCGTTAACGGATTGGTATATGCCGGAATGAAACGCATCTTTTAGTGCTATTTTCCGGAGTGCGGAACTTTTAATAGTATTTCCGAAAGAGACAATCTTTGGATTCTACAGAACCAATTTTGCCTTTCTGATAACGCATGCCATGCCTCGCGGTGCAGCTGTAGCGTGCTTCTATGGCCGCAGCCGTTGAGCAATGAGCCGCACGTGAGCAAGTTAGCCATGCCGAACTAGAGTTGCGAACGGCAAGGTTGGTCGTACAGGCTACAGCGCACGCGGTGGAATCAAACTAGAACGGACGGGGCCTTGCCCGGCGACACGGCGCCATGACCTGCAGGTGGAGGACGATACAGCTTAGAAAAGTGAGGTTGAGGTTCGGCTTGATCCAAGGATCGATGGGTTTTCAACCCACATAACATGTGTGTGTATATATATATACATAAAAACCTACTATTCTTCACCATAAAGTGAAGCTTCTTATTCTTCACCAACCGATTTTTACCGAACAAAAACTAAAAATTACTGAATAAAAAACTCATAAATTAGTAAATTACTGATTTTTTTTCTATAATCATGATTGAATAGATATTATATTGCTTCAGTAATCACCGTCGGTGTTTCTTACTGAGGAATTCATTCAGTAATTTATGTAACACCATATCTTTATGTAAAAGGTCACTACTTATTCTGACAACTTGAGAACTCTACCAGAATAATATTTTTGTATGACTCTTTCCTATTGGACAAAAAAACAGTTTGAACCTTTCTAGAGAACTAGAAGGCCAAATTCACTATAACATTAGATTATATGTCGAAGTTATTTAGTTACTAAACTTATTTTGTTCAAATATGGTTGTATTGCATAATAAATATATTGATAAAATATTGGTTACTAGAAATATTATTCTCCCGTATGTCATTCACATGCTGATTTCGAAATTCATTTGAGATGCAACCATTAGATTTGTCGTATATCTTGCAATACATATGTAGTAAACAATACCAAAACTACATTGAATTATTTGTATGAGAGAAATTATAATTTTGATATATTTCAACCCATAATAAGTTTAAACGTGAAATGTGTAAGTCCGTAACAACCCTCGAAGATCGCTACTAGTTAATAATTATAATGATTTCATGAGATATATATTTCTAGTTTAGCTATAAGATATAAAGGTGATACTTACCTCATGTAGACATATACTTTAAACAAATTTCTACTCCTTTTATATTGATAACTCAAGGTATTTTGGACAACGATACACAGTCTCCAAAAATTAACTTAGGCTTCTCGTCTATAAAAATATTAATTGAAAAGTGATATACATGCATACTTTTATGAAGGTATTTTCAAGAAGATTCAATTCATATGGTTTCTATTTTTAAAAACTTCACCAATTAAAAGTTTTTTGTTATTTATATTTATATTCTCATGTTTGATCGAAACCTCGTCCATAACAGCATTAATGACCAATCTGGACTTACTATCTGTTGGAGGCTAAAACTTCAAAATTAATGCATGCAGTCATTGATATTTGCAGAGAAGAAAGCATCATATATCATTACATAACTTGGGCCGCTCATTTGCATTTTGCATTAATGCAAACGCGTCCAATAGATAGCTCGCGCCGCCCATTTAATTAACCATCGAACCATAATATCCTGCGTAGCTCCTGCCGTCCATTTTGCCTGCAAGCAAGGATCTAGTTAACCATATACCTCCTGGGGCCCAGTTCCATACATGCAAGCATTAATTCAACAATATATAGCTTATTGAGGATTGTAAACTTGCAAGACATCGTTGAAGATACCTAGCTAGCTACTATGAAGATGATGCTGAAGATCCGTAGTCTTGCCATCATCACTACTGCACTAATCCTCATGCACCACCTATCATCAACAATAAGGTGGTTGCCCCCAGCGGCAACAACACAGCTGCATTGCCAACACTACTAGTATTTCCACAAGTAGTTTTAGCATCCCCTGGTTGCCAACAACGTTATACGCCGTCATGACGACGGCTTCCTACATCTGCACCACCACATCCTCCCCACCACAAACCTACACCCATCAAATGCTACTACTAATACTACCTCAACCTCTACGACAGACGCCGCCGCCTTCATTGAGCCCCTAGACGACCTACATGAAGCCAGGATCACTATCGGCACCTGCAACAGGTTAGGCGCCTACTACCTAAAAATCATCTCCCATTACAGGACGATCACATGGGTCCAGTGCCTTCCCTGCCACCCATGCGTGGAGCAGCTCAACGATATCTGGGACCCGGTTCTGTCGCCGACGTTTCGCCAGATTCCCAGCACGAGCGAGGTATTTCCAACCGCCGTTCCTGTACCGCGAGGACGGCCACTGTTGGTTCGGCATCGTCAACCCCCGGCCCTGGGTCATCCATGGCCTCACGCACTGGGACCGGCTGTCTTGGCAGAACACGGTTTTTGACAACTTCATTTTCGGCTGCTCCCACTCGACGATGAACTTCCCGAGCCAGCGAATCTACGCCGGCGTGCTTTACACGGGCACGCACGGGCAGTCCTCGCTCGTCATGCAAGCCGCCGCTCGTGGTATGACGCAGTTCTCTTACTGCCTCGTCGGCAGCGCCGGTAGCGATGGTCCATATGTTTCTCTACCAATAATCTTTTGTAAGACTATTGGCGGTCGATAAAAAGCGACGTGTATTGTGTAAGGTCTTTGACCACCCTTTCTTCTTAAAGTAAATATACACAGTTTTCCTGTGTTTGCTAGATAAAAAAAAAAAAGTGAGCTACAGCACGCCAATGTTCTCGCCCGCATAGCGCCTTGTTTTTTGCTGGAAGTTGTACTACGGTTACCAAATTTCAATTGACGTTAGAAGCAAGCCCATACTCCTGATGGATTAATAGTGATTAGTTTGAAGCATCGTGTTTTTTTTTCCCTCCTATGACAATCAGTTCTTGCCATCTCATATTGCTGCTGTTAAGAATCCCGAACCAGTATCAAAATACACACACCACGTGCACACCAACAGGTATCCAACACAAGCATAATATATGCTGGTGTTTATTAGCCGACTACATAAATGATTTCCAACTGTACCATATTTGTTTTTGAATTGCCAATTGTAGCATACTGTTTTCCAGCTAAGCGGTACAGATGATTTCCAATCGGCAACCACGGCTGACAATGTTGGTACAGAGAACAAACGTTATACTCACAACTCGACATGAGACAGTCAATAAAAAAGAAAACAAAAAAGTGGCAAAAATATAAACATACCAACCTTTTTTGTACAAAGAAAAATTGGTGGGTTAAATTATTTAATACATCACACAAATACTACACTATATGTTCCTTTGGCTACTTTACTGTACTCCAGCTTTGCTCTCCTCCGATCCCCACACCCAAATACTCACAAAAACTAATTATAGAATACATTTGCCAAGAAGAATCTCAACACAAAAATGACATGATCAGATTTCAGTATCTTCAATGATGACTCCCCCACTCTCTGGGCCTTCAGCTTTTAGCCGCTAGGCGCTGCAATTGCTATATCTTCCATGCATTTCTGGAACACTATCTCGGTAGGTTTTAAGCACCCTCGGATGCACTCCTGTCCGAGTTGTGCTCGCTCATTGTCCCCAAACCCAAATACGATGCCTTTATTAGTGACAGCTACAGTATGGTATAGTCCAGTGCTTATTTGGGAGACATAGTGATCCCGCAGACTCTCGAGAACACGAGGCCTCATTACCTTGTCCGACGACCCACGGTCATGGAAACCTAAACTCCCGAAGCCCATCCATCCAAATGCAAAAACTGAGCCTTCATCAGTCAGAACGAATGTCTTCCTCTTCCTTGCACATACCTAATCATTCATAAAAATATGGAAGATTTTATAGATGAAACCAATAGTGTGGTGCTGAGCACATATAGTGACATTCTAATTAGAACTAGCAGTTTAATCTGATGCTACTGTGAGGCAAATAGGCTTTAAGTTGCTCGAATAAAAGACTTTACAATCCCAATTTACTTGAGCGGTTGAGGTGTGTATATATGGAACTTATTTCCCTAGATGATACAAACATGTGAAGCATACCTGCACAGCAACTTGGACCTTCAGACTGACGATCAGTTCTGGACTAGTTTTATCATTCTCATCACCATGACCCAAGGCTCCACAGTATCCTCTGCCCCAAGTATAAACCTGCAAAGTGCAGACCTGTTATTTTTCACTGAATAGAACAGTTAACAGTGATAATATGTAACTGAATGCACACAGGGCAATATAGACTCACGTGTCCCAGTGCATCAAGAGCCACAGCATGCTCATCTCCAGCAGAGACACGAACTACATGAATGTTCCGCATCTTGAATGATTGTATGGCACGTGGACGAAGTTCATCATGCTGATCCCCATGTCCAAGGCAGAAATTTGTGCAAGACCCAAAGGAATGAACAGTTCCATCATCAGTCACAGCAAATGTGTAGCTGGCACCAGCTGCAATCTGCACCACCTGACTGGAACCTTCAAATACTTCAATCATCTTTGGAGTGGCCCTGTCTATAGTGTCACAATGACCAAGTTGGCCATGTGTATTACTTCCACATGTATATACTTGTCCATCCCTTGTAAGAATCACAGTAAAACTTAGACCAGTTGCGACCTGTGAAAAATAATACAAAATCATTAGAACAAGACTGAATTGCCAAAATAAGGGAACAAATATTTTGTCCATTTAGAAAGAAGCATAGAGAATAGCGATAACAGAAAAGCTTCTACAATGACGCAATCTGGGTAAAGCTGAAATTGAGTACCTTAGGAACCGTTTTTGAAGAACAATATGAGAAAGATGCATGCAAAATGATACTTCTGATCCCAAATATAAGTTCATCAGGATATCAACATGCTCATCAGTATGATAATATGAAAAAGACATAAAATAAAATGATACTCCTGATACAAAATATATGTTCATCAGGATATCAAATAATCATCAGTATGATAGTTTTGATAGCACTATTTATGTAAATATATTATGTCAAATAGAAACAACTACTAGTATATATTGTGAAGGTATTTTCTTGCAATTAACTCAGAAGCATCAAATTTAGGGCCCCTTTGGAACACATTATTCTCAAAACGCAGGAATCAGAAAAATGTAGGACTGAAATAGCATCACAGTTGCAATCCTATTAGGAGTTTAAAATGCAACATAATGTTCAGATACAGCACAAGAAAAACGTAGGAATTGAAGGGGAGCCGATGACACAAACAAAACTGTCCAAGAGGTTGGACTTCTTGTTAGAATTCCTCTAAAATTGCTATGGAGTGAGGCATTCCATAAGAATTTCATAGGATTTGTAAGTTCAATCCTGTGTTCCAAAGGGCTGTATAGGAAACTTTCCTGCAGGATTTGAATCCACCAAAATTCTTATGTTTTTCCTTGTTCCAAACTTCTTAAGACATTTATGGTCAACGCTAAAAAGCATGATAAAAAACTGCACTAGATGGACATATAATTGGGAGGATTTGAGATATTATCAGAGGAATGATCCGAATGAATGAGATTGTGTCCAACAGAAAATAACTCATTTGATGTGCTAAGAAACTGAACCACTGAAGTATCAAGTATGGAAGAACAAGTATATCAATTGCGCAGAAAACAAACAAGAGTACTACAGAGCTGTAAGCTAGAAAGAGGGTCATTAACTTGGATCCAATTAATCTTTTAGTATTAACAAAATAATAATAAGGGGGTTTATTAATAAATTGTTTGACAATAAACGATACTGATTAGCTAACGAATGTCTTTCAAACATAAATGGAAACAGAGCATTGACAGGAAAATGTGCAATCTCAATAATCTCAAAACAGATGTTTAGCATTTAATTTCCTATAAGCAATGCAAACCATAAGCGACAAAGTGGTAACTCCTAAACAAAAATATAAGAATGACAACAAGCAAAGCAAACAATCAACATGAGTATTATTGCAAAGTTGAATAACCAACAGGTCTGATTATGTATGAAGTATCATTAGAGACACCATGTAAAGGGATGAGGAAGAACAGTAGTCCCACCTGCTTGCAAGAAATCCCTCTAAGTGCTTCCACTTGAGTTGGTCGAAATATAGTTCTCCCAACTTCGCCATGACCACAGCATAATGATGAATTATCACCACAAGTGAACACCTACATAGACGAGATTTATTAAAGGGGTAAGGCAAAGGGAAAATAGTAACGATAAGTGATAGACAAGTAACTTTCATTGAGGAGCATCAATTACCTCCCCAGACTCTGTAATAAAAGCAGCATGGTTGTGTGAGGCCGATATATTGACAACACGAGAATTAGATGGGAAGGAAACCCGGCTGAATGCTGCACACTGTGTAGTATCTGGGCCATGACCTAGCACACCACACAAGCTGGACCCACAAGAATAGACAGAAGAGTCATGGACCAAAAGTGTGTGATATCTTCCTGTGGCTACTTGCATCTGGAAACATAAAGCATGATAACATGTATAAGAGAACAATTTGGAATTATCAAACTTGCAGCCAATCCAATGCCATCCACCATTATGGAAACCTTCCTAATGCAACAAAATAGCCATTTTTTCCCATTTGGCAACAGATTCACTAGAGCACTAGTACTCATGTTGAACATGATAAATGACTCAACATATTTACAGGAACCGAAAAAATAAAGCATTAGTATGGAACATCCAGAACAAAAAATGTAATGAAATACATGTCAGTAGAAAATTTACATGAATGTTACCATGTTTTTCTATCAAAATCAGATATCTCCCCACGAACCCAAAAAAGAAAACTAATATGCATCAGCCAAGAAAAAGCATAGTTCATTGCCCAATAAGGAAAAACTTGGTGTCCATATTAGCCTCGATAGGTATTTTGCAGCTTTACAGCATGAAACATGCATGATAAAATTGGCATACTTAATTCAGTAACATTTCTGGATGGTAGGGCAATCTCGTGGCCACTCAGAAAGCTATCAAGATCATGATATATAGTATATTGTATATATAGGCGAGGAAAGGATCCTCACGTTGCCAGACGAGGTGTGGACTGTGCCGGACGACTGCTCGACTGACTGCAGGAACCTGAGAACCTTCTTCCAGCTGCCTCCGCACCTCTCGAGGAGCTCGGCCCTGGCGCCGGGCCCCATGGCCGCGAAAGAGGCCCATGCGCCGCAGAGCTTGGAAGCAGCGAACTCGGCGAGCGGCCTGAGAGCGCGGCAGGTGACCTCGAGCCTGGCGAGGTCGGCCGCGGTGAGCCTCCCCGAAGTCAGCACCTCCCCGACGAGGTGGCCCGGGAGCTCCTCGATGGAGAACGCGCGCGGCGCCTTCTCCCCCGCCATGGATCCGGCGGTGCGAGCAGGTCCTTCCGAGCCCAGAGGAGGCGGTGAAATCCGGCGCGCCTTGGTCCCGGATCGATCGGAATCATCCAAGGATCCGGCCGCGCGGGTCGAAATGGCGCCGGACCAGCAAAGCAACGAACGAACGAGCAAGCGGCGGGGAACCGGGGGGCCGGCCGGACGGACGGGACGAGATCGAAGAGCGGACGAATTAGCGAGAAACGGAGCCCCGATATTCCACCGGCACACCTCCCCCAGAGGACCGAGCCGAATCGAATCGCGCGGCCACCGAATTGGGCAAGCGGAGCACCCGATTCCGGCACCAACCACCCCCAACCGACCTCGATCGCGGGCCGATGGCGGGGGGGATTTGACGCGAATCTTTCCTAATCGGGGCGATTCACTTTAGAAAAACCGCGTGTATAGTAGGCGATTGATTGATTATACACGCCGCCAGGAGAAGAGAGCTGCGAGTACGACGAGCCTGCCCGCCTACGAGGATCAGCTCGGGGTCGAGGCTGGTACAATGGCGGAGGAAGACGAAGAAAAAAGGTGTGATTTTTGTGCACGCGAAGAAACGGAAAAGAGGAAACTTGGAAAGGAGAGAGACGCGAGTGAACCACACGAAGACAGCCGCCACCACGACCACAACGTGGCCCAGCTGCTGCGGGGCTCTGTCGTCTGCAGGCCCACCAGCACGGGACCACCTGTGGCGGCAAGCCTCGCGCGAGGTTAAACCGGCTGCGCGTGGGAAAAGCATCGTCGGCATGGGAGCGAACGAGGGAAAGCAGGAGGACGTGGCGGGAGCGACGGATTCGGACGTGGCGGCCACTGTTGCTACGGTGACGTGTCGCGGCGCAAGTGGCGATGTGTGACGGGTTTTTCGGTGCCGGCCGCCGTCGCCGCGGATTCGGTCCGGCTTTCGCCGGGGGGGGGGGGGGGGGGGGGGGTGGTTGGACAATAGAGCGCCGATTCCGTGGACCACCACCCGTGGGGATCAAACGGCGGTGTCAGGCTGGCAGCCAGTGGCGGAGCTTGAAAAAAAAAAAAACAGAGGCCAGGGCCCGTTCGGCTTGGGAGACGATGTACTCTCTCCGTTCAAAAAATAATTTATTCTGTTTTTTCTTTATTTTTTACAAACAAATTTGTTTTAGGTAAAACCAATTTTAATTAGAACATCCTAAAATAAATTACGAAGGATTTTAAAAAAAAATCATCTTTAATGGATATCTCAAAACTGTTCCTATTTTTTCTCTCCACGTAAATTCTTTTTATTTCTACCTAGAAATAGAAAAGAATAGGCAATGTCAATTTCATCGTCCGTTGACTGGACTCTTTTTTTAAACCATCGATTAGGATTAGAATCGAAGAGAGAAGACTAGATTCTTTTTTTAAACCACCGACTAGGATCAGAGAGAAAATATCGGACACTAGATTTTAGATTAAACAACTGCTAACATGATATAATTTAAAATTTAAAGATCTTTTACGCACTTTATTGTAGGAGGAAATATAATTTAAGTTTAAATTTTTTTTATTGCTTCTAAAATGCTCTTAAGTGCATATTCAACAGGTCTGCTTATGTTTCCAACAAAAATGTGACCTGGTGAGGGGCCGTACTCGCATCCGATTGAGCTGCCCCGCAAGAGCTGGCCTCAGTAACCAACCAGGCCCAATTACATATGTGATGATGATTTAAGAAGTATCACAGATCTATTTAATTATTCCTTGGTATCGTAAAACATGTTTAAAATGATTTCTTAAACGGAGGGAGTATAAAGGATTAGGGGTATTCAATCCCTAATTAGCGTGTTCGGGATTCAATCTCCTCTGTTAGCACTCAATTTTTTCAAAATTAAAAAAAATGATCCTAACCGGGGAGAAAACTAGATTACAAGTCATTTGTTAGATTCATTTACTATAACAAGTAAATTGAATTTAAATCTAGACCGAGTTGATGTTTAGAACTTAGTTGATGCATGTCACGTGATATGAAAGGCACCGTCCGATCATACCCCTTTCCCTCATCTTCGTCCTTCTACACTCTTTTTTATCATATCTCACACTAACCCTACGTCCATCTGGTTGTACCACCGCTCAAACGAGGAAAGGAAGGTTGGAAGATAGACTGTCCGGCCCCACCTTCGATTGAGAAGAAGGGAGTTCATAAGGAGTGGTCACCGACCCGATGAATGCTATAGACAGATTGGTAGGAGGCGATCATTTGTAGTATAACTATGCATATTAGTCATATGAAACACATTTCATGGTTTGAGGACGTCTATCTGAAAATGACAACATCCTACACTTGGTGGATTAAATACGGATAGAAGTAGCACATGAAGATGCCTTGGTTTAGATCCTAAAATCAAATTAATTAAATGATACTACATATCCCATCGAACACATTGATTCTACAATGCAACCGAATAAGGACCCATTTAACACAACCTATTCCATTTTTGCTAGCATTTATAGTATCTAGATAGAAATTATGGGTTCACCAGCTAGCATTCATTATAGTTTATTTCATAAGAGAGAAATATAATTTCATGCTATTGTATTATAAAATAGTAGTGCATGTCTTATAATAAAAGCTAGGCCTCCTACCGTGCTCCACGCCCCAAGGCCAACAATTGTTGTACCTAGGACCAGCAAGATTCTTTGTTTTGCTTCTTACTTCATCTTCGCCCTGATCTTTTGTGGCTTTTCCTCCCATGGGCTTCCTTCCCTTATAGGGCGATGGAGGGCATCAATGATGACATCATGAGAAGCCGATCCCTGTTTTGGTTTGAGAGCAGACAACTACTGTCTACCTCACCATTAGCAAATCGAATGAACGACAGATGTTTGCATGTTGATGAGCTCATTGCTTGCTATTTGTTTGCAGTTTAAATGACTTTGTGTTCAATTAGCAAGTCCAAATATGTTTTCTTCTCTGGTTTCAAGCCAAGTTAGCAAAGCCAAGGAATTTGTTCTCTTTAACTAGCCCTCCTCTCTTCAAACTCTCACCTTTCTTACCTACTTTAGAGAGCGTTGGAGGATGGTGATAAGAGAGGCAATCAATTAGGGCTTTAAAGTTTCGATGCTTGGGTTAGATAAAGAGCGGAGTTGATTCTTGTATTCATGTTGTGTGATCTTGACAAGTAAGCTGCTTTGATGGAGTATATTGATGATCAATTTTGTATGGTTTTGCAGCAGTTCATGAAAATTTTTGTGTCTGTGTGTTGTACTCCCATTTGTAATCTTCACTAGGTATGGTGAATTAAATCTCATGTATAGATGTCTCTACTTACCACTTCTGATTACCCCTCATAAAAAAAAGTTAACGTATAGATGTTTCTACTTACCACTTTCAATCACCCCCCTCCCCCTTAAAAAAAAGTTAAAATAAACTTTGCCACACCCCGCTAACTCCATCATTAAAGGCAGCGTATGCTATGCAAACCAAGAGTTTGTGCAAACTATAGAAACTTCAATCTAGACCGCATCTTTCTAATCTGAAGGTTAGAGGTAAAGTGGTTTAATTTAACACTTAAACCCCCCACTAATCCCACCCTATTTATTTTTTTTTTCCGTCAGACACCCCAGCAGGCAGCAGCTCCGTCGATTCCGTTTTGGTTCCGTCATATCGCGATCGTTTCCATCGTCCGCAGGAGGCCGCCGCTGCCCCGTCTCGATCTCACGCTCGTCCAGGCCGCCGCTGCGGCACCCTCGCGGAGGCTGGCGGCGCCGGGCGCGAGCTCGCTCCGCTTCGACCGCAGGCGCAGCTTCGCCTTTGCTCCATCAAAGCTTGCACCGTTTTTAGTTCCAACCATGCCTACTCTCTCACTGCCCTCTCTCTCTCTCTCTACTTTAGAAGAGCAAACAGATAAGCTAAGTCCAGCAGCTCTGCTCTTTTGCAGGCGTGCAGCTAACACTCATACTAACTTCTCTGCTCATGTGCCACTCTCTAATATTTATACACATGCAATTCAGAAGAAAGGAGAGAAGTTAATAACTGAGACTAAGATCAGAACATCAAATCCAGAATTCACTGTTCACAATCTGAAAACACATCCAGAATTCACTGTCACAATACGAAAACAAATATGTCCTTAATTCATAGTTCAGAGGTAGCATGTAAAAGGTTACAGAAACTTGAAATATCAGCCAACAACATTGTTTGGGCAATTGCGTACATCATGATTCGCAACCTGCTTACATTTTCCACATTTCTGTTTACTTCCAACCTTCTTCTCCTTGCCCTTCTTAATTCTTTTGCACCTCCCTTTTGAAGTGATATCACTTGGTGGATGTATATCGACTTCGTTTGGAATTTTATTACCCAGGAAAGTTTCATATTCCTCCTGTTTATCAACTCTCATAACAGGCGTGATTTGCTGGAGCGGTTCTACTAGGTTAGATAAACTAGAATATAAAAAGTCTAACCCTTGTTCTGAGGTCTTGGCCATTTGGATAAGATCTTCAAACTTGTTGCGCGATTCTGAAATCTTTTTCCGCATTGCCACCTCCATGGGATCATTAGGCTTTTCATCTAGTAGGTTCCCTTCCTCATCAAAGAATAGTTCCCTGTAAAATGAAACAGAAGGATTGTTAGCCTATACGGAAGGAAACAAAACAGCCATACAAAAAATCGTACATTACACACCTTTTACATCTTGCCTCCCATCTCTTCATAATATAAATTGATGGTATCTCATCTTGCTTCTCGACTCGAAGAACTTGTATGATATGACGACATGGGATGCCATATGACTCATATAATTTACAGGAGCACCTACCAAACATGTTTGACTTGTTCATATGAACAACTCGATCTTTTCCAGTTAGGTTGCTGATGGTGAAATATCTTATATCTTCACACTCTGAAATACCTTGAATAATGCAATGGTCTCTTGTAGCTACGATTAATTTACTAAAAACTTCATGTGTATATATCCCTCTATACTGCTTTTCCATGGCCCATGGTGTCATCAATTTACGAGTGCTGTGAAGACTTGCATTGTCCGCTTTCAACTCCTCTTGCCGCTGGCACTCCAAAGCTGTGTCAATCCTTAGCCCGAACTCAACAAAGGTCAACTTTCTATGAATGAAACGGTTAAAAAAAGAATTTGCACTCTCCGATCGTGATGTAGTCCTAAGCATTCTGCTAGAGGTATGTCCAAGAAATATACCGGAATCCATGATTCGCAATGTCAGACCTATTGGAAAACCAATCATTTTCCATAAGTTCATAATCTATCATGATAGAATTCCATTGTGACACAAAATCATCTGAATTCTTAGTCCCCCAAACACACTTTGTTTAGTCTTTCCCAAAATTGTTCATCATTTCTTATAGAGGGCCCGACCTTCTCAGGTACCTTTTCCATGATATGCCACATGCAAAATCTATAAGATGTCTCTGGTAGAATTTGAGTAATAGCAGCCGTCATGCTTGCATCTTCATCTGTTGTGATTAGATGAGGTGCTACTCCACCCATGGTGTTGGGGGGCCAAGGCCCACCCACGGCCCCTTTTCGAAAGATGGCGCAAAGCCCACGAAGGCCTGCGATAAGCCCGCGAGCAATAAGCCCGCGAAGGCTCGTGATCAAGTAACCCTTCGGGTCCGGAGGAACCTACTGATCCGAAGGATCCTTCGGTCAGGTCACCCTTTCATACCAAAGAAGAAGCCCACGACGGAAGGATAAGGCCCGTGACGTATAAAGCACGGAGGTACAGCTGTGCCTGTACCAGAGAGAATAAAATTACCGAATGCCCTGCGTAAAAGTGGAAATAGGAGGGTATTACCGTAATAGGATTAATAAAGGTGTAATGGCCTGGAGCTATAAATAGACCCCCTAGTGTATTGTAACAGGACTCAATTCTGATTATTACAGAAAAACTTCTACTGCTCAGTCTCCCTTGCCCCTAAGCTCCAAAGAAAACCTAAATCCAACACATGGCCTTACGAAAGGTCTTAAACAACCATACATATGACTCAATCTTTTCATCTGCTAAGAATGCTGCCCCAAGGAAAACACTTTGCAACTGATGATTGACTCCAGTAAATGGCACAAATTTCATGTTATACTAGTTGGTGGTATATTGCATCCACCGAAATCACATCACCAAAACATTATAGTTTTTCCTGCATATAGCATCTGCCCAAAATACACGAACAAGTCGTCCTTGTTCATCCACCATAAATTCATAAAAGAAGGCAGGATTTACTTCCTTCTTTCGCTCAAGTTGTGCCACAAACATTTGTGCATCTGCATCCTTGATTTTTGTTCTGAGGTCATTAGAATAGTTTTGTAAATCCCTCTTTGTGCACCCAACATTCTCAAACCCACCCTCACTAACATGGAGAAGTCGATATGCCTGTGATGTGCAATGCTAGCCTTATGACAATTGAACAAAGTACTCTTTGCTCTCTCACTAACCTTATGGTTGGATCGTAGCAAATGCCTCTTATCCAGCGACACAAAACCATGGTTGTGCTCCTCAACCATTGAGTATATTCGATACTTCTTGTCAATGCCAAGCCTGACAACAATATGTGCCTCACAGCCACATCTGGTTTCCATCACATTTGGTGACTTCCTTTTTTTTCCGGATTCATCACTAACTTTTTTTTCGTTCTCCTGTCTGTACCCTTCCCTTGAACAACAATACCATTTGAATAATATTTCCTCATTTTGCTTCTTGTGCTGACCAACACGAACAGAGAAACCAGCTCCTTGTGCATACGATTTGTAAAATGTTTCCACATCCATGAGTGTATCAAAGATCATTCCAACAGTAGGCTTCAAATGATCTTTGCAATTGGTGTCCTATACAAGTGTAAAATTGTATGAGCAATAGATCAGGCAAACTAGTTCTTTGCAAAAGAAAAAAAAACACATGTCGTATGCGACTTACTACTAAACCCGGAGAAGGTTTCGGCTTAGGTGTGCTTGGCAGTTGAAGATGGGCTCCAACTCCGGCGTCAATCGCGTCGATCGTGATGACGGCGTGATCATCGGCGACGACGGGATCAACGGCAACCTGAGACTTGTCGGCAGCGGCGGTCTCCACGGCGGCAGCGTTGGTCTCCATGGCGTCCAGGAGAGAGCTTCCCTAACTTCAATTCCCGGACCACGCTGCTACCGCTTCGCCTCCTGGCTCCTGCTCCTCGCGGTGAGGTGCGGCTGCCGGCCGAGACACTGCATGTTGCAACAACATGAACAGGGGGAAGCGCGTCAGAGAAGTACTAGTAAATCCATTTGCATGCACGGATGACTAATTCACCCACTTAATACAGGCATGCCCTTAATACAACCTATAAACTGTTATGAACCTGAAGCTTCTTGCCCTACCTTGATGGAGCAAAGGCGAAGCTGCGCCTGCGGTCGAAGCGGAGCGAGTCGCGCCCGGCGTCGCCTGCCGCCGTGAGGGTGCCGCGGCGGCGGCCTGGACGAGCGCGAGATCGAGACGGGGCAGCGGCGGCCTCCTGCAGACGATGGAAACGATCGCGATATGACGGAACTGAAACGGAATCTACGGAGCTGCTGCCTACTGGGGTGTCTGACGAAAAAAAAAATGAATAGGATGGGATTAGTGGGGGGGTTTAAGTGTTAAATTAACCCACTTTTACCTCTAACCTTCAGATTAGAAAGGCACGGTCTAGATTAAAGTTTTTATAGTTTGCACAAATTCTTGGTTTACATAGCATACGCTGCCATCATTAAAACCCTGTTCCATTTTCACTGACTTGTGAGAGCAAAGAAGGTCGTAAATTCCGTCGCGAGAAAAAGGAAGGCTGTAACTATGGGCAGAAATCAAAGAGCTTGCATGTAATTAATCGATCCGGCCCAGTGACGGACGTGGACCAGCCGAACTCCAACCGAACCAAAGCCCGCCGGGCACACGCACGCGGCATGCGCGCCCCTTCTCGACCGCCAGCTCGCGTCCGGGCCAGGCCACGCGGCGTCACCTCCTCCCTTGCTCCCACCTTCCCTCCTTCCCCAAGAAGCGGGCATCTCTCTCTGTAAACCCCACCGCCGCTGCTTTGCTCCCCTCCCCCTTTCCCTTTCCTCCGGCGTGGGCGGCGGGGCTGATGAGATCCCGGCCATGGCGGGCCCCACCTCGCAACTCCTCCGTCTTGCTCGCCGCAGCGACGGCCGCCGCATCCCGTCCCACCTCCTCCCGCACTCCGTCCACGCCGCGGCATGGGCAACTACCTCTCCGACCCCGCCGCCTACCTTGCCCGCCTGGTTTCTGGTGAGGAGGTAACGACCCGTTGACCCTGTTCCTGGCTCACGGACTTCTTCTCCAAAAGCATCGCGTAATCCCTAGGACGTTCGGACCGTTTTGCGCGGATTTTGCATGCGCGTGGTCCGTTCCTCAATTGTCGGGTGCTCTGGGGAACGAATGTAGGTTCCGAATCAGTGTGGTGTTTGGTGCCGAAAGGGTTTAGGAAATCCATGATTTTATTGAATGCAGTTGGACTTTGCTTGTGTTTCCATGCATAGGAGTTCACTGCTACTAGCTTCTTTTTTTGTTATTATCCCTAACTGCAATAATATAGCAGGTTTTTGAATCAAAAGAAGAGTGGGCATGGCTTCATGCAGGTGTCCAAAGTCTGAAGTGATTTTCTCGAGAATCTGAGATCAATCGAAGAAACCTTTTTTTGTCCTCACTTAAAATTCTACTTGAAGGATGGAACCTGTTTATAGGAACATTCTTAAATCGTGTATACCACTGAATAAATTTGTCTCACCGAGAGCTAAGAGCTTTATTTAAAATTTAAATGGAACTTGCAGTGGTTTCTCATGGGCATTTGTTGAATTGTTTACTGTTGTTTGGTAAAAAAGATAGTGATGAGGTTTCTTGCCCTTTTTTGTAGCTTCGCAAGTGCATTCACAAGTGTTCACGGAGAGAGGCCATCTTCAGAATATGCAAAAATCAGAAAGGAATCCCTGGAAACCCAGTTTGGAAGAATCTTGGGGTCAAGTTCACGTACTCTCTTTGCTGACCGTGGCTTTGGTCCGTTCCTTGCACTGTACAGAGCAGCTACTATCTCATTTCATGTTGTGAAGCTCACCATGTGGCATTTATTGCTTAGTGACATGCAAAAAAGGGCGGAGAAGGTAGTTTTCTTGTCTGACATTGGTGGAAGGACTGCATCCCATGTCTCTTACTGCTATTTTCTTATTGCAGTTCCGACATTCATTGATAAGCTTGGGTCCTTTCTACATCAAGGTATGCTGGACATTGCCCTCAGAATTACATATATATGTCTAGAGTATAACGACAGTTTTCATAGCATGTTTCTGTTACTTACCTACTCAGTAGGATGAGATGAATGTATCCATGGTAACAAGTATATATAAGCTACTTTAACTACTACTATATTAATATCAACTTTCTAATTGTTCACATGGAATCAATTATAGAGATTTGTTTCTGGATGTGATATTGTGATTCTCAACTACAATGCTTGATTGGTTCCTCTTGTGTAAGATGTAATCTTTTCTCATATCCCTATTGAAAATTGATCTATCTTTCTCGTTTCCTTTTGAATCTTGCAGCTGGGTCAAGCATTAAGCACGCGCCCTGATATTTTGCCAAGTGCATACTGTCAAGAGCTAGCAAAACTGCAGGTGAGTTTCTTCTGCATTGTATTTTACTTAACCAATATGTTCAATTTGTTCATTGCCGGTTTCCAGTGAAATCGGCAGCTCACTAGAGGCCTATGTATTATTATTCATCTGCGTCTCTGCAGAGTGCTGCTGGTTTTATTCAATGACCAGTGAGCAGCCATGGTTTCGGCAAATCAGGAACATTTACAAGTTTATTTATTTTTTCTCAAACTAAAAGGTTATTTATAGTATGGGTCCTAAAATGAGAGTAGTTCCAAGTCGGATGCAAAATTGGCTTGGCAACTAGTGACAGTGATCACTGAAGTCAAATGTGAAGTTTCAGAAATTATAACATAGCTTTGCTATTGATTGCATCGAAATGTTTTTTTTTTCTGACAAATTTCTTTTCAGGATCAAATACCACCGTTTCCCACTCACATTGCACTCAGGACCATCGAATCCCAGTTGGGTTCTCGTATATCTGATCTTTTTGCTGATATCAGTCCAGAGCCAATTGCAGCAGCATCGCTGGGGCAAGTGTACAAAGGTTAGTCATCTGGTATGGCTTTTGTGATTACCTGTGGTCATCCTTGTTCTATGCTGATTGTTATTTAGCTTACCTTAGCATATGTTTCTGACCTGAGTTCTCCAAGTTGAAATACATTTCTTTGATACTTGAAGTCATGCAGCTCATCTACGCACTGGAGAACGTGTCGCAGTCAAAGTGCAGAGGCCTGGAATGGCGCCCTTGCTGACGCTAGATGCACTTTTATTCAATATGATTGGAGGACAGTTAAAACGATTTGCCAAGGCTCGCAAAGATCTATTGGTAGCAGTAAATGAGATTGTGAGCTTCTACCTCCTCATGAATGACTCTTTGATTTCTGGTGCTACTTCTGACTTCTAGCTCCAGTTTCCTCACATGCTATTGAACCTGCTACCCTTGCAACAAAATAAGATTCTTAAAATTCTTTTTGGCTGTTTCTATGTACACGTGTATGTATCTTAGTGTATCTTTATAGATTTACTATATTCTAAACAAACAATTTTAGTTAACATAGAAATTTGATATTGATAGTGTCCTGTTTATATTATTTTTAAAAGTAGCACTGCTCCTGGGTGATGCCGTTAACCTGTTTTGGCCTGCTGGTTTCCTGATGCTTTGGACTGTTGTACACATGGTAGTTCTTGCTTGTTGTAATTCTAATGTAATTGATTCCCCAAAAGTGAACATATAGAAATATATGGCCCTAATGCGTATTTTAGTAGTACTTTCTGAATATGAGTTTGCTGTGGGTTTCAAATCTTTATTGTTTTGCCTTGTTTGGGTTTCTACATCTACGCTACAATTTTACCTTTGTTTCAATAGGTTAGGCACATGTTTGATGAGATTGACTACGTTTTAGAAGGAAAGAATGCTGATAGATTTGCTACACTTTATTCTCATGGTAAGTTTCAGAATCTCTTTTTGTTCAAGTCGTAATAGTCAATATTAGTACCCCTCCCTCCCTCCCTCCCTCCCTCCCTCCCTCCCTTCATTTAAATATAGACCTAATACATGTTGACAATTGTCATTGATGTAATTTTCTCTTGCAGGTTCAGGCAAGGATGATTCTGAAGTTGGTATTAAGGTCCCAAAAGTCTACTGGAGTTATACACGTAAATCTATACTGACCCTGGAATGGATTGATGGAATTAAGTTAACTGATGCTGAACGCATCAGCAACGCCAACCTCAACAGGAAAAGAATGATAGATGAGGTATTGCTACGGCACTGCATAACTTAAATTGGGTAACAATGTTTTATAATCTAGATTGGTTTCAAATGTTACTTTTTTCTGTTCTCTTCTTATTGAGCTTTGTATGTCATAGGTTTCAGACTTCTTTCTTATTACCTACGTTCTTTTTGTCAACTCTTTTTAGTACAAATTTGTCCTAGAAAACATCAATAGTAAAAAACTTTGAAATTTTCAGTGCAAAAATAAATTCAGTGCAATGGTGCAAGTAGACTCCATTGACAGTCCGATTGTGATCCAACCATGCAGTGGCAGGACCCCTTCCCATTTATGCTTTTTTACTCGTAAAAAACTCTCTTCATAGGTTCTCTTCCTAGTCAATCTGTTCCTCCTTTCCTCAGAAACAGAACCGATGGTGATTTTCTCGATCTAGGGTGATGGGAATCAGAGAGGGGGATGATCGTGGAGGGGTGATCAAGTAGAAATGGCCTCCACATTGCCCTTCCTTCGCCAGCGATCTCTTCTCCTTTCTCTCCACATACCCCGACCTCATTCTTCCTCGATCTACAGCGCTCGATGGTGGTGCCTTGGATTTCTGCTTCTGTTACCCAGACTGGTAGTGCTGTTGTCCTCCAAATATTCCCCTTGTTCAATGGTTTTC
The DNA here is from genome assembly GCA_001182835.1 of Oropetium thomaeum. Classification (NCBI taxonomy): domain Eukaryota; kingdom Viridiplantae; phylum Streptophyta; class Magnoliopsida; order Poales; family Poaceae; genus Oropetium; species Oropetium thomaeum. Next base: position 697,649 of record LFJQ01000015.1, on the reverse strand, counting down.
TTCATCAGCTGGAATCAAACAAGTCATTGGTTGTTGGTGCTGTCCCAAAAATAAAAATCCTCAGCGCTGACAGAAAGCCGGACATTGTCTCTTTCTATCTCCATTGCCTTAAGGAAGTCTTCCGTTTCTTGGTTCATCCGATGCACAACCATTGTCTCTGGAACCATTCAACAGGGACCGAATCATACATTCATTGTGCACCATCTTTTGGCAGTAACGTAAATTGAAGATGGGAGCAGCTAATGTGCATCATCTGTATCATTGTGAATCATAAATTTTGAACAATGATTTGGAATTTAACTTCGTCTGTATTGTCCTTGCCTACTAATGTAAACTGAAGTGTCCGCAGCTCTTTGCATATTAACAACACATGCGGGCACGGACAATCTAGACACAAGTGGTGTTGGTGCGGATGCTAGCAGACATAGTGCGACAGCGGATGGCATTATGGGATAATGTTGGCATATATAGCTTTGCCTCTAGTGACAGGTGTTGATGCAGGGAGCAGGCAACGGTGGGATTAATTCCTGGGAACGGTGGCATGTGAAACATTCATCGGTAGGTAGGTATTACTAGCACCGGATATTCTGGCAGCAGGGAGGCTGTTTCTCATTGGTCCCCTCCTCCATGATCGCCTCCATCATTCTTCTCTCCCAGTCCATTGCTCTGAATAGAGTATTGTCGCTGGTACTCTTTTTGAGGAAAGAACCAGGAACAGATGAGGAAGAAGAGGGCCTGTGAAGGGAGTTTTTATTTTGTGAGAAATGTTTTTCCTTTATGGGGGTTTGTATAAAAGAATATAGGTGGGAAGGGGTCCTTCATCTGGGCAGTTTGATTACAATCAAAAGGTCAAATGTGTCCATTTGCACCATTGCACCGTATCCCGTTTTGCACAGAAATTTCCCCGTAAAAACAGAGGTAGTAATTTGTATCTTGTAAGAAGCATTTGATTTGTTGCAAATATACAATAAATTAGTTTGGATCCAAAGTGTGATTTCTTTATGAGTTTTCTATTTTCACATATATGTCCTTTTTATGCGTCTGGATAGCCCTGCTTTGCTATAAGCTGTCATTTTCTTCCTTTTTTATGCTAATATTCCTATTCAAAATTCGCAGGGTCTCTATTGCTCGTTGAGGCAGCTTCTTGAAGAAGGATTTTTCCATGCAGACCCCCATCCTGGCAATCTGGTTGCCACTAAAAGTGGCTCTTTAGCTTATTTTGACTTTGGGATGATGGGAGATATTCCAAGGCACTATCGTGTAGGACTTATACAAATGGTATGTGCAACAATATTCATTTCTTTTTCTGCATTGATTTTATGTAATCTTATTGAGTTACTTCTCAAACATATTGTGGCAAAACAAGATAAATAAATAAATTTTGATGTGTGGCTGCATCTGTTCTCTATATTGGTAAATTAAGTTTAATGGGATTTAAACTATGTTTGCAAGATCCTTTCTCTTGAATACTATATTGGTAAGATTAAGATTCTTGGAGTGCACCAAAGTCATTGTAGCAATGTTGAAGGCTGCAGGCATAGCCCACTGAGTACTTAACAAATAAGGTTAGCATGAGTACCCCTATACCAAATCTAGACCACATCATGTAGAGATCTAAATATCTACTGAGGGATCTTGAATCTAAGTTTTCACAATTTTAGAATTAACCCTAACTAAACTAGTAGAATCTTAAGATATAAAATGATCGATCATGTCAGGTTGGCAATGCAGATTTACTTGAAAAAGTGGCTTAGCGATGTCGTACCTTTAGTTTACTTCTCCATGTTTGGTTTTGTTGGTGTTTCTTTGTAGTGGGACATAGATTTTTATGTAACTGACTGTATACTTATTTCAGCTCGTACACTATGTTAATCGTGACTCTTTGGGGCTGGCGAACGATTTCCATTCACTAGGATTCATCCCTGAAGGGACAGACCTACATGCAGTTGCAGATGCATTGAAGATTTCCTTTGGTGATGCTACTGCCAGAAGGCAATCGAATGACTTTCAGGTTAGTGCATATTTTTTTCTTCTATCAATTCAGCGGTCATTGAATTGTGTGAATGCTGACTGGTAAATGGTAATTGTATTTAAGATTTGAATTGGAGCTAATGCAGTAAAAATTGCGAACATGTTTCAAGTTCACCTTTTTATTTTCTCGAATACGCAGGAGAGCTGCACGTCTATGTATTGTACGGAAAGAAAAAGGTAGGATACTAGGACCAACTTAAAAAAAAGGGGGGGGGGGGGGGGGTTGACTGTTTAACTTTCTGGAGGGGTTACACATGAATACACATGAACAACCCGACTAATCCAACAAAGGACCTAAACTTGAAGCCATCCTACCTTAAACCATTGCAGCTCCAGCGAGCGCCCAAAGATGCGCCTCCTGTTTCAAGTTCCTCAAGGTTGCAGGGACACTTGGGGAGGCGCCTTCAAATACACAGGCATTCCATTGTGTCACGACCGGTGCAACCGGCGTGCTGGACCAGCTACAGGAAGACAACGCAGGAATGCAATCTCTGGAAGATGCCGGGAGTTCTGGTGACAGGCCCGGCCCAAGGAGACAATAGCACGGCGGCCGAGCTCTAGCTCCAAGCGCTGGCTGTTAAGGAAGACGTGCACAAGGAGTAAAGCATCTTTCAAACAGAATTGCAACTACTCATCCTTGTCCCCCTGTTCTTCCTTCCTCCCTTTCCCAGAATTCTTCCTCCTACCTCAACTACCTCTCTAATCCACTGGATGTAAACTGTGAACTGAATCTTATGGCCGATAGTGTTGATTATGCTTGGAAGTGACCTACAAAATTATTTCTCCTGTGTTAAGTATTGATTACCTGCTATTCTGTTCGTGTGATTTTATTGCTTGATCATCGTTGGGTGTTACACATTGTTTTCTCAAGTTACATTTTAATGATGAGAATACTATGTTTTATGTTTGAAAGGATAGTTTTCCAGTGTCTGTCACAAGAGTTTATACTTCTCCACATCTACTTCTGGTTTAGGTCTTTAAACGTTTGACATCCTGCTACAATTTTGCTATTTGACATCGAGTCATTGATAAGTGACTTTTATCTCTATCACATAATTACATGTTTTGTACTCTTAAATCATTATTATGGCCCAAGTTCTTCTATATGGTTTCTGCTTTCTTGCACCTGCTTCGATTGCATTTATCTAACATGGATGAGTTAATATCCTTTCTAAGTGCATTCTTTCTTCATCTTAAAGGGTGTTATGAACCATCTGTATGACATCATGTATGAGTTCAATTTCTCTCTTCCTCCTGATTATGCACTCGTGATAAGAGCACTTGGTTCTCTAGAAGGGACTGCAAAGGCACTGGATCCTGATTTTAAAGTTATTGAGAGTGCCTATCCATTTGTCATTGGGAGGCTTCTTGCCGACCCAAGCCCTGATATGAGAAAAATATTGAGGCAGCTTCTGATACGTGATGATGGATCTATCAGATGGAATCGACTGGAGCGACTGGTATATAGCTCTTAACTCTTACCTACTTTCTGTTTAGTTTCTGTTATATTTGTACCATTAAAATTTCGTGGAGTCAGGATTAAATGTGATAAATCCCTCATGTACATACTCGAAAGCAAGTTATTTCCTTTATGAACATGATTACTAGTTTATTGGTGGTCGCTCTCTTGCATTGAAAATACAGAACAACACTGTTATTAGTTCCCTCACCAAAAAAACAGTTATTAGTTACAATCTGCAGAACGAACTCCACCACCCCCCCCCCCCCCCCCCCCAAAAAACCACCACCACCACCAAAAAAAAAACCGTAAACAAAAGGATCGAAACACTCATCCCGTTCTAAAACTTGGGAGACATCATACTCATGATGTTTGCTCAGGGCAAACACCTGTCAAATCTTCCAGTCATCCTATATAACTTCTACATAGAACAATATGCTTGTGTTTATATCTCTGTTCTCAATTTCAAATTTATAAAGAATCAAACTTTCCTAAAAATTAAACAAAATTGATATTTGAAATCAGGTATCCGAAGGTGTGTTTGATTCCAAATATCTGGTTTTGGACGGTTTAGTGTTAACTGTATCATGAATCCTAATGTCTGCTTTCGCAGTTTCCTGGTAATTTGTCTGTGTATTAATATGATCGATTGTTCAGATTGCAGCCATATCTGAACAGTCCTCAGAATCTTCAAACAAATCTGGAGATGGCTCTGGTGAAAGTGCCCGTGGAAGTTCTGACTGGCGATCATTTGATATGCATTCTGTTGTTGCGGCTACAGAAGACCTTTTTTACTTCATTTTATCCAGGAAAGGTTGGAGGGTACGTGTTTTTCTTGTCCAAGACATTGTTGAAGCTTCCGACGCATTCCTACAAGAGGCAACATTTCCATATCTATTTGATAAGGAGTTCGAGATGGCGGACCTAAATCCAGAGGTTTGTGTTTTTTGTGGCTTTGTTGAGTGCTATAAATTCCTTTTTTTTGCTGGGTAGACAAAACTATGCAATGTTTCAAATGTCATTTGTCAGACCTGAAGTAAAGTGACTTAAAGTTTGTGTGATGATCAACTGATTTTTGGAAAAAATTAACTAGTGCTTATATTATCGGGCAATCATTTGCTTTTGTGATTGTTGGGGGGCCGAGGCCCATCTGCGGTCCCTTTTTGAAGGATGGCGCAAAGCCCACGAAGGCCTGCGGTAAGCCCACGAAGACTTGCGGTGAAGAGAGCCTTCGGGACCGAAGGGTCCTTCGGTCTTGTCATCCTTCTGCACTGAAGGGGGGCTCACAACGAGAGGATAAGGCTCGTGACGTATAGAGTACGGAGGTGCAGCTATGCATGTGCTAGAAAGAATTAAATTACCAAATGCTCTATGGTAAATCAGAAAGATGAGGGTATTCCTGTAATAAGGCTAGTAAAGGTGTAATGGCTCTAGCCTATAAATAGCCCTCCAAGGCTACTGTAACAAGCGGAGGAAATTGATCCCTTAATACTTCCTACAACTCACCTTCCCTTGCCCTCAAGCTCCAAAGAAAACCTAAATCCAACAGTGATGTTGTGTTCATACTTAAAAAGATTACTGGACATGTGTGAAAACACTATCTGGAAAACTAAAATGACGCTTTGACTCAATAGTTGTGTGAAATGTATATTTCTTATATACTTGAGTACCCATGGCATGTTGTGTTTATTTTTCTCTTTGAAGGCTACTGCATTCTATTTGATGGACGTGAATCTATTTTAGACATGGTATAGGACTGTAGGTCATTGCACCTCTGCATTTATTTTATACAGCCTGGATAATTATGGCATGTTGTTTTGTTTCTTAAGTTTGCGCTCCATGAAATTCATTCATTACTGCATCATCACTACATTTTTTGAATTATTAATCATTATTATCTATTGTCTGTTAAATAAAATAAAATGATGATCCCTTGATACACCTGGTTGCTCAAATGTTTCCAGGGGCATCAAAAGGTAGTCCCGCTTGGTCGCTTTACATACTACTAAAACTTATTAATGCCAGATTGTCTATTTCATAGGATGGAAAAATAAGAAAACAATGATGACTGCAGCAGCGTTGCCTACTAATATTTTATTCTTTTATTACTGTATTAGCATATAAGGTTGAATAATTCTTGTGATATGCAGAGAAGTAAGATGATCAAGAGGGTGGTGAATGGTGTTCAATCATTCCGTCAGGCTGTCAAGTTAGCTCCGGATGCTTGGACTGCCATGCTACTCCGTACCTTGCTGAAACCTGAATCACAACATTTTGTTCTTGATGTATTTTTGGCTCTCGCAAATCATTCCAGTCACAAGATTCCAGAAACATTCTGGCTTTGTATATCTCGATATCTGAATTATATGAACAAGCGCAATATGCTGTAGAAACAGTTAATATATGGTATCCCTTTCTTCCCTTCTATAGCCTGAATTTATTTTTGTTGGCAGCTACTGTTTCAGGTTTTATATTTGGTACTGAAGCTGTGCAATTAACCTCCGATCTCGTGAGAATCTGAGCATTAGATTACAATCACTGCAAACTAGTAATGTTAAATGATGCTTCAACATCTTAGAACCTTGTTTGAAATGAATAATGTTGTGAACGTTTCAGTGGATCGACTTTCAGCATCATAATAATACAATCTGCTGTCTGATATCAGATTACGTCGCTTCATGGATAACAGTTTTATTCCATGCACGCCATTCCTAAAGTAGATTAGCTGGTCTGATTCTGTGCATTTTGTCGTTAATAAAGGGTCTGGAATCTCATTGTGTTTGCAACTGTTTGGTTAACTGCATACAGGTCTGATTATCGCTGAGTAATGCTGTGCACGCTTGCTGTCAGAGCTTGCTTGAAAGAAACAGGGCAGGTGCGCTCTGCTGAAAATTTGCTCATGTAATTGAACGACAATATTGGAAGATAACTTTGCGTAGTTGGTGTTATTTTTTCGCGAGGGGCATATGCATACTTTGTGTTATTGGAGGATCAAGCTGGTTAAATTCTTAATTGCTCTGCTAAAAGTTTTTGAATTGTCTAAATGTGGAAATTCGTAATCTTGATATGTTATTTTTTTAACAGCCTTGTTGACAAGGGGCTGCATGCTATCCTTGCGTTCCCAGCTGTTAGTTACTATATACTGTATCACTGTTGGACGTGGACGCTAGTGGTTTTCCATCGCTGTTGGTAAAAATATTTATTGAAACCAATCTGGTCGGCCTACATAAAGCTTGACAATCCCTATCCCTTTCTATGACAAAAGTATATATAAAGGTTGGCAACCGGAACGTCTTGTTGAAACATACCATGGCACTTGTGACTCCTCGTCACACAGGTTATCAAGTAGGGTTAGTAGGAGAGCACCTTTACGATGGACTTAAATGAATGAGCCGTTCATTCTTTTTAATTCAATGATTGGAATAAATTTATATTAATTTAAGAGTTTAAGTAGTATAAAGTAGTATATATAACGTAGTATGAAGTAGTAATTGATTATATGATTAGAAAATAATAATTATCGTTACAGAAAAAAACTGATCCCAGTTCGTTATTTACCTTCCCTTTTGTGTCTCCATTTTCGATGGCGTGGTGATTGGCGGTGGCCGGCAGGTCGCAAGGAGGGGCATGCTGTTCCCATGGCTTCAGCTCCTCACCAGGGACGACAGCGACGGAATGGGCATCGAGTTCCACATCATTGTGTGGCTCGCGGATTTGTGATGCGGTCACGGCTTCATGCTCCGCCGCCGCCATGGAGATGGGCTCGGTGAAGTCTTGGGATTTGGGGGACAGAGATTGGAAAAGGTTTCGCCGTAGCTATAGCATCAACACGCATCTGTCTACTCTTGAACTAGACTGAAATTTGTAAAAATCAGTTGAACAAAATTAGATCCATTAATCGAGATTGGATTACAATCCACATCGGTACACATAATTTGATTATGTTTCTTAAAGAGTAAATGACATGACAGGTACAACAATTTGTGTCGTAGGTGTAAAGAAGTCATACTTTTAAAAAAAATGTCATATAAGTCATAATGTTACTTAAGTGGTGTGTATCACGTCAAAATAGCCAATGTGGCTTACGATCAGCTGACGTGACCTCCACGTCATCTCCAACTTGACTGATTTTTTTTAAAAAAACCTCTCTTTTAATAATTAAGTATAAAATAGCCCTAAATTAACTAGTTTCAGTCTGATTGATCGTATAAGGGATGGAGGGGCGGGCGCGCGAGGCGTCTGTGAGGGCGCCACCAAAGCCGCTGGTGGTATGAGGACGACAGGAGGGGTCACCGACGGAGGCGTTGTACGACTGTGGCGGGTGCGGACGGCACGTCGCAGCGCCGCCGGTCGCAAAAAGTGGAGGAGAGCATTGGGAGGGACCGAGGCGCGGGCGACGAAAACGCCGCGAAGACATCGAAGTCATGGGAGGCGGACTGTTACGAGTGCACTAACGATAGCGTGTTAGTCGCGTCCATAAAAAAAGAAATCTTTTTTAAAAGACTCATCCACGTAGAAAGTGACATGAATGTCATGTCATTCTATTTGGTCACGTAGGCTATTTTGATGTGAAACGCATCATTAAATAATATTTATGATCTATATGAATATTTTACAAAAATCATGACTTATTCGCACATACAACATAAATTATTGTATCTGTTGTATCATTTACTCTTCTTAAATCGCTATGCAGTTTTATCAGAAAACTAAGACTGTACTGTATAACTGGTGTTTTAGAGAAGAATATAGGCGAGGATCTCTTAAACGCAGACGCAAGTGCTTTTCGGGCCACAATGGCGGCCCCTGTCGAGAGAACCAACAACAAAGCCGACAATGGCGGCGCGTGTCCTGACAAGCCAAAGTGCGCGACCCTGAGGACAGGCCACGTCTACGGAGTTGCCATGCGTGAGTTGCGGCGGTGGCGACGGCCGCGGGGCTAGCAGGCCGCTGGCAGAGGCGTCAAGCGGCGATGGAGCAGGGGCTGGGCGGCGGCAGCGGGGTTGTCTGCTTCCTATCTTTTCCTTTCAGTTTTACTAAACAGACCAAACCAGATTGGCCTGTACACCCGGTGGCAGGTGGCGTAAGTTGATTAAATCGATGCTGAAATACTATTATGTCCTCAACAATGGACATTTAGGATTAATTTATACTACTTGGTGTCTCAACGTAGTATAGTCCACCGTAACAGGGCTCTAGTAGGAAGGGGTGACTTCGGAAATGATTAATATGCATAAAGATGGATTTAAGTACCAAAGAGCCTGTAGAAATTCGTGTTTCTGCCATGTCGATCCGAGCTCGGCTAGAGCAGCTTGGCGAAAGGCATGCGACGCCGCGCAACTAGTCACTGGGCCAAACCACTATACAACGAAGGTGTTAAAAAGAAAAGGGAAAAGGTACAACGAAGACACTGGGCCAAACCACTGTACAGGAAGGACACATCATACTAGGCCTAAAAACCGTCGCCAGAATGACGTCAAGACAGACCCAGTCCGAAGGCCCACTTATGACCTGTTAGCACACTGCATCACGTTAGGGGTCCTTGTCCACTATTAGAAACTGGATTTCAGCTTTCATAGCAGATCCGACGCTCCTCATACTCCGTAGAGTAAATCCGAGGTCTCTCACACTAGCAAAAGCTGAAAGTCAGCTTTTAATAGTGGAAACAAAGAGCCCCTTAGCCTGCTAACAAGTTTTTACACATAGTTGGTCCACCTTTGTTCACTGTGTACAAACCGGTAAAATGTCGATGACCATGGACTAAAATCTATCTCCGTGAAAATGGTGATTCAGAGTTCATGATATCATTTTTATTTTCTTTGCGGGAACGAAGTAGAGTTAATTATTGGGTTGTCACATGAGGTCAAAAAAGACGGTTGCAGGTTTGCAGATAGCGCCCCTATACTATTCAATTGTCACATTTTATTTTGTTCACCTAGCTCTTTGCTAGAAATTTCATGATGGCTATCTGATCGAGCTCCACATGGAAGGTTAATAAGACATCAAGCATGAAGCTCAAACTATCGAAATATATAATTTTTTTATAAAATACAGTATAGATACAGACATTTATATATACGTACAAATATTTAGTATCAAAATATACTTAATGAACTAATGAAACAACAAGTCACAGGGGTATGTATCTGGTAACTTGGAGGGCACGCCACTCCAATACGCATGTGTGGGCATGTGCTACAAATCTACAACTACTCAAAGTCAATGATATTGTAGAATACAATTATTTGGACGATATGCTATAAATTAGCCAGCTCTCGGACTCGGATAACCACACGGTATTTTGTGATCTGTCAAGGCCAAGACGAAGCGAGAGAGAGAGAGCGAGAGAGAGAGAGAGAGAGAGAGAGAGAGAGAGAGTTGTGCATATGGAGATGGAGGCACCGCCGGCTGCTATTCCGACAACGGTGCATGACATCCCCGTTAAGGTCCTGCAGCTCATCTTCCTCAACCTCCCCTCACCTCTATGGATCATCCGCGCTGCAGCAACATGTAGGCGGTGGCGTCGCATCGTCACAGATTCGCAATTCCTCATCAGCCACGGGGACCGGCGCCACCCACACCAAGTAGCAGGCTACTACTACCATCCCCAGCTGTCCGGTGGTGGCAGCCCTACATTTGTTCCTGCCTCGCCGGAAGTCGCCGCCGCCATTGATGGCCGCTACTTCTCCCTCGACTTCCTCCCTTCAGGATCAGGAGGCAGCAGCAAGTCCTCCTCCTGGAAGCTCGTGGACAGCAAACGCAGCATCCTCCTCCTGGCGAGGAAGACGAGCGGCTGGATGCGCCATTGCTTCCCAGACCTCATCGTCTGCGAGCCGCTCACCCGGCGGTACCGGCTCATACCCCGTCCTGAAGAGATGAAGCGTCAAGAGTGCTTAGGCGTCTTCTTGGAGGGCTGTGACAGTAACGACGACATGTCCTATTGTAGAGTGATATGCATGCTCTACGAATCTTACGCGGGGCTTTCCGGCCAGGTCGGCACGGTGAGGCCGTGTGCGTTCGGCACGCACCGGAGGATGAAAACACGGGGATGGAAGGCTGGCCGGAGCGCCGCCATGGACGGTCTCCATCTAAACCTCCGAGGAAGAGAGTCCCTGCAGTTCGTCGGGCGTGCTGGGAGCTCTTACTTCTGGTGTGTCAAAGACGAGCCTGCCGTGCGCCTGGTTGTCTTTTTCAACTGGGCAGGGTTCTCACTCGTTCTTCTTCCAGAACACGTCCAGCAGCTGTGCATAAACGACACGTCGTCGTCGTCGTCGCTGCCCTTCCGTGTTGTCGGTGTCCGGAAAGACAATGATAGCGTGCCGCGCCTTGTCTGTACGGATGGCATCGACCTGAAGGTGTTCCGTGGGAGCTACGAATACTACCACGGCACCTATGGCGCCTGGACTCTGGAGAAGCATCTAAACTTATTGAGCACGGTTACCCGTGGCCTGCATAATTATGACAGCGAGCAGTCGTACTCTTCTGGTGATGATAAGATTAAGATTTCGACAGTGAGCGGTCAGTGCGTCGTCATCTCGAGTTGGGCAAGTCATGATCAGAAGACTCGACTGTTTTCCGTGGATATCGGGACCATGGAAGTGAAACCCTGGAGGAAAATAATGGGGAGCAAGAGGAGTACTACAGTGGTGTCTTATTATCCGTATGAGCTTCCTAGGCCGCTGCGCCTCCGTGCTTGCTTGTACCACTGTAAGAGACGAGGTCGAGGGCCATGTTTTGAAATTTGTACCTGTTATAATTAGTTAATAATTGTATTATATTACCTACTTTAATATGTTCTAAAAAACTGAACTTCAAGTCTGTGCAAAGCAATTATTAGTTGCATCGATCGTCTTTCCATTTACGCTGCTCATCGACATGTTCCTGAAGGTTTGCACATCTCTTAGCCAATTTGTGTTTTCTTTCTGAATGTTTAGTTCTTGATGTTGCAAAAAAAATAATCGATCCATTTTTTATATGATACGTACTAATCTATATGTTGCATATGTTATACTATATGTTACATGAATTGTTTTTTTATTATTGCAGATAACACTGTCATATAATAATCACTAGTGCAACAGATCATTTTAGTGCCGGGCCATGGGTCCAATAGTACCAAATTGTCTTAGCACGATATGAATCGAGAGCTCAGTATCGGGTACAGTACTGACGATCAGACGATGTTAGCACAATGCCAGATCCTAATGAAATTTTCTCATATTAAAAAAATTATCTCTAATCTGTCCTGCCATCGTCACTTTAATGTTTTGTAGCAACAATTAAAAAGAGAACATATAGTCTCTTGTATCTATCTGTAGCTATTTTTTTTTTGTGATCATCTGTAGCTTTTTTTTTTTTTGCGATCATCTGTAGCATTCTTTTGTGTCACATTATTTGACTTATTTTTTGGACAGTCTATAAGGACACATATTTGAGATCGGAGATAGTACAACATCAAGTCCTAGTTATCACTCAATTAAATTTACAGTCCTCTACTACTACGGTCTGCAATCGGGTAGATAATGCATCCAAACCTGCAGCAGCAATATATATAGCAGGCCTCCGGCCCGCTTCTTCTACCCACTCTTCACAATTATTCAAGTTGCAAGTATATTTACCATACCTGATTTTCATGTGGCCTGAAATTGATGCTTTTGAATTGGCGGCGTTAGGAAGGAACAATCAGAATGTGGATTTATGCGTCCCCCGGCCAGAAACAAAGTGAGCTGGTGATGAAGATTTGAGTACTTATTTTGATCTGAATATCGTATCATTTCTATTCAAGATACCACATAGCCTAACATATAGGATAGCAGCACCAACTAAAATTTGATTTTTAAGTCTAGTCCGGATGCCATTGCATACCATGCATGTTGGCTATGCTAGCGAGGAAGATTGAATTCCAAAGGTGATACGCGATTGTTCGTGCTGTTTGGTTATAGTTTGTGTAATAAATAAACATTGCTGCAAAGTAAAAGTTCTGGAATAAAGAACTACCTATCCACATGGAATGCAATAATAAGTCATAACGAATGAAGTATGGGCCTGATCGGCTGCAGGCTGCTGCTGTTGTTGTAGCTGTTTGCAATTCAACACTACAGTAATTTTTTCTTAGTGCTGCAGCAGCAGAACCAGTTCAGCTAAAACTAGACTAAAGTGGCATGGTCTGTCGCGCCCGTAAGCTATAAGTAATTGTAAAATAAAATGGTTATGTGAGTGTTCAAAAGGAAATATGAGATGAACCTCAATAGAAACCTATATGCTATTTGTTTTTTGAAAAAGACATTATATTGGTCAAGAGAATGAGGTATTATATTTTAAAAATGAAACATATTAAAATAAATTTAGAGAGCATTAAATTTTTTAAAACAATTGAAATAGATTGGAATAAATTGATAGTGTGATTATAAAGGGAGGACGGATTAAGATAAATCAATTTAAATTTTTTGAAAAAATACGTTTTATTGGATCTCATTTTTGATGGTTCAAACGGATTTGAAAACAAAGTTACGGTTTTGTCGGAAAATCGATTTAAGAAATAGATATAGAAAAATTTTTCTTTCGACGAACTAGGCAACAACACTTGGTAGCTCCACATAAATCCACATAGGCTAGTGACACTTTTCAGCACCGTATGACTCCACATAGGCCAAAACAATGTGGTGGCTTCGATTCCTAACAATTCAACTTTAGAATAGAAGCCTGCAGCTGATCAGGCATTATATTTATGTCACGTCAAGAAATTAGTGCTGTCTATCATATATATATACCACTAATGAAGCAATGGTATCTACAACTTGGAGGGCACGCCACTCCAGCATGCGTGCGGCCAGTGTGCTAGTCTAGTGGACGTACTGGTGTGCTGCTACCTTTGTTTTTTAATTGTTGATATTTTTTAGTATAAGTTTGTATTACAAAGTATCAATAATTAAAAAAAGAGGTAATACACAACTATACTACTCAATGCCAATGAATTGTAGATACCATTTGGACGATATGCTATAAATTAGCAAGCTCTGATAACGCTTTGGGAAACTAAAAGCAAATGCGATCTTCCTAGCTAGTGATTGCACAGCTTCATGAAAGACTAGTAGTTCTTTACGGAGCTCTAGAGACTGCAGTTCACCAGCCAATGAGAAGATATCAGTAATACCGCCTTTTCAATTTCTAATCTCTTCGTTCCTCATGTCTCCCGCTCCCACTCTCAAGTACTGTAATGGTGTACAAATATCTTTTGTTGTGTGTACTTATTATAGGAGTCTTTTTATTGTCTTACGTAATATAAGAAAACAATCTAGGTCACTGATTGTTATAGGAATGCTTGTTATGTGATTCTTGGCAACTAAATTCTAACATGACAATTATGCTTGTTGAGTTATTTTTGGCAACTAATTCCGACATGACAATTATTCTTTAGTTATTTTTGGAATCTGAATTCCAACATGACATTATGCTTGAGTTATTTTTGACAGCTAAATATCTCTTTCCTAATTAATAATATTATTGGTATATATGTTGACAGGTGATTATTTTTTACAGTTATTCTGGTATATATGTTGAATTTGTTTTTTCTATTATTGGTTGCTACAGGACTCAAATGTACTCTTGTATGATCTTGTTTTGATATATTATTATCACTGGATTGTACATAAACCTTATCCCACAGCAGTTTTACTATGTTTAGCATAAATATAGGTACCTCCATATTCTCAACCATTAGATCTGAACAAACGAACGATTGTAATTGATTCAAGCACCTTAACATTTTTCATTGAAAAAAAGTTAACTGGTTGTTGCAATAAAAGGTTAATATATTGTTCTGACTTCTTCTGAGTCACAAATTAAATGGCTTTCAAGCCTTGGAATATATAATCATCACAATCACCGATTATACATATGACTTCGAAGTGATGGATGTCGTCAGCTCATGTTTCATCAATCTGTTTCAAAGACAAGTGTGTTCTGTTTTGGATGCCGGCACTACCAACCATGTTAATATATACTGTAATCTGCTAGATATCCCTGCATCGTGTTAATCACATGGCTGTGCATAAATAAAGTCAGTGGCTGAAATAAAATGAGCCGACGCGAGGAGAACACATTATATGTATGTATATGATCAGATTGATTTGTAGTACTACATGCGATCCGATTAATAACTCCATTAGCTATAATAAGATATGTACACCATTCACCACTAGCTAGTTCACTACATATGCCGGTATATATAATGGGAAGAACTGCTGAATTGGGAAGAACACCTGTAGGTAGTATGTTTGATGGAACTTCTTCCCCATCAGAAGAATATAGTGAGTGACGTCTCGCGCTGCACCAGTTGTGCCTATGCTTGGAAATTCGAGTATACATGTATGAGTGGGTGTGTGAGGCAGCAGGAAACATAACTTAGTTTCAGAGTCGTGAGTCGTGAGTAGTGACTGGCGGCGCCGCTCCGGCCAGTCCTTTCTAGCCCAGCGTACGGGGGATTTTTTTTTATGCTGGCAACTTGACTCCCAGTTTCCCACCATTGACTAAACTACTGCAGGCCATAATCATCGATCTTAACCTGCCTTATGTTTAATCATCCTAATGCGCCCATGTTTGGAACAATTTTAGTTTCTTAAAAAAAAATGTCAATAGATATGTTCTAGCTAGTGGAGTTTTACATGGTCCTGGCTTTTTAAAAGCTACAATCTCAGCTTTCTGTTGATTAATGACCAAACCGGCCCTGCCCATCCTTTTTATTTTTTCATAAAATGCTAATGGTGTGATGGTCTTCCTCTCCAAGCAGCAAGGCTTCTGGTTCACGCCTCACGGACATACCCAACCACACAAGCCCGCTGGTCTGCTTTCATAATCTGAGGGCTTCTTTGAATTGCAGGATTTTCACAGGAATCGCTCAAGAATTTCAAAGGAAAAACGTAGGATTGGGAAAAAATTCTCGCAATCCAAATAAACCCTCATCGGTTGAGGAACGCAAGAGTTCCATGTTTGACATTCAGATCCACAGGTTGCGAGTTGAGGTCCAGGCTATCACTCAAATAAACACTTTTTTTGTGAGACAGTTTGAATATCTGTTGGGAAGAAATTGAATTTGTGCGTAAGCCATATTTTTTGCCCTCATGTCAATCAAGTAAATAGTTTGAATATCCAGTGGAAAATTGAATTTGTGCCTTCTAAATTGATATTTTTGTTGGTAACTTAAATAATTTTTTTATGAAATCATCATTTTGAAGTCACTGAAAATTTCAATTAGAACAAGTCCCAACTAAATACTCCTTTTTTAGACGGTTGAAATTTATATTAACTTCTAGTAGTGAAGACTTTAGATTTTTGTACTTATATGCTTAATTAAAGTTCTTAGTTATGCTCATACTGCCAGCAATTTTTATTCATTGTTGGCTAGTTCTTTTTCTTTTCTTTTCTTTTTGCATAGTTTTCATTCACTTGCTTACTTTCTTATACTCGCAGATGGCAAAATTTATTTGTTTCTTTCACTGATGCATGACTATTTTACATGAGGTAAGAGTTAACCCTTTCATCAAATTAAAATGAATGGTCCGTGTCAATTTGTGCTACCCTAGCTGAAATAATTAAATGGACTAATCCGAGACAGAAGAGAAAACATTATGAGATTGATATATGTTCACATATGACCTCTGGCAGCTCATAGGACACATGGTCTGTTCATATATATGCTTGGTGATAGTACTCCCTCCATGTCTAAATCATGGTAGTTCGGACAATAATTCTAGTTACCAGATATATCATTAAGTACATCATAGCATTCATTTCCTGATCGTACCAGACTATAGTTCAACATCATACATTAGGGAGGACTGGACCTCCCTAATGATTAACTAGCCTGCTTCTCCTGGACGCCATACCCCAATCACGCTAATCTTCCTAGCTTGAAGCCCTTCAAAAGGTCTTTTATGTTCTTGGATGGACCCAATAAACACCAGGAAAACTAGGCGGGTACTGAGGAGAGAACCAGAATCACTCACTGCAATGGTTATCATATCTCCTGTCGACTCTCATTCTCATGGGAGCAACTATTTCTACGGGCTGAATGTTGTTTCGCTCAATTTTCTCCATATTATTGCTCACACAGTGGGTGCCCCCTGGCTAGCGCAAAAGAAGAAACTGACATACGCCATTGATCTGAACTCTGTAATATGCAGCACTATATATCCCCACTGACTTGCAATACAGTACAGAAAAAGTATGTAGTACTCCATTATGTGTGCTATACATGCTGCATTTTGTGGGAGGACAAGCTTCTGACTAAGCTCCTAAAGACGATGATCAGCTAGAATAAGGGCAAGTTATAGGTGATAATTCATTATTGCTGATTGTCATATGAAAAAAAAGAATATCGATTTTTCCAACTGCAATAATAACGTACAAAGATACGTACGCATGCCTGCATGCCTGAAACTGAAAAAAAAAAAAGCGGATTGCCAGCCAACGAATAAGATACCAGTAGTACCGCCTTTTCATTTTCTAATCTGTTCGTTCCTCATATCTCTCCCTCTCCCACTCTATATGGTTATAAAAGTAGCCTTGGTCACCAAACGGAATTCAAAAAATTAACCGTGTGGCTGAACTGCAAAAGACAATTTACAGCTCCACTCAGCACGTTGGCTGTGTAAAAAGTTTCAATTACGGAAGAACATATAGTGTTAATATGCAGCTGAGCACATTTTGAGTATCTGTGGGAATAGGTGGTAGCTGGACGACCCGATCACTAGAGGACATGGATCCTTTAATTTGGACGACGACACCAACATTGTTGTATGCCTGTAATCGAACCATATTACCGTAAGGGACTCAGTTCATTATAATTGAAAATAAGTTGTTCCTAGTGTCTCTATGCATATACTCCCTCCATCTTTTTTATTGTCGCTTCCGACCATTTTGACAAGATTAAGGAATGCCCAAAGTGACTTGTTTACCCTAAGTCTATTAAGCTGTGACCGCTTTGTGTCTGGCAGCATACCATTCGCGTTCAGCTGCCATACGGTGGGCCACAGGGGCAGACACGACAAGTGGGTTTTGTCTTATACTGCAACGCTTATAATTAAAACACCTTATGGTTGAACTAGGGCGTCAATAAATAAAAAACAGAGTGAGTAGAGTTGGTGGCTGAAACAGATGGCAAGAGTAAATGGGATTGTTCCGAGTGTTATGCAGTCCCCTGCTGTCCAAATCCTCGTATATTTTACATGTTTCTTATATTTGGTTTATAACCAGCCAACATTAATTCTGGTGTATATGTTGAATTTTTTTTTCTATTATTTTTTGCTACAAGATTCAAATGTACTAGTACCAAAACCATGTTCATATACTGTAATAATCTGCTAGATATCCCTGCATCGTGTTAACCATGGCTGTGCATAAATAAAGTCAGTGGCTGAAACAAAATGAGCTGACGCGAGGAGATCAACACATTATAAGTATATATATGAGATTGATTTCTGTAGTACGACATGCGATCCGATTAATAACTCCATTAGCTATCATAAGATATGTACACCATTCACCGCTAGTTCACTACATATGCCGGTATATAGTGGGAAGCACTTTTGAATTGGGAAGAACACTTGTAGGTAGTATGTGTTTGATGGAACGTCTTCCCATCAGAAGAATATAGTGAGTGACGACGTCGCCGCACCAGTGTGCCGCCTATGCTTGAAAAATCGAGTATACATGCATGAATGGGTGTGTGAGGCAGCAGGAAACAATTCCTTGGTTTCAGAGTCGTGAGTCGTGAGTAGTGACTGGCCGGTGACCCGCTGCTGCCAGTACCCTGTATTTCACTCAGTGTGAAAATATCGGTTTTCTTGAGCAGTGGTATCTGCGAGTTCTTAAAAGTAAGATTAAAAGCCATGCTGCTCAGAATCCAACAACCCCTTTGATTCTCCAAGACGAAGAGATGGGTACGCTGGTGGTAGAAGTGTGCCGGCATACTGGAATTCATAATGTTGAATAGAAAATAAAGATTCTGCTGCAATCGGTGACCAATGATCAAAGTTTCAAATTCACCAAATATGACATCATCAGAATGACACGTCGTATATTTTTCAACATGGTCAGAGTGGCAGTACAAGCTTTTATTAATGAACATAAGTGGGATCTTCTGCATCTGAGGGAGCAAAACCCCTTCTCATCAATACTTAACTGTCCCGGTGAAGAAACATTGGGATCTCACTTTGTTGGATCTTTTCCGCATAATGGTTTTCAGTATCATGTGATCATCTTCAAGGGTGGCAAATTGTGAAGGCTTGTTAGAGAACTTGGGATTGATGCTGCCGTACTAACATGGGAGCTGTCGTCCTAAAACTAAAAGTCTTTTTTGACTTTATCATTATTAGTCCTATGCTACCTTTCTTTAGGCCCTCTTGGCCTGTTTCCTATGTTGAATACTATAATTTGTACCTGAGTTGGTGCTGTGCATTTCCACTATGGACTCATTGAGATGGAACTTATGGATTGCAGGATAAATTCTGTGATGAGCTGTTTGCAATATTACCTTCCTGCTTCTGAATTTAACAACATTCGATTTCTGCACAAATTCTGTTACTAATTTTCAAATCCAGCTAAATAACCTGTTGTATAATTACAGTTACATCAACAAGAACAAGAACAACAATAACCACCAAGCCTTCATATTATAATTTTGCTATTGTCCATGCAGGGGTTATCACGGCCCAATTAAATTTCCTGACGACCGCTGACAACCCATGGATTCTTACTTTTGTAAAAAGCCTATCCTGAGCCCCATTGTTACTAGCACCTTATGCCAAGTGGATCCTTTGAAACCCTTCGCTACTGGGGATATTCGAGGACTTTTCACATCTGCTATCCTGGTTTCTTACATCAGTAGAAGAACAGGAAGATCTCTCGTGGATCCTTTCAAAATAAACAGATTTCTTTGCTTTCAGAAGGTTTGAGCTTGATACAGCTAACAGTTGGTTGCTTGAGAAAGGACTTGGTTACAAGCAGTTACATGCCTTCTTTGCCTCTATCATAAAGCATTATTATGATCCTAATGTGTTAGACAAGCTGCCTCCTGATATGGAAACCTACTTTGGTGATTTATGTAATGTTACTAATGAAGATTTGCTTGTTGCTCACCCTTTTCACTTAACAGATGTTCCCTATAGAGCTGGTAGTTGAAATCTATCGCCTTTTTAATGCATGAATGCACAGTTGTGGGTGATTCTTACAAAAAAAAACTGATTTTAATAGCCATTGGACAAGCACAACCAACTGCATTCACTCAGTGTGAAAACATCGGTTTTCTTAAGCAATGGTATCCGCGACTTCTTAAAAGTAAGATTAAAAGCTATACGGCTCAGAATCCAACAACCCCTTTGATTCTACAAGACGAAGAGATGGGTACGCTGGTGGTAGAAGTGTGCCGGCATACTGGAATTTATAATGTTAACAGAAAATAAAGATTTTGCTGCAATCGGTGACCAATGATCAAAGTTTCAAATTCACCAAATATTAACATCATCGGAATGACACGTCGTATATTTCCCAACATGGTCAGAGTGGCAGTACAAGTTTTTATTAATGAACATAAGTGGGATCTTCTGTATCGAAGGGAGCGGAACCCCTTCCCATCAATACTTCACTGTCCTGGTGAAGAAACATTAGGATACATGCCTCACTTTATTGGATCTTTTCTGCACAATGGTTCTCGGTATCATGAGATCATCTTCAAGGGTGACAAATTGTGAAGGCTTGTTAGAGAACTTGGGACTGACGCTGTCATCCTAACATGGGAGCTACCATCCTAAAACTAAAAGGCTTTTTTGACTTTATCATTACTAGTCCTATGCTACCTTTCTTTAGGCCCTCTTGGCCTGTTTCCTATGTTGAATACTATAATTTGTAACTGAGTTGGTGCTGTGCATTTCCACTATGGACTCATTGAGATGGAACTTGTGGATTGCAGGATAAATTCTGTAATGAGTTGTTTGCAATATTACCTGCCTCCTTCTGAATTTAACAACATTTGATTTCTGCACAAATTTTTGTTACTGATTTTCGGATCCGGCTACATAACCTGTTGTATAATTACAAGTACATCAACAAGAACAACAACAGCAATAACCACCAAGCCTTCATATTATAATTTTGCCATTGTCCATGCAGGGGCTACCACGGTCCAATAAAATTTCCTGGAGACCCCCACCACCGATTTCTCGCCGGAGCTCAACCCCCGCCGCCTCCCCCGTTCTGCCCCTTTTCAATTTTTAACTCCAATTTCTTAATTTCTAGCCAGTTTTATAAAATGTCTAGTAAATCGAGGAAAAATCTAAAAAATGGTGAACCAAGTTTTGTTGGAATCTTTGTAAAATACACGAATTAACTGCTGAAACACTTTTTCAAAAACGTTCATGGAACTTTGTCAAATAATAAATTCATCCTTTCTGTTTTGAATTTTAAGTGGAGTTTCAGAGAGCTTCTAGGGTTGAAACATGAACCATTAGTGTATCATAGTGGTTTGCACCTCCTGTAATTTTATCATGATTTTACAACAACAAAGTTATGCATCTCATTAAATATACTCCAAACTGTCATTTTAATTTGTTAATACACAAAATACATTATGAAAGTCATTCAAAAATCCAAATCATGAGTCAAAACTTTGGCTTAGATGCTCCCTGGTACCTCTATCAAGTTTCATGATTTTACACTAAGGTTTGCTATTTATTTCAGATTTTATTATTTTAAATAACAGAAAATTTGCTTAATTTTTATAAAATTTAGAAAATTTAACTTGAACCCAACCAAAAATCTAAATTCATATTTCAGAGATCTCTACCAATGAAAAATAACCCCTGGTAGAATCTAAAGTTTCACTTTAGCCCATGAGTTGAATAACAGCAAACTTTACTGAATTTTTAAAAAATCTAGAAAAATCAGTTTAACCTCAATCCACTTTTAAAATTCATAGTGCAGAGAACACTGTCAACTAAAAATAGTCTTCTGATAAAAATATGAAGTTTCACCTCGGACCAACTCAGTAAGAATAAATGTTTTAATAAAATGCCGAAGTCGAGAAATTAGGGTTAACCCTAAAACCTCTAAGTGGTAATGATGAAAACACCATTTTACATTACTTAAGCATAACTCATCTCAATTTTGTTGCATCATGTAGACTCAGAAGCGAATGAGGTAGTTGTCGATCCGGAGTCCTCGATCCCCGAAGAAGCAGTCAACACCAACCTCGGAGATCAAGGCAAGCCCCGGTGCACAACCCGTTTTAACATTTTTCTTTTATAACTATGTGTCGTGATTGTGCATTAGGTTTTTCTAAAATTGATTGAAACCCTAATTGCATCTGTTTTCCATAGGAAACCCTATCGGTACTTGGTATACGTAACCATTTTAGTATGCTATGCTTAGCGATACTTACCAATAGAAGTCGAGCACAGTGGGCGCTACTCGCGACTAATAGGAGAATGATTGAACTATCACCTGAGAAAGTTATGACACATGGCTAAGGTGATTAAGGAAAGATAAAAGCTGGAGGGTCAGACATGGTACAAGTAGGTCGGCAACTGGACCGGGTCCAGGGTGACCGTAGTCTTGTCTATTCGTGTGGTCCGAGTCTGATCGAGCATTGAATGTACTGATTATATATTGGGTATAATAGGGTCCAGTAAACCTACGTAGCCAAGTAATTGCAAAGTCGAACTACTCTACGGTGTCTGATTTGGAGGCGATCTGGGATAGGCAGTTGTGGGAACTCCACAGAAACCGTTCGGGACGCGTCTTCTGGTAGGATGCGGCACTGCTAAGGCAGGCGTAGGAGGGAATTGACTTTGCAGGAGCTGGTGTGAATGGTTGCCACGTGTGGTCTGGGACGCACACGTGTCGTATGATTAGGTTAACCCTGTAGGTGTAAATTGTTTCAAACCGCTGTCACTCCCAGTCCGTGAGTTTGCTCTAGAATTGTTGTCCGAGTACCAGGATTTAGACATGGTGGGAGTACTCCCACATATGCATATATATGAAGAGACCAAGTGTCCTATCAGCTGCCAGAGGTCATACATGAACATATATCAGTCTCATAATTAATGTTTTCATCTGCTCTGCTCGGAGCTTGGATTGTCCATTTTAATTATTTCAGCTAGGGTACCACGAATTGACATGGACCATTCATTTCGATTTGATGAAAGGGTCAATTCGTACCTCATGTAATATTGTCATGCATCAGCGAAAGAAACAAATAAATTTTGCCTTCTGCGAGTATAAGGAAGTAAGCAAGTGAACGAAAACTATATCAAAAAAATAAAAAGGAAAAGAACTACCGAGATGACAAATAAAAATCGCTGACAGTATGAGCATAACTACGAACTTTAATTAAGCATATAAGTACAAAAATCTATAGTTTTCACTACTAGAATTTAATATAAATTTCAACCGTCTAAAAAAGGAGTATTCAGTTGGGACGTGTTTCTAATTGAAATTTCAAAGTTACCAACAAAAATATCAATTTAGAAGGCACAAATTCAGTTTTCCACTGGATATTCAAACTATTTATTTGACTGACATGAGAGCAAAAGATATAGCTTACGGACAAATTCAATTTCTTCCCAATAAATATTCAAACTGTCTCACAAAAGGAGTGTTTATTCGAGTGACATGAGGACCAATTTAGCCCTCAAAAAGTTCTTCACACAAAGCCTGCCAGATTGGATAGTTTGGAACTCAACTCGCAACCTGCGCATCTAAATGGCAACACATGTCATACATGGAACTCTTGCGATCCTCAACCAATGAGGGCTTATTTGGATCGCGAGAATTTTTTTCCGAATCCTACGTTTTTTTTCTGTGAAATTTCCGAGTGATTCCTGTGAAAATCCTAGGATCCAAAGAAGATGCTTTACTTGCCCCGGTAGTTTTCAGTGGCACTTGTAGAACAGAGATCCAACTTACGTGTGTCGTGCGTTTCATAAGATTCCAACAGACATCAGTTCATGATCGAGTGGGCATGTGCGGCAACAGGAATGAAAACCTGCGTTCGGCGAGCTGTGTGCGAATTCACTTCCTCCATGTCAGCCAAACAGAATGCTTGATTCATGATATGCCGTTGCCTGAGCTAATTGCCGTGAATGATCGTTTCACTACCAGAACAATGCTCGTCTTCTTCCTTCATTTGCACCTGATAGTACCCATGAATCCTTGTTTGAATGATGCACGCTCTTGGCTACGTACGGGTTTCATGATGGATATGCAAAAGAACAATCCATCCTTTGCATGGCAAGGCAAGAGCTGAGAATAGATTTAGCCTTGAGCACAGCACAGCCTGCACAGGTGTTACTGCAACATTATTTGAAAGTAGTAATTCAGTTTCATTCTCGTTAATTCATAGAAAGTTAGCAAGGCTTCATTGGTTACTGCCCAAACATATGTTTTGTAATTTCGAAAGGTCAAGAACTGATAAATTAAAGAGTAATAAAGAAGCAGCCAACAACCTACGTAAATGCAATAGCATCAAAGGTTTACAACCTTTTGCTTTGAGTTAATTGTATTGCCACCTGTTATGGGCAAACACGGTTAGGGCCTACTGCCCTAGGGCAGCAGCAGTGGAGTGGCTGCAAGGGCGGGGACTAGGGTTTTTAGGCGCATGGCAGCAGCGGCGTGGAGGAGAGAGACGGCACGGATGCAGAACAGCAGTGGCTGCTGCGTGAGAGAGGGGGAGATACTAGGGTTTAACCCTTTTACTCTTATTTGTACTTTATTGATTGATTACTTCTCTTTATATAGAGAAGGTACAACTTGACCCCTAAGTAATCTATTACATGAAAAGTTCTACATCTAATCTTATCTAATTGATGCGCAAGAATTCTATCGGAAACCCGCTGCTACAGTATCCGTAGTACTGTTCATAGATGTGAACAGTACCCAGCTGGGCACCAGCTGGGCCTTGGGCCGAGTTTGACCCATAACACCACCCTTGCAAAATTCAATGATCCTAACTCAATGTAAATGTTTAATAACAAAGTTATACCCTCAGCAACCGCTCATGGTGTTGATAATCAACTAATTCGCCAGAGAAATTAATTATCAGAAATGGCTAATCCAGTAGCTTGCGAAATCGTGACTGGTAACCAGAGTGCTCGATTGTAACGTCTTGTAAACCCTGAAATGACAATAAAAGCCTCTTACACAACCAAGGGGGGAAATGTTCAAGACATTAAATCCATATACAATATTGCTGCATTATACAAAGAGTGGATAGTGAAAGAAGAAACCAATGTTCCAGTTCGACAATAAGCTAACCCTGTGATACATCCAATCACAAACAGTTGGATGAAACTAGTACCAGAGAGGTGTGCTGCACTGAATACTAGCGAACTTATCACGATAGCATCCCCCACTTGCATTGAAGCAGACAAGGCAGTTAAAAGGAACCCGCGGTATATAGTTTCTTCAGACAGTGGAGCAACAACACAGTATAAAAAGAAACACAGTAGCTTAGAGGTAGGACTGTCAGACAGGATATCCTTTAATATTGGTTCATAGGCGTCCTGCAAGGATCCAAAATTGAACAAAGAGTCATCTCAGAAGCTGAAAAATGAAACTATGATAGTGAAGTACTAACTCCAGGTTTTTTTTTCTTTGGTGGTTATTTCAAATTTGCACTTAGTTGTCCTAATGTCAAGAAAATATATAGGGATGAGTGTACAGTATGAACGTTTGGCTTGGCATCTGACCTGAGGTCCTATCAATTTGTCAGCTAAGATCGATGTGATCAATACCAAGGTCACCAAAAGGCCAAAGCCTAGTACTGCTTCTTTGATCCATTTCTTTTGCGTAGAAACCTTTCCAACAAAGTAAGCCTGAACGTCACAGCCTTGTACTGCAGTATACTGGAGCAGCATCAAGGCCAAAGCAAGCTCGGTTAATTGAAGGATGACTGTGGAAATAACCTGCATTGGCAAACTGTGTCATTGTACAGATAGTATGATCCTTTTGTCCTTCCTGGAAACTCAATACTATAATAAGCAGAGCCACAACCACCTACTGTTGTCATTGGGTTGAGCGAAGAGCAATGTAGCACTTTGGCCACCACACCAAGACCTCCAAAACTCAAGGGGAAGTGTAAGATGAAGAAGTATCCAGCATATATTCTCCAAGTATCGCCAACTTCCCACGGAGTAACAGGAGAAAGAACTGAAAACTCCTGCAACTCGATTACAACACTAGTATTAGAACATGATTCATATCATAGCATGTCAGATACAAGCATCCAGAGAGCCATCATGGAGGATTATACATGTATCAATCTGTAGAGACAAAACTATATCTAAATCACCAATATAAGGAAATAAGAAGGATCTGTGCTAAGTAATGTTAGATATCGTATCACAGCTGGAAGTCAATAAGAAAAAAATTTGTATTGTGCAATCACCACTCCATTCACCATCTTACATGATAACACACACTCTAAATTAGCACAACGGCAGCAAATGAGAAAGGCTAGGCCACCAACAGCAAAACGAGCAGTATGACATTCCCAGATTTTCCTACACTTGCGTTAATAATTTTCATAATGTTTAGTCGAAAAGGCATATATCTTACACTTACACAGAAGAGACGGCAAAGCATCCCTAAAAGAAGAGCTGTGAATGCTGAGAGGACATGACTTAGAATGATCTAGACTAGCAACCGTACAATCCCATTCCACATAAAAATCGATAAGAAACAATTCTACAAAATCTTTAGCAGGGCATTGGTCCAACTTGCAGTTAGCTAGAGAAATAGTTTGCCAAGGGATAGACGACAGGGACCCTCTACGTCACAACCAAAATTAAATTGTAAACTGAAAGGGATGACGAATCAAAGCTTCTTTTGCAGACTGAAATAGATGAATGGTTCAGTCAGTGAGGCTTTACATCGAACAGGTCGCGGGCGCCATCTTTCCCGTCGTTGCCCGGAGAGGGAAGGGGCGAGCAGGAGCAGCAGAAAGACGACGAGGACGGCCGCTGTTGTGGCCCGATTAGAGCGTCGAGCCTGACCGCAAAGGTACGAGGCGGAGCTGCCGCTCCTCGGCCTCTGCCGGAGCATCGGAAGCGGACGAGAACAAGACGGGAAGCTGCGGCGGTGAGCAGCATGACCAAGGGCAGTGCAGTCTTTTTTACTATTCACGTTCTCTCTCTGTTTCCTCTGTTTTCGTAGCATTAGTCGCTGGGGTGCGTTCATTTATTATTTTTTTAAAGCAAATTTGTGCGTTCAACATGGCTCGGTAGTCAGTATTGCTCTCAATGTCCCACGTTGCGTTTCAGGGGGTGGTTGTGTTTGTTTGGGTCTGTATATGCATAGTAAATTAGATGATAGTTAGACCAATGTAAGCTGGCATATGAAGCCTGCAGCCCATCTCCCTCGTGAAGTCATGAAGGTTTCTCTTTCCCTTCAAAAGAGATAAGTTCCAAAGAAACCACGTACTTCCTCCGCTACTTTATTTTGTCGCCGTTGATTTTGACCAATAACTTTGATTATTTATCTTATTAAAAAATATAAGAAATATCAAATATTTTGTTAGAATTTAATTTATTACTAAAGGTTTTTTTAATCCTAACTTTTAATTCAAACTAATTTTTTGAATAAGAAGATTGGTCAAATTTTTTGTTCAAAGTCAACTGGACGACACACAAAAAAGAACGAAAGGAGTACCATATAATCTTAAGTGAGCTCTACTCATTGGATTGCAAAATACTACCTCCGTTTTTTTATTGTTGACGCTTTTGAGTATAAATTTGTAGTAAAAAGTGTCAACAATTAAAAACCGGAGATAGTGGCAATTGAAAGGTGGCATTGTTAGCAGTCCTTAAATCATGAACGGTCCACGAAAAGAGAGATAACTAAATGTTGACAGAGACAGATTTTGTACAAAACATGCACGTATATATGAATAAATAGGCTTTGAAACTTCTAGCTCAGTTCACCTTGCATTAGTACCACCAAGTTTATGAATCCTCACATGCCATTGCGATTTAGCTCAACCCCTTATTTGTCATTTGTATCTCACTGAAATGTTGGGCTGACACGTCACAGATATGTGGAACAAGATAATAAATACGGGATTGAACACAATTACAATGGTACCGAGGAAATTATTCACTTTATAAAAGTTACCAAGTTCTTCAAAGTGTCCCAAGTTCTAGTAGTAATACATGTATGGATCACAAATGGCGGCACAATACATAACTAGGTTAAGGTAACTTCTTGGCTCAATATGAGATCTGACAGGGTCTTCCCGTGCCTATCTATCCTTCTTGAGCAATTCACACCACCGTCGAGGATATTTCTCACCACAACATTCAAAGAGCTGATCCCTGGGACATCATAAATCTCAACATGTACAAGCTCGAGTAGATTGTTTCGATGCTCGATTCCTCGCTCATTAGGAAATGATGACAAATCAAGAAGCGGTGAAACAGCTCTCTTCACCCAGTTTGGAGTGATCACTGTCCTAAGCCGCTCAATGTCACCAGGGAAGTGAGGAATGATGGAGAAGTTCAGATCATTCCCTTTGTCACCAGCCCTGCTATGTGCTACATGATACAGAGCCATCTTTTTCCCAGATGGAGCAGGTACAGGGAATGGTGGCATTGCCATGCTTGTCTCGGCATTTCGAGTGCCCGTCGCATGACTTACTGGTTTCTTTTGCACTTGTAGAATGTGTGTTTCACCCATAGAAGAAACGTTTGATCTTTTTGCTTGTGCATGCCAGAATATGTTTCTGCGGTCAACCTGTCCATCAACACC
Organism: Oropetium thomaeum; assembly: GCA_001182835.1. Classification (NCBI taxonomy): domain Eukaryota; kingdom Viridiplantae; phylum Streptophyta; class Magnoliopsida; order Poales; family Poaceae; genus Oropetium; species Oropetium thomaeum. The sequence goes on along the minus strand of LFJQ01000015.1, from coordinate 669,364 downwards.
AAGTCACAGTGACTGCTTATGCTGCCATTAGCTCAAATATGTTCCTCTATAATAATTCGTTAAAAACTACAAATCACTCATGGGATAATTCAAAGTGATTATGCATACTTCTCAAAAAAAAAATGTGATTATGCATACCAGCAACTTTTTTAGAATTATTTCCTTCCTCTGTCCAGTGCTGCAAATTGCCAAAAACAAATGTTAAATGCGTGAATCAGCTGTAGAAACAAGAAAGCTACATATATGATACTTCTAATTCATGGTTGTACTAAATGGTTCATTATGGTTATCAAACAGTTTTCTTGAGCGCCTTATGTGCTTGTGTTGGACACCCATGAATTATATCCGACAAGTGCAGTGCCTCCACAGCAATAAATAAACATGCCACCACAAAAGGTGCATCAAACTACTTGTCAATACCTGATGCCACCACCACCAGCAGGACCATTTGTATAGAGAGCAATGAACTCTTCAATAAATTGAACAGCATGCTCTTCAAGCTCGAAAAGGCCATCCATCCGAAGTCTAGCATCGGTTACGTGCTTTTCGGAGTAATTACTCGTGTCACCTCCAGTAGCTTTCAAACTGTCATACCCCATGATATATGAGACGATTTTTTTATCAATGCCAGGACACCTTTCATCCATCCATGATCTAACCTAATGACAGATGAAATAGGATACATTGAGGTTTTATCTTTGGGAGTGATCGGTTGTGCTTAAAGCTGCTGTTTCTGCTGCTGCAGCGGCAGCAATCAGCTGGGCCTTGACTGTGTGCAGCCACAGACGCAGCCTGATGCTTGTAGCCCCCCACTTGCACATGGTAAAACAAATCCTAATTTTCTGTGTGGCCAAAGCTATAATCATAACAGGACAAGAGTAACCCCATGGGCTTACAAGGTATTCCGCTGCCTGAGCACGCTGTAAACACTTACGCCCGCCATATGATATCTCTCCCCAGCCCTTCCATCCACCTTCCTGGACGAATCATGTCACTCACAATAACTAGAAGTCATGTTGTAGTACAGTTTTTTTTTTTTTGTAGAATATGTAGGAGAGCTGTGCATTTTTGCATTAATGTTGTAGCAAAGTTTTGACAAAAGATCTTCATCAACATAAAAAATCAAGTGACAATGCTTCTGTCTAAGAACAATCCAAATCAAGAATCAAGTCGTCTAACTGTTTCAAAATGCTACATCACCATTTGTCCGGCACCAGCAATCTTGCATGGAACAGAGCAATACTATAACCAAGGAAAAAAAAGACAGGGACATGCAGGTTTATCCTAGGATATCATACAAGGTCCCGATGATGCTAACATAGTTTTGGGGCATCTGGTACCTAATGGAATCTTTTTCTTTCCTTTTTAGGGAATTACAGAAATGGAAACCCCTGCCGTTCTGATATTTATTAATGTAAATACAAAGATAGGCAGCTTCCATCTCTGTATATGGCTCTGTGGACAGCTGGATACTCTTTCAATGGAATCTTGAGATTGAAAGAGTGTACATTTTAAAGACACCCTGATATGAGAGGGCAGTGATGTACCAGGGCCTATTATTCTCTCTATATAAGTCAAAGATATGCAGCTTCCCTGCATGTTCAAGCAAAAAAAAAAAGGAGAAAATTCAACTGGCCAGTTACCAGCTACCAAGTGCCAGGGCATGGTGCTTTTCTAAGAGATATACTCTCTGATTCATAGGTTTGTTCAAACTTTTTTAGCTTTGGTTGTCAGTAGTTATATAGATTGATAGCATAAGGTCGACAATGCTAGTTCTCATCATGAAAATAAAATAATAATTATCTACTCTATTTATAAAATACATTTCTACATTGATTAAAATGTCATACTTGACACTTTTGTTGATGTCTAATGGGCATGTTTTTTATCGGACGGAATAATTTTGTATTCTTGGCTTCAATTAGATTGCAGGCCCAACATTTCCTGGAAGAGAATTTTGTATGCCTAGCTTGAATTGTATCACAAAAAAAAAAAGCTACAGGGACTATAAGATAGGCCCTGTAGATACTAAATTCTTCAGGGAATACATACAGTAGGGCATAACTGAAGGAGTTTCTCAGGCCGGCAGGCATTAGATGGTTTGGCTCCTCTAGAATGGACCTTGTCTTGCGATATTTGGTGGAACCTCACGTTACGGAAATCTACAACCTGCTTCTCAAAAGTTACACTATAGTTCATATAAGAAGACATCTAGAATTGCAGTTGGATTTGCATGTGATTTCACCAGATCAGGAGTAATGTAGTTTCCAGGATCTCCAACTTCATACAGTAGCTGTTCCGCACAGGTACTGTGGTTCAGAAGACCTCCACTTCCATCTGCCTTCCCAACATAAACATCCCCTCCATAACTGACTTCAGCATAAGGAAGAGATAAATCCAGAAGCTGGTCAAACGAAAAATCCCGATATGCGTCACCTGTTCTTTACCATACCATAAGTACAAAAAGGAATGTAAACTATGAAGTAGTTAGCAAACAATCCAAATGATTCTGAAAGGAAAAAAAAAATCATACCAGGGTGCATGAAATATCCTCCAGTAAGTTGACAGCCACACTCCAGAAGGTGGCTTGCTAGTGTCCCCTGTGCCAACTCCCTAGCGTCATTCCAGTTCCAGCCTAATTCATAAACCTAGCATTGAAAACAGAGGAAAAGGACTACAACAGTTAACTTCTGCAGAAAAAGAGAAGTTCTGGAAAAAACTTTGCTACGAATAATCTATATCTATAGAAACAAAATGCATATTCCAAAGCTTTGACTAATGGATTTCAGTAACACCGCCTGAAATAGGGCCCAGATAATTAATTAATACAAATTAGTACATTTTCAACCTAAGCTCATGCTCTTCTATGATCATACATGACATAATTTGGAGCTGGTTATTGTCAACCATCGAGTGAACGATTTAAGAATTATAACCAGGAAGGTAGAGAATGTGTTGTTCAATGTAATAACTGTGGACTGTTTACCTATGCAGGTCATTTCTAATGCATCTAATACAGATGTTAAGAGTGTCTTCCAAGTATACCATATCTTATCATTCCCTTTTTTTATCCAGACAAATATTTTACTTTGGACAGTATGGAGCTTTGATCATCTTGCTGAAGTCAACAGCTGGTCCTACTCTTATGCACAAACAAAAAACGGAAACATGGATAGCCCACTGCCTCATTATACAAATTTATCTTGGGCTCTCACCATAAAGAGTAGAACAAAAAGGCATTACATCATTATCATAGCAAACATTAGGGGAGGAACATAAATATCATACCATAGGTGCTAAGAAGAGAGCGGCATCAGCAACCCGAGAAGTAATGATAACATGTGGGTTGTAATTTTCCAGGCAATGTACAATGGAGGATGCCCCAAGGTAGGTGCTTCTTCCCTTCAACCAAATACAACAAAATGCCTTTAAACAGAGAAATAATATAAGATAACTTACGAGTTCAAGAATTAAACTTTTCACTCAAAATGCCCACAAAATGCCCTTATTATTGGACAGAGGGAGTATAAAGTAGGAGTTGGGTAGAATCCTGCTCATGCAGCAGTAACAGTTGTTTTCTTATTCCCCTGAACACACAAGAGAGCTATGTATCATTGCATTAATAGATGAAGAGAGTACACCACACACACATACATCCAGGTTTTCTAGATCCCAGTTGTTGTTTTTCTCATGGGAAAGCAGTACCAATTGTTGTAACACAATTGGTAAAGCATGCATCTTTCAGTCATGGCAAACATATATGTCGGTAAAGGGTAACAAACTTCACCCATCAAAAATTGAGTAGGGATATAAGGAACCACAATCATTTTGAATTTAACATGGTAACACATAACGACCAAGTGCTTACAGGTATGATTATAGTAATGTGTGACTATATCAATATTACCGAAGTGTTGAACCACCATTATTCAGTTAGCTAGTTTGTGCCTGTTCAAGGTATTAATGAATACTATTTGTATAAATAGTTGTAGTGAACATGTCATCAAACCAAAATGCCAAAATATCATATTAAACATTTTACCACCATAACTGAAAATACTGACATTATGGCAACAAAGCCATGGTAGCAGCATTTATTTGTAGAAAATAAAGAGATAGAACACCATGGAATTATTGATTTGATGAAGGACCCACAAGAAAGCCCTGAAGTATATCAAACTGAAGATGAACAGTCATTATTTTGGAAAAATATCGGAAGAAATGAGTATGTTACCCCTTCCAGTCCGGCTGATTCATCAGATTGTTGTGCACTTCCTGCCAAAATATGGTAAAGTAAGAATAGTAATGGAACACAGAAAGCCTTGATTTTTTTGTTTTCCAAAGAATAGTCTGATCTAAGTTAAAGTTTTGACTTTGCACAGATGTCACTGATGGTCAAAATATTTTTAGTTAGATCATAGATTTGGTAGCATCTAGTTTTTCCTGTTGTTTAGTACTCATTACTATGAAAATGAAAGAAAAATACCTTGAGGCTTAGTAGATGATTCTGAAGCAACAGCTACTACTATCTCCAATCCCAAATTAGATGCCACCTCCAAAACTTCTTTTTGTGCTCCCACTGGATCCACTAATAAAAGAAGAAAACAGTCAAGAAATGCAACAAGGCAGATAAAACATTATTGAGGTTAAACTACAATCAGCAATGGCTTACTTGCGCCCATGTTAGTTATGATACAAACCTTCCGTTCAAAAGCCAGGGGTAGAAGTGCAGACATCCACACTTTAACTGGATGTTGCCATAAATGAAACCATGCTTCAGTGAACAACTTGACAAGTGTAACAGAAAGTTATTATCTTTGATCCTCCAGAGAGAAGGAACAAAATATGTAGTCTAACACAACTTTTATTTAAGATAAAGTATTCTGTGAATTGCACGATGAGTAGTATTTCTCAGAAAGTACCTCGGGGATCATAGCCCTTACTCCCTGAAACCATAATCCGATAGCGATCTGCCAGAGTTCGCTCCGCCAAACACTCGAGAACTAGGTAGTTTAGCTCCTTGACACTCTTCAGTAACTTCAAAGCAGCCATTGGCCTGTCTCCCCCAAATCCTGCCCCACATCCAACATAAACTCTATCCCGGTGACGCTTGGGATTACTCCGCTATCAATTCAAAGTAGTACCAGTCAGATTAGAACATCCGTTTCACTAATTGGTGATTCACATGAGATCTTTTTTATTCTATTTTGGCCAAGTACTGACCAACTTCACCGTGCAGTCTTGAACCTCCTCCATTCTGAATGCTCCAGTAAACTTCTTCACTACTGCACGATAGATAATAGATAGAAGCAAACAACGCTTAAACTTGCAAGCCCTGCAAAAAATTATGGAGGTTAGGAATAATTGAGTATCATTATAGCCACTCAATCCTTCCTTCCGGTCTAGAAAGTTCGGATTTGATAGCTTACAGTCACAAAGCGGGTACGAGAACAATCTTCTACACAAAGAATTGCATCCAGACAAGTTATGGTTCCTTACCAACAGAACAGAACGACTTTAGATTGGGATGGATGACCAATCCAATCCAATCGACGCGCCGGCTGGGGTTGTTGCCAGCCGTTCTTAGGTGGAAGGCTCGCCAGGTGCGGCAGCGGCGCAGGAGCTCCGGCGTCGGGCACCGTCGATGGAGCAGATGGTCTACTGCTGTGCAGCAAACGGCTGCGGAGCCCGCTGGGATGGCCGCGGACGTCGTGCAGGTGCGGCCAACGCAGCCGGGGTCATGCGCCGTGCGTGTTAGACAACGTTTGAGTGACGAGCGGCTTACGAGCTGAAGACGTCCGGCATTCCCATCCCGTCCCGTTTCATCCCTCCATAAAAAAAAGATCACTAAGCGTTTCTAGCTATATTTGTCTAGATTTTCATGCCCTATAAATCATTATTATTATTGGTGTTAGGACACAAATCTTAGTTAAAAATAAACTAAATATATTGTCTTAACGTCAATAAAATAAAAACAGAGGTAATAACTATATTTCTGAGTGTCCACATTCTTATCAATCTGGAGACTCCTTCATAAGAGATGTTATGAAGTTGACAGATGACAACAAATGCTTACATAGAAAATGGAGTAGTAAACCCAATTTTGCATAGTTCTATTAGCCAGCATCGTTTCAATTCAAGCACATACTTATATATGTATGTACTTCTCAAAGGTTCTGGATATCACAATTTTGGCAGAAATGTAGACAAGTAATAAATGGAAACATATACATTAATACAGAAAAAGAAACCCACGCAAAATTACAAGTATTCTCATTTCCTGTAGATTGAGGTATTCACTTAAGAATGTCTCTTTGTTCAAAACATACATTTTAGCGCCGCTCAAATATGGCGTACTTCACTTTTACACAAACTAAATGTCTAGTGTGATGGCCTGAATCGGGTTATCCTTGTCAACAACAAAGGATCTAACTAACTTTCCTGATGGTGTGTCTACTTCCACGGTGTATGAACCATGGTAGCCTCTGAACTTGAACTCTCCCTGGTGGTCAACGTTGCCGCCAGTACACGTCAGCCACTCTTGTTTGAGAGCAAGGTACCTTTTGCCAGCCTCATTGATTGTTCCATCGGCGTCGACCAGGTGAGCGTGCGCTCGGAACATAAACATCTCCCAGAATCCCCAGAGGATAATCCCCTCCACAGCAGGATGAGCAAATGCTTCCCGTAGAAACACCTCTAGATCATCAGCTCGTATGTGCTCATTCTCTGCTGTCACGTCCAACTCAGTGATCCAAATAGGGAGACCCAGAATGGCCAGCTTATCAAGGGAATCACATATGATTTCTCCCACTGGATGGCTGATGTGACCTTGCACACCAATGCCACCCACGGGGGCACCCCGTTCCTGGAGGTCAACAACCTGTTCAATAAACCTTTCAGGACAAGATTTTGTGTCACATCCATCTTCGACATTGTAATCATTCACAAACAAGACAGAGGAAGGATCAAGCTTGTGTGCTTCTCTGAACATATAAGCTCTAATGTCCCTCCCCAGTCTATCTTGAAAAAATGACCCATGAAGCATTTCATTGTTTACATCATGATGTCTAAACCGGCCTCTGTATCTTGACAATACACTTTGCAAGCGATTTTGAATGGCAGCCATCAAGTGGTGGCCTTGCAATGACCGAACCCAAGGTTGGACATTGTCTTCCACTTCCCAAAATAAGCAGTGACCACGAACCTGAATTTTATGTTTCTCACAAAATTCGAGCAACTCATCAGAATCTTTATAGTTAAGTCTTCCCTGTTCTGGTTCTGTATGGTACCATTTCAACTCATTCTCAAATACACCCCAATTGAAGTTCTTCACAAAGAAATCAGCAAGGTCCTCATTCTCAATGTTATGTCTAGCTATGCACGATCCAAATGGAAAACTATTCCCAGTCTGTTGTATCCTCACAGATAAACCTGAAAGATATGCTGCATTTGATCCTTGGAACTTCAGAATAACGTCACGCTTTCTTACCTGAACATCAAATACAGAAAGTTCCGTAAACAGTAAATTGGAAATTTATAGCTGAAAGCCAGAAAACACCCCATTATGGCTAGTGACCCTTAACCCTAGGTTTCATGATCTAAGGCATCACAAAACTCAAAATTTATGAGTGAGAAAACACATCTCCACTGATAAGCAGATAAACAAGTCGTGCAGATTCAATGGCAAGCAACCATTTTTCATCTCTATGGTGGGAGTTTGGTCAAACTTGCACTATAGAAAACTGCATTAACTGCAACCCAATAGAAACGAGCTTTTCTTCAATATATACCGATGTAAAAAAGTATGTTTTCATGAAATTTGCACTCTAATTTAAAAAATAATGACTGCTCACTACTGTTAAAACAATAATTTAATGATGCATAGGGACAGCTGAAATTTTGAAGATGAAATCTGATTCAGGAGAAAATCTCCATATGCCCATCTAAAGTGTAAAATGCATTGGTGAAGCTTACCTTATCTGTTTTCTCCTTCAGATACTCAAAACGTGCTTTTCTGTCCACTGGATATATTTGAAGGCCCATGACCATGAGATCAACACCTGGAGGAGGGCCCTGAACATATGCAATAACTTTGGATGGTTGCTTTTCAAGCTTGAATGCCCCTTTGACTTCATACCACTGATCCCCATCAGCTTCCACTTGGCCACCATTAATCCACTGGTTATCCACAGCAAGACAGACATTTACATGGTAGCGTCCATGTCCTCCAGGCCCAGCTCGTACCCAAGCAGAGACTCTGTAAGTGACATGCAACCTTAATTTGTCAGTTATCAACTGTGAAGGACCCATCCACACATCCGTGCGATTTGTGGCAAGGATATAGCGTCCACTTATATGTTTCTGAGTTGTAGGGTCTTTCAGGATCGAAGATAGCATATGGGGTGCTTCAGTCTGGATACTCAATCGGCATGAACCCATGGGACTCCAACCAGCAAGTCCACGAGTGAAAGTACTATTGTGTATTATATTAGCTCCATATAGAACGTTCTGCAATAGGAAGTAATCCCTGGATTAGAGAGGACTTCAAATATTTACGTGTCATACTGGATAAAAGCTAAGAAATAATGACTTGGCACAGGATCCCTTGAACAAGAAACATTTTTGGTGTTATAGTAATATGCAATTAGCCTACCAACCTCAATTTTGGGGCATTGTGCAGCCTGCAGCTTTCTTGCTGGGGATAAGACAAGACCATCTACAAGAATGTCAATTCCTGCAGGAGGCCCCTCTATAAAAATAACAGCTTTTGAAAAGGGAGCGTGAAGGAGGAATTTTCCTTTCAAATGGGTCCATTGCTTATCAGAAGCCTGGGTTCTTTGGTCAAAGGAAAAGATAGTGAGACAGTGATTAGTAGGATTCTGAAAAAAAAAAATTTGTCCGCAGAAGGAACAAATGAACACAGCACTTACTTGGCAAGGCATATGTATCGCTCACGACCATACTCTTGTACCCACAGAGTAGCACGAACTTCAGTATCATTGGAACTCCCAAATATTCTAACAGCTGAACTGATTTCATATTGAACTTTTTTATGCACCCTGCCAGTGATTTCTTGCTGGATACCATTCCAGTTGTGCACACGTCCAGTTGCTGAAGCAAAATACCTGCCATTAAAAGGTTTGACATTCCCATATGCAGTGACCTCATGTCTGCAGATATTGCATCCTCTTCCTGACCAATTTTTTAGCCCATCTTCGAAGTGAGGATTCATTATTATAGTATCCACCACACTTGGTGCTTTTACTTCCTTCACAAGAAATCATTATTCAGAAAAACTTTGTGGTAGTGAATATAAGGTTTTGGATGACATGGAGAGGATGCATGAACACATAGAAGGAGAGCACATATGTTACACACAAGGTTAAATGTAACAGACGAACGAGGGCTCTTCCCTATAATACAAAGATACACAGCTCTCCGGCGTGTTCGAGAGAGAAAGAACAGACAAACGAGGGAAATAAGAGAGACAATAAAAAAAAAAATCTTTCAATGTATTTCTTACTCAGAAGTAAATGAAGAATAGTACATGGAGTTTAGTAGTTGGCAGAAGAATTCCGATATTCTACAGTTGCTCGAACATAACAATCAATAGCTTTTAATTATCTTTCAGTAAGTTTCTCTGAATATAAAGTGAATAACAAGATACTGATTCAAATTGTAAAACATGTCTTTCTAAAGAAGGTTACAAAAAGGATATATGAACTCACTTTTGACTCTTTATTATGTCCAGAGAAGGTAACATTAACAGAATCAATGATAAGGTCCACACCAGCAGGAGGCCCTTCCAGATAGAATACAACATGTTTTGGCATGTTTGCCAAAGAAAACGAGCCTTCCAACTTCACCCACTTATCTTTTGAGGCAGACACACTAGCATCAATTTATATATCATTAATAAAGTGTAGTGGACAAAATGAAGTGATTAAACAATTTCGAGCATATTACCTTCCAACAGGGATATAATGGGTTGATCCATCTGGATTTTGCAACCTAAGGGTTCCTTTAACTTCAACCTGTCCTTGGACATTCCCATTAACTCTAACAAAAGCAAAAACCACATAAAGAGAACCTGTGGACACTCTATCAGTAATATCTTGTTCAAGGCCTTGCCAGGATTCTGTTCTTTTTGAAACAACAGCATAATTCTCTCCTGAATTCCCTCTAATACCATCTAGGAAACCAGACCATTGTGATGCCACATATGCATGGCAGCAGATAGGATTCCAAGGGTGAAGGCCTTTGGAAAAATCATAGTTTGATATGATGTTTTCTGTTCTGCCGTTCAATGAAGATGCCATCCCCTCTGTTTTCTGAAGAAAAACTAGAACTATTACGCAATTATAGCATAGATAATCCAATATATTCAGAGCATACAACAAGCTGAATTAAGAGATGGAGACGTTTAACAGAAAGTAAAATATAAGCTATCATCTTGACATGTTGACATAGATCTAGTACATCTGTAGCTTGCGGGATGATGAAATAAACTTGGTTTGCCCCTAGACATCTGGTGAATGAAGAAAATAATTCTTTATTTTCCACTAGAAAGAACTACTAGCTATGTTTTGAAGATACATTAACATGTTGTCAGATAAGAGAAAATTGAAAGCAATTTTTTTTTGAAAGCAAAAAATGAAAGCAATTGATCAAACAGAATACCTTGTAGCAGATGCTAACTGAATCTATGAGCAAATCCACACCAGGTGGGGGGCCTTCAAGGTAGAATATTACACGTTCTGGTAGATTTTTTAGATCAAATGAACCTTCAATCTTCACCCACCTTTCTTGTGAGGCCAAAACCCTAGCCAAGCAATTCAAAATTGATATAGTAATGACACTGATATGATATTAAAAGATACTGAATAGTTCACTCAGATCAAAATACCTTGCGATAGAAAGATAATCGGTCGAAGAATTCCCATTTTCAAGCTTGAGAGTGGTTTGTACTGCAACAGGCTCATGAGGTTCACCATGAACTCTGACGTAGGCAGAAACAAAGTACTCCGTACCAGGGGTGACCTTTTTCGTTATATCCTGCTCAAGCCCCTGCCAACTCTGCATGCGCTGAGTAAGAACAGCATAATTCGATCCTGAATGTGGCCTAACACCATGATGGTATCCTGATCCTTCACCAGCTACAAATGCATGGCAACTATTCTGTTGCCATAAATGAAGACCTTCAGAGAAGTCACTGTTTGATAATATGTTCTCCATGACAGCTTTGTCACAAGCACTGCGCTCCTCTGCTACCTGGTTATCATGATGCGATATAATCAGTTAATCTATAGTTGGTTAACAAATCTCGGTATGGTATACATACATATCATTTAGTACAGAAAACTGGAGATCAAGGAACCACATTTACTCAAAAAGTCTCCAAAGTTTAATGAAAAAAAAATCAGGAGAAAAGGGGAATGGAAGTTCCTCCTAACAAGCAGCATTTCTCCCTGTTTCCTACTAATCGCATTACACACACTAAGGTCATTTCGGAACCTTTCAAAGAGTCAATGGGCAATCAAATCAACAGATACTGGCTAATGGATGGCTATACCTTGGACTCGGGATCATGCTGGGGACGCGGTGGATCTGGCTGCGGGAGCGCCCCAGCCGCCCGGCCACCGCGGCGGCGGCGGCAGATTGACGAGAGCCAACCGCAGCGCCCGCTCATCTCATCCGACCACAAAGCCGGTGGCGCGCCACGGAGCTGCAGAGGCTGGGAACAGCGGTGGCTGCTGACTAGACGGCAGCCGGCAAGAAGTCAAAGCTGAGGCCGAGCGAAAGGTAAGCGGTGGTTACCTCGCTTCCTTCCCTACCAAACTACTACTACTACTACTACTACTAGCAGGTGGCAACGACACGTCACACGACGCGGCAGCTTGCGACGGAAGCGAAGCATATGCCAAGACGGCAGCAGCAGGTGGCTGTTCCTGTTCGGCAGCGTCCACCGCCTCCGCGCTTGCCTGCGGAGCAAGGGACGGGAAAAGCACGGTCCGCTGAGGAAATGCCGGCGCGCCCCGAGGAGGTGGGGGGCGGAATCTGATGCCAAAGAACGCCGCGTGGAGAAGAAGGAAGAAGCGATGCAACGCGGCCCTGACTATCCTACCAATTCCTTTCCTGGTGGGTCTCATAGGCACAACGACGAACGGCTCGTGGGCAGGGCAGGACGGGACACGCACGTCGCACGGTGAAGAAGACAAATACAGTAGCGAGATGCGCACGGTGCGAAAACGAGAGTTACCTCACTACTCACTCTCTATCTCTGGAGGAGCTTCCCGCTGATGACGGAAGAGAACGCTCGGCGGGTGAACAGATTGGGCGGCGCAATCCAGGAGAAGCAGAGGAGAGGAGGTTCGTGCCTTGCTTGGATCGGGAAAGCGAGCGGAGGCTTGGCCCAGAAGGAGAGCGCGCTCGATCAGCGCGTGGTAGTCCGAACGGAGTGGTGGAAATTTCAGGGAACCGTGTCGAGGTGTCAACCCCGTAGCGCCCGCACGCGGCAGTGCGCTGTATACTGTGCTGGTGCAGGGGGGGGGTGGAATTCTCGAGGGCTGTAAATCAATCAATTTACAGCCCCCTCTCTGTATTGACGCCACGTGGCTACCAAATCAAATCTAAGCAGTTTAGCCTCTTTCTCCTGTTAATTAGCCGATCCTAATCATCGGCGATGTGGCTTATCAAACGAGCCGTGGATGGAGCCGACTGTATCCTTCTACTTTTCCCTGGAGTTTCATGAGACGAGCAAATATGACTGCGTCTGCCACGGCGAAGTGGAGAGCGGCGGTGAGGTCGAGCTGCCTCTTGTGGAAAGCGGCGACGAGGTCGAGGCCGTCGAGCTGCCTGTTGCCACATGGGCAACAATGAAAAATTTGCTGCTGTGCCATCCAATTCTATCCACACCAGTCCCCTGTTGCTGCGTATTATCTCCAAACATCAGCGAGGCCCGAAGACGAGCTTGTTATCGGTAAAGAAATTAAGAAGATACCCTTAAACCCTTTCATCTACACCTACCAGCTCGCACAGCAGCCATGAATAGATAGATCCGTCAGGAACCTATTGAGCACGGACGTCGCGTCCGCCAATATCGCAGGGCAGTCCTCTGTCCTCCCCAGGAACACCGGGGCTCGATTGGTTGAAGAAGCTAATTTACTTCTTTGTATGATGCGTTCCGAGGAAGACGAGCCGACGGAAGCTTGCGCCGGGTGATGAGGGGGAGGATTAGAAGTTGCTTTGAGATCTGTTTACTAGCCACCTGGTATCGATCCAGACAGGGCTGTAAAACAATCAGTTTAGTCAGTTCATCCAGAAGCACGTTTCGTTCAAACGAAAAGCGACCAAACATGAATTCGACTCGTCGGCGGTCGCCAGTTGCTTCTCGGCAGTCGACCGAGCAATCGCGCGGACAGCCGTTCGTTTTCCCGATCCAAATCGTGCGGCCGGCAGCTGCTCACGGCAACCTCACGCGGTTCAGTCGTCCGCTCAGCCTGCTGCTCTGGCTTCCTCGTCACCAAGAAAATGACAACGGACTGTTCGTTATAAGCACCTCAAAGTAGCTAGTAGCAGTAGTATTTTGTGAGCAACGGTGATATTAAAATTTAAGATGGCTCTCACGTTTTTTGTGATATTCAACTCAATTTAATAATGTTCAATGTTACAGTTTCATACTAATTTTTTAAACTTTTTTTCAGTTTAAGTAATGTAACAAGCCTCTATTTTAGATTTGTATTGTTTTTTCGTCTTCAACAATCAAAGATCTGTTGGAATTATATATCTTTTAACATTATTCAGTCTATTTATATTTTGGTTTTGATTTACTCAATATGGAATTACAATTGTTATGTATATCTGATAAGAAATAAAATGATGTGGAATTACATTCGAAGAATTTGTACTCGAGATGTCGAGGACATTTGTACTTCGAATAAAGTAAAGGAATAAATTGAAATAAATTATACTACAACTTTTTATATGTATGTATGTATTTTTATCTAAAACAACACAATACAATAGTGTATGATTCACATGTGTGCTTGGGACCAATATATTTTAGACTCATATAACTAACATGTTTATGGTAACTGGTGACATAATTAGAAGTCACGATTACTTCAAAAATAGACGAAATATTTGTAACATCTAGAAGTGATCTATAAAAGTTTTCACCCTGGACTTAATGCACTGTAACCGGCATAAAAAAACTAGAGGAATAAATGGTAGACCAATAGCCACAATCACTAACACGAATAAAAGCCAAACGAGTGGGTGATTGTGCATGTTTTCAGTTTCAGATAAATTTTTCTACCGTCTACCTCAGTTACCAAGTGTTTTAAATCTGTATTTATTCAGTTACATTTGTTTTTAAATTTAAGCAACAGTGCAACAAAACAAGCAACGGAGGCTAGCGAGGCAGTCTGACCGCTTATTGGGGCCGTGGCCTTCGACCTGTCGTCTGAGGGAGCTGCAGCCGCACAATTTGGCTCGGGGAAACGAACGGCCGTCTATGCGACTGCACGGTCGACTGCCGAGAAGCGACTACCGAGACGAGTCGAAGCCACCAAACATCTCCAACTGCTACAGTAGAAAACTAATCACCCAACACAGCTGTCGCGCAGCGCTTCACCGAAGCTCCAGCCATACAACAGTTGCAATATTACAAGGCTGAACCAGCCTATGTTTCAATCATCCTCCTTATTTAGGACCTTCTGACCATCTTTACAAGCTGTCACATGTCCTGTCATGTGTTGTCACAATATTTATTAAAAAATTATTTTTAGTGTTCACACTTAAATTGATTTTTTTACTTAATCAAACTCTGTTTTCAAATCCGTTTGAACCACTGTGTTCTTTATAATTCATCCAACAAAATGAGATCTCACAAGATATATTTTTTAAAAAATTTTGAAAATAATTTTTTAAAGTTTTAAAATCATCGTTATAGAAATTCTGGTACCATACATAATGTATATTTAAAAAAATTTAATGTATAGGTTTGTTTTGAAGTCTATCTATTTTAACAATTCATTTTTTTGTTTTTTTTCAACATATATGTTAATTTTGCACAAGATTTTTCTATATAAGATTTGATGAAATAGACCCTATCTTATTTGGTATTCACTTTGAATTTGTTCACATAAGTTCGTATGTTTCATTTGACATCATGTTTATCCTTCAACTATTTTAGAGATTTTTTAACTATTTTATACCCATGTTTTATAATTATACATATTAATATTCCTTAAATTTTAATTTTTTTAAGCTAATAGGCGCGGCGAAGCGCCCAAGCTTCGCTAGTGCTTTCAAATTGCCGTGTAAGCTCTGAGAGATTTGAATTCCTATCTCACCAAATCAATGGTTTTCCTCACTTGATCGTTGCCACCAAGTCATGAAAATCGTCCTTAGACTGTAGTGACTACAAAAACTTGTAAAACAATCTAGGATGTAAGTTTTCAATTTGAGGGATTACATAAAACTGTATTAAATAAATTAAATTTATTTTCTTCTTTACAAACTAATAACTTAAATAAACTAGAACGTCCAATGGATATCTACTTATATCCCTAAATGTAAATGAAGCTAGAATTAACGACCCAATAAGATACACAAGATACTTATAAATTTCTCTGCATCTCGATCATTTGTCGGCAAGCATTAGGTTGCATGAGGCGAGGAAGAGTATATGCTTCAGGCTCGTTTGGTATAGATTTTCTAGAAATGATTCTCTTGCTAAGTAATTGTCTGAATAGAAATGATTTGAAAATGATTCTCTATGATAAACTCTTATAATCATATAGAGGATCAATTCACAAAATCAGAAAGTTACTTTTTTAACTTTTAATCAATTAATTTATTTTAAAGAATCACTTCACAGAATCAGCTAAGAATTACAGAGGCATTGTTTGACAGAGCTCCTCTAATTCTTCTTTAGAATAAGCTTCGTAGGATTATTAAAGGAGCGCTTCATACACATTCATACTCTCAATTCTCATATTTTCATTAGGCCTAGATCAAAGCTGAATGAGATTTGTACAAGTTGAATGTGATCATATAACTACATAAGTACTACTTTATTTTCTAATTATTATCATTGTTGATTTTTAACATTATCTTCAGTTATTGGTATAGGGAGCATAAGAAAAATAAATTTTATACTTTTATACATTTTAGAAATACTTCCTCCGGTATAAAAAAGAAAGAAGTTTAGGACAATGACACAATCTTCAAAACATGACTAGGATTCAATTTTTGATAAAATTATTTATTAAAAGATGATATATGTATACTTTTATGAAAGTATTTTTTAAAATAAATCTACTCATATGATTTTTATTTTTTCAAATATAATAATTTAAAAATTATTCATGATTTATATTTATAATGTTTGACCGGAACCTTGTCCTAAACTACATTCTTTTTTATACCGGAGGAAGCATGTTTTATATTTTTACACATTTTAACTAATTTATTAAATATGATAAATTATCAGAATTAATTGAAAAAAATCAACAATAACAATGAAGAGAGAGCATTACTCTATCGGACGATCACATGACTGTAAAAACTGAATAAAACGACAGTTATCGGATGTTTTGAACGCTACTTCCTCGTTTTAATTTACTTGTTTGTCTAATTTTGAATACGAATATTAAGAAAACAAGAATAAGTAGATGTAAAAGATAAAAAAATAAAGATGAAGATATATTAAAAAGAAAAAGATATATTAAAAAATGAATAAATAAAATGAAAAAAAAACTATAATATCCGAAATAAACTGAGTGAGTAAGTTGGGACCGAGTGAGTAGATCCGATCTGGTTGGCGGCAACGCATCGAAGTTCCTCCTTTTCCCGGCTCTTCCTTCAACTGGGCTTTTGCACCCAGAGCGGACGCATGTGAACGTGGTAGCATCTCCTTTAGGAAGGGCGGAGGACGATGGATGCCGCCGGCTCAGAATGCTTCGCTCGCGACGACGTGCCCGCGGGGGAGACGGCAGATTCGCCCCCACCTTATCGCCGCCAGTCCAAGCAACCTCACTCTCCCGCGCCGCCCGCCCGGCCGCCCTTAAGGTGCTCTACGTAATGCCGCGTCACTATGGCGTCCATTTTTTTTATAACCTCTCAACGCAGGACGGAAGGCTAGTTTATGCGTGAAGAATCCTGTACCTTAATTGGATCGTTGCCGAGTTTCATCCGCTGGTAGGTCCTGACGCTTTTGCTTCTTCCGTATTCATCATTTTTTTTTATTTTTGCTAAGCAAAGAAATTGGGAGCAGGGTATCACAGGTGCCGCTCTTGGTTCTTGGAATCGCATAGTCGCAAGAACCCCGTGATGTGGCCTTGTGGATTTTACTTACGTTCTTCTTAGGATCATGCAAAGTTTGGTGGCTGCTACATTTGTGTTTCCTTTTGTGCTACTGGAGTGTCTCCTTGAGTTGTAGCTGTAGCAGTAAGGATGTGCCTCAGCAAGACTGTGCAGAAGTGGAACTGGGTGCTAAGTTAGTCCCTTGAACTTTTCTTATTTTGTGCGTGTGGGGCAGCCGTAAGTTAAAATATAAGGGAATGCCATAAGAAAAGAAAAACATGGGGGCATGATTTTTCTTTTTCCTATTTATAACCATGTTATGTCTATTTGTGGTTCTTCATTGGCTATTCTACTATGGTGACATCTGTAGTAACATTTTAAAATTTATTTCAGATCCTTACTGGTCTATTATCTTTAGGTTCCGTACTTCCACCTCCATATAGGAGCTTAATATATGTAATATGTGGATACAAGAGTAGAAATTATTTTGACTGTTATTACGGTTCAATAGCTATACACTATAGTCTATTGAATACATTCTTTAATTCTTTTCATGATGCACATGTATTAATAATGCCAGAAAAATTTGTGGTACAAATGTTGGGTTATACAGAATCTAAATGGTTGAAAATATTGCATCTTTCTTAACTACAAAGGTTATTTCAGAACCAAATTTATCAATAATGCCAGAATTGTGGCCCCAATATATGATTGTATATAGGATAAATGGTCCGAATTTTTTTAAAAAAAATTTCAAGATGAAGTTTAAAATATAACTTATCCCTAACGACCATAGTTCCTACGTAGTTTTAAGAGCCTTAGAGGTTTTTTTTCTTTTGGGGGGGGGGGGGGTAAATACAGCAGGGGAAACCCCCACTGTGACTTTATTGAAAGAAACAACCAAGAAAAAAAAGTACAACCTGGCATCTGGCCTGCCACCTGTACAAAGCCCTTAGGGCAAGAAGAAGAGATCAACTATCTGTACATGATGAAAATTTGCATGAGATTTCCAATTTGAAAATTCTGCTTATTTATCTATTTTTCATAAATTTGAATGAGATTTCCACTGTGACTTTATTGAAAGAAACAACCAAGAAAAAAAAGTACAACCTGGCATCTGGCCTGCCACCTGTACAAAGCCCTTAGGGCAAGAAGAAGAGATCAACTATCTGTACATGATGAAGATTTGCATGAGATTTCCAATTTGAAAATTCTGCTTATTTATCTATTTTTCATAAATTTGAATGAGATTTCCAATAAATCAAATAACCAGAAATGAAATGCAAAAGGGCCATAGTGAACATGATTCCATTCTTTGATATCATAATGTCAGAACTAATTGATTAATATTGCATTTGAAGCTTACTGGCACCTCCTTCAAGTACGAAGCAAGAAATCATCCGTATCAAATATGAGCTTCAGATCTATTGATCAGTTGCTTCGGAGGAATAGCAAAACCAAAATTTCTCGCAATGTTGTTGATGATGTCCGTGATCAGAAGGAAGAGCAATATGTGCAATCCTTAAGAGAGTTACTTGTAGCAAGCAACCAGCTCCCTGAGAAGTTTGATGACTACCATCTCCTTCTACGGTTTGCACATTTCATTTATTATCTGTAATACTATATTATATAATATTAGACTGGAATTATCTATCAAATACTGGGTAGGAGGTGTTTTGCATCTCAATAGTCAGTGTCAGTTTTCTTCCTATTTTGCACTGAAGGTTATCTTGACCTGATTGCTATCTCCATTGTATAGCTTCCTGAGAATGAGAGGCTTCAACATTTTAAAGGCAAAAGACATGTTCTTGAGTATGTTAAAATGGCGTGAAGATTGTTCTGTTGATGCCCTTGCAAATGTATGTGGTTATTCTGTGTACTACTTAATTCTAATTTTTCCACTGTCACTAAGGAATCTATGCTCATATTTCTTCAAATTTTGCTGTGTTCTTCCTTTTAGCTTTGATAATCAAATCATGCAATGTCATGACAATATGTAGTTTTATTAATGCATTGAGAATAAATGATTGTTTATGCCACAGGATTTTAAATTTGAGGAGCATGATGCGGTGAAAAGATGCTATCCTCATGGATTTCATGGAGTTGATAGATCTGGCAGGCCTCTATATATCGAACGGATTGGCATGGTGGATCTCAGTAAGCTCATGCAGGTGACTACTATTGATCGCTATGTAAAGTACCATATATCAGAACAGGAGAAAACTGTATCTGTGAGATATCCTGCCTGCTCACTTGCGGCTAAGAAGCATATATCCTCTACAACTGCCATACTGGATGTGAAAGGATTGGTGCGTAATGTCTATGTCAAGTTTTTTCTTCCTTCTAATGTGTTATATTATTTCCATTGTTTTATAGAAGAAAATGGTAACCCTAATGTTCAAACATTTTTCTTCCCGAAAATTGTGAACCAAGTTCCCTATTAGAAGCAGGTACGGAAGTTCCACGACTAACGATTTTCATGGACCTTGGTTCATTTGAAAAATCCTTGCTATATCAAGTAGCATTTAAATTGCAATTATTGCTAGATAAATGTTTTACGTAAATGAAACAAAAAAGGAAAACATTAACACGTTTACAGGTAACTATCATACATTTCAGCTGCATGTTTTCTGTGTTCTCTTCTGTGGCTTATAAGGAAAGCTATTTGACTGTATGAAGTCACTTATTTTATCTTGGCTGCTGTCATTCAGGGAATGAACAACTTCTCAAAATCTGCAAGAGAGATGTTCATAGAGATCCAAAAGATCGATAGCAATTATTATCCAGAGGTTTGTCTTGTAATCTTATCTACATATATGCCTGAACATACAATGTGGATGTTACGGTTGCCATAATCTGCTTGTATACATCTTGCTTTCCACTGCAGACATTAAATCAACTTTACATAATCAATGCTGGATCTGGATTTAGAGCATTGTGGAAAGTATTGAAAGCATTCATGGAGGCAAGAACTTTAGCGAAGATTCAGGTACTTGTGTACAGCAAATTTTTGTATGCACTTGTTTGACAAAACAGAGTTAATCCTATGCCTACTGCTGTATGATTGGAAGGTGCTGGGGACCAATTACCTTAACACAGTATTAGAAGCTGTTGATCCAAGGTAAAATGCATGTAATAGTATGCAGTTTCTGTTGTCCAGCGTCTTCAATAATTGACACTTTCTGCAGCAATTTACCAGAATTTTTAGGTGGAACATGCACTTGTTCTGCAATAGGTGGATGCTTGCTCCAAGATAAAGGACCCTGGACTGATCCAGATTTGGTTCGTGCTTCTAAGGTGAGGTATGATGCTCTTTTTTCTTTTTTTGGTGGGGTGGGGGGGGGGGGTAGTTCATCTGTGATTTGAGAAACTAAGAAAAAAATTGATTGTTTAAGCTTAATTGTATCTTTTAGGAAGCATTCCGTAAAGGTCAGAAGTCTTTCAATGGACTGACTGCTACAACTGCCTGTGAAAACTTCACAGGTTCCCAGGTATTGAGATACATAGTTCGTAAACTTCGTATTGTTCGTATTGTTCTTTGCACTTTGGTTTCAATGGTGAAGTCTATACTACGCCCAGGATTATGAAAAGGCTGCCTTTTGGAATGCTGAAAAGCTCACCCAGACCTGCTTTTCTGGCTTTTGGTGTGCAGAGAAGCTAAAAATATATTAGCCAATAACCAGTTTTGTTAGAATTTATCTTACTTTTTCTTGTGCCCTAGGTAACCTCTTTGTTGGGCTTTCCTCTCATCTTTTCTAATAGCTGATTTTCTTTTCTCGAGAAAAAAAATTATCACACAACTAATGTGCCACCTTGCTCCACCAAAACACAACATTTTTACAGAGCAAGAAACAATGTCCCCTTTTTACATCTACCTGTTTCGTCCTTGCTCTTTGGTTCCGTCATAAATACGGTACCCAATGATAAGTTGGGTGTTCCATCTTCTCTCTTGTTCCCCCTTCCAAAGGACCCATTATGGATTCTTGGTATTCTATTTGCAGGAGCCTTCCTCAAGACAAGTAAATGCCACTTCTCGCAGCAAAAGAACTCTTGACATGTTGTTAAAAGATAACCAGGTCTCAGATATATCTTTTTTAAATTTCAATTTTTTGTTTCAATCTCCATTTAATAAACAGTGAAATATGTCTAACTAGATACTATTCCCTTTGTTCGTTTTTACTTGATGCTGGTTAGTTCAGTTTTGAGCTAATAAGAGTCAAATAAAAAAGAACGGAGGGTGGATTAATTATTAAAGCTCAAGGCAGCATGTATAAGAGCATCTCCAAAAGAGCTCCGTAAAATTAGCCCCTAAAGCTAGTTTTGGAGGACCAAAAAATTATAAGGGCTGGCCATGTCAGAATTTAAGGCCATGTCCCAAATTTTCCTGTATTTGTAGCTAAAAATGAGTGGAGTTTAGGGGCAGTGACTAAAATATGATTAAAACCCAATAATTTAGTTTAGGGGATAGTTTTGTTCATTTCTGGAGATGCTCTAACAGAATGTTTTAAGATCCAGCTCTAATATAAGGTTTGCGGAGATAGGAAAAGCATGTTCATTAAGATATTTCTTTATGCGACAGGCTGATAGGGATACATGTGAAAATATTCAGCATAAACAAATCAATAAACAGATCTCACAGAAGGTTCGACAGCTCGAAGAATGTGCTGCACAAACTAAAGAGGTGAGCATAGACACTAAATCCAAAGGAATTGGAAACGAAGTTGCATACATAGAACTGAATAATAGTTTGTTTTGCGTTCAGAGCCTGCAGACTCTAATACGCAATCAACAAGAACTTGCAAATCATATCGAACAGTTGAGAAAAATCCTTAGGTGAGATTTAGAATGACATTCACTTTATCTTTGGTTACGTCCTCCCAAAACTTGGGAGATGATAAATCAAATTATTTTTTGTCAATGCAGAGATGGTATAAATCCAGATACAAGGGCGAGCACAAAAGATTCGAAGTGAAATTATCAAGGAATAATTGTCAATTATCAAATATGCTTCCAAGAAGTATAAGCAAGGAGATGGAAGGGGAAGCCGCAATTATGTATATTATATATAAGAAATAGAGAACAATAAGCTGCGAACGCCATGGCACACCGTACACCACAATGATTTCTCATTTCTGTGTAGTTTACGCCTACGAGCTGCTTATGGATTCCTCTCAAATGGAGAAATGTTATATCATGTTAAACGTCATTCAGCAATTTACCATCCATGGCAATTTCACTGGTAAAATCATCTCTTAGAAAGTCTCGTTCTGAATAATGCAAAAAGATTGCTAAACCATTCGGCCACATTGAGGATTCATCTGAATTCCTGGTCAGTGTAATTGGAATTTAAACAACAACAAAGCCCTTTAGTCCCAACAATGAAATCTGTCATAAACATTGTTTGAGTTATTTTAAATAGTTACTATCTAAAACAAATTCTAAAACATGGTCCACACTTTTCTTGAAGTTTCTGGTCACTATAAATTTATATCCACACCGTATTGCTATCAGATTTGTACTTAATAATTTGAATTCAAATCAAATTTAGGTTATATAAAAGACCTTTATAAATTTGTTAGCAACAAATAGCAAGGATAATTTTAGAGTTACCATAAACCTCACATACAGTTCTGAACCAAGTATCACTATTTATTTAGAAGTCTATCTATTTAAATAATTCAAACAATTTTTCAATAAAAATTATATGATATGATTTCTACTGACATCACAAAAATTTAGAAAAAAATTTTGATTCCTAAACCTTTTCATTTCAATGATCTTTATTGAAACTAAAAGGACAATGTCATAGAAAGAACTAAAACTGAACGCAATGTCATATAAGATATTTTCAGTTTTACAATTTCAAATAAGAAACTTGTAACAATTACAATGTCATACAAAGAATTTTCCCATTAAAAATGACGTATATACATTGTTATAAAAGTATTTTGACAAATCTATTTATATGATTTCTACATTTTCAAACTCAACAACTTAAAAGTTATTCATTATTTATATTCCTAATATTTGACATAAGATCTTGACCAAAACAACATTCTTTACGGTACCTAATAAGGGACTATCTCTAATATGTTTTCATGAAGACATGCGTCTTTTAAAAAGTAAGGCAACTGTGGTGGATGAATCTTGACGACTCCATGTCGATGAATCCACTCCAAATGCCTTACCATGCTAAGGGAAAACAATCACGGATTAGAACAAATCTTAGCAACCATCAGTAAACTTGAGAACCAATTTTATCGTTTTTTTTCTCAAATTTATATGATTGAAAATTATAGGCAGAAATTCAACAAAAGAATTATATCCAAAAAGTTCAAATTTAAATTAGATTTAAGTTTAACGGCTGGTACATTGAACTAATAGGTGGGCATCCATAAAACCAAAAACCGAAAATCTCGATGGTTTTCAGTCTTCCATCCACCACCTTTGTCAACGTCTCTGACGTCTCCTATGTCATGGGCCTAGGCCTAATAAACGGGTCAAAAAAAATAAATTAACAATTGTCAAGGTCAGATCGTTCATTTTTTGAATTGAAATAAAACAAAGGTCGAGATAAATTGTGAAAGAATCTAAGGATGAGCCTTGTTACCAGGCCTAGTTATGGGCCTAATTGGTTCAAACACGACTTTAAGCCTAGAAGCACACTAGACACTAATAATGCTGTCTACCAAAATCCCCTCCCCTAAACTTTATTGGGTGAGCGTCGAATCAAATTAGCGACAATGAAAAAAAAATATGTCTTGTACTCTGTTGGTTTTGTTGTTATCCTTAGAATAATCTATTAGTTAAAAAATAAACCACGTCATTAATTGAAAGTCAGCGGAGTAAAGATAAATGAAAAATTGAATACTCCAAAATATGTAGAGTTTCCATTATAGTAAGTAAAATTTCTTTTTATGGTTTTGTAGTGTTTCCTTTATTGTTTTAGGTTGGAACCGTCTAAACAACATTTGAATGTTTTCAATGGTATCAACACATGATTTTCTCACCATACGATTCAGATTCGATAGCTACCAATCTTACTTCTACCTCCAACTATGTCTCCCCTCTCAGCGAGCTACCCCTACCCTAGCTCGTCTCACTGCCTCGCAACTCACCCTCTTCTGCCTTCGTAGCCATGCCCATCCCCACACTAACCACATCCAATTGTGTTCCTCCACCACCTCTATTGGCAACATTCCCACCGTTTGGCTATCCACTTAAGAACGATGATCACTTTTGGGGCTACCATCCTCCTTCGGAGCTTTTTTCTATTGCCGGAGATGGTGATGGAGATCGTCGAAAACCTAATAATTTTAAATTTCTAACCTACTAACTCATCTGAGAAAGCTTGAAAGATCATCAGAGATGAAGGGGAAAGTACGCCACCAATAAAAGAAAATCAAGTATTGTCCAGCTTCAAAACATTTGAGTATCCTATATCAAAATTATCCTAATTTTTAAAGAGTGCACATTATTGCAAATCCGTTTTTGTTTCATATTTGTTTTAGCTACCAAAATAGTAAGCAGCTTGATTTCCAGTTTCTATTTCCCTGTCCGCCTGGATACCACCGCAAAGTTCCTCCCAACTGAGTAAAACGGGGAAAGGGTCGCAGGCTAGGGTTTCTCGACGGCTCCGCCGCCCTCTCCGCCATGGACGCGCAGAGAGCTCTCCTCGACGAGCTCATGGGCACAGGTGCCATACGATTTTCCCTCCCCCGAGCGCCGCCCCCTCTCCGTTTCCCTAATCCCCATCGCGCCCATGTTGATTTTGCAGCCCGCAACCTGACGGAGGAGGAGAAGAAGGAGCACAAGGAAGTGAAGTGGGACGATCCGGACGTTTGCGGCCCCTTTATGGTCCGGTTCTGCCCCCATGACCTCTTCATCAACACCAAGAGCAATCTCGGTACGGCCGCTCCTTCGATATTGCACTTCTTTCCCTCGCGGTTTCTGTTTTGCTGATGATATTCTTTGGATTGGATATTCGCAGGGCCTTGCTCGAGGATCCATGATCCGAAGCTAAAGGAGGGGTGAGGCCAATTGCCATGTTGATTTTCTTGAAATTCACTAGCCTTTATATTTAAAAAGAAAAGAAAAGGGGGTTCTTTGGTGAGGTAATCTATCAGCAGTGCGTTATGTTTAGGCAGGAGATGATTTTTGATCGGTGGAAATGTGGAAAGTTGGGACTGTTATTGGGAAGCATAGGATGTAAAACTTGAATGGTATAGATAGTTGATACTGGTACATGAATTGCTAGATTTGGAGCATTGAGATTGTTTTTAGATTTAGGATTAAACTGTTCTGGATTCTTATTAACCTAGAAACTTTTGTAGTATAGTTCGTTTGGTGCATCTTTCTGTGGGAAAATTAGATTTTGGATTACTAGTCAACATATTAGGATTTTTATTATAGGAAAAAGGTGTGGGCTACTTGTCCGGTCTCAGGAAAAGCAGCCATTCCAAGATATTGGATGGTCAGAGGAAATTTTGAAAAAGGGTTATGTTCTCTATCAACACATGGCAAGAGAGTTCTCCACAATCGTGAGAGATTGATTTTATTTTGTAGAAATGCGTAAATACTCATATCTATACCAAGTTAATTTTGTATCAGAAAATTCTGGGTGGCGTAAGAGTAATAATCATAGAAGTATTTAAAAGATGTCTTCCTAAGCAATGAGCAGGCCCTAGTTGGCACCCTAGTTGCTACCCGCCCACTTAAAAATGTTGAATTGGAGCCTCTTGCACAATTATAACACTAGTTTCATAAATTTTCTTGAAGATTTCTATCCACAAGAAACATTTGTAGTTTCTATATTTCTATACTATTTATATCTTTTTCATTGTTACCATTGAAATCTATCACCACATGGAAGGATGCTTGTTCATTAAAGCGTGTATGATTGAAGTTGAACAAACATGAACCATTTGAACCAAAGGATACATGTATTTGAGATCATGTGGTTATCAATCTAATTAAGTTTGATCTGATTTTGTGTATGTGTTGTGGCGCAATGTGTGTGATGTATAAAAGGATTTACGTGGGTTGGGTCATTTTGGCATATCTGAACTGCATTCTAAAATATCATGAAAAATTAAAAAATTAGGCGTGAATTGTCCAGACATAATTACTGTGAATATGGTATGGCCTTGCCATACTTAGTTGAGGCTGTGATCCAAAGTACTATCACCTATGAAGCAGATAGTCCAACTTTTGGGGGAGGGAGGTACTTTTCCTGTACAATGATCTGAACGTCTGTTGCAAACCCTTTATCTTCTTTCTACGGGGATGAGGATACTCACATCTGAAAAGTCAGTTACCCTTATGTGAGACACAACCCACATAACTGGATCAATCAGGATCAATAGTTACACGTTTTATGATTTGGTGAGTCATTGAATGTCTGTTAACAGTATACTTGGTTACAAAGTTTTCTGCAGTCAGTAATGCAAGTGATTAAGTAGGATTACATTTCAAATGTAATATTTTACAGAAAAATCAGGCAATATCAGCATACTTTGTCGATTATGGCCAAGAGGATTAACCATTTGTGTATTCATATACTAGATATATCCAAGGCTTCCAAGCAAATATCTTTTTTCTTTGTGTAGCATAATTGTGCGGCACTGGGAGTAGTAGCTTTTGTTATTTTATAAACAAATGCAGGCTAGAGCAATATAAACTGACTAAGATGAGATGAAAATTACCTACCTGCCGGAAAGTAGGAGAACCAGTGAGATATACCAGTGACGAGGGTGGGAAAAGAAAGAACCAGTAATTGTTATTGTGCTGGCTCTGAAACTTCAATTTCGTTAGTATGAATTGCTATGAACCAATGATTCAGCTCTGTTTTATATATATCTCATTTGGGATTCTTTGGGCAAATGCAGCTTTGAGAAATCTCCCAGGCATGATAGTTATATGCGAAGGTTTGAGTCAGAGCTTGCACAACAGTGTGAGAAATTGGTGAGTTATAACTTGCACTTGCGACACATTTTTCACCGGATATAGTATTTAAAATTTGTTTATTTCGTTGCAGGTATTGGATCTAGATAGAAAAATAAAGCGTGGTCGAGATAGGTTGGCTCACGATGCTGCTACTCCACTACCAACCACTGTCCGAAAGACTGAGCAGCTCTCCACACTTGAAGAGAATATCAAGAAGCTATTGGTACAAGTGGAGGAACTTGGTGAGGCTGGTAAAGTGGATGAGGCTGAAGCACTTATGAAACAAGTATTGACGTGCAAAATATCCCTGTTTCATTATACTGTGTTCAAGCTCTGTGTTACCAATTGGTGCAATTTTCTCTTCATTTCTTTTGCAGGTTGATGTCTTAAATGCTCAGAAGACAGCTTTAACTACCCAAATAGAAAACAAAATGGCCATGCTTGAGAAGAAGATGGAACTTTGTGAAACTTGTGGATCTTTCTTAGTTTCCGATGATGCCCTTGAGAGGACACAATCACATGTGACTGGGAAGCAGCACATAGGTTATGGTATGGTGAGAGATTTTTTGGCAGAATACAAGGTGACGTATCAGTGCGTTAGAAGTATTAGCACTTCCTTATTGATTATGTACTTATTTGTCTCCTGCTAATTTGCAGGCTGCAAAGGAAAAGGCAAGAGAGGAAGAGAAGCTTGCTAGGGAGAAGAAAGCAGATGAACGTCGGAATTATCGGGAAAAAGAGTACGATAGTGGGGGCAGGGGTAGTGATACCAGAAGAGAAAAATCTGGGGAGCGTGGTTATGATCGTGATCGTCAATATGAAAGAAGCCGTGGAAGAGACCGGTCATATGATCACAGAGATAGAGAATCAGAGTATAGAAACAGTTCCTACAGAAATGGGAGGGATTCCGATAGAGGTGGGTACAGATATAGGAGTGGTAATGTGACAACTGACAGAGGGAGAATGAGGAGCAGATCACGTTCTCCAAGCAGGCATGGCTATGGAAGATCTAGAAGTCCAGATCATTAGCTGAAACATTTAGATAGTTTTATTCCCAGTTGGAACTCATGAGGTAGACCGTTATGTTCCTTCTCGAATATGTTATTGTACAATGGGTTTATTGCAGTGTCGCACTTGTTTATGTCTTGCTCTGCTATAACAGCTTTTTTGGAACCCTAGAGTCTTTTACATGGGGGGAAAAATATCAGGTAGGTATCATTTGTCCTTCCTGCTTTTATCTTCCTTAATATTAATATATGTGTGCTCAAGCTTTTCTTATGTGT
Organism: Oropetium thomaeum; assembly: GCA_001182835.1. NCBI lineage: Eukaryota > Viridiplantae > Streptophyta > Magnoliopsida > Poales > Poaceae > Oropetium > Oropetium thomaeum. Next base: position 640,826 of record LFJQ01000015.1, on the reverse strand, counting down.
TGGAAATTCAATATTATCGCCTAAAAGCTGAAAGTTCTTACAATAAGACTGGTATGGGACTTCATATCTGGATGCAGATGATTATGCCTATGACAGGTAAACATTGGTCTCTAATCTTTAGTGTTGTATCAGCAGGAGTTTTTAAGTTTTTTCATACACAATACAAATATAGAAAACCCTTCGGTTCTTCATTGTGATTGACTTATCATCCAAGCTCCACTCTGCCAAGGAGTCAGTACCTGGCAAAATTGTGCATGATGATTATTTAGTAATCATAAATATTGCAAAGGGAAAGGGGTGATCCTGGATTAAAGCCATGAGTCCACTGATTATTATCATGGAATTCAGCAGTTACAGTTCTGTTGGAGGTCTGTTTTGTCTCCCCTGTGCATCAACAAACCCTGCTAAAAGACTCAAGGAAGTTTTGCACGCAGTAAATATATTCTCTAAACTGGTGTGCAGCAAGTTTTGTGCAATTGGTGCAATTGTAAGGTATTTGAAACATATGTATCCACTGATAGATGAGTTGCTAACGTGGCGATTTAATAAGTTGGATGTTTTTCAATTTGGCATCCACTCATCCTGTGATGTTGCATCGACTTGATATGTATAATTATGAAATTCCCTGTTATGTGATTTTTCTTTTTGGCAAGTTTGTTATGTGAACTATTTGTTGAATAGGGATTCAGGTTTTTTGGACAGTAGTGATTGGATTACACGGCACAATCAGACCCCACTGAGTCTCTGACCTGCATAAGTAATCGAAGCCCCCCTATGGCGTCAGATAATATGGAAGCTGCTTCGATCTGAACTTCGAATTTGTTTCATTTGAAGCCAAGCACAGGACACGCATCGCTCAGCTTTTGGTAGGGACTAAACCTTCTCTCGAACAGTCTGAATTCTGAAGACAGCATCCGAAAGAAAGAGGACAACATTTGATTTTGCCAACACGAATGGGCTATTTCGTCATACTCAATTACTCATACCGTATAGGTCTCACATTTCTACGGCTTACAACGGCCTATGTATGTTTTACATTGCCACACATTGAGTCTCTGTCCTGCATTTCTAAAGTAACCGGTGTGCTCTCCCGCGTCCGTAAAACTATAAATAAATTTAAAATAAAAAGATGTATGGTTTTTAAAGAAAAGGAGTAATATGAATCATTAAAAAATAAAGGATCCTCAACAAAAATCTGTCTAATTTTTTAATATAAAACTAGTATCGTGTCCGTGCGTAGTAACGGTAAAATTAATAAACTTTGTTTTGCTCACAAAATTAATATCACAGGTGCAAGTGAATCTTGTTACAAACAAAATTGCCCTTGTGATAATTTCTCTTATATGAGTAAAAATATGATTTTTTATTGCAGTGCTTGACCATCATACATATCACTTGTTATTATTTTTTTTCTCAAGTATATTCCATTTTGGGTATGTTATATTAACTACAAAAAATTAAACAAAAAATTTGTGACTAAGTTCATCCGAGGAAGTCTATCCCCAATATTCAACAAAAAGTTTCAATTTTGTTCATGTACAAGACTTTATTACGATGGTAATTTGATTTGCGACATTGGTTTCATAAACAAAATAAAGTTTATTAGCACGTTTTCATTCTAAGGACTAATTATTAGTCTTACAATTAAGGGAGATTTAGCTGCGAGACACAATTCAAATGCGGTTTTGATTGTAGGACACTGTTGAATCAAATATTAGCTTTAGGACACAATTGAAATGTGAATTTGGATGGGGGGACGCTATGGTGAATTTACAAAAGTTTCTCTCACCAAAGAAAAGTTTCTCTCACCATAGTGTCCTATGTTTCTATGGGACACTGGTGAATTTACAAAAGTTTGGGACACTATGGTGAATTTACAAAAGTTAGTTGGTTACTACCTCCGTTTTTATTGTCGGCACTTTATAAATTAGATATTATGTTTGACCACTCATTTATCAAAAATTATAATAAATAATATATAATTGTCGCAACCCCGTCCGATAAAATCGTACGGTTGCTCATCCAGGATCATTCGGGGGGGCCGCTTGCCGAAACAAGTGACTTTGCAGTACAATAATTAACAAGGACTCGCATAAATGACTTGAAGATACATTAATTCAGGTTATATTACAACTGATTTCAGAAGTTTAGGAAGTGCGGAAACGTAGTTTTGATAACAAACACGTGGATTTCAGCGGAAACAAAAATCTAACACTCGACGCCTCGATTAAACACCCCAGCCTGATGGTGTTTAATCTCCATGGGAGGGCGAAGCGGGGACCCACTCGAAGGTCCACTCCAAGGGCGTCTCCTCTTCCCAACCACCCTGGCTACAGTCAGCACTAATACCTGCAAAACAACAATCAACAAACCGTGAGCGACTGACGCTCAGCAAGACTTACCCGTCAATAGGCCTTCTAAGGCCGACTCCTAGTATGCAGGGAGTATTTGTGACAGCAGGGTAAGTATTTGCAAAAACAGCACTAATGATAAACCCTATTTTCAGGTTTTAGCCAAGATTTTAAGAGTTCACTAGCAGTAGTAAAATGTGCTCTTAATACTAAACAAACATGGTTGCAATACAATTTATTGAGATCCCAATACATCGGTTTTCTCACCATACAACCCACATTCTCGGCAAGATGTGACACAGTAGACAAGCGGGTACTCTTAACCGTGAGGGGCGGCGATTATAATCGATGTACATCCTGCAGGAGAAACCTGAATAACACGACACGTGCGCACTCCACGAGTCACACGTGGCCACCTTTCACTGCATCGCGACAGTGTCGGTCCGACTGCCATCTCTCCAAGGACATGGTCCTCCAGGCAACGCCCTGCGTCCCTGTACGGCCCCAAGCCTTTCCCACTAGCACATGCCCAAGAAAAACAGAAATGCGAATTCATCCACCCTACTGGTCCGTTCACCCGGAAAAAGAGATGGCTGGTCGTCCAATCACTGCGCAATGAGCTACGTCGGCTTCCTGGTTCCCATATGCCAGTATGCATTCGGTACACAACTCAATACTTGCCCATGGGTGCCGACATTCAGTACCATTGTTAACTTAATCCATTCAGCAATATTGGCTAACAGTTAATGTCATATTTTGTGCCCATTCCCTAAAGACTACACATTTGACAGTCACCCCTCCCACAAGACTTTAGCCATCGAATGAGTAGTCTCCATACTACTCATATGCTACCGATTCCTAATATTAGCAAGGCATGCTAGCGCTTAGCTGACGCTACTGCGTTATCCCATAGGAACTCCTACTAAGGCTATGCATCTAGGTGTCAAACAACTCCTCAACGTAATGCACAAACAGACCTACAAGGATAGTGACAAAATAAAACTTTAAATCTTAGGTGTGCACCGGGGCTTGCCTCGGTTCGGGGAGAAGTTAGCACAGTCGATGGCGGGGTCGGCAGCGGGGAAGTCCTCCTCAGCCTCAGTGGCCGTCTGCAGCTCGGTTCCTATATGAAGATGCAAGGTAATCTTGTATTAACAGATGAGTGAAGTTGCATGAATTTCTCTCTAACAAACTTTAGTGTTGCTTCGGTAGACGGGACTAGCTAGACTGGTCGGACGGCAACGATTACCAGAGGGCTGTCGGTGGAAAAGAACAGCAACGGAGACCGGTCGTCGGAAAGAGATGTCGACGCGCCGCTACTGCTGAAATACTGCGGAAGAATGGGGCGGCGGTTAGAGACGATAACGACGGACGATGGAACCGTCGGCAGGGCAAGGCTTACCGAGCGCACCTGAGCACGAGAGAAGCTTGCTCTGCTTCGGGCCCTGCGGAGCTCTTCGGCGGTAAAGGTGGAAAGGAGTGGAGACGAGAGCAGAGAGACGAGCGCGCAGAAGAGCAAGGGAGCTCGCCGAGTGAAGTGTTTCGTCTCAGGGAAAATATCAGCCTTCGTTCCTTTTGTCTCTCCAGGACGACGCAAGTTGGCGCGGCGGCAGTGTACTGCAGCGCATGGGCGCCGGGCGTGCGCGTCCCATCACGAAGACTTTCGGCGCGGTGGCAGCACCGCTGTGTACGGCCAGGCGCTTTTACGGTTGGGGAGATGGCCGGCAGCATTAATGGCGTGGCCGCTTCGAGCTCGGTCCGACGAGTCTGTCCGACCTTGGGGTCGAGCGAGGCGGAGCGAAATGTCCGACCTCGGGGTCGAGCGAGGCGGAGTGTGCTGACGAAAGATCGGCCGAGACGGAAAGGGCGTCCGACCACTGGGGGTCGGGGTCGGGCGAATCGCGAAAATTTCCCCGACCTCTGGGTCGGAGGTCGGGCGAATCGCGAAAATTTCCCCGACCTCTGGGTCGGAGGTCGGGCGAATCGGACTCACAAACGACGGGGTCGGGAAGACATGGAAAAGAACAGAGAAGCGGCACCCGAGGGGAGCAGGGACTCGGGCGGCGGCTTGCAGTGGGGAGAACAGAGGAGACCGGACGGCGCTCATTCCTGCTCGGAGCGGAGCAAGGCCGGCGGTACACGGGCGAAAGCAATGAGAAGCAGAAAGACAATAAAGATTGGATTTCAAATTAAATTTTGAATTTAAGTTCTGTTGATTAGATCCTTTGATGTCATTAACTTTGGTTTTGAGATTTTTATAGAACACAATTAAGTCTTTATTGACAAAGGATTTAGCGAGAATTTAGTTCGGGATGTTACAATAATTTATTATAATTTTATTTATCATGAAAGATATTTAAACCATGACTAATAATTTTATGTATTTAAAATAAATATATTAATTAAAATAAGCAGTCAAAGAAGATATTAAAAGTTAAACACATCGACAATGAAAAAATAGAGGTAGTAACCGCTAGTTCTATATTGACCGAACTAATTAGTCCGAACTATTGAGCGAACTAATTAGTTGTAACACCTCGGAATTTAAAATAACCCTGGAGTGTCACTAAAAGCTTACAAACACTACCAACAATCATAAATAAAATTCAACAACATCTCCTTTGTTATTTCAAGCATCACGAAAGTAAAAAAAAAAAACAATATAGATAGGCATCACAAGATCAAAGAATAAACACCCTCTCAGTAAATAATAGATTTTCCAAATAACTCCAACTTAACACCCGTGACACACTTAAACATCCATCTAAGACGACAGCACTATTCAGATCACTCTATCTTTCATACCACAAAAGCTATAAGGGTGATCTTGGTGTCCAAGGAAAGGTATCGGAATCCTCTACAACTTTGTCCATAGTGACAAAATTTATTAAGGTCATTAAAGTACCTAAAAACCTAAATTAAAGGGACTACACTAAACTGACGAAACTGCAACATGATAGACTTTGACAGCTAGATTCAGATTGCAATAACTCCTTCAAATTCAATGAAAAAACACAAATGAGTACTCTTCAGAAAGGTTTCGAAGTGTTATAAAAGTTTCGTTATTATGATATGTTCAGATTTGGCCTCTAAGGTCCCCAGAAACATAGTTAATCTGCTACTGCACAAACCCGACGAAAACAGAGAAGTAACCCTAATCTTCTTCAAGGAATCATCGATTCGACCAACACAACATCACTGAAGCTAACCATGAAATCAGATAAGCCAAAATAAAAACAATCTTGGATTAATACCTAGAGGATAGAAGTGATTTCGGGTTTGTTGCTGTTCCTCTACCCCTTGCCCTGCCTTCTCCCTTGAATCTGCAGCAAGCGCTTTTCTAACAAGTTTTTTAATGATGGTGATTTTGCCATGAGAGAAAGGGAATTGATCTTGGGAAGAAGCCCTTCCTCTACACGCTGTCCCTGCAGCATCGAAGGGGAGGAGGGAGCCGCCACCTTTTTCCTTCATGAAGAAAGGGATGACGGGAGGAGGCAACAACAATGTTGGGAAAAAAAAAGATTTCAGGTTGTGTTTTTTTTAGAGTTATGGACTGGGCTAAAAAGAGTCATAAGGGTACTTAATATTAATTAATTATTTTTCTTTTCACTTCTTTATTTTGTTAAACGTCTAAATTATTAAAAAACCTCCTTACTTCTTTGTTCTTAATCAAGATTCAAACAAGTTCTATTAGAAAGCCAAATTTATTAAAAAATCTTCTTTCTAAAATATCACACTATCAATTTATTTTCAATATGTTGTAACATCTTTCCTTTTCTCTACTACTACTTAATTTGATATTGATCTTCCGCGTAGGTCTGCGTAGACGTTAATCCGCCGTGATGTCCGTACTGTCTGTGCGCGCGGAGTTTACCTGTTATAGGCCCCGTTTGGACCGATTATTTGCCGCTTTCATTGAATGTAAGCGGTAGAGCGCTCCAAACACCCTGATTTTGAATCGGCTTCTTCCCAGCGCGCTTCCTCCTTACGTCCTCTTTACACGTGGAATCGGTGAGGAAGGTGCTTTGTGGAAGTCTGGAAGGCGCGTCGCTCTCCTACCTCTCGCCCGTAGTGACGGCCGCTGCCAAAGCCCGTATATGATTTTGTTGGTCTCGCCCGCCTCTTCCCGGCTCACCAACGAGCTCGCCGTCGCAAATACGCCGCCTCCCCTACCTCGGACCTCGGATTGGCTGCCACAAGAGCTCCGCCTCACCTACGAAGCTCACCACCGCAACAGAGCTCCTCGTACATTGCATCCGGATGCTCTGCAGCGATCCAGCGGGTCACATCTGCAACGAACAAAACAAAATCCCTCACGAAGTCTCACGACCAAAACAAATCCCACCCGAAAGAGTCGTGCCGCCGCCCCCATCACGAGCATTTGAGGCTCCTCGCCGCCATCCACCAGGACTCCACGATGTGCGCCGCCGCCGTCCACCGAGGAGACGACGCCGTACGCCGCCGTCCAGCGGCAAGCCGACCGCGCGGGCAGGCCCCGCGACGACGACGGTGACGAAGAAGGGGCGGCGCCCAGATGAGCTGCACGGCCAGGAAGAAAAGAGAAAAGAAAGGGTTGCCGGTGTTGAGCAGCTCTACCCGCCGGTCGGGCCAACGACGACCTAGATTGTGCCTCCAGGCTCCATCCTCATCGCTCCTCACTCTGATCCATTGCCTTATTTTGTTAATTGGAACATGAGATTGGTGCGGATGAAGGGGGCAAACCCCAACGGCTACCGCGCAGCTTGTCACTTCCTTGAGCCATGGAGATCTACGATTAGGAACTGGTGGAAGGGAGGAGACGTGGGTAGTGGAGCGGCGAGGAAGAAAGGAAAAGAAAGGATAATACATGAGAATGGAAGGATGATAACACAGTATATGGGACACAACAACTTTTGCTAGGGTAAAAAGAGTCTTTTTTAATGTAACATCTCCTCTAAATTGCGTATTACACCGGATTAATGAACCTTAACCGCCTGACCTTGTAGTAGAGCATTAACTCTAAACATCTCTCAGCACCAGCACGCCTCTTGCGGCGGCATCATGGGACGCTCGTTGTTGCGGTTGCTCTAATTGCTTTTTGATTCAACTTTAATATACATTATATTATATATATACATTATTATAGTTTGGATAATTGATTTTATGACTGATACATTTTAAATAAGTATTATGAAACATTTAGAAGTTAGAAATGTCAGATGTAGTTTCAAAAAATTCAAAATCAATTCTTTTTTAAAAAATATATATTTTGTAAGATCTTATTTTATTAACCGTAAGAACATAAAAACGAAGTTACGTTTACTTAAAAAATTAGATATCAAAAGGCATTCATGATGATTAGCGTGACGACATGTTGACGTGATAGGTGGCAGTAACAAGCGACGGACATGAGGGGATCCGTATGTCGGATCCGTATCGTCTGCCTTTCGCATCCTATGGCAAAGTTTGCCATGAGCCAATATCAACCGCTCATCACACGATCAACGTGGCCGTCTGATTAAGAAAATAAATCAAGATTGAGGAGGCTGTTTGGTGGAGAGCAATTCAGGTCCATACGAGAAAAAACAGAACTCATTCTGTTTAGAGAAAATATAATATATTACTTTTTTTATAGGGGTCTATATTTCATTAAGGAAATGAAAAGGTCAGTTTGGCAGAAAATTACGGTTCCTTAATGATGGGTTTTGGATTGTCCCAGCTGGTTCTGGATTTATTTACCTCCAAACAGCATCTTTAATCATGTGATTTGCGGCAACGTTGATCGTGTGATGAGCGGTTGATATTGGCTCATGGCAAACTTTGCCATAGGATGCGAAAGGCAGACGATACGGATCCGACATGAGGCAGCAATTCCTTCGCAATTCAACTTCTAATTATATAAGTGGAAATTAAAATAACCGTGGTCCACTTTGTGATGCTTTTTTCTTTGGAAATACGTCCATGGGCTTTTTGTCACTCAATCACAAATAACCTTACAAAGTTCAACCTGTTTAACCATGTACAAAGCATATAGTATTTTATAAGACAACCATTAATACTTAAAATTAAAATTTCTGCATTACAGAAAAAATATTCTGCATGTGAAACTAGAGTTGACTAATTCTATAAGACAACTAGTCTAGAGATATAATCATATAATCCACTTCTTGAATTTCTGTAACAATGATTTGACTAATTCTCCAATCAGGAAGGAAGAGGAAGTTTTTCTTGTGATTGTTAGATCGAAATGAGCCTTGGCTTCTCTGATTGAAAGATTCATTCTTCACATGCAACAATTCAAAAACATAAGAGTGCAAATAATATTTCAAGAGTTTTCAGCATGAATGAAGAGGAGATTCAGCTCTAGTTATTTGTGGCCCTTTCACATGAGCTGAGAACCAGCCGCGCATTTCAATTTTCAACCATAGATCTAGCTATTGTTCTACTAAACACATATTTGAGAAAAAAAAAAGAAGAGAAATCAACGTAAAACAAAACCAGATGAATTTTTTTTTTATTCTTTCTTTGACTTAAGAGATACTGCATCATGGCTCCTGTTGGCCGGCCGTCCAGCCGGTTACTTGGTCGGCGTGTGGTCGTCGGAGCGCGCCTCCTCGCCGTCGCCGAGCGCCGCGTCGACCTTGTCCTCCACCTGCTTCCTCTTCCTCTGCTTCTCCTCCTTTCCTCTCTCGATCGCCGCCTCCGCCTCGTCCCGGCCCTGCATGACGCCGGCCGTGAGACACAAGCAAGCCACGAGGAGGGACTCGAGCAAGTTGTTAATTAGGAGCAAAGGTTCAACTACTCTCCGCACCTCGACGGTCGTGTTCGTCGGGGGCCGCGAGCCGTGCACGGCGGCGCGGGAGGTCCCTTTCGCCACGGCCATCGCCCGCCGCCCGAGCGCGGCCACCGGAGCCGCGGCGCTTCTCTGCACAAACAGCATCATCCTGCACTGAGAGCCTGAGAGCTCTGCACCCCGAGAGGACGATACGATTTCGAAGAGCGGCAGCGAGCGAGCTGAGAGCCTGAGACGAGAACCACGTGCGGCTGGGATAACGTGTGGATTGAACTGATCGTGGGGAGGTAGACGTGGGTGCTTGCATGAGTGGGCGCAGTGTTGCGGAGGCGCACGTGCCCAGGAACCTGGTTTCTGCTCAAATACGAACAGTAGATTTTTAAAATCAGTGGCACGGAAATTGAGAACAGGCTGTTTGGTCTAGTGGTATGATTCTCGCTTCGGGTGCGAGAGGCCGCGAGTTCGATGGAATCAATCAATTTCTGATGTGCTTCTCATCCTTTTGTTACTGCAGTAAATAATATTCCATCCATCCTCTTTTAATGAACATTTTAGCATCCACCATTTAACCTCGAATATTTGACGGTCTCGTTTTTTTAATACATTTTTCTCTTTTTTCAGTAAATTTTTACCTTTTTTTTGTTCTGGTTCTCACTTATCTTTTTTTTTTCTAGTCTCTAGATTTAGAGGTAAACACATTAGTTAAATCTATACTTCTATAATAAACATAACTCACTAATCATCTTTAATTTTGATTTTTCTAATCTACAGCCAGCCATGTCACCTTTTATTTTTGCACCATCCGATCACCTTTCTCAGTCGTTCCTTCTCTTTGTGAATCGACCTGCACATTTAATCATTAATTAATTATATTTGCTCTCGCTAGCTACTTGTGTCACTTAGATCCATAAACTTTTAAAGTGATCATCTAAGTCCCTAAACTATTTTTGATGTATCAAGTTAGGTCCAAATCTTATATGAAAACAAAAAAAATATGACGTGGGCATTCTAGTGTAGATTAGCATGCATGTGTGTTGCACATGCGCTAGAAAAATGATTGGAGTTTTCAAAACTAATGAAAACCGATCAATTTTTTACAAGCTCAGCGAAAGGTCCAGGTCGGCTATTAAAACTGAACTTATGTACTAAGATAAAAATAGTTTTTTTTTATTTTTTCTGATTTCATTTTTTTATAAAAATAAAAAGGTGAATCCTGACTTCACGTGTAAGATATATAAGTAATAATCCATGTTGAAATGCTTCCGTTATAAATTTTTAGCCGCCAAATAAGCACTTGGACCTAGCTTGATATAGAAAAAATAGATTAGAGACCTAGATGGTCACTTCTGAAAATTAATGGACCTAAGTGACACAACACGAGTGTAGGGACTCAGATGATTCTTTTAAGAGTTTATGGATCTAAGTAACATATCGTAAATAGTTTAGGGACCTCTAGTGCACTTTTTACTCCTGGAATTTCTTTTCTCTCTCTTCTATCAAAGTTATATCTAATTATAGGTGCATACGTATCTTTCTATTCTCTTCAAATTATCCAAGTCTGCACATACATTTTTCTTTGAATTGTTTAAGTATGCCCATACACCCAACTATATAGGTGCATACCTGTCTTTCTCTTCTCTTCAAATTCTCCAGGTACGCACATACCTTTAAAGCTATGAGGAATGTAAAGTCATGTTGCTGCGGAGTAGCGGGGTACTCATCTAGTTAGAACAGAAGGAGTGGTATTAACATCTGCTACTTAACCTTTTCTAGAATTCTAGTTGATTTTATTAGTAAAGAAGTACCCACTTTTTTGGTTTTAATAAAAAAAATATTAAAGGGTTGTCAAAGAAATGAGTTAATCACCAGGTTGTTAAGCATTATTAGTTTATACACTATATACATGCACCTTGCCTCTTGAAAATACATATTATGGATCTAAATGCTGATTCGACATGTGTGGACATATAAGTGCATTCTATTGTGAAGGAACTTATTGTTAAGTACGTTACATGCATATAAGAACAACAAAAAAAAAACCTCAGGAGGATGACATATATGATGCATACAATTGGTTTTGTATAAGTGTCAGTGTATTTTTAGGCCATCAAAAGTTATACTACCATAAAATTCAAGTATATGACCTTCAAATAACATACTCCTTCCATATTTAAATTGTTGACGTTGCTGATTTTTAAACTTTGATCATTTCTATTATTTAAAAGAACTATTTAAATATATAAATTATGAGTTATGGTACAAATATATTTTGTGATAAAAGATGTCTGATATTTATCATACTTTTTAAAATAAAAATGAATAATAGAAATATATCTTTTTGACAGTATAGAGAAGAGGAGTTCTAAAAGAATTATTTAACGTGCATAAATGAGAGAAGTTGAAAAATTAAAGCATTCACTCATGCAACAAATGGCCAACGCCATTCAGTCCTTACATTCTTTCACCGTACTCCATTCACAAGCACCGAGTGCTCATTAACATATAATAATACACCTAATAACCATTAACATAATAATTCTTCAGTTAAAAGTAACTCTAGTAGCATTAATATGAGACTTGAAATTATAATTAATTGTTAGAAAAACTAATTAAATCCAACAATCCCCACCAAAATTTCAAGGGCACACAAACACACTCAGTTTCTCATAGTTTTGATATACCGACGATAAAGACTGTTATGTTGAACATTCATCTAGAGCAAAAGTTATGCCTGTCAGCAACTAAACAATGGGCTATGCCTTAAATTGACAGTTTTATGTAAACAGGTTGCAGTAAACATCCTCTTAGTTTGGAGCATATAAGTCAAACTCCAGGACCTTTTATGAGTATCTAGAGATCACCCAAACTCCATGACCTTTTATGAGTATCTAGAGATCACCCAAATATCATAGACAGTGACTAGCAGTCGAACTCATATAGGAGTGTTCCTTATAATGTATTCTATAGGCCAGCATCTCTGGTTAAACAAACCACTCAGAAATTTGCGAATTATTTTATTAATTTCAGATTTTATATAGAGGCATATTTCATAATCAAACGATGCAAACAACTCTAAATCTAGCAGCAGATAGATTATTAAAAGAAAGAACACAAAGAGAGGGATTTGCACTCTTATAGTAGGGTTGTCGGCACTAATCAAATTAGCGCAAATAGTAGTTGAAGCAGACCGTTGATGTAGATTTGGTGGTGATCGGCAGCGAACGAGCGGTCGCGCAATTGCGCTGCCCAGAAACTTTATGTGCAAGCTTCTGACGGCAATAGCTCGAAGATACCGCTCACCTTTTTCCTCAGCGCACGTCAAGGAAGAAAGACAACGAGGTCGAAGCAGCTCAGAACGACAACGATTGGAGAAGAAGAGGGAGAAAGAGATGGAGATTTTTTCAGTTTATTGCAACCTGGACATCTCCAGACTTATGTAGCCACGACTCCCTTTTGAAGGAGCTAATTGCTCATGTTAATTGGCCTGTTAAATGTCATTAATACACACTAAAATGGTAACAGACAATTGACACCGAATTATAGCATTAAATCGTACTGATCACCTCTCTTGATCAGTACAAACATGTGGAACATAGTGGTAAAACTTAACCAAGTCGCGCGGTGCCACGTCAAAGTCCAAAGTCAAGTCACGCGAAAAACACGATCGGGCACGTGTGTGTCAACTAAAGAGATCTCTCTTTTCCTTTGCCCACATTTTTCACTTAAAGGAAATAGTCCTTCTATTTAAGTGGGCATACACCACTTTAAACTAGCAATGTGGGACTAAAAATTTCAGCCACTATTGCTTTGGAATTCTGCTGAATGGGCCATTTAAAATGGGCCAAATTCCAACAGATAGGAGACAAGTGCATTTCCGACGACATGGACCTTTTTAAAGAGTCTGTCCATCAGTTAACCACTAGCTTGTTCACCATCCTAATTCATGGGATCTTCAATCATACAGGAGAAGTTACTACTATGGTAGACTTCACGTGGGTCTCAAGCTCATCTCACTCAATGCACCGTCTACCATATTACATGCCCTTTTGTAAATTGACCTGCCATATCTTTTAAACGTATGGACTAGTCCATCGAAATCACTCTGGAGTTTTTCAATTTTCTGACAGATTTTATCTGCCATTTTACATACCTAGATGACTTCATGTTGTCTTTAGAACTGTTCACTTTGACGATCATCGTTTGATTGTCACAATTCGATGCAAATAGCCGGTATAGGTTTTTAAACCACCAGTAAATCCGAAAGGAGCTCACGTTGTTGTTTAGCTTCAACAGTGATGGTATGTAATGATGTGAGTTTTGCTTCCATTATTGACCTCGCTAAGATTGTCTGCTGCAAGACTTCTAGGAAACACCTCCACCTTCAAGTGTAAACACATATCCACTTGTGCCTTTAATCTCATCAGCATCAGAGATCCAATTTGAATCACTAAAATCCTCTAGTATCCTAGGTTACCCATATAGTGAATCCCATAGATCGTAGTGCCTTTTAGATAGCGCATAACTCTCTCAAGAGCGCGCTAATGATCATCTCCCGGATTTGACACAAATCGGCTCAGTTTGCTCACAGCAAATCAGATGTCAGGCCTTGTCGCGCTAGCTAAACACATTAGTGAGCCTATAATTTGAGAGTATCTCAACTGATCTCTTGCTATTTTTTGATTTTTTCTTAATAGCACGCTAGGATCAGAAGGCGTAGGAGCAGACTTACAGTCACTAAATCCAAAGTGACTCAAAATATTTTCCATGTAGTGGGATTGCAGCAGTGTAACCCCACCATTGCCTTCTCTTAGTAGCTTGATATTAACAATAACATCAGCCACTCCGAAATGCTTCATCTCAAAAGTATTGGATAGAAGTCCTTCACCTCCTTAATCATATTAAGGTTGGTTCCAATGATTAGTATGTCATCGACATACAAACACAAGATCACTCCTTCTCCCACACCATAGCGATAGTACATACATTTATCAACTTCGTTGACAACAAAGCCAGTAAAAGTTAAGGTTCTGTCGGACCTTTCATGCCATTGCTCGGGTGCTTGCTTAAGGCCATACAAAGATTTTAATAATATACACACATTTTTCTCTTGACCCTTTGCTACAAATCCATCAGGTTGATCCATATAGATTTCCTCCTCTAGCTCCCCATTTAGGAAAGCTGTCTTAACGTCCATCTGATGAACGAGAAGACCATGAGAGGTTGCCAAGGAAAGTAACACTTGAATAGTAGCAAAGCGAGCAACCGGTAAATAGGTATCCAAAAAATCTTTTTGGGTATAACCCTTGGTCACAAGTCTCGCTTTGTACTTTTCAATAGCACCATCGGGCCTAAGCTTTTTCTTGAACATCCATTTACATCTTACGGTTTTGTATCCATAAGGACGATCAATGATTTTTCAAGTTCCATCAGACATAATAGAATTCATCTCACTCTGAACAACTTCCTTCCAAATGTTAGCGTCAGTAGATAAATATGTCTTTTCAATGGTTTTAGGAGTATCATCCACGAGGTATATAATATAATCATCACCAAAAAATTTTACAATCCTTTGTCTCTTACTCTTTCGAGTGACTATATTATTATCCTCCTCAGAATTTTCCACATGGGTTTCATTTTCGCTGTGTTCTATTGACTCAAATGTCTTAGGAGATAAATTATGTTCATTACTCGATGAGCCAGGTGCCATTTAAAATTTATTCTAAAAAAATGTTGCATCTCTGGACTTCATAATAGTACCAACATGCATATCGGATACATCAGAATTTATAATTAAGAACTTATAAACGGCGTTGTGAATAGCATAACCAAGAAAAACACAATCAATAGTTTTATCCAAGCTTTCGCTTCTTGTTGACTAGCACATTTACTTTGACCAACCAACCCATGTTCGTAAGTAAGAGAGATTTAATCTTTTTTTCTCCCATTCCTCGAATGGTGTAATTTTTTTATTCTTTATAGGAACTTTATTCAGGACATGACATGCGGTCAAAATAACCTCACACCACCGTTCCTTAGAAAGTCTCGTTGTTTCTAACATGATGTTAACCAAATCAGTTAGAATGTGATTCTTTCTTTCGACAATCCTATTTAATTATGATGAGTACAACGGTCCTCTCATGAATAATATCATGTTCTACGTAGAATAGAAAATTCATTTGAGAAATACTTTCCACTGCGTGCATCCTACATCAGCAATTAAATGCAACGTACAAAAGGCCACCAAGGTCAGTAGGTCCTGAATGACAATTTTTCAATCTCAGAGACACAAAGCAGAGTGATGAGAATAGAGAGGATAAGAGAGCCGCCTAGCCAAGTCAGTGGTCACCGGCGTTGGCCACCCTAACCACCGCCTTGGACTTAGCAACCACCAGTGAGTAAGCCGTCGTTGGTAACCAGAACCACTGCCTTGGAACTTGCAACCGCCACTGCTAACTCTACCTATGGCTGGCTACCCATTCCCCGTCGCTGCCATCCATGCATACCCAACAAACTTTCCATGCGGAATCAGCTCCACAGCAAACATGAGAATCAGTATTGCTGGCAACCATCTCGATGCTGGCAACCAGCTCCTCACCTCAGTCTCATCATCTCCCTGAGATATTGTAGGTACCGCTACAACCGGCTACTTCGCAGCGCACTATTGGCAGTCCTTAAATGCAAAATTTCACCATAAAATCTTACATAAATAATTAAAATAATGACATTAAACTTAGGAATAGATTTATTACTAATTTATTTCACAAGTTTTTGATGAATATTTGTATGCAGGTGATTTATAAATAAAGTTGAGTGAAAAATAAAAAAAACATATTTACAACCGATTAGAACTTAGCACACAGATTCATGGACCCACCTATATGATAAAATCACCAAGAAAATCATTAGGCACCCCGTACCCACCATCAATGTCCGTACCAGCGAGCCAGAAGCAAGATGAGCTCAAGTGGGGCCCACAAGAGCTCTACCGAGGTCCATCTCGCCCAAGCTGCAGGTAGCCCCCATTGATGGCGCCAATTGTCGTGTTTCCTAGGTTAGTAGTAGGCCGGTGGCAGGTAAATCATGAGGGAATCGGCCCACAATGATATAGTGGGTAACAGAAACAGACATAACAATTATTCCAACTATCATACTTGAGGCTAAAGTTGGATGTGTCTATCACGTCAACTTGGATAGTTGAAGAATGGAGCGACTTTGATTCAAATCATTGCTGTCTCTAAGCAAATCAAACTTGAAAATAGAAAATATACTTGTAACACATATATTGCTAAGTGAAAAAATGGATCCAAAGTCAGAAATTAAATCACACAATAATGGTCAAGATGTACACGTGTGATGGAATGGAAGTGGAAGTGGAATAAAACTCCTAATCAATATTCCTCTCCTTTTTGAATTTTTTTGAGATCACGGCTGTCTCATCTATATATATTTTAATATTTTATGACACAACCCACTAACACTATTTCTCTCTTCTTACATTGTGCCACATCATCAGTATTGTTTGGTCCCTTAGATCCTTTTGTTGTTTAGCCATTAGCCGTCAAGATTAGATAGTGTGTGTTGCCTGCTCTCTACCGCTTTATTTTTTTTTTCCAACGAGCAATTGATGCCTCTGTATGAATCGAGTAACTCCCTTAATAACTAGCAAGCAATGAACCAAGTAAACTCTTCCGTTTGCCCTTTTCGTTTCCTGTTGAACACATGCTTAATACTACACCATGAATCTCCCATAACCTTCACCATTAGAGCGCATTACCACCAGCACCAGGAGGGAATTTAGCGACTATAAAACTCTGATTCTCAAACAGTCCGATGACTCTCTCTCCTAATGTTTCCTTCTGTCATCTATAAGCTTTATCTAGAAAAATATGTTACCGATGTCACCAGCCATTTGACAAAATTTATAACAGCTCCATGGGTTGCTTACTGCCGGCTTCATCCTCTAATCCAACACCACCGCATCTTTTTTTTCTTTTTTTTCTTTTTTTTGAGACTTACACCACCGCATCTCATAGTCATAGGAGTAGGAAGATCTGGCCCACAGTTTGCTCAAATTCAGTTTCGTTGTTGGCTACTCCTCTACTCCATACTATATAGTATATGCTTTTCCTGCGATTGTGTTCATAGCATTGGACTAACCTTCCAATTTTATTCTTTTGCAGTATTGCATCTATTTTTAGATTTGCCTATTGGTGAAAGTCCTGAATGTGGTTCAATATTCGATAGCGGCTAGTGCTATATATTGTGAAATGGTCCAAATCGTATATCTGAAATAGTATGGTGACACCGTGTGTAGCATGCATCTTTTGGTCATGGACATTCTCTTCATTTTTTTTATGTCAATTTTGATATAGAAAGTTATTGTTAGAATATTTTATACCCCTTATTGGGCATCACGTTGACCCACATCACTTCAAAAGTTGAGCCCGTTCAATTTTTCAGATGGTCCAATCCTAATCGCCCACTACAATATATAAAAAAGGTCCCCTAGCATGCACGCAGGTCACAACTATAGAAATTCGCAAAAAAAAGGTCTCAACTATATGAAGGTAATTAACTCTTCATTTCATATATAGTCCAATTACGCCTTCTTGCTAATTTTATAAAATAACTGCATGTTTAAGTCCCATCATGTCTTACATTAGTCTAAAATATACAAACCATAATTATTTTTCTATATAGTACAATAGAAATGTCCACTGCAACGCGCGGGGAATCTATCTAGTTTTCATGATGCTCAGAGGTTTTGTCCTTTGATTTTCTTAGCATGGGGAGATTTTATTTTTCTCTCTTTCTTTAATACAGTCACGCCTCTTTTCTAATGATAGTATTGAGGCATACGAATGAAACATGTGACGAGTGTTTATTTGGTGGATGGATAGAGAATTGGAATTGCTATATCCCGGTTTAGCAGTTTAGCATATTTGTGGGTGCAAGTCCAGGTAACCATAAAAGTATAATAAACTCTAACAAAGGGTTACTACAATTTGACAAAGATCAATGAAAGCAAGCAATATATGAGTATAAAGTTTATCATGAATGAATATCACATTGGTCTGACAGGAATTTATATCATTGAACAATAAGACATGCTTTATAATAATTTTAAAATAACATCCCAAGAAAGATAAGCATATAGAGTACACAAATCATTTCATAATATCATATCTCATTAACCTACAACCTAGGTATCCTAGCATATAGTCATGAACAGTGGCAAATAGGAAAGGAATAAAGGTTATGAAAGGCAATCCGACTGTTGGTTTAATTGGCAATAGTTGGTTGATTTTAGCTGCTTTCAATTTTGTCATTATTTTTTGCACATTAAAAATCACCAAGAGTTGAAAACCAGAGGTGTGAGAAGACTGAAAAACAGAGGTGTGAGAAGACAGACAGACGTGTGGTAGAAAGTCGGGCTAGACAGGAGCGCACCATGGTTCGGGCAATCCATGGTTTGGATGAACCTCGTATACAATACGCAGATGATGCCTTAATCATTTATATCGAAATTTCTGCTTCTGAAAGTTCTACAAGCCTTCTAGTTTTTTTTTTCTTTCTATAATGCATTCTTATGGCAGGCCCCATGTTAGAGCGCTGGCACGGCCTCTCCTCTGCCACACCATCAGGATCGGACGATGGTAGACCGCAAAGCACGGTTCATTTAGGGAGACGGTCATGCATATGACCCACCAAAGTTTTTATCAATGAAACAAAGAATAATCTAAAAAGATAAGAAGGTACATGAGGTCAATCTGCATATTTAAAGCTTCCAATACGTACCGCTCATGAGGCGATGTAAATAGATAATTAGAACGTATGATTAGAGTCCATATGAGGGAGTAATCACTAAAAAGTTGTTATGGTCCATGACATATAAGTTTCATTGTAGATTATAAAAAATAAACATATTGTAGTACCTGTGACGTTTTTAGCTCAAGCTGAAACAGCATATAATTTTATAAATATGTTATAAAATATAAGCCATATTATCACTATGAGTGGCGACTGAGTAGTGCGTAACATGTATGTCAAGATGGACGCTGACATGACATATCATCATTAGATCTTTACGGGCCAATTTCTAACAAATATATATTAGTGTTCAGTCCATTAATTTTGAAAAAAACAATTTGATAACCCAATTTTTACTCAACATTTCATGAATCCAAATTCATGATACAGTTGAAAGATCCATGTGCTCATACATTATATAAATCGTTTATCCTTATCCATCTAACATTACATCTCATATATGTCTTAGTTTAATCACGCATCACAACAAAGTAGCAATCCAAAATGATAAATGCACTCCCACCAATAGCTTCCAGGTCAGCTTGCTTCTTTATCTCTTCTTTAGTCTTTACTAGTGCAGTGGCGCCATATGTTTAAAATGTGCTGTGAGAAACTAAGGTACCTGGATTACAACTTGAGGAAGTATAAAATATAAAGTGAGTGGGGATTTGATGTAGCGTAGTTAAGAGTATTGGGCGCATTTGAATCAGCCAAGACGGCTGTTGCTGACTGATTGCTCTGTAGCAATCATTGCCAACCAGTTCCCACAAAAACCGCTGCAGCCAGCCAGAGTCATTGATGGCTAATTCGATCAGACCATTGTACAAAGATAATATCGTGTGGCAACTACAAAAGGCCAATATAATAGCAATATCAGAAGGACAATGAGTTTCTATTTAAGCTGAATAATCTGACACAAAACTGAATTAAGTTATACTTTCAGATTAGAACATATGAATCAACTATTTACTGATAGCTACCTGAAAAAGCGACTGAACAAAATTAAGATGCTGCAGGACTGATGGCAATAAAAATTTCAAATTGTCATCAACTGGCAGATAATGAACTTGACTTATGCTTACCATTAAAATAGCATGACCAGGGTCTTTGGCAATGAGCACTTTATCAATTGCTGCTGTTATCCTAAACAGTTGAACAAGGATGCACATTTTATTCACACATACAACCCGTAACTCCTAGATTCATGTTAATTAACATTCAATAGCACAAGGTGCTCTTTGTTTTAGATTTGGAATCAAGAAAACACAAATCAATACCATCAAAAGCAACAACTAAAAGTAAGATGCTTTGGCATGGCCAAAAACTAACAACAGTTATAGAAAACATTTTCTGAGGATAGGCATATGACTATTTTTCACATGCAAATATCAAGCAGTGGCTCTGATCAGATGAGGTAACTACAGCTGCAGCCATTAAAGAGATCTTTCCTGTCCACAGCTGCAGCAGGAGCCTCAAAAATCTATTCTGATCACAGCCAGCAGTGTCATCAGGCATTTAAAATTTTGGTAAACAAAAAAAATCAATTGCCAATCTAACTTTACCAAAGGAAAATATTTGGACAAATATGTGAAGTTATGAGCTAATTAGCGCAATTTACACAAGAAAATGGACTCAACTGCACGTGCAAGTTTAGACTGCAGCACAGTAAACCACTGAGGCTCTTCTTAGCCCAAAGCCAACCGAACAAGCCAACAATATAGTACCTGCATTACGAAGCCAGGATAAGAGGAAAACCAAAAGATACATGGCAGCACTCAACAATCTTGTTGATACGAGAAGCTCAGGCTCAAAAAGCCTTTGGCCATATATACAGCTCTTAAAAACCAATTTAGCCTTATAAAATTTTAAGTATTATGCAATTTGTATTTAGATTAAATAGGGATAAATGGATAATTTTCAATATTCTTGGTTTTGGCCACAGGAAAGGGATCAATATAGGCAAGCCTTTTCCCATCCCATTGGTGATATCTTTAAAACACTAATGAACTTCCTTGGAGAGAAATATATTAGAAAGTTAAATGTTGGTTTAAAGTATAGAATTTATATAATGTGACTGGACCAACTCAAGTTTTGATCTCAAGTAGAGATCCATGCCTTTAAAATTCACAAGTTTTGATCTCAAAAATTTTCTTTCCATGTTATAAAGCATACCTGTCATGCTATGCAAGGAGTACATCACAATTTTTCCTTGCAGTCATTTGCAAAAACTATACTCGATAACAGGACTCAGAAGAGAGAAAATTTTAGTGATCATTACCATATAATCCAGTGTGTACAGAAAGATAAGTACGCATTCAAGACCAAGGAAACATTATATGTTTTCTTTTCTATTAAGAACAAAACATATTGTGAAGACTCATCAATAAAAGTCATGCCTTCTAAATTTTATAAATGTAATGTACTTCCTTGGAGAGAAATGCATTAGAAAGTAAAATGTCCATACACAGTATAGAATTTATATAAGTTAGCTGCAGCAACTCAAGTTTGATCTCAAGTACAGAGCCATGCCTATAAAATTCACAAGTTTTTTTGGGTTAATTTCTTCTATGCCATTGATAAAAACATCAACCCTTAATTCAGCACCTAAAAACCTTGCATTCCTTCAACACCCCTGGTTTTAAAAATTTCATACCTTCAATGCCATGGGTGGTGGCACGTAAAGGATTAAAAATTTCAGCTTAAAATTTGGAATTTAATCTCTTGCATGCATGCCATTTTGGGTGGCATTCAAGGGACTAAATTTCGAAACCACTGGTGTTGAAGGAACATAAGTTTTTTAGGTGGTGAATCAGGGGTTAAAATTTATGCCAATGGCCCTGAAGGAATTAATCCATTTTTTCATGGTATAAAGCATACCTATCATGCTATGCAATGAGTACATCAGAATTTTTCCTTCCAGTCATTTGCAAAAACTGTACTCTAGAATAGGACTCGAAAGGGAAAGGAAGTTTTAGTAATCATTACCATATGATACAGTGTCTGCAGAAAGATAAGTATTGTTTCAAGACAAGGAACATACTAATATGTTTTGTTTTCTGTTAAGAAGGAAACATATTGTAAAAAGACTCATCTATAAAAGATTTAGTAATGGTAGCACTTTTTATAACATTAAAGACTAATCGAATGTTAAACACCCAAATTCAGAAGCCAGAAGCCAAATAAATTGTGTTATCAAATAGTAAGCTAGAAAGGTGTTACCAACGTGTAGTCCTCTTCTTCGATGAACATGACATTGCTAATGATGATCAGTAACTACTTGGAAGCGGAATCTCTCAGCAAGCTTTTCTTGTTTCTTGTCTTCCTGGAATGTGGAAGATGGTGATGTCTGAAGCTGAGAATAAAAAACATATTCATGGCAGTGAATAGAAAATTAAATAACTGTAAGATGCACGTACCTGTAACCTGTCTGGTTATGACGTGAGTTTCTTGAAGCTCAAAACAAGTAACATATGAGCAAACTGCAAGAGAGAAGCCAAATTATGGCAAGAAACGAGGAAACAAAGCAGGAATCTCATATGCTGGTTGTTTATAAAGACCAAGGTAGATCCAGATGGTCACTAGTCTTGTTTCTCATAGAAAAAAGTAATACTGAACAGTAATTGCAAGCACTAAATATTATCAAAGGCAAACATATACTGTGTGTTTCCTTTATATTCCAATCATTTCCGAATAATTAATAAATAGCATGCCATATTTCCGTGCACATTCCGGTTAAAACGAACGAGTCTATTTTGTCTTCAATCTGATGTTCACATTACAGTGCTTGATTTTCACCCTCTTGTTAAACAAATTAATCAAAAACCATTTCTGTCCATATATGTGCCTTATAAAACACTCTAATTTGCATGTCATAGCAGGCAACACTCAACACCTAAGCAAGACTTGTGACCCTAGATGGAAGCAAAATTGTGCATAATATCAGACACGCAACCATATAAGGCAGAACGAAAAAAACTTATATTCTAACAAGTGAGTATATTTTTTTGAAAGCCCATCATCCATCGTAGAAGATATGCAAGTAGATAAATGCTTCCAGATTGCACCAAAAAAGAAGAATTCTTTAGAAAGCATGTATAAAAGCATTAGTGTTAAGAAAAATATAACATATATTGTTTTTTGAAAGAAGTATGACATATATTGTTAACAGACATAAATACAAAAGAAACAAATATATATACATCATTAACCTTTCATGACTGGAGCAAACATTCCAATAAGCAATCTTAACAAAACTAATTACATGATAAAGCAGATATTGTATTTTTTAAAGGTAACTAATCAAGAACATTGGTGGCTATTCCATTGACAGTAAAGCAGGTGAAAAACAATTTAAAAGGGCAGCCCGGTGCACGTAGCTCCCGCTTGCGCAGACTCCAGGGAAGGGTCCGACCAACAATTAAGCTCCTAAAATAATTTCCATGCACATAGTCGCGGCATAGGTGCACCTATATGCATGATGAAAGAAAAAAAATCATACATTCAGTTATGACTTCCTGATATCATCAGGGAGCCACTGTGTAATGCAATTCCATTCAATTGAGAGCTTCTTGTAAACGAACGCATGGTAATCAAGGAATATGAAGAAACATATGATGGAAAGTCAAAATCATAGCAGCCCACAACAGCTAATCATACTCAATGGAGGAATAACTTGCAGCAACGTCCAGACATTAAAGGCAACCAAAATGAGTAACAATAACTTATAAACTAACCAGAAAATGGAGCACAACATTCCTCAATCTGCTCGTGCACACAATTATGTTAGCTGCAGCACTTCCAGGTGCACAACAAGGTTGCTTGTTAAATGAAATATAGCCAAGCACATCCCCCATGACCGACTGAAATATAACACAACTGTTAATCATAGGTGTCAAAGAAAATTCTAAGATTAAGCAACTAAGCAACACATGGAACTCCAAGTATCTGACTACAACCTAGTTATACTGGATGTCAACGTTAGAGAAACTTAGTTCACAATAGTTCAAAGTATCCGAGGCTGATAGTCCAGAGATTAGTTAAAAGCAATCATTACATTGTGATTACATGGCCTCATGCATGAATATTAAATCATGAGGCATAATAAGTCATTTCCAGCCTCGTTAGTACATCAGCTGGAACTCCAGCAGGTCAAACAATGGCACGTGACAGTGTTGATTAGAAAACAGAAGCCTTATTCATGAATATTACATCTGTTTGATAAAACAACACGTCATCTATTTGATAACACAAGAAAGATGACACATAAGAAGTATCATGGAATAACTAACAAACTAGTGCTCAAATGAAAGAGTTTATCACACAAGATAGGTAAAACAAGAAGCTACTTGCTCACTAGGGTAGCAGAAGAGACATGATCATCTGCCTATGCAGTGCTTGTAAAAAAATACATGACTCTTATAACAAACTATTATTTCACTAGAACTTACAGGCAATAGAGATAATTAACTCAGAGACTTAGAACATGCATGACTCGACTGGCAACACTCAAGGAAACAATTAATAAACTACTAGCAAGGATTTTCAGTTGGTGCTTAACAGGTACTAACAACACCTCACTGAAAAATACACAGCTATTGTTGCTGCCGACAGCTGTATTGCCTTCTCCTTGACTATTGTCAAGTCGAGCTGCTTGCTGCAGTTCCCTCAAGCTAGGAAGCTCCTTTTCTCTTTTTCTGATTCTGAAGGCCTACGCCAAAATGTGGGCATAAAAAAAAACAGGGAACAAAAACGGTGGCAGTTGGTCAGGCCTCACTTCTCGGTGTTTTCTTCTAAGTCCAACTTTGTTTTGTTTTTTTAACACTCCCACAGACCAGCCCAGTGTGTGTGTGTGTGTGTGTGTGTGTGTGTGTGTGTGGGGTGTGGGGGGGGGGGGGGGGGGTTTGGTTTACATTTGTATGGGGTTTGGTTTTTTCCTCTCTTAATACAATGATACGCAGCAGCCCTCCTGCGTATTCGAGAAAAAAAAAAGAGGCAGAAGTGATTTATGAAACAATGGCAGGCTGCTTTAGATTAGCTGAGGCACAAGCAAGCTCATGGGAAACCAACTGAAAATTAAAGAAAGCCTAGCTTTCATGGACTATTTTCTTGATTCCATTTATTTCTGGATAGGTAACATAATAGCTAAGGTGGATAATATAGGTGTAAATCCTCACATCTTAGATATGAAAATGCTTAGCATGCATGAGCAAAGATGCATGGATTTTAGTTATCACAAATTATTATAGTTACCAAACATCAAAGGAGATTTTACATGGCATAATTGTTGGAACATTTGTTTTCAATCTGAGCAACATTTACGAAATGAATTGTGTTATATGCAGTGATCACAAAAGCAGCAACACCTCTTACAGTAACTAAAGAATCCATTAGAAACTTAAAAATGGATATAAGCTTAATTGTGCCTATTAAAGATGATTATTTATTTCTCAAAAGTGCGTATCAGTTAATATTAAAATGCTTAAAAATTACTATTGTAAGTCTTAGAACTACTATTATTACAATGCTTAGGAATTACATGATATGATGCATCAATATCTGAAAAAATGCATTCCATTCCTTCAATGGATTTAGCATGTGCGAAATGCTACAAGGTTAGCTGTCCGTAATATGTCAGACATAAGTATTTTCCACTCTATTGTAACTACTACAAACTATTGCCATATTTTCTTTGTAAGAACTTTATTGTCTATTTAGGCAACATTGACTAATGCATAAAAGCAATTTTCTATAATTTCGTAACCATAAACAAACACCGTATTTTTGTATTTCTTTTTTCACTACAAGTCAATCTAGAAAGTAATTAAGTATCTCACCTCATTTATATTGACCTAGTGCTGGAGGTCAGCAACATCAATACAACTCCTCCATAAGAATGGCAAAAAGACAAGCCGAGGCTATCACAATTCACAACCCCTCCTCCTTTATCTGGGTTTGGAACCGGCTATGTCCAAAAACATAGGCAGAATTACTACAATTCATCTAGAAATTAAATAAGTATCTCACCTCATCTATATTGACCTACTGCTGGAGGTCAGTCTACTCTGACAATGAAGCGTGAACAATATTGAAGTATAGCTTAAGTCCGTAACTGAGAAACAATTCAATGCAGCTTAGTAACAAATACAATGTCACCTTCAAACAAAAAAAAGGATGCTACAAGATATGTTCAATATAATATGGGAAAGACTCACATCTAAAAACAAATAAAAGCATTACTTTTTCTATTTTTGAGGAGGAAGAAAAGCAATACTTGGTTGCAACTGAAACAAAAATACATACTAATCCACCACTTGACTATTGTAGTATCAGATAACTATAGTCCTGTATGGGCCAAATATGGCCCATGGCCCACCAAGCCACCACAGGGCCTATGAACAGTACCAATGGTACTGTAGCTGCATGTCCATGGGTCATTACTTGTCAATTAAGTTAGATAAGATTAGATTAGAACCTTCTAGATTGTAATAGGTTACTTAGGGGTCAAGTAAGTCACTTCTATATAAAAAGAGGAATGTAATCAGATCTAATCAAGTAATAGAAAAAAGAGTTAATCCCCAAATACTCTCTAGCTCTCCTGCCTCCCTGCGCTCTAGCCGCTGCCACCGCCCTAGCAGCCGCCAGTCAGGCCCTAGACAGGTCTGACCATAACAAGTCCACTTTTGCATGTAATAAGTCCTAGGTTATTTTATCAGTTATTGTACCCACACAAGACCAAATCAGATCAACACGTCACAAACAACAAAATGGAAATTAATCAGATAGGCCATGGCAAAATCAGTATACCATGTCACCGCTAATTGAAACCACCAAATTAAAAGTTACTAAATAGGATGCAAGCAATAATCAATGCATCTATATGATATCATTTATCTGACTACTTTATACTGCGTACTTATCAAAATACCTACACTTGAGCAATTAATAAGTAATAATGCAAGGAAAGGGCTATAAACACATGTGACAACGAAGTCAACCCATCAGGGAACTAAAGTGACCAGAACGTGAAACAACCTCGTAGATCCCGCCACACCACATAAAATGCTCAAGGAGAGTATTTCCCATGTAGGATCATATTGTACTGCATATGAAGATTTAGACGAACATTGCAAACCGAGAGGATACATGAAATTTGCTTCTCCCAAACGAAAGTGCCACCTTGTCAGACCATGTCCCTCGCCGTGCGCAGCCGCAAAAACACAGATTCGGATGGGATCATCAGAACTCAATGAGGATTGGAACTGGGAGCGAGATAGAAGCATCTTCAGGAAAGATTTACATACCGTGAGGCACTTGGTCATCGGCGACTTGGGCCGGCACTCAACGACGGTCAAGATTTGGCTAGAGTACCACCCTGCGAGGCGGCGATTGAAACCGGATTAAAATGCAAATTAAAAGAAAGCATTCAGTAGCACTAATAAGGAGAGATGGTAAGCTAGACCCATAAAGAAATGATTAGTAAAGTCAGGCCAATTTTAAAGAAATTAGTTGAATTTAAGTAAATTGCATTGTGTTATATAAAATATAAAGGCACTCTAGTGATCCCAAGAAGTAACGTGCACCTTTGAAATCTTTGTCCTGCTACTTGGATCAGGATTAGCTGATGACAGGTTAGAAAAAAAGGATTAGCTGATGATGCAAAATGAATCCTAATGCAATAACTTTAGAATGACAGCACCTCAAAAGCATGGATTTTAGTTAATCACAAAGTATTCTAGTTATGAAATAGTGTAAAAACTGAAAACAAATATTGTTCATGTATTATCTCATTCGGTATAGCTTATGCAAGCACTAGAAACACTAATTGAATAATTTAGCAAGCGAGATGTTTAATAATTTAGCAAGTGAGGTAATTACATGAATTATTGTTACATTCACAAATGAAGAATAAAAAATGCTAATAACAATATGTTAATAGCATGAAGGCAAAGGCCATGGATGCAATGTCTTGGTAATGGAGTTTCAATGGCTGCACAACAACCACAAAAACGAAGCCTTTCAGTTTCAAACAAGTCAGGGTAGGCTAGAGATGAAACCTAAGAGATCCAAACAAGATTCAAAGAAAAACAAAGAATACAAAAGATGAAGGGCGAATTTGTTGTGAGCCATTGCAAAGTCCCGTAATATGAGATTCGCCATTGCAAAAGAGCTAATATGATGTATGCCATCGCAGTTACAAACTATACTGCTTGAAGCCATCGCCGTGACGTCCTGTAGGTTTACCGTTATGACAGGTGGGCCCGTGTACATGTGTGGGCCAACCTAAACCATGAGGCCATCGACTCTGAAGGACTCCTGGCCGGCCACACCACATCCTCCCCGAGAGCCTAGGGCGTCCACCACATCCTCTCGATCCCCATCTCCGGCGACCTCTCCCCGGCGGCCTCTCCCTACCACATCCTCCGCCTGGCCTCTCCCGACGCTCCCTCCTCTGGCCTGGCGCCGCCTCCTCTGCCTGGACAGGCCTGCCGCACGCCTGGCCTGGCCGCCGCCCCTCCCGGCCCTCTTCACCCCCTATCCTGCTCCCTCTTCGCCCCTCCCGCCTGTCCTGGCCGCCGCCCCTCCCGCCTGGCCTGGCCGCCGCCCCTCCCGGCCCTCTTCAACCCCTATCCTGCTCCCTCTTCGCCCCTCCCGCCTGGCCTGGCCGCCGCCCCTCCCGACCCTCTTCACCCCCTGTCCTGCTGCCTCTTCGCCCCTCCCGCCTGGCCTGGCCGCCGCCCCTCCAGCCTGGCCTGGCCGCCGTCCCTCCCGGCCCTCTTCGCCCCTGTCCTGCTCCCTCTTCGCCCCTCCCGCCCCTCTTCGCTCCTGTCCCGCTCCGTACTTCCTGCTACCTCGGCACCTCCACATCGACGCCCCCCTTCCCATCGAGTTGAGCATGGACTAGAGACAGCAGGACAGCAAGGGTTCGAAGGGGGCTCATCGTGGAGATGGATTCGTCCCCACGGTCGCAAGCAAAAATAAGGAAAATGGACCCTGCTGAGGTTCCAATTGGGTAAGTGCTCATCCCCTTTCTTGAATGCGGCTGTGGGATGGATGTGAAGCCTATTTGTTTAGTCAATTTGCTTAGTTCTGTGTCCCATGTGGATGTCCATTTGCTTAGTTGTGTTCATCCACAGGATGGACCCGTTGTGCACTTTCAAAATCAAAGTGCGGTCTTTGTCTAAGAACATGCGTCACACTGCTGGGTTTTGCTTTATAAAGTTCATTGAGTCTGACAGATGCAATGTCAAAGATCTGCCAGATGACTTGTTTACAGAGTTTCCACTTGGCTTGCATGAGTATGTGGAGTTCAGTTATTTTGATGCACATCAGAAATGTTATTGTGTGGTAAAAACTGATCAAGACCTCATAGATATGTTTGGCAAACATGCTGATAATAAGTACATTGAATTGAATGCAATGATTGTTAGTGCTAATGATGTGAAAAGTAGAGTTCAAACTTCCAATGAGAACTCTATGAATGCACCACCCTTGTCTGAAACTGGCGGCATTTCTTGCAACATGTCTAATGACCAGGCAAATGAAGCATATTTGGCCAACCCTTTTCCTATGTTTGAACATGTTGGTGTGGATGAAGAGGTGCAGTATAGAGTGGCAATAGAAGATGGGATTGGGGGGCAGCAAGAAATAGTACATGCTGCAATTGAGGAAGGTGAGGGAGTTACTATTCAAGGAGGTGAGAGTGAGGAAGGTGACAGTGAGGAAGGGGAGAGTGAAGGAGGTAACAGTGAGGAAGGGGAGAGTGAGGGAGATGACAGTGAGGAAGGGGAGAGTGAAGGAGGTGTGAGTAAAAAAGGGGAGAGTGAAGGAGGTGTGAGTAAAAAAGGAGAGGCTGAGGGAGGGGAGGCTGAGGGAGGTGATAGTGATGATATATTGGCAGAGGACTGGGTTGCAAGAGATGCCATGCCAGATGTTCTTCCTCAAGTTGCTTATGACAAGGATGACCCTCCAATGACTGTTGGCTCTATTTATCCATCAATGGCTGAGTTTAAAATTGCTCTGTTTACTCATGCTATAAAGAAAGAGTTTGAATTCAACACTGAGAAAAGTGACCCTGATAGATATAGAATGTACTGTGCAGCAAAGTCCACTAAGAAGTGTAGATGGAGACTTCATGCTTCAACTCTTGCAGACAAGGTCACAGTACAGGTATGCATGTATGCATTATTCCTGATTTACTACAACTTATTTATATCCTGATTTACTTTAACCTTTTCTTTTGTGTATACATGT
This sequence comes from Oropetium thomaeum, assembly GCA_001182835.1. Taxonomy (NCBI): domain Eukaryota; kingdom Viridiplantae; phylum Streptophyta; class Magnoliopsida; order Poales; family Poaceae; genus Oropetium; species Oropetium thomaeum. Next base: position 610,643 of record LFJQ01000015.1, on the reverse strand, counting down.
CAGGTGAAAGTGAACCCAGCAAGACACACATGCGGTAGCAGGAGGAGAAGCAAGAAGATGAAGAATGCAACCCAATTTTGGATACTGAGAAGGTTTTTGATTGGTTGAGGGAAGATTCATGTATAGGCACAAAGGAGCTACGGCGAAGGCTCAAAGACAAGTACAAGATCCAGACACCCTATCAAAGGGTACATGCTGGCCGCACTCTTGCATTGGACAAGTTGTATGGCAATTATCATAAAAGCTTTGACATCCTATACAGATTCAAAGCTGAGATTGAGAAGAGAAGCCCAGGCAGTGTTGTTGCAATTGAGTACCATACTGTAGGAGAAGAGAAGAGGTCCAGTAGGATTTTTGTGGCATTTAAGGCATGCATTGATGGTTTCCTAGCAGGTTGTAGGCCTTTCTTAGGCATTGATAGTACATTTTTGACTGGTATGTTCAAAGGACAGCTAGCTACTGCCTGTGCTGTGGATGGCCACAATTGGCTTTTCCCGGTGTGTTTTGCTGTTATGGAGACTGAGAGTAAAGACAACTGGAAATGGTTCATGGAGAAGCTGCACTCACTCATTGGGGACCCAGCAGGTTTGGCTATATGTACTGATGCTGGGAAGGGGTTAGCAGAGGTGAAGACCGTGTTTCCTGCTGCTGAACATAGAGAGTGTATGAGGCACCTAGTCTCAAATTTCAGAAAGAAGTTTAATGGGAAAGTGTTCGATGACAAATTGTGGGCTGCTGCATATGCTTGGACGCCTGAGTTGTTTGACGAGCACATGGAGAATATGGTTGCAGCCAAGCCTGCTGTGAAGGCCTATTTGGATAACCATCATCCAAACAAGTGGTCTAGAAGTAGGTTCTCAACACTTGCAAAGGTAGATTATGTTACAAACAACATTGCTGAGAGCTTCAATAACTGGGTTTCCAACTGGAAGAGCATGCATGTTGTTGATTTGTTGGACAAGCTGAGGCAGATGATCATGCTGAAATTTCAACAGAGAAGGGAAGTTGCTGCAAAGCTGCAAGGTACAATTTTACCTCACATCCTGAGAGAAGTGACTCAAAGAAGCTTCAACTTGAACTACAACATCATAAGGAATGGTGACTCTGAGGCAGAGGTATCAGGGAATTTGTGCAGGTTCACAGCTGAGCCGTTTCGACACATTGTTGACATTGATGACATGACATGCACTTGTATGGAATGGCAGATTTCTGGTAAGCCATGTACACATGCTGTTGCATTTTTGACTTCCATTGATGAACCTCTTGCCAAGTATGTGGATATGTCATTCTCTATTGACAAATTCAAGTTAGCCTATTCTGGGACAGTGCCTGCTGCAGTTGATAAGAAGATGTGGCCAAAAGTGACCACGGGTTCTTCCTTCTACCACCATTTCTAAGGAAAACAGCTGGGAGGCCAAGAACTGTGAGAATTAGAGGGTCCCATGAGCCTGGAGCTAGCAGCCAAAGGAAAAGGCACAGATGTCCTATATGCTTAACTTATGGCCATCATTGGCAAAAATGTAGAGATGGAAACCCATAGCATAAAGAGGCATTAGCAGCATTGGCTGCTCAAATGAAAGCTAAGAAGAAGAGGGCAACAAAGAAAATGGTTGCAGATGCATTGTCTAGGGTTGAAGGACAAACATCTAGGTAAAAAAACATTATTTTTCTCATTTCCAACCATCATGTTGTCAATATTGGTCTACCTAACAGTTTGTTAATTGTAGCATTGCCAGGTCCACAACTGCATCCATTGAAGTTGAAGGACCAAATTCATTAGCTATCATTCCTTTTGGAGAAACTGTTCCGGCTGTTGAACAAACTGTGGTGAAGATTAACAAGTCCCAAGCGGCCAATAAGTCACAAGAAAAGAAGAGCAAGGCTGTGACAAAACGAAAGAAAGTGGCGCCAGAGCCATCTACACCAGCCAAGAAGCAAACAATGGAGAAATCAACACTAGATAGCCCTGCAATGAGCACAAGGAGCAAGTTTAAGCTCCTATAAACTGATTCTGTTAGCACTTTTTTAAGACTTGTATTTTGTGTTGCTTTGATTTCACCTATGTATTAGACATGTATTGTGTGCTTATGTGTGCTACTGCAGTATTATGCACTTATTTGAGACTTGTATTTTGTGTTGGTTTGGTTTCACCTATGCATTGTACATGGGTTTTGTACTTGTTAATTACTCTTTTGGACTCATTTATCCTTAAATGTGATGTCCGTGTTGCATTATGAGATGTTATTATTGTACACTCGTATTGTGTTTCAGCCATTTGACCTTGCACCGTGTGATCCATGGACATGCACCATGTTTCAGCCATTTTTTTTATTTTCATTAAAGTATGCAAAGTCAATGAAACCAGCACCTTGATCCAAAAACATCTCCTGTTCATAAAAATAATTTTCTGTACTCATACAAGTGGCATATACCATATTACAAAATCTGACTACCCACTTGGCTGGCAGGGGTATTTTCGTCTTTCCAAGTTGCGGTCATCTACTGTAAACGGCAATTCAGCCCACACATGTACACGGGCCCACCTGTCATAACGGTAAACCTGCAGGACGTCACGGCGATGGCTTCAAGCAGTATAGTTTGTAACTGCGATGGCATACATCATATTAGCTCTTTTGCAATGGCGAATCTCATATTACGGGACTTTGCAATGGCTCACAACAAATTCGCCCAAAGATGAAAGAACAACAACACCAACCAATTAAAGACAAATCATGAACGAAGAAAAAAGTAAAAAAGAACAAAACAACAACGATCGATAGAAAAGAAACGATGTCAGATTAAAATAACAGGAGAAAAAGGTTAAAAAACAAATCAAGGTTCTGGTATGTGTATCGTCAATTTCCGTAAAATGGCTGTCATTAAGAAGAAAATGAAACAAGTCATAAAATGAGTGGATAAGACTGCATGTTTTCCATTCACTAGTGGCAACATTAGAGGAGTTCATAGAACACATTCACACTCATAGAACAGGAATAGGAATATATAAACATGTATCTTTTCACAAAGTATGATCATTCAAAACCGACAAGTAGTTCATTATCAATAAGATAAATGTAACATATAAGAAACAAAGTTCCTAACTCAACAATACAATTATCTTGTTTAAACTAAAGGCATCCAGGAGTAAGAAACAATACAGAAGTAAAAAGTGGCAACTCACTCACTTTCTCTTGTATATGAAGCAATTCTTTGAAACTTCTTTTTTTCTTAAGTGACATAAACTCTGCAAATAAGGAAACAACACAAGGAAACAGTACTCAAATGACAAGTTTTGTTATGTTATTGCTTCCTTTTCCAAGTAAAAGAATCATATGACAAGTTATGTTATTGCTTTGATCAAATAAGTGCTGGCTCAAGTAGTCACCTGTACATGTAGTTCCCTTTGCATTAGAAAATTTCTTCTTTTCCTTGAATCATAGCTCAGCAGTCAGCACACAAGATAGACATATCACAAGTCAGTTTTGCTAAATAAAATTCAATCAGTTGCTTAACAATTAAATAGACATGATACTAGGAACGAAAGATATTTTTCAGGTCATAATATAACTAGAGTAGAAACATAAACCAAAATAATATCCATCACACATACATTATCTAATCTCGGCAGATAACTAAACTTTTGCACCACATAAAAACCACTCTATTGTCAGCACTAATTAATTTCCAATACTACAAAGTACAAAATATGGCCCATATGAAGTTTGCAGAGGTGGGAGCAAAAAATGTTATGCACACTGGCTTTGAGTGTGGATATTCAAGGAGTGTTCTATTGGTATAGAGAGAAGTGCAGGGCCATCCTTCCCAGCATATCAAACATATGTGCAGGTATATAATAGGACCTATAGAGGTATAATTGACATCATCCCTATTTTGAGTTGACTGTTACAATCATCAACAACTAACAGGACATACAGAATAATCCTCAATCCATCTATGTTTTTTCTATATTTAACTGAATTGCGAAACTTGATTGAAGCAGAAAAACTTCTTGTTTCAGCATTTTAAATGATACCATATAGGCAGTTTATCATACTGACTGACAACTCATTCTGCTAAAGACCTAGAATCATACCAACACTCTGAACCCTATCATTCATAAGTACTATACAAAAGAAAAATAATACAAATAAGATGGGTTATTTACCAGAGAAGCACTTGTTCCCACTGCAAAAAGCTTTGTACTGTTCATCCACGTTGCAAACAAACACCAGTTAGATCATTATGTTGATAGTTCATATACAGAAGTGAAGCTATTTTAACAATTACCACAGTAGTTTTCGAGGAAAAAAAAACAATTACCACAGTAGCTCCAAGCCTCTGCAGAAGAGAGTGAGACCATCCAACCAAATCAATCTACAAAAGTAAGATCACAATTCATAGCAGAAAGATCTGAAAGTATATTGATAAGTCAGAAATCATGTCACTCTCAGTTGATTGTTAAGTCTTAACTAATCCTGTACTTAAAATGGTAAAACCTCCAGTTGCCATCGAGGTTCTAATATTAAAAAAAAAAAAATCCCCTCTGTGGTCGGTGAATTGTTAAGGAAAACACAAATTCACTAACGGTAGGTTGGTCTGAAAAAAATCTATGGTTAAAAAGTAAAATTGAAATTTTTGGGCAATTTCAACAATAGACTTTGAATCTGTGGCTGTTTCGCAATTGACCCTATTTTTTTGTAGGAATTTTATTGTATATTTGTAGGAAATATATACTAATGCATAGAAGAAATTTTCTACAATTTCACAAGCGTAAAAAGCGACCATATTTTCATATATTTTTCACTACAAGTCAATTTAGAGAGTAAGGAAGAATCTCACTCATCCAAATGGACCTACTACTGGAGGTCCGCAACATGTATTCTGAAAATAAAGCCTCAACAATATTGTAGTATAGCTTAGGTCCATAACTGAGAAACAATCCCATGCAGCCTAGTAATAATTACTATGTCCCCTCCAAACAAAAAGGATGCTACTGAGCCGTGTTAAATGTGCAAAGGGAAAGACTCAGACCTAAAAACAAAGAAAAGCATTACTCGGTTGCAACTGAAACAAAAATACATTCTAACTTACAAATTAACTACTGTAGTCCACTTTTGCAAGTAATAAGCCCTAGGTTATATTATCAGTTATTGTACCTACAAAAGACCAAATCGGATCAACAGCCCACAACAAGAAAATGGAAATGAATCAGATGGGCAATGGCAACATCAAGACACCATGTCCCCTCTAATCCAAACCACCCAAGTAAAAAGTATAAAATAGGATGCAAGCAATAATCAATGCATGTATATGATATCACTTTCTGGCTATTTAATATTGCATACTTATCAAAATACCTAGAATTTGAGCAATTAATCTATAATAATGGCTATAAACACAAGTAACAAAGAGGTCAACCCATCATGAGTATATGTATACAGGGATCTGAAGTAACATGGATATGAATCAGCACCATAGGCCACACCACAGGATCTGTTCATGGAAAGAATTTCCCATGGAGGACCATATTGTACTGCATACGAAGATTTGGACGAACATTGCAAACAGAGAAGGGAACACAGAGGATACTTTCCTCAAAGAAAAAAGAAGAAACACAGAGGATACTTGAAATTTACCTCTCCGAACCGACGGTGCCACCTTGTCCGACCATGTCCCTCGCGCGTACGCATATGCAAAGACACAGATACAGAAGGAACCATCAGAACTTAGCGAGGATTGGAACTGAGAAGGAGGTAGAAGCATCTTCGTGAGAAATTGACATACCGTCAGGCACATCGGGCGAGATTCAGCTAGGGTCCCACCCCGCGCGGCGGCGATTCAACGCGGATCGAAAGGATCGATAGGGGGCTCGCCAGAATTCGATGCAATGGTGGCAGCGTGGAGTTCGGGCGAGGGGATTTGGGGATGGAGAAGAAATGGCTGACTGCTTACCTGCTTGGTCAAGGGTCTGTGCTTGCCTTGCCTGCTTGGTCGGATCGGGACTGCCTTGCCTGCTTGAAATCGTGCGTTGCGCAAGCCACCGAGCATGGCAAAAGCATCACTGCCTGCGGTTCCTCCTCCACAAGAACCCGAATCCTGCCGCCTTCCCCTTGACCGTCGACTCGCTCGCCGACGACAACAACGCCGGCGACTGCGACACCACGTCACGGCGTGCCTTTCGCAGCGGCGCTGCCGGACACCGTCGCTGTCGGGGAAAGAAGTAGAGCGCCGTGGATGTGAGCAGCGTCGCCCCGATCTGGCCGCACAGCAACAGCGCCAGCAGGCACAACACGATGGCGGTCGCGATGCCCAATCTAGGGGACTGGGACGGCGACGACCTACGACGGGAAGGAAGCGAGGACGCAGACACGGACGAGGTGGAGCGGGAGGACCACGACGACGAGTCCGCCACCACCGAGCTCAGCAGCGCCGAGGACGATGGTGCGTTCTTCTTTCTATCTTCCTTAATGCCGCTGCCGAAGGAGAAGATTTTCCTTCGGATCGAAGACACCAGGCTCCGGCGCTGGTGGTGGCGTCGTCGCCTAGCCGCCGCCGCCGCCGCCGCTGCCTCGTCGTCCATCGCAGCACCGCCGAAACACAGGAACTTCATCGCAGCGATGGATCGGCTCGGTTGTGGAGATTGGATGGAGTGGCGCGGGAGATTGGATCGAGTGGCGCGGGAAACGAAAACGGAAACCTTGCGTTTTAGGAAGACGAGTCGTGAGGGAAAGGGACGACGGCTCGGTTGTGTTTAAATAGGTGTAACAACGGGCCGTGCCAAATGGGCTTGCGCGAGACGTATAGCTGGCACGGCATGGCCCTTTTTCATGCGAAGTTAAATAGTATTTCATTAAAAAATATAAATTATAATTATTATGTGATGTACTAGTTTTGTGCAGTTTCTTATGCCTTAGTTTTTAGATTCGGAACCTCATGAAGCCTATTTACATTATTTTTGTTAAAATCTCTACTACTAAATAATTTCGTAACTATCTTTCGTACGAGCCGAGCAGAATAAGCCAGCCAACCGACGCGCGGAGAAGACCTGTAGGAGATTGACCTATCCCGTAACCGGCTCCAACTCTCCAATCCTCCTGCCTCAAGAACCCGCGCCGCCACCGAACCCCACGAACCGATGACCCGTCGACGAATCAACGAGCCGTGCCGCATCACCATCGCAGTCGAGCCGCATCCCCGTCGGAGCAGCGGTCCGTGCGGCCGCCGAGGCCTCGGACACCACGCTGCCATCCGCCGAGGGGCCTCCGTCGTAGAGCCGCTCTGCCGTGCTCCTCCGAGGGGCCACCGAGGATCCGCAATTTGCGTCATCGAGGACCTGCCTCCACGACACTCGCCGTCGCTGTTCGTCACGACCCGCCTTGCCGCCGAGGACCCGAACACTGCTGAGGTCCTGGATGCTGCCGTCGCGGTGCGTGGTGGACGGCCTCCGCAGGTGCCTCGAGGAGGTGGGCCACCTGACCTGCCTTGACCCGCGCAAGGCATGGCTGCCCGTCACCGAGAGCAGCGGCGACAACGCACAATATGCCTCCTTCCACCCCCTCAACGCCGGCCTCGGGTTCTAGGCGCTGCTGCTCCCGCTCGCGTTCCCGGCCCTCGGATGGTCCGAATCCCTCTCCTACCTCCTCTTCTTTTTAAGCTTTGCTTGTTTGCTTACTTCTTCCCTGTAATCTATTTTAATGATTTTAATGACGAGTTATGCTGCTTGCTCTGCTGATGTCAATGCGTTAGTTTGCGAAACATAGTACTGGTAGTTCGTTATTTTGCAATAAGCACAAAATTTATCTAAGTATTAGAAGCCATAAAAAGATTATTCAAATCTTTTTTTATTAAGAGGTCCGGTTTCTAATTCAGTTCGCGCTGCCGTTCGTCAACGACCAATCTCAATAACGCCAACGACCAATCTCAGTGAGGAAAGTGTACTCCGGTTCAATCTAATATAAACACGAGTTTGTTTTAGTGCTATGTGTAATGAGCACTCATCCATAGTAACCATCTCAAAATTCTGGTGTGCTTGCTAATAATCTTGAACCTGTTTTCTATGTGCCAGTTTTGATTCCACATATAGATGGAAGAAATAATGAAGGAAGTTAAAATAAAAATTCCATTGAGGGATTTAATTTAATTCCTGATTTATTACTGAATACTTGCATGCCTATGTTCATATCGATCAAGAAAAACACCAAGACATTAATATAGTTCAATCAGTACTAATAAGGGATGCAATTGATGATGAGGGATTGCAATTGATGATGATGAACTATCATTGGTTGGGTTTTATCTTGACACGATGTAAAACTGGATACAGATAGCATCTGCTACATGTATTGAGAAAACAATTTGTAAAGTGAGTGCTGGTCTATAGGGTGTGTTTTTATGCTTGTATCTTAATCTTACTGAGAATGGGTGCTCAGATTTTCCTTATTTCTATCTAATTGAACTATCTACAAAGAGGAAATTATATTGCTATCTACATGTGTTGAACTATCCTACACAAGATATGCGAGATTGATTAACAAGCTCAAAAAATGTGCTTAAAGCTAGCTTCATATATGGATTGATAGGTTAATGGACTCTATTCACATTGTGAATTTGTAAAGCAATTAGTTATGGTTGTAACTAAATATTTATGTAACTCCTTTTTTCTTAAGTATTCACCAATCTAAGTGTTTAGAAAGTTCATAGATGTGTGTTCCTCATCTATATTTTTTGCTACTTTGGATTATTCAGATAGATGATTGATTGTGGCAGTATGCTTGAAAGTATTTGTTTAAATCAATGCACAAATACACCTTCTTCTTCTTCTTCTTCTTCTTCTTCTTGGTGTCAGGATGTGTTTCTAGACTTCATGTCATACATTGTTTGGATTGGGCTCTTTCAACAAGGATGTATACAAAGGTACAATATCTCCATTTGCAAGAGCTCTTTTGCTCCTTAATGTGTTTTCGTCACCTTATTGTCTTTTGATTTTTTATTATATAAAACTGTCTTCTGGCTGACCAGGAATAATCCAGTTTTCATACTCTTTGCAACACAAAAGGAGAGTTGTATGGCTGAGGACTTTAATCATGTTGATCTAATGTATTTACGTCACCATCTTTTGTACTTGTAGTTGAACTATCATATTTACCGTGTGATCTCTTTGGGTGTGAAGGATATTTAATTCTAGGGTCAAATCTGCTATATTTTTCAACAATGTACTACCTCCTTTTTTTAATTATTGATCCTTTTTAATATAATTTTATACTAAAAAGGGTCAACAATTAAAAAATGGAGGTAGTACTTTACATTTCATAACATTCTCCACAAGGCAAAGTTGAGGGAGAGAAACGAGTGACAACAAGCATGTTTGATTGATCTTTAGCTTTTAGTCCCGGATATTTAATAAAAAGTTTTGACTTTCTTTCATGTAAGGAAGTTTATTGTGAGGGTACTAATTTTTATATGGCAATATTATCTTACGCTTGTGTAATTATTTTTTTAAAACAAAATATTGTTTGGGCATGCGGGTGCGCGCAAGGCAGTTAGCGGGCCAGACCGAATACGGTCGATTTTGATTGGATGAGTTATTTCATTTTTAAGCTCTGTCCATGTATGATTTTTCTAGCAATTGAGGTTAAGCTACATTATTGTTGTTTTAGTTATGTTAAATATTATTTTCAAATTCTGTAATATTAATAAAAAAATACGTGTAAGTATTTTGGGCCAATTTTTATGTACCTATTTGCTGGCTATTTTTAGTATATAAAAGACTGTGCAGTTATTTTTCAATAACTTTTGTGTAGCCTTCGTAAATTATTTCCAATAACTTTAATTTCTAGCCAAAGTTGAGATTCAAATTAGATAAAACTTTTATTTTAACTAATTTCAAACCTATTGAAATTTTTCTGAAACACATATTAAACAAATTTTGCTCATCCGTCTCTTTTTTTTTGGTTCACCCTACCAATTACCGTGAGCCCACATGTCTAATCTAAACCTCTCAGATTAGGGAACATCAACATTCAACATCCTATCCAAAGGAAAGTATTAAGAAAATAAAAAAGATTTGTTTGTTTGGAGAGAGAGATTTCATGTCCAGCAAAGTATGTCTGATAAAAGTAAATACAAAAGGCCCATACAGATGATTTTATACAATTCAGTCCGGATACTAGGTCGAAAGAAAAAGTAAGAAAAGAAAAAGAGTCGTGTGCTTTTAAAAAGGGATTCCGGATAAGATGTCAAAAGTAAAAAAGAAAAAACAAAAAAAAATACGTGCTTAGAGAAAGGGATTGGATTGAATTAACATGTTGGTCATTGCAAGATAAAAGCAAAAAATCTCAAAATACTCTAGCAACTAATATTTGAGTATCGCGGCATATTGAGCATATGACCAGAAGGCCGGTTTGAGGTGGTCATATCGGATTAGTGAAATTTTTAGTTGTTTTTCATCTCCAAATTTTTATTACCCGTTGCAACACACGGACATTTTGCTAGTAATATTAAAGTGTACAACTGGCCTAGCTTTTAAGTGTCTCAGCATTTTGAACCCCGTGGACCATTGTTCCATTGTTGCAGTTGTCACATGTCCAGCCACACGTCGCTGCAACATTCGTCAAAACAAATTTCTTTGATAACCAATTTTCAAATTAATTTTTCTAATGAATCATAACTCCATTTTTGATTTAGTTTGAACCATCCTCCTTGTAATTAATCTAACAAAATGAAACCCCACAATATATATTTTTCTAAGTTTTGAAATCAATTTTTAAAATTTAATTTTTGAATTTCTCAATGTTTCATCATAGTGATTCATCAAATGTTGCAGTCAATAAAATCATTTGTTCTAAAGATTTCTATTTATTTATATTATTTTAAAATAAGTTATTTCAACAGAGAAAGTTAAAAGTTCTAGCAGTGAAAGTAAATATCTTATGTTTATAATATGTCTATTTCTTGAATTTAACATCTCTTTCTCTGAATCCTTGTAATCTTTAATATCAGACCATAACCGTTTAATTTTGTTTTTAAGTTGGTTTCTACTTCAAATTTATAGGTCTTAAAATAATGTAACGCTTCATATTTTGATTTTAATAGATACATGTAATAAATTCTAGGACAATCATCTATTAACGTCATGAATTATCTTTTATCATCTTTGGTCAACTCACTGTTCATTTCGCACAGATTAGAATGAATTAATTGTAGTGGTGTCAAATTTTTTGCCTCCGCGGCTTGTAAGGCTTACGAGGTTACTTATATTACACACATACATTTAGAATTTTTTATCAAATTAAAATTTAGAATTAAACTTATACTAGCCAAACGTGTCATACATTCAAAATTTATATGACAAAATCATGAATGTCAAATGTTTAACGCATTATCACCAATCACATGATTTGCAGAATTAAAACAAACATTGGTTAAGGACAAGCGAAACAACCTCCGTTATTATAGCCTTTATCAATAAATGTCTCGTATTTCGAAAATACACATTTATTCGACTCCAACACAATTTTAAAACCATATCTACATAATAGAGATCCATGAACTAGATTCTTTCTTATTGAGGGGACATGCAACACGTTTTTTGAGTTACACGATTTTTTTCGAAGTAAGCTTCAGATTGATCGTACCAATATCATGAACAGCAGCATGCACGCCGTTCGCCATCAATAAGAAGGAAGCTCGTCCGATCTGATAAGAAGAAAATAAGAAAATATCAACACACATGAATATTGGCGTCTGTGTCAACTCACTAATTAGGTGAATGACAAACGAAGAGAACTATAGGTAAAAATTGACTGTACCGCGATGTTTCTCCATCGGCCTTAATCATGTTTATGGACTTTTTAGTTTTATCCTGCTTATATTTGCAATCCGGACACTAACTCGATCAGTGATCCGAACTCCTGCGAACAAAGCACTTTCCTTTATCCTTATTCTTTTTCTTCTTAGAAGTCTTAGGTTTCTGTTTGAATTTTTCCTTGAATTTCTTCTTATTGGAGTTACGAGAATTTTGAGATTTCTTTTGCACTATATGGTTGCTAGAATTTCCCTCAACAACCTTTTTACCACAATCGTCACTTGCTCTCGCCTTCTCCTAAACATACAATGAGACAATGAGATCGGTGATGTCGAACTCCTGTCTCTTATATTTAAGAGAAGTAGCAAATCCAGTCCAAGTCTATGGTAGCTTTGTAATAATATAACTTGCCACAAACTTATCTGACAGCACACATCTAAAATTCTCAAATTCTTTTACTAATGTTTGTATTTTATGAGTTTGCTCTACTAAAGAATGGTGATCAACCATTTCATAGTCATGAAATTGCTCCATTTCATATAACTTGCTGTCAGTATTCGAAACTCCGAATTCGGCATTAAGTGCATCCCACGTATCCTTGGCCATAGGCAATCACATGTATGCATCGACAATGCTGTCCGCTAGCATGTTTATTATTGCCCTCTTGAACATGTTATCAGGCTCATGGAAAATATGTTCCTCCTCATGAGTATACGATCTAACTGATCTTTGTTCGACAACAAAATAGCAGCCCATACCGATCAATTAGAGTATACATCTGTGACACTACCTCTTGAAATTCATGTCGTCAAAGAAGTTTGGTTTCAACGCATTCGCGAAGCTAATAGCTGAAAATTGCCTAGAATAAGATTTTTGGATTGCTGGATATTTAGTTAAATTATGACATTTTCTAATTCCAAAATATATTAAATAAATTATGATATTATTTTAGAATCTCGTAACAACATGACATGTGTAAGTGTTCATATTTAAATCTCTGTTTATTATGAACATACACATAAACCAGAAAAAGTTCAGGATGTATCATAAGGCGGAACCAGTGTTGAGGACACTGGCAGCGCCGTTCTCATTAATCATTATAGTGAGCTGTTCGATATAGTCGATCAAGATTGATGCAAAAAGAGATATTAGTATAGTCTCTCCAATGGCTATCAGAAAGAAGACATAGGCACGTCCTTTTTGTTCGCCGGGAAGAAGATGTCGCCGAAGAACAACAAAAGAGCAAATAGTCATGCGATGAAATTTGCGGTCTCAAAAATTTTATTGCCCTTTTATCTCGGTATAAGAACTCAAAAAGACAAAAGTTTCAGAGAGCTGCTCCCTGACATGCTACTAGAAAGAAAAAGTTGAAGCGTTCGTCGTGTTCACTCCTTCTCTACCCTAACGTCAAATCAAATCCTAGTTCTAATAAAAAAATATCTTCTCGACTGTACAGAGCGGAGTTGCATGAATGAGAAGTGAAAAATTGAAGCATTCACTCATGCAACAAATGGCCAACGTCATTCAGCCCTTGCATTCTTTCACCGTATTCCATTCACAAGCACCTAATGGTCATTAACATATAATAATGCACCTAATGACTGTTAATATAATAATTCTTCAATTATAAGTAACTCCAATAACATTAATATTAGTTTTAAAATTCTAATTTAATTGTTAGTAAAGCTAATTAAATCCAACAAACATGACTGTGCAATTTTAAAGCCGTGAGTTCAGCTCTCGAGTTTGAAGACGATTTCAAAACTGAACAAAATGCTCTACGATACAAATTGTTGCTTCAAAATATTCCTCTCAAACGCACGAATTATAGAACTGGATTTGGATACAATCCGTCCGCCGTCCAATCCATGTCCGAAAACATCGCCAAAAATACGTGTGTTGGTTTTAGAGCAGAGTCCAGAGCGTTCGACCATTCGACTCTTCCGTCTTCCCCACCACTCTAAAACCCTAAAACTCGGCCGCCGGCCACGGCTATGTCGGCCTCCATCCGGCACGCCGGCTTTCTTCGCGAGGCCGAGCTACGCCTTCTCCGTTGCACGCTTCCCTCACCGGTCACCGGGTCGCCTCCGCCCGCCCCGTCGCCGACCCCTCAGCACCCGCTTGGTGCCGCCGCCGCTACCGCGCTCGCCGCCATCGAGGCCGGCGACTACGGAGCCGCGCTCGCCGTGGCGTCGCCTCACCTCCTCCCGGCCTCGGCCTCCGCCGGTTTACTCGGGTCCGCCGCGCAGTTCTACGCGGACCTCGCCACCGCCGTGCAGGCGTTCCTGCGTGGGGATGGGGGCGGAGATAGGGCCGGCGAGGCGGCGGAGGAAGAGCACGAGTTCAGGTGCGCGGTCGTGCTATCGGCTGCAGTGGCCGCGCTTCTCGCGTTCACGCAGCAGAATGTAACGGGGTGAGTTCATTTTCTTACCAGCGTTCCCTTGTCTCACTTATGTGCATGCTTAGTTCGGAAAATCCTGCAAGTTTTAAGTTTTGTTGATTTCTAGTATCTTTGATCAGCATAAGCCTCTTAATGGGTAGTGAATGTGGCATTAGACAAGCAACTTACACTAACCGAAATGTGCTGTACTCAGCGTCATGCTGTAAATTGAAATGGGTGTTGTTAAGTCGTATGAATTTATCTTAAAAAACGATAATTTCGTGGTCTTCTGAAAGTATGATATGGATAATTTTCATAATTGGCCATGTGAGGGTTTGATGTTATTGACTTGCTCCTGAATGGTGAGAAAGAAAAAACAATGTAAATACAGTTGAGTGATATCCACAGCATGTGGGACACCTCATATACTGCCAGGGAATTATGAGTTTGGGAATGTGATAATGCTTATGGGAACCCTTGCAGCCTCTTGTCAGAAACAAATCTACCTCATGGGATTATTATTCCTGGACTAAGGGTGTCAAGAAAATAGAACTAGATTAGTCGCAAAAAAGAAAGAAAGAAAAGAAAATAGAACTAGATGCATGCAGCAGAGTGTATTAACTAGCATGCTTGTATTGCACTTGCAGGAAGCTTTGCAGCTTTGTGGTCTAATAATAATCGTAGCTGGCCATTCGGAGCAATAAAAAAATTCTTGGAATACATAATTGCTTATAGGAAAAAGGACAGGTCATATTTTTTTCACATATAATGGTATCTCACCTGAAACGGAATAGCTGTATCATAACTGATGTCATATCTACATGTAGCCTATGTTTCCATTTTTTATGCACAGCATATTCTATTAGGAAGTGGTTGGATCCGATATTTTTATTGATATAAACCTATTGGAACTTTTAAATAGATGCTATTTATTCAGATTTTGATTTATATTTTATTTACACAAGTTCTTTTTAGGCCTCCAGGGACGTTTTCTGCTTTTCCCTTCTGGACATCATCGATGGATGAAGCATGGTATAATAATTTTTGCGGCCTTTGGGATTCATGGGCTTCTGATAATTTATCGTCTTTTGGTTCTCATGTTCATGGGAAATTTTCGCTCATGCAGGTATATTGAAGTTTGCTAATTTCTTTTCTCTATTCATACCTTGGATTCAATCACACACATCTCCTTTGGTCTTTCGAGAAAACAGTTGATCTATATTTTAAAATAATCCTTGATGTTTCCGCTTTCAAAATAAAAGTCCTGACATGATATACCATATGCCATGAAAAAGATGCTATATGCCAGCAATGTAAACTTTAGCTACCATAATTGCGTAATATACTGGGGTTATTCATGCTAACTTTGTCAGATTGTAGCCCTGTCAGTCAATGTGCACACATACGACCATCGAAGCGTAATATGCAAGATTATTGCTTACACAGTTATACATGATAGTACGTTCTTAAATTGTTGTCGCCATTGACTTTTTACATCAATTTTGACCATTCATATTTTTCAAAAAAGTATAATAAAAATAATGTGTTTTGTTATAATCTGCTTTTGTCGTCATCACTTGTCTTTAGTTGGTTGGTTTTGTTTGTCTTTCATCATTTGTCTCCCCTGTTTTCCTTTGGGTCTTTTTTGTGTTGGATCTCTTAAGTTTCATCTCTAGCCTACCCCAACTTGTTTGGGACTTAAAGGCTTGATTGTTGTTCTTGTTGTATCATTAAAGGTATTTGAACCACAACATATACATTCAAACCAATTTTGTGAATAAGAAGAAAGTTGATGTTAAAAGTCAATAGTGACAAAAATTTGAGAACGAGGGAGTACAACATATAAATTGAATCATACAGCATTTACCCCCTGTTTTCTTCCCTTTCTCCCTTTTTGTTTTCCCCACCCATTTATGCATATATGCAGTTTTCCCTTTTTTTAAATAACAGTATTCTATTTTACACTTTTTTGATATATATAAAGCCACATGTGCACAGCATGCTAACCCCTAATTCTTGTGTGTCAGTGGGTGCTTAGTCATATAGTTCACTGTAGATTGATAGAGTGAGTCCAATGCTTACCCAACTTTTTAAGTGGGACAATTTTTTTCTTCTCCTGTTTAGTGTGTTTACATTATTTCATATATTGACATGTAGGTCCTACCTTATTCTTCTGCAGTTCATTGTCTTTGCAGATATTTTGTTTACAAGAATACAGACTCTGGATCTATCTGATTGCTTGAGCGTATCATGGTGGTTGTTTAGAGTATCAATGTTCCAGCAGAACCTTTTAGACGAGCTGTCATCCTCTTTGTTTGATCAAGTGCAAGTATACAAGCATAAGATGTTGGGTCACTTTGGTGAACTGGAAAATGTTTCTGCGTATTGGGGTCATTTATTGTATGATGGAGAAGCCTCCTATTTTGTTTCAGCTGCATTTTTGGAGGCTGGAATTGCAGAATATAGATATGGCCGTGTTGATGCTTCAAGGTTGGTCCGTCTGTCTCTGTTTCTCTCTCCTCGATTCTGATCATGATACATTCTTATGATTTTATTTGCCTATATAGATTACATCTGGATAGCGCTAAAGAAGCATGTGGTTTACACCTCTCCCTCACCGGGATTCTCGGTTTTCGCACAATACACCAGGTTGGCTACACATATCCTTTCTCGTTCTGTTCTGTACATCTTCTCTAAGCCACTCTAAGTCTCCATTCGACATTGTGGCGGCCTTTTGGAAGCACTTATTTCTTTTAGTATGGGGATGAAGATGTTGGTTATGAGCCATATCAGATTCTTTTTTTATTGTTTGCCATAGACTTGAATCAACAGCAAAGCTCAGCACATCACAGAAAAAATTGACTGAGATTGACAGAAGCATCAATTTTATTCTGTAAAGCATGCCTTCTCTGAAGAAACTTCATTTTTACTGGCTCCTTTTTAACTACGTCCAAGCTTACCACACCAAGAAGCTAACAAGGCGCTATATATGAAAAAAAATTATTTTACTGTACTGTATTTACCCCTATAAATGCTGTTGTAAGTTCTCAAATCTCTTTTACATCATCCAGGTAGGATAGAGGGGAAATATTTGATTATTACAATCTTTGTTTTCTGAAAAGGAGAGATGTGAAATGACAGGTTACCAAAAAGGGAGCTTATATGGCAATTAAGAGAGTAGCAATACAGCTAACCCTGCTGTTATGTAACCAAAACAGAATCGTCTTTCTTTAAAATAACATGAGCTATTACTTACAGGTGGATGCGAAGTCCCAAATGGTGCTTGTTGCGAAGACGAGTAAATCAGCAGCTGATGAAGGACAAATAACAGAAGTCACAGAAGCTCAGAGTGATGTCGCAGCTTTGAAAAGTGCAAAGAGCTCTGTTCCTATCGAAAGTGATGAATTTTGTGACGTACTGAGAACGCCCCGACTAGTGCAAGATGGAACAGGTTCGAGTGAAAATACAAGTGAATGCAGTGCAAAATTGTCACTATCAGCTCTCCAGCAGGCAGCTGTACTCGCACAATGCTTGCATGTGAGCCGAAGGAGTCGAAGTGATGAAATGTCTGGTATGTCTTTATTCATTCCTCATGGATGCTTTTGAAAAACTACCCTTTCTGTATTAAGCACATCCATGAAATTTATTTTTAGCGTGCTGCTATATATTTTCCTTAAACTTGTCTCTCCATTTTTTAACCTTGAGAATAGTATTCCCTCGTGGATGCTTTTGAAAAACTGCCCTTTCTGTATTAAGCACATCCATAAAATTAATTTTCAGTGTGCTGCTATATATTTTCTCAAACTTGTCTCTCCATTTTTTTAACCTTGAGAATAGTATTCTGGTGCTCCGGACCACAAGCATGGTTTGGCACGTTGACAAGTTTTTTATGTAAATATCAAAGGCAGTAGAGTTTAATTTTATTTTTTTTGTTAGATTGTTTCACATATATGCAAGTATAATTTCTTTCCATATAACTAGCTCTATTAAGATTGGATGTATACCTTGATGACCCAAGTTCGGGTCCTCTTTGCCTGGCATTAGGCATCTGTTTCTTTTTAATTAAAAGTCAATTCCTCCTATGTTGCTTGAGTGTTTAGGAACTAAACATTGCTCAATAAATTATCCAAATTTAGGCCTCTTTGTTTCCCTTCAGATTGTGGAATATGGATTCTACAGTCTGGATTGTGAAACAAACACCCAGACTGTGAAAACCAGGTTCCACAATCCAAGCCTTTAGGTTCCACAATCTCACAAGCTAGATGGAGACAACTTTTGCTAGATTGTGTTACAGATATTTACACCTTTGCCATTAAGCCTACTATACACTTGGCTGAAGCAAGATTGTAAAATCCAGACAAACAAACAAACCTCAGATTTCCAGAATCAACAATTCATAATCCAGATTCCATAATGTAAAGCTGAAACAAAGAGGCCCTTTTGAGTCCTCTACTCCTCTTGGACATTGACACAATGTTTTCCCCAAAATTGCTTATTTAATTAAAATCCACCTATAGTTCCTTCTTAATATAATGTTCTTCTCACATGGTGGTAAGACCTCAGTAAAGCGGCTACCAACCAGGGCTCAAGACTGATTCTCACAAAAAGGGCCCAACATGGGTTATCTTCGTTCTCCATGTTCCTTGGCAGCCAGCCTTCCTTTCAGTGCCTTTTCTCGACCTTTAAAATGCCTATGTGATGTCACTCCCTTGAGTTGAGTTCTGGTTTTGTTATCCCAGAAACTTCAATAATAGTGCTATGATGGATACCAGTGTTTGCAAGCCATGCATTAACCTAAGTCACCATGAGACCGATCAGCGACCATGCAACAATTCACGAGTCACGAGAATTAGTTGTTGACCATGCAAACTCGTTCATTATTCACAAATCCCAGCTTACAAACGGAATGAATTGCTTCAGAAATAAGAAAAGAGAGGGGAAAAATGGCTTAACTGGAAGGGAAAAAGAAGAATAGGGAAGAAACCGCTCAACTCCCAGTGTCTGCGGCTGCACCGTCACTTCCCATTCTCCCGGCAGCAACTAGCGCTTATGGCAGATGCAAGAGGGAACACCAGTGAAGAGGATCAGAACAGAGCAGGGCAGCAGCTACTGGTGAGAAGGGGAGCAGATCAGCGCTGAGGGATGGAAGGAAGCAGGTGGGACATGGCTGCGGACTGCTCTTCGGGGCTGCTTGCCTTGAACCCAGCTTAGCAGGCCCACCCGGCAGTTTGGTTGTCCTGCAGTCCTGCCACCGAATTTAATGACTAATCATGATTCATTGAAATTAGGCAGACAACCAGATGACTAGTTGAGCTAATCGAGTTGGTCACTGGTCAAGGTCAAGGAACCGATTAAGCTGATTAATCGTGATTATTAGGCCTTGTTGGATCCGGTGACTAATTATTAGGCTAATTTTTAGCCAACTAACAATTAGTTCTATACCTATTTGGAGGCTTGACTATTTGTTAGTCCACAGAGTCATGAAAGTCTATCTACCC
Organism: Oropetium thomaeum; assembly: GCA_001182835.1. Lineage (NCBI taxonomy): Eukaryota > Viridiplantae > Streptophyta > Magnoliopsida > Poales > Poaceae > Oropetium > Oropetium thomaeum. Next base: position 590,962 of record LFJQ01000015.1, on the reverse strand, counting down.
CTAACTAATAATTAGTCGTACCCTGTTTGGATCCATAGACTAATAAGTGACTAATTGGGCTTATCTACCGTGGTCATCTAAGAACTTCATCGCAGCTGACCGCCTAACCGAGCCTCCAAGATGGGCAGGGCATGGAGCGGCACTTGGTACCACGGTAGCAACGCTTGGCGATGGGAGCGGCGGCGCGGCGGGCTCGTGCTTAGAGACGGCGCGGCTGCCTTGTCTTCTGATGTGGGGCGGCTGGGCGGAGGGCTCAAGGATGGCAGTGGCGCGGCAGGTTCGTTCTCCGATACGGCGCGGCTGGGCAGAGGTTTGATGACGGTGGCAGTGTCGGAACAACACTCTTTGATTTGAGCCACGAGATGAAATAGGAGAGGACAACAGGAGGCTGCGCGCGGGGGAAAAGGAGGGCGGCATCGTGCATAGGCGGGACTGATGAAGAGAGAAGTCCTAGGCGTGGCGGCGTGCGGCACCGTCATGCATATGGTGGAGTCATGCGGGGGAGAATGGAATCGTGTGGCGTGCGGAAGGAGGAATAGATAAAGGTTACTATGGTCATTTTGTTTGGGAAAGATTTGTTAGTCATCAATTAACATGGTAGGAGGGACTAATGATTTTTCTATTAGTCCTTGGGGTGACTAATTATTAGTCCACCTATTATTCACCCCTATTTGGAGGTTGAAGAACTAAAAATTAACCAGCTAAGAGTTAGCCTGGGTGATCCAAACAGGGCCTAGTCAGACGGCCTTGGATGGGCCAATTTTCGATGTGCCACTGCAAACTCGTATAATATGGTATCTGCCATCGCCAAACGGAAAATATGGTATATGCCATCGGTTTTGCAAACCTTAATGTTTTGTGCCATTATTGTGAACCGATCATTAACCAAGACGTGATAGCTGACCCACACAATCGAATCAGTGTTCAGATTTTGTAATATTATGTATCCCACTTGCATGGATAATATTTTCAAATTTTTTCTATATGTGATCAAACACTGCCCTTAACATTTTTACACATTATAGATGGTATAATATTTATTTACATGTCAAAAAACATGAAAATGTTTATACATACAAGTGACATACATAATATTCTAAAATCTGACTATTGATTCAGCTGTACTGGCCCTTCTATATGTCCGTCACGTCCTGTCTAATGGCAGTCTCTTGACAATGGCACAAAACATCAAGGTTTGCAAAAACAATGGTATACACCATATTTTATTTTTTGTGATGACAGATACCATATTAGGCGAGTTTGCAATGGCATACAACAAATTATCCCTTGGATATATCAGTAGTTACATCATTCTTGCACTTGACATGTCATTTGTGGTTCTTAGTACTTTCTTCTTTTTATCATACATATCTAATATTGTTACTGTGATGTGATATTGCTACAGGATGGGAGATGGCACCGTACATAGAGTCAATCGATTCCCAGGATGACTCTTACTTTGTGGTATGGTTGTTATCACATTACACACTGGTGCATTTCTCAAGATTACAGAGCAATGCAACAATTTCAGTGCTAACTATTTGTAACTCATTCTTTGCTTAACGGAGTGGTAGTGCCAGCCTTTCATCATTTTGCTGGTTCATACTAGAGGGTCTCTATTAATTGCATTTTCATGGATGAATATTCAAATAGCTCTAGATTATATAATGGCCACATGCCTATGTCCTTACATGTCTAATCTGATGTACTATATGTGCTAGAATCTAAATTTTGCTCTTATGCTCAAATCTTATTTGGACATTACAGTTGTTTATGAAACTTATGATAATTGAAGTGTTAGCTGTATGAATGCTTGAAGCGTTGTAGCTACATCATTGATTATGCTTTGTCTTGTTTCAGGTTAGGAGCTTGTGTGATATACTCCGTATTAGATGGGAATCCACCCGCAATCGTACAAAGCAGAGAGCACTGTTGATGATGGAGAATCTAGTAAGTTCAAAATCAACTGCCATATTGTAGTTCTCTTCCAAGATTTTCACAAGATTGCCCCCTTTTTTTCTCATTTGCGTCATGGTTACTAGTTCATATGTTTTGCTCTCTACAATTTTCTCATATCATCCATGCAATTTACTTTTCTTGTTTTGTCTTTGAATGTCATTTGCTACAACCTTCTAAAGTGAAGTTAGAATTGTATTCATAAATCATAATACATCATTTCAAGCTTTTTTCATGGTTCGAAGTAGTACATTATTGAGTTTTGGCATGGTTATTGAGTTTTGGCATGGTTCAAAATAGTACATCATTTTGAGCTTTGGCATGGTTCCAAACATTTGAGCACAACTTTGTTTTCAACTCCAGCGTGTTCCGTGATTGACTGTCTATGATTTAGGCTGCTTATCGTCCAATCAGTCAGTCTCTTTCTCAGCTAAAAAGTTACTGACCACAACACCCTAACTTCGTCGTGGCTAGATTCTTCAGTCAATTGACTGCACTTTCACTGTAGGACCATATTGTTGAAGAAGTTAAAATGCAATAGGCATTTCTATATTGGAATGATGTCGGTGAAATCTGCGAACCAATTTCCCTGTCAGCTGATATTTGTGAATAGTGTTGTCCCTGTAGTCATAGCGTCCCTATCAAGCCATAAAATTTGCTCTTTTATTCACTTTTGGTCTTACATGTCGAACTGAATGGTGAATTTGAAGGCTTTTTTTGTTGTGAACCATGTTACTAATGTGAATTTGGGGCATTCCTTAGGTTGAGGATGTTGGCAAAGAAATTCCTGTGGCTGCACAAAGAGTAAAATTGGTTTTTGGGGTTCATATGCCAACTCTTCCTGCGTTAAGGAAGTATGCAATAATATTCACAAGCCTTTCTTTGCTCCTTTTTTGAGCACTAATGTGACTGGTTTTTCTTCTTATGAACACAGAGAATATGGTGAACTATTGATTAGTTGTGGTATAGTTGGAGAAGCGCTTGATATTTTCAAAGACCTTGAATTGTGGGATAATTTAATATATTGCTACCGGTACACATTTAATCTTGAAATACTACTGTCATACCATTTAGTTGAGTGTTTTACCCTAAAACTTTACTTAACTTTTGTTCTTTTGGCAGATTACTAGGTAAAGTGTCAGATGCAGTTACTCTAATAAATGCTCGTCTCTCTGTTACACCAGATGATCCAAGATTATGGTAAGTATCTACTCCCACCGTCTCAAGAAAATTGGTTGCAGCTCTCAGTTTTTGTCAAAAAGATTATCCTTCTTACTTCCTGATACAACTCTCTTCCCAATGCATCTTTGTCTCATTCTATCTCCTCTTAGTTTCCTGTGTACCACACCTTTTTCACCTATTCTTAATTTCTGTGCATCGAGCTAGAACAATAATTTTTTTTTAAATGGAGGTAGTAGCGTCTTTGGTACTATATCAATTTATTTCACTTATTTGAGCAAAATGTTGTAAGCATATTTAGGATGCTCTGCATATTCATGGCATATTACTTAACTACTTGATCACATCTGCTGCAGGAAAAAATTGACATCATTTCATTATAACCTAGGCCAGTAGTGTTCTATGTAGTGTGTATTTATTGGGTAAACCATTGAAGTACTCCATGTTCTCCATTACATTATTGGACCTCATTACAATAGTGCAGTGTTTCCTTGACCTTGCTAGAAGCTAGATGTTGGGAATAATAAAGAGATGTTTAACCTAACTCATGCATTACTTGTGTGATGTATGGACTGACACTTCCTTTATAATTGCACTGGATGGAATTTTCTGTTATATGATGTGAAATTGTTTCTTCTTTAGGTGCTCACTTGGTGATGTTACAAATAATGATGATCACTACAAAAAGGCATTGGAAGTATCGAATAATAAATCTGCCCGAGCCATGGTAAAATTACATGTAATTATTTTTCCAGTTTCCTTGCTTGATGTTATGTTAGTAGTGGAGCTTATGCAGAAGAAAGACATGGAATGGTATTCCATTTCAACTGGATAGCGTATTCAATTAGTAAAAAAGGATAGACCAGTGCCGGTCGTGCCGGAAGCTCCCACACAAGTTGGGGTCTGTGGATGGATTATACAAGGCAAGCCTTACCCCTCCAAATTAATGCAGAGAGGCTGCGTGGAACCCAGTACCTTTTGGCACATATGTGGTGACTTGACTACTGCACCGAGCCTGTCCTTCCATAGCATATTCAATTAGTAACCTTTAAAAAAAGAATCAGAGTTCCAATGTGGTTTAGAGGGTACAAATGTTTTAGCGAATTTTAGATTCCATCAATCTCAAATATGAAACTTCAAAGATTTTGGATTTCATCGAAGTTAGATTGGAGATTTTTAAAAGAAGATTCAACCATGTTCTTCTGAAAGTAGATAAGTTACACACCTTGGCAAGTCAGTTATGTGGCCAAAGCGCTTGATAATTTCTACCTGTGTCTTCTAGCTCTAACACATTACCCACCGTCGCTCGCAACTGTCTCACTAGTTTTAGTCGCATGAACTTTTTGTTGAAAAAAGGTTTTAGTTGCATGAACAAGGTCGAGGCTTGTGGTCTTGAGTTGGCTTAAAGGAACTGAGAACTAATAAGTTCATTTACGACCATTAGATAAGGTGGACCTGCAGACTGTCTTGTGTCGCTTGCAGGGTTGTCCACCCATTATCCAGTTGCAAAGTTATGGAATTGTTCTTACTGTCTGTTTCCTTTTGATGTAGCGTTCTCTGGCTCGCAGTGCGTACAACAGGAATGACTTCCATACATCCAAAATTCTTTGGTAAATATTGAGCTGAAGCAAAATTGTGCATTTGTAATTGTTTCTATCTTTAATTCCTTACCCTTGAATTTTGAGTAGGGAATCTGCACTGGCACTAAATTCCTTATTTCCAGATGGTTGGTTTGCATATGGTACAGCTGCATGGAAGGTAATTTTCCATAATCTCAGGTTTTTCTGCATGAGACATTGTTTTTACGGCAGACATTGAGACATTTCTTGATAGATGAAGAATTTTAAAGTTTTATTTGAATATAGCTGTCCCACTATCTTGGATTTGATGTTTTGAGTATGGCCAAGCTGGAACCTTCACTGATGCTAGTAAAATTCCTTGTTTTCCCAAACGGTTTTAAATTACCGTCTAAACGCGTTTAGATGGTAAATGGTAGCCAACCGTGTAATTCAGCCCCTAATCGGATATTAAACGGTTGACCCGTTTAAACGGTCAACAGGCTGTCTAAACGCCTGTGAACAGAGTGGACGGAATGGACAATACACGGATTTGGACGCCGTTCAGCCCGTCTACAGACACGTTTAGGCAACGGAAATCGGGAAATCAAGCAGAGGAGTGGGAGACAGAGAGGTCTTTGATTGAAATCGGGAAATCGAGCACAGGAGTGGGAGGCAGAGAGGGATTGGCCTGTGTTGGCGGGTCTGCTGTCCAGTGAAAAATGAACCATGGCCATCCCCATCGCCAAGCTGCTTTAGGCGCTGAGACGCCATCAGCGTTGGTGGTGGTGGCCGAGCCGCGCAGCAACCAGGCTCAGCCTCCAAGGTAGGTGAGTGAGTGAGTGAGAGTGAGAGAGAGAGAGAGAGAGAGAGATTAGTTTTCCTGCTATTTGTTCCATATTTGTTGCCTTTTCTCTATGCTTTTCAGAAATATTACAAAACTGATCAATTTTAAATCGACATTTTTATGTCCTTAAGGCAAACTGTGTCGCCTGGCCCCTGATAAATCGATCTGAGCGATTAGGCAGGCGACTTGGACCGACTAAACGAAGTAAGTAGGTCGATTCATAACCTAAGTCATCCATGACAGCTCCAGGCCACCTGGGCGACTTATAGACTATATATATATAGTTGAAAATGTGCATAACAGCACCAGTAGCTTCTGCATCGGCTTCAGCAGCAGCTTCTGCTGACAGACACACCACTTCCACTACGGGTTCACGCTGCCCAGGAGCTTCATGTTCATCTACAAATTAAAAAGAATGCAGCAACCCATTAAAATAAGCAGATCTGTGAGGAAAGAAATGAGGAGAGGGACCAGATCGATTGAGGAATGAAGAGTACCAGCACTCGAGGACGATGAGCTACTAACCTCCCTCACTTGGTCTTGGTGGCAGGCATCAAAGGAGGGATCAGAACGGCAGGAGCAGTGGAGGGTGTTCGAGAGAGCTGTGAGGCCTGTTGAGGCCTAACTCCCACGTGTGCTGCCTAGTAGAAGAGCATAAACTTTAGTACCATATGGGCAATCTAGAGTGAGAACAACCAACTTAAAAACCCAGCGAGGACGAAGCGTAAGAGTTATTATTGTTAGGTGGGAACTGCGCTAAGTGCGAACGGGTCTGGATCCGTATTTGCAGGCAGGGGCGTTACAGAAGCTGCAGGTGCAGCTCACGTCCTGATGGGGTTGGCGGCTGGGAAGGATGGAGTGCAGCTGGCCATCTGCAATACCTGCTCGACTATACATAATATGCAACCCTAATGGGCCTGAGTGGTAGTAGGCTGGCTGGAGGCTCAACTTTCTCTCAGTTAAGTTGTCCACGACTCAACAGGACAACTAGTCGCCTAAATCAGACGACTAGTCGGAGGGCTCAATAATAAGTTGCCTGAGTTGCCCAGACCACTTAAGTCAACCACTGCCTGCCGATACATCAATTAATCATTGATTAATCATGATTAGTGACTTAAAAACATGGTTTTAAATTGTTATGTAATCTGCAATGACTGGATGTGATGAAAATTTCGTTACCTTGCTATGCTGGACAAACTATTGTGAGTGTTGAAATATGATGCATAAATAGCCTTTACGTTCCAACATTAATATTTTAGCATAAGTGTGCTTATATTGTTATATATATATTATACAACCATTTTCTATAGCTCCTTGGGTACATGTTAGAAGATAAAATGATCTACTATTTTATTTTCTTTGTACAGGATAAAGATCTTGATAAAGCTGTGGATGCATTTAGTCGTTCTATACAGATAGATCCTGAAAACGGAGAAGCATGGAACAACATAGCCTGCTTGTATGTTCACCTTTGCTTTGATTTGATATTTTATGTGCTGATTTAGATGTCATTAACGTTTGTCCGTCATTGGGTATTTTTTTTTTGTCCTGATTCAGTGTCATGAACTCATGATCACTGTACTTATGAATCATGATCTGGCTATTAAACTTTCAGAAAATAGCATGCTGAGACGTGTGAACTCGGTTAACCCCTGTGTTGGAGTCGTATTTTGGAGTGACACATACTAGAGTGGTCTTTTAACTTGTTTTTCTTTTCACAAAAAATGTTTAACTTATGTTATAATGTAAAGAAAAAAAGTGTTCTATATGAAATAGAAATTATTGTGTTTAAACATGCATGATCAAAATTAATATGGAATAATATGAGGTTAGGAGTGGTTTACATGTTCCAGAAGGTAATAGCTATGTTTCTTTGGTAATTACTCAGCTTGAGTACTTGAAATTTTAGTTATCATGGGCACTTTATGATTTATGCTGTAGTTTTCCTTATCTTGTTGGTGACCTGCACCATATCTATAACATAGCTAATTGTGTAGGCACATGATTAGAGGAAAGAGCCAAGCAGCTGTCCAAGCATTCAGGGAAGCTGTAAAGTTCAAGTATATGCCTCCTTATATCTATATAAATTTCTTACAAAAAAAGGTTTATATTTAACATAAATCATTTATAGGAGGAATAGCTGGGAAATTTGGGAAAACTACAGTAAAGTAGCTTTGGACACAGGGAATGTTAGACTGGTAAGTATATTAATATCAAAACTTTGGCAAGCCTTTTTTACTTGTCTGGAATCTCAGTTCTTTTAGGTGATACTATTTTGCAGCTGATCACATGTGTCAGCACACACCTTTGATCTTAACATCCCTGTGACATCTATAAAATCTTACCTCATCTCTGGTCTCTGTTAGCTATAATATATGACAGCAGATTTGTGTCTGCCCTGGTTATCGAAAATATAATAATGTTACATGTTTCAACTTTTATTTTTTTTCATGTTAAGTAGCACACATAAAGAGTTATCAAACCTGCAAAAGATCATTGTCAAAATCATCTTTATATGAAGAATAAAAAATTACAAAGGCCACTCTTTGCATATGGTAAACAGTGCCAGATTCGATTCATTCTTTTCTATTTTGTTTCTTTAAATCAAGTTGAATTTGACGATAAAATTCTATGGACATACTTCATTTCATATGTACCACACACCTGATATATTGACAATTTTTTTAAAAGATTACAACATATGAAACATATGATATCTGGCACGCCCGTCTTGAAACCTGCCGTTTATTTTCTTATAACATTATAATGTAACTAGGATCTCTAGTGTAAGTCCTAATGCCAAAAAGATGGAGGGGTTATATATATATATATATTTATTATTCAAGAATCTTGAAATAGTACTGATATCCCTCTGCAGACACTTGAAGCTTTGAAAATGGTTCTGAATTTGTCCTCAAACAAGCGTTTCAATGCTGATATATTGGACAAGGTGATGGGGCTTCTTGAAGAACAAAATAGTCATGTTTCTGATACTAAAGAAGAAGACTTCAGCAACTCATCAGGCGATGTAAATAAAGAGACAAGACAATCCAACCATTTATTAGATATGACTGGCGATATTCTTCAGCAGGTTCATAACACTAGTGGAACACATTTGATCTTATCTTTGGTACCTGTTTGCAGTTTGTATCTTATGGTTGTGTTTGTAGATTGTGCGGAGTGGAGGCAGCAGTTCAGAGATATGGGGTTTGTATGCAAGATGGCATAAAATCAAGGGTAACCTCATGGCATGTTCTGAAGCTTTGCTGAAGCAAGTTCGATCATTGCAGGTACATATACTATTCTAATGCTAATGCTTAATTTCATTTTAACGTCCTTAATATGTACGAGCCTGTTAAGCTCAGCCAGCCAGGTCTTGATGGGCCAGAGGTGCACTGTAGCAGCCCATTAGGATTAGTGTATTTAAAGAGGGCAAGTCTCTATCAGAGGGTCGAGAAAAGAAAAGAATAATTGGCGTAGGTCAAGAAAAGAAAACTTGTGGATTTGGGATTTTTTCATTCTAGGCTAGTTTATCCATATCAGAGCCATACAAGAAGTATGTTGCACTCATTGAACATTATGTTGTGCTTGATGTCTTCCTCGTGTGTACTGGAGAGTAGACATAGACTTCTGGGTTCACTAGTTTAATGTACACTATTTTAATGGTTGATCATACGGCAGAATCCAGACAGATTATGGTGTGATCCTTGCCACAGTGTTATAATACTAAATTATTTTTCTAACAGGGTTCAGGACTATGGCATGATCAAAAAAAGTTTACAAAGTATGCTCAGGCTTCTATACAGCTTTGTAAAGTGTACATGGAAATTTCTTCATCATCCGGGAACCGACGGGAATTATTACTAGCCGAGATGCACCTTAAAAACTCCTTGAAACAGGTAACTCTTCCATCCTAGGTAGCTGTAATACCCCAGCCCATTGTAGCCTTGTAGTTGAGTCCATGTGGCCTAGAAGTGAAGTGAAGTTGTGGATTAGTCCCACATTGCTTGTTTATGTGGGTGACAGTCAACGTATAATCCCGTTTGTTCCAACCATAGCACCTCCGTGTTAACCCTTTTACACGAAGCACGGACGAAAACATAAGAGGAGTCCTATGTATGAATACGCGTGGCCATTCCACATGGGAGCTGGGTTTGTAAGCGGATTTTGGGCACATGATGTTACAGTAGTTGAGCTAAAAAGCAACACAAAAAATGGGAGTGTATAAATTTAAAGCGACTGTGTTATGGGTTTTCAGTTGGGCACTCATGGCCGATACATAGTCTATATAAAGAGGGCACATATGTACTAGAGAAGGTAGGCAAAGAAGACCAGGCGTCCTGACGCCATTCCACAAGAGACTGAAATTGTTGTTACTTACCTGTCATCTTATTGAACCATTAGATACACATCCAGCCTGGTATGTCACTAAGAACTCTTAAGTAGATTTAGTTTTGGGCAATTGAGAAACGCTGCAAAGTTGAAAATTTGTTATAGCAGCAGAAACTGACCGAATGAACTGTTCCCTATGTAGGCAACAGATTTCTTAGATACTGAAGAGTACAGAGCTCTTGACAACTGTCTTGTGGAAATAAAGAATCTGATTGGTGGTGCTGCATAAGCTTATCTAGGTGAGTTTGATACTTCTGACAAGTCAAATTATTCCCGATTACACATTATATTACTTCTATTCATGGGCCGAGCTCATCACAATGGGTGTGATCGGATGTCTTGCCTGTTGCTTTATAGGCTGCAGCGGCACAGCCCAGCTGACCGGATGCAGCCTAAACAGCTTTGTTGCAGCCACAGCAAAGGCTTCTGGTCGCACCCAATCTTATTCTTTTGTGTGTTTTTACTTTTGCCTCTGTCGCTTGTATATACACTAATTTTGTTTTTTTATTAAGTTTCTCAAAGCTTGATAGATTTTGCTTGTGCGCTGAGGGTGGCCAGCCCAGATTAAAGAACATCTGAATTCCAATCTACCTGACAAAATCTTTGTTTGAGTACGACAAAAAAGCATCAGTTGCACGGTAGTGTACATTTTTTGGGGGGACACTTACGTTCTAATAACATGTGTAACTTATACATGATTTGTTGTCAAAGTAGCCTTCAGTGGGGTTTTGTTGTAATTGTGTAACTTATTTATTGATTATTTAACCATAATAACTTACAATTTTATGCATTTGAATTTGTTTGTTTAATAAGACTTGCGGCCCAACACGGATGTACTACCTTCTTAGGCTTCATCATTCAGAAGATAATATCGTTCTTGTATTCTGTCCCCACTCCCCAGCAATAGACTCCTGTCTAACTTAATTTTTGACATTTTGTGTGCGTGTGTGTGTGTGTGTGTGTGTGTGTGTGTGTGTGTTTTTCGGTGTGAGGGCATTTCGGTAGGCACGTTCCAATATAAGCTTTTCAAGTACATGTGCTTCACAATTATCAGTAGAGGTCCCAACAAATATCAAGATCCTAATTCATAGACGGTCTTCTGAGACTGACATGATTTTTCAGAAATCATCATCTCAATGTTATAATATATTTTATAAAAAACTTCACCAGATTATCTGATAGGTTATTCGACAACATTAATGTTCCATAATTTTAATATCCTCCACAGAAATATCACAATCAATATAATCTACATAATCGCTGATAGATTTTTTCCAGCCCCTCCAGGTGAATTACTTGTGTTGTCTCCGTGTCCTGCTCCACTGTTCGAGTGGTTACCGCAAACTCCTTGTGTCTTTCTTGTGCACAAATTTCTGATATTGGTCCAGAATAGTTGTGATCCTAAATGATACGGTAACCTAACTAAAAGCTTTTTTTCACTATAAGCAGATTAGACTAAAACTACTCTGTAATTTTTTTAGTTGCTTTCTAATACTACATCTTTTCCCTTTCTTTCGGCTGATTTGTATAAAATTGATTTCCCACGTGTCCTAATATTTGAAATGCACCCTTCTTTAACTGGATGTTGGCGGGACAATATCTTCCATCACTATTCAAAATTTAGAGCCCAATTTATTTATTAGCTCGCTACTGCTGAGTCTTCTGTAGTTATTTTTTAAAATAACAAATGTGTCATATTAGTGGAACTTCTTTTTTAAAAAAACCATTACATGTCTCAAATTATAAATCAAACAAATTGTGATCAATGTAGAGAGGAATTATAAAGTATCGAATCCAGCAGGAAACCTCTATAGATAATCGAAGACGACACAATGGTGCGGGCAGCAGGCAAGGCAGCAGGCAAGGCAGCTGGCAATCTGTCCAAACTGAACCGATATATAGGACATAGCAGAACTCATTTCTAGGTCGGCCACTAACCAAAAAATTTCAACGGCATCTGCACCATCACACCACACACAGTTACTGGTACTCTCGACTGTGAAGTAAAATCCAGCATAGAAATGCCACGAACACTTTTGAATTGCATCTGAAACAGAAGTATCATTACACAGAGACAAGGTCCTAACAGGGCAGCGTAGACAGGCATGAGTAGATTTGCATGCACTGAGTGGTGATGAAGCAAAGCATTGTCAAAGCGTGTAAACATGAATCCGTCGCCAGCGCTGCCGTGAATAATGGCGCCTTCAGGCCTGATCCATCTTGTTCAGCCGGTCCCTGGCCAGATCAAGTTGCTCTAGATAGCCAGACAGAACATCAAAGAATAAAAATCATGTTACTTGTGACCACGGTAAATAAGCTAAGGACAGCGCTAGCAGTGCAGAAAGAAAAAAAAGGAGCCGTGGATAGATGAGCGTACTTTGCTCTGCCGTGACCACCGATTCGATGCTCTTGCGGAAGAAGAGGTTGCCGGTCTTTTGGTACACCGGCTGTTGCAATTCAAGGCAGAGAAATTCATTATTACTAATAAAGTAACATAATAGAAGTATGCGAACATAATTAGATTTTCCCTCCTTTTTCCTGTTTATAGCCCCTTTTATTTTAGAAACGATTCCTGTATCTAGGTCAAATGTTAGCGCGTGGATCATAATTCGATTTGTACCAGTTCATGAGTGGGACTAGTCTACACCGCTTCAGCACCGACCAACAATCTAGTTGACATCACGACAGTATATGAACGCCCAAAACTTGAACGAAAAAGCAAAGAGAGGAAAAGAGGAGGCTCACCCGGGAAGGAGGCAGGCTGTGGAGCTCCGAGATCGCCACCTCGTGCGCTCTTACCTATCCAAACCAAATAAAAATCCAACAGGAAATCGTTAATCCCTCAGCTCAGAATTCGAAGAACAAGAACCACTAGCACAGGAAGCTATGCATGAATCACACAGAAGAGAAATATATACAAAGAGAAGTTCATCGTACCTCCTTCATAAGCTCCATCTTCGTCTCCGTATCTTTCGCCGGAGCTGTCCCCATCCCCATCCCCCTCGCTGTCGCCGATGCCATCCCAGTCCGTTCTACGAGGAAACAGGACACGTCTCTCGACCTCTTCCACCTCTTGCCGCGGCCCTGCCGCCGCCGTCGCCGAAGATTCCGTTCGCCACCGCCCCGCCGGACGCGTCGGGCGCAGCCGCCCTGCGTTGTGTCGTCGGGCGCCGTCACCTGTCGGTCGGTTGCAAGGCCTCGCCCGCCTTGGTGGCCTGGTGGGTGTTAGTAGGTTAGGTACTGTAAGTTATATGGGCTGGTAGGAGACTGGGGCTGTCGGCTTTAACTTTTATGAACTTTGAAGTGTTATCGGGCTAAAAGTTTAGGTGATTTGGTTAATACAGCAAAATCAAACAACTACGTGTTCCTAAAAAAAAAAATCAAACAACTCCGTCTAAAACAAAAAACTTGCGGTTTATCGAACTAGACAAATTTGAAAACTGAAAATAAAATTAATATGGTTAACTGTCAATTTCGTTTTGGTTCTGTCAATTAACTACTTTTGTGGTTAACCACGCTTAATCTTACCATTAATCTTCATATAAAATTTTTAAGTCCTCACGTATCATGTTGTGACATCCCGACCCAAAAGAATCCGCCTGGAGGCTGGCCAGCATAGCGTGGCTACTAGCAGCACAGAAATAGCCACACATTATGAGTGTAGGTGGACCATGACTAACTTAAATATTTAAGTCTGAAATACAGTAATAACTGGGTTAACCCTTTTACGTGAAGTAAAGACGAAAAACGTAAAAGTTATTGCTGTCTATGAAATCGAGTACTAGCCTTACTTTCATAAACCCTTCATATACAACCAGTGGTATCATATTCACCAAATTGATTCCACAAGAATTGTTGTTTTACCCATATTTCAGGCTATATTGGAATTCGAATGTAAGAGCATCTTTAATGAAAAGTCTAAAACACTTCCTAAATCAAATTACGAGGAATTTAAGTAAAAAATCATTTTTAATGGATATCTCAAAACTGTTTCTATTTTTTGGCTCAACATAAATTCTTACTATTTCTAGTTAAAACCACCGACTAGGACTAGGGTCGGAGAGAGACGACTGGACTCTTTTTTAAACCACCGACTGAGACTATGATTAGAGAGAGGATGTTGGACACTGAACTTTCATTAAAAGTTTACTGACATGGCACAATTTAAAGGTCTATTTTACGCACTTTGTTAGAGGAGTGATAAAATTTGAGTCTAAAATTTTTTTAGTTGCTCCTAAATTAATGCTTTTAGGTGTAACACTCCGTTTTCTTCACCGGGTTTAAAAGAGGGGTTAAATCAGATTAGAAGAAATTGCAAAAGAAAAATTTAAGATTAAAGTAACTAACAAACGTTTTGGGTTATTTGCTAAAAAGAAAAATTTGCTCTCTTTTGGTCCGAGGAACTATTTAAATACTCACAAAACAAAAAGCTAGTCAAATTGTGATTTATTAGTTTATTCAAATTCAAATTTTACTCTACTCTTAGAATCAAGGATTTCTGGGTTCTTATCAATTTTCCATGGAGCTTGGAGGTTTTTCTGCAAAATTTACCACCAGTGGGACCCACTGGACAGTGGGCCCACCAGGCAGCCTCTTCCTTCTTCCCTCTTCTCTCTCTGTTTTTCTCTTCCCGCGCGTGCACGCCAACCCACGGGCTCCCGACCGGGGCAGGCCGCTTGCGCCACCTGCCGCGCACGGTCTGCGCCGCGCGCGTGCGTGGCGAGCGCGCGTGAGCACCGCGGCGCACAAGAGAGGCGCGTCGACCGCCTCCCCCTGTTCTTCGCACCGCTCCTTCTTCCTCCCTCTTTCTCCTCGCGTCGTGCTTCTCTGTTCTTTTCCCCCCACCGAGCCGCCGCGCCGCATCACTGCGCTTCGAGCTCGCCGAAGCCCAGCCTTTTCCTCGCGAAATCGGCGCGCCGCAGCTCTTCCTTCCCTCCCGAACTCCACCGCGCCGCTGATTTTTCCCGAGGCTCGCCGGATTGGAGCCGCTGCCGCCGTTTTTCCCTCGGTCGACGAAGCTCCTCGGCGAACCCCGCCTTCCGGTGAGCCGACAAGCCGCTTTTTCCCTCTCCTAGCTCCCCCGCGCCGCAAGGAATCTCCCGGGCAAGGCCGGGCATGCCGCCGCACGCCGGAGCGCCGCCGCGCCGATTGCCGGACCCGGCCGAGCGCCGCTGCCGTCGCCGCCGCTATTCCGACGCCGCCGTGGGTCCTACCCGAGCAAAACGAACTCACCGCGGCGAGCTCTGGCCGATGGTGCCCGCGCCGCCGATCGCCGACCCCGGCAGTGCCGCCGCTCCTCCGCCGCCGGCCGGCTAGGGCTCGGCCCTAGCTAGGCTCGGTGCTTTTCTTTTTTTTCTATTATGCAAAAATCCATTAATTCGACTGGAGACTAATTAAATCATAGAAAATTTATTCTAGCTCGGAAAAATATAAATCCAATTGTTCCGAAATCAGTGAAAAGCCTAGTTTTTAATAAAAATATAAAACTTCATTGTTTGCAGTTAATAATTGTTAGGATTTATTTAATTAATCATAATTGATCAAAACCCTATTTAATTATTTCGCAACTATTAAAATTTGGAAAAATTTGTAGAACCCTAAGTTCAACCCTAGCTACTTAATTGTGTTGCGATAGCATTGATTAGAGTTGTTTTGGGTACCTTTTAGGTCAGTACTTTGGTTTAGGTCAAAATAAAAATCGCTCCTCGACCAAACCCTAATTACCCTAATTCGCTAGCGACTCTTTCAGTCGGCAGGAGGTTTTTAACTACTAATGACACCTTTGTAATTGCATCATGTAGACGCCGACGTGAACGAAGTAGCTGTCGAGGCGGACCCCGCTTTTTCTGAAGACACCGTCGTCGCAGATCCAGAAGACTATCCACAAGGCAAGCCCCGGTGCACTACTGTTTTAAAATTTTCTTTTTGCAACTGTATATGTGATGTCATGTGATGCGCATTTAGGTCAATAGGAGTTGAATGAAATCCTAGATGCATATGTTTCCAGTAGTACCTACATGGAATATTGGTACAGGTAGCCCGATGTAGCTGCTATGCTTAGGATTTCTCTTCGGTAGAAGTCGAGCAGATTGGACCCTGCTCGCGATATGTTAAGAGTTGATTGAAACTTCCACCTTACTAGAGAATTATTTAGCAGGTTCAGGTTTAATGAAAAGAAATCGGGGTCAGACAGAGAAAGGTAGGATGGCAACAGACCGGGGTTCTGTGTGCGGTAGCTCTGTCTGATCCATGGGGCACAGTTGGTTGAGTATTGAATGTACTGCTCACATGCTGGAACTATGGGAACCAATAAACCTAGGTAGCCTAGAGAAGGCAAAGCTGAACCTACCTTACGGTGTCTGATTGGCGGCGGTCTGGGGTGGACAGTGTGTGAACTCCACAGGCACCGTCCGGGACGAGTGATCTGGTGGGACGCGGCACTGTTAAGGTAGCGTAAGAGGGAATTAGCTTTGCCAGATCTGGAGCGAACGGTTGCCACGTGCGGTCCGGGACGCGCACGTGTCGTGTGACCAGGTTAACCCTGCGGATGTAAATCATTTCGAACCGCTGACACTCTCAGTCTAGAGTTTACTCAATCTCTCTGTCGCATATGTTAAGAAGTGAAACAAGAGAAGATTGATATTCATGATGTGATGCTTATGCTAATCATTGTTTGTCAACATGATTGTTTAGTTACAGTGCCTACTAAAGTTTATTTTCTCGAACTTAATTTGAGCTAAAACTTAAAAGTAGGAACTACTTAGTAAAGCGTGTTCTTTTGCAATTATCCTATCCAAGGTCAGCCGTGCATGTCTAGGTGTCGGCTATAGACAGCCTATTGACGGGTTAGTCTTCCTGAGCTTCTTAGAAGCTCACGCTTTGCGACTTGTGGTTTTCAGGAGGGTTCGATGCGACCGGTGGTAGTGGTGGCCAGCTCTGGGAAGAGTCGTCTCCGGGCTGGGGTAGTTTCCAGTGGGAGCCGCTCGAGTAGCCGCTGCTTGTGTATGGCTAGTAGCAGGGAGCCGTTGGGCAAGGCCCCTTGCTTTTGCTTAGAATCAGAGTTGGAGTCTGTACTTTATCTTCCGCTTCCGCTTGTAGACTTAATCGTTTCCGATGTTTATGAAAACTGTTCCTGTGGAACCAGACTCTGTAATATCACTCATGTAATACTTTTCTCATGTCTGTAATCCGTGCTTTTTAATGCCTGTGTTGTACCCTGTGAACGTTCGCTTCGACGAACATCGCCCAGAATGGATCCCGGGAGGAGGATCTCCCCCGTTTCAGGAGCGGTCCGCCACATTAGGACTTATATTTAAGTGGACCGTTGGAGATGCTCTAAGCAACAGAGGAGTAAAAAGGAATTGTGAACAAACAATTAGAACCAATGCATGTTTAGTAAGCACAAAAGAAATAACATGCTCCTCTTTGGCTACGCAGATGCATGGAGGAAGAAGAACCTTTGTGTGTTGATTCAAAAGTTTCGGCCCCTCTGAACATGGGCAACAGGGCAACTGATTTCTTTCATTTCTCCATAAAGAGAGAAATGTCAATTTATCACTTGCCACAAAGTGCAGGCCTGATTGAAGAATTGTGGCATTACATAACACTAGTACAAATGCCCGTGCTACGCCACGGTTTAAAACAAAAAAAAGATTTGATTGATACCCAACATATCTAATTTTTTTTAGTATATAACAAAATCAATATTATAAAGCAATATACAACGCGAGTCATTTGCTATATCTTTAGTCTTCCAACAATGCTTTTTACTTTGCATATTCTGTTTGTGCTATGAAAAAAGAATCAAGTTTAACTTCACATATATACACAAAAGAAGATAAAGAAATCATGTTAAAGAGATAAATGTCAATTCAGACAACACTCATCTCACCATAAATAGTAAATTATATCGTGTTTGCCTAATGCAGTTTTCAAAGTAGTGCCTGCATCAACTTGTTAAATGAACTACAAAAAATATTTAAGAACAATATTTCAACTGTCACTCGCTCTGGCTCTCTAAAACACACATGAACATAAGACAAAGAACACAGAACATGAGCAAATTTCAGCGCTGCACACCACCGCAGCGCCCATCACTTCACACACTGATCACTGCTCCGCTCCATTCAGCCACAACGGCCATCCGTACACTAACCTCCATGCATCACTCTAATGAGTTCACACACCACTATTCTGCTGGCATCACTACATAATGCACTCACTTTGTGATATAGCAACCCACAATAAGTTGGACACGACTAAACAACTCACAAAAATGACACCTAAGGCAGGAATAAGTCTAACAAAAACAAATGATATGGCCAAGGTGTATAGTAGTGCACTTCACAAAATTAGAAAGACTCATCTCAGGGCATAAGGCACTATACGAACAATTAGAGTGAAGTACCTAAACAATATAAAGGGCTAATTCCCTCTATGCTATTGGTAAGAACTTTGACCCCTAATACCATCTAAAAAAACTTGTATTACTTCAAGCCATTGTTTTTAAAATCTAATCCCTTGAATGCCATGGGTTGTAGTAACAAAAGTTGTTAGATGATAGGGTTAAGGTTTATGCCAATGGCACTGGCAAATAGTAGTGTTTATATTGCCAAAAACATGAACTCATTAACGCAATAATAATTGATGTACAGGTAACTGTCCATGCCAAGTATTGAACAAATTGTCCTATAGTATAGTTTCAAGAATATAGAGTCATCATTTCAAGTAAACTATAATCAACCCATCAAATCACTGGAACATAGGGTCAGAGGAAAGAATACAAGAACCAGCCCAAAGAAAAGAGCTCTCCGCCCATGCTGAAAATTATGTCAAAATTTTGTAGATTCTAAGCAAAGAGTTAGGTTTATCATTACAGAACTACCCACTACGATACAAATGAACCTAAGAAAACATAGTGGGCAACATACTACTACTTCCGAGTATAACAACAAGCAAGCAATTTCTACTCATTTCACATATGTACATTAAAAAAAATCCATGTTGAAGTTCGATGCAGCATATAAGTACAAGATCTAAAAGAAACAATACTTCTTGCAATGATTCCTTCAAATTTGACCACATCACTCTCATTTGAATAACAGAGCTAACTACCCATACTGATTTGGCAAAAACTTGACAGTAGAGAGTAAATTACCAAAAACATACAGAGCTTGCTAAAAACTAACTGAAAACATATACAATGATACATCTAGCTAGCAAATGGAAAGTCGTAAGAGAATGAGATAATCCAATCTTGTGTTCCTATGCCAATTAATCAAACAAGCAGTACGCACAACGAAAATTAGAATCCTGGCACCTAGCACAACCCTGTGATAAGCTTTCGTTGAAGCCAAACAATGTCTCCTTTACCTGCATACCATCCCTGCCAAAGAGCTCACAAATTGTATCATGGTCGCAATACCTACGTCAGCAACCAGATCTACTAAAATCCAAGCAAGGGGAAGTGAGGGAGCATCTGCACTTTTTCTTTCATGGGTGTCGTATCTTGTCAAATCTCGAACGGGTCCATCTTTTCCATGACAGAGTCAAAAGGGTGCTCCCTTGCGGGGTGTGTTACACTGGGCTGCTGTTTGCGAATCTAGGAGTGACATGCCAAGGGAATATCAATAAAATCTTTAAAAATAAAAAATCCAGAAAAGTATACAATTTTAGGGGGAAAATGGCTCATCCATGTTACATTAATAAGAGGAAGTTACACCCATTAGTCTGGATACTAAGAGCAGCTATCATGCATGATGTGATAATTATATTAAATATAGATAGGGGCTGTCTTAGCCATTTCAACTAAAATACATATAATATTCTCTTTCAACTAAAATACCAACTCAACAGTTGCATACCTTTTTTTCGTGAGTGACAGTTGCATACCTCTATATCTCATGTCTCAGTTTGGTTCTAAAACTACATGCCATCCAGATGGTTAGTTTCAGTTAATGTTCAGTTAGATTCAGAGTTTCAGCCTCGGTTCAGATAAAACTGGTGCCTACATTGTGCACACAGATGTCTAACTTTATCAGTAAAGAAACACAATATGACATTGCATTTGTACTCAGACCAAAAATCCAAAACCTGATCTATTACTTGATAACTCTGAGAATGAAATCATTTTACACTTACTGATTTCTCAGCTTCTCATTAGAAAAACAATGATCGCATATGCATGAAAACAATCCGTTGCAAATGACATCTGCATTCATGCTTGTCAATCTTCAGATGATGTCACATGTTAACAGAAATTAAAATTCAAAAACAACACTACATTAATAAAGTAGAGTAATTTGGTAACACATAACTAAAGCAGAGTCAATTTGATGGTATTCCAGCTTTGAAATAGAGGACCTAAACAAGTTTGCCAGTATCAAAATTTTCTTCCTCATAACACACTTCCAGATGTATAGCTACTGATTGTGCCTGTATTTTCTGATCAATAGCCACTGACATATAAGAGTCATCATTATTGAAGTAGAATGAGAATACTGAATATATGCTACGGAGTACACTACAAAATCATGAAAAGAAAGGAACGACATGAGTTAATAATCACAATTTGTCAGGCAGAGGCTGCCACTAATACATCAATGACGCATTGTGATTCGAGTAACAGAAACCTGGATACCTTCAGCCGGCGGGGGCGTCCACCCAGCGGCGGATTCAGCGGAGGTGAGAGGAGGCACCCGGTGGCGGACCCAGTAGAGGCGAGAGGACTGACACGGGGGTGTCGTGGCTGTGGAAAATTCAGAAGGCGATCGGATCCAGCGGGGCGGCGGGGAGGCGGCAACGGAGGTTGGACGTGCGGCGGCGGGGAGGCGCTCAGCGCGCGGCGGTAGGGGGCACTCGGCGTGCGGCGGGCGCCCAAGGGGGGGGGGGGGGGGGGGGGCGCTCAGCTCGAAGAGAGCGACGACGGTGGAGAGGAGCCGGAGAGGCGGCGGCGGCAGTTGTGCGCGCCGCGACGAGGCGCGTGAGCGTGCGTCAGCGGGGGCATGGCAGGGGCGGAGACAAGATTTGTGCACAACAGAGAAGAGAGAGACGATTGTAGGATGACACTGGACTTTTTTTTGTTGGCAATTTAGATTTTGTTTTAAGGTAAGTTATATTTGGTCTGAGAGGGGGTGTTAAAGATCTTTGATTATAGATCTGGGAGTAATAAGGGCTCCTAAGATTTTGATTAAAGGTATATAATCCGTTGGATTTGAGTTGAGGACTCTCGAATTGAGTTAATTTATAGTTTTTTTTATTAGAAGGGTATAATTAGAAGAGAAAGTATATTTACGGCCCGTTTGGATACACGGGCTAAACGACTAGCCCCTACTGCTTTAGGCTAGTTTTGCCCCAACGTATCCAAACGGCCACGCAAAAGGAGCTAAAACAGAAGCCAAAAGTTTAGCCCGCGAGGAGGCCCTAAACGGGGCTAAACGCACCCGTGGACAAACCTACCCTTCTGCCTCCCGACGCGCCACCCCGCGCCCGACCTCGGCCGACGCGCAGGCACGACCCCCAACACCCACCGCCCCCCCTGGGGCCCCGGCGGCCGACGCAGCCCACCCCTCCGAGGCGACGCGTAGCCGCGCCACCCCCCCCCCCCGGTGCGACGGCCGAAGCGCAGGCACGAACCCCAAACAACCCCCCCCCCGACAGCTGATGCAGCCCACCCCTCCAGGGCGACGCGCAGCCGCCGTCCCCCCCCCTGATCCCTGCGCCGGCGGCCGACGCGAAGCCGCCTCCCCCCCCCCCCCCCCCCCCCCGGACGCCAGATCCGCCGCCCACCACCTTCCGCGACGGCCTCGGGCCTAGTGCTGCCGCCAGCCATCCTCGTCCTCGCTTGGTGAGCTTTTTTGTGTTTTCCATTAACATATCTTATGCTATATGGTGATTTATTCATCACCTGTAATGGTGATTCATATGTTCTATTTCTTCTTCTTGAAGAACAAATATATGTTTCACAATTATGGGGTACATTTCAACCCCTACGACAATGTAACTGTTGATGCAAATTTACCTCTAGTATGATAATATTGCTGCTTAGGTATGCTCTGGTTGCTTACTACATCGTGTTTGACCTTCCTTGAATCCATCCACATTGTCTACCATGCAATGCAGGGAAAATTGTGGACTTAGCTTATAGCATTTGTTGTGGTTCTGGAACGTATCTGAAAAATATGTTCTGTTATACTTGTGCATTAAATGTATATGCATGAATTGAAGTCTTGTTATTTCTGCTACCTTATGAAGTTCTGTTCTGTTCTCTTTACGAAAGTGGTTTCTTGGCTCTGTTGGAACAGGCTTCACTCCTCATGTGATCATTATTTCACCGGGAGAGGTAAGATAGGATGGTTGCAAGTTCACAATTTTTATAAGAACTCTGTTGCACCCTTTGTTGATTATGTGTTTTCAGTAGCCTTGCTCTTTACTTAGTGTCCCTATAACTAGTGTAATAATGTCTTCTTGTTGGTCACCTAAACAATTCATTGTGTTTGAATTCACGGTGATTTTTGTAGTTTTATTACCATTACACACCATGTTGCACCGATTTTGTTAACCTTAAGAAACCCTGGGAACAAAGAGGTACTGTTGCAACTATCCTATATGATGGATTGTTCACTAAAATAGAAAGCTTCTTCTTGGTACCACACTGTATTTTTGTGACAAGATAGCTTCATCTGTGACGTAAGGACGTCTTAAGTGTAAAAGTTTTGTTTTTTTGGATACAACCTGTGTTGAGGCCTCTTATGTGTAGTTTTACACAACTAGACCTTTTGTTCTTCATGATGAATTCAAAGTGAAGAAAAGTTCTCCATGAACACCTTCCTCTCCGATGCTCATGATGATATGTGATCGAGCTGTAGCATGGTATTAGGCAGCTACTTCTTTTGTTTTACAGTTTCAGAGAATGTCATTTTAATCATTGTAAAGTGTAGTCTGTAATATTCTCATGATAAATATGTCACTTTCATTCCTGTTAGTAAATAGAAAGACTATTGTGTTGCTCTCAGTATGTCTTGATCTTCAGAGAATGACAATTATGCAATTATTCATTGGTTAACAAAAACTGTCACTATAAAGGTAAAACTGTCATTTTATATTATAGGACTATAAAGTTTAGCCTTATGGATCCAAACACCCTGAATAGGGCTAAAGTTTAGGAGGCTAAACTGGTTTGGTGTATAGTAGCAGGATATGCGAGACCCATGACACTTCCGGCTGGGACATGGAGGGGTACCTAGCTAGCTTGGGTCATCAACTCAACATGCAAACAGAGAGATTGCATAAGGCTGACTGCTCCGAAAACACATGGTTATTCTGTTTCAGATTATGGTTTCGTACCTACTTTTTCCTTTCACTTGCAAACTGCTGAAGTATATACATACAAAAACTAAAAATTGTGTATATTTTCAATTTAAATGCGCGTGTACACACACATGCACATAAAAGAATCAACAGAAAAGAACAAGAGTGCCAGGAACAGAGTCTCTGGAGAACTAGCCAAAAAGGCAGCTCCAGGAAACAGAAGATTTTCTCTCTTCTCTGTCTTTCTTAAAAAAAGGAGTAGGTTGAACGCATCAAACTAAGGAAGAAACCTTCCAAAGACAGAAACAACAAGCTAGAGTTTTTGAAAAGATGAACTTAGGAGGTTCGCAGTTCCTCAATCCTCATCAGAAGACTCGCTGCTTCTCCCAGTCACGGAAATGGAACTCTAGAGGACATGAAGTGATATTGGCTCGGCTCACCTCATCAGGTCAGGTCTGGCGTCGCGGAGAAGAGATGAGCCAAGTCAATACCATGCCATGTCTTCTGGTTCTCTCTTCTTGGCTGTTGTCTCTCTTCGTCTGAATAATGCTTCTCATTCAGTCCATCTCGCTTGGGTCGGCTTTATAGAGCAGCCACGAATAGTTTAATAAGATTACAGTTGTCTTCCTTCTTGGTGTACGCAGGCTTGAGATGTATAGGAGTGTATATATCAAGATGGGAGACAGTAGATCAGAGATGCTAATAACCGTCTGATCGATTCATATATACTTGAATGAAAGGTCAGGTCAAAGCTGGGAATTCAACCGGCCAGGTTCATGTAACAAGTGATTCTCATTATTGCCTCCAAGCGTTGCATTATACTGTACTACAGGAATCTATCAAACAAATTAAAGTGAACCTATACTGAAAAAGACCAGGGTTACTTTGAGAATATCCTAACTGTAGGTTTTTCAGGAAACAAGACAATGGAAACTGCAGCTCAAAGGACTACGTGCTGGGAAAACGAAGCATCCTTTTGACGTAGTCGCTCAGTGTGAGACTTGTTTTCCAGGCCGGCTGTGTGTGTTGTCCTCTTGTGCATCAACCCGGTCGAGATAACTTAGAATAGCTCATGCTCAAAGCATGCAAAGCAAACCAAAAGCGAGAAGTTCGTTAGAATGCACTGTTATTCTAACTGTCTGTCGTCCAATTACCACAATACTACCTACCTTTTCTATGGGATGGGATGGTGCTGCCTGACCAATACTACGACGGATCGTCTGACGCTTGTCAGAGGGACGGAGTCTTCCTACGCGCGGGCCAGCACGAGGCGGGGGGCCGCCTGGCAGCGTCACGCTCGCGGACGATCTCGTTGCCCAATACTACTTCGTTCCACGCGATTCACAAAGCCCTTAACTTTAATTAAATAGTACAAAACCCTTGCAACGTACGTAACGAAACTGACAGAAGTGTGATATTATTACAACATGAATAATATAGCGATATTTCTCAACGGGACCTCTTTTTTTATTTGTAATCGAAACTATATATATATATATATATGATCTGATAAACGTACAACGTACAAGCGTGACGGATTAGTCATTGATAAATACCATAGTTTTTCTTTTTTTTGAAAAAAGGAGTATATTAAAATATCTCTGCCTTCACATCAATTGATCCATGGAATCTCCAACACCAAACACGACTCCATGACTCCAGAGAGTTAGTTAGTTGTCCACGAACATCTATATATATATATATATATATATATATATATATTTCTGTTATTCCATTATATAAGCATTTCTAGCTATGTTTCTGTTGTTCAGATTTTATAGAATCTTCAATGAATCTTGACAAATATCTATCCAGATTCATTAAATATACCATGCGCCTCTAGTGGAGAGCTAAAAATACTTATATAGAGGGACGGAGTAAGTAGTTAGGTACTGATGTCAAAACGTAATTGGGAGCAACAGAGACTTGGCCACATAAAATTTGTTCAATTTGAGATATACAAAGCGTTGTACTGTAGTTGCTTATGGGCGATGTGGTTGAGTCCTACCACTTCATATGGTCAGTGCAATAATATCGATCACTCTCTATACAGCCAAGACATGATATCATTCTAAACCATATCCACACACACACACACGATATACTATTTCACTGCATCGCATCGACGATGATGCCCCAGCTAGCAAATTAGCGCCACGTGCTTTGTGGGCCTGGCAGCAGCTTGTTTTTGTGAATTTCCGTACGTTGCACATGCAGTTCTGCATTAGATTAGGTATAGTAGCATGTCATAGAGAGGCAACTTTACTCCAGGATTTGCTTAACTAACTGCATGTGACTACTCATAGGCGACCTATGTACTATCTTATCGTCTTAATTACCCCATGTAAACTCATAGGCGACCTAGGTAGCCCACACTCTACCTACTAGAGTTTGGTTCAAACCATCGTTGACCTCCGTTAGTCCGATCCCTAGCTAGCTACTAGCTGCTCATACGGTAGTACTCCCTCTAGATTAAAAAAGAAACTCGTTTAAAATAATGATATGGCCTTTAAAATGTAACTTTAACTCTAATTTTTTATAAAAATATTAATTAAAAAATAACATATAAATATTTTTATAAAAGTATTTTTTTTAAAAAAAATCTATTCATATGATTTTTATTTTTTCAAACTTAATAATTTAAAAGTTATTCATGATTTATATTCCTAATATTTGATTAAAACCTTGTCCCAAACTAGCTTCTTTACCAACCATCATTGTTTATTTAGAGTTTTATCACATGTGGTACTGTGAGCAGTTAAGTGATTTATCACATCAGATCATCAACCTGCACGCTCCCTGCCTGATGTAGCATAATCTCCCAGGAAAATTATTGGAAAAAAAGAGACGATAGAGAGGTGACCTTGAGCCTGATATATATTAGATGTTTATTAGTGTATTACCTCCGTTTTTTTAATTATTGACACTTTTTAATACACGAAGGTAGTATATTACTTTTATAGTCAACTATATATGGTTTATAGGTTAATTGTTAGATAGGCTGGAAATGAGATCGACATTTGTATATATGCAACCAGCTGAAGCCGACTAAATATATTTAATTTTACACACTGCCCAACCTCAACAAATAAATTAAATTCAAAGGCGTCTCCAAACCATGATAGGAGCATAACTGATCGCACCTAACCACTTCAATGAAGTGCAAGTAGGGGGCAAAGTTTTTGCCTCCTGGTCTCGCATGCCAGAGGCTCACGTACGTACGGGATGCATCCACATCAGCCTAAGTAGAAATATGAAACTTTGGGATGCCTTTATCAGCTAGACTCCCAAGTGCATGATCCAGCTCCGTCTCCACTATTCATGATGCATGCACTGTTGTAGAACGCAATTCCTAAAAGCTAGTGTGTTTTCTTTTCTTTTTTGCGGTTACTTGCGATGTCTCGAATAACTTGTTTTCTGGCCCATGTGCTTCCAGATGTCTGAAGAATCATTCTCGGCACAATTGCAGATAGCTACTTTGGCATGACAAGTTCTGAAACTGCTGAAGTAGTGCAAATGAAACAGTACAGAAAAGCACTCAAGGGATAAAACATCCTTAAGCAGACTCTTGTTTCTTATGGCAAAGGGGAACATTTCTGGTAACTGCTAGTGTAAAGGATAGCCAACAAACCATCTTCCCAAAAAGCAGATTGTGAATTCATCTCCAATTTGAGCAGAAGCAATTCCTTTGTATATAGACGCAGGAAATTTAAAATATCCCTCCATCAACAAGACCTCTTTTTCTTTGTTTCCCAGGAAGCTGTCCATTCTCGAATAATAATTGTCCCATAACATGTTCAGCCAAGGCAAATCTTGCTTGTTGTAAAACTTAATTACTCCCTCCATCCCTATTACTTATGATTCTAGCATCCTTCATTTTTACCTTTTTATTTATGATTCTCGCTTCGTAATACACATTTTTTTCTCTTTCCAATACATGTCTATCTCTACCTCTCTCATTCTCATTTTCTATAAACACCTACCTTATTTTTCTTTTCTTTATCTCTGTACCCAGAACCAGAACTGCAAATAAAAGAGGACGGAGGGAGTATGTATTTGTTTCATCAGAAGGGCTTGATTTTGTGTTCTAATTTTCAGCAAACCCAACCCACTTTAATTGGTTCTATGCTACTACAACTTTCTACTATTTGAGATATGCTACTACAACCTTTATAATTGGAACCATGCTACTACAAATTTACAGAAGTTAGATCCATACTCCTCTCATCTGTTTTTGTATGCAAAACGTGTGTCATATTTTAGTATAGACAAAATTGCCCCACGTACCTTTATGGCAAACCCTCTACCCAAGTGAGAATGCGTGTGTGTGTGTGTGTGGGGGGGGGGGGGGGGGGGGGACCATATGGTTGACGAGATGGATGATGGCCAGTTGATGAGGAAGTTAGGCAGGAGCAATTTTGTCCATACTACATGAACATGTTCGGAGTAAAAAAAACAGGGGGGGGGGTACATAATGGTGTGGATCCGACTTCTATAAATTTGTAGTAGTATGCTTTCAATTATGAAGCTGTAGTAACATATCTTAAATATTATAAATTATAAAGTTGCAGTAGCATAGAACCAATTAACCCCCTTTTTTTGCATAGATATCAGGTCCTCTCCAAAGGTAATTATGATCATGTTGATATTTATCTATCTGATTTGTTACCGAGGCTAGTAGCTTTAATGTGCACATATAATAAGTCGGCAAGGAAGTCAAGACTGTAAACCGTCTCTAATTTCGTAGCCTGAGAAGAAGTTGTGAACATGCCACTAGCCGTCTTTCTATTCTTTGGACAATCAGCAAGAATCCTTATGACACCCATTGGCAAGCCAAGATAAGCAAAAGGTATTCTGCAATTTTTGCGGCTGATGAGTGTAGCAACAAAAACTTTTTTAAGAGTTAGTATTTATATAAAGTGAAATTTTATTCGTCAAGCAAATAAAACAAATATCCTAGTCTTTATGTCTTTCGACATTGACGACCTTACAAGATTCGTTACAAGGTGAATTCTCCTCATAGTACACTTCAAAGTTTGGCACTATGACATATCGATTCTGTCCATGATAAAGGAAACATATAATTAATTATAGTATACCAATTAAAATGGTAGAGTTTAATCAAAGATCTAATACTCGAATGTATTGTTAAACCTCCATCTATTCTTGGCAAAGATGTCCACTCTTGATGTTTCCAAAAGATGACATGCTCTTTTTTCTAATAACGATCACATCGTCATCGAGTGTGTGCTCCTGTAAATAACCTGCATGGGAGAAAAAAATGTCGCTTTGTCAAAAGATCAATGTTTTGAATTAATTTCACTCTCGAAATTTCCATACTCCAAAAAACACCTCTCTCTGTTGCTACATATGTGAGTCCATCCATATACCCTTCAACCTCCTGTCATCCTCTCTTTATATATGGGGATAATACCTTATATGTCATTGCAATTGTATACAAATCCGTATTTATCATTGTAATTTTATTTATTCCGTATGTGCCATCCAGTTGTAATTTTGTGCCCATTTTTGTCATTTTGTTAACTTTTCTGAAGTATTTCGTTAAATACATTCTTATAGGTGGGTCCAACTCAAGAAAAAGCACGTTTTAGTATGTATTAATAGAGGCAGACTAATTTAAAATTAATTTTATTGATCAAACTCCAAACCAACACAAAATAACTTCAAAAGGTTTGTTAGAATTTAAATTAAAATTCTTCGCAGATATGATTAGTCTGTTAGATTGTTTATTTAATGTATGTAAACATTTTGTAAAAGCTAATAAAAACTATTAATTTTTTTTTAAATTCCATGGCTATCACAAAATTTAGATAATTTTATGAATCTTTACGAAAAAACACAGTAAGAATTCAAACAATGAGACAGACTAACCATACAAGAATAATGTTAATTTAAATTCAGTGAAACTTTTGAAATTTCAGTTCAAATGGTTGTGTGTTGATTTGAACTTCGGGCAATAAAATTGGTATGAATTTTAAATAGTTTACCTCTAGTAATACATACTAAAAGCTATTTTTTTTCTTAAGTTGGGCCTACCTATAAGAACGAAATTGATAGAAAACTTAACAGAAGCTAACGAAATGACAAAAAATACATAAAATTGCAACTAGATGACATATACGGGATAAATGAAATTGCAGTGGAAAATATAGGTTTATAGAGAATTACAATGGCATAAAAAAGTATTATTCCTCATATATACTGGGATTATTAGAAATTAGTAGGCAACCAAAATGTACCGACGAAAACGAATTGCCACTTCTTACTGACAGATGGGCTCCGATGATCCGGCGCTAAATGTGTCTTTGATTCGGACACCCTACTTCACCCGAAAAAGACCACGGGCCCCATAAATCTGACAGTAATGACCCACCACACCTTTGCACTCGCTGACAGGGTGGTCCGGAACTCGTTTACCAGATAGAGAGGCTTGCGGTTGCGGGACAACACGAAACACATCGTTTCCGGCGACCGCGCGGGCCGCCACATAAACCGACTTCCCTACTTCGGCCACCGCGTTGCTCCACCGGACCGGGCCCACCGCGTCGGCCCACGAGACTCGCCTAGTACTAGTGGAGGACGAGCAGTGGACTGGAAGGTACAGTGGATTGTTCCACTTGCCGCCCCCCACCGTGAAACCCTAGCGTCGCCGCCGGTGATCGCCGGGATGGCGTCGCCGCAGCGCATGTTCCTCTTCGACCTCAACGTCTCCCTGGAGGAGCCCGATGAGTGGAACCAGCCCGTAGAGGAAGAGCGAGCTGTAGCGGATGTGGTCGAGGAGGAAGGGGTGAACGAAGTAGTGGAGGAGGTGGTCGAGCCAGAGGATGTGATCATGGAGGAGGAGGAGGAGGAGGAGGAGGAGGAGCCGGTGGAGGAGTTGACAGTGGAGTTGGTGGGGCAGGAGGAGGCTGCCGAGGAGGAGGTGACAATGGGGGAAGATGAGGGAGCTGTGGCGGCGGCGGCAGAGCTGGGGGAGGAGGAAGATCGAGAAGGAAGGAAGAAGCGGAAGGACTACGAGGTATTCGTCGGCGGGCTGCCGCTCGACGCGGCGGAGGAGGACGTGGCGCGGGCGCTCTCGGAGGCCGGCGAGGTCGCGGAGGTTCGGCTCGCGCGGGATCCCGACGACCGCAAGCTCAATCGGGGATTCGCCTTCGTGCGCTTCGCCGCCTCCTGGGAGGCGCGCTGGGCTGCCAACGACCTCCGCACGGTTACGGTATTCAATCCTAACAATGAACTAGATTCGCATCATAGTAGTTGAACGGAGTTGTCAATTTACTCGACTTGATTGAATTGAATATATGGCTCCTGCGGAGCACCTGAAGCGTTTCCTTGTTGGTTGGTTACTTTTGGAGTTTGATTGATGGTCATCTGACAGGAAAAAATGATTACTTTATTACTCTTATTACTTGTTCCGTGACAGAAAAAAAAAGATAGGAGTTTGATACCTGGTACTTCTCAGCATGTTGAGATCAGATACATTTTGCTGACTCATTGGAATTTTGATCAAGATTTACATTAGTCTGTGCAAAAAAGAGGGATTTTTTAATCGATAACTGGAATGTAGAAGTAGAACTGAAATACGTGGGATTATCTGTTGTCTCTACCAGAGTGTTTTATCAATTGCATGTTCAGCATGGTACCATGGAGTGGATTTTTAGTTGTGTTTGCTATCTCATCAATCTTGTGGAAGTTCATAATACCACAATATATGAAAGAAATAGTTTTAAATTATGCCCAAGGTTGTCGAGACATTAATGGTAGAAGACTGTAATGGGCCTTTTTTTAAATAATATTAAGTAACAATAAATATATCAAGTTTCTAATTGCCACATAGTGTGAGCTACTGACCCATGTTGTGGATGACGTGGTGCGGCGGCAAGTCGCCGCTGGCCGGTGGAGGTGGGCGGTGAACATGGTAGATTAGGGTTCCTGGGTTATTGGGGTGGGGCTTAATCTCCAGCGACAATAGAATAGGATTGGGGCGGGGGGGGGGGGGGGGGGACCCAGCGGTGACGGACGTGATGGGAGGCAAGGGAACGCGACCAGAGGCAGGGGAATTTAGCAGTGGCGGTGTCTTGATGGCGGCATAGGGTCGCAGACCGCGGGAGGTGGCATCGTGGGTGGAGGTGGGGCGGGCGGGGACGACGCATCGATGTGGCGGTGGTGGCAATCATCGATCCAGAACACTGGTAGCTCCGTCAAAGCTGCCAGTAGCGCATTAGTTGCCTCCATTAAATAACGTCCACATTGACTAACTTTGTTATGACTTGTGAAACTGTTGCCTATCCTTTAGGAGTTACAACTTTTACTTCTTTTTATTCTAGGAAACCATGAAGATGTATTCATTATTTTTATGCATTTCAATTTTTGAGGGCTATACATCATCCTCCATTGAAAATATCTATTAATTAGCGCTTGTGTAGTAAAAATGTAAGGGAAATGACGCTGGAAACAACTTTGGTGGAAATGTTATTGGGTACAACCTTGATGCTTATTTAGTTGTTTCATAAAGGCCTGTGATTTCATTAACCATTCCAATGGCACATAGACAAAAAGGTCACCACATTTGAACCTTACTGTGTAAAATGGGAAAATTTATTTTAACGTACTCTGTTTTTCTCATTTAAGGTCTATCTACCGTCTAATCAGTGTGAATCACGAGTTACCTAAATTGTAATTATTTAATAGTAATGGAAAGAAAAATGGATATTTGTACGAGTCCGATTAGTTTTTTCGCTTCATACAGAATTATTGTTGAAACCCAAACATACTAATATTGGATCTTTTGGGCTGAATGCAACTGGCAGAGCTGGATTAATCGCTTGGAATGTAATAAATATGCATCCATGAACTCTGATAAATGAACCTCCAAGCTTTGCCAACATGTGCAAACGTCATGACTTTTACCTGCATTTTTGTAGTTTAGGTACTGTTTTATCTGAAGTTGCTATCACAATCACAGTAAATAAAAATGAGACTATAAAAGTTGAAGGGGATATATCTGGGAATCACTCAAATCTCACGTGTCTTAATCTTATAATTTTTATTTTTGCACACTAAATGTCAACGGTACAACTATTCGTAGTAACTCCACATGTACTCTCATGAGCCCTATCGACATATTTGGTATTCCAAATTCTGGTTCTTATTTCTTATGCTTATCATAATATTTCAATAGACTATTCTGCTGAAATTGTACCAAAAGTGCACATTTGATTGGGATTTGGATTGTTTTGCTTATAAGTTGGTACTTGTCCCTTTTAAAGTCTGTTGGATTTGATATATCTACTTCTTGGATACTGTAATAGAGCATCTTTCTATTAGCACTTACGGGAGAGGCTTTGTACTGTCATTATCTTAAGTTTTCTATTTGCATATGGTCCACGAGGTATTCATTAGCAATACTTATTTAGTATGATGTTTGCCATCGTAGTGAATGCCCATATCCATGCATACTAAATGCACTTACCCTAATTTCTTCACTGGATGATTAACTGTGTTTCTTTTTCAGATCAAGGGGAAAACTTGTGTAATATGCAAGAATAGTGAAAATGAAACCCTTCATCTACGGAATATATGCTTTGATTGGTCAAAAGACGATGTATGTTTACTTGCTCATTCGATAGTAATGTTTGTTGATAGTCTGTTGTTTTGTATAACCCCTGATCCCTCTTGTTCAGTTAGCTGAGAAATTGAAACCTTTTGAGTTGGAAAACCTGGATAGAATCAATCTGATTGAGCACCCAGAAAGAAGAGGAAAAAACAGAGGCTACGCGTTTCTTGATTTCAGAACGCATGTGGATGCTGTGGATGCTTTTCTCAAACTACAAAAAGAAGATTTGTTCCTCGGTACTGATTTTAGAGCACATGTGTCATTTTCAAACACACTTTCTCAGGATGATGAGATTATGGAAAAGGTAACATATACTTTATATGGATATGTTGCTTGTGGATGTTTTATTTTCTTTTTATTTGGCTATTTACATGTTTTTTGTTTTGATTATCTGATGCAGGTAAAATCTGTTTTTCTGGATGGCTTACCACCTCACTGGGATGAAGACAAGGTGAGGGAAATGTTTGGAAAATTTGGTGAAATCGATAGCATACAGCTTGCTAGAAATATGTTCACGGCAAAACGAAAAGATTTTGGTTTCATCGGCTTTATGACAAGACAGTCAGCTCTAGATTGTATTAAAGTGGTGAATAGAGATGGTGTTGGTGAAGGAAGACAAAAGGTAACTACTTCCAGGTTTGCATTATGGTGGGGATACAGTCAATCATTCATTTATTGTATTGGCATCGCTTACCATATATGTCTAATGTCTGAATTTTTGTCGAAATTTTCAGGTCTGCATTAAAGCTACTTTACAAAGGCCTAGACCTGCTTTCAAGAAGCCTTCATGGCAAGGTGGCAGTTCCATGTTAGGCATCCGAAGAGGATTTGTCGACAAAAATTCTAGTGGAAGAGTACACCCCTCAGACAGATATAGGCGCTTTAGTCCTGAACGACGTCATTATTCAGATAAATTTGCTCGCCGTCGTGACTCTATGGATTTTGAAGAATACAGAGAGTACAGAGGTTATTATAGAAGGGATTCTGCAGCACATGGTTTGTTTTCTTCTGCCGACACCAAATGAATTATTTCTGTATTCCTTCATTTGTCAGTACTATCATCAGTTTTCTGTCTCTTGTTTTAGCCACAAGCCATAAATATGGAAGGACACATCCAGGCAGCAGAATCAGGGAAATATATGCTGAGAGTCGATATTCTACTAAATACCCAAAACACAGACAGGCAATACATGAAGAACCCATGCAGAGAGATCCATACCGCAGGAGCAAATATGAACAATCATACCAGGAAAGGGCTCATAGAACTTCTTGCCCAGAATGTGATCCGAGTGATCATAATTCTGGTTCCTATCAGAATTGTGAGTATCGCAATGGTGATAAATCTGGTGCTGGCCATCCTTATCAGTACCCGAATGGTGAAGAATTTTCGTCAACCAGCGGCTGTGAGCAGGGGTACCATAAGAAAGTAAGCTATTACTTCTAATGTCAGTTCTTTATCACATCCAGCTTGATGCTGACCAGAGCTTATGTCTGTTACATAGGACCGTGAAGTGACGACATCACCAGGTTCTCAGGTATCTTCTCACTGTGAGGGTACTGTTATAAGTATAATTTGATTAGGTGAATGCTAACTATTTGAGCTTCTGTTTCTTAGGACCACCCATTGATTCCTGCAAGTTCTGCTGTGGTGTGTGATTGTCGCGACTGCTATATTGTAAGTTTGAAGTGCAGACATATTATAATTGATTTTGTTTTTGAAGAATTTGACATTGACTTTTCTCCAAGCCCATCATTTAAGATGCTATTAATCAAGAATTATGTTCTTCAGGAACAAGAGTATAGTCCTAGTTCAAGTGAGCATGTCAGAACCAGATCTAACCTTCAAGCGCCTCATCAGCGTCGGATTATCAAACCTTCTCATGAGCATCCGAGGTATGTATCACAAAGAATGTTCATTTTCCTTTTTCGTACTATTTGCGGTTCCATGAGGGTTCTCACATATGGTCGAGCTCGTTTCTTATTTGCAGCTTTGTGCCTGATGAACATTCTGCGTTTGAGGTGGAGTACACAGTGAGGGAAAGCAGGGGCCGGTACTTATCTTCAAGAGATGCGCACAGTTCTCACTCTAGAAAACACCATAGGCCAGCTAGATAGGCTGTAGGTGTCGCAACTTGCATTCGCAAGATAGAGGAACTCTTTTGTCAAAAAAAAAAAAATAGAGGAACTCTTCTAGTAGCTCTCTGCAACTCTGTAGTACCATTGATAGCGGTCAAGTTACCTGACCTGCTTGTGCATCGTTGACATCCAGTTGCGCAGCAGAAATCTGCTTGAAGGACAGTAGTATACCATTTTAAAGTTATAAGCAGTTATTTTGCATCTCTTGGCAAAGAGCTTTATTAAGGATTACTTTTAGGAGAAAAAGAGCATTATTAGGGATTAATTAAATGCTTTTTCTAGGGAGGATTGATTAAATGTTTTATTGTAACAGAGGGCCGTACTAGGTTCACAGACAAGCTAAATAGGTAAAATCCTGAATAAAATTGTAACAATGTCGACAATAAAAAGACGACACTGTTTTACACATACGCAAATGCACGTGTGACAATAAGCAAGCGAGTGTCTTGATCAAATGATTGGTCGACGTAAGTGACGTGATCCTGCTAACGGGATCTGATGGACTGAAATCACGAGGGTGTAATACAAGAATTGCTAATCAGCTAGTTAAATTAAATGTGATGTGACGGCAGATCTCCTTGTGGATTCTCTCCCAATTTGATAATGCAAGTGGTTATTGTGCTGTACTCCCTCCGGTGTCAAAAAAAAAACAGTTTAGGACAAGTTTTTGATCAAACATTAGAAATATAAATCATGAATAATTTTTAAATTATTATATTTAAAAATATAAAATCGTATGAGTAGATTCATCTTTAGAAATATTTTTATAAAATATAAATATCACTTTTTAATAAATATTTTTATCAAAAATTAAAGTAAAAGTCGCGTTTTGAAGATCATGTCATTGTCCTAAACTACTTTTTCTTGATACCGGATGGAGTACGGTGCCCCCTCTGTTCAGAAATAACTGTTACTTTTGATTTTCGTGCATGACCTAATATTGTTTGTCTTATTTAAAAAATTTATATGAATAATAAAATTTTAAGTCACATATAAAATATATTTTATATTCTATCAAATAATAAATTGAGACCTCAAAAGCTAGAATGACACTTATTTTTGAACGGAGAGAGTAACTCTTATGTACAAAAGTTGAGCTTCTATTTTACGTTATCGTGATAACGAAACTGGTTATTGAATTCCAAGAATTGTTAAGCTTAATTGTTAATCCTTTTTTTCCTAAAAAAATTGTTAACCCTTTTTATCGTCTTAAGTGTGCAAAACATGCGTGTAGTAAACAAGTTGAGCTATCCTACTGATTGTGATTCCAACACGAGAAGAAGATATCCGAGCTGTGTTAATTCGAAGGCTACCAGCAACACGAACCAAATATAGGTTCAGGTTTCAGAGAAGTGTGGCAAGATTAGTGTTGCCAGTGTACAGTTCGATTATTATTCAAATTAGTTTTATTTCCGTGCATTGTTACGAATTAACAAACTTATATAAAAAATAAAACTAATTTAAAATATATTTATTAAATATATTACATATTTTAGTTATATTTCTGCTATACAGCGTATGAATTATGGGTGAGGTGGTGACGCACTACACAGAAAAGAAATAAATTGTGCTCTTCCGGGTTATGGAGAATGAGGAGGAATCCCTAAACAGTACATTTCTTGCCTAGCTCGCTTCACATTCCTCCCTGGAGGCCGGAGACGCCACCACACCACCGTGACACCGTCCACCACCCTGGCCATGGGACGACCGAGGGCGACCACCGCAGCGTCCAGGGTGAAGCGCGGCAACGCCAGACCCAACTCAAAGCCGAAGCCCTCCCTCCTCTCCCCGCTCGCCGCGCCGCCGCGAACCCGCGCCCGCAAGCGCGTCGTCTCATCGCCCGCCTCATCGTCGCCGGGCTCCTCCTCCTCCCCAACTGACCCCAGCCTCAGCTTCCTCTCCTCCCCCGGCTTCTCGGCGTCCCCGAAACCCAAGCCCAGGCCCAGGGCCAAGCCCGCCGTGCGCTCGCCGCTCGGCGCCAGTCCCCGCGCCACCACCACCACCCCCCCTTCCCCGGCCGCATCACCCTGTCCTGTTACGACGGCGGCCACAAACGTCAGCGAGCTAAAGAGCGCGGTCGCCACCCAAATGGAGGCCCTCAAGCGGCGCCTCGACGCGCTCCACTCCCGCGCGCGCGCCGACCTCGACGCGTCCCTCTCCCGCGTCACCAAGCGAGCCAAGGTAAGCCTCTCCCGCTCCCGATTGGCACGCCTCCGCTTCGCGTTGGGTCCCGCTCTCAAATTCTTTAGCCGCGGCTTATTTCAGCCGATTCATGTGCATGGATTGACGAACCTAGCCTGCGCGTTAGATTGATGCTGTTGAGCTCTATCGTTGTCCCACAGTGTTTTCACATTTGTACACATCTAAATTTCCTGATGTTGATGTCCTGAACATCCAATGTAATGAGGTGACATGCCACCGAATGATGTGAGCATCAACGTTCTAAACTTGTGTATTCTCCCAATTTCATTGCAGAGGACTGTTTTCCCTGTGAGTGAATATGTTATTAGTCACAATGAGCACAATGCATGTTTGATGACAAAAAAAGAGTCTGATACACACAATCTGCAATTCAAACACATAAGGCATTCCTTTCACTTCTAGTGTCTTATTTGCTCTACAATATGTGTATTTTTTTTCAGACCCAAAACCAGGCATGTCAGCAGCTAACAGATGAAGTAGACAAGGAGTACAAGAAGATGTCTGATGACATAAAAGAAAGTTCTGAGAACGTCAAGGTACAAATCTTCCAAGCCCGTTGTATGCTGTGAATATTCCATTCTTGGTTTTGATCCTAAAATATGTAATATGTTTACCTTTTTTAGGCAAAGTACAAGCAGATCATTGCAGACGCACAGTCATCCACCACTTCTGGTACCACATGCATGTTTTGGACTTTTTCTTCAATATCTTTTCAACTTAATAGCACCCTCCTGCCTCCAAAATTAACTGATGACTCAAAAGATTGCAAAGTACAGTGATAGGTGAATATCACATGTTAAACATCCTGCAGTGTTTCTCTGGTTTTGATGCTCGTCATTAGATTTGTTCTAAACTGTCATGAAAGAAATTTACTCTGGTTTTGGACATCAAATGCATACTTTATTTCTAAATTGACTTATCTCATTATCCTGTTTCTTGAATGCTTATACTTAGTGATTTAATGTATCTGCATTAACATCCTCTTAGTTCATTTATATCATGTTAGTACATTGAATTTGCTAACTCCCTAATTCTGTTGTTTTTTTATTCTAGTTTGTAAGGTGACTATCCCTGAGATGATGAAAGCTGTGGAAAAGGCTATTGATGGTCTTC
The DNA here is from genome assembly GCA_001182835.1 of Oropetium thomaeum. Taxonomy (NCBI): domain Eukaryota; kingdom Viridiplantae; phylum Streptophyta; class Magnoliopsida; order Poales; family Poaceae; genus Oropetium; species Oropetium thomaeum. The sequence goes on along the minus strand of LFJQ01000015.1, from coordinate 552,639 downwards.
GCAGCCGCTACAACGTCTCAGTGCCAGCATAGTCACAAGTTCTAGTGCACTATACTCTGAGTAAGTACAAACTACTTTTGCGTGGGTCACTGATGTACTGACACTTATCTAGTTTAATACCATCACTTCAGAGCATGATTATATCTGGACATCTTTATCTCTCTTATTGATACCTGCGGAGTTTATCTTAGTATTCCTAGTTTTCACTGATTTGTTGTATTCCCTTCACTAAATTTGTTGTGCTATGGTCTCCATTGCTATTATGTGGGGTGTCACTAATGTTAGGCACTGCAACCATTCCAGTGCCGCTCAAGCTGAGTAGGCTGATAGGATTCGATCCTTGCTCTTTGTTAGAGTGAAATTGTTTGCTTAAGAGTTATATTCAAACTAGATAAGTTGTTTGGGATTAGGTTGGGTTTGTTAAGATTTGGTTTGATGCATCCAGTGACCTGTGCTGTGCATAAATGAATGAACAGATGAATACATGAGGCAAGATGAATGTGTCTTCCTCTCTTGGTGCCCTCTCCCCAGTTCCTCCAACACATTTATAATTAAATATCCAGCTATCAGCTTGATGAACAACTCTGGGTTGTTAAAACCATGCAGAAGCTTCTGTCACAACACATTTATAGTTGTGTTAGGTACCACAAGCATTCCAGCCCTATTCAAGATGAGTATGCTGTTATGATTGGATGCTTGAAAGTCAAATTCTAAGCATAAGGGTTAAGCAATGTAAGTTCTTAAGAACAAGGTTGTTTAGTTCATTAATGCCCCCTTTGGTACAGCTGAGCTGATTCTCAAGCAGAAAAGGAAGCTGTGCCAAACATGATTTTTCATCAGAAGTGATTCTTAGCTGATTCCATGAAGTGATTCTTTGAAACGAAATAGAGGGTTGGGATCTTCTCCTAATTCTGTGAAGTGATTATCTATGCTTTATCATAGATAATCACGTACGGACACAGAATCACTTCTCCTCATAGAGAATCACTTCCGAAAAAGCTCTACCAAACATGACCTATACTTTGTTGCATTGGACTATTTCTATATATGGAGATGTAGGGCACTTCAATAAATCAAGCTAGGCTGATCTATCTATCTCCCTGCCTATCAGTGCCTTCTCCTTGAACTCGTGCTCCACAACTGTTTAATAAACATCCGGGTATAACAGCTGCTTGATGAACAAACCTGGATTGTGAAAGCCATGCAACAACTTCTATCAACAACACATTTGTTGTTAATATTATGCTGATAAGTTTATGATTGCTATTTTCTTAAAGGGTCTCATACCCAGTGCTCTAACCTATCGATGTGGGGTCTGGGGAAGGGAATTTGTTAGCAGCTTTCCCCTTTCTTATTTCGCAAGAAGGCTAATTCGAACCCAGGACCTCCAGGGCACAAGTGGATATTTCTACCACTGCACCATCTGCGCTTCAATGATTGTTATTTTTCTGGATTTGTTAATTTGTTTAGGGTTTCTTGTCAAGCGCTCCTGGAACCTCTGTAACACAACTGATGGTCATAACATCTGATTGATGAACTAGTCCGGATTGCACAAACAACGCAGTGGCATTAGTAATGCATTTGGTGTTGAACTCTTGATGTTACATCTGTCAGTTGAATACGTGCTTGCATGCTGAGAAACAGAAAGCTTCGTGTATACCCAGGCAATGTAGTCCCGCCTACCAGGTGAATACAGTGATACAGCATACAGACGCACATTCTGCCTTATATATATTTATTAAAATTTTTGTTTCGGTAAAAGCACATCTAACATATAGAAACTCTTGATATGTTACATAATCAGTTTCGCCGGTTGGCAGTGCCCTAATCTGGCTGGTTGGCTGATCCCGTGTTTCCTTCCTGTTGCAGGTAGTGGCCTTCCCCTTGAATTAATGGAGTATTGAATCATCTACACGTCTAAACAAGGATGGTGTGGTCCTTGTTTAGACATGTGTAGATAAGTAGTACGGGCATCATAGAAACATCGGTCGGGACTTCATCAGTCTAGGGATATAGTTCATCCGTATCTTATTGTCCTTTCACTTGAGGAAATGTTGGGTCATGGTGAAGCAGGCCGTATTTCATTTGTTCATATGTAAGCTATTGTTTCCAGCCAACCGACTTCATCACTCTGTCATCACCAGTTCATACTGTCGCCAGCAGAAGGGGAGAGGAAGGAGATAGATGGGGAGTACTTAATTTTGCATGCATCTAAATTTCTAGATTGACATAGATGTAAATGCGCAGTCAAGAGTGGAAGTGGAAAGATCAGATAGCAGCATATGTCTTCTGCAATAGGAAACCAAGACAAGATATAATAGAGGTGCTATAAATCATAACATCTCGAATAGATTTGTGTCAGTTCGTTACTTGTCCTTGACATTTTCTACTCCCTCCAGTTTCTTTCTTTGTTTTTCATTTTTGGTATAAGGTTAGTGTATCTCAGTTCATCCCAGAGATAAGAGCCTGCACTGCACTGCACTACACACAGTGAATAATACGTACCAGCAGCCTGCTCTAACCTCAAATGAGGCAGATGCTCCTACTGCTTAGATTTTGTTTTGCGAGGAAGACGACGTCTGTCTAGATGAACGGGCATGTAGCGTACTAGCTGCCGCAGGTTTCCTTCGTGGTCATCGCCACGATGACAATTAGCTAGCAATACCATCCATAACCAACCGGCTTAAACCGTGGATGAACAGGAACAGCCCTGGGCTTCGGGGACCTGATCACGGAAACATCCAGAAGCCTTGAGATATTTCCCCCATTGGATCGATCACGGTCAGGCAGCCGTATCGTATCACATCACATCACGGGCGCCGCAATCCACCCCACCCCACCCCACCCCACCCGACTCGAACCGAACGAACTCCGACTACCCCTGTCCGTCCTCTCCTGACGCCACCGCGCCCACAATCGGCACATACCATCACGCACACCCGCCCTCCCGAATCCCGCTGCGGAAGCAACAAAGATATCCCGGTGAGCCAGCCAGCCAGCCAGCCAGCCTAGGGGAGGAAGGAAGGAAGGAAGGAAGGAGGAGGAGGAGGATGGGTCGGAGAGGGCCGTCGTACTATGTGGAGGCGGCGCCGCCGGTGGACGTGAACAAGAACACGGAGTGGTTCATGTACCCGGGCGTCTGGACCACCTACATCCTGCTCCTCTTCTTCGCCTGGCTCCTCGTCCTCTCCGTCTCCGGCTGCTCCCCGGGAGCCGCGTGGACCGTCGTCAACCTCGCGCACTTCGCCGTAAGCTCCTCCCCCTCCGTCCCTCCCTCACTCCGTTCGAGGCCTGGCCTCTCGCGCCCGCTCGGATCTTCTCTCGGGATTGCCGCGCGCTCCCCTGCGCCAGGATCCGGCCAGTCCTCAAATTGGGCGCCTCTTCCATTTCGTCCTCAAATTAGGTGCCTTCAACTAGTAGTTAGTATACTAATTAGCTATTGCCTTTGATCAAAAAAAAAAGCTATTGCATTTGTTAGTTAATTTGGCTCTTGCATAGACGATCTGTTCGATTTTGAACCACGCTGTTCCTGGCCGCTCAAGCTCGCGCTCCAGGATTGATTCAGTACGTCGGGTCCAGTATGTGAGCAGATTCCTGCTCGTCCTGTAGTACGTGCTTAGCAAAAAAGGGTAAATGTTCACCGCATCTTTGAATATGCTGTGCCTAAACTGTGGAGCCAGGATTTGAGGGTACTGTCGTAGCTCTTTGGTTTGTATCTATAACTTTGTTTTATTCCCCTGGCACCGGTCTATTTAGATGGATTCTTATTACGTGCAAGCGAAAGCCATGCAAGATGCTTTTCACTAGTAGATTTTACGAGCTGAAAGAGTACAAAATTTGCTTCTAGACGTTAGGTTTTGCGCTTTTTTTATTAGATGATATGTATTCCCCACTAACCGTTTCTGAAATGGCTTTGCATGGAAATCAAAAGAAGCCTAACCAAGTGTAAATGACTCTCTGTTCAATTTCATAGTTACGCCGAACCTGTTGTTTCCATAGAAATCAACTCTTGAGGAGCCCATATACGTGTACAAAAAAGTTGTTATAGACCTCGGTAAGGCTTGTAGTACTTGCCCTGGGAGAAAAATGAGGTTTCCGTTGTCAAGCTCTAACTGAAGCAATGTGCTGCAATTTAGAATTTGTACTTGCTAGATTATTTATACTGGTTATTGCCATGTTGGGATGATGGTGCTTTACTGCTTTGTAATTTCCACTATACAGAATAATTTCATACTGTTCAACAGTTTCATACTTTTTTTTTGAAATTAAATTTTGTACTATTGTAAACCCGAGCTTGTGATATACAATTATGTTTTAAGTGCTTTTTCCAGGATCTTTTCATAAGTTCATGGTGCTTTGTAATTTGGTAGACAGACTTATAATTTTGATTTCTTTGGTTGATATTTTTCCTTTACTACTGCGATGCAGTTAACCCACTAGAAACATTCTTCTTTCAGATCACATATCACTTCTTCCATTGGAAGAAAGGAACTCCATTTGCTGCTGATGACCAAGGCATCTACAACAGATTGACATGGTGGGAGCAAATTGATAACGGCCAGCAGCTTACTCGGAACAGAAAATTTTTAACCGTTGTACCTGTGGTGTTGTAAGTTCCATCTCATTCTTTAATGTTCCAAGATCTGCATGCTTTGGTACCATCGAGTTCCATCTCATTCTTGTGATAACCAATAAATAATTTTGGGCGGACATATCATCTATATACAAAAGTAAACATTTCATGTTCATCCGAGTTCCTTTTCATACATGGCTTCTGTCTTTGTTGTCCAAATAGAAAAATTTGACAAATCAAAGAATGGCAGAACGCGCTAAGAACATAGTTGTACTGATGTCACCTTTTTGTAGTATAACAGAACACTTCAGCTAACTTATTCAGTGAACCCTGAGTGTTAGGCAAATTCGGTTTTCTCCGAGTCTAAGAACCCATTTTTGATGTTGTACTTTTTTTTTTCTTGAAAACGCAGGAGAGCCGTGTTTCATTGTATTAAGAAGAAAATGGGATAGGAACCCAGTACAACACACGAACACACACCCTAAAATCAAAGGATTACATTCACACCTTGTATTACAAAAGAACGACCCGTGAACACACCCTCCTAATCACCTGGCAAATGGGCACTCAAGAATGATAATCCTCAAGCCCCTGCCATAGACCTTTGGTGTTGTACTGTTGTGGCTTCAAGGGCTATGTTGTTCCTTGTCATCTAAATACTCAAACGAGAAAGAACTAAGTCTTCATGAATGATTCAGAGTTTGTTTGATGCCTAGTCTATCCGTTAGCCTCAAGGTTTGTTGCATCTGGAAAATTTTTTTTCTATTGGCACTCTGTCACACCGAGTTTTAATGGTTTGAACTAGTTGCCATGATCAAGCATTCTGTGAAAGGAGAGGCATTGAGTTCCCCCCTGAGTTAGTTGTGTTCGGGTCCTATGTTTTTATTGTGAGATTCCTGGAATTCTTTTACTCCATATCTAGGATTAATATATATTGTTACGCTCAGACTTGCATTTATGATCCTATATTTATTTTATTTGGAATTTTCTTTGTCATTAACTATGTTATCATATTTATTGAGAAGAATTTATCTAAGTTACATTTCTTCCAGGTATCTGATGGCATCGCACTTGACTGACTACAAACAGCCTATGCTTTTCCTCAACACAGTAGCAGTTCTAGTGCTGGTGGTAGCAAAGCTGCCCAACATGCACAAGGTGCGAATATTTGGAATCAATGCAGATATCTGAGAGCTGCAAGTATAGATGGATGCTTGCTGTATTCTGCAACAGAGATGCGGCAGCAAAGGTTCATCGCATGGAAGTACCACATGTGTACTCTTTGTATATAGGTTAGTGTGTGTAGACTGCTGTGTGTTTGTTATTGCAGAGTTCACTCGAAAGTGCAGGAGGTACTTTTGATAAGTACGTCAGCACGTGCATAAGCGTTATGTAGCAGAAGTTGTTCTCTGTTTTGTAAAATGGAATGAAACCCTGGGAATCAGTGCAAATCCATGTTTTGTTGCTCCCGTATTCACGTGGAAATTGCTAAAGACGGTACGAGCTGTTTCTGTTCTGTAGGAGATAACGTGTTGACCCGTTAATGTCACTTGATTTAGTAACTAATATACTTTCAGTTGCTCGAAAGGATCTCAATAAGCCTTATCCAATACAAACAATCGTAATAAAGTTGAGACTGGTCAAGTGTAACATTACTTCGATCATTCAAGTTAAACTCCATTCAAGATACAAAGGGATGTTACATCATCATCAATACTATATAACAGACCTGATTCGCCTCTGCTTACATTACACAATGCAAAGCTGAAAGTCTTTTTCCTTAATAAAATTCATCAACTTATCTCATCTATACTATGACCATCTAATGTAAGGAAAAACAATGTGTCCCAAAATGCAACACTTTCAGTTCTCATACATAGTATTGCTTGTCTTATTCAAAACATTTCTATAAATAATAAAATTTTTAAATTATATAAATATGATTTATATTCCATTAAGTAGTAATTTAATATTTAGTATTACATAAATTTTTATAAATAAGATGAAAGCTTAAGTTGAGACCTCAAAACGGCTAAGTGTTTTGAGACAGAGGAGTACAAACGAACTACACCCGGTGCTGCAGCAGTGCAGCTGCACTCTACATACAGACGAGACAGAGGAGACAACGGTCATCTGATGGAGTTCACCGCCGGCGGCTTGACGGCGTAAGGATCTGTCCATGATTCGTCTTGAGCTGCGGCCGCCTTCCATCTCCTCTCAAAGATCTGCATTTCCTTGAACGAGCGGTACCTCACCGCCGCCCGCCCGGCCGACTTGCCGCCGCCGCCGCCGCCGAGCATGGGTACGCCGCGGTGGAGCACGTACTCGCTGTCGACGACTCCGACGGTCCGCGCGCGGTGCCCACCCGCGCAGTACCCGAGCTTGAAGTCGAGCCCCCACGCGTGGACGAGGTCGTTCTGCACCATGCCCCACACGCACCGCCACGCCGCGCGCGAGAAGACGGGCACCATGCCCTCCACCCACCCCTCGCCGCGGTGGAACTGCTGCTGCTCGTCGCCCGTGCCCGGCAACGCGCGGCGGGCCGTGAGCGCGTGGTGGATCTCCGGCGACGTGCGGTCGAGCGCCGGCTGCGACACCGCGAGGCCCTCGCGGCGGACGACGGCGAGGTAGCGGATCGGGTCGAAGTTGTCGACCTCGACGTCCTCGTCCCAGAGGAAGACGTACTCGTACTCAGCGACGACGTCCGGGTGAAGGAAACGCTTCGCGAACCACCACTTGCTCTGGCCCGGTGCCGCCACGTGGATGATCTGGCGGCTGCGGCTGCCGGACCACTTGAACTCGCCCCATTGCTCCACCGCGCCGTCGTAGTGGAACAGCATGACCGTGAACTCGTCGGCGGGGAACTTGGAGACCAACCTGTTGACGAGAGCCTTGTTCTTGATGCCAACCGGGACGGCCAGGAGGCTCTTGGTCTTCTTCTCCTGCTTCCGCCGCTCGGGGTTGCCGGCCAGCGACGCCTCCATCTCGAGATCCGTCGTCTCGTGCGCCAGGCCCCTCGGCAGCTGCCGTCGTCGCGAAGGACCACCACAGCTGGCGGCGCCGTCGTCGCGAAGCATCTTGCGCGGCGTAACAACCACCGGAACCGAGATCCGATCGCCCTTGTCGTGACGAAGCGTGGCGGTGACGCCGGTGACGAAGACTAGGAAGACGAAGAGGAGAGCCGCCGCCGCCACCGCCGGCACGACGACGCTGCGCAGGGAGAAACAACGCTTCGGCATCATGGTGGACGACGAAGCTGAGACCGCCATGGTGACGTGTCACGTACGAAGTAGGATTGCTTTGGCAGGCGTACGTAGGTATTGCGGAGACTGTTGGATGTGTTATAGGGGACGAGGATTCGATGACCAATCAGAGTCGGTCGCGCCTTCCATACCGATACCCTAATCTAATCAGAGTCGGGCGGGAATCCTTCCTTATTCGAAAAGTATGACAATTGACAGCTCATAGGATGCCACGCTGGCATCGCGCGCGAAAGGAAACTCCCACGACCGTGTTTCTTGGTTTCGGATTGACTTATATTATTGGGATCGGCAGGTGATAGGAATAGGATGTCATATTGGGATCGGAGCATTCACCTTTTCCCTGGTTCACATTGACATCGCCAAAAAGGGTTTCTATCTTATCTCTTTTTTTATTACTTCGTCATGGATCTGGCGGATCGAAATTCGTCGAAAGGGTTTCTATCAAAATGACCATATCGTCTCTCTTCATGGTACCGTGCGTGACAATTGTGCGAACTTCTTCCATGTCCTGATGGCTAACAATTGTGCCATCTCTATAGCACACGCGGCCACACACTTTTGAAGAAAACCAGAGTACAATCATTATGAATTTGCTTAGCGTTATATCATCAGGTATATGATACCAAAACCATAGGAAACTCTGATATATAATCCACGGAATGGCAAAGTAGAATAATTCATTGAAACCTTATTTTTTTTCCTCTCTTCAAAAACGTTTTACAAACTGTATTTGCAGTGACATACAACAGGAATGTGTTTTTGAAAAAAAAAAAGGGTTTTCCATAACAGGAGCCGAGGCTATATGTACATGTTACAACACAGCTGATGATACACGGCAAATGATGAACAAATGTCTGTCTCGTCATGGCCGGTTATAAAGTCGGTCCCAGATCAGACAACGTATTTTGATTTCCTCTCACAGAAGACGGTGACGGAACCCTAGCTTGTTGCTCACATCACACTCCAAGATTGCACCGCTCAATCACTAATATTGCAGACTGACAGAAACTTTTGAACCGCGTTATGGTATTGAGTCCCCTACGAATTACATGAAGTTGGTTACACGGAATGGAGAAATACAATACTATAACAAACAGAGTACAGCGTACGACAGAGGACAAGTACCTCCCAATAGAGCTGATTGCAGTCGGTGCATTTCCAAAACTCCAGATTCCGATTGAAGAGGCATGAGGGAATGACCTGGAATCCTTTAGAGGCTTCGACAGCTTCCTCAAGTGTCAGGGGTTTTTGAATGAAACTACCATTGCACTTTGTACATCTCGACATAAGTTTATCCTCTGAGATTTTTAAGTTGAAGACGTTAATAACCTGCAACAGGGAAGTTAACAAACTGATCAGCTAGCTACAAATCTCGACAGTTTATCTCACAAAATGCTCAAATGTAAACATTAGGTGATGATCAGCCCAACTGTAGTAATACTTCTAGGAACACAGATTAATACATGTAGTTGGAAACTCTCATGCCAGTTTCTTTGAAAATAAATGGTAGTTTTAGGAAATCAGTACGAGTGTCTTCCCATGAACAGTCATATGGCACGTTAATTCCAATCAATGTGACATAAATTATACATATTTATAAACAAATATATGTGCAAATAGTTTTATGGTTATTAGGTTTCACACACCTACGAACTCACCCAAAAGCCTAAGTTGATGTGGAAAAGGTGGACAATCCACTTATGCTGGACAATCCACTTATGCTTCAAAAGGTAACAACTAATATTCCAGTTAGGGCGGCAATACGCGGCACAAACATTCAGTATAAATATAAATTAGTGGATTTGTTGTCTACAGAATTTCTCTATCACTTATCTATTGGTGGCATGTACTATGCCGTGTTTCTGTCAAAGTGCACTAGTACAGATTTCAGATCATATAATTCTCACCGTAAATATGTAAGAAATCACATGTAGGGATGTACATAGTTTAGATAATCAAATTGTAGTTGTAATTCTTAGAAGATTTCGTATCATATGATTCTCACATGTAGGGATTTATAGATTCCCAGAGCTAGATTGACATTATTTTTGAACGGAGGGAGTAACTTAACTCAGTAAGAGTAGAAGCCAGATTTTGCTGACACAGGTTCAGAACCTGCCTGTATTGAAGGCCAAGTTGTATTCATTCAGTTCATACACAAACCAGACTCATGTATAGATATGCCACAAATACCTATGAATCAAAGTATGTATTCTAAGCGTCGAGCTACTGAAAAAGTGAAAACTGCCTGTGCTGTTTAGAATAGGTTCAACACTGTCACTGATGGGAACAGCGTGCCTGTGTTTAGGATACAGACAGGCGAACCAGTTGATTAAAGTCATTGATGTCCTAGCCATTATAGATGAACTGCCACATATACCTCTTGGTGTGAGGGTACCTATGGAAAACTATTCCAAGCAATCTCCTGTCTGAAGGTTGCCTCTAGTTATTGAGTGAACTTCTTGAGTTTGTTCCAGGACAAAGACTGACATGGCGGAGGCGCTTAAGTTGAAATAGTTTGTAGAGTGGAACATGTGCCTACTTTGTCTACAGATACATTATAAACTGTCTTATGTGCACCTTGAATGGTGTATGTGTTTTAGCACAGATCAGTAGGTGCGTATTAGCTACTATAATTGGCTGTCTGTATGATAGTATCGATGTAATGTGAATGTGTGCTTGACTATTTCCTGCATGTGTAAACACAGGCTGTAACTTGCTCCCTCCATTTTACAATTTTGTCACTAGGACAACAATGCAGTTCAAAATGAACTAAAGTTATTCAAATGATAACAGTTTAAGAATGGAGGGAGTATATTGTACCAAAGTCGTTTGCTTAATTAGCTTCACATTCAAGTAGTGAAGTGATTCATCAGTATATTGTAATTTGTACTGTAACAAAGTTGCTGGTTGATCCAAATAAATAGAAGTTGAAAGGTGTCTCAAGTGGTTAGGCTCAGTTTCCTAGCAGAAATATTATATACTAGCCACTACATACTAATGGATTAGTATTAGCCAACAAAGGGGAGTTCAAATTTCCTTTACATTTTACTGATGAAATTTATGATGCTAATATATACCAAATAAATGAGTAACGAGTTAGAGCTCTAAGAGATTTAACAGTAAGCTTTGAACAATCGTGCATAGCGAATAAGATTTACGATGGGAATGCCCAGATATGCATGTACCTCAGCTAGCTGATCATGTTTGAGTAGGCTTTTCACTCTGTACACTTGGTTAGTTGCTAAATACTGATATCTTTGAAGCTTGACATCCCGTGTAAGTAATATTCTTCCTTCCTTGTATGTCTGATTTAATAGCTCCCTACAGGTGAGTAAAATGGTGGCAAACAAAACAGAAATGAAGTTAACGGCAACTGTTTCTCAACAAATTACGCTAAGAATATCAAATATTCTAACAGAAGGATTGGGTGAGACCTTGGTTCAGGTTTTCTCGAAGATGGAATGGCAGCATCAATTCCGACACATCTCAAGTGCTTCGCTAGACCCTCGATCTGTCCAAATTTACGGAAATCAATAGGTCTTTACAAACAGGGAGCATAACTGATTTCAAGGGTGACAACTTTTGCCACACCTAAGTTCATCCTATCCATTGCAGAGTGGTAACCGAACAAAAATACGGCTGCTGCCTTAGCACAGTCAAGGGATCCTACCATTACATCACACAAGAACCTTGGATATCCATCTCCACCAATAGAAGGATCCCATGGAGGGGGACCCTGCCATTCAGTACTGATATCCACCTTATCCTTACATCTAGCATCGGTAGGAAGCTTCTGTTTTTCTTTTCGTCTTGAACTGCGTAGTTTTGTATCAGATTCTGTCAACAAAATCTTCTCGCTGTAGTTTGCTACAATGGATGCCAAATAACCAGAGCAGATGCCAGATCCAGAAGATGAGCATTCTATCAATTGTGAACAATTGTCATCTGAATTTAGTTCTGTTGTGGGAGAACTAGTCCCTGCGATAGGAATTGAAAGTTATAAAAGTAGCTGAAAGACTCATAGTGGTTAAATCAGTACTAGTACTTCAAGATGAACCCCCAAAACCTAAAAAGCTTCATGCAAAATAAAGTTTGCTTGCAAGAAATAAACAGGGAAATAACTTCCACAACAGAAGTGATCTTAATGATGAAATAACATCACGTAAAATATAAGAAAATTTAACAAAGTGAACAATAATAACATCCCATGATTAGAAAAATGGTATTAAAACTAATGGTACCTTCTGTTCTGACTTTTTGCAGGAACAGATCAAATATATCTAGCAAATAGTAGGCATCTGATGCAGCATATTGTATTTGTCCTTCATTAAGGGGTCGGCATGACCAATCACTACATTGAAGTTCCTAGCAAGAGAAATATAAAAAATATTAGTTTCATGCAAAGCATGTTCTCGGCCAGAGAGAGAGAGAGAGAGAAAGGGCAAAAATAATCATCAAAATTAGTACATCACGTCCTAACGCTGTTCATATCTATCCACTCAAGCAACCTTATACTTGTAACTCTGGTCTATCCTGAATACTGAGGATCTAGTTAAGAATACTCAAGTTTGTTATATGTTTATAACAGCATAAAGCAAACCTATCATAACAAATGCACTGAACTTTTGGACGAGGCAAGCTAAACCTTGGGTTGTCTCTAGGCAAAGGTACATCACTCACAGAAGTGCTGATAACAAGTAAACTAGGTATATGTCAAAGCTTTTGAGTACCTTGTCAAAGTGTTGTGGCGTAGCAAAAACAGTGTGGCATCCTGTGGCAACCCACCCCTAACAATGCCTAGGTGGATCCACAAAAATTATGGTTCGAAGTTGGAACAATAAGGAGCACTCATTGAACTTTAATCAGCATCATAACACATTTTGGAAAAATACTTTATAAATTTTTTATAATCATTTTGATAGAGAAGGGCATTTAATAGTAAAATAATCATCGGATACAAATTTATATGAAAAATAATGTTGAAAAAAATACAATATATTTTTTAAACATACATTTATGATGTGTATTACAACCCTACAAAATTTTAAACTAAGATTCAACTTGTGTATAGAGACACAAAAAATACAAATTATAGTAAGGGGTAAATTAAACCAAATGACATAAGTTTGGGAGTAAACTAAACCAAAAAATAGTTTAGGGGGTTATCCAGACTTTGCTTATACTTAAGGGGAGTAAAATGAACTTTTTCCATCTTAAAAAGGCATAGTGCATAAGACATCTCATTCAGGCTAACCTTTGATAAAGAGACATTCAGTAACTCATCGCACACTGTTGCCAAACTCTTGGTTTCCTTTGGAAGCCTCTTATGTCTGTCATGTCCCTTGAGGTAGTAATAAATGTTGGTGACATCCAAGAAAGGTTCCACCTTGTAGAAAAGGAATACCAACTTTGTGTTATTGAAGTCACTTCAGCAAAGCAAGAACTAGAACTAAGTGGTACAGTAGCCTGGTAAAAGTATCCTACGCTATGCAAATTCGGAAGAATTTAAGCCTACTACCACGCATGAATCCCCAATACTTAACTTCCCATCTAATCTATTTAGTATTTCCAAATCATAATGCTGCATAGAATAGAAGAGAGGAAACTGCGGCATCCATAATCTGACCACCGCGCGCTCACCCTGTCAAAACCAGTGTCCCGTCCGAGGGTCGCGGCGAAGGTGGCCGAGAGGTACACCAGGTCCTGCTTGAACCTGAACCCCAGCTTTAGCACGTCGGGCCGCTCGAACAGCTCCCGCAGCGGGGCCCACAGGTCAGCGAGCGGCACGGCGAGGAGGTCGACGACGAACACCTCGCAGACGCCGTCCTCGGCTCCTCCGTCCCCGTCACAGCGGCAGGCCACCTGGAGGAGCGCGACCGTTGGGAATTGCGGTGGCGCGGGAGCGGACTCTGGCACGGGCAAAGGCGAAGGGCCGTCGCCCGGGGTGGCGGCGGCACGATCTCCGCGGCGGCGCGGCTTCCATTCGGCGTCGAGGGCGACGACGCGAGCGGCGGCGAGGGAGCGCAGGAGGAAGGCAAGCTCCGGCGAGGACCCGCCGCCAGTGACGAGGTGCACGGCAAATGGGGGCGGTGGTGCCGGCACGGGATCCATCGGTGGAAGGCTGGGACGGGGCGTGTCGAGAAGTGAAAAGAAGAAAAGGGTCCAATCCGGCAACTAAGAATGAAAAGGCGATCTTGTTCTTTTCGATCGGAATGAGAACAAAACGAAAACTCTTGAGATTGTCGCATTTATCTTATGAAAAAATTATAAAAATATTATATATTATTATAATTGTTTTTTTTAATGTAATTCTTGTTTTAACATTTGAATTCTTTTTTAATAAGTCAAATAATCAACAATGATATAGAAAAAAACCGAAGGGAGTAGATTGATAATTCAGGTTTTTGTCTTTTAATAATGACATGATCTTGAAAGCTTAACTTTTATTGTTTATAAAATTATGTTTTAAAAGGTGGTAATACTTCTATAAAGTATTTTAAGATAGATATATGCGTAGGAGGGAATTTCAATCGTCGCTGCTGGCCGTTGGATGGAGACTAATGGCACAGTAGTCAACCTCCCACCGGCAAGCCCCACCTGCTGCTCTCCTGCCACCCTCCAGCCACCGGTGGCTCCGGCGTCGCCACCGGCGCCTCGTCACATCGTTGGTGCAACCACCGTCCTCAACCTCCTCTATGTTTGTCAGTAAAGAAGAGGGACTCCACCGTCGAGCATCTGACATCTCCATCTAATCTGATGACCATCGCCCCGTCTACACCCACTCCGGCTCAGTCGCCGCGCAGCACTGCTAGTACGTGCCTGGCTTCGTCGCCGCGCTCCTCTTATAGGAGCCGCGCGTCGACCGAAATTCATGAAATTTATTATTATTTTCGAGTGTGTGAGGAGCATTTCAATCTGTGCACATATGCTTCATTACGTTATTCAGCGTGTTCAGACTGTAAATCTCTGAACGAAACAGCATACTGGTACTGTAGTACTGTACTTTGTACACCCCATGTCTTGTAGAGAATCTGCTTGTCATCATCAGCATATAGAAGCTGCATGCCGACCAGATGGATGTGGTAGTGGTACTATAGCTTGCAATACGGGCGTGAGGACGAAGAGCTTGCAGGAGCGCGGCGCAACGACGCCCGTGAGGCCGCCGGTGAACTTGCCCGGGAGCGTCTCGTGCTGCGTAAACGAAAACACACAGATCGCGATCAGCTGCCTAATTAGCCAGTGCCCAGTGCCACCAACAAACAAGACGAAACCCAACCAAAGCCAGAGCCAGGGGCACGAGATCGACGCGCGGCGAACAGAGTCACAGTCACGTTCCAGACGTCCCTCGCCTCTACGACGACGCCGCGCCGGATCCCGACGTCCGCCCACGTCGCGGTGATTGGCCGGGACCCCGCCGCCGCGCCGCGGTTGAGCAGCAGCACCGCCTTCCTGTGGCGGGTAAGCCGCCCAGCCCAGACCTGCACGCGTCGCGCGCCCCGCGCGCGCCATGAATAGGATTCAGAGAAAATAATACGATGGCCCAGCTTTGGCTTTTCATTCTTCCAAATTCCAAGACAGGCGGAGTAATTTGGTTTGATCTTGATGGTTTGCTAGATACTACTAGTAAAACTGCACCTCAATATTTTCATCGTATTTCCTCACTTTCTTCCCCTGGACGCCGAGCCGATCTGCGTCACATTGTAGACAGACACAAGAACAGAGTGATTTTATTTTCCCCGCGGTGAGTCCAGAAGGAATCAACCTACTGTATTTTTCTTTTTGGAAATTCTGGAGTAGCTAACAATAATCTGGCATCCAGATGTTTTCTGACCTTGGTTAATTGCGAGAATCCCCAGCGTCTCCTTTGAGATGCTCGTCACATCGCAGCCGATGATCAACGGCGCCTGCAAGAAAAACACAGAGTTACAGAGTAGTATAATTCTCAGGTACATCATATATATGGTCATAACTACTAAAGTACTACTAATTAACCTTGGCGATCGCCCACAAGCTGAAGTGCACGACGTACTCGTCGTAGGTCATCCCTCCGTTGCCAACCTCAAGCATGTCAGGGTCTGCACAATGATTGGCAGAGTTCATCGAATCCAGATATCAATTCAGGCGAGGAACACGCATGGACTAACCGTTCCAGCCGCCGGGCTCGGCGTACTGGGCGAAGGCGTCGTTCGCGTCGATGTTACACAGCATGCTGTTGCTCGATCGATCGATCGCAATCGCAACAACAAAAAACCAACTGCTAGATGCCAATGCGAGAGACTGTAATTAGTGGTAGCGTTAATTAATATACCGTGTCCACGTGTCGTTGATGTCGCCAGTGGTCCTCCAGCTGTTGCCATACAAGCCACCCCATTTCGCCACATCCATGTAACCCCTGGACAAAGATAGAATTTTCAGTAGGAAGAGAACACAAAAGTCACCACCAAAATAGGAGGCTCTTCATCTCCTTTTTCGAATATATACAATAAGAGGAAAAAGAAATTCCATGTATACAGTATGTACCATTCGCAAAGTGAGTAGAAGATCGAGCGTCCGGAGTTCATTAGCGCGCGAGACATCCTCGAAACCTGCATATAATTTCACTATATACAGTAGTATTACACACACCATGTGCCATGTATACTACTAAGCAACAGAGGCTGCATCTCAGTCTCAGCTGTGCCGTCTGGATTGCAGTTGTCGTATTTCAAGTAGTCCACACCCTGCATATATAGTTTTTATTTATTCAGGTAAAATGGAAATGTATACAAGGGGGAAGTTTCATCTCATTAGGTAGTGTTTGGTTTGACCGTTTTGCGCTGTAAATGGCTCACGGTGTGAATAGATTACGTTTAATTCCGTTTGGTTGGAGTCCTCAATAATCGGTTCACAGTGTGAATTGTTCCCACGCTTCAGAAGCTCCATACCGCCCAAGTACCGGTGGGAATCGATCCCGTTAACAGCCCACCATCAACTCTCGACTCGCACCCAATGGCACGCGCGGCGGCACTTTCCTGCCGGAGAAAAAGGTCAATCTAGCTGCCGCATGGGTAGGGCGTGGAGGCGAAGAGAGCGCAGAGGCTATCGAGCTCGACCTCACTCCAAGGATGTCGCGATCTGCGATGTCGGCGCCTCCACGGCGAGCCCAGTGGCCGGGACCCATGGGAACAATTTCGAGTCACGGTGGCCGGGGTTCGCGACCGCTCCTTCTCTCCATCCTCCCAGCTTGGGCTCGGCCCTCGGCGTTGAGTTCTCCAATGTGACTCTTCTAGCTGCTTGGGCAAGAATGGCGATGGCCTCCAACCTGTTTCGTCTTAGCCCTCAGCTCCGCGATGTTGACGAAAGCCTCCCTGGCTGGCCTGCTGGCGCTGGGCGTACGTATCCACCACTCATTTACGTCAGTCAACCAAACAAAATACAAGAATCAAGGTGCCAGCGTTGATTACTCTGTTAATTATTAACGTTGCCGTTCACATTGCCTTTATCGCAACCAAACGCCACCTTAGATGGAATAGCATATAGTGAGAACAATAAATTCTGAACTTAATGTTAGTGAGTACTATTAGGTCATCTACAACGTCAATAAATAAGCCGTCTCTTATAGCTTACGTGTCCTTAGTTTTGCAAAATCACCCTTCTTTCGTCGTAGAGCCGGGCATGGAGGCTCTTCACGAAACATCGTCTCTTCTGCTTTGCCCGATGCACTGGGGACGACGCTCGGCGGCGTTGTAGGCAAGTGCCATCTCCATCCCAAATCCGGTGCGCCGGTCTCATCCTCTCGCTCCCCCGCCCGCTCTCTACTACTTCCGTGCGCTCCCATCCTACAACCAGGCACCATCCCCTCCGGCAACACCATCTCCTCTGACGGCTCCTTCTTTTTTCCCTCTACCATCTCCCCTCCAACGATAATAGGATTAGATGATTTGAAGCACTGCGTCTCCGCATGACTGCACCCTGGAGAGCTAGCAGCTGCCGTAGATGCTAGGCTTCGGATTTGGTCAACCAGCCATGGAGTGCAGAGAGGAGCGGTGGGAGATATGAATAAGGCAGAATGGTCAGCAATGCCTCAAATATTTCTTTTTTATATAAAAAAAGGTATTGATAAAAAATGTCACAACCAAAACGTTCTGTCTAATTTTTAAATTTAAATTTTCAATATTACTCTCTGTTCATTTTAATCTTAAAAAGATTCGTACCGACTCATTTGCCGTATATGAATACATAAAGTATATATATACATTTGATCATCTAGATCATAAAGGCATGTATTTATTAAAAGACAGCGGTAAGAGCCTCTTTATTGTATGAGTGCAGTTGTTTTCTGTTTCTTTAAATTGATGTATGTGTCGAACAGACGCCACAGAGCTCTCCTTCGTACGTGCCCTTACCCATGAAGCAAATGTCTTGGCATCTGTTTCCTCATGGCCCAGAGCATCATGTTGCTGCAAGTGCTTGTCAGAAAATAGTGAACAGCTAGGTGTATATATATATATATATATATATATATATATATATATATATATATATATATATATATATATATATATATATATAGACCGACAAACATATGCATATGTCTCAGTTCTCACGCGAAACTGTATTTTGGATGGTGCTGCAGTTTGAAAAAAAATAGTACTAGTATAGTTAGAACTTGATCATATGTGTTACCCAGCTGAAGACTAGATGTCTAGCATGAGCCCCTTGCTGTGGACGTAATCCGCGAGAGCCTTAATCCCGGACGGAAACGTCTTTGGATTAGCGACCATGTAACCCTGTGGCCGCCGGCCGGCAAATCAATTAGACAACTTGTTCTAACTAGTAATAACTTGCTTGTTAATGAGCTCACTGAGATCACGATGAAAGGCAGTAGTAGTACCTTGTTGTCCCTTTGGCCATCAGCCCAGCAATCATCTGCAACCATCGGCAGGTTCGTAAAGTATTATCAGTCACGACATTTTGTACTGACAGGAACGTGAAGAAATAAAATTTTTTGTGATTGTGAACTGAAGCTCGATCAAGAGCAGAGCAGAGAGAGAGAGAGAGTACCTAAGTTGACGTACTTGTAGCCTGCCTTTGCGAGTCCCGTGGCGACGAGCGCATCAGCTGTTAATTAAATCCTCCAAAACAAAACCAAGAACAACGAACAATTAAGTCAATCGTACGAGTCGTGCCCTCAGAAAACAACATTACGTATTTAGAGATTCTTCGGAGGACAAGATGATGAAGAAGCGAGTCGTCTAATACTGGTAGTGTCAGAGACCTGTGCGGCGGACGGCCGTCTCGTTGATGCCGCACTGGAAGTGGTTCCAGCTGTTCCACCTGAGAATGAAATCAATAGAACAAAAGAAGAAGGAAGGAAGCAAATTAGATCCGGCCGCCTTCGATCTCATTCCATGCGCGGGCGGTGCAGGGTACGTAGTGTGGCGCCACGAGACCGACTATGCAAGAGAAGAGCTAGCGTGTGATGAGCCACGCTTTTGCTTCTTCTATTATACTAACTTCGTTTTTTAATTATTAACACTTTTTAAATATAAATTTATATTAAAAAATGTCAATAATTAAAAAATAAAGATAATATCTCGGTGCACGTCGGCGACGTGCGTGGCCAGACGAAGTGAGAGAGAGATGAGCGGGAAACAAGCAGGCTCGAGTTTTTTTTTTTGAAAGCAAGCTTAATTCATTCATTCAGGTTCAGCATTGCGAACCAAAAGCGAGTTTACAAAATTTGGGAGGGGATTCAACCACAAGGATTGATGATCCGGATCCCCAAACACAGAAAGCTGAGCTAGCTCATGCACACATTGGTTACAAGTTCTAGTACAATGGCGTATTTCTACTGACTGAAATTCAAAAAGCAGAAGGTTTCTAGCTTCACGAAACAGCACTCCATTATGCGCACGGTCATGATCTTCAGATTTGAGTGCAGAGACAAGGCTCACCGAATCAGTTTCCAGACATATCTTCGATATACCCAGTTCCTGGGCACACCGGAGTGCTGCTAGACAAGCTTCTGTTTCCGCTTGCAGAGCATCATGTAGATTGTTAAGGGCGCCCGTACCGGCAGCAACACCCATTCCTTCGTGATGCGTGTTAATGCCGTGGCTCACGGGACGACAGACAGTTTGCTTGTGGGTGATGCGTGTGAGGTTGGCAACGTTCAGTTTCTTTGCCTGCAATTACTTGGAAGATGGAGCCAGTTTTTTGATATGCCATCCTTTGCCTCAGCTCAACAGACCACCATCATTCATTCGAACACCACGACCAAAAATAACCTATGCCAGCTTTGGTTTTTCTTCTATCACAACAGACACTTTCTTCTACTGCAACACGTTTTGCCACTTGAGGCTCTGCGGCAGGGAGGGACAATAACCAACGCCGCATAGTGCGTGCATGGCTTGAAACTGCAGAGCATATATAAGAGCAAGCATAACAAGGTGAAATAACATGCCTACATGATCACTTGTCTCATCAGATTTATGCATGCTGAATCTAGCTGTAGAACGGCTTGATGGCATCAACAAGCCAAGTAAATCTGAAGCACTAGTGAGACGCACTCTTGTCACAAGACCGATCGATCAAATTAATGCACAATATATCTCGAGTTTCAAATCAGGCACAGTTTGAGCTACATCAGTACGATGGAACCGCAGTATATATCTCAAGTCTTCAAATCAGGCAACACCCAAGTTCAGTACATCTCCACTGTCCACTACCTTTTTTTGCTCAGGGACCTTGTCTTCAACGTGCTTCATATTGAACAACTGTAAGCCGGAAAAAGAAGAAGAAACATATTCAGTTATGAATGCCTATAATAAATGTAGTATAAAGAATCCAAACGAAAATTGGGGTGACGAATATGTATGATGGCTACTATATTGTAATCCTCAGGGTTTGCAGCTACAGTCCTATCATGGGGTGAACTGGCCTCACTAGCCTCACCTATTAAGATAAAATATATTTCAGTAAAAAAAAAGTAAGATGCAATATATGACAGAGGCAATCCAAGTATGGAACTGAACAATGCCATGTTTTGCGAAAAAAATAATAATAATTGGATACATCAAAGGTACAGGGAATCATTTTCTTTTCTGTAAGGTGGAGAATGGGAAAAACAAACGCACACCACTTACAGTACTCATGTACCATGCAGGACACCAGAATTTTGAACATACAAAACTTTGCAGGCCTCATACCACTTTCAATATATCAAAACACTTTATTACTCAGTACTAATGGCTGACCACCAAAGAAAGTTTTTGAGATCTGAAGCAGTTACTGATCTGTTAACAGGAACACATGATCATGAGGTCAACCGGATTAGCATCTAGGACATTGCTCTTCAAAATACATTAACCGGGAGACATTTGTTAGCCTAGCCATGTAGAACTGCAGAAATTGGCCTTTCTCGCTAGTAGCAGACAGTAGTGGTCAGCAACGACGACTAAAACGAAAGCATGAACTGGACCGAGATGAGAACCGTACGTGCCGCCTCCCATTCTAAAAGGTGATACGCGCGCGCTTCCGGTGGCCACCACTACACTACTCCAAAAATAGCAGCGCGCTAGAAATCGAGGTGGACTCACCTCCGCACGCTAGAAATCGAGGTGGACTCACCTCCGCAGAGGTAGGTAACGGGCTCCGGCTGCGGCTGCTGCTGCTGCTGCTGCTGCTGCGGATCCATGGGGGCGAGCGGGCGGGAGGGCGCGAACTAGGGTTTCCTGAGGAAAAGGGGAAGACGAGTTTATTAGGAGGCAGGCGGCCGGCTCGGTTTGGAGATGGCACACAGACCGACAACACGAGTATATAGTAGACGAAAACGGTTCGTGGTTTCCTACTGGGCCAGGAAACAATCAGTTTGGGCCAGTCCATACCAGCTCGACAATCTGCAGCCCAATAAGCCGCATAGACACGGAAGCACCGCGCGCGGCAAGGCGTCCGGAATGCAGGCAGGCAGTTATCGTTTCACTCTGGCGCGGTTGAAGGCCCCCTGCCCACTGTAGATTAGGAATCAGGCAGTAGCATTACCGGGCGCGTCCCTCCATCGATCCCCGCAGTTCCTCGGTGACTGCATTCCTCCAGCGATCGTCGAAGTCCCCGCTGCCTCTCCCACCCATAACAACACTACTACTGGACGCCGGGCTGTGATCGAAGAGCAGTAGACCGAGCACCGTGTTCTCCATCGCGTGGCAACGACGAAGATGGGATCCGTCATCAGCACGGCGGCGGAGAAGACCGGCGGCTTCCTCGGCGCCGCCTTCACGGCGCCATTCAGGGCGATCTTCAGTAGGTCTTGCGAGTAAGGCATTCTCCGCATGTCACGCGCCATCAATTCGCTGCACATATATACTAGCACGTAGAATTGTAGAAAACAGAAACTGAAAATTTAATTAATTTGGTTCTCTGGAACCTTGAGTTGCTGGATAACTTATGAATATCTTGCATCCTTCCTTGGCTCCAAATTATATATTGTGTGGATCGATCGATCAAGCAGGGGCAAGTGTGGCGGGGCGTGGGACTTGCTCTGCTTCATCGAGAACGGGTGCGGGGCGAGTCTGGTCCGGCTCTTCCTTGCGTACATCCTCGCCATCATCAGTGAGTCATCGCATGCACTATCACACTTCCCCTCAAAATTCGCTTACTCGCATACACGAACCGTCAAATTCTGAGTTGTTCGTCGTCGTCGTTGGCGCGCGTGCAGCGGGGACGTTCCTGTACGTTTTCCTGTGGAAGACGGGCCTCCTCAAGTGCCTCGTCAAGAAGTCGTTCAAGATCCCGTGGAAGGCCTTCTGGGGCTGCTTCCGCGGGCTGGTTCACGCGTGCGCCCGCGTCGGCCGCAAGGTCCGGGACACCAGGCGCGTCTACCGCGCCGGCCGCGGCCCACCGCTGGACACTGACGACGACGTCGAGATGGGGCGACTCGGCTGGAGCGGCGGCGGCAGCACGGATGACGAGACCAGCGTCTGGGGCAGGAGGAGGGCGAGGGCGGCGGAGCTCGGATGGAGCGAGACGGACTGGAGCAGCGGGAGCGTCGGCGGCGTCGGGAGAAGCGGCAGCAGCAGGAAGAGGTGGAGATCGCCGGTGTCGGTGCGGGAGCGCAGGAAGGACAGGCTGCGGCAGCCTGCTACTGTGCGCCGCCTGACGACGGGCAAGGAGGTGATCGTCGTGGTCGAGCACCCGGCCAAGAGAGGTCGCGTCGAGACGAGGAGCCTGCACCACGCCCGCCACCACCACCACCGTGCCACCGGGATGAGGCGGACGGAAGAGGAGCACGTCGTTCATGGCTCTACGAGGCCGAGCCTGCAGGATCATGGACGCGAGCACTTGGCACGCGAACACTGAATAGATTTAATTAATATACTCTGCACTGCAGTTGTCGTTACCTAGAATTTAACGTGGCATCCTTTATATTATAGTTTTTTCCTTTACCATTTTAGAGCATCTCTTTATCTCAAAATGTTTTCTTAGAGCGTCTCCAAAAGAACACCCATGAACTCTCTAAAAAAAATATCTCAAACAGATTATTGAAAACTCTTCCAACTTTTATGAACTTCCAAAAACTCTCTTATTTATAGGTAGAAACAAGGGACGAATCGGGAGTCTCCATTGCTCCTTCTATGCATGCGGTACATCTGACGATTTTAGAAGTCCATTTAAATGAGATTTTAGGCCTATTTTCAAAGGACGAAGGGAGAAAATTTGCTCTTAATAGTTTTGAAGGTGCTTCCTAAAGTAATATTTTGGGGTCAATGTCTCTTTAACGAAGGTTCTCTTATATTTTTCGTATACTATGTAAGGAAAACTTTTCTGAAACATTTATTAAGGATCAAGCACAGTTTCTTTGCCAAAAAAAAAAAGAAGAAGAAGAAGAAGAAGAAGAGAGAATACATGGTTTCGTATTTATATTAGATCATATTTTCGTAAGAAGAATATTTCAATCGAGTTATTCCTCTTCTTTAATCCATTTTGGATCTAGAGTGGATATTAACAATTGCGTGTCTTATCCATGCATCTTTTCAAATTGATATCTACTCCATCTCAATTAACTGAAATTATGTTTTCTCCTCAGTCGCATTTTGCTGTCATTGGAGCACGACTGAACGGTTAGTTTTGTTGTATGTGTTACTTAACCGTTCTGTTTTAATGGGCCTGTGATGCATCGATTTGATGAATAATTGGATTGGGCCTAGTGTGCGATCTTTAAAATATCTCGTGACTTTTGTCCGCGTGCTCTACAACCGGTAACGGGAATGTTGAGCTCGGACTGTTTACGCTGCGCGATCGGATTACAGAGCGATCCAACCAAACATACAACAATGTCATTGGATCACAGCGTGACCAATTCACGGAGAAAACGTCTCCTTAATTAATTTGGGTTCTCAGCGGTAACCGCTCGTGAGGCGCGCGCGTCACGAGCGTGGCCAACCACATGCTCTGGTATTCGAAGTATTCCGGGATGTAAAGTTCAGCGTACGGCCCCCGTGTACGAAACGAAGCTGCCGAAGAACGGAAATGGATCGGATCGGGTATCAATCAGTAATCAGTAATCAGTAATAGTAATAATGGAAGGAAACCTCACTCAAATTGAAAGACCGGCGTCTGTCCCCAGATTTGGCTGCCGTGCGTCGGCAGTGTGCCTGCCAAGCCAAGAATACATCCACCCCTGCCGCTGGCTCGCATGGGAACCCAGAGAGATCGCAGCGAATCGCGGACCGGCCGGACAGGGGAACCGCGCTGTCTCCTCCTCTTCCGCGATCTGCCCCATGCCATGGGCCACCACCGAGTTTGATTCGCTCCGACGCGGGCGTACGGCGCGAATTATGGGAGGAAATCAATCGCCTCCCGCTCCCACGGCCGCGCCGGGGAGATCGTCACCGTATCATCCATCACACAGATCCTGATCCTGATCCCGATCCGATTTCTTCCTGCTGCCCTGTGTCCACCGATCCTTATATATGGCGCACGCCTCTTTCGACGAGGAACGACATTATTGCCACGCTATCGATCGATCGATGGAGGCGTCCAAGTCGACGCGGGAGGCCACCGCCGTCGGCCGGTTTGACGGCAGGGGGGAGGAGGAGAGGAGTGCCGTCGCCGTAGAGGAGGACAGGAAGACGACACCCATGCCGCAGGACAAGGACAGCGTGGCGGCGGCGGCGGCCGAGGAGGTGGAGCCGTGCGTGATGGCGGTGGACGACAGCTCCGTCGACCGCGCCGTCATCACCGCCATCCTCCGGCGCTCCAAGTACAGAGGTACGTCCTGACACTTTCATACCGATGATGATTGATCATGTCCCTATTATTCTTGGTTCTTACAAAATCTGTTGATCCAGTGCTCACGTAAATAATTCGCTCGATGCAGTCACGGCCGTGGACAGCGGGAAGAGGGCGCTGGAGATGCTGGGAGCGGTACGTATGTAATTGATGTTTTCTTTTCAGTTCGTCAGTTACTGATCGGATATTTATTTTGGACACAACACATGCAGGAGCCCAACGTGAGCATGATCATCACGGACTACTCGATGCCGGAGATGACGGGCTACGACCTGCTCAAGAAGGTTAAGGTAATTCAAAAAGTGGATCCCCTATGCTCTGTAACCTCCAATGCTCTTTTATGCTCATCTGCTCAACAAATCTGATGTTCATTTCGCTTACCATATCGTGCATATACGTGTATACCAGGGGTCGTCGGAGCTCAAACAGATCCCTGTCATAATCATGTCCTCCGAGAACGTGCCCACCAGGATCAACAGGTCTGCCCTAGCTAATTTGCTGCAACTAACTATTAGAGTAAATTTCACAAAACTGCAACTATATGTGTTACTATCTCAGAAAAACTACAACTATTAGGTTCGTAGAACTACAACTATTCTTATATTTCGTTTTAAAAAACTATAACTTTTGTGGACGGTCCCGCTTGTTAGCCTCATAGTGATCTTTCCTCACACGTGAGACTGACATGTGGGACCAGCCATAGAAGTTGTGGTTTACTGGCATAATAGGTAAAATTACTTGTAGTTCTCTGATATCGCTTGAAAAAATAAATAGTTTTCTGAAACAACGATACAAATAGTTATAGTTATGTGAAATTTACTCTAATAATTAATCCCACCAGCCAACTAATTACTGTGATTAGCTGCAAAATAGTAACGATCTGAAATCGCTGTGGGATGTATGTATATTTCAGATGCTTGGAAGAAGGTGCCGACGATTTCTTGCTAAAGCCCGTAAGGCCGTCAGACATCTCCCGGATATCCACTAGGATGATGATGCTGCAGTCAACGTGACAGATGGAGGCCCCTCAAAAAGTGTGGCAACGCATCCACCGAATTAGTTACGCACTCACTAGTGTTTCAGGATTTTTTATTCTGCTCTACTCCCTGTTTTTAAATTAACTGTTCTCGTTAGTACAATAATTCTACCTCAATAATTAAGAAAAAAAAACATAGACCAAATTAGAAAGATGTTCCAAGTTGCCAAGTTTTGTTGACATATTTTGTAATTGTGCATGAGTTGCTAAGGAATTTTATATTGATACTCCC
Organism: Oropetium thomaeum; assembly: GCA_001182835.1. Taxonomy (NCBI): domain Eukaryota; kingdom Viridiplantae; phylum Streptophyta; class Magnoliopsida; order Poales; family Poaceae; genus Oropetium; species Oropetium thomaeum. Next base: position 526,264 of record LFJQ01000015.1, on the reverse strand, counting down.
TCCATCACACACTATAAGCATTTCTAGGTTTAGTCAAAGTTAAATAATTTCAACATTAACTATAAATATTTATAAACATAAATTATTTCAAATAAAAAATTATATATTATGATAGTGTGTCTTATGATGATCATTTGCATATAATTAAACATTATAACTTTTAAACTATTAATGATCAAATTTGAAGCAGATTGATTTTGATCGATCTTAAAAATACTTATATAATGAGATAGAGGGATTACTTCATTGCTGTGAAGTGGAATCTTTCTCATGCAGCCAGCCCCAATAAATATCGTTCACACTCCAGCGAGACCCAGCCAAAGGCGTTGGATGCTTACATTTTGTCCAATAATTAGAAACACCTTCAAATTCTTATAAAACTGAACGGAGTAAGTAAACTATTGAGGTCTAGACATGACGTAGGAAAAGAAAGATATAATCATGTGCTCGTAAATATTTAATCGCACTATGAATTTCTTCATAATTCCGAAACCACTAAACTAGGGTAAATTAAATATGCTATTTCTACATAATTGGTGTCTTGGCTCTACCAAACCTGTCTCGTATACGCCAACCAGGCTAAGTTGGGGCCGCTTGTGTAATGTAGGTGATAATGATTGATTGTTTATTCATTCTCATCCAAGGTGATGCACGAAGACCGTAGATGTCGCGGATTGAGGCTTGTGTGTGCCGCATGCTTTGTGTTGAACCTGTGCTTGCAGTTGTCTAACCAGGCTCACTGGAAATAATTATCTTTTGCGTGTTTGTGTGGAGCCATGCCAGACCCGATAAGATGATACTAGATTGAAATACACACTTATAATACAAGTTGTCACATACTAAAGATTAGTGAACATAGTGTCAATGTATTTTTTAAAAGTATTATGTTCTACAAGATACAATAGTATATAACAATTTTTTGAATTTTTTATTTAATTTTTGAATTTATTATTCTAAGTAACTGTTGTATGATAGTTCTAATTGTATATTTGTTTGTTTAATTATAACTGCTTCGATTGATTATGATCTCACATGTTATAATTCGGATGTTAGATTGCTTTCCACTACTCAAAATTTTCTCTACCATTAATCATATACGTACTATTTTTTTTGCAAGGAATCATATATTTACTGTTTGGGTTATAAGGTTGTAACGGTGATGAAAGTTCATCAGTGTTTTGGCGTTTAACATGACGTGATGAAAGACATGACATGATACATAATTTTTCTTGATGAAATAAAATAGTTCACAAAATACATAATGATCACATATTATGATGTTTTACCTGCTATATTTATTAGAATATATATTTCTTTAATGTATATTTCATGATACTAGTTATATGCCTGTGTGTTGCTATGGGTGCTTAACCTTTCATGATGAAGTAGTAGATACGAAGTAAAATAAATTGATACTCGGATGTGTGACACTAAACAGAGATTATATAAATATTCTTCTTTAACTAATTATTCTTGATTTCAATCTTATTTGAAATCTGTGCGGAGTGTTTAGTGTAAACTCTTGGTGAGAACACAAGTACTACATATTTTTTTTGTTAACAGGAAAATTTGCATCAATTTGAGACCTTTCCAAAGAATGTAGAAAAAATTTCAGAAGAAAACTCAACGACTGATCAGTGTTCCACATGCCATTTGCGTAAGCAGAACAAAGACGGACAGAAATAACTGGAAAAATACTACAACCATTATCCATTCCAGAATTTGCATCAATAGGAAAATTGAAACAGTAAAGTCAGAATAAATACAGAAAAAAAAGTTTCCGTCATCTAAACGTGATTACTGGTATGTTATTGGATCTGTCTCAGTGACAGGTGACTGGGATTAGGGGATTGTCTCGGTCACTTTTGTTAGTCATCGGATCAAATCCAACCATCATCCTATCGCTTTAAAATTCATGTGCATCTTCTTCCTCCTTCCTCCCTGGCTCCCTGCACAACCCGACCAAGCCCATCCCACCCCACCCACCGCCCTTGACGCCGTCTCTAGCACCGGTGAGGGCAGATCGCCGCCGGCCCCTACCCCCTTCGCTTCGCCTGGCGCTGGTGAGGCCCTCCGTGCCCCCATTCTCCAGCCGCCGCCACACTAACCTCTCAGGACTTTTATTAGCCATCGGATCAAATTCATGTGCATCTTCTTCCTCCTTCCTCCTCCTTCCTCACTGGCTCCCTCCACAACCCGATCAAGTCGATCCCACCCTGCCCACCGCCCCCGCCCCCGCCCTCGCCGTCGCCGGTGCCGATCCCCGTCGGCCCCTACCCCTTCGCTTCACGCGGCATTGGTGAGGCCCGTCGTGCCTCCATCCTCCGGGCGCCGCCACACTAAACTCTCTGGTTGCCGCCACTGTCATCGTCGGAGCTCTTCTAAAGTCATCGGTATGAGGTAAATCCAGATCTCCGAATCCCCCTAAATTCTAGTTCTAGTTTAGGTGACTGAGAAGAACGCGGATTCTCAGTTAACTGACGGCAAGCAAATTCCATGTTATTTAAGTTAAGAACACTAATCCAAGATATTAATGTATGTATTACTATATTAATGCACTCGATCTATTTAGAACAATTCTTTCATAATATGCTAAAATTAAAAAAAACCAAAAGATTTAATATTACATAAAAATAGCACAAAGGCCCAAAGGACTTAATTCTAATCTTCACACTACCTCATCTCCTCTATCGTCTTTACTCCTCGTGACGTCAACCTGCCCCCGTTGGAAAGGCTGCACCAGCAGTCCAGCACCGCCTGTTCTTCCCTCCCTTCCCCAATCCTAATCTCTTCCCCATGCACCTTAGGAGAGAAAGAGCTCAGATCTGCCCAAGAAGAGGGCACCCGCGCCAACTCAACGCTGAGCCAACGACTGGAGAAGGTCAGTTGAGGTCACCTTGATGAGGCTGACATTGATAAGATCTTCTTCACCTAGGAGCTCCTGTTGCTTTCGATTTACGCGATTTAGGCCACCATGGAGCTTAGATTCCCATCATCTGAGGCTCAGTTTGCATCTCGTGAACCTGTGAACTTGGATTTTCACAACATGACTACCATTGAACTTTGATTTGCCTATCTAAGATTTTCATTTATGTATTTTGTACTCGACTTGTAGACATTTTGATTTGTGTTGATTTGGTAAAAAAAGAGTCTTAGGTTCAATCGGCTTTCATATGACTTGGACTCAAACAATTTTGATCTTCCATACGGATATGGTTGGACTCAAACTTTCGGTTTTGACGGACGAAAAGAAGGGGAGGGGCGGACGACGCCTAACACGTTTAATTAGTAGTAGAGATAGAGATATTGCCAAATAGAATAGATTGAGGGTGGGAGAGCCCCCAACAAAAGAAAAGAATATTATGGCTAAAAAGCTGAATATTGATGCTTGATTTGATCAAAATACAATATCGGGCAACATATGTATATATATGGTAATTAGAGATTGGAAGGGATTATGTTTTAGCAGCAGTTCCGAAGTTCATTGATAATGTGGTTGAGGCATTGAGGCAATGAGGGTAGCAGTAGCTTTGCGGGATCATTTGCTCCTAATCTCCTAACTAATGATTATATTAATGGACTACTTAGAAGTTGTGGAAATAGCAAAGTGAAAAAATGACGGGCAACTCATCAACAATTGCGGCGACCATCTACGATGACTACAATTTAATTTGATGCGGAATGAATTTGATAGTATTTCTATTGAATATCGTAGCCTTTTGAGGTATTTTTACTTATTTTTGAATCCGTTAACCCCCTAGTAGTTCTATCATGCAAACACTTGGTAAACGATGTAACTATGTTTGTGATGGGAGTCTTTGAGTCTTGTCAATCTAGTTCACTTAATCCTATCTAACTTATTCATTGTCATCTATCATAGTGGATAGTATTGTGCTAAAGGCAATTTATATTGCGACTCTTTTTCAAATGTGCTTATACACGTCTCAGAATCTTAACAACTTCAACATTTACAAATTATCAACGCGGCTGCGTAAGGGTACCCTTTGGAAACTCCAAAGATCTCGCTTTGCGAAAAGACTTAAACACCAAAGATCTGTAATGCAAAACCCCATGGTTTGATGGTTTGTCCTCACCTGCATCCATCAACAAAAGAAGAGGCACAGCTGGTAGCATACGGTCGCGTACGAAGCTTGAGCGTGCCTCCTCTTTTTTTGCGATCGGGTACAGCTTCCAACCCATGCATGGGGATATCGGATACGATATCTCATAACCCTGAACCACATGCATATGGATTGCCTCCAGATGCGATGCGTCGCGAGGGCAGCAGGTGGCAGCAGAGCTAGCCAAGATGTTTCCTGCGGTCGCACGAGAGTAGGAGCGGAATCCATCGAAGAGAATATCAGTGCAGCCGGACAGGGAAATCGCGCGGTTGAATTGCTAAGAAATGTTACATTGATAGTGCATTACTGTAGCATGGATCCTTCCCAGGCAGCCAACCCCAATAAATAGGTTCATACTCCACTCCAACAAGATCCAACCAAATGCTTTGGATGTTTACATATTCGGACAATTAGAATCCTTGAAAATCTTATAAAACTGAACTGAGGAGTTAAAAAAAGATAAAACCATGTGTTCATACATATTTAATCGCACTATGAATTTTTTGTAATTCCGAAACCACTAAAGTAGGGTAAATAGGCTATTATTAGATGCCTAGAACTGAGGAAGCATTCGGGTCTGATTGGTTGGTTGACTCTATCAAGCATGTCCGGTATACCCCAACCAGGCTGAGTTGGGTCTGCTTGTGTAGATGCAGGTGATAATGATTGGTTGTCTATTCATGCTCGTCCCGAGGGGATGCACGTAGACCGCAGATGTCGTGAATCGAGGCTCGTGTGTATCGTATGCTCTGTGTTGATCCTGTGCTTGTAGTTGTCTAACCAGGGTCACTAGAAATAACTATCTTTTGCATGTTTGTATGGCCAAACCCAATAAGATGATAATGGATTGAAATAGACACCAAATAATATAAGTTATCACATGCCAAAAATTAGTGAATATAGCGTCAATGTATTCTTTAAAAGTATTATGTTCTATAAGAATAATTTCAATTCTGCAGTATAAATTTTTTTGAATTTTTATTGAATGTTTGAATTTATTATTCTAAGTAACTGCTTTATGATAGTTCTGATTCTATATTTATTTGTTTAATTATAACTGCTTCCATTGATCTTGATCTCAAAGGTCAGAATTGGGGTGTTACATTACTTTTAAACACTCAAAATTTCTCTACCATTAATCGTACATTTACTATTTGTGTTTTAAGGTTGGAAAGGTGATGAAAGTTCATCAGATTTTTAGAGTTTAGCATGACGTGATGAGAGACTTTATAGGAGACACAATCTTTCTGAATGAAATCAAATACTTCGTGAAATACATAATGATCACATATTACGATATTTTATTTATTATATTTATTAGAATATATATTCCTTAATGTATATTTCATTATATATGTATTTGGATATTGTAGTTTAAAAACTAAATATTGATGCTCGATTTTATCAAAATATAACTTCCGGCAACACATACATATGTAGTAATTAGAGATTGGGAGTAAGTTTTAGCAGCAGCTCAAAAGTTCATTGATAATGTGTTTAAGGCAATGACGGTAGTACTAGTTTTGCGGGATCGTTTGCTCCTAAGCATCTAAATGATGAATACATTAATGAATTACTTGGAAGTTGTGGAAACGGTGAAGTATAGAAATGACAGGCAATTCGTCGACAGTTGCGGCGACCATCTATGAGGATTACAATTTAATTTGATGTGGAATGAATTTGATAGTATTTCTATTGAACGCCGTAGCTTTTTGAGGTATTTCTACTTGTTTTTGCATCGGTTAACCCCTGGTAGTTCTATCATGCAAACACTTGGTAAACGATGTAACTATGTTTGTGATGGGAGTCTTTAAGTCTTGTCATCTAACTTATTCGTTGCCATCTATCATAGTGGATAGTATTGTGCTAAAGGCAATTTATATGACGACTCTTTTTCAACTGTGCTTATCCACGTCTCAGGATCTTAACAACTTCAGCATTTACTAATTATCAACGCGGCTGCGCAAGGGTACCCTTGGAAACAAAATCTCGATTTGCGAAAAGACTGAAACACCAAAGATCTAGAATACCTGCCAAAACTCCATGGTTTGATGGTTGTCCTGCACCTGCATTGATCAGCAAAAGAGGAGGCACAGCTGGTAGCGTACGGTTGCGTACGAAGCTTGAGCGTGCCTGTTTGGATCCCGTATGTTATTGTAATCGGGTACGGCTTCCAACCCATTACCCATGCATGGGGATATCGGATATGATATCTCATCACCCCGCATCACATGCATATGGACTGCCTCCAGATGCGTCGCAAGGGCAGCAGGCAGCAGAGCAGCTGCTGCCACCAGCCAAGGTGTTTCCTGCGGTCGCACGAGAGTAGGAGCGGAATCCATGAAAGCGAATATCAGTGCAGCCAGACAGGGAAATCGCGCGTTTGAATTGCTATCAGACAGGGAGACACGCATGCAGGCTGCGGTATGTGCTTTTTTTTTTTTGTGCTTTGTCAAACTTTGTTTTAATCTAATAAATATCTGCTTGGTCTTTGAATTGTTTATACTGTTTACATTTAAGTCACGGTAGACTATTCATCTTATGTACAATAGTACGATAAACATTATAAATATTGTAATTTACTCCCTCTAGATTTTTTTCTTGAGTTCTCAGTTCAAAATGAAGAGGGTGCAATTTGTTGACGTCCGTAGTTCAGGCACGCATCACTATTCCGAAGTTGCCCCGCGTTGTCTTCTTCTATATCTGCCCAGGCATGTGACGTGCAGACGTTCTACCATTCTTCGGAAGCAAGTCATATGAGGAAGTGAGATAGAATTATCACTTTGCTCAATTCTTAATCTGGAGGTATCTTATTACTAAATATACGTACTTGAATTTATACATATTCATAATAACTCTTTGAATAAGATAGTAGATGGTCAGGAACAACGTCAAAAGTCAACGACAATAAAATACGAAGGGAGTTAATAATCTAACAGTAAGCAACGAATGAACGGTTGCGTGAGAATCGGAGAAGAGGAAGACGAGCAGAACACGTTGGATAGAGTTATTTTGAGTTGTTCACTAGCAATTTGTCCATGCGTTGCAACACGCGAGTTAATAAGATGTGCATAATATGACAGACCCGTCCTAGAAATCAAGAATGGTCCATCTCGCCAGGACTTATTGGGACGATGCTCGACGAAGCGAGCATACACATGATACAAAACAGGCAGGATAAACAACATCATTTATAGGATGAGAGAATTAATACAACGCAATTTCATAATTAAGATTAAGTCTTACAAACATCAGAGTACAAATAAAAGAGTTTTAGCGGAAGTATAAGATGCGATACAGACTCCGACTCTCATTGACTAAGCAAAATCATGTACCTTGCCCATTGACACTATAATACTAGTCACCAAAGTTCATTGCGACGAATCACAGCGCTCCCACTGGATGCTCCCGAACTTCCGACACGACTCTTCCCACTAGTAGATACCATCGCAGACATAAGCGACGGCGCCTGAAAAACCACGTATTCGCAAAACGTGAGCTTCTAAGAAGCTCAGTAAGATTGACTCGTCAAATTGGCTATCTACAGCCGATACCTAGACATGCAGGCTAACTCAGGGTAGGTAACTTGCAAAAGGAATCGCACTACCTGAAGCTATTCTGATTAAGTTTTAGCTCAGGTTAAATAATTATAAATATAACTTTAATTTGCACTGACCTAGTCAATCATAAAGAGAAGCAATAGATACAAAAATTATCATCATAAACCAGTCATCTTTATAACTTAACATCTTAATTAAATGTGGTACGTTTCACAAGCAAACTAATAAACTAAGAGCGACAGCAGTTCGAATCGATTTACACCTGCAGGGATAACCTAATCATATGACACGTGCGCGTTCCAGACCGTACGTGGTAACCGTTCACATTAGATCCTACAAAGTCAATTCCCTCCTACGCTACCTTAGCATTGCCGCATCCCACCTGAACATACGTCCCGGACGATTTCCATGGAGTTCTCACAACTGCCCTCCCCAGACCACCTCCGATCAGACACCGTAAGGTAGGTTCGACTTTGCAATCACTAGGTTACGTAGGTTTACTGGGCCCCATTATTCTCAGCATATGATCAGTACATTCAATGCTCGATTAGGCTTGGATCACTTGGATCAGATAGGACTACGGTCACCCTGGATCCGGTCCAGTCGCCACCTACTTTTACCCTGTCTGACCCTCTAGTTTTATCTTCCATTAATTAAATATAGTCATGATCTGTATGTCTCAATAGGTAGTTTCAATTAACTCCTAGCAGTCGCGGACAGCGTCCACTCTTTTTGACTTGTACCGGCAAGTATAGCTAAGCATAGCATGCTATCACGGGCTACCTATACTAATATACGGATAGGGTTCCCCAAGGAGACATATGCAACTAGGGTTTCAATCAACTTCTGACAACTTAATGCACATTCACGACACATAGTGATAACAAAAAAGCTTATAAAAAGATTGTGCACTAGGGCTTGCCTTGATCTCCTGCTTCGTTGGTGATAGCTTCTTCCGGGAAAGCGGGCTCCGGACCTGCAACTACTTCATTCACCTTGATGTCTATATGATGCAAATAATAAAGTGTGTTACTATCAGATAAGGTAATATAGTGTTTTCATCATTACTTTTAAGGAGTCTACTCATGTTGAGGTGAGTTCAACTTACACTTACGATATTTAACTTCGACTTTTAATAAAATTAATTATTGGCCTAATTAAATTACATAGGCTAAAATAAAGTTACAGGTCTTGCCAGGAGATTATTTTTAGTGGATAGTACTCTTTGAAATATGATTTTTGGAGTTGAGTAGGGGTTGAACTGAATTTTCTGGATTTTATAAAAATTCATACAAGTTTCTGTTACTTAAACTTAGAAATTCAAGAAAAGGTACTAAACTGCATGATAAAATCATGAAAATGGATAGATGCACTAGCAAGTCTTTATACTGAAGTTTTGAACAGGGCTATTGATTTTCGGTTGGCATGCATAATTTAGTTTAGAAAATATCAAATTAAAATGGCAGTTTGGAGATTAATTACAGGTATGCATAGAATCTTGTTAAGGTTAAATTCTGAGAAAAATTACAGGGGGTTTTGCTTGCCATTATACACTTCTGGTAGAAGTTCTAGCTCCAGAAGAGTTCTGAAACTCTAGTATTAAATCAAAACTAAATATTTAAACCTATTTATTTAGGAAGTTCCATGGACTTTCATGAAAAAGTGTTTCAGCAGATGTTTAGAGCATTTAACAAGGATTCCAGAGAATTTTGGTTCACCATTTTTAGAGCTTGCATCGATTTATTATGCATTTTACAAAATCGGCTAGAAGACTAAAAAAAGCAATTAAAATCCCAGAACAGGGGGTTCTGCTTTCCATAACACACTTCTGACATAAGTTCCAGCTCCAGAAGAGTTCTAAAACTCCAGAAATAAATCAAAAATAGAAGATGTCTACCTATCTATTTAGGAAGTTCCATAGGCTTTCATGAAAAATTGTTTCAGCAGATGTTTAGAGCATTTTACAAGGATTCCAGAGAATTTTGGTTCACCATTTTAGAGCTTGCATCGACTTATTATGTATTTTACAAAATTGGCCAGAAGATTAATAAAAATCATTTAAAATCACAAAACAGGGGGTTCTATTTGCCATGACACACTTCTATCACAAATTCCAGCTCTAGAAGAGTTCTGAAACTCCAAAAGTAAATCAAAAACAGAAGATATCTACCTATCTATTTAGGAAGTTCCATGAGCTTTCATAAAAAAGTATTTCAGCAGATGTTTAGAGCATTTTACAAGGATTCCAGAGAATTTTGGTTCACCATTTTTGAAGCTTCCATCGATTTATTATGCATTTAAAAAGAGTAGAAAACATGGGAGTGGTGGGAGGAGCTCCGGCGAGCTCAACGATGGCGAGTTCCCGTCGGAGCTGACCAGGTTGGTGCTCAGCTGGCCACTGCGCACACGTTGGAGGTGGAGCTGACCGCCGGCGATGACCGGAGGGTGGTCGGCGGTGAGCAGCAGCAGCGGAGCGCTACTCCGGCGAGGTGCGTGGTGAAAGAGGAGATTCGGGGCTCGATTCGTAAGTCTGGGAGCATCAGCGTGATGTGGGGGTGTGATTCGAGATGGAGGAAGGCGTCGGGGGCGGCCGGAAGGTTGAAGGCGATGGTAAGCTCTTGAGCGGCATCAATGGCGGACCGACGACGGTGCGGCGAGTTCTCCTTCACCGTCGGCTTTCTACGGGTAAGACCTCGTGACAACGATGCGCAAGGATGAGAGGAGCCCGCATGTGGAAGGAATCGAACCGAAATCAAGCAATGAGGGAGGAATCGACAAAAACCTTGGCGGCGGGGCGCTCCGGACCGAGGTTGACGACGATGGCGTTCCCCGCGATGGAGTGGACCGGGGGAGGTGTTGTTGCTCCGAGAGCTGAAGTGGGGTGAGGGAAGTCTAGACGGCACGGTGGTGGAGCGTAGGGAGCACAGAGTAACGCTGTCCACTTGAGGAGGGCAGCGGCGGCAATGGCGGCCCGACGTGCTCACGTGCGGAGGAAGAAGAAAATGAGGGGAGGGGGGGTGTTGGAGCACTGTTCTACTCACTCGGTGTCCGCTCCAGTACCCGCGCACAAGGACTTAAAGAACTCATGTGGCGGGTGCCGCGGGCGAGCACAGGCAGCCGGCAGCGACGATTGGCGCACGCGATTGGTGGCATGCGTAGGGGGAGAAGGGATGGCGCGGGAGAGAGGAGGAGAGGGGAAAAGGCGGGATTCTCGGCCGGAGATGGGACAGGGCGGGAGAAAAAGAAGGGTGCCGGCGTCTGCCGCGGCCTGCGCTTTTTTTTTTAATTTGCAATAATTAAAAAAAAACTCCTCTCTAAATTCAAACAGAAACTACACTTCCCGAGTTCAGAAAATTTTGAACATTTTTGTGACACTTAGGACATTATTTGGAACAACTTTTATTTTTGGAGGAAGTCCTAATTCGGCTTGTAAAATTTTATAAATTTCCAACTCAGATTTGACTTGTTTGAATTTTTTTAAGGGGTTTAAATCTTTTTTAAAAATTCTGATAAAATCTCAAAAATTTTGTTTTGAAGTGAACTTAATTTCCATGCAAAAACATTAGTGGGGTTATATTGAGACTTTGAGGGTTTGACAAAAGTTAGATGGAATTAATACCCGTATGCCAACATTTTGGTACTGGGATCAAAATCTCCTGATTTTTTCAAAAATGCTCAAAAATGTATCAAACTCTTTGTGGAGGTCAAGCGTGATTTTTAAAACAATAATGCCATTGGGTTCATGTAGAGATTTTCTTTCTGGGTTGAAATTTATTCGATGAATTTTAAATGACACCAGGGTGTCACACATAATTAGTCTAAGTTTTGTGAAGAAATTAACTGAGAACTCTAATGTGGGTCAAGAAAAAAACAGAAAATGTACTTTTTTTGTTTGTATCTTAACATTGTCTAATTTTACCACATAATTAGACACACTACAACAGCTAATTAACTTGAAAAATTAAAACAACACATATTTTTAACACCATGTGTAAACAAAAGGTCGTTTGGTAAGGTTCATTTCTCTTCTACATTTCTCCTTAACCCTCCATAGTGTTCCTATACATCGGGTGTCCTACGTTGACCTTACGTGTAGGACGCTTTTAGATTCGTGCCGACGTGGATATGGGCGGTCATGGTTGATGCGGGAGGGTGAGTCTAGATGCTGGACTTGCTGGTTGGAGGACACTTGTCGATATTTAATTGGATGGATGGAATAAAAGGTAGTTTCAAAACTTTAAATTAATTTTTCTCCTTAATCGTAATTCTGTTTTTAAATCTACTAAAACCATATGTTTTTTAGAATTAATGTAATAAAATGAGATCCTACATAAATGTATTTCTCAGAATTTTTGAATTGGAATTTTTCTAAGAAAATCTGTTCTAGTAGAGTATACTCATTGTTAGTTGTTCCTATAGTGAAAATAAAGTATTCCAACATTGAACATAAACATTTTTTCTTTGAATCTGGAACGCTTTCTATTGAAGCCGGAACATTGTCTAGTGAACCATGAACAATTTTTCACTGAAGCTAGAACATTTTTTATTGAAGTTAGAACATTTTTATATTGAAGTTCCATTGAAGTTAGGACATTGTTTTATTTAAATTTAATAAATTTTTTCACCACATCATATAAAAAAATTCCTTCAAAAAGAAACAAAAATCATTCAATTCACGCATGGTTGACTTTTTGTTCCCTGGTGTCGGCGTTCGTTGTGGCCGACGAGTAATTAGTATCGTGGGGTGCGTGTTTTGGTTCGGATGGTTCGCGAGAGGACACAAGGATTTATACTGGTTCGGGCAACGTGCCCTACGTCCAGTTCGATGAGGCTGCTCGTGTTACTCGCGACAGTTTGTAGTAGGGGGTTACAAACGGGCGAGAGAGGGACGAACTCTCAAGTCTCTGTGAGGTGTTCTACGTGGGGTGAGATGTCGTGTGTCTTGGACTCGTATCCCCCTCGTCGTTCTCCCGCCTCCCCCCTTTTATACTGCAAGGAGGGAGGTGGGCGTACAAAGAGTTGGCGCAAAGGTGTGGGCGGCGGCATGGCCGGGTGTCCTGTAGGCCGCGCTGTTGCTGCTTCAGACTCCGTGCCGGTCGCTGTGGATGACGTCGCAGGCATGGCGGTGCTTCTTCGGTCGATGGCGCCACAGGGATGGCCGTCAACGAGGGACGTCCCTTCGGTATGGTCGGTCACCCTCCGACGAGGGGTCGGAGGAGAGGAGGACTGGTCATCGTTAGCTCCGTACCCGGTCGAAATGTCGATCGTAGCCGTCCCGTCTTGTCAGAAGGGATGGGCTTTGACGGGGGTCGTTCGCATAGTGACGGCCTCGCTGTCACTGTGCGACGTGGGCGGTAAACGCCCACTTGCGCGGGGGGCTTTGGTAGCCACGAGAGTAGTTGAGCTTTTATTACTCAACTACTCAGTACCAACCGCCTTCGTCGCGCTAGGTGGCGCTCCCGACCCCTGAGGGTCGGGAGGGAGCGATTCGCCCGACCCGTGGGGTCGGGCGAGGCGGACTTTGGCACGAGCTCCCGACCCCGTCATGGCGAGGTCGGGAGCCTGAGTCGAGCGGCGGGTGATCCGACCCCGGTCGAGGGGGTCGGGCGAGGCGGACCTGTCTGTGGGCCCGAGCCACTGTACGCGCGTCGCGGCATAGAGGTCGGGCCAGACGGAGGTCGCTTATTGCTTTATACGTAAAGCAGTCGGAGGACCGCTAATACCGGTCATCACCGGTATCGGCCCTCAACACCTGGGTTCCCGTTGAGAGTGAGAAAAAGAAACTCCTGAATGCTGCTGCTAAGAAAACTATGTCTTGCTAACCGCTTGGACCTAGTTACCAAAAAGAAAAAGAACCTCCACGTGCTATTGGACCAAAAGCGAACCGTTCTATTGTTGCTTATATAGTAGAAGGCGCGGTATGTATAGGAGGTACCACACTCTACTGCTCTCTCTCTCTCTCTTATCCACGAGACCATGAGCTTGGCTGAAGGCGTCGGCCAGCGAGGGTTCCTCCCCTTTCTCCTCCATGTCCCTATCCGTGCCACGCCGGTTCTCCTCCGTCCTCCCCTGTCCACGCGGCGCCGGTCCTCCCCCTCCCTTCCCCTCTCTCGCGGCTGCAAATCTGAGCTCGCGCGCCGGCCACGAGCGGCTCGACGACGGCAGCAGGGCCTTCCGCGACGATGGCAAGGCGTCGGCGATGGCAGCTTGATCCTTGCGACGGAGCGCGCGGACCTTGACGACGAGGCGGTGGACTCTAGCGAGGAGCGTGGTACGGCGTGGGCCTCAACGATGGCGGTGGGTGGCTGAGCTCCTCGGGCCCAATGTCAGTGAGGACGGTGAGTTCGATGTGGCATCGTCCTTATTTTGATCCTCAGCATATCATCGCTTTAAAAGTTCGGTCCAGCTTCTAGATCCATCTTTGTTGAATGCTTTTGTTGCTCTTTTAAATCTCACGTGTGATGTTTGAACTTGGAGGATGAGCTCTGTAATTTGGATTTTGATCGGTGGTGATTTGATTTTCAGAAATGGACTCTCTCTATGTTTTTCAATTTTTCTGAGCTTTTACTACAGACGAAACCAAACAGAGGTAGGCTCACGCTAATGTAACGACAGGAGGTGAGCCGAAAATCAATAAGGGCGGAGGAGCACAAGGGATTTAATATGTAGTAGAGATTACAATGGGCTGAGCCCAGCACACATTTGCCATCACGCCCATTCTTGACCAGGGTACGTGATATCGATCGCCTGCTCCTCCTGGTTGGTGTTCATGGTAACAGCGGGTCGTGCGTCACCAACATTATAAAGGCATGTTTCTTCCAATATACTGTTGCTGACTACTAATCCGAATCCATGTCCGTAATATCACCTTCTAGTACAATAAAAAAATAGAGGTAGTACGAAAGATGACGAGAGCTATACGGCATAACAATAAAATTCCATCAACACACGCAGAACTCCAGCTGTCAGCCTTCTATTCATAAATAATTGACGCTGTCGACTTTATCAATACTTTAAATTTTCTTTTTTGAGAAAAATGAATTCAGTATTTTGTTTTATTAAAGTAGTATAATAAATAGCATACAATTTCTTAAGATTTTATTTATTACAATAAGTATGTATATCAAAATTTATAATAATTTTAAGTAAGATAATTTAAACTAATTTTTTAAATAAAACGAATGGTCTAAGATGAAGCTAAAAGTCAACAGATTCAATATTTTTTTAGCATAACAACACTATGCAACTAAGCACAGGCTCTGCAACTCGAAGTGTTAATCATCAAAGTCTATAATAAAAGTCCAATGCAATGGAATGGATAACAAAAAAAATACGCCCTTATTTTCTTGGGCAAGACATCCTGCATAAGCAACGCAAAAGAGTAAAGTACTACACCAAGAATCTTCTGATGTGAGCCAATATTCTTACCATTTAGGCATCATAAACTCAATAAATCTCAACTCAGGAATGTTGATCAACTGTTAGCTTACTACATCATAGATCAATGCAACCATAACTGCATCTGCAAATGGCATGTTACTCCCTGGTAGTTGGTTGTAAAGAACAGTGGGTCGTCACCTTTTAACCTAGAAATCATCTTCATCTATTTTTCCCTAACGAATCTCACAAATCTCAGAAACCTAGGTGTCTGATAAAAATCTGAACTGGCAGGATTGTGATAACCAGCATCACCATTCTGCTCCTTAAGCTATCTACAAACTCTTTTGGCATGCCATACATTTCCAAATTCTTCATCTGCTCAAGATTCTCCATGCCTTGAGGTGTTTCAGTCAGCTCAGTGCACAAACCTAGCACTAGATGACGTAGATTTACAAGGCATCCTTCTTGAAACTCTATGTGACTAAGGTTAGGCATGTCTTCCATAGTGAGCTTTTCAAGGTTCGGAAAACTACCAATGCCAAAGATCATGCTCCTCTCATAATATGCAGTGATTAGGCTAAGATTTACTAGCCTAGGAAGTGCAGCGAGGAGCACTAGTGAATCATGTGCAATATGTGAACCACACAACCTTAGCTGCACTAGGCTGGTGAGAGAGCAGGTCCACGATGGAAGCTTCCCTCTTGCTAGCCTTCCAGTAAGAGCAAGTTTTCGAAGCTTCAGTGGTGGTGGAGAAATCGATTCCAGGTCTAGTATCGAGTCTGATCCAGGTTTCATTCCCAATCCCAAGCGCAGAAGGTAGCTCATCCTAGAGATTGACGACGACAAAACAACGATTAGGCTCGTTTTCAAGTCAGACAGCTCCAGACTCCTCAACTGTATCACGTTTGCTAAGGATGTAACTATCTTTTTATGAGATCGAACATATTTTAGTGTTTGAAGGTTGGTCAGGTATTCTAGGCTTTCAGGAATTTTTACTGCCGTGCCGGGAAATGGTTTCAAGAAATCAGTTGTCTCACGTGTTAAAACTATCAGATGGCGTAAGTCCTTCAGTTTTGCAATGCTGCTTGGCAACCTTTGAACCATGGACAATTTGGCATCCAATATCTGCAGCTTTTGTAATTTTCCTAGTTCCTTTGGCAGTTCTTGAACGAGAGTGGCGCGGATACCGAGATACCGTAGATTGTGAAGATTAGTCACTGAATCAGGTAACTTCTTCATCTCAATGAACCAGAGGTTTAGCACAGTTAAGAGTCTGAAGTGAGACAGGAGCGAAGAATGCAATTCTGATCCAAATACGTCGAAGGTGCGAAGTGCAGGTAATCCTGAAATATGCTTCCTATCCAATTCTTCGCATCTGTCAACTGCGAGATGACGGATTCTGACATTAGGACTTACTGCTACCTACGTTGCAAACTGATAGTAACCTTCCTCTTCTCTGGACCTGTGGATAATCAACTCCCTGATAAGATCATGAATGAGACAACGTTTGGCACGACCATACTCATTCCTGACAACTGGATGCATCAGATTACGTTGAATTAGCTGCTCTAAATACTCATCTGCGATGTCCTCTGCTGTACATTGGCCTGGTTTGTCTTCTACGAAGCCCAGCGCAACCCACCTCCTGATCAATATTTTCCGCTTGATATGCAAGTCCTCGGGGTATACGCTGCAGCTCAAGAAGCATTTCTTGAGGTGGTGCGGCAGGTCATCGATGCTCAGGTTCAGTATACTTGCCGCATCCCCTATTCCAAGGTCGTTGCTGCTCTTGTCCCACACAACGCTATCACGGGCATTCTTCCAAGCGAATTCTGTTCCCTCCTTAAGTGCGAGGAGCTTGCCGATGGAGATGATGGCCAGCGGCAAGCCATGGCATCTCTTCAGTATATTCATAGCTAGCTCCCGCAGGTGGCTGGGGCGCGTTCGGCTTGGCACATCCCTGAAGGTGGTGTTGCAGAACAGAGTCCATGCCTCACTCCACTGCAGAGGCTCCAACATCATGGTCCTCTGGAGCGACGCAGCTTTGGCCACTTCATTACTTCGCGTGGTGATGACCACCCGGCTTCCGGTTGCATCATCAGGGAATGCAAGGTGAAGGAATCTGTCCCAAAGGTGGGCATCCCAGACATCGTCAAGCACGACCAGGTACCTTTTCTTGTCAATATGACCTTGCACAGCCTCAATTAGTGACCGGAAGTCGGCGTCGGTGTTGCTGCATTGTTTGACTTGATGCCATAAGACTCACGATTAAGTTCCTCGATGATCTTCCTGAGGAGGTCCTCCACCGTGAAGGACTTCGAGACGGACACCCACGCAGCACACTCGAAGTGGCTCGTCGCCACCTCCTTGTAAACGCGTGTGGCGAGGGTGGTCTTGCCGACGCCGCCCATACCACAGACGGCGACCAGAGTCCGTCGTGGTTCTGCATCCACGACAACCCACTCCAGCAACTTCTTCTCGTGATCATCGAATCCGACGATCTCCTCCTTCTTCATGAAATGCGCACTACCCGCAAGCATCTGGCTGCTGACGATGGTGGCCGTGCGGAGGGCAGAACCATCGGCTGGGCGGATGCCATACAGCTCCCGCGACGGACAGCTGATGAAGCCTCTCTCGTGCCTTGCGTAGCCTCCGTGAGAGGGTGAACCAGGCTCTGACATTGACCCAACCTGGGCCGTTGCTGGAGAGGTAGCAGCACTCATCGGCGATGTCCTCGAGCTCAAAGGCGGTGTCACGGACGTGCTTGATCCATGTGGCGGCGAGGGCATCCGTACCTTGGCGGGAATCAGCGGACCTGAGGAAGGCACGCTGGACTTCAAGTTCCTGTGCAGCGGCTGCGATATCAGAGTGGATGCCGAAGAGAGGTGATAGGCTGACGGCGGTGCTGCGGGACAGCGCCACGGCCAGCTTTGCAGAGAGGGATATGGCTATGGCCTCCGCCATGTTGCCGGCAGCTGTTTGACGCGGCAAAGATAGAAGGGGATAGAAGAGGTGACAAATGGAATAGGTAGGTGAGAGGAGCAAGATGGCGAGCAAACCTGCAATGACGAAGTCAACTTAGATAGTAAATCCAAAATGAATCCCTTATTGCTGGAAAAGTCAAGGGTGCTCTCAGAAAGTCAGGAGAAGAATATTTCAAGAAGCGTGCAACGTACTGGCAGCCAAATAAACTAGTATTAATGACAACGTCTGCACTAGATCTTTTTTTAGTCCAGACGTAGAAACAAAAATGTATACAGAAAATCTCGGTAACTAGCAGATTCACAAACCGATGACAACGCGAAAGAAGGGCTGCGTTGAATAACTTGGAGCACACTGAAGATAACAAGCAAAATCTGTCCTTCAGGTCTTTTTCAGACGTTGTTGCTTCCAAACTCATCAACCTAGGACTAGATATTGGGAAAAATGAGAAAGAAGTTTTAGGTTCAGTTCGGGTGTTTAAAACTGTAGAATGCAATAGATTGTCATCTTTTTCTCCTAGCATTGTTGTAGAACATGACAGTGACACAATATTTTAAAAAATGATGAAGATGATGGTATTAATAACCTCACTCTTCGTAACTTATGTGATGATGGAGGACAGGAGGAGGTTATGATGAAGATAATGATCAGTTAAATTGTGACTTCCAAACTATCTTCAAGAAGAATGAATCCATGTCATCTTTTAATAAGAACCAGAAAATTAGGATAGTTAGGGGAAAAAAAAGGAAAAACAAATAGGTCAAAACAAAAGGAATATTTGAAATAGCAGAGGTCTTAGTGACATGGCTAAATATAGGTTCCTTTCAGATTTATTTAGAGAGGGGAGTAGGACTTAGACTTTATTGCTCTTATGGAGAACCAGAAGAAAATTTTCCAACAATGGTGTTGACAGAATATTTGGCGGTCAAAATTTTTTGTGGCACTAGGCAAAAGAGGAAAATAATGCTTTAGATAAATCTTATTTTCAAAATGTCAAATTGTTGTCTTTTCTTAATTTGTAACATGTTTCGGTACACATCAAGACAATATAATCCTAGTGACTCCAACCTGAGGCTGAAGATTCACACTTTTGGAGACAATCGGCTAGGGCAGTACTCTGCCAGGTCTGCTTATGAAACATTATTTTTGGGCCCCACCCTTTACAGCCCTTGGGAAAGAATATGGAAAACTTGGCCGCCAGCAAAATGTCGCTTCTTTCTTTGGCTCGTGGCATACAATCATGTTGGACATCGAGGGCTACCACATTTGTAAAGTTGCTCCTTGTGTGATAAAGATGATGAAACTATAGGCCACATTCTAGTGTCTTATGTGTTTGTAAGGCAATTTTGGTACTATTTTCTCAGGCAGACTGGTCTTCACCATTTTTTTCTTGAATTCACATGAGAGCTGCATATCTTTGTATTAAGAGAAGAAAAGGAGGTCCATTACACCACCATCCTCTCAACTCGGACCAAGTTGAGAGGATATATAACAACAAAACAAAAAGAAACACTAATAACACAACACACGAGACCCGACTATGACGAACAGCTCCTACGTGAGATGGCCTAAACCAAGATCTTGGAGCTTTTTGGCTCCAGCCAAGCACCAAAAATGGTGCTCATTCCTCAAACATTGCATGAACCCGACCAGACTGGGAATAGCATTATCAAACACACAGACATTGCGGTGTTTCCATAAACTCCAAGCTCCAAGCACTATCAAGGAATTAAATCCCTTCCTCTGTGCATTAGAAACTCATCCGGATGCCCGTTGCCACCAGTCTGCAAAGGTAAAGACAAGTGCTGCATTAGATTGGTCTTCACTCATTCTCTCAAAACTCAAAAGCCTAATGAGCTATCTTTCCATGAGTGGTGGGAGAAGACAAGTGCTGCATCTACTGATCTGATGAAGAGGGGCTGAACTCAATTATAACTTTAGGAGCTTGGACAATTTGGAAGCACCGAAAAGGGTGTGTTTTTTGAGGGTATGTTTCCTAATATCACTGAAGTTTTGATCTTGGCAGGAGAGGAACATCAGTAGTTGGCTGGAGCTCGTGGGTTGTCCGACTTGGTAGCCTCCCTCTCTAGCAATTAGAGCTTTCGTTGCGGTCGTCTTGGTATTTTCAAACCGCCGTGAATGTAACTTTTAACAACGTGTGTGTGTGTCGTGGTAACAGGATTCTTATCGCTCTTTCTTCTTAATATAGTAAAGCACAGTTCCTACATTTTCGAGACAAAAATATAGTTCAAGTGATATATTTCTCAAATAAAACCCTTTGATTAAATTTCTGAGCAAACTCTTAAGCGTTAACAATTGTACATTAGAATCATATCAGTTGAGCAATTTAATTAATAGGGTAAATGAACACATGCACATACCATCATAAGCTCATGCAGTCCAAGAGGGGCAGTGACGACTCACAATATAGGGTATATTTGAGTGTTCCTTAGATGCCTCTGCTCAAAAGCAGGAATGGCCTGAGAAAAACAATGCCAGCACATAAATCCAGGTTCGTATATAAGTACTATATACAACTGTTTGTACGAGGTAGATGTAGATACCTAGGGAATTAGTGTAAGCAATGGAATAAGAACCTTTTGAAAGTTAACTGTTAACAATAAGCATTCAAGGTCAAGGGCTCATCCAGTCCTGAAGGCTCCCACACATTGTGGGGTCTCTGGAAGGATTACTAAACAGCCTTTCTCGTTTCCAATCTTAAATAACGAAAGCAGCACCCATTTCCAGCATCATCCAGTCGATTGGAAATATGAAGTGACAATAACACGGTCAACTCCCTGTTGCACACATTTTCCAGCAGCATCCTTCATAGTAGGCGCTGCCAACTCCCGTAAGAATGGCTAAAAATTTATCTGGATTTGGGACCGGCTATGGCTTAATACATAGGCAGAGTTAAACTAATGAAAACACATAAAATAAAAATATGAATAACTAAACAGTAATATAAGAAATTACCAAGAAGCTAGAGCCAGTACTTTCTTACATTACAAAGAAATAGAAACTGGAAGACACAGAATTACAAAGGAACAGAAACACATAATCATGTAAAGTAACTAAACACACCCTATATTTATCAATCACCCAGAGCATTAGTTGTTGTGAGGCCATGTGGAATATGAGGGGGAAGCACGATACATGTAGCTATGGTTCTAACATGTGCCTTTCCATATGGTAGGTTGCCTTAGGTGCTATGATGTGCCACACAATGTGTTGATTAAACTTTCAATTCAGATGACGTGATGATTTTATCTGGTTTCTAATCAGCAAAAAATTTTTACCAAAACAATAAAACAAATTACAAAAGCACCTCTAGCTTCACTCTCTGTATAATTACATTCAAGGCTCTACAAATATTTTTTTTTCCTCCAGTCGCAATCACACTGCCATGTAAACTAAAATGTTAAAATTGTAGCTATGCAGATTTCATAGTTCCAGAACCTAAATCATTTAGTCTCATCCACCATGAACCCAAAAGTTAGCTTCTTCGGCAAAGCTAGAGTATAGTGCATCTCTTTGGGTTAGTATGGGTACATGCCTACATGCATGGTGAAAATTTGATGGCTGCTAGCCTAAATTGTTAAACACTCCATATCAGTCTGCAGCCTCTTCTATAAATGTAGTACTCAAGAGGAAGTAAGGCATTGTTTCTATTCTTTAGGGAAATGAAATCATGAATAAGATCTCATCAAGGATGCAAGTGTTATCAGAAATAATTGTGCTTAAAAAGTCTGCTGGTTGCTTCCTAAGGCTGAACCCAACAAGCAGTGGAACTACCAAACTGGAGTATGATAGGGGCTAAGGGAATTTTCTGCTGAAGTTGGGAAATGCATTGAGATCAGAAAGAGCACCAAGCGAAGACAGGAACATATAATATTTTAAACTACATAAAAAGTTTTAGAACTTTTAAAGGACAGAAGACTTGCTGCAAATGAGATGGATCAGATCTAATACGCTGGTTATATCTGATCTGATAAGCTGATCAGATCTAGTTGGACTCTTAGCATTGCGTAGATGGTGCAACAGAAGGCTATAGTGGGTAAGTTTAAAAATATGCATGACGGTATATTGGGGTATTATCCTTATAATGGCAGTGGAGAGTAATCTTTTTTTCTTCTTCTGATTAACATGGAAATTTCTAGGCCTTGAGAGCAAACAAAAGCTCTGTTTCTTGATCAAATATGTATATAATATATTAAGAAAGAAGTAAATGATCACATCTAATCCTGTTGATTTGGTTGTTCAGGCGTGTAGATATTGTATAAGAAAATCATTTAGAGGAAAACAGACTAATCTTAAAGGTACTGAAAATGACAGTCTTAATATTTCCCAATCTTCATGCACTACATTTGGTATAGTGTGGAATTATTCCCTTCTAGGATAAGGCCTACTGGAGAAAAAAAATAGCAGCCTGGCAAATTAAGATACAACAGTAAAATGGCAACAAACATACCAGATAGCACAAGACATGATGTAAGAGTTACAGGACAGGCAGCAGCATGCAGCTGAAGCAGCAAGTTTGACAAGTGAAGAGAGACAAAAAAAATCCAAATTAAGAGTCCATAACCACATTCTAAGTTCGATCCACTAGACTCAAATTATTGTTATTTATCTTTGTTAACTGGATGCTCGTATTATCTTGCAAGTACAGTATGGATGAGCCTGAAAGGCTTCAAATGTTCTAAGCAACAAAGTGCATAAAAACGCAGGATTAATTAGTACCATATGAGCAGGATCAACCACCATCAGGCCAGTCCTTGCCCTGAACATCGCAACAAAATCATTTGCAAATTTTGATATTAATCAGTGCAACATAAAAACACCATCGAGAAAAGAGAAAAAGACTTGAAATAACATCAACTTAATTACACAGCATAAGAGTTCATACATGGCGCCGTGATCCATGATCTGCAGTTATCACAGCATCCTTCTCCATCACAGTAAAATCTTCAACTCCGGAAGTATTTGAACCAGAAACTGAATCTGATTTGCAACTCATGGCTAGGTTCCAAAACTTCTTTCAGTTCTTCGGCACTTCGCAAAAGGAATGAGATTCCTTCAGAGTCACAGCAGTGCTCCTAATGCCAACAATATAATGACAGCATAAGGAAATGCGTGTGACTGCAGAGCACATAAATCCGTTCCCTGTGGGCTGTGGCCAAGAAATGAAACGGGGTGCAATGGTCCCAAAAAGTACCTTTGGGATGGGTTTGGTTGCAAGTGTTGTAGTGAACGGCTCGAAGGAGACTGTGACAGGGTAGATAGCATAGCAGCGGCGGACTCAGCCCTGTGTTGACTCAAACGTGCAGGAAGAGGCTTCTTGATTCCTCTCTCGCCTTTCTCTCTCCTCTGCTTCAATCCACCGCCGGCCTGGGCTCGCCTCCTCGTCCGCACGGGGCGCACGCCGCCTCCTTCGATGACGCAGGCACAGGTTGCTTCGACTGGCGGCGGGGTGGCCCGGAGGTCGAAGGTTCAGCGGCGAGGTGCGGCGGCCGGATTGAAAATCCTTTGCAGGGGAAGGTGTTGAATCAGAGGATCTTCAGTGCTGTGCATTATGAGGTGCAAATGAAATGGGAAAAAAAAAAAGAACAAGGGTCTATTTTGCTCGTAAACAATCCCCTTTCCCCACTGCACACTTAATGTTATACTCCCTTCATTTTTTTATGTCATCGTTAACTTTGACTAATAATTTTAATTATTTATTTTATTTAAAAATATAAGAAATATCAAATATTTTATTAAATTTTTATTTATTACTAATGATTTTAAATCCTAATTTTTAATTTTATATATTTTAACTAATTTTTTAAATAAGTCGAGTAGTCAAAGTTTTTGGTCAAAGTCAACGACGATAAAAAAAAAATAGAAGGAGTATCATTTTGCTAAATTTCAAGTTGTAATACATTTTCCGTGTTGGATAAAAATATTTAACAACCATTCATTTTTGTACTTGAGTATCTTTAAACAAATATCATAATTTTGTAGTATTCACAAGACAAAAATAAGTTTTTTAGTGTTCTAACAGACGAGTTCATCGCAAAAAAAAAAAGACGAAACCACTCTTTTTGAATATTTTGTGGACAAAAATTCATTTTGTCTTAATCTTGTAAGAACAGAAAAAATTATTACAAATTTAACTTACAGTGTCAAAGAAAAAATGCGGAGGTAGTAGTATTTGTTAATCCTTAAAACTGGGGCACCTATATGCATGGTGCAGAGCAAGATTTTAAGGGTTTGACGAATGACGACCCCAAATTCTGCAATAATAAGATCGAGCGTTTGCTGGCCGGGCCGCGAGCATGTGGTAGAAAGAGTGTTTTTTTTAAACAATATTATTTTAATTATTAATTTCAAAATTAGGAATTAATCTGAAAAATTGCAAATATAGCAGCCTACCGGTAATCGAAAAACCGATAGGTTTTCCGGTGACCCATTGGAGCCAGTCGGGTTTAGGAAGAACTGACTGCAATGCCACGTTCAATTCCATGTATTGGGTGACGTAGCTTGTTGGGTGCATATAACGGTTGTCAGGCTGGCAAGTAGTAGTCTGTAATCCAATTACCGATAGGGGACAAGCGCGGCAGGTGTGAGACACATCGGTCCGATTCCTATACCGTATCGGTAATGGGATTACTGAATGATCATGGTCTATTGGTTTCTCAGTTACTAATAGGCTCGTCGGTTTTCTGGGTACCAATAGGCCTGTCGGTATTCTGTTTACCGATATGTCCTTATCGGGTGTAAAAGTCCACCGACAAGACAAAGGTGGGTCAAACATTAAATTTTCATGACCCATCGAGCATCAGATTATCGATATGTCCTATCAGTGACCTCCACTTACCAACTGCGCAGCTATTTGGCTCCACGTCATTGCCACATAGGATATCGATAATTGGGAGCCCGACAGGTGGCATCTCATTTTTCTGATCGACTTCTAATTCTGAAATTAATAATTAAAATAATATTATTTTAGAAAAGAAAAACAGAAAGAGCTAGTACCAACCAATGACAATAAGAAAAATATAGGTATTGCGAATTTGTCCTAGAAAGAGCCAATAATAAAAATATAGGAAATGGTACTACTAACGGTAAGGAGGATGGTAACCGGTGACAATAAGAAAATATTGGTAGTATGAAAGATGATGACAGCTATACGGAATAACAATAAAATTCCATCAGCAAATGCAAACTCAAGCTTTCAGCCTTCTATTCATAAATAATTGACGTCGTTGATTTTTATCATTACTTTAATTTTTTTAGAAAAATTACTTTTGATCATTTGTCTTATTAAAACAATATAATAAATAACATACAATTTGTTAAGGATTTATTTACTATAATAAGTATATGTAACAAAATTTATAATAATTTAAAAAAGACAAATTTAAACTAATTTTTTAAATAAAATGAATGGTCAAATATGAAGTTAAAAGTCAACAAATTCAATACTTTTTCTTAGCATAACAACGCTATGCGACTAACCACAGGCTATGCAACTAAAGGGTTTAATCATCAAAATCTATATAAAAGTCCATTGCAACGGAATGGATAGAAAAAAACCATACGCCCATATTTTCTTGGGCAAGACATCCGGCATAAGCAGCGCAAAAGAGTACGACACCAGCATATTCTGTGTGAGCTAATATTCTTACCATTTAGGCATCATAAACTCAATAAATCTTAACTTCGGAATGTTGATCAACTGTTAGATTACTATCAATTATCCTTCGGATTCAAACATCTTGTAAATAACTGAGAACTAACCCTTTGTATTGTCAAAACTCAGAGCCAGCTCTAATAAATATCATAGATCAATGCAACCATAACTACATCTGCATATGGCATTTTACTCCCTGGTAGTTGGATCTAAAGGACAGTGGGTCATCAACTTTTAACCATAGAAATCGTCTTCATCTGTTTTTCCCTAACGAATCTCATAAGTCTCAGAAACCTAGGTGCCTGATAAAAATCTGAACTGGCAGGATTGTGATAACCAGCATCACCATTCTGCTCCTTAAGCTTATCTACAAACTCTTTTGGCATGCCATACATTTCCAAATTCTTCATCTGCTCAAGATTCTCCATGCCTTGAGGTGTTTCAGTCAGCTCAGTGCACAAACCTAACACTAGATGACGTAGATTTACAAGGCATCCTTCTTGAAACTCTATGTGGCTAAGGTTAGGCATGTCTTCCATAGTGAGCTTTTCAAGGTTCGGAAAACTACTAATGCCAAAGATCATGCTCCTTTCATAATATGCAGTGATTAGGCTAAGATTTACCAGCCTAGGAAGCGCAGAGAGGATCACGAGTGAATCTTGTGCAATTTGTGAACCACACAACCTTAGCTGCACTAAATTAATAAGAGAGCAGGTCCACGATGGAAGCTTCCCTCGTGCTAACTTTCCAGAGAGATTTAGTTTTTGAAGTTTTACTGGTGGTGGAGAAATTGATTCCAGGTCTAGCCTCATGTTGGCCCTAGGTTCAATTTCCAACCCCAAGCACTGAAGGCAGCTCATTTTAGAGATTGATGATGATAAATCCATGATTAGGCTCGCATTTATGTCAGACACCACGAGACTCCTCAGCTGCATAAGCTTTGCTAAGCATGTAACCATCTTTTTATGAGCTTGAACATGTTTGAGAGTTTGCAGGCTGGTCAGGTTTTCTAGGCCTTCAGGAACTACTAATGCCGTGACGGGAAACCGCTTCAACAAGTCTGTTGTCTCACGTGTTAAAACTATCAGATGACGCAAGTCCTTGAGTTTTGCAGTACTGCATGGTAACTTTTTGACCATGGAAAATTTAGCATCCAATATCTGCAGCTTCAGTAATTTCCCCAGTTCCTTTGGTAGTTCTTCAACGAGAGTGTCACGAACACCAAGATATCGTAGATTGTGAAGATTAGTCACCGAATCAGGTAACTTCTTGAGCTCAATGAACCAGAGGTTTAGCACTGTTAAGAGTCTAAAGTGAGACAGAAGCGAAGAGTGCAATTCCGAACCAAATGCGTGGAATGTGCGAAGTATCGGCAATCGTGGAACATGCTTGGTTTGAAGTTGTGCACATCTATCAACTGCGAGATGATGGATTCTGACATTACAATCCATTGCTATCTTGCACTTTGTAAACTGACAGTACCCTTCCACTTCTCTGGACCTGTGGATAATCAACTCCCTGATAAGATCATGAATGAGACAACGTTTGGCACGACCAAACTCGTTCCTCAAAATTGGATGCATCAGATTGCGTTGAGTTAGCTGGTCTAGGTACTCATCTGCAATGTTCTCAACTGTACACTGACCTGACGTCTCTTCTATCAAGCCTTGTGCGACCCACTGCCTGATCAACATCTTCCTTTTGATCCACAAGCCTTCGGGAAATATGCTGCAGCTCAGGAAGCATTTCTTGAGGTGTTGCGGCAGGTCATCGATGCTCAGGTTCAGTATACTTGCCGCCTCCCCGATTCCAAGGTCGTTGCAGCTCTTGTCCCACACGACACTGTCGCGGGCGTTCCTCCAAGCGAACTCTGTTCCCTCTTTCAGCGCGAGGAGCTTGCCAATGGAGACGATGGCCAGCGGTAAGCCATGGCATCTCTTCAGTATATTTGTAGCAAGCTCCTCCAGGTGGCTCGGGCACGTTCGGCTTGGCACATCCCTGAAGGTGGTGTTGCAGAACAGAGTCCATGCCTCACTCCACTGCAGAGGCTCCAACATCATGGTCCTCTGGAGCGACGCAGCTTTGGCCACTTCATTACTTCGCGTGGTGATGACCACCCGGCTTCCGGTTGCATCATCAGGGAATGCAAGGTGAAGGAATCTGTCCCAAAGGTGGGCATCCCAGACATCGTCAAGCACGACCAGGTACCTTTTCTTGTCAATATGACCTTGCACAGCCTCAATTAGTGACCGGAAGTCGGCGTCGGTGTTGCTGCCATTGTTTGACTTGATGCCATAAGACTCACGATTAAGTTCCTCGATGATCTTCCTGAGGAGGTCCTCTACCGTGAAGGACTGCGAGACGGACACCCACGCAGCACACTCGAAGTGGCTCGTCGCCACCTCCTTGTAAACGCGTGTGGCGAGGGTGGTCTTGCCAACGCCGCCCATACCACAGACGGCGACCAGAGTCCGTCGTGGTTCTGCATCCACGACAACCCACTCCAGCAACTTCTTCTCGTGATCATCGAACCCGACGATCTCCTCCTTCTTCATGAAATGCGCACTATCCGCAAGCATCTGGCTGCTGACGATGGTGGCTGTGCGGACGGCAGAACCATCGGCTGGGCGGATGCCATACAGCTCCCTCGCCACGGACAGCTGATGAAGCCTCTCTCGTGCCTTGCGTAGCCTCCGTGAGAGGGTGAACCAGGCTCTGACATTGACCCAACCAGGGCCGTTGCTGGAGAGATAGCAGCACTCATCGGCGACGTCCTCGAGCTCAAAGGCGGTGTCACGGACGTGCTTGATCCATGTGGCGGCGAGGGCATCCGTACCTTGGCGGGAATCAGCGGACCTGAGGAAGGCACGCTGGACTTCAAGTTCCTGCACAGTGGTTGCGATGTCAGAGCGGATGCCGAAAAGAGGTGATAGGCTGACAGCGGCGCTGTGGGACAGCGCCATGGCCAGCTTTGCAGAGAGGGATATGGCTATGTGCTCCGCCATGTTGCCGGTGGAAGACGAGAGAAGCAATGACAATGGAATAGGTAGCTGAGAGGAGGAACATTTGATGACCAAACCTGCAATGACAAAGTCAACTTAGATAATAAGTCAAAAATGAATTCCTTGCTGCTGGAAAAGTCAGAAGTGCTCTCCTAAGCAAGAATATTTTAAGATGCGTGCAAGGTGCTACAATTTAAAATATACACAGAATACTATATAACTGATGACAACATGTTTGACTATGCCATTCGTCTTCCAGTCTAACAAGAAACAAAATGCATTTTAAAACTAGTAGCAAACTAAGCGACATGAAGAATGATCGTGCATTCCACCAAATATTTGTAGCTAAATTTACCATTACACGCACCAGTGAGATTCCAAGAGCCTCTAAACAAACAATTTTGATTTGAGAAAATATCCAGGTGCTTGTGCGCAAAAAAAAAAAAAGTAGTACACCTACCCTATTTCTTTATGTAAAGTTATGCCAAATGAAGCTGCACATATGAGAGACATCAGATATGAAGATGCAAATAAGTAGTACACCTACCAAACAGTTCTAATGCTCTGAAGCGGTCATCAACATGGGGAGGAATGAATGTAGACGTAAGCATATAGTAACAAGGCAAGCTCACCGTGGTCGCCCGTTTCCAGGACTTGAACAAGGCAACAGCGTCACAGCTGTGCCAAGACTCCCATTTTGTTACATTTTTCTACAATAAATAAATAAATCATCCAGTCTAATCATCCTGTCGTGTAAACTAAAATGCTAATAAATTATAACTTTGCAGCTTTCATGGGTTTCAGAACCTAAATCATTTAATCTCATCTCATCAACCATGAACCCCACAGTTAGCTTCTTCAGCGAAGCTAGTGTATAGCTGCGGGGGTGCATCTCTCTGGTATATTATTGGTACAATACTGCGTACCCTCACAGATATACCCTACCTAAATGTAAAGGTAATGTCTGAGGATACAGTTTTGAGTAACTCAAAATTGAATATTCGACTTCTGTTTTGTCTTATGAGGCTTCTCAAATTATCATGTGAGACGTTAATACAAATCACCAAAGAAGTAAATGATAATGAATATAACCGAAAACGATCTCATATCTAATCCTGTTGATATGGTTGTTGAGGACTGTAGATCTTGTATAAGACAATCATTTAGAGGAAAACAAACTAATCTTATGGGTACAGAAAAACGACAGTATTAATATTTCCCAATCTTCCTGCCTTACGTTTGTTATAGTGTGAAATTATCGCCTTCTAGGACAAGGCGTATTGAAGAAACAAAATGGTGACTTGAGATATTATGCTACAGTAAAATGGCAATGAATTGGATACTCAGTATTATCTTGTGAGTACAGGATATGGATGAGCCTTGAAGGCTTAAAATGCTCCAAGCAACAAAGTGGCATAAAATTGGTTGCAGGATTAATGAGTAGTACCATATGAGCAGGCTCAATCATCCTGTAACCAGTCCTTGCCCTGAACATTGCAACAAAGTCCTCTGTAAATTAATCAGTGCACCATCGAGAAAGAGAGAAGAACTTGCAAATAGCATCAACTTCATTCCTCAGAACAAGATTTTTTTATTCTTGGCGCCCTGATCCATGATCCACAATTATCACAGCATCCTTCTCCCCCACAGTAAAATCTTCACCTCCACAAGTTTTTGAACCGGAAACAGGATCTGGTTTGCAACTCATGGCTAGGTTTCCACAACTTATTTCAGTTCTTCGGCACTTCGCAAAATGAATGGGGTTCCTCATAGCACACGACAGTGCTCCACTGCTCCTAATGCCAACACATAGAAACAATATAATGAGAAAAGGAAATGTTGGGTGACTGCAGAGCACATAAATCCGTTCCTATGGGCTGTGGCCAAGAAATGAAACGCGGGCGATGGACCCAAAAAAAAAAAAAAGTTACCCCGGGGTGGATTCGGTTGTAGTGAATGGCTGGAAGGAGACTGACATGGCGCATGACAATGGCGGGTGGATTCAGCCCTCCGTTGACCTAGCGTGCAGCAAGAGGCTCTCTCTCTCTCTCTCTCTCTCTCTCTCTCTCTCTCTCACACACACACACACGCTTGGGTTGGGCATCGCCTCCTTGTCCACACGGGGCGCGCGCCGGGCAAAGGTGGCGGCAGGGTGGCTCGGGCAGGCCGAGGTCGAGGGCTCAGCCGCGAGGTGCGCCGGACGGATTGAAATCCTCTGCATCGTGGAAAAATTCCGAGTATTTACAATTTTTAATTTTTTTATTTAAGAATACAATGACGGATTCTAATATTGTACGTTACTCTTTATTCTTTTCTACTTATCATCATTAACTTTGATAGAAAACTCTTATTCAAAAAATTAGTTTAAATATATAAAATTAAAATTTAGAATTTAAAAACCTTCAGTAATAAATTCAATCCTAACAAAATATTAAATATTTTTTATTTTTTTTAATAAGATAAATGGTTAAAGTTATTAGTAAAAGTTAATAGTGACAAATAAAAGAATAAAGAAAGTATCATTTATCAGATACTAGCTGTCACATCCCAAAAGTTCAACCTCTTGTCATTTTGAATTTGAGCTCACAAGATTTGAATTTGATCTCGTCTTTTCCCGTTTTGGCTTTTGGGTCTGGGTTTGAAGTTTTCGTCGCTGTTAGAAACCCTAATTGACTTTTTATAGATCTTTTGTTTTCTTCATAAAACTATCCTAATGTTTTTACATAAAAATTAACTACACATTAAAATAGAATTTTGAAGGTTTTATCAAAATTTTTGGTAAAGATTTTAACCCTTTTAAAATTCTGACAAATTTGAACCAAGTTGAAAATTCATAAACTTTTAGGAGCTGAATCAGGGAAACTTTCTATAATAAAAGTTGTTCTAAATAATTAACTTAGCCCACACAAAAAGTTTCAAAAATGTTTGAACTCAGGAGCTAGAGTTTTCAATTGACTCAAGTGGAGGAAATTGGAATAATGAAAAAAAATCAATTGACAATAGCTGTACGCACTACAGTAGCGCCGCCCGGCACAGTAGCCGCCGCCCTCGACGGCTTTGCCGTGATTACGGTCGAGCAGTGCTGCGCCATTACTCCTTGACCATGAATCTCTCCACAAGACTCTCCCCTTCCTCCCCTTCCTCTCCCTCTCTCTCTCTCTCTAGGCGCCATCAATCTCCTCTGTCGCCGCACGTCGTCTTCAAGACAGGGGCGCCGCCTCCCACGATCTCCTGCCGTCCGCCGCCCCCTGTGCCCCAATTCAGTGCGCCTCTGCTCTCCCTCCCTTTCCTCACTCCACTGGAGCATAAATCCAAGCCCCCTCCTTCCTTCTTCTCCTTCCCTGGCTTTTCCCCCGCGCGCCAACCGTATTGCCCTGTTTTTCAGCCGCCATAGCCGCCCCTCGCCACCTCCACGGTGCCGGCGAGTTCCGGCCCTTCCTCAGCCCCACCACCGTGCCAAGCAAGCTCTCCTCAACCTCCTGAAACTCTCCAACCATCCAGCCCCGCCCGGCCGTGCATTAATTCCTCCGGAACGCGCCGCCCCTGTTTTCGGCCGAGCACCTCACCGGCGGCCGCGATTCTTCAAAATTCGTCGTCGCAGTACCATGATTCTCCAATTCCTTTCACCGGCTACTTGCTCTAGTACTTGCGCACCCCTTTGACATGATCTCGGCCACAGGTGATCGCCGGTGACGAAGAACGCCGCGCGCCACCCGTCGGCCGCCATTGAAGCCACCTCGGAGCTTCACGTCGCCGACCCCTTTCCCCTCTCTCCCGTGGCCTTCATCCTTTTCAAATTAGTGCTTTGAATCAAGATGATGCTCCACGACCATTCAATCCCTACCCTAACCCCCTCCTGCGGCGAGATTTCCACC
The DNA here is from genome assembly GCA_001182835.1 of Oropetium thomaeum. Taxonomy (NCBI): domain Eukaryota; kingdom Viridiplantae; phylum Streptophyta; class Magnoliopsida; order Poales; family Poaceae; genus Oropetium; species Oropetium thomaeum. Next base: position 493,669 of record LFJQ01000015.1, on the reverse strand, counting down.
GGAGCAACTGCCTCGGCCTTGTTCCCCTGTTCTGTTGCACTGTTTCATTCATTTTTCTATTTTCTATTAATTAGCCAGAACTTGTAAAGCATGTAACAAATCATGGAAAATATAAAAATGCCAAAGCTAATTTTATTTGAATCCTTGAACAATGAACTAATTTTCTGCTAAAGCACTTTTTCAAAAATGTCCCTAAAATTTCCTCAATAATTCATTTAAGTATTTCTGTTTTTGATTTTTAATTGAAGTTCCAGGAGGTTTCTAGGCTTTATTTTTGAACCATAATTTTACCTTGTCATGATGCATCTCGTGCATTTTACTAGAATTTTTCATGGGCATTTGTGCATGTAAGTCATTGTTATTATCCCCAAAACCCTAGATTATTTACCTTTGTCTAAACTACATTAGGAAAGTCACCCAAAAGCCCAAGACCTTTAACAAAAACTTTAGCTTAGATGTTTAATAGTAGATCTATAAAGTTTCACGATTTTTGCATAAGTTTTAGTACATATTTCTAATTTTACAAGTTTGAAAAACAGAACATTGTTTGATTTTTAATAAATTCTTAGAAGTTCAACTTGACCCCAACCCAGAGCTAAAAATCTTAGTTTAGAGCTTAATTAAACTAAAAATGGTCCCATGCCTATAACTTAACTTTGAATTTCATCGGAAAAGTCGTTACGACTTTTACGACACCGTTACGGTATTCCCGATGTCGTAAATGGGCAACGACCATCGGAGAGCTTGTGTTCCTATTAACGCGAGTCAAAACCACTCAAACTTAGTCTCGTAGTAACCCAAGTCTCTTAGTAAATCCAGTACATGTGATATGTTTTGGGATTCTTCCCCGAAACGACATCCGTGTGCCACCCGATATCAGAACCGGGAACCCGGGAACCGGGAAAACCCGTAACCGGAATCGGTAAAACTGTTTTGGCTATAACTTGAGCTGTAGAACTCCGATTGACTTCGTTCTTTTTGCATTGTGTTCGTAGACTTAGTAGCTACCTCTCTGCATCTTGTTGCATCATTTGTGCATCATGGCATCATGGCATGCATCTCATATCGTTGCATTTTTGCTTTATAGAGTACGATCCGCCAGAGAGTGACGCGGGTGCTGCTACGGGAGAAGCACGGAGGTTGATCCAGCTGCTGCGGAAGACAACACCGCCGTTGTTGAAAGCAAGCACCTCATATTGCTACCCTAAGTAATTTACTTAATTATTAAATGAATGCTTACGTCTAGGGTTTGCATTAAGTTGGGCATAGTGATAAAATCGGGAACACCTATTATTGCTGCATGTACCCCTCCTTGCTATTGCTTACGTCACCTTGACAAACTGGGTAGAGTGTCATTGTTTCGAGTCACGAAATGCTTAGCCATGCTTAGATAACACGGTAGAAGTCGAGTGGTACGTCCCACTCGCATGTATAGGAACCACCTTGATTACTTATGGACTTGTGGCGAGTTCATATGTTGGTAAAAGTTGAAAAGTGTTAAAAACTGAAATCTGGACGGTGGGATAGGAGTGCAGCAAGACATGGAGGTCTTGTGTGCCGTAGGCCCCGTCTGGGTTGACCTAGGACCCGGCCGTGTTATTCTTGGCCTGAGCACTTTTCGTTCATACCACATGTCCGATATAATGGTAAGACAAGCTGAGTATCTCACTGCGTACCAACGTTTGGCCGATGACTGCACGGTGTGTGGAACGAGGGATTCATGGGTGCCTGCGAGGTCGTGATACTCGACGAGGGACTCACGTGAGCCTGCGAGGCCGTGGTACTCGGCACCGTGTGGATTTTCCAACCGTGTGGGCACGAGTGTGAAAAAGGTTGACATGAGTACCCCCTTGTGTAACTTTAGCGGGTTACATGAGCCGTATGGTCCTCAGTCGTGTGGGTACAGTTGGACTCCCCTGCAGGGTGTAAAATCGGTTCGAATCCGCCGCAATCTCGGTTATGATCAAGCTCAGTGTCCTTTGGATAATATCGTAGAGTTGTCACATAACATGTTGAGAATTGAAGTATGGTTATTGGTAGCCATGGTTCGGATGGAACATGGATGAGGGTATTATACATGGTTATGGTTACGTGGTACTTAGGGATTGGGTTTATTAGATGTTCATGCCCGCAAAAGTCCCTTTCAGTTTATTTTTATTCACATATGCTTAGTTTCAGCCTTAAGCAATTGAGTCTATTCGTATACCTTTTACCTTGCTACAGCCTCATTGCATCATCCTTGGAGTCGGTAACTAATTCCCACCACAGGGTAAGACTTGCGAGTACCTTCGTACTCAACGTTTGTTGTTTAAGTTTTTGCAGGTGAGGATGAGCTGGTCTTCGGCTACTTCGTCCCTACCGATGCCGGCGAGGGCGAGGCATAGTCAAGACTTTCGAGTGACTGTGATTTGTGATGTTCGTGGGCTGGGCATCGCAATCTTTTGCTGTTTCCTTACTGCTACCGCTGCGACTATCGTATTTCTTAGAATTGCTTCCGCTCTTTAATTTGTTAGTTTCAAGACTTCTGATGAACCTTGGTATGTAAGAATATTTTAAATTAATGTTATTAAATTAATGTGACCTATGTGATGTATCACCTGTGACGTTGTCGACGTGCTTGGATCTTGGGCGTTGCTTGAGAAGCATGTCGGGGGACTGCCGGATTTATATTCTCTTTTATCGGGTTGAGTTCTCGCATACGTGGGCCGCGAGTCAACTTGGTAAAATTGAATGTAAATTGGTCGGGTCTCTCACACTAGCCATCTAGCCTCACGCGATGCTGCGGATTTAAATAACACCTATGATTTTCTAAAGATAAAAGTAGAAATTATAGAATGTTTGCAGGGATTATTGGTTAGATAGAGTTTAGTTATGGCTCAATGAAGAATATTTTTATGCTTATTGAACAATAGTTATATAATTTGGTTTACATAGATGACCCTACAAGTATTCTACTTTATGTGAAAGATGGAAATCGATGGGATAAAGTAAAGTAGAAATGTTTACATGATTTATAGCCGGTTACCACCCTTTGGTTGCATGTGATTTATAATTAGTTTACTATAATATACATATATATGGTGGTGTCCTTCTTTTACACATTAAAATTAATTATAAAAGAATTAAAAATAGTGTATTACATACTATTACAATTAGCTTTTGAACATTTGACAGAATACCCACTAAAAATAATGCGTCTTTAAAATGCTCATAGAGGTATCCACACTGTCAGAATAACAAGACATCTCAGAGCAACTCTAATAGTTATGTAAAATAAAAACACTATCAAAAGACTGTTTTAAGGGGTTTATAAATATTTATTGAAAACAAAAAGTTTCTCAACCCCAACAGTTATGTAATTATCGATTCCTAATGATGACATATCATCATATGGTCACTTATTTTATTATATTTATTTATAATGTATATGTGTAATTTGGGTCGGCCCGACACGGCACGGCCCAGGCACGATCGTGCCCGTGCCTTCATCGGGCCGTGCCTACCTAGCCCACGGGCCTAACCGGCAGCCCACAACACGCCCCGAGTGAGGCTAAACGGGTCGGCACGGCCCGACAGCCTGGCTAGCTCGCCAACCAGTATGTGTATTTTTTACAAAATTTGTTGAAAATATGCATCATGGGGGTTTGAACCATAGATCTCGTATCTCTTACATTATAAAAGGCATACTAACCACTAGAGAACATAATTTTTGATTTTTTAAGAAAATAATAAATACATTTATACTTATTGCTAAAACGGTTCATGTCGTGTCAGTCGTGTGGGCCGCACCCTCGGCCTAGGCATGGCCCAAAGATCGTGCCGTGCTAGTGCCGGACCAAAAATATTGGGCCTTGTGCCAACCCATTTGGCACGGTCCATATGTATAGCTATAAGTAAATGAAACAATATTATTTGACTGCAGGGGCGGAGCTAGAGAAAATTCTATGGGAGATGCGGTTGCCTTGTGGGTACGAACATTTCTATTGAAGGGGTGCGATATGGTGAAAATTTAAAAAAATCACTGTTTTTCAAATTCTTTTAGGTGCGGCCGCACCCGGCGACAACAATATACGTCCGCCCATGTTTGACTGGGAGTGTCAGTATGGTTGCCACATATAGCAACTAAATGGGAATGACTGAAAGTCCCAACAAGTAGGGAATATATCTACATAATTGTTAAAAAATAATTTTTCTTTAAGTCTTTCAATACTAATATTTAGCAACTAAATATAAAAAACTATTGGAATTGCTCTCACGACGTAGGGACGCCGGGGCACGAGCATGTGCGAAGAGAAGTTTTCCTTTCAGCTTTGGATCTGGCCGAGCGCGACGGGAGAATCTGGCCACATGTGATGCCACAACATAATGAAGCAAGGCCGGGGCCACGCCATTCATATATGCGCGATTGCGACCATGAATCACGCCGGCGGCTGCTCGATTGGAGGCTAGTCGCCCGGCGATGCTGCCGCCGTGTGACGTGTGCATCCACACCAACCCAGCAGCCCAGGAGGAAACCGATCGCGAGTAGTAGAATCCTCGACGGACAAAGCGCGGAACTCTCGTGTGGCTTGGTACCGGAATCCCACGTCAGTAGTCAGCGGAAGCAGAGCAATCGTTGTCGCATTGAACCCGGTCGTTGTCACTGGTTCGATTCTAGCTTGTCCATAAGCATAAGATCATCAAGCGGCATGTGCAGTTGTGAGAGAACTGATCGAGAAGCAATGCGATGCGCTGCAGAATGTCCAAACACAGTCGTCAACTAATTTTGATCATTCGGATAATAAGACAGAGTACATTGTTTCTCTTTGCACCAGCTAGACTATGGTTTCACAGCGTTGTTACATCGTTCAGAAAAAAAAATTTAAGAATAATTCACATGGAAGGTTGCTTCTCTCCTAAAAAACAAAAACTCAACCGGGAGGAAGCAGAAATAAATTACAGAGAGACCCATAGTTCTCACTTTGGGTAGTACTTGGGTAGGGAGCAGAGGAGCCAGTGAACCGGAGGAGGGAGGGAACAGCAACGTACGATCTCTCCTTCAACCTCCTCTTCCTCTTCAAACGCCGCGCTCCTCACGCACACATTGCCCGCCACCGATAAATTACACACTCGTTCAATACCAGGTCAAGCAAAAGTGGGAAAAACGAATCGTAAAAAAACGACCCAAACCCAAACTGTATGTATCTTCAAGGATAGTTGACCAGCGCCCGGTACGTCTTGCCGGGCTTCCACGTGGCGGGGATGGCGTTGTTGGCGACGAGCACCCTGCCGGAGTCGGAGGTGAGCCGGAGCGCGAACGGCGCGTTGAGCCTCCTTCCGTTGTTGAGCCGCCACGTGGCGCCCCAGTTGTGCGCCATGGGCGTCCAAACGCCGCCGCTGCCGGCCTCCATGAGCTCGACGGCGCTGAGGTCGCCGTCGTCGTCCTCGAACTCGACGAGCACGTCGAAGTAGAACGGGTTGGCGCCGCGGTCCACCTTGAACGCGACGTTCACGCCGGGGTACCTGCACGGCACCCTGCGGTACTGGATCCGGAGCACGCCGCCGGCGCGGAGCCGGTCGGCCATGCCGGGCCGCGCCATCGCGCCCATGGCCGTGCCGCTCATGTCGAAGTGGGCCGCCTCGCCGGGGAACAGCCCGCCCGGGGACTCGTCCGTGATCACGATCGTCGCCGGTTGCCCGGAGCACGCCGCGTTGGTGGATCTCGTGCACTTCACCTCGTAGCAGGCGCCGCAGCCCTCCCCGCCTCTGTACAGCGGCGTGCTGCCCGCCGCGATCATCGAGTCGAACGGCTGCTTTCCGACGGCCGTCTGGTAACCGCACGCTCCGCCTGCATTGATTGTATTCGTCACAATTCGAGACCGCGGTATTATTTGAGATGCATCATGCATGACAACGTACGCGCACTGTACTGGGAATGGGATATCGACAGATATAACGAATAATGCAGGAGGATGATGCAGGCCACTCACCGTCGCTGCCGTCGCCGTTCGGGGCGCCGTAGTAGGTAGCGCCGGCGCCGGACAGCCAGCCGCCGGAGCCATAGCTGATCGCCGGGGCAGCGGTCTGGTTGCGGTGATTATTCTTGGCTGCAGGCGCCGCCTGCTTCTTCTGGCCGACCGTCTTTGGCTTGCGCCTGCCCAGCTTATCGCGAGAGCAGTCTATAGGGCTCACCAGGAGTAAGACCACGACGAGGGCACCGAGCAGCAATGTGCAAGGCCTCCCCATTGCCGCTTACACTTCGTGTTAGCTTGGAACACGGGCTTCAGAGGCTATGGTGGCTGAGCTAGATAAGGTGTGCTTAGCTAGCTAGCTCGTAAGTGTTCCTTGGCGAGAGTTGAAACAAGTGGGGCATCGAGGCGAGTATTTATACGGAACATTCGGCCCGGTTGGTACAAGAACTATGGGGACCCTAGACTATAGGTTGAATTATTGGTCAGAACATGCACATGGGAGATGGCAACTCTTTCCTCAACCATTTTCAATCTTCATCACTACCTAATTTTACGAGATAAATCACGCATCACTTTGTGATATATAAAGAAAACGTTTTTCTCTCTTAGTTATCCACATTATTTGTAAACTCCCTTAATATATGTAAACTAAATTATGGAGATATAAGCAATTTTTATGTATAGTTGGTTTAGATAAGAAATTTTTTTTTTTCAAATCACATTAGATGCATATATACAAGCACACTACCCCTAATACGAAAATCTGAAACAACAGATCGTTGATTCACGAAATTAAATGATTACAGACATCATGATTCACGAAATCATTGTAGACGGCTTGCCATCGACTAGAGGATATCACCTACCACTGTAAGAATAAGTAGCTATAAATACAACATTAGTACCGAGTATAAGACTCAAATATGGGCGGACCAGCTGAGATCCAATGAGACATGACTTGGGCAGGGTATACTGTATACTGCATGGAGAAATGCAAAAAAATAATCCCGCCTCCATTGATCCATACATAAGTAAACTCTATCTGATTTACATCTTGGTTTCAGTTCTTGCTTGTATAGGAAGTGAAATACTTATTTAATTTTTTCTCTTTGAGAAGAAAAAAGAAACCTTGTTGTTAGTCCACAAATTAATGGTTCCTACAGGAAGTATTATCGGCAATTATGCCTTTTCCAGAAACTGCTGGCCGTATTTAATTTCATCGGCTTTTGACAAAAGTCAACATGCCACTAATTTCAATTATACACAATTGTGCTTATAGTCCAAGGGACATATGTATCAAGCTTAACATTTTGAACTCAATGAAACAGTGCAACAGTACCATAGACGTGATTTGAGGGAGGAAATTACTGATGATCATATCATGAATGCTTCTAAATGAATATTAAGATAAACATGACTAGGCACCGGCCCTTAGATAGACATGATCATGCGTTTATCAACCGTTTGCTAGGCCAGTCCCGATGCCATTTATTTATTTATTTTTGTCAAGATTTGTCATATCATTAGTAGAGTTTGAAATCACTAATGGAATAACCCCACCACTGCATATCTTTTTAATACTTAGTTTCATTGTTTGCCTATATGATCAAATGAAACTCCTTTGAAACTGGCATTGGATGGAGAAGAGTGCCAATTCATCCTATAGCCAACACCAATGAAACTAAGTGGCATTAGCTTTAATGAAGGAACACTAAAATGAAAGTATATGCTTTCGAGGGATTGTTTTATCTATACTTACTCACAAAAAAAATCTACACTTTATTTTTTAAAAAAAATAGGTGAATCTTATTAATTAGCAAGGATTTGTGCACACTTATTACTAATCACTCAAGAGATTTGTTATGGTAATCTAACGGTTAAAAATATGAAGGTACTTACTAAAAGGTATTTTAAATTATGTACCAGTATAAAAATTAGTGAACCTAGTATTGATTTTCTAATATCAATGACTATGATTAATTTAAAAGAGGAGGTATAACAAAACTCGTCAATTATACATGCCTGTATCACCTTCTCAAACCCATGCATGGTATAGGCTACGCTACTACTTCATTTTTCTGTCACCTTTAGCTGCATGCGGGCTTTCGTGCACGAGCGCATGAATATGCCACACGGACAAATATGCCAGCAAGGAGAACGTTCGATAATCGATTGCATTCTTTGCTTGGTTTGCATCCTGTGACTTTACAACCCCTCTTTCATCCTTCTATTTTGTGCACAATCGTCGCTCGAGCTGGATCGATAATTCGATCCTATGTGCCATGTGATCTGGTCGGTCCGGCGAATAATCTCGCTTTGATCGAGGAAAAAGCCAGATTTTCTGAGACTTCAATCATGTAATGCTTCGCAAGTACACAGTTTCTTCGGTGTTCAGACGTGAACCAACTCATGTCTCTACATGCTTTAGGATTACTGTGTATTTTATTGTCGACCACCAATGCGTCGAGGTTCTACTTTTAATTAGTGTCCCATAGCGCACTACCAGAAATAGGGCCTTTGCCGAGTGCAATCTTTCGGGCACTCGACACACGTATTATTTGTCAAGTGCCCCATCAAAAAACACTCATCAAAACAGAAACACTCGGCAAAGGGCTTCTTTGCCGAGTGTATAAGCGAAGACACTCGGCGAAGCTTATCTTTGCTGAGTGTTGACGAAAAACCGTTGGTATATTGGAAAACACTCGGTGAAGCCCGTCCTGTTTCCAGCGGTCGCCCCCCCCCCCCCCCCACCCCCCGGTTAGATATTTGCCGAGAGCCTACACAGAACACTCGGCAAACTACCTTTTTGCCGAGTGTTTGACCCTAGCACTCGGCAACAATTTTTTTTCTGTTTTCATGCTTCAATTTTCTTTTTAGTGTAAATACAGTGCATTACAATCACTGTTCAAATTTGGCACATTTTATACTCTGTTTGCTATATTAACTAGTTAATTTAATTTAATTGAATTGTTTTGAATCTGTCAAATTTAAACTGCAATTGATATTAATAATAGAATAAAAATAATAGAAAAATGACATTGATACTTCTAATATTAGAGTAAAGTTAAAATCTCAACGAGTAATGGAAATTTCGAACATCACTATAAGAAACATGATCGTGAACATGTTAACATACGGTATTAATTTTTTTTAAAAAAAACAAAGTCCAAAAATCATGAAATTTGGTAATATATCATAATATCATACATGAAAGTTGTGATAAATAGTTTGGAAAGTGTTGTGCAAGTTATCACGTACGGTGCTCAGAAAAGAAAACCTACGACTAAAAGATTCATATGTTTAAAAGGAATCCAGTAAGATTCGATGTCACAGTAATTGAAAAAATTAAATTTGAAGTCATAGTTTTTTTATAATTAATACGCAACATAGATTATGTCTCGGTAAAATTTGGTAATTTTTGGGATCTACTACATAATTTTCAATTTTTTTAATGCCCATAGATATATATTCTTTGCCGAGTGTATTAGGAATTACACTTGGCAAAGATTTGTCGAGTGCTCTAGAATGACACTCGGTAAAGGGTTGACGGCAAATAGATCTAGCCTCTTTGTCGAGTGCCAGATTCACAACACTCGGCAAAGAGGTCTGGCACTCGGCAAAGAGCGTGCACCCGGTCTTAAGTGAAGCCGTCTGTCACTTTTCCTTCTCGCGTCACCTTTGCCTGCCCGACCGACAGCCGCCCGTCGCGCCCGCGCCCCCGCACCGTCCGCGCCGCGGTGCCCGCGCCCCGTGCCGCGCCCTGAATCTTCTGTGATAGATTGTGATAGAAGGTGAGCACAGACGGCATGTCAATGGCATCCTAGGTCTTCTGTGCAGGGAACACTTTTCTGGCCTAGTTCAGTACGGAGGAGTGTGCCAGCCAGCATACATGTTTGACCACTACGTGGTCGTTCCCGATTCTAGAGATCGGGATCGCAGGTTATATAGGAACAAGGTGGAGCGGGTTACGGCCGAGCTGTGGGTAAGTCTTCATCTTAATGCATTGCTCAATATCCCAATCATATCATAATTTCCAAATAATGAGATGATGCATCATGTCTATATGTAAGATTTTTTCAGATGCATGGAGGGATATGAGGACAGGGCGGCTAGGATCGCAAATAAAGCTTGTTACAAACTCGTGAAGGACATGCATTATGAGGCCTATCCAGGCTATCCTCACTTACCACGCGGACTTCCTTAAACTCAAGGTCACAAAGTCTCAAGCAAGAACCATGACACTGACTCGAGAGCAATACCTTGAGGTAAACATAGAAAATCAATATCGAGAATAAATACGCTTAATTTGATCTTCGTATATGACGTGTAGGTGCCTCCATGGTGGTGCGTGCAGCATCTGTAGTGTTGGACGCAAATGGTGGACAGGTGGTGCGCTGAGGACTGCGAGGAGAGGCATAGTGCTTGTCGGGAGCGGCATTTGATGATGCCAGGCGCACCACACCATCAAGGCAACCTAAACCTTGATGCATACGGAGAGAGATGGGTATATGAATTCAATTTTCTATTCTAACACTCAATGCTGCATAGTTTCTAATCAGCTCCCTTTTTTGCTCCCAGTCGTCGTCACATGGTGGTGAGCCTTTCCAGGCATATTCTATGTCTCGCAAGGGGAAGACGACGTCCGATGTCCACTACAACCCAGAGGACCTGCCCGAGGCGAACAGCAACGCAAGCGTTCACAGCCGTCTTAGCGAGTACACATCAATGGCAAAGGCGGTTCATGGAGAAGATTATGATCCGACCACCCAGAACTTTGATGGTCAAGTCGTCATGAGGGCGGGAGGAGGCAAGAAGCATGGGTGCTACTGGCTTGGCGACGGCGTCATCGACAGTACAAGTACTCCTACTCTCCCACAGATTCGAGCAAGGAGCACCAGCTCGAGCCCGGCAATACGCCCACGGCCGAGCAATTCGCAGTATCAGATGGAGGCACTTCAGGTTTTTTCTGTTTCATTCATCGTCCATTGATTGTAAATACATTGAATAACTTGTAACAATGGTGAGATCATATTATAGGCCCAGGTGCAAGAAGAGAGGAGGCTATGGGAGAAAATGGAGGCAAGGTTATGCCAGGAGATGGAAGCGAGTTTGGTGGCCCAAAAGGAGCAGATGTTTCAGTTTTGCAATCTATTGGCATCCAAACGGGTCCAATCCGACCACAGTTTGTGCCGGCAACTATTCCTATAAGTATGAATGTTTACTAATATGAAAAATTAAGAACCCGCTACCAAAACATGCACGCTCTCTTAAACAAGTCATTTTTAAAGCAATTGTAATGTTGTCTCATTAATGTAATTATTGTGTAGAATCAATCGGCGGCATCGAATGATGTGCCCTATCAACTTTGAGCGTCTCTGACATCGAATGTGAGGACTCCTCCACTCGGAGCGTCGCCGCCGCCAAATGTTCGGCCTTATCACCCCCGACCGTCGCCGTAGTCAGTTTGTTGATTATTTCTGGATGTTTTCTTCTTTCATTTGACGCACTTGTCAATTATGTTTATGAATGACTTATGTTGTGATGTTTCTGATGATATTTGTGAAACTATTATGTTTTATGTGAGATATTGATGTATGTTGAGAAATATGAGATGTTTTGTGAGATATGTGATGTGCTTGTGATATACGTGATGTTTGTTGATATATGTGATGTTTGATGAGATATATTTGTATTGATATCTGTGTTGTTTGTGATATTTGATTGAATGGAACGTAAAAAATAAGAAAAATCTTCAAGTCTGTAACACGTTTGCCGAGTGTATTTACCATAACACTCGGGAGAGATATAGGGCTTTGTCGAGTGTATTAACAATAACACTCGGCAAAGACTTACATCTTTGTCGAGTGCTCAACGGCGGCCACTCGGCAAAGACTCAGGGATTTTTCGAGTGTCGTCTTTGGCACTCGGCAAAGGTGGTGTTTCCGTTAACTCAGTTCTGACACCTTTTCTATGCCGAGGGGTATAACAGGCACTCGGCAAAACCTTTGCTGAGTGCCCGATGTTTGACACTCAGCAAAAGGCCCCTTTGCCGGTAAAATCTTTGTCGAGTGTTCTTTGCGGACGGCCACGCTCAGCAAACGCTTTGCCGAGTGTTTTTTGAGCTCTGTCGAATACTTCTGCCACACGGCAAAGGAGGCGAATCCAGTAGTGGCGCTCGGCAACTCGTGCCACGTGAGCAAACTGAGCTTAGCTCAAATAGTTAGGCTCCTTGTGGTGGGACCAACCCACTCGGGTTCAAATCTTACATTTTAAACGGGTGTTATATTTACGGCTAATTATTCGTTCAATGACAGATGCTGTTTTCGTCAACAGCAACGTAACTGTGGTGACTTCGTGGAATTTCAAAAACAACCGATCCAGTCTTTCGTTGACGCTCGTAGGGATAGGGTGTGCGTGCGTGTGTTCATAGGGGTGAACACTTGTACGTATATGACAGTGTCTACGTCTGTACTATGTTCATTTCAAAAAAGAACTCGTGCCATGTAATTATTTTTCTTTAATATATTTTATATAGATATTACTGAATTATTAGATCTACACAGCTTTTGAAAATTATAACTATAAATGTTTTGTTTTGCTATCGACACATTTAACTCTTAACATTTTTTAAAAAAAAAACTTTGCTATGGAACACTTAAAAAATGTGGCTTTAGCTACAAGACACAACATGAACTGAAATTAGCTAGAACCCAGTATAAAATTGAGAAAATTATACCCTAAATATACGCTACAACATGTTGTCAATATATTTCTAACTTTTTGTACTTTTTTATATAAAATACATTATAATTTCAAACTTCCCACAAACATAAGTTTGTACACAAAATTAAAAAGGGACGCCAGACTTATGAAAACAAATGGAAAGGACTAGGCATCATGTGCAACGCTGAAACATGCCGACACGTACTCAGCTCTCCCGGTCGGAGTACGATGTTTGTTAGGTTGCGCGGATTTGGGAGTACGATGTTTGTTAGGTTGCGCGGATTTGGGGACGCAACACTACCGGAAATCTGTCTTTTGTCGAGTATTTTATTATTTGCCGGTTGCAATCCATCCAACCCTCGGCAAAGATACTATTTATTGAGTGTATATAATAAAATACTCGAAAAAGAGTGTCTTTCCCGAGTATCTTAACCGAGACACTTAGTAAAGACAATGTTTTGCCGAGTGTCGACGGAATACCGTCGAAATATAAAAGAACACTCGACAAAACCTCGATCCCGTTATCAGTAATTACCATCCATAAGATATTTACCGAGAGCCTAAAGGCAACACTGGACAAAGAGGTTTTTTATCGAACGTTTTCGCTTAGCACTCGACAAAGAGTTTCTTTTTTCGTGCTTCACTTTTTGTTGAGCGTAAATATAGTGCATTATAATCCCTTTTTAATTTTGATCATTTTATATTCTGTTTGCTATATTTAACTAGTTAATTTTATTTAATTGAACTTTTTTGAATATGTCAAATTTGAATTACAACTGACACACGACGAAGGTGACGAATCCTGTCGTGCAAGACACTCTGACATGCTGATTTGGAATTGGGAACGGATAGATTAGACGATGCTAAATCGTCAGCTTCTCTTTGTGCCGCGCGAGAATCTCACCACATGCGACGCGCGCAGCACGGTCCCCTCTCTAGCTTGTCTGATCCTCCGGCTCAAATAATTTTAGTAATAAACTATTACAAAATATTTGTTGTTTTCATATTTTTTTGAAAAAATATCAAATTTGACATTAAAAATCGACCAGTGACAAAAGTTAAATTATTAGAAACACATGCCGTGCTTTTCTTCTTTTTTGTTGAAAGCCTCGTTTGAAACTATTATTATTTCACCCAGTGAAAATTGTATCCATTCAACTTCAAAACAAAATAAAGCGTGGTATCGTTTATCATATGTTGCGTCAATGTTATTTGTAAAAAAAAAAATCACATATTAGTCAATCATTGTTAAGTGACTAGAGACCTTTAAATGTGTAGTAAATGTGTAGCTATCCGTCCCAGCTATATAAAAATGTATGTCAACATTATTTTATTGTACGCAAAATCAAAATGGTGTACTCAGATTCATTTGGTTGTCATTTTGTTACTTGCTAAACAAAAATGATTTACATTGCTTAAAATCTCATGAAGTGAAGATTTGGAAAGTGTGATGGGATATGCTTGCGGCTCTTAGTAGTTTGCATTTTAGTTTTAGAAACACTGAATTCAACATTATCCTAATACTTCGCTAATATTAGAATTCTTATTCTTCACGAACTCAATTTACTGAATGAATTTCTTAGTAAAAAACACCGACGATGATTATTAAGACAATATTATACTTATCCAATCATGATTATAAAAGAATCAGTAATTCATGGGTTTTTTTATTCAGTAATTTTTATTTGTTTAGTAAAAATCAGGTTGGTGAAGAATAAGAAGTTTCAACCTAGGTGAAGAATAGCACAACATATATATATATATATATATATATACACACACACACATATATATACACACACACACACACATATATATATATATATATATATATATGTATGTATATATAAGAAGTCTTTTTTCCTACTCTCGGGTGTAGTTGCTTCCATTTACGTGAACACACTTTGGATATGCGTACATATCCATTTATTATTTTTAGTATGTGTACATACTCATTTTAAGCTTTTTCAAAATGATAACCATGAAAAATTTAAAGGTACATATATTATTTAATATACACTACGAGATCTCGTAAAGGAAAAATTAGCTAGCTCAGCAGGTTTGAACCCGGGTGAATATATTGAATTATTTGTGTGTATTTATACAGTCATCACTATATATATACTCCTCCATTCTTATTTAGCTGTTGTTTAAGACAAGAAAAATGAACTAACAAACAACTAAGAGCAAGTGTCTGAACGACACACATAAAAAAATAGAGGAGTACTTCTGAGCATATGATCAGATGACAATGTTGGAAGCAAAATTATATCATATATATATATATATATATATATATGTATATATGATATATACAGTATACTTTGTATCTCCCTTCATTTATCCTTTTGCTCTCGCGTGGTATCTTTGTCGTTTATTTACACTGATCCTTTATATTGTAGAAGAAATAAAAACAGACTTGTCTTAATTTTGCCATGCGTCTATGCACTACGCTATAATAGAGACTTGCATAGTTGGATCGTTGTGGTGTTTATTAACAGTATAGGTTATGTATGGATTTATATATACTAATGAAACGATCACTTCTAAAATATGTAATACTGCAAACTATTATTTTGAGGTATAAAGCAAGATATATAGTTGTTGTCTCGATGCTTTCAATCGCATAGAAAAATTCATGTTATCCTATATATTAGAAAATTACTATGCATTCGTGAAGAGAAATGATCCATTCCAAAGAGAATGATTTGATAAACGTGCTACCAAGGGAACAAAAAATTAGTATCAAAAATTGAAAAGAAAAACCTCATGATAAGAACAGTAATTAAAGAGGTGAAGAAATATTTAAGTTTTTTATATGGTGTTGATATATTTTTCATTCTTGAGGTAGTAAGTTTGATTTGCCCATGCATGAGAGCGTGAACGCGCCGAGGCACACTCACCGAGATCAAGATACTGCAAATGGTATATCCCTGCGGTGGTCGGCATGTGTGTGTGTGGAGTTGGATCGAGGTTGGAAATAAACTCGGCGATTTGTCTTGTGCCGTGTCTGATGAACGATGATAGGTTAGGTCAGGTTGTCCACGGACAAAATATAATAATATAAAAAAAATGACGATATACTACCTCAGATATACTACGCAGCTGTGTAATAAAAATGAAACATTAATTACTATGTAGCCGTCAAAGGATATACAGTAAATGTTTTACCAAGAAAAAAACCTCTACGTTCTGTGCACATGCTGCCACTTATTGCGCGTGAGACTCCTCTACCAAGTGCCAAACAACATGTTGGGGTTTTGACCCCACCGCGGCCGTGGCATCTGCAAAAATTTAACGAGACCGATCGAGAGCAAATTCAGGGGAGACCACCATGTGCGAGAGTTGCTTTCAGCTTCGGATCGATCCGTGCGGTTCCACCTTCGAACGCGACGTCAGAGGCTAATTAATAATCTGACGGTCGATCCAAACCAGCTCCATCCATCTCCATCCCTTGGTGGGGGCCCGCGCTGCTGTGGCTTCTTCTCTAGCTGTGGGGCCTGTACCTGTACCTGCTAACCGAATTACCGAACCGAAAAGGCCGCGACATGGAACGAAGAGTCCTCCTAGTTGGTGCGTCGCTCCATCGTACGTACACAGGAGGGCGCACTACTCTCAAGACAGCTAGTTGAACAAATTTTTTTTTACTACCTCTATTTTTTAATTATTGATATTTTCTAGTTAAATTTATACTAAAAAGTATCAGTAATAAAATAACTGAAGGTAGGAAATAAGATGAATTATTAAAGTTGATGTAAGAAGTTAATGACGATAATTAAAAAAATGGAGTGAATATTATATATGTGCAAGTTCAAGACAACGGTGTGTGTCCTAGCAACAAAGATCATCATTCATAGTATTATTATTTTTAGTTATATGTTCAAAAGAACAAGAGTTGATACGATATTGTCATGCAACAACTTTAGTTTCGAGGGTTCACCTTAATTAACGCACTAATTAAATAGCCCAAATTAAAATGCTCACACACGCCCGTGAAAAAAAAATCACCGATGATGGACACATCACTATATATAGTGGAATACAGAGATGTGGAGAGAGGGAGGTAATAAGAAGGGATGGCTTTTATCTTCTTCAAAACCTCCTCTTCATCATTTTTCTATGTTCTGTTCCACAGCCCACCGCATCCGGACGGCAAACAGCATTTTCCGCCATGCACTTTTCAATTACTCTCCCAGGCTCCCAGCTATAATAAGCACACTGCAGGCCACACACTCATAATGGGTAGTTGACCAGCGACCGGTACGTGGTTCCGGGCTTCCACCCTGCGGGGATGGCGTTGGGAGCGACGAGGACCTTGCCGGTGCCGGAGGTGAGCCGGAGCGCGAACGGGGCGTTCAGCCTCCGGCCGTTGTTGAGTCGCCACATGGCGCCCCAGTTGTGCGCCATCGGCGTCCACACGCGGCTGCCGGCCTCCATGAGCTGGACGCCGCTGAGGTCGCCGTCGCCGTCCTCGAACTCGATCAGCACGTTCAAGTAGAACGGGTTCGCGCCCTGGTCCACCTTGAACGCGACGTTCACGCCGGGGTACCTGCACGGCACCCTGCAGAGCCATTTCGATCGCGGTTATTCATTCCATCGATCGGCGGAACAGTCAATCAGTTATATCTATCGCGGCTTGCTTGCATTGTGTCGTTCGACACGACGAAGATATCTGCGTCCGTACGTACCTCCTGTGTAGGATCCTGAGCACGCCGCCGGCGCGGAGCTGGTCGGCCATGCCGGGTTTCGCCATAGCTCCCATGGCGGTGCCGCTCATGTCGAAGTGTGCCACCTCGCCCGGGAAGAGCCCGCCGGGGGACTCGTCGGTGATGACGATGGTCACCGGCTGGCCGGAGCACGCGGCGTTCGTCGTGCATTTAACCTGTGCCATATCAGTTAGTTAGTTCGTTAGTTTAGTTAGTTACCAGAACCAGCCGACAGCTTTTTGGACCACGATCGACGAGTCACGGGATCGATCGATCGATGGGCCAGAGCGCGACAGCTCAGTAATATCCGGCCGTGTGTGACCATGCACGACGACCACAATTAAGCAATGCAGCCACGCACACCAGATTCTTTGGAAATGCTGACCTCGTAGCAGGCGCCGCAGCCCTCGCCTCCTTTGAACAGCGGCGTGCTCCCGGCGGCGATCATGGAGTTGAACGGCGGCTTGCCCACGGCGGTCTGGTAACCGCACGCACCACCTGCATTGACGTCGTCGCCAATTCGATCGATCAGTGCATCGGTAACATCTCAATGTACGCATACAGCACTCTTCCATGCATGGCGGACGATCGACAAGAAACACGAACCGTCGCTTCCGGCGCCGTTGGGGTAGCCGTAGTAGGTAGCGCCGGCGCCCGACAGCCAGCCGCCGGAGCCACTGGCAGGCGAGGGTGTAGCAGTGTAGTTGCTGCGGGGCTTGGGCGCCGGAGCTGGTGGTCTTTTCTTGGCCGGTACGGGAGCCGGCGGCGGTTTCCGGCTAACCTTAGACGATGGTGGCTTCGGCTTCTGGTGGCTGACCGGCGCCTTTGCCTTGGCCTTGGTCTTGCGGGAGCAGTCGATGGGGCTTACCAGGAGTGCGAGCACCACCAGTGCCCCGAGAAGTAATAATGTGCACGTCCTCCTCGCCATTGCTTCCGCTTGCTTCTCTTCTCTTCACCAGGTTAGCTCGATTTTTCTGTGGTAAGTTGCAACAGTGGCCACAAGCGGAGTATTTATAGGACACTCCTCCGGCGGGGAAGGGGATGCAAAAAAAAAAAAAAAAAACTTCCGGGACCTCAACCGGTCGAATTATAGGGAGAACGTGGCAACTTGGTCTGTAAGCGCAAAAGGTCGTCTAAACCAACCATTGTCAATGAACCTGAACTACCAAAATGCAATTATACAATGGTAACATACAAACGGATGGCTGGTACGCAATGAGAAACACACAAACACTTTCGTTAAAAGAAAAAAAAAAGAAGAAGAAACACACAAACACGTGTTGAGAAACTTAGTCTAAGACCATGCACTTCGGAGGCGAATATTGTCCATTTAGTTAAACAGCATTACGTATTATAAATCCATATATAAGTCAACAGCGCAAAAGAAATGCACTATTTGTTTGTAGGGAAAATTTGCTGTTGGACATCATCCACCATATCAGATTTGACTTCTGGACAACTTTCTTTCTAGAACTGGTTGTCAGACACTATGATTATTCATTGCTCTTGTCTCTAGGATATTATAACCAACTAGAAGGGTTCTTGTAAACATGTGTATGTTGATGTACAAAATATATGATGAATTGAAATTTTGCTCCAATAGTTTTTTGAGCTACTTCAGAAACAGGTTTTGTGGCTAACCCTAGGTATATATAGGAGGACTATATGTTTTTTTTTTCAACAAAAAAGATTCCATTTTACATTTTTCCTGCACAAATTAAAGAAGGCAGGTACCGCTTTGAATCTAATGAACCGTTATTGCAGTTTTCAAGGATTGGATTATCCTAGCATTTCTTTTGGGGGGTTATTGTAAAAATTTGACAGCAGCAACAAAGAGTTGGTGATGATGGTGAGGAAACAACCGAAGATTAAGTTCATTAGTTCCATGATAATGGATGCGGCAGGCGATCAGATACCGCGCTCGCCGGCCCAGAATCTGGATAAAGAGATGAAATCCCACGACTTGTGTGTCATGCATCACCAGTTAATTAATTGGGATAGCACAGCGGTTCAACTAAGAATCGTATCGCTGGAATCCATTATCCACGCAAAAAGCATATGCGAGTATCGTTGCAACCGTAGCAGCGCTGGCTAACCTGTCGTGCACGAGCCACACGAGCGAGCGATCGTTCGATGCGACCCAAATCATTCTCTCTCCAGGCTCTAGCTATTGCCAGCAAGAGAATGAGAACTCTTGGTCGTTGCAGCGGCTTCGCTGAGTTTATTATGCAGGCATGCGACTTTGCAAATGATCTTCTTTCAAAGCGGACGGGAGCCGAATAATTTGATTCTTAGCCATGTGATCGGTCGATGAGAGAGGATCAGAGGAACCACCAGTTCAACTTCAAAGAGTGCAATCATGTATACTGCTTTGTAAGCACATGTCTGCTGCAAGTTGCAGAGGGTTCAGCCATGCCTTACATTGCAAACTTCAACTTTTCATAATTGCCTCAGCTTAATTTGTTCTGTGGAATGTATTGTATGGGGACCCTTTCTTCTCTCTTAAATACAACTAGTCTAAGTGGCGCGATCCACTATGCCCGTAAACCTATAAATAATTTTTTTTAAAAGTTAATATATGTGTTGAAAGGAGAAAAAAACTAATTTTAAAAAAAATATAGAGCCCTTAACAAAAACTGACACCTCTAATATTTTTCAAAGAAAGTTATGAGCCCATAGAAAGAGGTGTTTAGTTTGAAAATGAAATATATTGGAAACAAATTTAGAGAGCATTAAAATTGCTTAAGAAGGGAAACAGATCGAATATAAATTTCTTTGTGGGATTTTAAATTAGAAAGAACTCCAAACAAATTATATTGAAGAATAGACACCCAATTAAGTTTTGTTTAAATGAGCGACAGAGAACAGAGGGTCTTATTTGTAAAGCTAACATGCTAATTATGTTGGGCCAGTATAAAGGGCTTCGGCCCAATTAGAAGACCAATGGTATAAAAAAGAGGGGCTGAGGGGAAGGGTTCAACCCTAACCCTATATGCCTCACTCCTACTAGCACCACACAAGCGACAACAGCGCCGCCGCCCAGGCCTCACCTCCTCCTCCGGTGCGTTGCCCAAGCTCTGCCTTCTCTCCAGCGAGGTGGAGGCCCCGCCCCTCAACTCGTCCGAGGGTGGCGGCATCGTGTTGCGAGCAGGATCGGTGCGGCCGGCACGCCTCACCCTCTCCTCCTCTTCCTCGTGCCCGGGACGGAGCGGTCGCGCCTCGCTTGCCAGCAGCCGCCTTCGACGTCCCATCCGCTTCGGCCGTTGTCACCACCGTTAATAGTGGCCTTGGCTACCGTTGAAGGAGAAAGAAGAAGATGAGGGCTAGGCGCGACAGCAGACAACTTCGGGAGGCGACGTGGTGGACGGGGATGGTGTCGGCATCAACGTGTCCATACGCCGCGGCATCTACGAGGTCACGAATTCTCTCCTTGCACCAATCTCATGCTCGTTAAACTTTAGATTAGATGTAGGGGGGGCGCTCCGCTGCGCTGGGTGGATCCGAATAAGTTCTTTGCTAAACTACCGTTGTATATCCATTTGTTTGTTTATTTGTTTGGGAATGAGGAGGAAGAAGGAAGAGGCATTCCAGTTCACTTACTTAAGACTGGTGTATGAACTGTTACGGGTATGTGTATAACTGGTGGGATTGGACTTTTAAAGTATAGTTTTGTGAATTATTGGGTATGGTGGTTTGGCCTGTGGAAGTGTCTGCTTAATGATTGTGCTGTGTGGTTTATAAGTGGTAATGTAGGAAGAACAGGGGTCCTTTTATGGAGGCGGCAGAACCTCGGGTCACATGGTAAGTATGCATTGAAACTTTGTGAACGAAACATTGTTGAGTGAGGTTAACCAACTGGAAAGTTGCGACCTTTATACAGCAAGCGCAAGCAATTCAGGAGCAGAGCCCTGCTACGTACATACATATAGGGTTTCATGGTGCATTAGATGTTATACAGGCGCCTTTGAAAGGTTAAATGAGAGGCAAATGTCCCTGATGCTCCCCTCCATGGCATTGTACTCCTCCTCTAGGTTGGTCATGTTCTTGATGTCATCAGCAGCTTTGTCTTTGAACGATTCAGCCCAGAAGTCAGCTGCTAAGTTCAGGACCTTGTTCCTCTCAAGCACTTTGTAGTTGACATCATCGGTCTTAACATGTTGCCAATGGCAGAGGTGACTGATAGCAGCCTCAGCAGCACTCTCTTGCTGCCTCCATAGTATTCTCCATGCAGTCATACCTCGGTGCTTTGTTGCTTATCATCGGACAGCAGTTTTAACTGTTCAGTATGGATCTAGCTGGTGTACATATCGAATTCATCGTGGATCCCTGCAGCCAAGATCTTCACGTTGAGGCTGTTCATGATGTGTGGAAGCATAACGCTGCGTGGTACGAATGCTTTGTGCCAGAGGTGCATGAAAATAAGCAATTGTTAGTAATGGGTTCAAAAGGCACATCAATTTTAGAATGCATAGAAGTGGTAGTCAATTTTGTGAAAAATAATGTAAACAGGTACAGATGTTGAATAGGTTTTATGGTCTGTTGAGTGTGAATGAATTGTTCTTGCTCATAACAGGGAAGTGTTAAGGAAGCAGTTTTGCACGGGCAACTGCTGTTCAATACTGTAGCCAAAATACGGGGTTGATCTGCATTCAATCAGTCTGATTCAGCGTATAAAGGGAATAAAAGTGTGTGCCAAATGGTCATGCAAAATGGTTCAAATTAAGACATAAACGATGTTTTGTCCCCAAAACATTTCATGGATTTGAAAGTATTTCAGTTTAGTTTTAAGTAAGGACATACCATGCTTTCACTGTGTGCATAAAAGAAAGCTGCAGCAATACAATGTTTAGAGGAAAGTGCCACATGTTTCGCAGCGGAAGGCACTATTTTTTGAGGTCTTAACAAAGGTACTGCATGGGTAACGTAGATTACCTCTGACATTGTTTCTTGTAAAGAGCAAGCATGTGTTTTGGTATTCTTAGAACCAAGTGTGCTATACATCAGTTCAGAACAGGACTTCTTGTTTTTAGTTGAAGTTTAATTGCACTGCAGGAGAGCATGGAGAACTGAATCTGTTGATTACTCTCTAATAATCTGAGGACACAATGGGATGGTTTAGAATCAATGTGGCTTGTCCTGCAACGACAGTGTAAATACTGCTGTATGAGTGGATCTATGAAGCAGTGAAAAAGATTTTTTTTGTTCTTCAGGTAAATACAATTCTGCGGCTGCGTGTTCGATGAATCTGTTCAGGAGAGGGTTCCTAAGATGAGTTAACCTTGCGTTAAAGTACTTTTAGAAAATACGTGGAGGCAAAGGGATGTGACATGTTTACCTCAACTGGTTCGTGCACCTGTTCTATGACGACACTGATGGAAGTGTTCTCCTGGCGTTTGTTGGCCTCGCCGTCAAATTATGGCTGCCAAATACGGTGCAAAGGCGCGGCCATACCTTTTGTGATGCCGGCGGTGGCTGGCCTCCATGGCCTGTAGCAAAAAAACATGGACTGTTAGGACCAAACAAAGGGCGCACTCCTGAATCATGAACAGGAATAGTAAGGAGAAAAATAAAAGGGGAAGGAACAGCAAAAGGGATTACCTTAAATGTGAGCTGAAGTCAACCAATCCAGCTTGGGGCTGGGGCAGCGGAGGAGACCAGATTGACTTGGAAGGGCACGGCAAATGCAGTTCTGGTGGAAGGGCTCGCAGTGGCAGGAGGGTTCTGCTGCAAATGGAGAAAATCATGTCGTCGTCAGTACCCGTCCGACGCGTTAAAGCTTTCATTTTGGACCTCTTAACTGAACCAGGGCTGCAAGGCACAGACGACGAAGGTAGGAGACTCAAGGGAAGAGCAGATCGCCGTAAAGGAGCAATGTAAGAAATAGGAATGAAATGAGCCAAAATCAGATAACAAAGGACACATACGAAGGAAGGAAAAGGCGGGGACGTGTACTGAGCAGATGGAGGGAGTAACAGCGAGGAGGAACGACGGGCGGCTGGTTGCCAGAGCCGAATGGAAACAGCGTTCGCCTCGTGGCTCTGAAGGACTGGAGGATGGAGGCGGCGCAGCGCAAGAACTGCGCCCTTCCACCCGTCACTGCCGCTGCAGACCAGCGCATGGGGAAGGCATCCAAGGCAGGCAGGTAGCGTCCAAGGTGGCGCAACACCGTCTCTCTCGGAGTCGGTTCGCAATATGGGCCGCATGGCCCAGCATGGCGCACGCGCAGCGACGACTCGGCCCAGAAGCAAAACCGTCGTTCTAGGACGCACTGCAGGCGTCTACGTCGACAAGAAATGCGTGCTTGACAAAGAGTGTGGCCACGACGTCAAAAAAAAATGGCGTGTCCCTAACGCAGCATAGCCACGAGGTTCCAAATAATCAGGTTAGCTCATTTCCTTTACGTTTTAAATTTGGATTATTTATATTTAAAGATGGACAGCTTTCTCTTATATTCTCGACTAAAGATATTACTTTGTACATATAGAATTTATATGGGATGGGATAATCTTATCCATTGATCAGAACTAAATTGCGCTATGACATGGGTTTGTTTGATTCTTTAGTACATGGAACGGGATGACGGCCCTGTGATAGAACTAGAGGATTGACTAGGTGCAGATCTCGCCGGGTGTGCTCTACTTATGGTGAACACGAGTGAATCTAGAGTGACAGAGGGAGAGAGATAGTGTGGAGCGGGATTGAAAAAATTGTTAAAAAAACCGCTTGGTTTTTACGGTTTTCGACCAAACCGTTCTAGCTCGGTTTCTACGGTCGTGGTTTTGAAGATCAAATTTGACAAAAATTAAAAAAATTAAAAACTTTGTAAAAAAATATGTAAAAATACAAGATAAAACATGGTAAATTATGGTGTAAGAAGAAGTTATAATTTTTTTTGTCTAAATCGGTCAAATAAATCAAACAAGATGAAAAGAAAAAAATTTCAAAAAAAAACTAACCTTATGCTCTCAAAATTGCTGCCTATCCTTATCCTCTCCATTTAACCTGCCTTAGCTGCCTCCCGTGCGGCATCTCATCGCCAGCCGTGAGTCCCCAAAGACGAATCCACCGATGAATCCTCTGTACAGCGGCAGAAACCGAGCAGGTGGAGAGGCCAGCCGGACGAAAGCCATGACTTTGCTGCACGTGCGCCTGCAGGAACGAAAGCGGCGGCACGGCATGGTTACCTGAGCGGCTCAGAAAGAAGACGCGGTTTCGTGCAATTCGCCAGAGGAGCCGAGCGAGTCGCTATTACCGCTCAAGCCACGCGTTAAGTCGTTCCCCTTCTCGATCTTTTAACATGTTCTCCTGATATTAGTACTCAACTACCTATAAGATAGGTCTATCAGTGATAAGAGTCAAATTTCTTTAACACGTTGCAACATAATTAGAGACAACTGCCTCGTAGACGGATCTATCATAAAATGAGTATAAGGCATAATTGATAGCTATTTGAAGCATTATACTTTTATCAACTCACGAATGTAATGTAGTGTATCATGATTGAAATTTCATTTCATGAGAATGAAAATATTTTTGTCTATCATAATTGGAATTCCGTTCTAGGGGCGGAGCCACACTCTGGTCTGGGGGCTGCAGCCCTGCCTTGTCCAGAAAAAGGACAAGCAGAGGTCTACAGTCAGCCACGCTCACCGCAGTCTCTCTAATTTCACTCAGCTCTGCTGCCCCGCCGTCTACTCTCTGTCAGCTGCCTTATCAAAGAAACAAAACGCAAACACAAACAAACCTCAATAGCTCTATACGGCCTACGAAAAAGATGCAACTCTCCATCTAGTACTCATGCGCTTTCCCTCTGTTACATATGGTTTTAAAATTAGAGTCAGAAAATCTACATGTTGCTGCGCGTAGTGTCGTAGTATCTATTATTCAACTCGTATTGTAACATGCTCTGTAACATGCTGACTAAATATTGTTCGATTTTTTATCAGTTCCTACGATAATGTATTGCCGAACCAGACACATCCACTCCAGCTGGGGCGTGAGATGTACATGAGAATTTGGCCTACTGACACGGAAATTTTTAGCCTAACATACTTAGCCCTCCCTTAATTCGATTACTGGCTCCCCTACTGCCCGTGGCGAGTAACAATTGGCCCTACATGGGAGCCGCACTCCGAATACCAGATGAGGAGGCAGCTCATATCACGTAGCCGGCTCCATTTAAGTTTTAAAAATTATTCGTTCCACTTTTTCAAGAAGCTTCACCAAAACAGTTCTTATTTTGTTTTTTGTTATAAAAAACGAAAAAGGGAAAAGAAAAGAGAGATTGCGGTTGGATAATCAGATGTGCCGCTCTCCGTGATGTCAGGCCAGGGCCTTAGTCGCAAGGGCAGCTGGAACTTGTTTGGGCTGGGCCCAACACTGCAAAAGTATTGTTCTTGTGTGGGACCAAAACGCAGCAAACTGTACACGAGTGCTACTCCAGCGCTGAAGATTTTTGCTTTTGGAGGCCTTTTGCAGCGTGGTATTGCCGTCGTTAGACTTGCACGGCGATAGTGCCCTAATAATCTTCGAACAGCACCAAACCAAAGGGTAGCACTGAACCAATTTCACTCTCATGAACAATCAAAACAACGAGGAGGTACTTACAGCACACTAATACACTGGTACATAGTACTACCTTCATTCTTTTTTACTTGTCGCCATTGAATTTGACTAAAAATTTTAATTATTTGTCTTATTTAAAAATTAGTTCAAATATATAAAATTAAAATTTAAAATTTAAAAATTTTTAGTTATAAATTAAATTTTAACAAAATATTTAATATATCTCATATTTTTTTAATAAGATGAATGATCAAAGTTATTAATAAAATTCAACGGAAACAGATAAAAAAGAACGGAGGGAGTATATTACTAATAGCATTTTTCCTTGCATACACGAGACTGCCAAATGGAAGGTGCTGGCTGTCTGGCAGAAGTTCACCTCAAGATTGTCTCTATGCACAAGTCAAAATTCTTTGTCCCGATTATTCTTGAAGAACCTCTAAATAGTAGGGGTAACAATGTTTTTGTTGTCAGGAGTATATATCTTTGCCTGATCATTTCAGTGGGAACTTGCAGAAGAATATGGTGAGCAATGCCATGATCGGCGGGGCATAAACGACAAGCAAGGTAGAGCTATACTATATACTACCTGCCAGCACCATCAGCTTTTTATTTGACAACAGCAGATGCCACTATGATGCGGATTAGGTTAGCTAACCTAAAAACCAAGCATATAAAAAACTCAGATATAATACTTCACTAAAGTTCCCAAACATTCCCCTTGTCCCCTTCTGATGAAAGATTGATTATCTAAATGGTAAAGCAAATCAGACGGCGCCCAATTCTCTTTTAAGATTCTGTTTCATGAAGAGATCAGCGCCGGAACTGAGTTAACCAGGAGGGACCAATGGCGTTACCCGATCGAGGAAGACCGCGTCCTTAGTTACTTTCAAAGGAAATGGATGCATCGGTAGTGACACAACCTAGCACAGTGGTGGAAGTCTCGTCTCCGCATGACTAGAGCCATGCTCATCTATTTATAAATTTCTAATGTTTCGGACAAGAGAAATGAACTAAAATGCTACTAGTTGCTGCTGTCCGAACGACAGCTACCTAAAAACGGAGGAGTACATAGTACCATCAAAATATGATGTTAGTGTTGTGTCCTAGTCCTCTTCATTCTTCAAGATATGCAATATAAATCAAACAACCGAGTGGTATAGATTAGAGCAATTAGAGATTAATTAGCTTAGAGATGAGGAGAGATATTAAAATCATGAACTTGAGAGATGTAAATAAGGCACTTGACACTTCCGGTGGCGCATGTAGCATGCGTTCGGCTTGAGCAGGTGAAGCACTGCCGCGCTGGTGCTGGTTCAGTTCGCGTAGGACGTTCTTTGCTTGGCCAAGCTGCTGTGTAAGTTAAATAAATACCTGAAACTGAGAAGGACACCTCAATACTTTATAACCAACGACTGGGGCCATGGCCCTAGTGGCCCTTAACGTAGTTCCGCCGCTGCCTAGCGGCATATATGTTGAAAAGAAAAACCTAACGGCATATGAAGCTATATTTAATTAGAATCTAATATGATACAATTGTATATATTATTATATCTTACTTATTACAATTTTATCTCTACTCCTATAATGCAACAACTGTTTTTCACACACCCTCTAACATTAAACTCACTATTCCATCTAAATCCTAAAAATTATAAGAAAAGGCTCCTTCACTCAAGTGCAACAACTGACTTGGCTGACCATTCTCCTTCACTCAAATTATAGGGCTATTAATGTTATTAGAGTATATTTTAACTACTAGACAAATTTTACGGTAGACTCAAATAACTATAGACCGTACATTTGTATAGATTTTGAGATATATGACGAAGTATAACACCCTAAGATGTAATAGTTAGTTTATCATTATTATTATAATTAATTAGAAAAGATATATCTAGCTGTAAAAATTAACTCAAGCACATGGTCATACCAGAATTTAGACGTTAAAAATAACTCAACAAACATAATTGTCATAGCAGAATTAGTTGTAAAAAATAACAAACATTCCTATTTCCATAAAAATCTATGGTTCAAATTGTGTTTTTTTTTATCTTACACCCTACTGACTTTTTTATCTATCACAAAAGAACTCAGGATAGTGGATCGCAGTAACTTTGTCACTGACAACGGAATAAGGAAGCGGCCACGGCAAGGAAGCAGCGGGAGGAGGCCCAGCAGCATGTGTGGCTGAGGCTCGGCCGGCCGGGTGCCCTGCCTCTGCCTAGTACTACTATTTTCACCGCAGCAGAGAACGGGCAAAGGCTTCAGCTCAGGCAGGATCAGGATCGAAGCAGAGGAGGCAGTATCACGCGACGCCAAAGCCAGTCAAACGAATCGAGAGACGGACTGTGATGGCGCTCCTGTACAGGGCTGGGCTCTTCGTCCCCGAGACGTGCCGTGCAGTGCACTGAAGCAGTGCAGTGCGGCCTTTTTCTCTCCATCATCAGTGGTGCAGACAGGGGTACACAGCTCGCAGGCAGCGTGGGATAGGGAGGGAGCCCAGCTCCAGCGGCAGCAACAGCAGGCGTGAGGAGGCCCGGACGCGGATAGATGCTCTGCTCCATCTCCGTGGCCTGCTGCTGATTGAGTGATTGGCCCTCGCTGCTGAGCTGAGCTCGGGATGGACCTGCCATTTTGGCGTGGCGTGGCGTGGCGTGGCGTGGAGCAGCACTGCTCGCTGCAGCAAGAAAACAAAGCGCCTTAGTACTAGCTAGCGAGTCTCGCTGACCTCACGCCCTGCGCTGGGCCTGCGCGTCGCTGTTCCAAACCACGGCGAGGTCGGAGGTTCCGTTGCGCTTGCTCCGCGCATGCAGCACTGTTTATTCCGCGCCATGTCGTCGTCATGTTCATGGCAGCAAGTTCCATGTCACAGAAAGGCAACTGGGCAAGGGAAGGGCATCTCGTCGTCATCTCTTGTGTACAGAGACGACGTCTTGGGATGTGCAGTGCTCGTAGCACGTACTCCGGATTTGCATTACCTCCTCCTCCTCATCAGTGTTCTTTCTCTAATAGGGAACACAAGGATTTAAGTGTTTATACACACTAGTACTAGCATTCTAATCTAAGCATGGGTACGGTCTTGATTAGGCACCTCCACACACGACAATGAACAGGGGCGAAGGAGCACCCAACCCAACCCAACCCAACCCAACCCAACTTTTATCATCATTCATACTCCCTTTTTTCCCGAATCTAAAGACAAGAACAAACAAATTGGTCTGGCCTTAACAACAGCTACTACAGCAGTCCCAGCCGGATAAATCAGCAAGGGGGGATAGTGGTGGCTCGGCAGCACCCCACCGCACACCACTGGGGGACTAGGGAGGGAGCAGGGAGAGTGCGACAAGGGCCAAGGCAGCTCATCAGCACAGCTGGATCGATCCAGTCGAGAGATTAACATTGGCGAGCCTCGACGTACGGCACTCCACCATGCATGATAGGATATAGGATGGGGAGTTGGGACAGCGCCCGCCGGGGATGCCTTTGCTTGGGTTGGAATTCAAGGATTGAATTGAAACCCAAGATACCACCACTACCAGAGAAATTATCCACCCGTGGAACTCGCTGCAATGATGAGCGTGACTCGCAGCTTGCATTGCTCCATGTCATGATTGAGTCGCTTGATAGCCTGGCCCTTCTTCAGATTGAAGACGATAGGTTCGCTGCTAGGAGTACTGGTTACGTATTTACCGCACTCGCTCGTGTTACGGCAACGATGGTATAATCAGCTGGTTCGAGAGACCAAACACACAGCTAGGAACATGAGCAAACAGCTGCCACGGCAGTAAAGGCGGCCGTACGCTGCACAGATTAGCTACATAATTAATACTAAATAGTAGTAGAGAAATACATAGACGTTGATGAAATCCGGTCGACAACACATGATTGATTACATTGGAACCCAAATGTGCACAAAGCAGCAGCAGCAGAAGAGAGAGATCGAGCGATCGAGCAGTGCTGCTGAAACAAACAAGCGAAACGACCACAGCTTTTTTTTTTTTTTTTGCTTATTCCTTTTCCCTCATCCCTCCCCTCTTGACAGAGCTAGCTAATAGTAGTAAGTCGCCGTTTGCTTCAACGCACACGCTCCGGCCGGTCTGCCCCCTCAATCTCTCGGTAGAAGACGCACACACACAGCACAGCTAATAAGGACGAGAAGAAGAAGCTCGATTATTATTAGGCGTTGCTCCGGAAGGAGCCGAGGGCCTTGATGGCGCCGGCACGGAGGATGTACTGGTGGTAGAAGGCGGCGATGGCCGCGCCGACCAGAGGCCCGACCCAGAAGATCCACTGCAAAGGTCCATTATTTGCCAAGTTCCGTGTTAGTAGTAGATCACGATAGCCAACGTAGTAAGTGATCATCATCCGTATGATAACCACCACCAGCAGCAGCAGCAGCAGCTAGAACAATAATAATAACAAACAAAAAGAACAAGTGTAATAATAATGTACCTGGTCATCCCATGCCTTGTCCTGGTTGTAGATGACGGCGGCGCCCAGGCTCCTGGCCGGGTTGATCCCGGTGCCGGTAATGGGGATGGTGGCCAGATGGACCATGAACACGGCGAACCCGATCGGGAGGGGCGCCAACACCTGAAAGAGAGACAAACTTAGGTTCAACAGAACAGGGGGAATACAACGGAACAGACCTAGCTACACTAGCCACTTTCAGGGGTAGTATAATTCGTTTCAGTTTCGTACACACACAAAACTAGGAATATCGGCTAAAAAACAAAGTAGTATACTACTACTACTACTACTACTACTTCTTCCCAACACACGGCACCTTCTGGATTCTCAAAAAAAAAAAAAAAGACACCTTCTGGTGTGCTTACCATCGTCATCGTCTTTCACGCTACAGTACAAGTAGTGCATCCCCATCAGAGTGCTGTTTTGTGAAACATGACTGAAACACTTTAGTGGGTGCGTGGCTCTAAAGCTCCCTTCGTCGTGTGCCCCATTTTCCAGGGAAGAATTAAGCAAGAGGAGCAGTACTACTGAACATTGAAAAGACTCCTGCGTTCCATTTGGGTAGTCGTCGTAGCTACTAGTGGCCACAAAGGACGACGGCTCGGTGCCGCGCGGCTCTGGTACCGATTCACCACCGAATCACCACCCGTCCACCAACAAAGTCACCGTGGGCACGGCCTATGGTTTCGACAGGACCTTGCGTTGCGTTGCGTCCTCCCCACAAATCACGTGTTGTCCTACTACTCCATAAGTGTAGTACGAAAGGGATGGCCACTAGCTATACCACAAGTCACTGCCTGCCCTAAAAGATATAGAGTAGTAACAATGATTTTTTTAAAAAATTTTTTTTCTTTACCTAGCCAAGGAGGAGGTCCAGCAAGAACGGAAGCTAGTTTTAGAACATACGTACTCTAGTATGCCACAGCATCCTCTAGTTAAACCATCAATCAACCATGGCTGTGTGGTGAATCCTTGACGACCCCATTACAGTACTCTAGGTGCCCCAACAGTAACCTAGTAATCGGCAACTCACGGTGCCAATAATTCACCATCGTACTACTCCAGTATGGAGCTAGGCAAGGCTCACATGTCACATGGCTATAGCCTATATGGGATGACGAACGGAGCGAATGGACTTTGTGCAGGGCCGGCCGGGGTACGTGTTGCACGGACCAGACCAGCTCACCGCAGACAAACGACGGTGGACCCTGCGATGATCCATTGTACATGTGGACCACGTACGCGTGCTGCTGCTATGCTAGTAGCCCGCTACAGTGCACGCGGCCGCACCACCGGACCGGTACAGCTCAGCTTTTCACACGCCCGGGTCCCACGTGTACGCGCGCCAGGCATTCGTTACGCTGTAGTACTGTTACAGTACCGTCACGGGCGTTAGATAGACTGGAGCAGTAAAAAATGGACGCAGCCCTTCCACGGTTCAAAAGAAAATTTCTTCTCGTGTGATACATGTGATGGAGCTTTCGAGAGACGTGAGAGAAGGTTTTTGTGCTAAGCCTCCTCTCCTCTCCTCTCCTTGTCTGAAACATTTAATTACCCGCAGGACCGGCTTATGGCTCCTGATGGTGACCAGGACACTTACAGGTCATTAATATTATTATCGAACACTAACTCAGGGTCATTCATTAGTGCTAATAATGTAATGCACTCTTCAAAACGAAGCTGGCTTTAGGGGATATCTCATCTCAGGCAGAAGCTAAACACAGTTACTTTCGGTTTTTTTCATTTGATTTCTACTAGTACTATATTTATTAATTAATACACCTCTCTCTCTTTTTTTCCCGTGAAACTTCCAAATCTTGACGACTGTTCTAGAGTAGCAGTAATCCTATGTCAGTGCGAAGAAACACAACGAAATTGCGATTGAGTCGTGCAAAAATCATGATACAAAAAAAAAATCGCCGCTCTTGTTCCAGCTCTTTTCAAGAAAAGAGATGAACCGGATATCCTACTCCACTCAAGCCCCAGGTCTTTTCTATATTGCGCATTTGCCGAACCCCCCTTTTCCCTTCTTTTCCTTCCTCCCCGAGTGGATCAAGGAATTCTCTTCTTTTTGTTCGTATTCAACTGTGTGGTATATACCATATGTTTCGCCATGCATGTTAAGAGTTTCACTTATTAAAGTCGCAATTAGGTTCGGAAACAAGCTAATACTACTGTAAGTACTGTAGTAGTAGTAGTAGTAGTAGTAAATAAAGAAGAGAAAACAAGTTCGTGAAAAGGCGAGAAAGGAAAGGAAAGGGGTGGTAGCTTGGCGGGACGCTCACCGGAACGTGCGAGTCGCGGGCGTTGCGCTTGGGGTCGGTGGCGGAGAAGACGGTGTAGACGAGCACGAAGGTGCCGATGATCTCGGCGGCGAGCCCGGTGCCCTTGGAGTATCCCGCCTGGAGCTCGTTGGCGCCGCCGCGGTAGCGCACGAAGTAGGCGCTCTGGAACGCCTTGACGAGCCCGACGCCGCAGATGGCGCCGAGGCACTGCGCGACCATGTACAGCAGCGCGCGCACGAGCGAGACCTTGCGCGCCAGGAAGAGCCCGAAGGTCACTGCAGGGTTGATGTGTCCCCCCGAGATGCCGGCGGTGCAGTAGACGAGGACGAAGATCATGCCGCCGAACGCCCACGCGATGCCGAGCACGCCCACGCCGCCGCACGCCGCGTCCGGGGCCGTCGAGGACTGGGTCTGGTGCGAGTACCCTATCACCGTCGCCACCGTGATGTAGAGGAAGAGCAGCGTCGCGATGAACTCGGCGATGGCGGCGCGGTACAGCGACCAGGAGCCCAGCTCCGCCGCGTCGATCAGCGGCGCCGGAGGAGGGTCCGTGTAGTCCTTGGCCGCGAACTCGCCGCCGCCGGCACCGCTCTCGATCACGTCGTCCTTCGCCATGTTACTAGCTTAAAAGCTTGCTGCTTATTTGCTCTCTTTTGCCTTGCGAGAAGAAGAAAAAAGAGAAGGGACGAAAAATTGGCGGATGAGCGTGTGAGGTGCTGGAGTGAGAGCGAGGGAGAGGCAGCAGCTGCTCCTGGTATTTATTGAGGTCCGGCAGAGTAGGTACACACGGACAGTGCTGCTGCAAGGCTGGGAGCGGGGCCGCGAACGCACCCTGGCTCCACCGCCGCTTTTGTTTACATTTGTTTAAGTTCTTGATCAACGGAACAGAAAATAGAGAGGCCTTCTTTGTTTCTTTATTATATCTAGTATAGTATGCGCTGATAAGGTTTGATGGGCCTTTTGGTTTTCTTCTGCCTTTTTGTTTACTACGTATAGTATATACTAGTATAATATTTTCCTTACGAGAAACTAAGCTGATATGCCGGCCTTGTGGTTTGGGTTTTCTTGCTCCAATGATGACCGTTGGATGGATAAGCGCGCGCTATTGCCTATTGCGTTGGGGCCTTGCCTTGCCTTGCCTTGCCTTGCCTTGCCTGTGCTACTACTCCAAAGCAAAGGGTCCCATCACCAACACCACAATTCACGGCCGGGCTGGCATTTTCCTTCTTCTTTTTTTTTAATCTTCTTTCCGCGAATAGAAGTTTCCAGGGATAGAATCTTATAAAGAGACGAGAAAAAATGGGAAGTATTGTTTGCAAATTTTTGTGTGTGTACATTTTCTTTCGGTATTCCACTAAATTTAATACGTTGAGGGACAAAGAAGGGGTTTTTCATGGAATTTGAGCTGTTTCTTGCTAGTAGTATACGATAGTGCTTGCTCTATATTCACGCGAGAGCGAGACAGTCGCTTGGGCATGAAGATCGGCATCTGAAGCCCGTTGAGGGCAGTGGAAGGTTCCCGCTAGTAGCGGTGAACGAACTGAACCATGGTCTCAAAAAGAAAAGAAAAGAAAAGAAAAAAACAGTGGCGAAGGACAACAAACTACAGTACTGTAAAACTTTGAGGTTACAGCTTGAAAACTGGAAGTAGAATATACTTTGTCCCATTTTTAGTTAACCGATGGCGTCTAACTGACTATTAAGAAGTGTCATCTTTTCGAAAAGCAGAGTGAGTAATAATAAGAAAAATTTAATAACAGAGTACTCTCACTGTACCGTATAGTCGAGAGATCAAGTGGCCGGAACGTACAAACAAATAGTATTCAAAGTCCTGTACATGTATAGTACGGTGTGGTGGACCGCCGATTATTCAGTACTATATCGCATGAGATTTGAATTTGGAAATTTTGATGCAGTATGAAAATGACCCACCCGCGCGCGCGCGTGGTGGATTGCAACATCTCAGCTGAACTGAACTGCTGTGGATAATATAAGTCAGCCGGGGCGTCGTGCATGTATTTCTGAACGATGGGAGAGTAGTAGTATTAAACATTTAAACTGGTTGCGTAACGACCATAAGTCCATATATAAAACCGATGCTCGAAATCTCCTGAGCATGTGGCAGACCGCCGCAGCTGAGCTGAGGAGGAAACAGGAGAACGACACGGCGGCCCATCCTCTCCTCCTCCTCCCTCATGGCCGGCCGCGCGGGTCGCCCGTGTGGACTGGACTAGCCGTTCGTTCGCGCCTAGCCTGTAGTAGTTAGTATTCATGGCATGCGTCATCATCGTTCGCGCGCCTTCTCTTCTCCGTCTGTCTCCCGTTCGCATTCTCAGTGAGGTCGTCCGGCCGGACGCTGGTTCCGCGCGTGGCATACGTCTGCGCCCTACCGCGCTGCCGGACTGGACAGGACTCGACTGGACGTGCTTGAAAATTAGAATTCCTGATGATAACTTTTTTTAAAAAAACAAATACTGTAGGCATGTTATCTCAACGGTTTTTGTGTTGCAACGATACAGAAATCAGAGCGAGGAGGGAGGGATGGGGGCCGCGCACGATCCGGCGGAGAAAGCTGCTGGCCGGCGCGGCGGCGCGCTTGGCGCGTGCGTGCTGCAGTAGTGGTAGTGCCGCTCCCGCGCGCCGAAAGACTCTTATCCGCCGCCACGGCCCGTCACGCGCAGATCGGCCATGCACGGCCAGGGCTTCATGGAACGCCTAGTTTAGAAGCGAGCGAGAGACGCCGTTGCCTAGCAGTACTAGTTGGCCAGCCTGGTTGGTCGTGGTCCGTGCATGATGTTGTTGCTTTTTCGCGCGCTTGGGTGTGTGTGTGTGTGAGCTGGACTGGACCAGTCTAACCCGCCCGTTGGGTCTAGGGGGTGTGGCTCGATCTTTGGCCACCAGGCGGTAGTGGGACTGGCCACATGCGAGGCTGGCTGGCCGTGGCTGCCGGTGCCCCTTAGGTTCAGTCAGATCGGTCCATCCATCCATCCATCCATCGCTAGACCAACAAGTACTAGTTAGCGTCATGGTTTCGTTTCGTCGTGCGGGCAAGGATTAAGAATGCAAATGCAGGGCGCGAGTGGTTGCTCCCGCATGCGGTGCGTCGTCATCAGTCATCACTAGTAGTACTACTCTCCGCATGGTAGTGAGTAGTGACGAATGGAAGAGAAATGGACGGACTGACGCGAGCAGGAAGAAGTACCAAACGGAGCCCGTATAGCAGTACTGCCACGCAGTAACGCCACGATTTGAGCAGTACTACCACGTAGTAGTACTCGCTGGATCCAATCCATGTCATCTCGATCGACCGCGCACATGCAAAAACCAGTCCGATTGTCCTACTACTCTTACTTCCGTATGACCTGTCTGCCAGCCCGGCAGGCCGGCCGTCTGGTTCCTCTCCCCTCTCGCTCCCAACGTTCTTCACAAATCGCCGCACGGCATGTCCAAGTAGTGACCCGTCGACGCCGACAGCTCTGCCGGCCTCGGACCGCCACGCCGCGGACAACCACACAAAAAACTGCGTCAGAGCTAAGTCCGCCGGCCGTAAGAACCACGCGGTCCGGGGCGCGAGCGCAGCAGCAGCAGCAGCAGCGGCTAACTAGTACTTACTCCTACTACGTGTCCTGCCTCGGCTGGCGCGCCGCAATCCTTATCAGAGAATCTTTTCTCTCTCACTCGCCTTTTTTATTATTTTTATCCATGAGGACTCAAACATGCATGCCCGGTTGCATGCGTCCGTCTCTCCAGTCTCCAGTCCAACAGGCAGCAGCACATTCACCTCGTGCAAGCTGAGCAGAGCACACAGTCACACACACGTTTATTCACAGTGGCGCGTGCTGTTGGCGAGAGAAAAGAATTAACGTGGAGTACTACGTGTCATGCGCGGGCGAGATGAGATCAACAATCACACACTCATTGGATACGTTCTTCTTCTTCTTCTTCTGTTTTTTTTAAAAAAAAACTTGTGGCGGCGACGGCGCCCACCCGTCCGACACCCCGACCTCCGCGGACCGTATCTCCTCGATCAATCCCTCCGCGGAGTGAAGCTAGCGAGCAAGCTCCTCTCGGCCACAAACAACACGAATACTCCTAGTACAGTCCTACTCTATTAAGTAGTATTACTACTCCTCCTAACCTAAAACAGGAAAAACTGCAGCGCGGGCGGCGAGAGCTTCCAGGACGGCAGGACGCCGTTATTAGTAAAGTAGTCGTACTACTACTGATCTGCAGCACCGGGCCGAGCGGCGCATGTGCTCATCACTGCCGGCCGGGGCATGCCATTTTCTGGGAGATTTGTTGGGCACGTTGTTTTGCTTACCCTCCTTTATTAGTACTAGTTCCGATCACTGACCGGCACAATGCTGGTGCTCGCGAGACAGGTAGTCAACGACGAAGAGCCTCGTCTGACTCGATCGGAATTCGGTCGTTGTTGTGTGGTTCCGGTCGTCTCGATCCCCGTTCCTTACTCTCTATCTCTCTCTCTCTCTCTCTCACGGAGTCATGGGCTTATGGCCACACCAAACACAGATTACGTACTACTCCAGTATTCTTCTTCTCGTGGCGTGGCCAGGAGCAAGAGCAACCACGCCACAGACACGCCATTTGTTTTGTTGTTAATATTCCTACTAATAAACTGCTCCTCCTCCCCTCCTCTCCCCTCCCCCTATGCGCGCCTGCGCCTCGGGACTGGCACCTCTCCCGGCTAATCTCAGCCTCTGCCGGATAGCTGAGGTTGCTATTACTAATTCGGCTAGTACTGAAGTACTAACTGTAAAACTGTAATAATCAACAAAGACGCTAGTAGAACTAGTACGCCACCCAAGGGCTTGTTCCAGAATGCTCCTACTCGTGGCCTTGTGGGGCGGGCATGTCTCAAAGAAACTATAGCATCTATCTATCGGCCGGCCCGGCGGAGATCAATTTACTGCTACTAAGTATTTTCTCCGTCTCAACTTAGATGTAGTTTGAGCTCTAT
Organism: Oropetium thomaeum; assembly: GCA_001182835.1. NCBI lineage: Eukaryota > Viridiplantae > Streptophyta > Magnoliopsida > Poales > Poaceae > Oropetium > Oropetium thomaeum. The sequence goes on along the minus strand of LFJQ01000015.1, from coordinate 455,988 downwards.
GTATGAAGATTAAAAAAAATAGAATAAAATAGGTGCATAAGAAATGAAAAAAAAAGATATAAAGATAAAAAAAAGTATTAAGAAAATAAAGAAGATATTAAAAAGTAAGAAAGACAAATAATTTAGGAGAAATAATAAAACTCTGCTCGGCCTACCTAGGCAAGCTCCACCACGCAGTCACCGTCAAACTGTTGCGCTACTAGCTAGGACGATGCTGTTAAGGTAAGAATTCTTCAAAACTGGCGTGAAGTGCTCCATTCCTGTAACCCCAGTGTGGGTTTCACGGCACGGAGAGAGCGTGCACTCGGCACTCGCGACGCGGAAAAGGCAACGCAAAAGCCAAATGGGTGAGTGAGGCGTGCGAGCGAGGGCGAGATCGCTTGCACCTGCAGGGAAGACGAAGGAAGCGCCACTGTCCCCCCACTAGCTAGTAGTTACCGAAAGCTACTAGTAGTAGTGTAGTACCAATACCAAGGTGAATGGATGGACGGACGCTCGCTGACGGAAGGATGATTCATCCTGTCACGAGAGTCCTCCTCCTGCCAAAGTGCCAAATGGAGGAGAAGCAAATTTGCCCTGTCGTCAGACCAATCACAAATCCCTTGCTAAATCACAAAGCATACCATTACCATGCATGTACATACGTAGTAGTGTGTCACACAGCAAATGGAAGGTTCAAGAAACAACCAATGATCTGATATGATATGACTTGTTCGTGTGTGCAGACGCTTCTAGAGGCTTCCCGATCCAAGAAATTTTGAAGAGAAGGGTTTCCAGGTAGTACTAAGAACGAGATATACAGTACTCTGGATGAGGATCGTCGGCCCCCATTATTGCTGCCAGCCACGGGCGGCAGACATTTTGCATTGGGTGGATATGGGAGTATTAATTAATAACGACAGTGCCAATAATGATGGTTTTGACAGGCGACCAACAATAAAAGGTTTTTGTTGACAGAAGACCAGATTTTGTGGCTAGCAGACGCAAGGCGGCGTTCCTCTTTTTTTTCCTTCCTTCCCGGCCATGCCGCGCTCGCAGCCAATCCACGAAGGGGCGTGCGCGTCGCTCTCCGTGGCCGGTGGGGTTGGGATGCTGGGGCGGCGGAGACCTATTTTATGGGGTCTCGCGCGCGCACTCTCGCTCGCCTGTTCCGGCTGGCTGGAGCTGCTGCGCTGATGGATGGCGGATCCTTTGCGTTGCGTAGGCGTAGCGGCACCACCGTGGTGGTGCGAGATATGACGGCATTCACAAAAAAAAGAAAAAAGGGGTCGCCACCACATCATCCAGAGCTAGTAATGATTGCAGAAATCTTTCCATGGGTTTTTTTCGGGCTTTTCGCAGCAGCGGTATTTTGGATCAGGTCCGCCGGCTTATTAGTCATCGTCGTGTTCGTTTTCGTCGTTACACGATGGAGAGAGCTTACACATTTATTTTTGCATAATTTTCTTTTTCACTCGACAACAACAGAGCAAGCAGCAGGGTTTACTGGTGGTACTATCTATAACATCACGACAAAACGCAGCAGGCTTGTCCATCGTGTGCACATGATGGAAAGAACTCGATCTGATCCATCAGTGCACAATCAGCTAGGTTACTGTATCGTACAGCCTCCTATCCTAAACACACACGCCGAGAGCTCGCTGGATTCATCCCCATCTGGTGGCTACTACAAGTACTAGTACTCCTGTTCTCTACCGTGAAGGAAAAGGCGGAGTGAGTGACACGGATCCTGCGTGATTTGGTCCAAAAAGTCAGAAATCTGCTGCTGCTGCTGCTGCAAAAACGACGTCGGCCTAGTTCGGCTATGCTGGCCACTCACTGGTGACGAGAGATGCGGGGATTCCCCGATCTCTCCTCCACTCCACTACTGAATCCAAGTGTGCGCTCTGTAATATACGGACGGCTCGATCCAGTGAACAAAAGGTGGAGGAATATTACCAGTACTCGTCGTAGCATATGTCAGTCAGTCGGATGGGTTTGTGTCATTCTCTCATCTACTGTCGTCTGGAACGTGCGTGCGATCCCAACTATTCCTGTAGCGGTAGTAGTATCGAATACGGAAGGCAACACGACAAGATCGGTTTCAGAGGGTGTCCTTTTTCATCTTCTAGTCAGCTTTGAAAATTTCAATGTTCATATTTTTTTAAAAGTTTTATTATCTAAAAAAATAATTATTCATCAAGTTCAAAAGTCGCACGAACAATCCAGAAAAGTTCTATAAAAAAAAAAGAGAAACAGAGATGATAAGGAATACATGAATCTTTTATACAATGGTAGGAGTACATCATATTTATTGTGCATTACGTACTGAGATGAAAATGTTAAGAAAAAAACCATGATTCTCAATGTCCAACGGATAAAATACGAAACGATCGCGTCTAGGAGCAGAATTTTCCACAAATACGTATTTTTGCGAAGGCTAACATGGCTGCTCTATACTGTACGGTAAACTCTTAAGCTAGTGAGGAGATAAATGATTGCACTATCCGTTGTAGGGGTAGCTATCTTGCCACCAATGATTGCAGTACGGCAGTGGCATGGAACTCAATAAGCCTGCCGAATGAATCCGAATTACTAGTAAAGAAGAGCCCAATTTACTTAGTGACTCCATTAGTTTTAATTTTCTTAAAAACCAGTCGCATCATCAAACTACACAAAACAGTGGCGTCTCATACTACTGTACTACCCAATAGCTTGTGCGGTTGTGCCACTCTCCTGGTGTGCTAGCTAGTGCCTGTCGTCGTGAAGTTCTTTTCAACCTTACGTATGTAAGAAAAGGTAGCACATCCGAAGCAGAACAGAGATGGCACGGCTCGTCTCGCAAGCAAGCAAAACTACACTTCTACTGCTGCTGCTGCTGCTGCTACGATACGATCTCGCACGATCACAACACAGCATGCCGCCAAAGACACGTCCACCCGCTTGCCAGAACAAACTCCTTCCAGTACTCCGGTCGGCATGCTCCTCCTCCAGCTCCACAGCGATGTGACCGATCCGGACATAATTTAAACAAGCTTCATGACACTGCACAGACCCTGTTCGAAAGCGACGTTGCAGTCTTGCCATGAGAAAATTTTTCAGTGCGAGTACGTAAGGCCGGGCCCCCCAATAATGAAGCGGAAATAATTAAGGCGATCGAGATACGTACTATCCACCAGACCACCGGCCATCATCAGGCGGCGCGCTGCAGGTTCCGGATGGTACCGGAATCTTCCGCTTTCCGTTGGAACCGTCGTCGTACGCTACGACGTCGAGCAGTTGAGAAAACCGCGGCGCGCGGCATTGCCGAGAGGAGGAGGAGGAGGAGGAAGAAGAGGAACCCGATCGCGGATTACCACCGCCTCAGATTAGTCGTTTTGTCTATTGGAGAATGCTGACGACGACGAGACCACATGATGAACACTCACTCGCTCGCTCATCCACTTGCTCGAACGAAACACCTTTACAGCTAGATGGTGACCGATCGATCAGGGCAGGGCAGGTTTGGAACACGCTGCTAATTATGCGCGCCGTTTCCTTATATTTTGGTTGTCTGGTACATTCTGTTTCCGGTCTGACAACTAAAGAATGACACGGCCTAGTGTACCAACAACCGAAATGCTTACTGTAAAGCAGTATAGAGTTTCTATTTTTCTCTTAATCTGGAGGTTAGTGTTGGAGCCTGGAGGAGATCTGTGCTACTAGTACTACTACCGGTAATTATTTTTGGGCTGACAATGACCTGTGGACTAACAGGAGCCGTCAAGAACAGTCTCCCGTGGGGGCGTGTTGGAATTTGAGAGAATTCCTCTCCCTCTAGTCTAGACACTCCCCTAATTTGTGGCTGGCAGAGCGAGCTGTGCGCGACGGCTGCATGCCAGACTCACTCAGTCGTAGCAGTTTGTTTGGTTGCGCCGTAATGGAAGCAGTAGGTAAGGTGAAGGAGGACATGCAAATGTTGCTGGCAGCCAATAAACACCACCCCTGTCTGTCTAGGACTACGTATTAACATATCTCATTCTCTGGTACTAGCCACGCCTCATGATGCGACCTTTTTGCTCCTGCTGCTTTCGCTCTCTTCTCGTCTGTTTATTTCAACAGTACTAGTGGCAGATATACCAAAAAGTCTATATGAGCCTAGCTAGTAGATATGCTGCTACGGCAGATTTCGGTGCAACGTGGTTTTATTAGACAAATTGCCTCGACTTTCATGATGGCTGATCTAACCAAAGGAAAAGGACACGTCTATTGCAAGATTTTATTTTTCGGGGGATATTTTCAACATTAAACGAAGATGTACACAACATACAGAACGGTACTGTGTACTGTGTCACGTACCATCACCCATAGACCATAGTACCCGAAAGACCATGCCTCAATGTCAATGCCATTGCTTAAAAAAAAAAAGAGAGAAAGAAGCCATTGCCTAATAAGTACTCCTCTATCCATTTTTAGTTGATGTTACAGATTACGTCGTCCTGACGTCAGATAAAAAAAAGAAGGAGGGAGTATATTTTTTTTAGCACAGCAATTGCTTAATAAGTATAGGAATGAACCGTAAATAGCAGCTTAGCCCAAGTTCGTTCGTTTGGGGGCCCATACAGAGCCCACCGAGAAGGCCTAGAACGAGAGAAATGGGAAACCCAGCAACAGTCGCATTCGGCCTGCTTCCTGATCCACCACCACCCATCCATCCGAGAGGTAGACGCGGATCGGAGTCGGAGCAGCTCATCAGCGTCGGCGGCGACGCCAAGGGGACAAGATGAGCGGGACGGTGAAGAAGGTGGCGGACGCGGCGGCGAAAGGCCATCGACTGGGACGGCATGGCTAAGATGCTCATATACATCCGAGGAGGCCCGCTAGGAGTTCGCCACCCTCCGCCGCACTTTCGAGGACCTCAGCCACCAGCTTCGGACCAACTTCTCGCAGGTTCCGCCGCCTCCAATCTAGTCTCGGCCATCATAGAGTTTCAGTTCGTCCACACCTGCACGGTCTGTGCTTTGCCGAGGCCAACACCTAGGTCGGGTCCCATGTTTCCGAAAGCAACATCTCAGGAAAAAGGATTACATTATTTCGTTGGAGACTTAACATGCCACCGTTCTGCACTGGTGAAAAAGCAGCTGCGCTCTGTTTTTTAACAGCTGAGAAATGCCTGGTTTTTTGTCCAGCAGGACAAGGACAAGTGAATGAACAAGAGCCAGGAGATGAACACTTGTGGCGATCTTTGACTAAACTAGAGGTTGCACTGACGCATTTCTTTCACCTAATAAAGGAAAGGCAAGCATTAAAAAATGTAGTAGCACAGATGAGCTTGTTGAGTGACAGCATGAGCAACGATTTGTTCCGTCTAGTACAGGGGTGCAGTGTGGTAAGCTCTGGTTTAGTTACTTGATATTTTAAAGTACATTAAGAAATGGAGACGTGTTCCAAGTCATTCTAGATCTGGGAGCAATTCGACATAAGTGTTCATAAAGCATATCAAGAAAATACGCAGAACTCCTCAGATCAGAACAGAAGAAGTTGCTTGGGAGCGCCGGAGCTCAGCAAAAACATTGTCCAACAGCAATTGGTCGTTCTGTCGTTGCATATACTAGTTTGCACGCATTACATTTCATAATTTTCTCATCGCTTGCATTCCTCCATTATTCATTTGACATTTTGAGTCGAAGCCAGGGCAGACACACGCGTACAAGGACATTACACTGGGGAATCATGACACACACACGCACGCACGCACGGACAATACCTGCGCTGCCACTGCAGATCTGCACGCTCCACACCTCACTCAAGTCAAGCAACTACTACTGAATTATAAGCATGCCTGCGCTCTCCTCTCCGTTCACCTTAAACTTCGTCGGAGCAGGACAGGCCAGGCCGATGTCGAAGAGCCACGCCTAAGACCTACGCGCTCCGGAAGGAGCCGTAGCCCCTGGCGCTGGCGCGGAGGACGATCTGGTGGTAAAGCGCCGCGATGGCCGCGCCGACGAACGGACCAACCCAGAAGATCCACTGCACCCAACCCAATGGATGAGATCGATGTTAGTTCAGGTTCATCGCGCAGGTCAATTTCGTAGTCGATGATCCAACAAGAATGCAGCTGATGATGCGTGTGTTCGTAGGTCATACCTGGTCGTTCCATGCCTTGTCGTTGTCGTACACGACGGCGGCGCCGAGGCTCCTGGCCGGGTTGATCCCGGTGCCGGTGATCGGGATGGTCGCCAGGTGGACCATGAACACGGCGAACCCGATCGGCAGCGGCGCGAGCACCTGATGGATCATCATCAACCACGTCGTTGTTACAGCAGGAAACAATGCATAACTATAGCGGAACTCATCGCGCACGAACGGGTTCATTCTTTCCATTATTATTACCGGAACGTGTGAGTCGCGGGCGTTGCGCTTGGGGTCGGTGGCGGAGAAGACGGTGTAGACGAGCACGAATGTGCCGATGATCTCCGCGGCGAGCCCGGTGAGCGTGGTGTACCCTTCGCTGACCGCGTTGGCCCCGCCGCCGTACCTGACGAAGTAGGCGCTCTGGAAGCCCTTGACGAGCGCGACGCCGCAGATGGCGCCGAGACACTGCGCGACCATGTACAGCAGCGCGCGCACCAGGGAGACCTTGCGCGCGAGGAACAGCCCGAAGGTGACGGCGGGGTTGATGTGGCCGCCGGAGATGCCCGCGGTGCAGTAGACCAGGATGAAGATCATGCCGCCGAACGCCCACGCGATGCCGAGCACGCCCACCCCGCCGCACGCCGCGTCGGGGCCGGCGGTCGAGGACTTGGTCTGGTGCGAGTACCCGATCACCGTCGCCACCGTGATGTAGAGGAACAGAAGCGTGGCGACGAACTCGGCGATCACCGCGCGGTACAGGGACCACTTGCCCAGCTCCGCGACGTCCACCAGCGGCGCCGGAGGAGGGTCCGCGTAGTCGCGGGCCACGCCGCCGGCCTCCAGAGTGGACATGTCAACCTCCTTGCCCATTGTTGGAGCTGCTTCGAAAGGCTGCTACTAATGGAAGCTAGAGAGAAAGAAAGGGTTTACTCCTGCTCGAGAAGAAGATGCGGAGGCTTTGCTTGTGCTGTGGTTTCCGGGCTGTTATGGGGTCTATTTATAGAGGTTTATAATCCATGGAGCCATGGAGGTGAGTGATGTAGTAATGTAATGTTGTAAAGCTGGAGTCTGGAGGGCATGCATTTCCCATGTTTACCACTAGCTACCAAGGGCACATTATAGCATTCCACGCTTATATGGATTATATTAAGTTTGGCGAAAGCGAAGGTAAAATTAATGCATTCATGATTGTTATTATAGGAGTCTCTATGTACCCATCTTTCCAATTGTTCATGCAAGCGTCTGTTTTACTAGTGTTACTAACAAAGCACATACTCTCATATATTGTAGTAATAAAAAGTTTGATTTTATATTATACAACTCTAACGCCACGTGAATAATGTCCTTCAGAGCTCGGCCTACTTCTGCCCGTTATTTATGACCTTTCTGATATACTATTGGGCGTTATAATTTTTCCACTCCCGTTTTTCTTTTTGGGTATGTTTTAACGAACACAACTTGCAAGAGAGCTAGAACACCTACAGTTACTAAGTTACAGAAGGTGTTCTTTGTTTTTTTTTTTTAAGGAAGAAGTTGTCTTTGTTGACACATTATATGTTTCTTACCGATCAAAGGTAGTCAAGATCTTGTTACTCTATTATTTTCTCTACTGGCATCTCGTAAAACTACTCTAAGTTACGAATGGGCTTTTTTCTAGCCGTGTTGGTTAGGTGGTTATTACTGAATAATATCACATCTGTCTCCTTCATCTTCCTTGGGATCCTAAACTAGTAGTAGAACCCACGACTGCTGTTGGTCCAGAGAAGCGTCCAACACCGACCTCAACCCTCATCACACTAACATCACATCACATCACTCGATCGACCTCTGTGCCCGGTCGGACCCACCACCACCGGCGCCACACACATCTTGTGGCCAGGGCTGGTCCGGCACGCAGGCTCGATCGCTTCATTATTATTACTAGGCACTAAGAACGCTCCGCACATAATAACATAACCAGAAGATAATTTTGAATAAAATTGTTTCGCTATTATTAACAAAGACGAGGAGGAAAAAAAGGTTGGCCACACTAGCTACTAAACACTCACGTGCGGTGTCGTCATGCACGCACGCTGATGATCGAGGAGCCGGCCGGTGGTTCAATGGCGTCCACAAGAAAAGCTCAAAAGAGCGCCGGACACAACAACAACAAGAACAGAAAAAACTCTTGTGGTGGATCGATAAGGGAGAGGAAACCATGCATGCATATGGCACTGACGATCCGATCGCCAGTTCTTTAATTATGTGCCTGGCTACGAGTTCTTGTCAGGAAGAATGTTGGCGAGTCTGCTGGTTGAGAAAAAAGGCGCCGACCATGCACGTAGCCAGCCATAGAAGAATAGAATCTGAGGCGAGTTATTCACATGACCAGAACCACCAGACCGACAAAAAAAAAAGGGTTTTGGGAACGAAAACAAGTGCTAATAATAAGTGGTAGTTGGACCCAACAATCCAGAGGCATCTATATATCTAATTAAGCGGTTTGGACTTACTAGTGAGAACGAGCGAGCAGCCCATGGTTTTCCTACGCACCATATTTCTTTGCCGGTTAGTAATTTGCTGCGTGGTTGCACAAGTGCCCTGAAAAGGGAGCTTTCCTGTATGTTGGATCCTCTCGCAGGAGCAAAGAAAACGAGGGCCTTTTGCGCCTCTTGTTCTTGAGATCGATCGAGGAGCAGTTGGAGTTGGAGCAGCAGCTCCGCGTGGTGTGTGACTCGGATTTCTTGTGTGTATCCTGCCGCCCTTCAACTGCTTGTTGTCCCTTCCCTTGTAACGGATTTACCGACCACGATGTGAGTTAGTAGTACTACGTTTTAGACATACTAGGAAGAAAGATTCCACTTCCACGTGTTGTCCACGTCGGTGCATATATATGCATCTGGTTTGGCCCTGTTTACGGCAAAAGGACAAATCGAATTATATTGCAACCTACTCCTTCCATTTTCTTTGTTGCCGTTGGCGTTAGGACAGCTTAGTTATTTCAGATTTACCATGCTAATTGTGCTTCTTAACCTCAGCAAGTTAAAAACAGACGAAACGAAGTTGGCAAAGCCGGAGCTTTCTGATCGATGAAACTCTCATTCGAGGCAAACAAGATCTGCCGTTACCATAATTCACGTCCTATTACTAAGTTGGCCTAAAGGTTCTGCAGACACTGGTTCGTTCTAATTGTACGAGTAACCCACAGTGGAGGATCTTGGATGTCAATCGTGGGGATGAACCAAAGAACTTGATCTCCCTCCCCAAAAATTACATAGTAGTATAACGCTTTGACTCTTAATTTTTCGAGTGGACTTGGGGAAGGCAAATGTGGATCTTTTTCTTGTGCTCATCTGCTCAAATTACTTATATTTACAAAGGTATAGTATTGGAACATATACAATCAATTTTTTTTTGTTTGCAAGTATTTTCAGGGGACAACTCTCCATCAATCACTACTACAAAAAGCCTCATCTGTACCGATTCATAACTGTCATCAATACCGGTTTCATGGGCGGTACCAATATATCGATACTGATAATATTGAGTTCTCTGTACCAGACCAAAACCGGTATAGATAATAGATTATCAATACCGGTTCATAACCAGAACCGGTATAGATAATAAATTATCAATACCGAACTAGAACCGGTATTCATACATACAATATCAATACCGGTACATAACTAGAACCAGTTGGTTCTAGTTGGTTCTAGTTATGTACCGGTACATAACTAATTTTTAGATTAAAAAAATAATAACTCACAAATATGTAATCTTACACACAAATAAATAACAATTTACAAAAAAGTCACAAATCATATAATCTCATATTGATAAGTCTCTCACAAATAAATTAGACGATAGTAAAACAGTCTTACAAATATCATGAAGTAAAGGCTCAGATATAGATTCACTTCTAGATACATGCATTCATTAAAAAATTGCAGCACACTGATTACTACTAAGAAACTAATTGAAATAAGGGGTCCCACGGTTCTAAGGATTACCGATGGATTACCGATGGTTGGAAGCTCAGCGCACTACTGCTCATTGGAAAATGAATGTAAATGATCAATTCTAAGGAAGAGATGGAGAATCAAGACCCAAGGCAGTAACCCACGACATATACAATAAAAGTGATATGATGTCAGATAGAACTGTACGAGGATGCGATAAATATTTACTAGTTGATTGCATAGACTTTCAGGGATACCTTACTTGCATCCATTGCAAATTCAGTAAAAGAGTGACATGCTGTCCAGTATAGCTGCAATATCATACCTTGGAGGCATTTCTTCAGACATTTGAGGTGGTAAATAGCACACAGTTAAGCAGCTCAATTATATGATGCTTCGTAGTTACAATTTCAAGAACTATTAATTAACTCAATCAATATGTAATTTAGTAAGCAGCAACAGTTTGCAAAGCCACCAATTATCATAGTTAAGCTAAATAGCACGAATAGTAACTAAATAGTAAGAAACTGAAGGAGCTCAAAATCTGCAGCAGTGCAATACATGAAGATGATCCTGAAGATTTTAACTTCATAGGCTGCAGTTTAACTGATCCTTCAAAGGATCCATTGGTTACAGAACACGAACAAAAGTAACTCAATTTAAACAGCAAATGACCTTTTTTTAGAAGAATAAATACAATAGAAAAACAGATATACCGAGAAAAAAAATGCTTCGGTGGCCCGAAAGAGTACCCACCGGTAGACAACAGTGTCAAACACATACAAAATTTATAGTTAATTTCACATCCAAAATATTGCACTACGTACCTGGGATCCATGTTTAGTAAGTTTATGTCAAATCCAATCACAATATCAAATTACACATTTTATACACTGAAGGACAAGAAGATTGGAAGAATAAGCACTCGACCAGGGACTGACGGACTGCCACTCGCCGGTTGCCTGCTAGGACCGGGTTTGTGCTGTAATGCAGACGTGCAGCAGCAGCTAGACTGGACGGCCTCACGCAGCTTGTTGGCAGCGTCACCTGGTCACATCCACCCATTCGAACCTGGCAGCGAAACCAACGATGCAGAGGAAGGTAGGGGCAGCGTGTGCTCGCACATGCCGAAGAGGAGGGAGCCGACAGCTCGATCGCGCCGGAGAAGAGCTCAGGTGGCGGCAGGAAGGGTGGAGGAGGAGGTCGTGCATGCGAAGGCCCTGTCATATGAGCGCTGGATCTTAGGGGAGGCGTCGAGCGCCGAGGAGGCGCGCGGCGAAGGTGGCGCAAGAGGCAGAGGGGGAGGAGGCGGAGGCAGAGGCAAAGGACAGCAGAGGCGGAGGGTGGCAGAGGCGGTGGCGTGGCGGGAGAGGCGGAGGTAGGCTGATTCGAGATTTGGGGGAAATGAATGTAGTGCGCGCGGCCTCAGATATTTATAAGTGAAACCACTGTCACTACTGGTTTGTTACTTAAAATTGGTATAGATCGTGAACTATCTATGCCGGTTATATTTCCAAGTGGCATTGATAGTCCCAAATATCACTAATTATTACATAAAAACACTATAAAAACTAAAGAAGTATAATATCCGTGTTAATGCTATTGTGATAAAAAAAGATCTTAACCACATATTAAGACACATATTTTTAACATTAAAAATAAAAGAAAGGGATTGCATTTTTGAATCGTGCCAACAAAGTTCATTTATGATATGGATTTTTTTCCTTTGACTTGATTGACAGTTTATGATTAGGACTTTTTTTTAGATTAGGATTGATTTATTTCCTAATTCATATTATCGGATTTTTTATGACATCATTTATAACGTGAATTCAAAGGGTGAACATCACTGCCTCACCCAACTTATTTATGATTTATTTTTTAATTTGTTATTTTTTGACTTTTTATGACATCATTGATGATACAATATGGTGGATTCATGAGATGAACATCGCCGTCTCATCAAAATTACTAAGTAACTAATGCTTTGTTTAGCTGTTTCTCGATCCATATGGATTAAACGAGATTGAAATGGTTTGGTGTAAAAAATAAACAAATATCTCCCTTACTCTACTCTAATCTTTCTAAACCCATATGGATCAAGGTATAGCCAAACAAGGTGTAACTGTGTACGAATCTTCTCTATATCAGAAGTCTTTTTTCAACTCTCAGATGTAGTTACTCTCACTTTCATAAACAAGTCTTGGTATACGTGCATAACTATTTATCATATTGGGTATGTGTACGTATTCAGTTCAAGAGTTTTTAAAATGATAACCATGTTAAAAATTTAGAAACTCGATTCTTTTAATTAGACACTGAAATATTGTAATAGTACTTTATGTGCATAAATACATACATCACTATATAATTAAATTAGAAGTTCTAATAAAATTTGTTCACATTTATCACTTTTCTAAATCTTAAATTGAATATGTACCGGTTCACAACCAGATATAAAAAGGTGATGTAGTCATTTAAAACTAGTATTAAAAATTAACTATTAGTACCGATTCATTTGGAACTGGTAATGAAAAAAGATTATCAGTACCCGTTCATTTGGAACCGGCATTGAAAATAGATTACCGGTTTATTTAAGAACCGGTGTAGATACTTTGTGTCACTTTCAGTATCGGGTCAGTTCTAGAACCGGTATTGATAAGTGGTTTTTAATATCGGTTCTTTAAGAAAAATGATTAATCACAGGCAGGATCTTAGGAACCGGTATTGAAAAGCTATTTGTGCCTGTTTTAAATGAAGCGGCGTTGATGAGGGGGTATATTTGATAGTTTTTGTAGTAGTGAATGGTACAATTCTAGATGGGCCTCTAGTAAGACATTGACCAAAATAAGTGGGCTACAAGCTGATTGAGACCAATAAGAGTTGGGATAATAATTGGGCTTATTCAGAACTAACAATAGAACAACCCAACTAAAGGTGGCTGAACATATTCGCCACAACAAATAATAAGGATGTATAGGGATGCAGTATAGGTGATTATTACAAAAAAACAAAACATCAGCACTCAATCAATCCACCCTATCTCTCTTGGTCTCAAAAACCTCCGTTACTTTCTTAATTGATGACTTTAAACTTTTAAATGGAAAGATACCTTTTGACCATATTTGACTGACGCGGACCCGCCCAGAAAACCACATCTCGGGACGGATCCGGTCTGTTGTTAAGCCAGGATCCTGTTGGGCAACGCTCGGCGAAGCGAGCGTACACACGATACAACACAGGCAGGGGATAAACAGTAATAATTTACAAGGAGGGAGAAATTAATACAACATTAGTTCCTGGATTGTAGCTTAAGTCTTACAAGAAATTCAGAGCGCACAAAATGAAGTTTGAAAATCGTAGCAGCGGAAGACTCGATTGTTACAGACTCCGACACTCATATACTAAGCAAAAGCACGTGCCCTGTCAGGGGCGTCATGCTACTGGCCACTTCAAGTTACTGCGGCGACTCGCACAGTTCCCACTGGAGGTTCCCAACCTCGGAGTGAGACTCCTCCTAGTGGATGCTATCGCCCTGGTTCTGCGTGCCGGTTCCTGAAAACCACACATCGCTAACGCGTGAGCTTCTAAGAAGCTCAACAAGACTGACCCGTCAAAAGGCTGACTACAGCCGACTTCTAGACATGAAGGCTGATGGGGGTGGGTTTCATTTGCAAACGAACCCGCAACCTATACTACTCTTGGTCAATTTTAGCACAGGTTAAGTAGTTAGAATATAACTTAATTAGCACTGATCTAATCAAGCATGAAACAAGTGACAAGTAAATAGCGATCAACATAGTATCAAGCTCATTGCATCTCAACTTATTTACGACCATGTGACAGAGAGTCCAAGTAAACTCATAGCTGAGAGCGACAGCGATTCGAACCGATTTTTATACCTCTGTAGAGTTAACCTAGTCATACGACACGTGCGCGTCCCAGACCGCACGTGGCAACCGTTCGCACCAGCTCCTGCAACGTCAATTCCGTCCTACGCGTGCCTTAGCAGCGCCGCATCCCACCAGACAACACGTCCCAGACGGTTTCTGTGGAGTTCCCACGCTGCCACCCCAGATCGCCCCCGATTCAGACACCGTAGGGTAAGTTCGACGTTGCATTTACTAGGCTACGTAGGTTTACTGGGCCCCATTATCCCAGCATATGATTAGTACTTTTGATACTTGCCCAACTGTGCCACACGGGTCAGACCAGACTACGGTCACCCTGGTCCCGGACCAGTCGCCGGCCTACTTGTACCTGGCCTGACCCTTAACCTTTTATCTTTCCTTACTTATTCACAACTGTGTGGCACCTTTCATGAAATAATTCCATTCAAAATCCTACCAATCGCGAGCAGCGTCCTCTCTGCTCGACTTCTACCGGTAAGAACTTGCTAAGCATAGCAACTAATTGGTCATCTATACCAACTACCGGTATGGTTTCCTATGGAAACAAATGCAAGTAAGGTTGCAATCAACTCCTAACAACTTAATACACAATCATGACACACTTAATTGTAAAAGAAAACTATAAACAGTGGTTGTGCACCGGGGCTTGCCTGGTTCTTCGGCTTCGCGATCGACTTCTTCTGCGGGAGTGGAGGAATCGAGCTCTGCAGTCACCTCGCGTGCTTCGGAATCTACATGATGCATTATGATTAAGATTATGAGAAGTTCAACGGATTGATAACATAATGTTTTTATTAAGGAGTATTCTAGGTTTCAGTCGGCGGCGTTTGGAAATTAGGGTTAACCCTAAATTCTTCGACGCCACTGGTTTAAAAATGTTTGACTTAATGAATGGGGTTCCAAGGCATTTATTCAATTTCTCACGATGTGATGTGTAAGTGGTCGTATTCCCTGAATTGGGCTAAATTCAAATTTTAGGTTGAGATTGATCGGCACTTCTCTTCGGAGAATAATTATTTAATAACTATGATTATTAACCTTAGGGTCAAAATGAAAATTTTTTTATTTGTACTAAAATTTTATTTTTAGTTGATAGTGCTCTCTGAAATATGAACTTTTAAATTTGGTTGAGGTCTAGATGAATGTTTTGGATTTTATAAAAATTCAACAAAGTTTCTGATATTTAAAATGGTAAAATCAGAAATAATTATTAAACCTTGGAGTAAAATTATGAAATTTTATGTAGCCACTCATGAGCATCAAAAATAAATTTCTGTTTTTGGGTTTAACTTTTTGGAGTACTTTTATAATACATTTTAGAAAAATGTAAATTAGTTAGGCAGAATGGAGTTTCTTAAATAGGTTACATGTAATTCTGTGGTCCTAAAATCCTGATAAAATTCCAGAGGATGCCTACTGTCATGCCACACTTGTAGATCAAATTTGAGCCCTAGAATTGCTCTACAATTTGAATTAAAATTCAGAAACAGAAAAGGTTGTTCTAAATATTCCTAAAAATACCTGGTCATTTAGGAAAAAGTGTTTTAACAGAAAATTAGTGAATTTCATGAGGATCCTAACAAATTTTGTTTTGGAATTTTTGGGATTTTCTGTGATTTTTTTGGCATTTTACAAGACAGGACAAATTCTGGAGGAAAATAGAATTAAACCAGTGCCTAGGGCAGAACAGGGGAGCTAAGCTCCGACGAGCTCCGGCGGCTGATTCCGTCAAAAGGGGTGGTCGGCTGCGCTCGATTCTTTGCCCTACACCATCTACGAGCTATGCCGAGGCCCGGCAATACGCCAACGGCAAGGTTCCACCACCGGAGAGGGGTGCTCACCGTGGGGTCGGCAGCGGCTACGGCGAGGAGGAGTTCCCGACAAGAGGAGCCAAATTCTGGAGAGAGGAGGGCGCCGTGAGCTGCACAAGGGCTTGACAAAAGAGTTGAGCAAGGTGAGGAGCACGGAAACAGGCCGGAGCATGGCCGGCGGCGAGGGGTGGCGGCAATGCCCGAAGTCCGACGAGGAAATCGCCGGAGGAGCGGCGGAGGGTGGAGAGTAGTCGGTCCAGAAGACTCACCGTGGTGCAGTGATCCTGTTTGACGGAGTTAGGGGTCGCGGGAATGGCCGGAAGACCGGAGTCGACGGCGAGCTCGATCGGCGGCAGAAAGGGAGACTGACGGCGGCGCAAGAGTTCTGTCGTCGCCGGCGAGTTTCTGTGGCCGAATACTTATCAAAATCAATCACAGGGACGAGAGGGAGCAGCCGGATGAAGGAATTGCAGAATGGTTGTACTGTGAGGAGGAATTTGAAGGTTGATGGTCGGGGCGGCGTGCCTGTTGCCGGGGAGGACGATCGGAGTGTTCTGGGCGGAGGGAGCGACGGGAGGGAAATTCAGTCCACTGGAGGCTGTGCCGGAGCGAGGGAAACAGGTTAGACAAGGTTAGGGCGGTGGAGAATGGTCGGAAGGGTGGTCTCACCGTGAGCCTTCCTTCGGCGGCAATGGCGACGGCGGCACCCGAGCGAGGTAAAACAGCAATGCGCGTCTAGGAGCGAAATTGGGCGCGGGGAAAGTGGGAGGAGGGTTCAGCGCACTCCTTTAAGGAGTTGCGTAGGGAGATAGGGATGGGAGCAGAGGGGAACGACGGAATTGGCCGGCGGGGCGGTGGCTTGCCGCAGAGGTTCTGCCGCGCGGCTACTTGGCGTGCGGCAGCGAAGACAAGACGGGGAGAGAGAGGGGAAGCAGAGGGGAGGGAAAGATTTCGGCGAGATCTTGCCCGACGCCTTGAAGGCTGGGCGTAAAAAGGCGAGCCGGCCGGCGGAGGAGGCGCGCTGCCGCTCGGCGGATTGGGCGTCGGGGGCGGGCGGCACTGTTGCCCGTCAGTCTGTTGTCGGTTTATTTGAATTGCTACAAGCTCCTGCTGATTTCGATTGAAAACCCCACCTCCTCAGCTGAGAAAATTTTGAAAATTTTTGTGTATGCTCAGGGATTTATTTGGAACACTTTTTATTTAGGGTTCGAGTTCTGAATCAGCTCCCAAAATTTCTTGAATTTTTGAGTCCACTTAAGTTTATGTGAATTTTAAAAAGGTTTGAACCTTATCTAAAAATCTTGGATAAATTTCCAAAATTCTATTTTAAAGTGAACTTAATTGTTATGCAAAAATATAGCTAGGGTGTTGTGGGAAATTTGATAGGTCACTCATTAGGGTTTAATTCCTGCCCGAAGAATAAAGTTTTCGACACTGCGGGTGGAAACTTTCTGAACCTACCAATTGTGTTCTGTGGATTATAAAAAATTTTCGTAGGGTTCTTTTGGGTATTTCAAACAGCATTGCACTTACTCTCATTGTTGATTTTGCTTTTAGGTGTGAAATCTTGTCGATTAGGGTTTTAAGTCGTCGATTTAGGCCCTGGTGACACCTGGGGTGTCACATTTGATTTCAGCGAGGCAGAGATTAACTATGAATTTAATGTGTTGTTGCAATTTTAGAAAAGAGTTTAAAAAGACGCAAGATAAAGAAAGATATAGAAAATTAATCTATACAATTTGAACATCCCAGTTATAATCTTACAATGGTAACAGAAGATTAACATTATCGATATTCATGTACTTCCATATTACAAAATTGTAATGAACAAATCTCAATAAAGGAGAAGAATTTATTGATCCAGACAGGTTAATTAAGGTTACAGACATACGTAGCCTAAACAATAAGATTACTAGCATATTTTTATTTGTCAATTGAATCAGCAAGTTATTTAAAAAATAAGGTAAAACTACGAGAATAATTGTTGCAACTAGTATAATGTAAGATGGACTAAAAGAGTTTAAAATTGATAAAATATATAATTTTAGGAGATAATTTAGAGTTTTTGAGTTATAAAAATGCTAGGTAATTAATCATCTCGTACTTCAATATAGAGGATCCACACAACACACTGTATCTACTAATTTTTGTAACTCGTTTATAGATCAAGGTTTACATTATGCTTTGAACCGTTATTTTTCCAAAATAATTGTTTTTAAACCGATGAAATCGTATGAAAAGCATGAATACCACAAAAAAATCTTTCAAATTTAAAAATATGGATTGAAATGAAATCAAATGGTTTCAAAATAGTAAGCCGGGTGGTTTATGGTAGCATTTCTTTGGTTTGCTATAAAGAATAATAACCACCCAATTTTAATGACAAACTGCTCGCTGTTTTCAGTAATGTATGTTCGTTTATTTTCTCTATCTCTATTTAATCGAGAAAATATGGTAATAGAATTTAGCGGCAGATTTAAAATATAGAACTCTATTAAATTCTATCTATGTTCGTTTATAAACGCTGCATGTTAAAATTGATGCTAGAAACACAAGTTTATTAGCAAAACTGTAGTCATTTTCCAAAGGATATTTTTGTCATTTCATATCAAAGTTAACACTATTAGTAACACTAAACGGATTTGTGGTATAACTGTGGTACTAAAAAAGATCTATGGCAAATACGCAAAGTTTGAAAAACTAGGGCTAAATCACAATTAGGCTTAGAATGTATGGTTGTTTTGCAATTACCCCCAATAAATGATTACTACAGTGCTGCAGAGATCAAGGACCGGGTCCCCTACAGTAGTGTAGAAAATTCACCGTGACACAGTTTTTTTTTTTCTTTTTGTGAGAGACGCGACAGGGGCGTGAATTAAAACACTGTTCATCCATACTGTATTAAAGAAACACTTTTCATATGTATTGTACCGCATACACTGTAGCCCTAAATCTGATCCGTTGCTTTTTGATCGGATCGATAGAGAACCAGAAAAATCCACCCTACCGTGCCGGCACAGGAGCTGGCGCACGAAGGCCCGCGTCTCAGGCCTCGGAGAAGGGCCGCGTGAGGCGGTCGCGGACGCAGGCTGGAGCAGCTCCGTGACGAGGAAGAGGGCGCCGGTCGCCTCGTCCGCGACGACGTCCATGATCTGCAGGACGGATAGGTGGCCGCGGCAGGCCGCGAGGCAGCCCGCCTCGCTGAGCACTGCGCGGAGGTCCGGCGCGCCCTCGTCGCGTCGCGGATCCGCTTCACGGCCACCGTGTCGCCTGAATGACGGTGGCGCGCCTTGAAGAGGACGCCGTACGTGCCCTCCCCGAGCACCTCCTGCTGCTCGTAGTCGTCGATGGTCCCGAACTCCAACGTCGCGCGTTTCTTGTGGATCCCCGAGAAGCACGGCCCGCAAGACGCCGGCCGCTTCCTGACCGTTGCCGCCATGAGGTTTTCCTTGCGCGCCGTGGGAGATCCAAGAAGAGAGGCGGGAAAAGGGCGAGAGGGTCGGAGGGAAGTGAAACAATTCGGGAGCCAGTCAAAGCCTCGAAGGAAAGAACTTTGATGTTGATTGGGCACGTCATGTCCAGGTTGGCAGAGGTTGGCTGGCGATGCGGTGGGGCCGCCAAAACCTTGATATATTAGATATCTTTGTGTAAACACTTTTCACCTTCTCAAAATAACTCTACTTTATTTTTAAAATTTTTGTATTTAACTTTGTTGCACGAAAGACATTGAGTTGTTGTCAAATTTTATGATGGGTTTGGTAAATTTTCCCCACTCGGTTTCAGATACTAGAGAAAAAAAAATGTCACAAAAAAAAAGATACTAGAGAAAAATGACTACACCTCTATCAGTGTTTTAAATATATATATAAACAGGTCCTTAACCTTACACTTGGCCTTAGGAGTTTAAATTGTAATTATATGTTTACTGGAATCACCAACCTGCTTACTTTTTCTAAACTTTGCAGATTGGAGAACAAAATATATTGCTTCTTCAATACTATCTCGTTTGTAATCAAGGACAACTCCATTGAGTTTGATAAAAGCCGTAGTGTGGCCCGTGCAGAGTTTGTTGTCCGAGCATCAATGCCGTATGTTGTCTGAAGTGAAATTAAGAATCAATTTTTCTTTGTCAAGTTTCACCGTCCCTGGATACGTTACACCTGTTGATGTCTATTCTAATTTCTATAGGCATTATTAACAACTATGTGTGGGTTACCCAACTTAAGTGATCATTTCATTTGGTCAGATTTCGGTATGATGGTTACTAGCCTAATAATGGAAACTGTTAAATGCAGCAGCACTGACCTGTCTTAATTTTACTGTCGTTGTTTTCTGCTGATTGTGTTATACGCAAGCTATGAGATTGTGATGTTTAATTATTTGTACCTTTAACGTACTCAAATCTAGAACTCTTGAGCTCTGCTGCAGTGTATTTACAGCGCAGCAATTTGAGTCCACAACGTTTCAAAAAATTTCCGTAACACAATAAAATCTGAACTTGTAGAAGATAAGGAATTTTCAGAGTGAATTTAAAGCCCACAACAAAACGCCTGTATTTCCAAATCTGAAGTGCCATCAACTTGGCGGTTCAACGCACTTTGATCATCGCCCCCAAAACAGAATCCGGCGACTGCGGCTCGCGTGCAATATGGCGCCAGCACACGAATAAGGAAACTGTAACAGAATCCATAAGAAAATAAAAGACGAGAAGGAAACGGCCCACTGCCACACTGCACAATATGGCTTAAATCCAACGCGCGCGTTTAATTATTTCCTCCTCCCGCCAAAACCACAAACCATCTGGTGCCTTCCCTTTCCTGTGTCCCTCTCTTGATCATCCCTTGATAAAAGGGCACCGCCATCACCCCGGCCTGGATCCCAAACTCGATCTAGCTAATTCCGTTTTGTGTGCCACCACACCATCGAGCTAGCTAGATCGGCGGCGGAGAGCTCCATCATCGATCTCGTCGTCCTTCCTGATCCTCACGTACGCGAACAACAAGATGGCCGCCGTCCCTAGAGGAGACGACGACTTGTTCTTCAGCCCCGGCGACGACAAGCTAGTGGGCCGCTACCTCCGCGCCAAGATCGACGGCAAGCTCGCCGCCCTCCCCAGCTCGTGCTTCTTCCACGACGTCGACGTCTGCTCCGCACGCCCCGACGAGCTGGTCCGCGATCGCATGGCGGCTCGCGTGCCCAGCGGAGTATCCGGCGATGGTCAGCAATGGTACTTTTTCAGCCGCGTGCGTTTCGTCGGCGGTTCCACGAAGAGGAAGTCGCGGACCATAGCCGGCACCGACGAGAAGGAGTCTTGGCACACCGAGGGCCGCCCAAAACCGGTGGAAGGAGGCGGCTACGTGGAGAAGTTCTCGTACCATGTGAGGATCGGGAAGAACGAACTGGAGAAGCCAGGGTGGATCATGGCGGAGTACACCTTCGGGAAGAACACCAGAGACGGCGACACGGCACTTTGCAAGGTGTACAGGTCGCCCCGGCGCAGCAAGAAGAGGAAGACGGCCGACGATCTTGTCGAAGCGACGCCCACCACCATCAGGCCGCGCCGCCAGATCGAGGAAGCCCAAGTTCAACAAGCGCCGGAGTTGCCAGAGCTCGTAGACGTGGAGGAGGAACCGCTGCACGCGCCGGTATTTGCTGGAGAAGTTTTGCACGATCAGCCGCCCGTCGTCCAAGATCAAGCGGCGGCGCCGCCCGAGTTCTCGCACCTGGAGGAAGGCCCGCCGCCGCCGGTGTTTGCTGGAGAGGTTAGGCATCTGCCACTGCCAAACGAGGAGCAGGACGCCCCCTACCAGACGGTGTTCGGTCCGCTCATCTCGGCCATCGCTAGCGGATTCAAATTTGAAGAGCTGTTCATCGACGACGGCCCCTCCATGTCATGCCCGCATCCATGCGGCGGCGGCGCTCCTGACGTCCTCTGCACCTGATGGGACATACCGCCCGCATGGCACCTGCACTGTCTTGCGAAAGATGATGTTGTCGGCCTCTACCCATAGCGCGCTACTCTAGATCGAGCTCCTTTTACAGTTTACACTCACACGCATATGGCAATTTGATGATGTTCGCTACATCATCCCTGTAACTATGTGAAAGCTTCTCCAAGATTGCTTGGTTGTATTTGTCGTAATACTAATTCTTCATCCTGAGTTGATGCTCGCATAACAATTGAGTTAGATTGATTTTATCCATCAAATTATTGGTTTCGGTCAGTTGACTCATCACCTATCGATCAACTGCGCCCTCAGATTGTTAATTCCTGGGATTAGATTATATATATGCAGATGATGTACTTTGCAACAGTTTACTTGATTGTTAACTATTGAGTTGTTTGCAGTGAATTATTTCGATCCATTGTGTTGATTTGCTTATCTGCCTTGACGTTATTCATATTGCCCAATCGGGGTCGTTAAGTTACTGTTCCTATATATGCCGTGGACTAAAAGATACAGGTTCTCGCGGTCACGGGGAATAGTTATTATCAGCACATGGTGTTTAGTCGATCCAGCTCGCTGTGTTACAGTCCTTCATTGGTTATCTGCACTTTTCTGCCGTACGTTACATAGCTTTAGCAACTCCATTGATATGATCAGAACTGTCAGCAGGGCGGGGAAAAAAGACGATTCCGTCAAGCAAGTATGCGAAGGATGCCCAACAGTAGAAATGTTGATAAAATGGTCTCTTGATTACCGGCTTAATTATTGGCATTTACAGGGCATACGGCCATCTCCTAAAATATTATTGAGATATAGTGGTCCGCAGCCTTGTCAACATAACAAGTTTCTCATATCACCAGCTATAAATCGAATTACGGCTGGAGAATAAAAACCCTCCTCTGCAGTTCATGCAAATTAAGCGCTTGTTTCTCACAACTCTTGGCGCTGTGCGTGTTATCCCAACTCAACAGAAAAGAGCATCAAGTATTCAAGTCTCGTACAGTAGAATCCATATAATGATGTCTATGTTCACTCCTGCACAAATTTCTTCAGCGCTGTCACATCCAATGCTGAGAATTCACTCACAGCAGCAAGCACCGCATGGCCGAGCTTGGTGGCATCATCCTTACTTGGTGCCTATACGGGCAAATGTCACGACAGTCACATGCATGATTGCTGCTACCTAAGGCTTGAGGGAGTTGAGGAAAAGGGAGAAGAGGTTACCTCAATGTTTAGGGCAAGAACCGGGTCATGAAGGGAGAGCCTCAACAAGAACCAACCACCATATCCTGACACTCTTATCTGTGTAGTAATATAGTATCCATATAAAGCATCAAAAGCCTACCTATAAGAGCGCATAAGAAATATTTATACAAAATATTCCAACACCACGAAAGGGATATTAACATACGCCTTCATAGTTTTTTGGGGCTTTGTGGAGATTTGGCTCATTATTTATTGCACTCTCCAAATGCTTCAAGACTGATTCACCATAGTCACGGAAGGGCCTGCAAAGAGATTAAATCATTAACATATTGTCGTCCTTCCCTTTCTACAGGACAACACCCAGATAAATGCTCGATCCTGCATAGCCGATTGTTGTGACAATATACGAATCAAAAGGTAAAGCCATCAATGGAGTAGCTATGGTACATGTGTTTATCATGTGTTTCACGTGCAAATTGCCACCGCTCAATACTCTGTATTACGTGAGTCTATTATATCAGGAAAAAATTGTGAAAAATCTCACAGTATAAGACCATAAAGTCGAAAAAGCTGTTCACAATCAGAGCATGGCAGTGGTTTTCTATGGATAGATATAACCTCAAACAGATAAGGTAAAATGGGAACTTACTGCCAATGGGAGATTGGGAGGCAATAATTTTATCCGTTTTATCAGGGAAGCTCACTGCCAACTATGATAAACTGATATTGAATCTTTTTTTTTTTCTGTACCATAACTCATGTTTCATCTCCAGATAAGTGATCATTTTGTTGACTGTTGTTAGAAGCACTACTCATGAAAATCTCTACTCCTATAATGCACCAACTCTGTCGTTTTTTACCCACCCCTTGAAAAGAATTCTAATATCCTAATAATATCCCCACAATTACGATGATAATGTTATGTTAATTCAAATTCAACGACTCACGTGCGTTCCCTCTATTAATAAAGTTACATTTACTTAAATCTAATGGCCGCTAATTTCTGGATCTTTCATTACACAATTTTACAAACCCCCTACACCACGTATCCATGCGACAATATTGAGTCAATCGTCAATCTAATCTGATCTGTTATTTGCTCTCACGACTCATGATTCACCCGTCCTCCACAATCATAGATCTCGCCGCCGCGTCCTCCGCCCACCGCCGCCCCGTCCTCCGCAATCACGAGATAGCCACAGCCACGTCCTCCGCCCGCCGCCGCCCGGCCCTCCGCAATCACGAAGTCGCCGCCGCCTGACCCGTCCTCCGCCCGTTGCCGTTGTGAGGCCACTGTCCCGTCATCCGCCCATCGCCGCCCGCCGATGCGAGGCCGCCGTCACCCGCCGCGTCCTCTGCCTACCGACACGAGGTTGTGAGACCGTCGTCGTTAGCCCATCCTCCGCTCGTAGATAACGACGCGCAGCGGCAGGCGGAGGAGCAGATTCGGCTGATGACGCGCGACCCTCAAGTGGTACCTACGCTCGTCCGTCACCTCCACATGGCCAAGACCTGAAACAACATGCGCGCTCGCCGCTGTGCTCCTCTAGGAGAAAATCACCTAACACTGACTGACTAGCCTAAGCTCTCCCCACATGGCAAGGAGACCCCTCATATTGTCGTAGAAATTATTATCTCTCTTTTACATAGAATTTTATAATATTGAGTTATCATGTTGTTTGTTTTTCACATTATGACATTAGTATGGACATTATATCCATATAACTAAAAAATCATATGTGTTAGATTATTATATTATTTTTGTTTCAATCCGTAGCGTTAGCACGGGCAAGAGTACTAATAAAATGAAGTTTAAGACATACCCTCCTTTCAAGTCTGCATGATTCTGATCGATCTTCAATCTTATCTCCACTGTCACAGCAGCCTCCTCAAGGCCCTCAACCAAATTAGTCAAAACTTCACTACCAACGCTTGAATTTTGTGTTCTAGCAGCAGCTAGTTTATTCAAAAGTTTAACCTGAAAAAGAAAGAAAAATCAAGGTTGGTGCCCACAAAACAGAAGTATACGTATATGCCATGTAATGATACCCCAATATTTCACAAAACCATTCTTGTCTAAGAGTTAATTTAATGAGGAACCTATCAAGAGTAGTGATAGACACAGGAGTACAGATTAAAACCTAACTGGTCTTAGATCAAATAAAATGGTGCATGAATACCAGACCATTTAATTATACATAAAATCAAATTTCCTTTTTCTGTTTTTTTCTTGAAAACGAAGGAGAGCTGTGCTTCATTATACTAGTATTAAGAAGAAGAGAGGGATAAGAACCCTTATAAGATCACAATCTTTATGGATCAAGGCCGGAATGAATATGATTGTTTGGTTTCCATACGCTTGGTTTCAAAAGGGTCCTTACCATAAGGTATGCACCATCATCAAGCCAGTGATTCTCTTTCAGTGCTCCATGGCCACTTGTTTCCATGGCCAGGTGTGATTCCTCACCAATAGAATTCTGAAACATCACCCACAAAAACACTTAGTTACTACTACTATTAGGCAAAATAGAAACAAACCTTAGCGCCACAGTTTAATATATTAATTTATTAACTAACCAGACGAATAGCCTCATCTATAACGTTCTTGTAACCTCTCTTGAATCGGTGATGCTTCCCTCCTTAATAAGCATAAAGATAAGAAAGTCATTGTTTAATTAATGAAACAAAGCAAATTCGTATAACTACAAATTACCAAGTTTATTTTCAATAAATGTAGTCAGCCCATCCGAAGTAACGCTGTCTGTCACAATTGTAGTTCCTGGATGCTAATCAGAACAAAAGGTTGATTACTGGCAAGCAAGAGTAGTACGTAACATAAAAGTGGCTTGGCAAAGTTTTACCTCCTCAAGAACTATGGCAGCCATCAAAGCAATCAAACGGTTACGGTTCAACTCACTGCCACTGGAATCAACGGCAGCAGACCTGTAAAATGTGAAAGTTTAGCACTGATATCATATATTCTGCAGGATCTCAATGGTTAGATGTTGCGCACCTGTCGACATCAGTATCAAATATTATTCCCAAATCAGCCTTGTTATCAAGCACTGCTTGTGTAATGGCCTTCATTGCATTCTTATCCTCAGGGTTCGGAATATGATTAGGAAACAAGCCTGAATATGCAATTTGAAATAAATGGTGAAAGGAGTGGATTAATATTTGCGTAAAAAAAAAGAATCAACCATTACCATCAGGTTCCAGGAACTGGCTTCCAGTAGTAACAGCTCCTAATGGCTTGAGAACCTTGTCCTGATTCAAAGACAATCAAAAGATTCAAAACCATAATCATGGTCAACAACAAACTAATTTCATGAGTGCAGTCAACAACTAATTAACTTCAATGTCAACGACTAATTCATTTTTTCAATGTTCATTCAATGAGCTGTATCCAAGTATATGTAATTCATTTTCCAACATACTGTGGACACAGTCCTAACCAAACTTACTATGACCAGAGGTAACATTCGTGATAGAAACCAAAACTAGTTCCCTCTCGCCAGAATGCCCAGCTAGGACAAAAAAAGAATACTTATAGGGGCATTTATTAGTTAATCTGCACCTATTATAGAAAACATGATAACTTGACATATTGCAACTTAAAAAAATCATGAAACTGATATATGTAGCACTCTGTATATATGTAGCACATAGAGTAACACAAATATGCAAAAGATTATTTGCAAATCACTTCGATATTCCAGATTAAAAAGTGATACATTTTGCCGATCATGAACAGTGTCAGATTTATCCTTTTCCATTTTTTTTGTTGACATCTAGGATGACCTTGATGATGAAAGCCTAGTTAAGCTCATGTGTACTGCCCAAATGGTTTTTGATAATTTTGTGTAACACTGCAACACGCAAATTTTGATAATTTCATGGGAGCTTGGCTGCTATGGACACATCACAATTCTTGCGTGTTTGAGGGAGCCACCACGAACATCAGTGCTATCCTTAGAGCTTTTGCTGACGAACATCACTTATGGTGCTGAGCGGGTGCACGTGGTCGACGCACCCTTGGTCTAGTTCAGGTTGAGGGGCTTAACTAGTTGGAGTGGTTTTTGAGTTATTAGTCAGTTTTTTTAATCTCTATTTCTTGTACTTTGTATGTTCACACACCTCATGGCTTGGCCAATAGTGAGGTGATGTTTTTGTAAGGGGTCGTTTTTCTCTCTCGTATGCAATCATATGCAGCTCTCCTGTGTATTCAAGAAAACAGTAATTGCTAATAGGGGGACACAGGAACTCCTTGACATAAAATTCACACTCATTTATATATGCTATAACATATAGTTGATAAAGTGAGTAAAAAGAATTCTTTACAATTAGAAAACTATTCTTTTGACGTTACAACTACTGTACTATCATAATCAACCCAGAACATTGCAGGCAAATGGAAAACATCAATCAAATCATTTGACCGAAAGATCAACATGATGCATCACCGCAGAACAAATATCAAACACATTACCACAAAAAAGCCACCTGCTCCATTCCCAGCATCAACGACTATGTGCATTCCCTCCAATGGTCTGTCTAACAAAAATGAAAAACACTTGACATCAGAAAGTTTGAGGGGGCGTGAGATTTGATGTGAGTTGTGTTTGTACTTGCAACTGTTTTCTTCTACTTAAATAAACAGCAGAGACAGCTTTATGTTTGATATACAAAATATTTCATAGTCCTTATCTCATAAATATCGCACCATGGGCAATAGCAATTATTGAACATTCACAGGAAAACAGGACCACACCCACAAATTTAATTTAAGATGGATGTGAGAGAAAGATCAATATATTTTTATTGATCCAATCATAGTCGTACGACATTATAATAAATCATATATATTTCTTAAATTCTAGCATAGTGATAAGCACAGATAACAAGGGCCTAAAAAATGCAAAAGGAGTATTTCACGCTAGATTGATTAAGCAAATAAACTGATGAGATAATGAGAAATCAAGTAGAGCAAAGAAACTGTTAGTGGATACCTGGATATCAGAAGCAGCATGGAAAAGGGTAAACAAGAAATCTAAAGTGGAAATGATAGTAGAGCAATATGAGCTGCAAATTAGTATATGATGTACCTTTGTCTCCAGCAGACTTACGAACTGCCTGTACAAGATCAGAAGCATAAATTGACATATAATCCACATCGATCACAATTCCCCTAGAAGCTTCCTCTAGTTCTTGTATGCTACCTTGGGCAGATTCCTCATATATTTTAGAAGCACGCTCCAAGATATCTTTGATATTAGCCTTATTTAAACCACCATCACTTGTAAAAAATTTAAGACCATTCCGATTGTAGGGAAGATGGCTGGCTGTAAAAAGAACAATGAGGAAAATCTTAGCTTGCCTAGACAATGACCAAAAATATGAAAGCAGAACTGATTCAAAAACATTGTATCTTGAACAGAATGCTTAATACAGGAGAAACATGCATATGACGTGCTACAATTCCAAAACATATATTAGATATTAATATGTATCTACATAATTGCAATACAAGATTTAGAGAAGATAGAAAAACCAAATCATACTCATTTATTATGCAACCGTAAGTAAGAACTGGCACATTACCTCCAATATCTTGGCTGTCTTATTTTTAAGCAAAATAATTTTTTCCCCTATCATTTTTTTAATAGTATTGAATCACATCAAGCATGAAGAAAACAAACTAACTATAGGTGAAGAACTGAAAAATGACAAAATATTGGCAATATACAGTGCAAGGAAATAGATAATGACTAGTAACAACAGAAGCGAATACTGCATGGGACTACCTATTTTTGCCTAGTTGTACAAAATACTTCACATAATGGTGAGCATAGCAGATATGCGTTTAGCCAGATTAATTTCAATGCTAAGATTGAAACAGATATTCCCAAGGGTTTCAAGCATTCCTTTAGTAAAGGAACGTAGCAAGTAGGATTTCCAGTGAATATTGAATAGTCACTATAAAACAGTATCAAGCAATGTGAAAACATTTCTAGGGGCAATGTGTTTTGTAATGTACCTGTTATCATTATGGCTCCATCAACTGGGCAATGAATTTTCTCATCTTCTGTCAGTGTACTGTTGAACATTGCAGGCGTTGAAGCCAATCTACAGATATGCATAATGCACCGTAAGAATTTAAGAGATGGAATAATTACTTCAGTGTCATTGTCATAAACCTTAACCCCTGATTCACCACTTTAAAAACTTGTATTTCTTCCATGATATTGGTTTTAAATTTTAATCCCTTGAATGCCATGCCACCGCCCATGGCATTCAAGGGATTAAATTTTAAAACCAATGGTGCTGAAGGAATATAAGTTTTTTAGTGGTGAACTAGGGTCATTTTTTTTTTCTTTTGAGGAATATACAGCAAGGGAAGCCCCTGCTGTTGTATATATTTAAAAAAAAATGAAAAGGGAAAAGAGGTAAACTGTACGCAACACCTGAGTAGTGCTACAAACAAACTTTACATAAGCAAAGAGAAAAAACACTTCTTTACACATTTACAAGAGCGAGGAACAGATCATTCTTTTCCCGTCGCATTCTGTGAGCCTGTAGATTAGGCTCCTCATGCCACCCTTTTTCCAGAGCTGCAGCGACGGTGGGCTCCCTCCAAAATTTAGGTTATTCCTTAAGATGAAAAAGTCCATGAAAAAAGGGTTGCTATCTAGGCCAAATTGTCATGTCCTTTTTGCCAAAGTATGTAAAAAAGACATGAAGATACATCAAAGAAGATAAGCTATCTAGGCCATTTGATAAAGCATAAATTAGGTCATTTTATGTACACCACACCTTTTCCTCCTGTCCTTAATTCACGTGCCCAGAGTTAGAATGACACTTGTTTCTGAACAGAGGGAGTAGTGATTTTTCCCACATGCCAAATAAATGATAGAATAGAACCATGATGTTGCATAAAAGAGCACAGACAAAGCTGTAAACTTACCCAAACTGTAGAACATCATACCCTGCAGCAGTGATTCCATGAGAAACTGCGTTCTGATAAAAGTAAGTTTTTAGTATCTAATAGTGGAAGAATCCAAATGGAGGGCCAATGGCTTTTCTCCAAGCCTCAAATTAACAAACACTTGTCATACCTGAATATTTGTTGTTTTGTTTTAAGAATGAGAATGCATTTTACATTCAATTACTTGTATATTTTAATGTGTAGGCAAAATCACAAAACTCTAGCAGTCTAGCAAACTGGGTATAAATGACATCAATGTTTTGGGGCCACATATGAATCATCAGTGACTAAGGGTGCATTGGCAAGAAGAAACGATTCAGTTTCTTACAAGAAACCGTTAAACCTGTGCTGAACAACGTTGCAAAACACTTGTGGAGCAAAATGATTCATTTTGCCATTTATGAATGTGGAAATACGGAAATAGTGTATTGCCCCCACTCTCCTAACTAGGATTCACAGATACACCTTGCCTGGCACGCACTAGATGCCTCAGCTTTTGTCCTGACCTCCAAGCACCAAACAAGGTATAAAACCCAGCATTTTTTTCGTTTCCTCATGTAACACAAACAAGATTAGTAGATAACTAGATGAATTGTGTACTGTTCATATGGGAGTCTATTTGACTAACAATTATTTTTAGGAAATGAATATTATACGTCTCAGGACATTATATGTTATTAGACCATAAGAACAACACAGCACAACCAAGGGTATATGGATGATTCAATCATCGTCTATTAGCAGAGAATATAAAATGTGCCAAAAGGGCCCTAACACTGTAAATTAGCAGAGAAGAGAATTCAACCACTTCTGAGCTCATAATTTATCAACTATTAAAGCAACATGCACTCATAGTCATGTAAGAAAGCAGTTCCACAATTAGTTATTAACATAAATATGTGCTTACATAAAAAAACTAAATAAAAAATGAAATGGCAACAGGAGCCACCTGTAACTTGTTTGCAGAAATTCGTGAATCGTGTCCAACAGAGATTCTTAAACGTCTCAAACCATCTGCTTTCTTCTTGTTTAATAACCATGCAGCAAAAGCAGCCGCTATAGCTTCAGTGACTGGTTCAGTGAGGTTGACAGGCTCACCTTCAACACCAGCTACAGCAACACCACGAATATCACTGCAAAAGACACCTGAATTTAAGTGTTCATATTTATAAAACATGAAAATGTACTAATATTAAATTCAGAATATCCCAAAACTGTGCCACAATTGACTTTATAAACAAAAACAGTAGTATTCAGTTGCAGTATACTTGCTGTCTCTGGAAACTATTTTTAATGGGGATTGTTTTTTGTGCCACCCCATGATCAAGGACAATCAGTTTCCAATAATCACAACATTCCCAAAAATAAACAGAGACCATAAAACAATTCATGCTGATAAAACCTACTCCTCTTTTCTTAATGCTGCCGTTCCGACATGCATGTTTGGTTGTTCTTTAGTTCATTTCCCTTCTCCAAATTGACAGCATTAAGAAAATGGAGGGAGTAATTTCTAGCTTTGATCCATGATATGGGGCAGCTAGCTAGTTAACAGAGGAACAGAATGCACTTACAACATCAGACATTAATAACAAATCAGCTGGGGGTGGGGAGTGGGGGGCTAGCAAATATAATGGATGTCTCATGCTAATATCTAATATAAATCATGTCCAGAAAGTAGTGAATCAGAACACAGGATGGCACACAACTATTTATTTGCAATTGCAACCGTACCCTTCCTGGCAAACGAAATGCAGAACACACCAATAAGCACGAATTCCACTCTAATAATCCCATGTACACGAATTGCAGAAACATCTGAACAAATCCCTCAGGGCTCAGGCTACAAAATAGTGTCACTTGGACATTGATATGGCCTTCCAAATGCAGAACTGAACCTTTCTATTATGATATTCTTATATAGATGATGATACTGTAAGATCCTAAATTACATTGGGAAACAACTTAGTATATGTCATTTTCAATCTCATCCACAGATACGAAATAAGCAAAGATTGAAAATTGGATAGCATATACCCCAAACAGAGCTAGTTTTAGAATGGAGGAAGTATCCAATAAGGGGGAAAAAGGCAGAAAAGCATAAGACATGGCATTGACAAAATTAACTTCACTCCTTTGAAACCACACCATGAATAGAAACAATATATTTTATTACCAGCACAAAAAGAAAGCATGGAGCTTTGAACTATTTGCAAAGCAGAGATCATCAAAAAAGAAAGAAATAAAAAAAAATTCTATACCTTCCATTTTGAAGCTTGAGAAAATCAGCCTTCTCAGAGGAAGAAATAACACTGGCACTTTGAGCAGCTGCAATGAAAGTTATAGTAAGCAACTTCACACTTGGATATGATACGTGTAGCACCATTATCCAAAATCAGCGGTCAAAATATGATCCAACTTGAGAAGATAAAATAATATCTGAATATAAATAACAATCCGTTACAAACTAGTGAACAACCTAATAAATCAGAGCCTAGAACACACCACTGCAGCTAATTTTTGCTTGTTGGCTGGTGCTAATCCATGGTGTCCATGTGGTATTTAACCATTTGGCTGAAGTATCAGCCAATAATAATCTACATTCCCTGAAGGAATGCATGTCGCAGGTATGGAGGGAACAAAAGTCACTAGGATATCTTGTAGCATGCCTAGTCCGTGAGGGATGTTGTGCCATGTATGCATTTTGTATAGTCTTCGCTGATAATGCTGCATAAAGTACCAAATCTATCAGCTTTCTTTTAGTAACTTTAGAGCAAGGATAACAGTTTATTTTTGTTTTTATCCAAATACAATAATGTATGGAAGACATTATTTTTCAGCTAAAATAAAACCAGTAAACTTTGTAAGCCAATGTCTTCCTAAAATACTTTTGTGCCACAATTGGGCACCGAGATGCAGTGCAAAAATAAGACAGAATTTATTTGACTTGACAAAACTAAATATGAAATATTTGTATACAAGATTTGAGTAGTTGCGTGTCGTAGTTTGTAAAGTTTTGTGGCACCTGATTGAACTTGAAAGAGATGATTCATTTGAATATGCATCATAATTATGCATATATCAATTTTTTTCTTCCAAATAGAAAAAAGTATGCTCGTAATATCTAAGTATCACAACATTTGAATGTTGAACCAAACTAAGGGGCAATCGCATTTTTGACCCTGTTTTTAAGCCACATTGCTCGTTTAACCTCACTTTTGGTGGCACAAAAAGACAATTTGCCCTATACGTTTCTTTGCTCTCTAGATGCATCTATCTCAACTGCATATAGTGGCTGATGATAATCACACATAAGCAGGAATGATCCCATGGTTTCTACCCCCTACTTAGGCATCATTGCAGAACAGTTTCTTTAAACAGAATTAAAAAAAATTTCAATTCTGTCTCAGCACCAATATCTTCGGTTATGTTGAAACAACCACACCATGTGTAACTGTAGGTGAGTATGTCAAGAGTGGACGATCATTAAATGAATCACGCCTCAATCACAGAACAGAGAATGCAAGACGCAGCAGCATAAAAGTTATTCCAATGTCCATAAATATTTAAGAAAGTAAAGGAAAAGTCACAATGGATGGACCATCGTACAATTGTTTGCTACAACAACCCCCGCCATAGGAAAACACACGAGCAACGAATTGGCCTTGCAAGGAATTTTTTTGGTTTCTCTTCTGAACCAGCCCCCAATTCATAGGATTCGTGGGATAAGATGGCCATCCATAAGCCCCGTTCAACTACCGATTACGAACTCCTATTCTACCTTTGGCAAACCGTCTGAGGTTCACGCATACATACTACGGGCTATGGACTGAGGTTGAAAGTACGATTCAGTTCGATCAGGAAAATCAGCTGTCCTAAAACTAGTAAGGAACAACGGGGGACGGAGGAGTAAGAGGCGATTGACTTACCGGCCATGGATGGATGCGCGGCGACTGCGGAGTGCGGAGGCGGAGGATCGGCGGTGAGCACGAGGTGTAGGGGGACAGGCAGATGAGAAGGTTGGGAGTCTTCGCTAGAGGGTCAGTGTGGAAATGGGCCCCCGTGGCTCGGTGGGCCGCTGCTGCCCTGAGCAGCTCGGTCCAACGCCCGCTCCAGCTCCTCCAAGGATGCGCCGACGAGCCGGTCTCAAAGGTCGCGGGCGGCTGAATTCGAGCAGGAGGCTGGCTAAGGCGCTAATTAAAAGTTTTTTCAGTCTATTTCTCAGTTTATACTTATGCTAGCAAAATGCCCATATTTTATAACAGAAACATAAATAATTTATATAATTAACTTTATATAGTTAATATATCTTAGATCTCATTTAATATTAAATCTTGTAAAGTCTGGTCCGATGACTTCAAGGGGTGACTTCAATCATCTATGAACATCAGGCCTCAGCAAAATATTAAGTAGCAGAGATGTTAGATCTTGTTCTATATTACATCGTAGAGTCTGAAATGATAATTGTTATATTATATGTTAATTTTATTTTATATTAAATTTTGTAGAGTCCTGCACGATGATTTTATGGGGTGAATTCACTTCCGTGAACGTCACGGACATAGCAAAATTATTAAGTAAATAGAGATTATTTTTCTTTCTAATTTGTATCTTCGGAATTATTTGGACTCTTTTTTTCTTGGTGACATCACATGGTGTATTTATATATTGAAAACGAGTATGTTTAGATTTTTTCTTGTAATTACTTTGGAAACCTATCGTGTTGGTCTCGTAATTAGGTTGACATGCTTAAATTGTTGTAATCACTTTGAAAACTCAATATGGATCCGTGCTGTTAGATGTTACGGCAATCTTACGTGATTCTGTGCTGTTTGATGGGTGAACCCAAAATTTGAGGGACGACAACCGCAGCTTTAATTATTAGTACAGATAGAGATAGAGATAGAGATAGAGATATAGAAGATATTTATTCATTACTTAAAATATGAGTCACTTCTCTCTCACATAGACTATTTTAATTTTTATATATATTTGTATGGTATTTAATTGAGGGAATCGTCTTATCACTTGTTAGGAGCATCGTCGTCGAAACATCATTATAAAACGTGGCATAAAACTTACCCAAAAAATGAACCGTGAGCTCCCATAATTGAACCATGAACATAGGTGAAGTCGAACCGTGGATGTCAGACGGAAAAACTGAACCAAATTCTCCCTTCGGTGTTAAAAAAATTTAGTTTAGAGTAAGTTTACAATCAAACATTCGAAATATAAATTATAAATAATTTTTAAATTATTATATTTGAAAATATAAAAATCATATAAATTGATTAATTTTAAAAAATAGTTTCATAAATATTTTTATCAAAAATTAAAATTAAATCATATCTTGAAGATCGTGTCATTATCTTAAACTACTTTTTTTTTTTACTGGAGGGAGTACTTAGTTTAAAAAAGCCGCACCATGGGCAAGGGCATTAAACTAATATTTGTGGCCTCGAGGTGAGTGTCTAAAGAAGGTGGGTGTGTATCTGAGGTACGGGGTGGAGTTGTACTGACTGATGCTGAGCGCGGAGCCAGAGAAGAATATGGGTGTGGTCAGGATGCTGCCGCGGCACCCTACGTCGGTTCATTTTTTAAGAGTTTCTTAATATGATAAAGTCCATTCTATTATCTCTACGATTAACCTTTATCATTGAAATACAAGGTTATTTAGACTTTTGGTTAGTTGAAGAGAGTAAAATAAACTTTATCCATTATAATATCATCTGTTTTGAAATCATAGAGATTTGGAGAGCACAATCTTGATGTCCTCTGTTTTTCCCATTGCCACAGGTGCTATAAGAATCGGTTGTCCAGCTGATCTGCATTTCCTTTTATTCGGTTAATTGGTTTTCAATCTCCTTCGCCTCCGGCCACCTTTGTTATTGTTAGGTTGTAGTTACAAGTAGCTTAGAGTGAAATGCACTAGAGGTTCACAAATTTTTACCTATGCCATTTAGGTCCACCACACATGGGAAAATCAGGTTCTAGATTTTGCCTCCTTATTCGTTTTTCTTAAGATGTAAATTAGCTGTCAAGGTCACTTGCAGGCAAAAAGATACTTCAGATATGCGTTAATTCCCTCAAATTTATTTTGCAGGAATGTGTAAGTTTGCTAATTCATCTATGTTCACTTATAGATTTTTTCTGTAGAAGATCTTCATGCAACTTTTGTATATATACGCATATATCCTCAAAGTTGCCTTTAGAATTTCCACAGCAACACATGAAGAACTCATCAAGTTTTTCTTATATTTTGGGGTGGGTTGTTGAAAGTTACTAATTTTAGTATGTTCTGTTTGGGATGTCCCATGTGATATTTTGTTGTCTTAGCCATGAATTTGCATTGTTTTATTATTATGAGTTAATATATCTATGTAGATTTTTATAGGATATTTGTTGGAACAATATGTAGAAAGTTGAAATAGTGTCTGCTAAAACGAGCCATGATCTTCATGTGAAGGAAGTCATTCAGTTAGCTAAACGAGCCTATTTTGTTGACTAAAAATGGATTATTGAGTAAGTTGGAACAGAAATGTTGCATTTGTCAGAACAAATTAATTAAATAATTAAAATGAGAGTAAATTGCACCATGAATCCTTCAATGTTCTATGATGTCCTCTCCGGCTCCATAAACTATCAAAATGTCAATATAGGTCCGATTAAGTTGCTTAATATAAGTCCAAATCACCATAAGCAAAACAAACCTGTCCGATATGTGGAAGGGCCAAATAATAAGAAGTAATGTCACGTTGGTTTTAGCAGGAAACTTGGGACAAAAGAAGGGTGTTCTTTTTTGCAATTTAGCCCCTATAATTGTTCAACGTTTCGTTGCCTGTTCTTGTTCTCTATCTCTGCTCTACTATAAGAAATCAGCCCTTTAGTAACGATATCTCTTCTCCATTTCTGCTTCATTTTTTATCCCTATAAGAACCTTATGACAAATTACATGTCGTCACAAGGTCATCATTAACATCACAATAAACTTGGTGATGAAATTTGTTCACACAAATACTTTTTTTTTCCTTTTATGACGTATAGGCTACTCACAGATATACTATACTTTAGTGCGACTCATTCGATGTCCAAATCATGCGTATTGAGTAGTAAAACCGATGCGTCTCTATAAACTCTACTATCCATGATCTATGATCATCCATATGATCAAATATTCAAAATAAAATATTTAATCACTAGTTAAAAATAAAATACGGATGACATGCTATTTGTTATCGTTGAGTTGTCACTATTATAGAGCTCAGCGACGATGTTATTTTTTATCGTGAATTATCAATATTGTAGTGACGATAAAAATATAGTCATTATAAAATTGTCACTTTTATAAGATAATGTGACCGTAAATCGTTTCATCACTATTAATAATGAAGTAGTGATGCCATGATATTGCGTCACTTTTATTTTGTCACCACTATAATGTTTTATGACGCAAAAATGATTCATCACAAATTCTAAATAAAACAGAAACAATTAATGATTTATCACATTTCACTAGTCACTAGAAATATTATTTGTGATGATAAATTATTTTGTCACAAATTATGAATTAAATGATAATGAAATTAAAATTTATCACTAAAAATATATGAAACAGTGACTAAGTAAGATTTTGTCATAAGAGTCTGTCATAAAAGATCCAATTTCTTATAGTGGCTCCTACCAATGATATTTTCCAAACTTTTAATCCTTATATGACATTAAGTTGTAATTTTAGTCCCTTTTATGACATCGGCCATCCACAAACTGTTACTTAGAACCAATTTTACAACATGGTTGGCTGAAGCCACTATGGTGAGCTCAATGCTGCTTGTACAAGCCATTGGTACAAGCAACATTGACTCATGACGGCTTGAATCACTTGAGCGACCTGTTGCACGCTATTCGGTGGAGCTCCGAGGGAGCGCCGATGGTGGCGGGTCCTGAAACAGTTATGTGAGTGGAAGAAGCGGGAGCGCAAGGGTGAGGGAAGTGACGGCCGTGGAGAAAGAGGGACATGACGGCGGGGCCGTGGATCTGAGCATTGCCATGAATGTCGCGCAGCGCGTCCACAGGAAGAGAGAATGCTGAGGCACAGGACTTAGGGTTTGGTGTTTGTATCAATTTTATATGGATTGTTGGTGAATTGTGGCCCTTAAATCCTCATCCGACAGTTAAGCTGTGTTAATTGCAGATCTTTTTGGCCGAACGGCCAAGTAACAGCCTAAGTTAACTAAACTAGCACATTATTGGCCCATGCATGTAATTTTTCTATTTCAACTAGTTAGGCCATGTTTAAATCCTCCCGTCTAAAATTTATTCCTTCAACCTCTTAATAGACTGGCTAATTTAAAAGCTAATGAGCTAATTGATGACAGGAAAACAGTCGAGGTGACGCGCACCCTCGTCATAAGAGACAAATTTAAAATTTAATTTGAATTTAAAATATAGAAGTACAAAGGATCAGGATTATGAGTTCATACTTCCATAATTCATATATTTACATAATAATTAAGTTAATTACATCTCTATAGAGAAAGCCCTATATATATATAAATATTACATAAAGTTATATGATCACTGTTGGTGATATGAGATAGGGGGTGCCCCGTATCGCACATATATAGAAGATCCAAAAGGCGGACCAAAGGGGACATGATGATACTACACCATCTCCCCACTTTCTCTCTTTCTTTACACTCCCTTGCACGCGCATATGAAAAAGGGTGCTAGCTGCTGCGGGCAATAAAGCAGACGGACCCCACTACTTTGACAGGGATCCAAGATAAAGGCAATGAAAGAGGGGCCTCGGGCTCCAGAAAGGGGGACTTCTCTCCTACCTGAGATTTTTTTGGCAGAAAACTCTCCTTCTTTCTCCTCTAGTTCTGCTCCATGAGAATTGAGATATATACCTCATGTACTGCTACATGCGAATATGAAATACAACAAATACAGGACGTAGGGTTATTAGCCTCCAGATGGCCTAAAAACCTGGGTAAAAAACCTTCGTGTGTTTATTTGGCCTTTTTATTCACTTTTATTTGATTTTTCCCCGCTGAACAGCAGCGTGTTCAGCCCCTGGCCGAACTTACGAATGGCGGTCCATACAGACCCCCATATGTCTATTTTCATAACGAGATTTGGCGCGCTAGGTAGGGGCTGAGATGCTATGTTATTTGACTCCGTCTTTTTGGCGCTTTCTCTTGCCTGGAAGAAATTCTAGTTGTGAAACCTCCGCGTTTAACCCATGGATCGCATTTCTTCGCCTTTTTTAAAGTGTCAGATCTGATGTTCAGTCCCCACCTCCGACTAGTTCGGTGCTCGGGGGCTCATGGAGTTTTTCTGTTACAATGGTTGGCGCTAGATGACCCTATAGGGCCAGGACTCTCTCATATATATACGTAAGGTTACAAGAGAGAATCACAACCGTGACCAACAAGGCATCGGCAATCACGGAGGCGCAGCTCCAACAGAATGAAGATTACATTCTATCTACAGATATACACATCTATATTTAACACCCCCCCTCAATCTGGACGATGTGAAGCTAAGTTCAGATTGCGTCGAAATCGACAGAATAACAACGGCGCCAACGTCTTGGTCATGATATCAGCAACCTGATCTTTGGAGGATATGAATCGGACAACCAACTGACATGACGAAACTCGCTCACGCACAAAATGGTAATCAACTTCAACATGCTTCATGCGACGATGAAATATCGGATTGGCAGACAAATATGTAGCGCCAATATTATCACACCAAAGACTAGGTGGTTGACTCGGACTAATCCCAATCTCACAAAGAAGGACCTGCAACCAGATAAGTTCAGCTGTGGCATCAGCAACTGCTTTGTATTCGGCCTCCATGCTCGATCTAGAAACCGTCGATTGTTTACGAGAACTCCAGGAAATCAAGTTGCCACGAAAGAAGGCATAGCCGCCCGTGCTACGACGATCATCAAGGTTGCCGGCCTAGTCGGCATCCGAGAAGGGCACTCAGCAAGGAGGAGCCAGACTTTGTGATATGCAAGCCAACATGGGAGGTCCCATGTAGATAACAGAGGATGCGCTTAACAGCCGCCCAGTGCATAGTCGTCGGAGTGGACAGAAATTGACAGACCCGATTAACACAGAACGAGATGCCTAGTGAGAGATAGGTACTGGAGGGCTCTAACAACACTGCGATATCGTGAGGTGTCCTCGGCACAGAGAGGGTTCCCATTGTTGAGCACTAATTTATCACTTGGCAACATTGGCGTGGGCACATCCTTGAAATCCAACATGTTAGTGCGCGCTAGAAAATCTTTTACGTACTTGTGTTGAGTCAGAACAAGTCCCGTAGATGTATGATGTACTTCAATACCAAGAAAGTATCCAAGACGGCCTAAGTCTTTCACAGCGAAGTCGGCTTGTAACTCTTGAAGAAGACGATCAGTAGTAGAGAAAGACGAGCTGATGACTATAATGTCATCTACATAGATAAGAATGTAGATTTGAATGCCACCTTCGTTGAAAATAAATAGAGAGACATCAGCCTTGGAAGGTTTGAAGCCGAGCTGCAACAAGACACCAGTGAGGCGAGCAAACCATGCATGCGGAGCCTGTTTCAGACTATAAAGCGACTTATCCAACTTGCAAAGATGAGTAGGGAACTTGGAATCCACAAAACCAGGTGGCTGCTTCATGTAAACATCCTCATTAAGAAAACCATGCAAGAAGGCATTTTGAGTATCAATTTGCCAAGAGTCCAACCACGAGATACTGCAAGAGACGAGCAGTCGAATGGTAGTAGGCCTGACCACAGGATTGAATGTGTCATCATAGTCAACACCATACTGTTGTTTAAATCCTTTCGCAACAAGGCGGGCGTTGTAGCGACCAATAGAGCCATCTGTTTTGTGTTTGAGACGAAACACCCACTTGCAGTCAATGAC
Organism: Oropetium thomaeum; assembly: GCA_001182835.1. Taxonomy (NCBI): domain Eukaryota; kingdom Viridiplantae; phylum Streptophyta; class Magnoliopsida; order Poales; family Poaceae; genus Oropetium; species Oropetium thomaeum. Next base: position 415,166 of record LFJQ01000015.1, on the reverse strand, counting down.
GTTAAGACCTGGTCGATGAGGGACCAAGTGCCACGTTTTGTTCCAAACTAGTGCCTGAAACTCATCATGCATTGCAGCACGCCATTGGGGATGTTCCATAGCCTGAATATGAGATGATGGTTCAGAAATAGATGACCGAGCAGCAGTGTAAGTCACCGTACCTCCGTACGAATTTTGGGTTGCCTGATGTTGTGCTTGAGGCGCGTGCCATAGGGATGAGCTGAAGTAGTAGCAGGAACGGACGTGAGAGGCACTCCAGCATCAACAGGGGCAGAAACTTGAGTCTGATCGCCATCAGGTGTAGTGCGAGAAGACGGCACAGCTTCTGGACCGGGCGACCGTGTAGCAACCGGAGAAGATGGTTCCCGCGCTGCACAAACCACAACGTCGTGTGCATGGGCCTGTTCATCTGCAGGGTCCTGCTCACGATCACAAGGCGACAGCGAGCCTGGTGGAGCAATGCCCGAAGGAGCAGCAGGATCATCTGGAGGAGAGCTAGCTGCAGGCACAGAGTTAGCAGGAGGCAAAATATGCACCGGGTTAATGATCAAATCAATACTGCTGCTAGATTGTCGGGAGGATGAGGGTGCGGCGTCAGGCGTAGGAGGATTGAGGAAGGGAAAAACAGATTCGTCAAATATGACATCACGAGACACATAAACTGTTAGAATTATTGGGCTAGGCTCATTTGAAATTCAAAATAATTCCTAGAAAATCTCAAAGGCCATTCATGCAAGTGGATGATGGGAGGAAGAAGGAAACGTGCGCGGCCTCATTTTGCTGTTTTTCCTTTTTGCGGTTTCGTGTTCAACATGAATACGATCTGATATTGTAACCGACCTGGACGAGAGATCGTGTCCACCACGGCCACGATCTGTAACCGACTCGGTACGATCTGATATCGTAACCGACCTGGACGAGAGATCGTGTCCACCACGGCCACGATCTGTAACCGACTCGGTTGAGGGACACCTCAACCCTAGCGGTTTCCCCCCTATATAACCAGGCCGAAGCCGCAGCCAGAGGGCGCCTCGAAACTACACGCATCCCAACGCATCTAAGTTTTCGCCTCTGCTATCGTTGCGCCGCCGCTGCTGCCTACTCCATCCCGATCGCCGGCGTGCACCGTCGACCGGGAGAGTAGGTCTCCGGAACCCTCGCCCTCTGAGCTCCTGCACCGGGAGAGGACGAATAAGGTTTTTGGGAAGCGCTCTGCGCGACTGCTCGATCGCTTCTTCTTCATCGCTCCGGTGCGTTTGTCTTCAACTTCGTCACCACGGCTCGACTTCCGCGCCGCCATCTGACGCGCACCGCTCGTGATCTTCTGCGCGCGGTTGCTGTTCGGTGCGGACATCTACGCTACCCTCCGATCGTCGTCGAAAAGGAAGCGTACGCTCTCGAATCTGCTATCATGTCTTCTATTCATGCTATGGGGATCTACTATATGTTCATATTGTTTGAGTGTATATGGTAGAATCTATAATTCTGTTTGACATGATAGACTTGTTTAGATCTAGCGTAGATCTGTTTAATATTTACAATCTGCTATGTGTGATCATGATTTATTTCTGGATTAAATTAAAACTAAAAGTGCTGATTGATTCAACATAAACACGGCCGGATTCAATATTGAGGCACTTGTATCCTTTATGAATAGAGCTATACTCGTTGAAGACACAAGGTTTAGAACGGAAAGATAGCTTGTTTTTGTTATAAGGCCGAAGATGAGGCCAGCATGCACAACCAAAAACTTTTAGCAAGGAATAATTAGGCGGAGCTTTGAAAAGGCGTTCTAGGGCACAAATTGTCAATGACTCGAGTAGCATACGATTAATAAGATACGTGGCCGTTAGAAAAGCTTCATCCCAGAATTTGATGGGCATGGATGCATGAGCTAGGAGTGCAAGACCTATCTCAATGATGTGGCGATGTTTACGCTCAGCCAACCTATTTTGTTGGTGAGTGTGAGGGCAAGAAACATGATGAGCAATGCCAAGAGAACAAAAAAATTGATTGTGCAATTTTTGATATTCCCCTCCCCAATCCTTGTTCCCAGTTCTTCTAAAGGCTGCTATCAGCTGATGCAGCTGAACCAAAGTGGCTCGTGCCATCATAAGGCGAGTGGAGCCAAGCACGGCAGGGCATCTGCACTTGGTGATTCACTCCAAAGAAAAACGACAAGGGTAGGCTGCCAGTCTACTGCACGCGTGTGTATATCGGCACTGTTGGCCCTCTTCTTTTTTCCAGCGCAAGTGGGAGGCCGGCAACCTGCCATCAGAGGCCGAGTTCCGCCTCCTAACTCCAACGACGCGCGCAGCTTCGTTGCCAAGCTCGACTACGGCCGACTTGATGCCCAAAGGTTCGAAGACGACTCGAGCGTCGTCCCGGGCACCGTAAGCACCGATGCCCAACCCAGCGTACTACGGCTACACGGCCGCGCTCCGGGACAACGCATGGCGGCCTCCCGGGCAGACACATCAGCTCACGAAGCAAGGCGCGGATGGCGCTCCGGGACAACGCACGGCGGTGTCCCGGGCGGGCGCACCAGCTCACCCGAAGCAAGGCGCGGATGGCGCTCCGGGACAACGCAAGACGGTGTCCGACGTGAAACGGCCATGACTGCCAAACGAGAAAAAGAAGTCAGAAGCCGCTTCATGATGACCATGCAACCTGTCCGACGCTTGATTCGCTTCAGGTCCTGCCCTCATGAAGCATGACGCTCACGCACCAAGGCTCTATATTTGATCTAATCCTCAACACTTATCTATTGCTTCTTTTATGTGTGTTATGTCTCAGACAATGACGATTTAAACAACAATAGCAGCCCTGTCGTTTGCTGCCCACGACAATGTCAGACAACAATGACGATGGGAGCAGCAATGAAGACACCGCCGTTTGCTACGCGCGACAGAAGGTGTTGGACCTGACCCAACCCCATATGCGCGTGGCTCCGGGGTTCCGAGGGCCCACATGCGGTGTGCTCGCAGATGTGTGTCCGACGTCAAGACTCTTCCATCGCCCGTCCCCGTTCCGCGGGCATGTACGCGCAGCGGCATGCCTCCGAGCTGGCGCGCCCAATGATCGTTCGTCCCCCGTTCCGCGGACGCGGGCACATACATGCAGCGGCGTGCCCGAGCTGGCGCCACCACCCTCCGCCCGTTGCGTATGACGTACACACGGGCAAGCGAATTATGCCTGCGCCGCCCCCAAACTGGCGCCTTCGTCTATCGCCCGCTTCCGCTCGACGCGGACTCAGGAACGCAAATTACAGCAACGACTCCTGATTAGCGCCACTGTCCTCCGTCCATCGCCGACATCTGACCGGGGTGCTAAGGCTCGCCCGGCCACTGCATCGCTGGCCGACCCGCGGGCTTCATCCCCGTGTGGGAGGAAAATTCTACGACAACGCCCAGGTTACTTCAGGAGCAAAGTGCTCCGTGACACCAAAACTCGCTACCAGAGTGCACAAAAGATCACCTGTGTCATGCTTGTGGTCTTAAGAAAAAAAAAATTATTAATTCATGGCTGCTCCAGCCCTCCGTTCGGTCTAGGACCCAACACAGAAGCTCATCCTTGCTTCTGAGCAGAGCCGACTCAACTACTTGCGCCTCCGAGATGGTGCGTCCGACCATCGCCCACTCCCCGCATCACGGACGCGGGCATGTACCTGCAGCGGCGTCTCCGGCATGGTGCCACAACCCTCCGTCTGTCCCGCACGACGCGGACGGGGGCTCCCAAGCGCATGCCGCCCCCGAGCCGACTGCCCTTACACAACCGTACAAAGCCCACTCCAGTGGCCCGTTTCGTCAGAAAGCGATTGTCCCAGCACGATCACACCCAAGTCCACTCCGGTGGCCTGCTCCGACGGAAAGCCGATTGTCTAGCAGGATCTCACCTAAGTCCACCCCGGTGGCCCGCTCCGGCGGAAAGCCGATTGTCCCAGCACGATCGCACCCAAGTCCACTTCGGTGGCCCGCTCCAGCGGAAAGCCGATTGTCCCAGCACGATCGCACCTAAGTCCACCCCGGTGGCCCTGCTCCGACGGAAAGCCAATTGTCCTAGCACGATCGTACCTAAGTCCACTCCGGTGGCCCGCTCCGACGGAAAGCCGATTGTCCCAGCACGATCGCAGCTAAGTCCACCTCGGTGGCCCGCTCCGGCGGAAAGGCGATTGTCCTAGCACGATCGCACCTAGGTCCACCTTGGTGGCCCGCTCCGGTGGAGAGTTGATCATCTCGACACGATTGCATCGAAGCCCACTTCAGTGACCCGCTCCAACAGAGAGCCAATCGTCCCGACACGATCACGTTGAAATCCACTCTGATGGCCCGCTCCTCGAAGGTGATGCAAATAAAAGGCAATTGTCAATGCTCTAGAAGTCTGATTTCTATAGTAGTAGGTCTCATCCCCAGGCATACCTGGCGACGAGCTTGGGGGCTCCTGTTGGTGATATGGGATAGGGGGTGCCTTGTATCACACATACACAGAAGATCCAAAAGGGTACCACAAGGGGACATGATGAGACTACACCATCCATCCACTTTCTCTCTTTCTTTACACTCCCTTGCACGCACGTATGGAAAAGGGTGCTCAGCGCAGTAAAGCAGGCGGACCCCACTACTTTGATAGGGATCCAAAGCAAAGGCAATAAAAGAGGGGCCTTGGGCTCCATAAAGGAGGACTTCTCTCCTCCCTGAGATTTTTCAGCAGACAACTCTGCTTCTTCCTCCTCCAATTATGCTCCGTGAGAGCTGAGATTTACACCCCATGTACTGCTACATGTGAATATGAAATACAGGAAATGCAGGATGTAGGGTTATTAGCCTCCGGACGGCCTGAACCTGGGTAAAAAACCTCCGTGTGTTTATTTGGCCTTTTTATTCGCTTTATTTGATTTTTCCTTGGTGAACAGTAGCGTGTTCAGCCCCCAACCGAACTTACGAAGGGCGGTCCATACAGACGCTCATATGTCTGTATTTTCATACAATGACAATCACAATATATGGTTTTCCTATTACAATCTATCAAAGAAAATAAAAGTCTTCAATCATGTCGCGTAGATTACCATAGATAGACACTTTCCAAAGAATTTTAACATGCCATATTTTCTTTATTTTTGTCATGACGTGAGTATACATTTAAGCGCACACAAATTCATTTTAGAATAAAAATGTATTGAAGGTCCCTAAACTATTGGTGTCGTGTCATTTAGACCCATAAACTCTTAAAGTGATCATCTGGGTCACTAAACTATTCACATTGTGTCATTTAGGTCCATTTACTTTCAAAGTGAACATCTAAGTCTCTAAACTATTTTTTTCTGTGTCAAGCTCGGTCAAAATCCTTATTTGAAGGCTAAAAATTATAACATGAGTATTTTCTTGCACGTGAAGTCAAGATTCACCTTTTTATTTTTATTGTATAAACCAAAATAAAAAAATCGACAACAAATAATTTTTATCATAGTACATAAGTTCAGTTTTAGTAACAGAGCTGGAAAGATTGAAAAAAATCTGATCGGTTTTCATTGGTTCCAAAAACTCTGATCATATTTTCTAGTGCATATGCAACACACATGCGTGCTAATTCATACTAAAATGCCCACGTCATATTTTTTAGTGTTCATATAAGATTTGGATCTAGATTGACACATCAAAAATAGTTGAGGGACCTAGATGGTTACTTTAAATTTTATGGACTTAATAACACACCACGTATAATTTAGGGACCTCTAGTGTACTTTACTCTTGATTTTATTTAGCCTACAGGGTGTTCAGCTTGGCTACATCCCTGCGCATGAGGCAGAATTGTACTGCTTATCATTTCATCAAGGGACCGCATATTTGTGCATATGGGAATCCATTTAATTTTCAGTTTATGCTTTAGCTAACATATGTAGCTGTCATGTCCATAACTAGTTGGGTTTAATGTCTTTGTAAATGAGACTAGCATGCAGAGACTGATATTATTGTCATTGCAAATATGGCATCCAAAGACACACGTGCAAAGAGTTGATATAAAGACTTGCACGACGATTTAATTTGGCCGATGATAATTTAGCATGATGACTAGTATAGTATTTCTGTTTAGAAAATACAATTAACATATAGATTTTTAATACATGACAATGCCTAGATTTCTTATAGACAATGTATAGATAGTATGATTTTTACCCTTACTCACGGTTGTCATGTTGATTTTGCCCTCCGTTTTGCAACTTATCGTTTTTACCCTGCTTTTTGAAATTGAAGCAGCACCTTGCCCCTAGTAGAGGTAAGGTGCTGCTTCGATTTCAAAAAACGAGGATAAAAATGATAAGGTGTAAAACGGGAGACAAAATCAATATTTAAACCGTAAACAAGGATAGAAATAGTAATGTCCCTTTAATACCTTCAAGACATATGCAATGGGTAGCATAGAGCAGTTGACTTTTATATATAATGCCTAGTTTAGAAAGGCAAATGCATTTGATTTTTATTTTACTCAAATCATCTATGTTGAATCATGTAAATCAAACAAGTTTAAGTTAATTTTCGGCTTAGACTAATAAGTTAGCACTAAAGTGCGTAGGTGCAGGACAAAGCTTGGAGATATATTTTAGTATTTGATTTGATTAGGCTAACACTAGCGTCAGTTGAATGCAACAGAATTTGTCATACCGTGTACTATGTGATATTTTGGTACAATTAATTGACAACCAGTGTATTTGCATAACGTGTAAACACTATCGTTAATTTACTGAGTGCCCGTAACATTTACCTGTTCGGAAAGCAAAGATGCTAGAATACTTAAGCATGATCCAAGCACGACACCACAACTTGCTTAAGCATAAACTGGCCGGAACTATTAAAAATAGAGTAAAATGAACGACCGGTACTTAAACTTATCGATATGTGTCACATAGGTTCTCAACTCTCAAAATATAGATCTGATATCCTAAACTTGTCAAGGTATGTCATCTAGATCCCAAACTTGCTAGACAGTTTATCACAATCTAATTAAGTTCCTAAACTTATACTAGTGTATCATTTAGGTCATCTAACTTACTAATTAATTTACTCATGATCTAAATAATTTTAATTAGTACTAATATGCCTACTTGATGTCTCTATCATGACCATATATCACTCTTAATTAATCTTAAGTATATGAACTTATTATTTGCATTAGGGACCCTTTAAAGAACGGCTACCTGCACCCACCAGTCGTCGGGCACCGTTGAGGCTACAAAGCTATGTCCATATGTAATGGAGCACTGAACAACCCCCAATCTAAATCGGAACTGCTACCACCGTGGGCGATAACCGCCTTCTATGACATGGTGGCACTTTTGTCGTCGTGCCGCCTCGTCCACACTCACCCAGCTCTGCTGCCGTTCACCATGCGCCGTCGTGCTCTGCTGTCATCCTCTATGCTCCACCGTCGTCTGAAACCTGATCGGATTTCAGTAGATTGAGAAAGAGGATTCTTCTTTTTCATTTTTGACCTGGTGGTTAACTTTAACAATCTGTAATTAAGAGTAACATGGTTGAGATAGAGGCATCAAGTAGGTATATTAATGCTAATTAAAATTATTTTCATCATGAGTAAACGAATTAGCAAGTTAGAGGATATAGATGACACTCTCGGACAAGTCTGAGTACTAAAATAGATTATGATAAACCATATAGCAAGTTTGGAGACCTAAATGACACATTTTGACAAGTTTAGTGTGCCAGACTCGCGTTTTAGTAGTTGAGAAACCTAGGCGACACACCTCAATAAGTTTAGATACCTACCGTATACTTTACTCAAAAATAAAATTTTTTGATTTTAACTAGGTGAACATATATGGACACTATAAACATGATGGTGCTAACCGTTTTTGTCTATTTTCAAGAATATAGCCTACGGCTTTACTACGATCCTGTTTGTATCGAGTGGCTAATTTTTAGTCTCTGGCTAATTATTAGTCTCTAACAATTAGGTTTATATTTTTTTAGAGTCCTGACTAATTGTTGACAGAGTAAAGTGCATTAGAGGTCCTAAACTATTTACGTTGTATCACTTAGGTCCATAAACTCTTAAAATGACTATCTGATTCTTTGAACTATTCGCGTGGTGTCACTTAAGTCTATAAACTTTCAGAAGCGACCATCTATGTCCCAAATCTATCTTTTATGTGTCAAGCTAGGCCCAAATGCTTATTTTAAGGCTAAAAATTATAACGGAAGCGTTCAAACGTGGATTATTACATATATATCTTGCATGTGAAGTCAGGATTCACCTTTTTATTTTTATCAAAAAAACTAAAATCAGAAAAAAAATATTTTTTTATCAAGTTCGGTTTTAATAACTGAACTGGTCCTTTCGCTGAAACTTGCAAAAAACTGATCAGTTTTCATTGATTTTGAAAACCCCAATCATAATTTCTAGTGCATGTGTAATACACATGTGTGCTAATCCTCACTAGCATGTCCACGTCATATTTTTTGATCTTTATATAAGATTTGGATCTATCTTGACACATCAAAAATAGTTTGAGGACTTAGATAGTCACTTTAAGAGTTTATGACTTAAATGACACAACGCGAACAGTTTAAGCACCTCCAGTGCACTTTACTTTTGTTGATATATAGAACTAGTTTTTATTATGGCTAATAATTAGCTCATTTTAATAAGGTGGGAGGGGCTAATGATTTTTTATTAGCTAAAGTGGGATAATTATTAGTGTTTGAATTAGTCAGACTGTTTGGAGATCTAGGGACTAATTTTAAGCTGGCTAACAATTAGCCGGGTGGATCCAACCAGAGTCTAAGTATGGACATGTTTTATTTGATCAAAGAGTGCAATCAGCCTCTATGCTAAGCGTTATATGATGCCAGCAGATGAATTTTGTTTATTCTTCGATCACCCATCGTGCATGAACTGCTATATATTTTTGAGAGTTTTGATATGGTGCTTAGAAGGTATAACTCTCGGTACCACTTCTTTTAAATTAATCATAATCATTAATATAAAAAATTGGTACCGAACCCATCCATTTTAATATCGGTCCACCACTTTAAATACCTTTTAAAAGGCATTTTCATATTCTTAACAATTAGATCTGATTAAGCGAACAGTTGATATTAATTTTGAGCATAACAAACCTCTATTTTGGATGGTAGTAACCAACTATAACGCATATGTAGATAATGCGATCTATTACAACTGCTGGCGTCCTTGTTTTAGCGAGACAGATTTCAGCGATGGTGCTAATCAATGCAAATTAAACTAACCATGCGTAGGTTGCAAGGAGATTTATTATTAACAGTTTTGACAAAACAAATGACAGGGGAAGATTGGACAGACAACGTGTGAGCAAAATAATTTAGAACATGGCGCTTTCAGACATGAATTTTGCATGTCATAGGTGATGATTCTTGACGTTCGAGGTCGCTGCATCTCGTGGCAGGTATTGGTGATGAACACTCAACCCGCGCGCAGAGTGCAAAAGTGTCTTTGTACGTAATTTACACAGCACTTGCTCTTGATCCCGAAGACTGAACCAAAGAAACAAGGCTCTTCCCATCCTAATTTGTATCAAATGACCAAACCGAGTATCGACCTCTTCATCTTCACCTCGCCGTGATTTGTATCCGAGGACCAAACCGATGGACGAGGCTTTTAATTTGCCCATTTTGCTGGGACACGGACGCCAGCGCTGATGTAGATGACGACATGATTTTGATACTCATCGTGGTGTTGTATCCGAAGACCAAACCGACGATAAGACGCCTTTATCTTCTAGCTTCGCTCGGTATCCATGGCAAAGGACCAGAAACAGAGATCGAAAAAATGGGAGAAGAGAGGAAAGAAAGTGCTTACCCCTGAGAAGAACCAGATGATGCGCCGGCCCATTTCTGATACGCAGCGGCATCTCAATCTCTAATTCCCTCCATTAGTTTCAATCTCTCGAGCGATTACATCGGCCACAACGCCCACTACGGCGGTCGTGGCTCACGTCGCGCGGTTCTGAGGGACGTGGCTATTAGATTTACTTTGACCACTACAGGCTGCAGCTCTACCCCTTGTTTGGATGCTCCTTGTTTCATATAAATTAAAAAAGATTGGAGTGATTTATGATGAAATATAAATTAATATCTTTCTCAATCTACTTCAATCTCCTTCAATCCATACGAACACGCTGGTTCGAGACTTCAAACCCTCTTTGTTGGTACAATTATTTATTTTTTCTCTACAAAATTTATATACTCTAGGTTTATTTAGAACATTTGTATACTCTAGGTCTGTTGGGCGCATTAGGCTGGAGTCCCAGGCGCCATGTATGACTTTTAGTTTTTTCAATATAATCATTTTATTTTCATTTCACCTCATATTTTTACTGAACCTTAGGCATATTATTATATTATAAAATATTAATTAACATTTTAAAAATGGGACAAAAAACAAAAAAAAGAAAAAAAACTTCAAATTTGACGTCAGTTTGTTTCCTATTTCTTAGAATTTTACAGTTTTCCTCCATAATTGAAGAATAACAAAGGGAAACAAAATCGTTTTTACACATTTCTTCACCAGATATTAAGACACTAGTAAAAAATCAAACAACTACTTTTTGGTCCTTTTTATTTTTCACATCATACTATATAAGACCATGCCTACTAATAATATAGAGTAAAGTGATAAAACCTAAACTTCCAACAATTTCCGGTTGTCATAGATTTAAGACGTTTTTAAATAGTGTCACAAAATTAAAAAAGTTTAATCACAATATGATCTTCACTTCGTGTATGACGTTTTTTATGTGATTTTTCGTCACTAGATAAAATTCATTGGTCATAAACCACTACAACACATATAGGCTTCTATGACAATTCCATTTCATCATAAAAGGATAATTTTTCGTCATATATTGCAATCTGTGACGAAGCCGTGACGAAATTTTTTTTGTTACAAAAGGCTCGTCGTAAAAGCTTTTTTGTGACGATACAATATTTTTTCCTCATAGATTATTTGTGAAGATTCTTCCATCGTTACTGATGTAACACTCCGTTTTCTTCACCGGGTTTAAAAGAGGGGTTAAATCAAATTAGAAGAAATTGCAAAAGAAAAATTTAAGATTAAAGTAACTAACAAATGTTTTGGGTTATTTGCTAAAAAGAAAAATTTTCTCTCTTTTGGTCCGAGGAACTATTTAAATACTCGCAAAACAAAAAGCTAGTCAAATTGTGATTTATTAGTTTATTCAAATTCAAATTTTACTCTACTCTTAGAATCAAGGATTTCTGGGTTCTTATCAATTTTCCATGGAGCTTGGAGGTTTTTCTGCAAAATTTACCACCAGTGGGACCCACTGGTCAGTGGGCCCACCAGGCAGCCTCTTCCTTCTTCCCTCTTCTCTCTCTATTTTTCTCTTCCCGCGCGTGCACGCCAACCCACGGGCTCCCGACCGGGGCAGGCCGCTTGTGCCACCTGCCGTGCGCGGTCTGCGCCGCGCGCGTGCGTGGCGAGCGCGCGTGAGCACCGCGGCGCACAAGAGAGGCGCGTCGACCGCCTCCCCCTGTTCTTCGCACCGCTCCTTCTTCCTCCCTCTTTCTCCTCGCGCCGTGCTTCTCTGTTCTTTTCCCCCCATCGAGCCGCCGCGCCGCATCACTGCGCTTCAAGCTCGCCGAAGCCCAGCCTTTTCCTCGCGAAATCGGCGCGCCGCAGCTCTTCCTTCCCTCCCAAACTCCACCGCGCCGCTGATTTTTCCCGAGGCTCGCCGGATTGGAGCCGCTGCCGCCGTTTTTCCCTCGGCCGACGAAGCTCCTCGGCGAACCCCGCCTTCCGGTGAGCCGACAAGCCGCTTTTTCCCTCTCCTAGCTCCCCCGCGCCGCAAGGAATCTCCCCGGCGGCGGCCGGGGGAGCGCCGCCGCGCCGATTGCCGGACCCGGCCGAGCGCCGCCGCCGTCGCCGCCGCTATTCCGACGCCGCCGTGGGTCCTACCCGAGCAAAACGAACTCGCCGCGGCGAGCTCTGGCCGATGGTGCCCGCGCCGCCGACCGCCGACACCGGTAGTGCCGCCGCTCCTCCGCCGCCGGCCGGCTAGGGCTCGGCCCTAGCTAGGCTCGGTGCTTTTCTTTTTTTTTTTTCTATTATGCAAAAATCCATTAATTCGACTGGAGACTAATTAAATCATAGAAAATTTATTCTAGCTCGGAAAAATATAAATCCAATTGTTCCGAAATCAGTGAAAAGCCTAGTTTTTAATAAAAATAAAACTTCATTGTTGGCAGTTAATAATTGTTAGGATTTATTTAGTTAATCATAATTGATCAAAACCCTATTTAATTATTTCGCAACTATTAAAATTTGGAAAAATTTGTATAACCCTAGTTGCAATCCTGGCTACTTTTGGTGTTGCGATAGCATTGATTAGGGTTGTTTTGGGTACCTTTTAGGTCAGTACTTTGGTTTAGGTCAAAATAAAAATCGCTCCTCGACAAAACCCTAATTACCCTAATTCGCTAGCGACTCTTTCAGTCGGCAGGAAGTTTTAACTACTAATGACACCTTTGTAATTGCATCATGTAGACGCCGACGTGAACAAAGTAGCTGTCGAGGCGGACCCCACTTTTTCTGAAGACACCGTCGTCGCAGATCCAGAAGACTATCCACAAGACAAGCCCCGGTGCACTACTGTTTTAAAATTTTCTTTTTGCAACAGTATATGTGATGTCATGTGATGTGCATTTAGGTCAATAGGAGTTGAATGAAACCCTAGATGCACATGTTTCCAGTAGTACCTACATGGAATATTGGTACAGGTAGCCCGATGTAGCTGCTATGCTTAGGATTTCTCTTCGGTAGAAGTCGAGCAGATTGGACCCTGCTCGCGATATGTTAGGAGTTGATTGAAACTTCACTTTTGCTAGAGAATAATTTTAGCAGATCCAGGTTTAATGGAAAGAAGTCGGGGTCAGACAGAGAATGGTAGGATGGCAACAGACCGAGGTTCTGTGTGCGGTAGCTCTGTCTGATCCGTGGGGCACAGTTGGTTGAGTATTGAATGTACTGCTCACATGCTGGAACTACGGGAACCAGTAAACCTAAGTAGCCTAGAGAAGGCAAAGCTGAACCTACCTTACGGTGTCTGATTGGCGGCGGTCTGGGGTGGACAGTGTGTGAACTCCACAGGCACCGTCCGAGACGAGTGATCTGGTGGGACGCGGCACTGTTAAGGTAGCGTAAGAGGGAATTAGCTTTGCCAGATCTGGAGCGAACGGTTGCCACGTGCGGTCCGGGACACGCACGTGTCGTGTGACCAGGTTAACCCTGCAGGTGTAAATCGTTTCGAACCGCTGACACTCTCAGTCTAGAGTTTACTCAGTCTCTCTGTCGCATATGTTAAGAAGTGAAACAAGAGAAGAATGATAGTCATGATGTGATGCTTATGCTAATCATTGTTTGTCAACATGATTGTTTAGTTACAGTGCCTACTAAAGTTTATTTTCTCGAACTTAATTTGAGCTAAAACTTGAAAGTAGGAGCTACTTAGTAAAGCGTGTCCTTTTGCAATTATCCTACCCAAGGTCAGTCGTGTATGTCTAGGTGTCGGCTCTAGACAGCCTGTTGACGGGTTAGTCTTGCTGAGCTTTTTAGAAGCTCACGCTTTGCGACTTGTGGTTTTCAGGAGGGTTCGATGCGACCGGTGGTAGTGGTGGCCAGTTCTGGGAGGAGTCGTCTCCGAGCTAGGGTAGTTTCCAGTGGGAGCCGCTCGAGTAGCCGCTGCTTGTGTGTGGCTAGTAGCAGGGAGCCGTTGGGCAAGGCCCCTTGCTTTTGCTTAGAGTCAGAGTCGGAGTCTGTATCTTTATCTTCCGCTTCCGCTTGAAAACTTTAATCGTTTCCGCTGTTTATGAAAACTGTTCCTGTGGAACTAAGCTCTGTAATATCACTCATGTAATACTTTTATTCTGTCTATAATCCGTGCTTTTTAATGCCTGTGTTGTACCCTGTGAACGTTCGCTTCGACGAACGTTGCCCAGAATGGATCCCGGGAGGAGGATCTCCCCCGTTTTCAGGGGCGGTCCGCCACAACTGATTTATGACACTCCAGTTTTGTCATTATTACGTTTGAAATCGTCATTAAATTATATGCCCACTAGTAACGTGGCGCTGACTAGGACGTGACATGGCAGTAAGATTTCAGCCACAAAAAGCAGTTACAGGTAGTACCGAACATCATTTCAATCACATCCAAGACACATTACAGACCATCAAAATGAATCAAAATAACTTGGTGAATCTGTCAAATTACCATTCAACAATACCATCCACCTAGTAATTTACATCAGAAAATAACAAAATAATAGTACCCATCGCAACATAATCCAGTTGAACCAAGTTCGGCTTCAACATAACAGGTAGTGCGGCTACTAATTAAGATTAGAAAGTATCAAAATAACTTTGTGAGTCAGCTACAAACTAACATGTGGCCCTCTCGATTAGTTTGAACAGGATCAGCTGAAATGCATCTTTGTTCACCACTGGATCTTCATCCCTACATACATCATGACCATTCTAATTTTATCAACCAAGAATGGTATATACCAGTAACGGCAACAACCAATAATGTTACATATTAGTAAGAAACCAGTCAGCATACTTATTCATAAGGCAAACACTACAGGTGAAATTAGCACATAATACTGATCATTCCAATTTGTATGACACATTTCTAAGAATATGTGCTGCAGTGTAATAAGCAAAACAGAACCAGCTAAACTCAACACAAAGATAGCTTAATTAGCAGAACAAATATATATGTACTAGCGAAGGTACTAATTAAGACCAGAACGTACTAAAATAACTTTGTGAATCTGCTACGCTTTGTTGTTGGTGTTGAATGACGCCATAAGTCAAAGAACCGACTGAGTCCTCACTATTCTTCATCAGCTTCTCAATTGCTTTATCTAATTGTAAAACCTTCTCCTTTAGACCTGCAACCTCATCTTTAAGAGCATGTTCATTTTGCTCCTTCGTCTTGAGTTCAGCCTCGAGCTCTTGAGCACAGGCAACAGCAGCTTTGTTAGTCTTCTTTGCAAGTGCTGGTTCGAAGCCAGCATTTTGAAGAAACTTATTCTTTGATGGCAACACTTGAGCCACAACTTCAGCAAGTGTCTTTGGCACCTGTCCTTCCTCCACAGGTTCATCCAGAATAGCCTCCATTTGTGCCTAACAGCAACAAACAATTAGTATTAAATAAGTGGTTTATCCAACTATCAGAAAGGGTGTGCACATGTATTGTACTAGGGGAAAAAAGAAGCAGAGTCATATTGCAAAATGTACTTACAACAAGAACTTTTACCGGTTCAGTGAACCCAGTTTTGCTACTGCAATGGAAATCCTTGAATAGGTCAATTGGAGTGGGTGGTGAATCTTTATATTTCAGTTGCTGCTTCTGAAAATGCACGTGAAATGCAGAAGTTAGTTTGGGGCATAAGAAACAAACTGATTTTGGTGAACACGAAAATGTTTGTATAACTTACAAGGATATAGCCATGTGCAGTATAGCAACGAGAGCCAGTAGTGTGATGTAACAGGACTTTTTCATGATTCCTTTTGTTTGCCTCAGATTGATTCTACAAAGCAATGGTGTACTAAACCAAGCATTTAGAATGGAAGAAATGATACTATTCCATGATAGATTGCACTAATTCCATAGCATGTTTGTGGAGTCACTAAGAAAAGAAGTCTTTCACTATGTGTAAAGGGTGTACCTTATGCTTTGCGGACGACCACATTGCCACCAATGCCCTCTACTGATCATCACTTATGCTATGTACTGGCAATGTTGTAGGCACTTCATTTGCCGGGACACCATCAAAGTACTTCTTTTTTAGTCTATACCGAAACTGCCTTAGTCCAGCCTTCATCAAATCAGTGCATGCATCAGTGACTGGCTTGTTGTTGGGGTCAATGTTGAATTTACCCTAGGCAGAAGAATGTACATCAGTAATGAGGAATATTGGTGGAACATTAAGAATCAACTAAAGCATGGAGTTAGTACTTACGAAAACTTTACCCATGAACTCCTTGAGCTGTGCAGCATGCTCTGGTTTCTTGTATTCCTTCCAATGTGGAAAAACACTGATATGTTGACGCACTACAATGCCAGATTCTGATGCGAGCTTTGCAGCTTGAAACGGTGCCTCAGGCCTCTTTTTCCCTTCAGCAATGTGCAATGGCATCTTGGAGTTTAAGCCTTGAGTTAGCTTAGACAACCCTTTGCCCATACTTCTGCCCCTTGATCGTTGTACCAGGGCATTGTTTTCACCTACGAATTACACAAGATAGGAGTTAAAAAATAGATCAGGTACGAGCGATATGGTAACATTCAGATTAGACATGGTACAAGCTAAAAAATGTGATACTAGCTAAAACACTTGAGTGAGACTAACTTAAAAAAAAAAGACTTGCTGAAAGCTAAATTGTAGAATAAGCATGCTACAAGACCAACAAAAAATAGGTAAGGTGCTTGCCTTCATTAGGTAGACAGATCTGTTCATTAAGTTGGGCATGAGCATCGGGATTGACATCATGTGGAAAATCTGACACGACCCCGCCCAGAAAACCTCATCTCGGGACGGATCCGGTCAGTCGTTAAGCCAGGATCTTGTTGGGCAACGCTCCGCGAAGCGAGCGTACACACGATACAACACAGGCAGGAATAAACAACAATGATTTACAAGGGGAGAGAACTTAATACATCATTGGTTCACAAATTTAGAAGTTGAATATTACATTGATTCAGAGTACGCAAAAAAAAATTTGAAACAAAAACAGCGGAAGACTAGAACGATTACAAACTCCGACACTCGGACTTAAGCAAAAGCACGCGCCGTGCCCACGGGCGTCATGCTACTAGCCACTTCAACAATTCACTGCGACGACTCGCACAACTCCCACTGGAGGTTCCCAATCTCGGGGAGAGGCTCCTCCCAATGGAAGCTACCTGCTTGGTCCTGCATGACGGCGCCTGAAAACCACAAACGCTAATGCGTGAGCTTCTAAGAAGCTCAGCAAGACTTACCCGTCAACGTGGCTGACTACAGCCGACTCCTAGACATGCTGGCTGACTCGGGTGGGTTTACTTGCAAAAAGACTCGCAAGCCTATACTACTCTTGTCAAATTTTAGCATTAGATTAAGTGATTAGAACATAAATTTAGTTAGCACTGAGCTAAGCAAACATAGCAGGAGTAACAATAGTAATAGCAATAATCATGGTTTCTTCTCATTTGCGTCTCACCCTATTTACTAAAATGTGGTGCGTTTCACGAGCATGCTCACTAACTGGGAGCGACAGCGTTTCGAAACGATTTTTATATCCTGCAGGGGAAAACCTGACCGTACGACACGTGCGTGTCCCAGACTCGCACGTGGCAACCGTTCACACCAGCTGCTGCAACGTCAATTCCCTCCTACGCCTGCCTTAGCAGCGCCGCATCCCACCAAACAACACGTCCCAGACGGTTTCTGTGGAGTTCCCACGCTGCCCACCCCAGATCTCCTCCTAGTCAGACACCGTAGGGCAGGTTCGACGTTGCAATCACTAGGCTACGTAGGTTTACTGGGGCCCATAACACCCAGCATACGACCAGTACATTCAACACTCGATCCGTCTCGGACCACACGGATCAGACAAGTCTACGGTCACCCTGGACCCGGTCCAGTCGTCGACCTACTTTCTATCCTGTCTGATCCTCAAACTTTTATCTTTCTTACTTATTCACATTCGTGTGGCACATCTCATGAAATAGTTTCATTCAGCAACCTATCCTTTCGCGAGCAGCGTCCACTCTGCTCGACTTCTACCGGCAATACCTACTAAGCATAGCAGGCTAAGGGGTATCTATACCAGCTACCGATAGGGTTTCCTATAGGAAACAAATGCAGCTATGGTTTCAATCAACTCCTAGCACTTAATGCACAAACAAGACACACTGAGTTGTAAAAGAAAATTTTAAACATCGGTTGTGCACCGGGGCTTGCCTGGTTCCTCTGAGCTGACGTTGACTTCTTCGGCGGGGGTCGAGGAACTCGGATCTGCAGCTACCTCGTCAGCGTCAAAATCTACATGATGCAGTAGGATTATGATAAGTTTAATGAAAAAGAAACTTATTGTTATTATCAATAGTAAGTCTAGGGTTTAGATTTGCGACGCCTAGAATTAGGGTTAACCCTAATTACTCGACGCCGTCGATTAAATTCAATTCTTAATCTGTGAATGATGTTTAAAGAAATCTATTCAACTCTCATGAGGTGACTTTTAGTTGGCATGTTCAATAACTTCAACTCTAGTTAAGTTAATTCGACACTTTTCATCGGTTAACATTATTTAATTCCTTCGGCTATTAAACTAGGGTTAGAATGAAGATTTTAATTCTTCCTCAAGATTATTTTAGTTGGTAGTACTCCCTGGAATAAGCATTTTGGGCTTTGGGTGGGGCCTAGATGAATTTTATATATTTTATAAAAATTCATCAAACTTCCTGTTTTTAAATCTTATAAAATCAGAAAGCACTAGTAAACCTTAGAATAAAATTATGAAATTTTATGTGGGCATTCCTGAGCACCAGGTCTAAAACTTTTCTTTTGGGTCTAACCTTATAAATAACTTTTACAATATACTTTAGAAAATGGTATTTTAACTAGGTAGATTGAAGTATTTTAAAAGGGTTAGATGCCATTTCGTGGTCATAAATTCTTCACAAAATTCCAGAGGATGTATGTGGCCATGGTGTATTTGTGGATCAAAGTCAGCCCTAGCATTGCTCCAGAATGCAAATTAAAATTCAAAAATAGAAAGGAGTGTTCTAATTAATTCTGCAAATTTTTGGTCATTTAATAAAAAGTGCTTTAACAGAAAATTAGTTCAATGTTCAAGGATTCAAATAAAATTAGGTTTGGTATTTTTAGATTTTTCCTTGATTTTTTACATGCCTAACAATTCTCTAGCTAATTAAAGGAAATTAGGAAATCAATGGAACAGTGGCACAGAACAGGGGACACGGCAGAGGCGGTTGCTCCGGTGAGCTCCTCGCCGGAGAAGAGGGCTAGGGCAAGAACCAAGGTGTCGTGGAGCTTCACCTCGGCTAACTGCACTGATTTGTGGAGGATGGAGGCTACGGTGAAGAGTGGAACAGGGTCGGCGACGTGGAGGTCGAGGCGGCGACAATGGCGGCCGACGGGGCGGCACACGGCGTTCTTCTCCGACGACGGTCACCTGTGGCCGGATTCAAGTCAAAGGGGTGCACAATAACCAGAGGAAGTAGCCGGCTAGTTGAATTGAAAAACCATTGTACCGCGACGATGAATTTTGAGGAGGGGCGATCGGCGGTGAGGTCCTTCGGCTGAAAGGAAGGCGGCGGCGTTCCGGCGAAACCAGTGCACCGCCGGCGGGCTTGGTAATCGGAGAGCTTTAGGGGATGGAGGGGAGTCTCTCGGGCACGGTGACGAGGTTTGGAGACGGCCAGTGTGAGCTGTCGACGTGGAGGTGGAGGGCGGCGGCAATGGTGGCGGCGCTCTGAGCAGAGAGGAGGGGAGGTCTCGCGTGAGGTGAAGGAAAAAGGAAGAGTGGGGGGGTGCACCGTTTTAAAGTGAGCTCGGCGTAGGGTTAGAGGGGCATAAGGAGTATGACCGGCATGGCCGGTCATGCCGGGCGGCGCTCGGGCGGCGCGCGCCAGGGAAAACAGGGGGCGCGGCAGAGAGAGAGAGAGAGAGCGAGAGAGAGTGAGTGAGTGAGTGCTCCGGGAGAGGTAGGAGGAAAGAACAGAAGAGAGCGAGGGAACGCGGGCGATTGAATGCAGCAACGTGCGGAGAGCGGCCGGAGGAAAGCCGTGTCGGGCGGGCGGTCGGGCGGGCGGCGGCACTGTAGCCCGCCCGACAACAGCCGATTAAATTTTTTATTTACATTTTTATTTTAAATCTGGAACGTATTTCAATTAAAAGACACACTTTCTGAGCTCGAAAATTTTTGAAAATTTTTGTGTAGGCTCAGGAATTTATTTGGAGAACTTTTCATTTAGGGTTCAGGTTATGATTTGGTCTCTAGAAATTCTTGAATTTCTAAGTTGATTATAGCTTGTGTGAATTTTTAAGAGGTCTAAATATCTTCTAAAAATCTTGAATAATTTCCTAAAATTCTATTTTGAAGTGTACTTAATTTTTATGTAAAAATATAGCTAGGGTTTTGTGGGAATTTGGATAGTCTCGAGTTAGGGTTTGAATTTCCTTCCTGTTAACGAGGTTTCGACACTGTCAGTTGAATTTTTCCGACTTCAGCTTTAGTGTTCTGTTATGTGCCAAAGTCTTTATAGTGATTCCTTAGAACATTTCAAACATCATTTTTTTTATTTTAAAAGTCAATTTTGCTTTTGCGTGTGAAATTTACCGATTAGGCTTTCGAGTTGGAGTGTGAAATGCTTACCTGGTAGGAAATGACTATGTACTGTGGACTGAGGACCCCTATTTGGTGAAAGTGTTCAAAAATTAATTCACTAAAATTTTTGTGTAGGTTAATGGAAGTGTTTTAAGCAACATTGTTCATTAGCTCTCGTGCTAGTTTTGCTCAAAAGTGCAAGTTAGGGTTTTCGTTTTGTCGATGACTTTTTAAGTGACACCTGGGGTGTCACAAAATCTATAGTTGACCTTTGCACAGCTTCCTCACTTGCTTCCAGTTCCCTTGTCCTCTGCCTTGTCAATTGAGCAGGCTGGACAAGCACTTCAGAAGCCATACCCTCTTTGATCTTGTGCCTCCACATTGTACTGAGTTTGGTGTCAGCGGGGTGTCTGGTAAAATATCATCTGACACCTGCATCGCCTCATAGGCAAAATACAGTAAGACATGTTAAAATCTCATTCACTGGTACGAAGCATAACACATTCATATTTCATTACAAAGACAGAGTGCTATGAGACTACAAAAAGTATTAATACCTTATCGTCTTGCTTCCTCTTCATAAGATCATATTTTCTAGCTTTTGCCTTTCTTTTTGATGACTGGCGTAGCAGTGTGGATAGTGATTTGACACCAAGTTGCTGCATCATTTGATTGTTCCTCATCATGTTTTTTATCCTTTGCTTCTCATACTCAGTAAGTACAGCCTCTTGATCTGCATTCAAAAAACTAATTGTAACGAAAAGCACCAAACATCTGACCTGGTAGGATAAGGACATGACGAGCAGAAAACAGGAGCACTGAACAAGAATTATCATATATACAACCATACTGAAAGAAGCATGTGTATTTCTGTACGATAGGCAAAGTACAAATAACAAGATTCTCCTACGACAACTTAAAGGAATACATGTTAACTTGTATGCAACAGGATTAGATTATCCCTGAAATTGGTTAGTAAAAGAAGTTAGAGAATCTCACTACCAGAAAATAGATTAGTAACAGCAGCATGGCAGAAAAAAAAAAAGAACTGCAAAACAGAGCACAATCAATAGGGCAGGCACCTGCCCTAGCTAACGTCAATGGAACTCAAAAGGCAGACCAAGCACTAGGGCAGCCACCATACCTAACGTCAATGTAAATCCTAACCACTCCTCTAAAATCTTGAGCCATCCCGTGTACTACTACCGAGCAACAGGGGCAGGCACCTACCTAAAGACAACTGCAGATTTACACCATGGCAGCTGCCGCTGCCCTCCTCTGCAGCTGCCGGCGACATGGCCTTCTCGTCGCCGGCGCCGTGGCTGCCTACGCCAGCCATCCCTAACCCTAAAGCGTCTCTAGACCGATTGCACACGAAGCACAAGGAGAGGACCTGAAACCTAACCTTCTTCTGCTTCTGGATTCCTCTTCAGGCGCGGAACCATGGTCGGGAGCAGCGCAGCGCAGTGGATGGGGAAGAGGATTGCGGTGCAGTAGATTATCCCTGCAGCCTTCCCGTCACGCGCCCGTCGTGCCCAGGCCGCCCAATCCCTGCCCAAATTCGTCCCTGCCCAAATTCGGGCCACCGGGCAGCAGGACCTCGATTCGCAGCACAGAAGTGGCCTTTTGTTGGTGGGGGGGGGGGGGGGGGGAGATGGCCGACGCGGAGGCGGAGGCGGGGGCGCTGGAGTTCCGTCTGTCGGGCAGCGTCAATGCTCTCGATCCAACCTCTGCTAAGTCCATCGCGACCTGGGCTGGTACACTAATTGAGCCCCCCCACACACACAAACGAAAGTGGATATATAATATTTAGTCCATCCTTCATCATCTTTCTTCGTGTGGTTCAGTGGCTACTGAGGCTTATTCACTCTCGATTCAATACAGGTGGCTGGTTCGATTCTTGGACACAACATGGTTTTTGCAAAAAAAAAATTTTATTTCTCACCTTGTATGCACAACATAGGGGAAAAGCCCTTTTATACAATTTTTCAGGCACATGTGAAAATATAATAACTTCCTTTATGTGTATTTTATTTTTCACATCATTAATTTTAATCTTTGTGATGAAAATTTGAAACAGTGACAATTTTCTAATGTCATATACTTATGACGTTCTAGATAGTGTCATAAGGAGAAGAGTGTTTCATCACAATATAATCCTGGCATAGTTAATGACGTTTTTGATCTAGTGTTATATGGCACACAATTCATTTCGTCACTACACAAAATCAATTCATCTTAAACAAAATATTTCATGACGTTTCGATTAATCGTCACCGTAAAAACGTCATAAAAGGCCAAATCTCTTGTAGTGAACAAACTATTATGTGATGTTTTAGATAATCGTCATTTCAGAAACATCACAAAAGACCAAATCTCTTGTAGTGGTATTTCCCATAGAATTTGCCAAATAAAGGAGAAATTATTTTTAACACTAGCATTTTTCTTAAAAGGCCAAGTCTCGTGGGGGTGTTTCGGCTCCAACAAGTTAATTTGTAGACTCAACTCAAGAAATATACTATTAGACAAAAAATGAAAAGCATACACATACTTAACCACCATTGCAGCTATGCTAAATATTTGTTGGTTTGTTCACAACTTTAACAAAATAAGAAAACAAATATTTCTTTTAAAAATAGAAACAAAACTCAAACTTATGATCTATTTCTAAGAATAACACTACAATCGTCGTTAATATATGATCATTTTATATATTAGATAAAATATGGTTCTACATGTTTCAATTTCTTATTATCATATAAACTTTATACTATCAAACTAGGTGAATGTTCTAACTTCGCCTTGTTAACATAAAGAATCTATGGGGAGTTAGCAATGGCTGCTTTGATGATCTTTTATATTTGATTATTAGATATAATCTTATTTTTTAAGTGTCGTATGTGTTAAGAAAAATGAGTCATGTTTAGTTGCGAGAGTCCATCGTAAGTTTAGCAAATTACATGCGAGAGTTAGTAGAGATATTTTGCATTTGAGCACTTCGGTAAGTGGAGTTAGTTAAGTCAGTGCAAGCGTTTGGCCTACTGCATGTACTAGTGAGTGGCTGGTGTTTGTATGCAAGGGGGTGGCGGGATCGTGCAGTCGAGTGAAGCTGAGTGGATCAGTGACGGCCAAGAGTGAAGCTACAGCTAATTACAGCTACAGCTTTGGAGCCGCGGAACACCTTCAATTAAGCTATGCTGACGGTCGTTGTCTCCAAATAAAATATGAGTTGTCTCCAAGTAAAACATAAATACAAGTTAATGAAAACGGTGAAGCGCTAGAGCCTCGTGGACGCCTAGCCAAATGTATCCGGCCTTGTCATATGCGGATCCCAATGCTAAGTATTGAGAAAGGTTCGGCCTCGTCGGACGCGAACAACAATATCCCAGCCTCGTCGGTCAGAGACAAAAAGAGACTTCTCATGGCTTTCTGGCCATGACGGTGCAGGCAATGGATGAGTCGTGACGGTGGTGAAAACTTGTACTCATGCGACACTTTGAAATTTCTCATTGCTTGAGCTGGTGAGAGATCGGTGTGACGATACTTAGTCATATATACATGTATTGCTTGGTGCTGATTTCTTCAATACTTTAGATTTATTCAGAAGGGGCTAGCGCCAGGTTACGTGCATGACAGGCCGCTGATCAGGGCCATCCAGCAAACAGCTGGATTGGGCTAAGTCCGAGAGTATTAGCAGGCTGATGGTCTAGTCAACCATTAACACATTAACACGTGAGTATGAATGAATACGGGCCCATCCTGATTGCTTGCTCGTAGATTGCACGTTACACTTATGCATGGCACTGTAGCAGGTGCTGTTGTTTCTCTTTCTACCCGGTTACAGACTTTAACTTGGTGATCTATTATTGCCCATGATCTATTGCCAAGGCGCGGGGCCGGCTGCCGGAAAACATCGTCGACGGCGTCCTTTTTCATGCTGTTCTTTCTATCTCGGCGAGTATGCCTTTAACTCGTCGCCGGGCTTAACACAGGGAAGCTGCTCCTCCGACAGAGTTATCTAGCCGTTTGTAGACTGACGCGTGGATGTGCACACCAAGTCCGGCGTGTGTCATCGCCATGTGTGCTGAACCTTCTTTGTTGGTGGATCGAAATTGTGGCTTATATTCAGGATGACACGTGGGCCGCGCGCTGCGGCCACAAATTAAACTGGTTGCCGGGCATGAGATGCCGGTCGCCGGACGCCGATGGGAATATCATTAATTACTGCCGTCGTCAAGTCGCCGGGCCGATCGTCGATGCGGGCCGTTGCACAGAATTACCACCACTAGCGGCCGGGATTGCCGAGATCATCAGCAGTGTCGCGGCCTTCAATTTGCAGCGCCGGATCATGGACGTTGTTAAATTCATTGGAGCAGACTGAGATAGGGCATTTGTATACGTGTACGCCCCTGCCCCCCTGCGCTGTACACACAAGAATGAATGATTAATATAAAAACATAAAGAATCTCACCTCTCGAAATGACCTGCGAGCCATGGAAACGGCTGGATGATGGACTTCCTGTGCTGGCGAAAGAGAGGTGCTGGCTGGGCGTTGATCTGAGAGCGAGGCGGTATTTGCGTGTGAATGATCTGCAGCGGCTGCGGCTAGGAGAAAACGATGGTGGATCGGAGCGGAGCAGAGCGACGGCGCAGAGAATGTGTATGTGTCTGTTGGCAGTCGAGTCTGGGCTTCCTTTTATAAGCCAAGCCTCCAGGGCAAACGATAGGCACCAGCGATCATGTGGAGTGATCGTGCTGATGCGCAGCCCTTCGCCGGATTATCAACACCTGGGCGTCTGTTATGTATATGCCCCGGCGGGTCTATTAGCTCCTCAACTCATTTCGTCCAAGTGCTCTACCGAGAGGGTTCACTTCGAATCTCTCTTGTGCTCGGCGCTATCGTTTCAAGAGATATGTCCCGAGGTTAATTGGGTACAACACGAGGGCGGCGCTGACTCCCGGCGCACTTACGCGATGGCCATGAGGATGCCAGATATTCCAGGGCTAGTGCTAGCTGATGCCGGCGACTCTGTTTCTCGGGGTCATTCAACTGATGATTATTATTTTTTATTTTATTTCATTTCACGTGTGTTTAGCCATTTGCTACGCTTATTTATTTTGCTTTTTTTTTAATATATCTGCTACAGGATCGTCTTCTTTTCAGGAAAGAAGAAACCTCCAGCGCTGCGACGGGCCATGCTGCTGTTGGCAGCCATACGCCATGCTCATTGCACCGATGATGCTGCTTCCATAGGTGGTCAGTCACCAGTGTTATGTCAGGCGAACAAGGTCTTGCTGATGATGTCGCTGGCTTACGCAAGGAGCCGCTGCTCTGGAGGGCCGAATATATGAACCGCAGTACGATCTTGTGGATTCCGATGATTCATTGGTGATTGGGCAGAACTCCAAGGCGGAAGATATTCACCAGGTTCTCGTTGCTGCACTAGGGATGGAGGGGCTTTCTTGGGGCAACAAGCTCCCCGTCGGACAGATTAATTGATCCCATCCCCTTCAAGTTTACGCAACTCAACCCTTAGCGCTGACGATCGATGACACACCGGCAGCTCGGCTTCGGCAACAAAATAAAAATAAAAAAAAAACTCGGGACCGAGTTACATTCATCAGCCTAGAGCCTACTGTGGACGGGTTCCCGTTCAACAAAGAAGATGCCCCCGTTCACCAAGCTGTTACAGCTGCGCAGGATTTCATTTGTTAATCCTGCAAAAACATGGTGGAGCGACATCAACCCGCACATTACTGTTGGTGAGCCTTTCTGTCCAAAATTTCTGATTTCGGCTCGTACTATGCTAGTATCTTCATCTGAGAGATGGCGCTTAGAGGAGGCAGGGATTATGTCGGGTGTTTTGGTCTCCCTGTGTCGTGTTGATCCCTCATGGCCGTTGATTGAAGCATTCATATCTTATTGGAATTCTGATGGGCATACATTGGTCACCTCAAAGGAGAGATGGGGTATCCGTTGCTAGCTCTCCAGGAAGCTATGGGGCTCCCAATTTCTGGACGGGTTTATGATGAGTATGTTCCTGAGGGTCTGATTACAGATTCGGTGGCTAAAGCTTTATTCCTGGCCTACACAGAATTGTGGAACTGCCAGAGCAAAGGTGGGACAACCGGGGCGTCTGCTCCCATTACCATTGCTGATTGGATTGATTACTTCTTGCATGATGCTGAAACTTAGGATGGTCAAATAGGAGTTTTGTTATGGTGTTTGGAAGGTATCTTTTGGTTCCTCTTCTTTTAAATTAATCCTAACCGTTGATATTAAAAAAAAGGTACCAAACCCACTCATTTTTGTAGCGGTCCACCACTTTAAGTACCTTTTAGTAGGTACCTCCATATTCTTAATCGTTAGATCTGATTAAATAAACGGTTGCTGTTAATTTCAAGCACCATAACAAACCTCGTCAAATAGAGGTAACGCTCCCAAATTTCTTGTATGTGTCAATTAAGGATCCCCAGTTATCCCCTTTGAACCTTGGTGTGGGTGGTGAAGGGGGCCGGAGGCCGCTTTGTGTGTACTTCGCTAACAAGGTGATGAATTTAAACATGGATTTACTAGAGTGCAACTGTTGGCAGCTTTTATTTCATTATGACTATACTCTTATTGTGTGCCGATTGTCATGGGGCCTTGATTCGACCAGAGGTGTTTATGGCAGCAGCATCCATTGCCCAAGGGGTTCGGAGGAGCATCGGAATCACTAGCATGGCTCATTTGTATAAAAGCCTTAATGCAATCAGTCAATATATTCATGACAATGACTCAGCCAGCACATGCACCTTGCCCTTGCCTGTCAATTTTATTATAGGATGGTATACTTGCTACTGGAAGGCTTTACCATCGGAGCCACTTCAGTTTGTTCGGAAACAGATTCTCCTCCTTTTATCACGGATGCTTGGAGGATGACAGAGATGAATATAGACCTTGGGCTGACACACCATCTCTTCTTGAATGCCGATGTAACTACATGCTCACTGCAAGCTTTGGATTTCTTGGGCAGACTGAGGGCTCGGTTTTCGGAAGGTGCTTCAAACCCGGTAGCCGATCGGCGCGGATCAAACAACAATAGGAAGCAGTCGGAGATTTCTGAGGTGAACATGCTGCTTAGCTACAGCGTTGGCGGCGTATCGTATCGTCGCTGTCAATCATACAACAATCTGGTGTATGCTCCCCACAGATTCAGTCGTATGCACAACTGTGATCAGGCCCTTCCGAACCCGATGGACGGTGCTCTTTCTTATTTAGATGCTGATATGAATGAAACAACTAGTGTGTTAAACCGCCGCTTGTTACTGGTATAGCTGACCAAAAGGGCTGGGCTAAAAGGGTCGGCACGGAGCATAGTTTTTTTGGCCTGGCCCGAGCACGGCTCGTCACACTTTGAACCGGGCCGTGCCGGCCGGCGGAACATTAAGGGCCGTGCTCGGGTCTCGACGTCAAGTCCGTGGGCTGGCACGGCACGGCCCATCGTCGGCCCGGTTGGCAGCCCACGTAAGCTATGAGGGCCGTGCTCGGGCCTCGACGTCAAGTTCGTGAGCCGGCACGGCACGACCCGTCGTCGGCCTGGTTTGGCGGCCCACGTAAGCTACGAGGGCCGTGCTGGCCCGGCATGGCACGACACGGCTCATTTTTATTTTACTTATTTTAATATATTTTTGTATTAAAAATTACCAACTTAAATAGAAAAATAAGTATATTAAATTTATTCGGGCTCCGGGCCAGCCCGGCACGGCATGGCCCATTTATAAAATGAGCCGGCCCAGTTCTTCAAAACCGGGCCGTGCCGTGCTTTGGGCCAAGACATTTCACAACGGGCCGATACAGCCTGTTTATACAAAGGGCCGTGCCGGCCCGATTGTAAAAAAGCACGGCTCGGTTTAAACCGTGCCGTGCCAGCCCGGCACGGTCCGTTGGCCAGGTATACACGTTGCCTTCCTCATGGTCACAATTTTGAGATGCAACCACATGGCAAGAATTTAGTGTGCTCATTCCCATATGTGTTTTGCGTGGAGTGTTCTTTAAATTTTCTTACTGAAGCTCATACTTTCATTAGTGGTACGACAGCGTCTTTGGTAGCCTGCACAGCCCAACTAGCCTGGCTTCGGTTATGCAGCCCGTACCGTCCCCGCGCATGCAAAGCCAGCCCATGGGGTGCTTCAGCTAGCCACCATATATAAAACCGGGAGTGCTAGGGTTACCGCACCCAACTGCTCCCTGCTCCACATCACAGCGGCCTCTCCTCCTTTTGGCCACCCCTCCCTTTTCCTCCCCCATCTCCCTCCCCTCTCCCCCGCCGCCCACTGTGGTAAGGTCGCCGCTGTGCCCCCGTCCCCGGTTGTCGTCACAGCTGGTAGGTGCGGGAGGAACCTATCAGTTTGCCGCTACCTTGTTCTATTCCTTCTCCCCCTCTCTCCCATATACCCGATTTCGAATGCTCTGTTATGGATATGTTGTTGTTTACCAATATGTCAGATCTATTTGTTGTGCGAGTTACTCCTGGTCTAGTTCTTGTTCCTTTGTTGCTTTTGATTTAGATCTTGTACAATTCATCTTGCTGATTATGATAATATGCAGATGTTGTTCGTCTGTTTTACGATTCAGTAAAGTCATGTTGGGATGCAACTGCTGTAGCTTCTCCATCTTTATTATGAAGCATTTTGAATGATATTTTTGGCATCTTGCTTTGCTGAGCTATAGTACAAGGTCTATGATTTCACTGGGTGGCGCATCAATTGATGTTGCAGCCATGCATTATTTTTCTTTTGTCAATTTAACAATACAAATATCACATGTCCTAATGTAACTTGCATTTCCTTTTATATTATAGAGAGATGGATTTTGCTACTCGTCGTCGTCTCATTCTTAGGGGCGCATCACTTGTTGTGGTTGTGAGTGCCTCGGCTATGATTAGGTTTAGGCGTCGTTCTCTTGCCCCTGCTGCCTTCCCTTTTACTCCTATGCTTGATAGGGATATCGAGCGTCAGGCCAACCTTAGGTTCATATAACGTTCTACAGATGCGCAATATGTTGAGCTCTTAAGGATGACAAGGGCTCCTTTCTTCCAACTGTGTGAACTTTTCCACAGTAGGGGTCTCTTGAGGGATAGTATCCACAGCAGCATAGAGGAACAAGTTGCCATGTTCCTTCATGTTGTTGGTTACAACCAACTTACGATGCATCAAAATGACTTTTAGGAGATCAGTTGAAACTATCAGTAGGTACTTTTATGAAGTCTTGCATGCTATTGGGCAACTGAGAGATGAGATGATAGTGCCTCCTGCAACTTGCACAGCACCAAACATACAAAACAGTGCTAGATGGAACCCATACTTCAAGGTTTGGAGTTCATAATGTCTCATATTTTGTTATGTTCACCACCTGAATATACCTATAAGGCTATAATTATTTCAAATATCAACTCTAGGATTGTGTGGGTGCAATTGATGGAACCTATCTTGACTAAAGTGCCAAGCTCTCAGAGGGCTGCCTTTATGGGGAGGAAACACACCATGACTTGGAATGTTCTAGCTATTGTTGACTTTGATCTAAGATTTACCTATGTCCTTGCATGTTTAGTTTTCATTTGAAATCAACTAAGGCCCTATTTGGTCGAGCTGTAGCTGTGGAAAAATCATCTATGGGCTGTAGCTATGGGAAAAACAGCTATGAACTATGGGCTGTAGCTGTTGGAAAAACAGCTGTGAACTATGAGCTGTGGACAAAGCTAAAATTCGTTTACTATAGCTTTTAGAGAAAAATATTTATAATGCTCCTGAATATTGGAGGGACTGTTTATATGTAAATCATAACAGCCGTATTATCTACTGATTCACATGGATTTGACCATTATATTGAATAAATATGTTTAAAAAATTAATAATTGTACAATGACTATATTTTATAAATGATAAAACATATAACATCATCTCCCTGTAGCTAAAAACAAAGCATCTTCTATCCTAGCACGAATGGTATTTATGCTATCTTCATTCTCACCATTAGGACTCTCCTCTAATTGTGTTTCTTGTACAGCTTCTGTCGGTTGGACAAGGCAGTCGTCATCAACATCACATCTATCGAATTTCTTATCTTGCAACTTGCTGTCACAAATCAAGTAATGCAAAGCCATACAAGCAATTATGATATGTTGCTGTGTACGAGTATCAAAACTTAGTATGCCCTTAAGCAATATAAGCCATTTTTGCTTCAAGACACCAAAAGCCCATTCAATGATATTTCGAAGGGATGAATGTAAGAAATTGAATAGCTCATACTTCTCTTGAGGAGGAGGATCTGAACGTTGTGAGAATTCTGGAACGTGGTATGCGCTTCCTTTAAAAGGAGCAAGGTACCCTGCTCGGTTTGGATAGCCGG
The DNA here is from genome assembly GCA_001182835.1 of Oropetium thomaeum. NCBI lineage: Eukaryota > Viridiplantae > Streptophyta > Magnoliopsida > Poales > Poaceae > Oropetium > Oropetium thomaeum. Next base: position 384,373 of record LFJQ01000015.1, on the reverse strand, counting down.
GGTCAACAAGATAATGTTTTCCTGTGTTAAACAAATCAGCATATAGTAGTGACATATAACACAAGCAACGAAATTTTTATGCGCAAAGTGTTATACCTGTAGGAGGATGAGGAAATGAAGGAAAAGTTGTTATCGCATGATTGAGAATCCGTGTGTCATAAGCAGAACCAGGCCAACCAACAGATACAAAGGTAAATCTCATGTCAAAATCACACACAGCAAGCGCATTCTGAGATGTATATCCATGGCGATTCATGTGGTTGACCATTTCCTCTGGTGACACATCAACAGAAATATGAGAACCGTCTATAGCTCCAATAGCACCCTTGAAATAAGGTCAAAAACGTTCCTCTTTCATGCACCTTGTCAGGTTCTGTTGCAATATTCTCCTTTCCTAACTTGCGTAAACACCTCAAAATTGTGTGAACTATCCATGTTGACCGAGTAAAACGTTTTTCAGCTTGAGAAAAGGATTGGGGCTTCCAATAATCTACAAAAACATTGCCAATGACTCAACTGATGATACATTCCTACTTGAGGTCAAACCGTACGACGAGACAAGCAACTCATGTAGTGCCTAGAAAACCTTAGGACTAGAAAACCTCAGGACTCATCCTAAACATTTTGTAGAAATATCTAGGTTTCGTCAAACACATTTCAACCCATTGAATTCCAGTTTCTAGAGTTTCCCTATATGCACTTTTATTCCAATAATGGTCAGTATAGGGGTTACCCATTTCACCAATAACAGCAGCATACTGGGAAAGATCAGCTAGAAGTTGTAGACCCTCTTGACCCTTTTTTGTCAAGTCCGCACTGTTATCTTCCATCTGCATAAAACAAGACAAATTATTATTTTCAACAATAACAAGCATTAAGAGACATATTATCAATTGCAACAATCACACAAACAACAAGCATTAAGAGACATATCATCAATTGCAACAATCACACATAAACAACAAGCATATCATTGTTCTCAACATAGTACTCATCACAAGGAATGAAACAAGTGGCTGAAACAGAGAAACAAATAATGGTTCGAATAAATGAAAACAAATAACTGGTTGTAATACATGACATGATCAGTTGCCATGCTCCCTTTAAGTAAATTGAGCATTCCTTCATTTGTTTCCAAGGACCTAAGGATCTTCCTAAACTCAGGCTTCAAGATCAATTTTGTAGCAGTGTGCATAAGCGTTGTTTTTTCTTGTACACCACTATGTTTTACCATCTTCATGGCCTCGGCAATGGTAGGAACTGCACTAGTGCGTGGAGCTGAGGATGCTTCAACACTTGAGGATATCTTTTCCGCTGCAATTTCAATCCGCAAACATCTGGTCTTGTACAACTGAAGCAATGGGCTCTTCTCATCCTTTGGTTCGGTGCTAGAACTGGTTCCCTTCCGTTTCTTGTTACCTTTATGTGATTTATTCAAATCAGCCAGCTTGATAGTATCAGATGTTGTTTCCTCCACCTTGTCATCACTTGACTAGCTCGATGATATATCTTCAGCATAAGATGCATTAGCCCCTGTAACATGTACCTTGTCAAATAATATGCGCAGATCCTCAAGGTGTTTTGGGCCTCAGCTTCCAGAACCTCACATGGATACATTTTATTCCTTGCTCTGGATTGTTGCTTCTCTAAAATTAATTGAAAAAAAGAAGCAAAATTCACCACTATCATCATAATGTACAATAAAAAATTAACATCGTGTTGAACTTACAGCGAGGTGTTCATCCCACCATTCGTCAGAGCACTCAACTGTTTGCTTCGCCTCATTCCAATCAAGACCAGTGGCACTATTCATGAACTCCATGAAACATGTATATTCCTTTTTCATATTATCCAACTTGTTCTTCAATTGTGTCCTTGTTCGCTTGTCGCTGGACTTTTCTTGAAACTTCGATTCAAGGTTCTTCCAACCTGTGCATGTGAAAATTCCATTTAGCCTATTTCCACCTTCTATTTCACTTTGCATATATCAATCAAATGCTTCAAACAGAAATCACTCCAATCTGGCTTATCAGCCATTCTTGAAGCAAGGAAACAATATTTTTAGACAACCAACCAGTATACAAGAAAAAAAGTGTTGAAGCAAATAAAATAGATAATAAAAATTTCTCACTAAAAGCATATGTATGAGAAAAATAGAAGTAAAATTATCTATAATAAATAAAAGATACAAGTGTTGTCATGGTCTATGTCAAATCTTTTTTTTTCGAAAGACCTATGTCAAATCCAATTCAATAACGTTGTATATTGTATACTGATTATGGACTAGAGATGTTTAATAATTGAATTACAACAAGAAGAATAAAGTAGCGAGCAGCCACAGTACTCAAGCTCCTTGCTTGCCGGTTGCACAACTCAGTTCTGCCTAGCGCCTTATCGGCTGCCGTCTGCTACCCAACTTGGCCTTGCCAGACACCGGCGGGACCCAACTGAAGCTCGTAGCAGCTAGCAGGCCAGAAAATCAGCCAAATATTACCAGAGGTCCAGAGCTCGCCTCAAACTCAATCTCCTGCCAAGCAACGACGAGCAGAGCGCCACCACGCGCCCACGCGCACTCAGCCCCGCCGCCTCTCCAGCTACTACGCGCGGCCGTCCGCGGAGCTGGTGCAGCGCGCCTCGGCCCACCTCCGTAATTTAACCCAAGGGTTCGATTGGCAGTAGGCAAAAGAAGTGAGAAGCTGCGTTATGCGAACTGGGACTTCCTTTGATCGCCTTTTTGACTTTTAGAAAAAGCTACAGCTCTAAAAATCTTAACCAAACAGGGCGTAAGCACCCCATTTCATTGTAGGATCATCCCACTGACGCTAAGTTCCTGAACCAGCCATTGCTCAAGTATATCCAGATGTAGACCATCTTTGGTCGTGGTATAGCAAATGGAAGATATGCCATGGGGTCAAACGAACCACTTGGCATACAACCAGAACCGGAGGCCATTGACCTGGAAGCTGATGGACCACCGCAAGCTTCACCTGCCGCTGAGAATAGAGCTGGAAGCTCCACGAACAAGGCAAAGACAGAAGCTGGAGCTGGCAACAAGGCTGACACAGAAGTTGCAGGTGGGAAGCGGAAAAGGCCATGCCATGATGAAATGCAGTAGCGGACTCAGCCCAAGACACCCGAGTCGGGCCACAACATTGAGGAAGCCCACCAACTGCCGCGGCCATGAAATTGGGCCAATGACTCGGGCCACGGCCTATGTGGCCCGAACGTTGGGTCCGCCACTGATGAAATGGTCATGTCTGGGTTAACATATGCATTGGGGGGTTTGCAGCTGCTATAACTGAATCTGCACACTCTGAAGCTGCACCTGGAATATACCAAGTTGTCATGGGAGGCTCAAACTTCACAAGGGAAGCATTGATGTTTGCTCTGAGTTACCTCATGGATCATAAGGCAACAGCACTCGTGTTTATCCAGATGGACAACGCAAGACAAGGAACTGTGGCTGAAGACGTTTCTTGCCCAACACTACCGCAACTGATGGATCCATGTAACACCTTTCTTAACCTGTTTGTTGTATGCCTGGTTGTAAATTGAAACTTGAACACTTAATTAGAGCTCATGGGGTCTAAATTGCAACCAGGACACGAAGCAAATTTTGTAAACTTAACACAGGTGCATTGAATTCCTGATGTTTCTGATGTTGATGGTGGATTGGTGGTATTTGATATTTGATAATGGATCATGTCCTTTAATTTGTATATCTTGTTGACGGTTCCTTGAAAATGTGCTGGTATTCAAATGTTGTTTGATCTGTGCTGTTGTGAGATTCATACAAGTGTTTGTGATGTTTGACATAACATGGAATCTGTACTACCTATTTATTACGGTAAGCGTCGTCCGCCCTATTGTCAGTTCCCGTTTTCGTCCGTATGGCAAGCAAAAGCAGAAGGAAAGACTGTATTCCCCAGCCCAAGAGTCCCAGAAAGTCCCCCCAAAAACCCAAAGCAGTCAGGACAAGGAACGCGCAGACTAAGGACTCCAATTAAGAAAAAGACCAGATCAGAAACCAGGCAACAAAAACAGGCACTTTGAATGGATCTCCGGTAATAAAAACCAGCGGACAGAACGAATGGCATCTCCGATGGCGCCTCTTGTGCATGGAGGTGACGATGCCGATGGTCGCCGCGGATGGTAGTGCAACGCACCCTATGACCCTTGTGCTCGCCGGCAGACAGCGGGATGTGACACGGTCGTCAGACATGAGAAAGAGAGGCGTAGAAAGGAGTAGATGGAAGAGGAAAAAGTAGTCGCGGCGGCTGGTGAGACCGTGAGAGAGGTGAGAGAGGATAGTGGCTAGGGGATCAAGGTTGACAAATTGCTACTTGGGCCACGAGTAGCTAATGCGCCGGTAAAACAGTATAATGGCGAGTAACTAATGAGCCTGAATTTTGATTATGAAATTAATTTTGATGTTTTATTATTTCTTTGGTGATTTTGTGTCAAAATATACTAATACTTTATCGTGTACGATATCTTTTATCTTAACATCAGTATAACTAGGTATAATGTTTAAAACTGATGTTTTGGATGCTATGAATTGAAACCAATTAACACTCACAATTTCTTTTATCTTGAAAAATTAGTATAGCTGTAAGGACAATTATTTTCATTAACAAACAAAAAAACTTTCTTATGACATTTGTTCAAGCCGTTGCAATGCATGGACATTTTGCTATAGTTTACAGTTTAAATACTGTAAATAAAAAAGAAAGAGCGAGTATCACATAAAATTTCCCTGAATTCATCAAGCTATTTGTAATCTTCGAAAATATGTGAAATCTTTTAGACAATGGATATTAATGATCATAAATGTTTGAAGAAATAAGACCCGTAGCAACGCTCGAGCACTTTTGCTAGTGTTTTATTAAGTGCCTATGTTGTTTGTCATGCAATTTATTTTATTAAGTGCTCAGGTTGAAGCAAATATTTTGTTTTGTTTACATGTTTGATATAATATGGAATACAATGGGTTTTCCCTTGGTGTTGAAGCATAGCAGATGGTGAGGGACACTGTTGTTCACGTGTGGTGGTAAGTGCACCATTTGGCGAGATCGGTCATTGCATCCAGCCAGTGCACCATAGTCAGGTGAGGGACACTGGCTCCCCGTCTAGGTTAATGCTAGCCACTTGTAGATGCAGCCCACCAAACATAAGCTTGTGCTGGTCAAAAATGCACAGTCCAGTCTACCAAACAGCCACATATTTTTTGTGTCTTGCATTGCTTAAAGCTGGTTTTTGACACATCTAAACACATCTAAGCTGGTTTGCTAGAACTAAGCCATCCTACTAAACACATCTAAAGTTTTTGACACTGGGTGTGAGAATATATACAAATACATCGTCAAATCCTGATGCACGTAGGCGTCAGAAAGTTTTTGACATGCAATATGTATTTTCACAAGGCTCGTTCCACTAGGTTCTTCATAAAATGGTGTTGCGAGCATTTGCTAGTTTTCAGACGATAACCGTACCCGGGCGAGGGTCTACAGAGTTGACATACTATGCGTCTCTGCTGTTTTATTTTCTGATGGTGACACCTTCACATCAAACTTGACTAATTCTGCTCATGTTTTTCTTTTTCTTACCTGAGGCAATAATCAAGCGGTTTTTTGTGTGTTACAAAAGGAATAACCTGTTTTTTTTTTGCGATAAAAAAGAATAACCTGTTGACAGAAGGAATGGTGAACCTGGTTCGGTGAAGTCCTCTCACCTGGGAAAATAAGGTCAGCTAGCAGAGTATGTGGGGGAACTTCATCCACCTTAACAAAATTACATAGTAATTTATACTACTTCAATTTTGAAAATATCATTCGTCGGACTCATTTAATGTAATATGTTCAAAAGATGACATTTTGAAGAAGTCTGTTGAACCATATTAAAAAACAAGGACTTTTGGTATCTTAATATATCATTGTTGCACATCGATCTCAAAAAGACCGTAAAAAGTTACTCCATGTGTTCTTTTTTACCTGTCATTGTTAACTTTGACCGATAATTTTAACTATTAGTCTTATTAAAAAAATATAAAAAATTATATTTTTTTGTTATTATGTGATTTATTACTGAAGGTTTTTAAAATATAGCTCTAAATTTTTTTAATTTAAACTAATTTTTTAAATAAGACGAATGATCAGAGTTGATTGTCAAAGTCAACGATGATAAGTAAAAAAAAGATGTAGGAGGGAGTACTTAATTAAGTGATAAGCTAGCGTGAATAGAACAGATCGTTGGACAGAATGGGAGCCGGCCTTGCACCTGGAACAAATCAATCACATCCGCAGTCGGGTTTACAACCTACAAAAAAGCTAGCTACAATATCAGCTGCTAAAATCAAGTAACCGTAATTGTCGATTGGGCAATGCATACATCAATCAGTGCATGTTAATAACTGTCCTTGCAGCGTCCGAGCTATCAATATCAAAGTGTGAGTGTCTGATCAATAAAAACCGGGGCCTTTGCCATCTATATAAATGCTATGAAACCATTCCAGCTTCCAGCTCCATAATACTCTCTCTCTCTCTCTCTCTGTCTCTCTCTCTCTCTCTCTCAATATGGAGCGAAAGAAGCAGACGGGTGCAGAGGAAGAAATGAGCTGGATCAGCAGGAAGTTGTTCTTGTACAACGTCACCTTTGGGTTCTACGCTCTGGATTGGTGGGAGCGGTACCTCTTCAGTATCCTTCATTCAACGGTAGCGTTGTGTTGTTCTGGTTTATGAATATCTTTGGTCATCCTTTCCTCTAACCGTGCGGGGCCATGCTCGGGCCTGTAGTTTTCTTTATTTTAATATTTTTTTATATTGAAAACTATCATTTAGTTGAAAAATAAATACATAAAAATAATTGGGCTCTGTGTCGCCCGGTCCGTCAAAACCGAGTCGGACCGTGTTAGGGCCTAGACGTTTCGTAACTAGGCTAGCACGGCCGTGCCCGTGTTGGCTCGGTTGTGAAAAAAAAAGCACGATTCAATTCAAAACCGCGCCGAACCGGTCCGACATGGCCCGTTGGCCGGAGGGAGCATGGACCGGTGGGACGCAGAAGGTCTAGACCAATCTAAGATCGCATGAGATCAAGCCACAACCCACAGTATTCCGCCCTTTCATCACAAATAGAAAGCTTAAAGCCATCTTTAGATTAAAGAAAAAAAATTCTTACTTTTTTTGTAACATTAAACTGATCTCTCGTTCCTATATAATTCTTAAAGTGTTCCTATGAAATCCCCGTCTAAGGGTTTGTTTGTTTGCTTAGCGGATTATATAGTTTAAACTATAATCTATAGATTATATAATCTGAGTATAAAATTAAATAAAATGGTAAAGTAAACTGTTTGTTTGTTTACTTTCAGAATTATTGTCTATAAATTATATAATCTGGGCTGATTAGCCTAAATCCGATTGCACTGACACATGCGTCAGTGCTATCTAAAAAAGGAAAAAAAAAGACACACACGTCACACGTCAGTGCTCTCATGTGGACCAAGGGTACAGATGAGCGGGTTGAAGAAAAAGTCCACTTGTCTCAGCTGGAGATTTAGCAGCCAAACTGGACCTTGGGCCCTGTGGCTGGTGGCGACGTCAAAATTGAGCGGCCAAATGAAAAGGAATCGGTCGAGTAAACCAAGGCAGGGACCGAACAACATGAACCAAAGTTACGACTTTGTTTTTCTTACCATCGGAGGCCTTCTGATTGTTATATTTTCATGTGTGCCCCCACCCCCTATGAATTTGTTTCGGCTGTTTCCTAGGTTTGTTATATTAGAGAATATCAATCATTTGAGGACAATCTCAGATCATCCACACCCAAATAAATGTAAAAAGGAAATGACTTCCATCCAGTGGCTCAGATCATCCACTTCCTATGACTTTGTTTCATGTGTGCCCACACCTAAATAAATGCTTCCATCCAGTGGCTCAGATCATCCACTATGTATTTACATTTTCAGCAATGTAAAAAGGAAATGCATAAAGATAATAATTGGTTGAGGAACTATTCAAAGAACAAAAAAAGTTGAGAACAATCTCTAGCTTCTAGAACATTTCATAATTATTAATGTCTCAATAATTTGACAAGATGAAAATGTTTTATTCTAATAGAAATTGGAACCCAATTCATTTTCAATCAAAGAAATTCTTCTAGACATTATTACCTGTCGGTTTCATGGTTCATTGGTGGGATCGTTAATGCTACGAGAAATACAATGTATGCCTCCAAATCCAATCCAACTATGATAAGTACTAGCGAAGACTGAGAGATCATTTATCAAAATGGCATATTATAGGGGGTTCAGCAGAAAGTATCCTCTTTTTCACCATATATATAACCAGCAAAGGAGCCTTGCCCTTATCATCCTGCTCTCCGCATCTCGCTCACTCACCCCCCTCCGATCGTCCTCCTCTCTCTCTCTCCCCGTGCAGGCGACCTCGGCGGCGGCGGATCTGGGCGCCGAGCCCATCGGCGGCGCCTGCTACGGACAAGGCCGCCCTCGGCTGAGCCCTTGACGGCGGTGGATCTGGCAGGCCGTGGCGACGAGGAAGCTCGGGCAGTGGGGTCGTCGTCTTCAAGCTCGACGACGACGAGCGTCGAGTTCCGGCGGGTGGCGGCGCTCTCCGACGCGAGTGGAGCGGCGTAGCAGGTACGTGAACTGCCGATGGGTGATGGATCGGTGATCCCCTCCATGGAGGGGTTGAACTATGAAGGGCTGTTTTTTTTTCTGTTGATCACCATAAGATTGGGGATTGAAAATGGCTAAATTTTTACCCTTCCATCTCCAATATGGGAGTTTTTTTTTAATATTGGGGATGGATCGGAAAAGTGCAGTACGTGATCATAGGCCATATCTACCTAATTAGCCATTATCTAAAAAAGAAAAATCTACCTACGTTGCTCAAAAATCTACAATTTTACCTTTTTTTAAGGAAAAAAAGTTGAGTAGGTAGTGATCTAAAAAAATCTACCCACTTAACGTTTATATATCTACCTAAGGGCATGTAGTGTGATCTAGATAGCTGTTGTCTATTTAACACTTTTATGTCACTTTTAGACGGTAGAAAGTATATTAAAACAATGGTTGTCTATTTTGCCACCTACATGTGATCCAACTTTTACATGCCTCCCCACCCACACACAAAAAAAGTATTGATAAAGAGTGAGCTTTCATTTTGTGGCATTTTTTGTGGTACTCGAATAATTTTAATATATAATACTTTAATCTAAGTGCTCATTAGTTGTGAAAAGAAAAAATTGTTATGTGATATTTTATTTTGAAGAAAATTGGATTTCTTAATAAATGAAATGTTATGAATAAATATTATAAATATGAAATGTTAATGCTATTTTTTTGTTACAAGTGAAGTAAAGTAGATAAAATTATATTAAAAAAACAAAGTTAAAATAAGTTTTGAAAGCATAGAGACTTCCCTTATTTGAACTAATCCTGAGGATGTATGTAAATTTAAACTAGTCCAATCCAACTATGATAAGTACTAGTGAAGACTGATATATTATTTATCAAAATGGCATATTATAGGGGGTTCAGCAGAAAGTATCCTCGTTTTCACCATATAACCAGCAACCTCCAGCCCAAAACAACACCATCGATTCGGAGTTTAGAAAATCCAGATTGCTGTGGGGAGACACACAGCGTGACCTGCCCAAAGCCTCCTTCCCCAAGTCCGGCGCTACCGTCCTCGATCCCCTCCGGTCCGAGCTCGGTGCTTCGGTGAAGTCCCCATCCCGTTCGGCTACGTTGACATCCAAAAGCGGTAGGCCAAACGCCCACCTACGGCTCTCCAAATTAAGGGAAGCCGTTCGGACCAGCAAATTCTTGCTCCACGAGTAAGGAAGAGCAGCGGAGATGGGCGAGATGACTTGGATAGGCAAGAAGATCCACCTTTACAACGTCACCATGGGTCTCTACATGCTTGATTGGTGGGAGCGCTGCCTATTCAGTATCCTTCCATTTGTTCTTAATCTAGTTCCATTTCCTTTTGCGATTCGTCATAAATGCGCTGGGTTGGCAAGTAGACCTTGGTTTTCTGTCCATATTCATCTTAGATTAGCAGCATTGCGTTCAATTATGTCCTGCGTGAGTATTGATTTGGTCAATCGCAGCGAGGTTCCTCTAAATGAAGCTGGATTTTGTTTGCTACAAACTCTTGTGTCATTTGTTTGGCTAACTCTAAGAATGTTCATATTTTTTTTTCGCTCGAACAAGAATGTTCATCCTTAATTGGAGTAGACATATTAATGCTGATCCTGCTCTGGTTCGTCTTCCTCAACGGTTCTCGATTTGCAACTGAGTTCTTCGAGAGGTATCCATTCTATTCTCTAATCTGGAATATCCCAATCGAATTCTCAAACCTGTTACTGTTAGTGACATACAGAATTTTACTTGAGTTGTGAATATCGAATTCACACATTGAAAAAGGGCAGGCAGTAGCAACCACTGACCCCAGCAAGTTGTTAACAGTAAGCTTGATGTGTCAGCATTACATTATGTTGTAGTTGCTCGAATGCGTTAAGCCATCTTAAGCGAAGGTCATTCTATTAAGAAATGCACCTAGTTTTATTGACTATATCATTAGACATCCTACTTTAGGTTTTAATTTGCAAGGTAGTGGTAGTGACATGATCACTGTGCTGAAAAGAAGAGGCAATCAGAAAAGAATATGGATCAAACAAGCGTTAAGGAAATAATTCAAATTGTTAGAACAGAGAGAACACAACTAGGGCATCATATTTTTACATGTTTGGGTCAGAATATTCATCATACTTCTATGATATTCTTAGAGTGTTGACTCAATTCATAGCCATCCTGTTTTTAGTACCTGTATGCTTAAACTGAATGGAATTTGTTCAAGAATGTAGACTTCTATTTCTTGTAGGCCACTTCGATCGTGGCTAGAGTTTTCAGTGATGGACATCTTCGGGTTACACTACTGTTAAACATTTCTCCATGTCTAATTTATAAATCAAATAATATTTTCTTGCAGGCTGCTTTTATCTGATAAAAGAGAGTAGATGCTACTAATATTTCATCTATTCTATTTCTGTCAACACCTCATCCTTTCTCTTGATGATATCGTCCCCATTCAATTTTTGGATAAGAGTCCACTATCATCTGTTATAAATATTTTTGTCGCTCTAGAGGTCCAGTTGGGTGTGCCATAACCTTAAGTTGGTTGATAGTACCTTACACTATCCATCACAGTGATGGTCATTCTGTTGGTTTAAATGCTTACTTAATTATTAAAGAGGCTCCTGTATATATAGTTAAGTAAGTTCATGTATATCATCTATACTGTACTCATGAACCTCTTTGTATCCTAACCTTTCCCTTTGAATTTCTTTCAGCCATCTTAAGGAGCGGATCATGACCGGCGGAAACTACGGCTTTGGAAGTGGCGTGCCCTCATCCTAAACTAGCAGCAACGAGGCCAGGAGAAGAATCGTCTCTGCTAGTAGTTCCGAACTATAAATGCTGTTCTAGTACAGTATCTTTTTCTCCTCGAGTTCACAAAAGAGCTATTCCAAAATGTAAGATGCTTGAAGTTATGGTTGTTTTATTATTCATGAGCTTTATATGGTTGTACCGCATATCATAGTTTAACAGTGTCGAGTTCGTGTTGTATAATCATTACCTAAATATGAAACATTCCAGTGCCTACCTCTCCTTATCCTTTAGCACCCTGACCTGCATAAAGACTTTGAAATGTCATCTGAGATTTTGTGTTATTGTTCACTGTTATTGGTTTTGACATTTCAACAAATGAAACATTCTGTTTTCGCCACCAGTAAACTAAAGCCTCCTGTGAGACTACTGTCATCATTTGAAGGACCAGACAAGAGTTTCCAAATTGATTAGATTTCGAGGTTCACTTTTTCTTTTGTTGTTTTTTTCCGAACTTCCTAACATTTGGACAACAACCAGAAACATCTCATCTCGTGAGCATTGGATGGAGACTCTTGCATCTCATCTCATTGTTGTTACCTGTGGACGAAGACATTCTAGGTTCACTGGGGATTTGTGAACTCAAATGTATTCCATAGGTAACAACAACCTACAGTGTGGAGCACGAACAAGACAGATACACTGTATGCTTCGATGTATGGGAAAAAGATTTTTTTATTTCATAAAAGTCATGTCTCTATATACAACTCAAAAGTAAAGAGAAATAAAAAAATAAATTACTTTATTAACATATACTAGAAATGGTCGCGGCGTTGCAGTGTATGACCAATATGTTAGGGTGATGGAATAAGGTAAAACAATCATGAAAGAAAGGTTACAAAATAGGGTATGAATTATAGGTTTTGATTTGATTAGTATTTTATGTTTTTATATTTGATTTTCATATTTGCCCCTTAAAATCATAGGTAAAAATGTACAGTTTATAATTTCTACTAAGACATGTTATATTTTTTATGCACTATATAAATGTATTTAAATTTTAGGTTTTTATTTAATTTACTACACAATTCATATTTAGCAAATTTTAGTCGTAAAAGAAAAAGATTAATAGATAAGAGAAGCCTATGGTTAAGTATTATACTATGTATATGTATGACACGATTATTTATGCTCTTAGCAAAAGAATTAGGAAACAAAATTTATGATGAATTTATAAGATTTTATTTTAGGAGTTTTTTTATTTCATTTTCATATTCGCCCCTAAAAATATAGGAAAGAATGTACAATTAATACTTTCTACTAAAACATGGTTTATTTTAGATTCACTGCATAGATCTGTTCATGAGGATTTCGAAATAAATTGATTTTCTATTTTATGATTTTTTTTTGTGATTTATTATGTTTTTTTAAAGCTTTAATAAATTTAATTTGTTAAAAAAGATTAATACATAAAGGATCTGGATGGCGGGTTGATTTTAGTAAAATGTCAAGATTTTTTTTTATAAAATAAATTGAGAGGGCCGTTTAGATTGCGGGTTGATTTCGCTTAAGATAGAGAGTTTTGCTGCAAAATATCCTGGCCTAACATGATTCAAATTGTGGGTTGATTTTGGTAAAGTTTGAGGGTTTATTTAAAAAAAAGCTGAGAGAGCATATTGGACTACGAGTTGATTCTGCTAAAGTTCAAGGATTTTTGTACAACATCATGCGGCTTCGCATGAGCTGTGCGGCCGATCCAACGGTTAGAAAAAGCTTACGACGTGACCACGTTGGTTTCCCCACTGTTGGTGGAAGAGAGATTACTCCTTAGAAACAATTGACGCCGTCATATTTAACTATTTATCTTATTAAGAAAATTATGATACAATATTGATTATCATTTGTTTAATCATTTCCAAACCGAGGGAGTTGGTAAGAGGAGTGAAACATAGCAGACAGTACCAACAAAGTCAATGTTAGTGCCACGTTGCTTGTGCCAATTTCGACTGGACATTGAGAGCAATTTCACTGCAACGAGCTAGCCAACGCTTTAGCATCGCAAGGCGCAAGCCCTAGAAAAAAAAAACAACTCAATATTGCAGTGAGGCAAGTCATCATGCTGTGTGCTCTTCCGAATCCGAAGGGCTCGTTGCTGGTCAAAGGTCGCGTTTCCTCCTCTTTTCGGTGCCTCGCAATTGCAACTCTCCGCAATGCTTCGCGACGAAGGAAAAAGGTAGTACTAGTACAGGTAGCAGTAGCTCCACCGGTGCAGTTGCAGCAAACCGTTCCGTTCGACCCCCGTCAGCGTCGCCTTCTATTTCCCAACCAATCTCCTTCCTCGAGCAACCGCGCGTCAAAAATCCCGCACGAAACGAAATCCTTCCTTCCTTCCCCATCCCCACCCCCCCTCGTCCCCCCAACCCCCACCTCTCCGGCAGCCACCCCGTGTGGCTCCTCGCTGCAGCGGGGATATCCGGATCCCTTTGGCCTAAACCGCCGCCGCCTCGGATCCCGCGCGGCGGAAACCAACCTCGGACCGACCGACCCGCACCAGCAATCTCCCGATTCGTCTCCCTCGCCCGCCGGTTCGTTCATTCGTTCGTTCGCGCGCGGGAACGGGACGGGATGGGGCTGCAGCAGTCCAAGGATGAGCTGCTGTACCAGCAGGTCAACTACGGCAACGTCGACGGGATCCGCAACCTCCGCGCGCAGGGCGCTGGCCTCGAGGTTCGTTCATCAGAGGATAAGAAATCCGTTTATCTTTCCCCCCTCCCCACTCCCTTGTTGCTTTGTAGTAAACTCCGTCTGCGCTCTGTTGGCACTGTCGGGGAAATTCGTTCACCGAGAGCTGTTTCTGTCTTTTGTTTTCAGTGGATTGACAAGGAAGGGAGAACGCCGCTGATGCTCGCCTGCATGCGGCCGGACCTGCTCAATGTCGCCAAGGTGCTCCTTGAGCTGGGAGCCAATGTCAATGCGTACCGGCCGGGTATCAATATCAATGCGTACCTTGTTATATGATTGAGAGATGAAGATTTTTTGTTTTGGCTTTTAATTTTGTCTTGCGAAATTGGCTGAAATTGACTCACTCAGGCTGATTCCCGTCCCAATTCGCAGGATCACATTTCGGGACTGCACTGCACCATGCTGCCAAGAAAGGTCTTGAACAGGCTGTCCATTTACTTCTGTCTCATGGAGGTATCATTATGATGTGTTATGTATGATGCCATGCTTTATTCTATCTTTCACGATGCTTCCCTCAGAACTAACTACATCTTCTGCCATATTCTTCTTGTAGCTAATCCCTTTATAACAAATGATGATTGTTTCACTCCGCTTGAATTGGCGAGAGAAAGGGGTCATGTCAACGTTGTACGTGCCATAGAGGTATGATTCTCCCCCTTGTCAGCTTACTATGCCTGAACTGATGGTTACAGCTCGATTCATTTTCATTGCTCACTGACTGTTCTTCAATTTACTTCAGGGGAGAATTTCTCTTTACTGTGGATGGATGAGGGAGAATTACGCTCCTGGCTTTTTGGAAGTGATTGCTTCACAGTTCATGACAAGAAAGATGTACTAATACTTTTCTCACCCTTTTTTTAAAATAATTTCTGTAATTTATGCTTACATCTGGTGCGTACCACATATTTTATGTTGTATGACCACCTAATCTTTTCTTCTTCACCTAGTTGGGCAGTGGTTTTGCCACGTGAAGTGCGGACCCCTACCAGACCTCTCAAGTTAGAGTTAGCTATATATCCTGACCTGCAGGTAATGATTTTGAATGCGTACGTTATTTTTCTATTGATGCTTGTTAACTTGGACATTAATGGTATTACAGGCTCCCTTGTTTCTCTAGTAACATTGTTTTCATAGCATTCCTTTTTTCATACCTCCCCCCTTTGATGATTAAGATATCATAATCTATGAAAAAGTAGGCGCTAAGCGCTAGGCAGGCGGTGACCCTCCGCCTAGAGCTTAAGCGTGCCTAGGCACCGCCTAAGCATTTCTAGACGTTCTATTTAGTATGTCATATAAAAAAAATCAAAAGGTAAAGGGATTAAGCTATATCAGTACAGTCTAACAAAGAAAAATGTCATAAGAGCCCACAACAATTCGTATCCATGGAGAAATAAAGGCCCGTCTGCCCATATAGTCTACTCATTTAACCTCACCTTATCCTCTCATCCATTCCGGTTGCTGTCCATCCAAAACAAAACGCTAGGCAGATACATGCAACTGGCTTCGGTTGTAGAGAGATGGCTAGGCAGATAACTCAACTGAAATTTGTGGCATTTTTCTGTTTCTGTGCAAACAGATACATGCAATTTCAGACTTATGATTGTAGTGTTGTTGGTTTTCTTTGAATAGCGCTTTTCTTACATCATCAGCAATAGGCAGCGAGCGCTACACTTCATATATTGTTATGCAATTTGTTTGAGCACATTTGATGGCTCTATTTTTATGATTAATTTCTTTTCTCAATGAACATGCAGGCTTCTAAACCACGGGCTGTAATCAAGCTATGGAATTCTCAAATTGAGGAACCAAAGTTTAATCAGACTGACCCATCCATAACCATCTTTGACAAAGAAACAAGTATGTTCGTGTTTTAGTTTCTCTAGTTTACTGAATGCAGACTGTGAATGATTGTTTATGATACTGGCTAAATGCCTTCTTTAAATGCTTTCATTTTACTGCAATTTTGGATCATGCTGATCTGTGGCTTCAGATACAATTTTTCTTATACAAAAGAGGTGTATCTTCCTCTTTCTGATGGATCCATGCTGCCACTTGATTCTGGTCAAGGGGAAACAGATTGTTTACGTGGTACATCTCAACTAGAGTCAGGATTATGAGGCATGCTCTTTCTGTTGTTCAGCATCTCTTTTGCACTACAGAAGAGCATGTATGTAGGATGTTGGATCATTTTATTTTTCTGTGACAGTTGAAGTTCACTGTTTTCATTGTCCTTGATGTTCAAGTTAGAGGTCATAAAATATTTGTAATTGGGACTGATCGGCTGCCCTTTCTGAGCTGTTATGCTGCTGTTGGTAGTACTATAGTTACAATATTTTTTTCTTATGGCTGCTTCAGCACAACCAGTGCAGCCATCAGAAACAGGCAGCAGATCGGAGCAACTAAATCTAACATAATCCACCACGGCCCTCCCATCAAGGAAATTTGTAGAACTTGTAGCAGACTTTAGCCACATGAAAGGTGAGATTGATGTATTTGCAGGTAAAATGTGGTTAGTAACTCTATTGTAGAAATGAATTGTTATTGAAACTCAATACAAATGGAAAACTGCAGCTGCCCTGATCAAATTGCCTTTGTGTTATGAACTGGTTTGGTCCTTTGACTACTGTGGGCTTCCATTTGCTCTTTCGATATTGTTTTAGTTGCTTTGCAAAGTTGTTACTATTGGGTAGCCCACACTTGTATTATATTAAATCTGTCTGAAAATGTTAGGCTACACTATGATGCTTAGAAATTTCTTGCATAGAAATTGCTTTCTAAATGTTTTTGAAATGTTCTTCACAGAAACTCGATACAAGCTTTTATCAGCATATGAAGGTGACAAACAGCAGATTCAATTGTTTTATAATGCATGCCGTGGCATACAGGTACATTCCTGAAAATATTATCCTTGCACATTTGTTTACTCGTGGTTTATTCTGTATGTCCTTTCACTTTGTTTTATTTAATCTGGTTAAATGTGGTATATTCTTAAATGTCCTTTCACATTGCTTGCAAATAACAATAACTACACTAATAGTTAGGCGAAATTGAGGTCTACCAGGATGAGAGTAAAGGTTCTAAATTTCTACATTTATGTTTCACACAGAAACATTACCTGCTGTTTAACCTTCTTTTTAGGTTGTAAACACGGTACAAGGAGAACCAGGGAATTCCCCAGTGCCAAATCAACCTGCGAATTCGTCCTTATCACCTTCAGTGGGTTCAGGACCCAGTAAAGAGGATGTTGAGTTAGCGATGGCTATCAATGCCTCCATGCAATCAGCTATAGCAGAGGGAGTGCCCAATGTTCAGCCAAATGCATCAACTGTGAACACAAATGGCTGGGAAAACCCTCCAAACAACTCACTCAATGGATGGGGCCCTCCAGACACGTCAGCGCCGTCAAAGACAAGTGGCCAAGCCAGGATTGATGCCCCAAGCAGCAGCACATACAATGGGTGGGATGTACCAGGAACAAGCTCAAGCCAAAGTTCGTTGAAAGATAAGACCCAAACCAATCCGCCAATTGTGATTCCACAGGAAGCACTTCCGGCTCTTCCAACCCCAACTGCGCCACCGTTTGCTGAAGAAACCTTCTATAATGGTCCCATTCAGTATCCATCCATAGATTCCACTCCTGTAGATGTAACCATGCCAATCATACCTGCTACTACTGAAGGTGGTACGACAGCGACCTCTGAGAAACCTGGAGAAGATGAAAAGAATGACACCAGCAGTGGTAACACCCCCTCTGGCACTTGTGTTATTTGTTTGGATGCTCCTGTGGAAGGAGCCTGCATTCCTTGCGGTCACATGGCTGGTTGCATGTCCTGCTTGAAGGACATAGAGTCTAAGAGATGGGGCTGTCCTATTTGCCGTGCCACAATTAACCAGGTTATCCGCCTCTACGTGGTTTGATTGGAAGTCCTGTTTGAAGGACAGTCTCAGAAATGGGGATGACTTATTTGTCAGGTTATCTGCCTCTACGCGGTTTGATAAGTAGAATTGGTGGGCTGGGAAAGCTTGCTCTGGATGGTTCTCATTTTAAGCCTTTGATGGGTTCATCTGTACCATAAAACGGTAGTGCAAGATTTCAAGTCGCACTGTATTGTAAATTATGACTGTAAAGCACATTACTTGTTAGCTATTATACATGGCCGGCGTGTTACGTATATATGTGTACAAGTTAAATTACTTGAAACAAACAAAAAATACTTGGTACTCCCTGTTGTAATCGTGCCCTGGAGCTTTTTTCTAGGCTAGGAAGTAATGCACAAGGAAATTATATTTCTGATGAAGTTTATCTGAATGCTAGGGGTGTTGTTATATTACTTTTCATGTCTCTGTTCTGGTAACCATCGACAGCTTTCACAACTGAATTTCTCAGTTCATTATGAAACAATGAATTCAAGATAAATAAAAGAATTAACTAAAACAAGCAAGTACGGATTCTATTGAAATCCCAGGTTTTCGTTTTTCATATAGACATACAAGGAGCGATTCGTGGGCACGCAGAGTACACCCGTTAAACTCATGGAGACGTGTTGATTGATGAGCCAATAGGAAAGCAGAGTCTGAAGGAATAAATAAATACTAGTACTATCAACGAATAGTATTCCACCGGATGGAATCGTTTGCACAGCTGATTAGGGAGCAACATCTGCATTGCTTCATCTTCGTGCCAACAAGTTGAGATTTACGTAAGTGCTACAAATACAGCAAAGGACTTCGTCCTACGTGGGTGGGCTGCCAACGATGTGAGTGCCGCCGTCAAGCCAGATCCTCTGCAAACCACCGATGCTGGAGCGCGGCCGCCGCCGTCATCCTCTCGTCGGCGTCGAAGTGTAGCAGCCCGGCGAGCACCTCGCGGCCCGCGAGCGACATGTCCTTGGGCAGGTTCCTGAACGCCTCCGCGGTGTCGAACGCCCGCATCGCCCCGCCGTCTGCGTTGAACTCGTGCATCAGGTCGAGCATCGCGCCCATCATGTCGCCCTGCGTGTGCGCGCCGCCGAAGAGGATCTCGCCGGTGAGGAGCTCCGCCATGACGCAGCCGAGAGCCCACAGGTCCACGGCAGGGCCGCAGCGCGGGCTCCCGACGACCTGCTCCGGCGCGCGGTAGCACCGCGTGCCGGCCCACCCGTCACGGAACGGCTTGCCGCCCTCGGGCCGCGCCGGCCTGGCCAGCCCGAAGTCGCAGATCTTGAGCGCGCCGCCGCCGACGCCCACGAGCACGTTCTCGGGCTTGATGTCGCGGTGGACCAGCCCGGCGCCGTGGATCCGCGACGCGCCGCGGACGAGCTGGCGCATGTACGCGCGGGTCTCCGACTCGGAGAACTGACCCCGCCTCTGCTGCAGGCTGCGCAGGCTGCCGCCGCCGACGAACTCCGTGACGAGGTAGACGGCCCTGGTGT
The DNA here is from genome assembly GCA_001182835.1 of Oropetium thomaeum. Classification (NCBI taxonomy): domain Eukaryota; kingdom Viridiplantae; phylum Streptophyta; class Magnoliopsida; order Poales; family Poaceae; genus Oropetium; species Oropetium thomaeum. Next base: position 364,813 of record LFJQ01000015.1, on the reverse strand, counting down.
CGGCGTCCGCCGTGACGTCCTTGATCTCCACGACGTTCGGGTCGCCGCGGCACGCCGCCAGGCAGCCGGCCTCGCGGTACGCGGCGCGGAGGTCAGCCGCCGCGCCGCCCTTACCCTTGCCGCCACGGATCCACTTCACGGCCACCGTCTCGCCCGTGCGCAGGTCCCGTGCCTTGACGACCACGCCGTACGTGCCTTGTCCGAGCAGTTCGAGCTCCTCGTAGTCGTAGATGTTCCCCAAGGACAAGGAGGCGGTGACCCTCGCCCGCTTCTTATTGCCGGCGGTCGTCATAGCAGAGCGCGCGCTGCCGTCGTCGTCCTCGGGGGCGGAGCGCTTCCGGTTAGTGGTGGTCACATCCGCCATGGTTTTACGACGCTTTGTGATTGCGAGGCGAAGGGAAGGGGGAGTGGAGGGAAATAGTTGGGGCAGGCGGCGGGAGTGGCGGCAGGCTTCATCATCGAGGTATATATAGCCAGCTCACCTCCCACATAATCCCGTGTCCGAGTGTGCGATGGGTCGCGTGGGATGCGACTTGGTTTTTCACGGTATTCGTTTCGGATAATAATTCACTGTTGGGACGCGCTGTCCTGTGCGGCTCCGATTCTGATTGCGTCGGGGCAACACACACGATCTGTAACTGATTATCGTATTCCGTGTGCCTGTGTGATTGTTTAATATGATTGGTCACGTAGTTCTAGCTATCAAAATAAAAGATTATTTTTAGAAGAGGTATGGAAAAAAAATTAAAAAAAATGAAAATACTATATTGTACCTTTGTGTCAAATTTCAAATTGTTTTCCTTGGAAAATAGTTTTCGCAATGGCTCAATACCGTCGGGAACCATTTTGTGTGGACTAGCTGACAGGATAGGAAAATTTTATTTTTCAGTCCGTCGGTCAATAGAATGTATTTTACTTACGGCTAGTTATGACGGCTTCTGCACAAGAAAATCACCCCATTGGTTTGGAAATCTAATTTTCCTGTGTGCTACTATACACATAGAAAAATGTAAATTTACTGTCGGCCAACATATAAGGAAAAACTTTCTATCAACTTTGAAATATATTTTCCTTGGTGCCAAAACAATAAGAAAAATGGTTCCTGTTAGTCGTTAAATAGTTTCTGTACGTGTGCCCTGATTTGAAAATGTTCATTTCAGGACCCGACAAAAAAATATGAATAACACTGATTTGAATATCCAAAAAGAATAAAACTTCACATTGCAAAGAGAACCAGATTTCACATGTATATGCCAAAGACCACCAGATTTCATATTCCAAAGACAACCATCGATTCCAAAAGATTGTCAACATACAATGCATCATTCATATCCACAATTTCACAGAACACATTATCAAAAGGTAAACACATGCCACGCTACAATCACAATGTCAAGTCTACTCCTTACTTCAAGCAGTTCCAACAACCTGCAACATACTTAGGGTTCTTTATTTCCATTATCAGAAGCTGGATTCCAACTTTTGTAGTGGATTCGATGTTCTTCACGCTACGTAGAATAAATCTGACAATTCTCACGCTAGCAAAAGCTGAATATCAGCTTCTATTAGTAAAAACAAAGACCCCCTTAGAAGACTAAACTATATTGTGCCATGTTAGAATAGGTCATACAACTACAAGGTAGTTGAAGAACAATTAGATTTTGCCATAGTTTTTTTTCCCTCTCGAGGGTGTTGGTACCACAATTCATGCCTTCAAATGTCAAGCCTAAACTTTCAGTAAAAGGTAGATTTTCCTATCGGATACTCTGATCCGTAACCGTCAAGAAAAAGAAAACTTTCCTATCGAAAAACCGAAACCGTCAGGAAAGTATGTATTTCCTGTCAGCTTTATATTATCCTATCGGTTTTTTGGTAGCCATCAGAAAAATGCTGTGTTTTTTTGTCGGTTTTTCCAAACCATCGGGAAAATTGAAGTTGCTAGTTGTGCGTATGCATTTAGTTATCATAAAAAAAGCAGCATGTGCACGTAGCTCCCGCTTGCGTAGGGTCCAGGAAAGGGTCCAACAATTGTATGCAGTCTTTTCCTACATTTTTATAAGGGAGTTGTTTCCAAGACATGAACTCATGACGTCTTGGTCACAAGGCAACAACTTTGCAGTTAGGCCGCAGCATTTATTCATCATATTAAGCGGTGTGAAAACAATACAACGAAATCAAAACACTTATATTGTAAAGTCTCTTTAAAATATATTTTTTTATACTTTGGACAATTTCATAATTTATAAAAGGGTATTTAAGATGACAGTGCCCGTGTTCCTACCGTCGGGTAGGGATTGGCAGCGCATGGCAAATAAATGAGATGGTTAAGGTCCGTATCGTGTGATGTTGGGGCCGTTTGGGTCCGCTCTTCCCGACACCAGCGCTGCAGAAGTCCTGTAGTACACGGAGCAATTCTTTCAAGCATGTCAAACCTCAACAGGGAGCTGTGGGAGCGGCGTTTTTCTAGCTTCCCGGGAGCTGTTGACTGCTGACAATACGAGAGCGGGAGCGCGTGTAGGAGCAGAACTAAACTGGACCCTAATTTGATGAGTTAAGAACAAACTATAAAAAAAATTACCCCATTGAGTACCACAATTATATATATAGACACAACCCAGGTCATTAACTTCCTATTTCTCCCAAACCTCATGCAGCCGCATCACCCCAATTATTTTTTGACTGTTAGATCTTCACCTTCGATTGTTATTTGTCCGTCTATTTTATGTCCATGGGTTCCTTATTCCCTCCCTTAAGTATTCATCTCCTGCTAAGATCATGCGCCCACCACTAGCATACTAACCCATCAATAATAACCTTGCTACTAATGCTACTTTCATGCAGAAATTATCACTGCTACAATTAATAATCAACACACTAATGCAATATGTCTTTTTAAATTCCTCTTCCACCATCTAAAAAAACCATAAGTATTCATGCACCAAAAATTCTTCTATAACTTCCTCTTCCACCTTAAATATGATGGCATTCATCAAGCCTGAAGAAAACAGTCAGACTTAATTTGGATTAAAGTTGCATTGTGGGCACGCACTAGTAGAGACTATCCGACTATATATAATAAACGCCCAGAACGTTGATAATCCACACGCCACACATAAACTTCACCCATATAGCTCTTTCTTTCTTTCTTTCTTTCTCTCTCTCTTTGTCTCTCTCTCTCTCTCTTAGATGCACAGAGGAGCAGTATAGTTGTTGTTGGTCTGTTTTGTATACTCACTTTTCAATAGTTGAATAATTGCACATAGGAGCAGTATAGTAGTTATTTGTTTGTTTTGTACACTCACTTTTCAATAGTTGCATAACTGTTGAGTCTTTTTGTTGGTGCCTCTTAACATAAAAAAATCAAAACCAAGAAAGCTATATTTTTGTTTGAATCGTTTGCATCTGCAGTAAAAAAGATGGCAGTCATAGTTTTTTATTTTTATACTACATTTTATAATGATGCTTAACATATTTTTAAAACTCCCGTGGAAACGCGCGGGTAACCATCTAGTTTTAATTATGGTATTGTGCACCATAAATTCCTCCCAGTCAGTAATAGTCAAATCCACAAGGGTTATGACTTGTCGAGCTTGAAGCCAAACACGCGAGGCATATAAGGGCTCTTTTTGGTTAACGCCCTTGACCAAAGTGCATGGACAAGGCAGCGACCTCAGGCACCCGATTTCGAGTGCCTGTAGTCCATATTGCTGCCTGGACCAGCCAGGTAGCTGCCGCCCATGGACAAACCAAACAGACACACGGGTAGTGTTGTACATGAGGGTTCTGAAGCTTCAGGAGCGTGCTCCTATGTCATAAAAAAAACAGATGGAGAAAACTGAAGTGTTGTCCCAAAGTTCTCTTTATTTGACATCTTTGCCCTAATGTCTATCTTTAGATAAACTCACCTGTATCCTCCATCCAGTTTCCCATAACCGTCTTCTCCTTAAATAGCCACAAAAAGGACAGGTAGCCCCTTCCTTCTTCCACGCATGGCTGAATATTAGGACAAGCTCTAATGGTTCTTGCCCTCCTCCAGAAAGCTAGGCGCTTAAGATACATCTCTTCTCTCATCGTCCTCGAACTAAACATTGACCGCAAGGCGCCATCCGGTGCGGTCAGTGTAAAGTTTCTGATTCATACAATCATCCCAGGGGCTAGACAATATTGATCTAGCTCTGGGAAGAAGAAGAAGATTGAGATAGGAGAGGAGACAAATGGAAGCAGCCCATTGAGGAACGGTGAGAACAGTATTAACAACATATGTATGGTCAATCTAATATTGTTAACAGAGAATTTGAGGTTCTTGATATCTTATATTTTTTCCATATGTATTTCAACATCTTAACATTAATATTCTTTTTACATTTTCATGTTGTTTTGTTTCACATGACATCATTGCAAGTTTTTTTTTTTTGGTTCATTTCTTCCATCTCAGGAATTGTGAATTCAACAAGAGTGCGTGCACGCACAAACATTATATATAGGTAAAAGTTTAGGAGAAAGGACATGAGCACAAAGATGAAGAAGGGGATCTTGAGGCCGTTCCGCTACATCTCTAACATGATGGGTATGCGCGCGGCACAGTTTTCACTCGTTCATCAAGTGCTAAACAATGAATCCTTTTTGCCTCCATCATTGGTATATTGACACAACCATCAAATTCAATGCGGCATACAGATGGTAAGGAGCCTGAAATGCAGATTGGATTTCCAACTGATGTGAAACACGTGGCGCATATCGGTTGGGACGGTCCCAGCGCCACCGCTGCCAACAACAACAGCAGCAACGCAGCGCCTGCCTGGGTGAGCCTTAAAAGAAGATTGATTTTTAGCGTCATTAGTTTGCTAACGCAGAGATTTGTGGCATGAATTTTGTCAGATGAAAGATTACCACTCTGCTCCGCTGGACTCGGGCTCTTTTAGGAGCGAGGCGGGCGGCACTGCTGCTGCTGCTGCAAATCCATGGGCTTCTCAAGGTTGGTTTTGTCGTTGTTGTCAAGAGATTGAGAGAATTGTTCAGTTCCGATTGACTGAACAACCCAACCCTTTGTGTGTTGTGTTGTGTCCGACAGAGATAGTGTTGGATGGAGGAAGCAGCCTAGGCGACACCTCGTTCAGGGACACGAGAAGCGAGGCGGGCGGCGTCGACGGTGACTCCCCGCCGTCCCCCGGCACGCGCCGGTCAAGACGGCACCGCTCCCGGGGCTCCGCCACCTCGTCCATGGACGTTACGGGGGCCGGCGGCGAGGCCGTCCCCGCCGAGAAGAAGGAGAAGACCAAGAAGGGCATCCGCAAGAACCGCAAGAAGGACAAGGACAAGGCGTCCGGCGCCGGTGAGGACGGCACAAGCACCACATGCCAGGACCTCCCCGCCGTGCCCAAGAAATCCAACCGCCGGAAAAACAAGGGCAGCGGCTCGGAAGGGAGCGCCGCAGCGGCGGCGGGAAGCAAGGACGCCGCCGCCGCCGAGGCCACGGCGGAGGAGCCGCCCCTGCCCCCGGTGGTGGCCGACGACTAGCGGACGATGATGAGCGAAACGGCCAGAGCCTAGCTAGTAGTATACGATCGACGACAAACGGCCCTAAACTTTGGACGACGCCAACGCCAGGTTTAATTTTGAGAGATGGAATGGAAGTAGGTGCCGCAGAGTAACGGACGTAACTTTGAGATGGAAATCAAGCGGCCACCACACATCTGTAGTAGTGCTCGAAGAACACACGCATGCACGCGCGCGCGGGCGTTCGAAGTTGATTTTAATTAGCGTTCTTGACCGGGAGTTGGGTGTGTGCACGCACAAGTTCATGATGTTCTTTTCTCCCATTTTCTTTCTGTTGTAATATTGATTCGAGAGCGTTGTTGTTCCTGATTCTCAAATGAAAAGTGTACTCTAACCTATATGTATCTCCATTCGTGTCTTGTTTGCGCTCTCCCCTGTTATAGATGTTTCTGAACGTCATCTGGTCTAACATATCTAAAACAGAAATGCTTATTTCAGTCGACTGAAATCCTCAGGGATTACAGTCGACGCCCGCACTATAAGGGAGCACGGTAGGATGGACGAAACGGCGTCCCAATGGCGGGGCGGGTGCATTCAATGCATCGTGGCGGCAGAGCGCGGGGTGGGTTGATATGAATTAGATCAACTTTTCACCAAGGTGACATGATCAAATTGGCAAAGTTAAAAAAAAAAGTCAAAATTGCAACTGGCCTTCAAAATAGGTTCAAAAAAGCATGTATCCCAACTTGTTATTGCTTGCTAGAATTGTTATCCTAGCGACAATAACTTGCTACAATAACTTTTAAAACATGGGAGTAATTGTTAAGCAATCTGCAGTGAATGTTCTTTTTTTTTTTTGCCGATAAAGTGAATGTTTTTCTGTCTGAAGGAAGAATTGCAAGCCAAACTGTTCCATGCGAATGGTCAACATTGCGTACAAATGATCGTTTGTCCATGATCTCAGTCGAGATAATGTAGAAACAGAGGTGAACAGATGTTTATGGCACACTACCTTTAGATGCATGCGAATGCCATTCCCGGTACAAACCATTCATGGCACAAAAATGTTGCATGATCAATCATGATGCTTTAAGATCGTCCATGCCCACGCTGGCCTGCGCGAGAACACACAGGTACAATGTGAGGGAAAGTTCTGACTGAAAATATTTAATACATTATACACGAAAAGTGTACAACTAGTAATAAATTGGACTGAACGTACCAGGAATTTGTGGTTTTCTTCTAGCAGTGGGGAGAATGTTGTACAGAACTTGTCAATATCTGCGTTGATGTCACCTGAGCCACTGATGATCTCCATGAACTTCTTCCTGTCTGGTGTAAGCTTTATGGCAACCTGAAATTATATGGGAGTTGGTATGAACGCGTATACTAGATTCAGGCATTTAATTAATTAGCAGAGCTCAGTACTAATGATCTGTAACTGATGGCACACAATCATTGTTTTTCTGAAGGTTTTAAGTTTAACTACTGTTGATAGGTTAACTCACTTTTCACTCGTTCCTGAATTCTCCATATGAACATTATTTTGGGAAGGAATGACAGAGGAAAAATGATTTTTTTTTTTGTTTACCTTTTATTTTTTTTGTTTGGCTTTCCTCCACTTTGCAAAACTGTTACTCCTCTCATAGTCTATTAACAGATACTAGAAGGTATAATAATTTTATTCAGAATCAAGATAAGTACCGAAAAGCTTGAACTGGCAAGCCAGCCATGCCATTTCTTGAGTGTTTTGCTGTACGCATCGCTGCACGCTTGTGACATCTGCCACTCTGGGTGCTTCACCAAATTGTGGAACAGGGCGACCAAGAAGTCCATAGCTCTGCCAATAATTAGGTGCACAAACTACTGTTAGCAGCAGTGTGGTATGGCAATACACACCGTAGTACTGGCTTACTGAAAATTAATTAACCTTGTCAGCCAGAGAAGACCGTTGGTACAACTGCTGGAACTTTTTGCTGTCTTGGCGCCAACCTCTACTCTCACCATGCTGTGCAGCTGCTCAAACTTTGATGGATCGGATGCATATTTTGCCTCCAGCCTCTGCATGTTGCCACAAAGAAGATTGCGTAAACATAAAAAGTATGGCAGCCATTTCATGATTGAAAGGTAAAGAATAACACCATGGTAGTATAAGATTAACATTACTACAAATCTACATCGCATTCACATTTCACATGTTTACTGAATCTGAGAAGAACAACCGTTCACATTGTTTATCTTCAGCATAGCTATAAGCTGAACTTATGCAGTTACGCAGAATACTAGCAGATATCGAATTGGAGGGGATCGATTTCCCTTACCGTAATATTACCTCCAATGTCAGACTTGACAATGGACATGGCTGACCCAAATTTCTCTGCAACAAAATCATAATTCGAAAATACCTTTACTTTAACAACAGCATAGAGGCACAGTACAACGTGATCGGAATAATCGCAGGTGGGGTGGGGAGAAGGAGAAATCATCTCCCACTCATTACCTAGCACCGGGAGGATCTGTTTGCATACATCGAGGAACGGCTTGGTCAGGATCACGCCGCTCTCTGACTTGACGTGCTTCATCCCTTCAAGCGAGGGCGTGAATACGGTCCCCTGATCCATCTGCTGGAACTCTGAACACAGACAGACGTAGCAGAACATTAACAGACAACAAACGCTACTAAGATAGTACTACTGAAGCTGAAGAATTTGAAAAGCAAACTGTCAATAGTGTTTCTGAACTGATGGTGTCCAAGAAAACTACAAAGACAAAACAGGAAAGTTGAGCTACCCCCGATACGAATCGTAGCTACAAGTTCCCACATAAGCCGAATTGATCTCATGTCCAAGGAATTCAAATTCAATCAGAATCCAGGTTACCTACACAAATCAAACGAGTTCAATTGCTCAGATCAACGCACCCACCGTTCCAAGAGGGAACACGAATTGGAGGAGAGGAGAGGAGGGCAAAGGCAGAGCTCGAAGGAAGGAGACGACCCAAGAAAGGAAAAGAAATGGAGGAGAGCTGAGCTGTGCTTGGGAGGTGGGGGAGTCGTGGGATCCCATAAACAGGGGCTGATAATTGATCGTGTATTTATATCCAGGGCCGATGGATCGGCCGGCGGTCGAAGAGAGCTGTCAACGGCGACTTCTTTCGCGACTCTCACCAACGCTGCACTGCAATGCGCCATGGACGTGATAGATGCGAATGCGCCACACCGCGACGAACCTCCCTGCTCGCTCGCTCTGTAGTCCAGTCCAGGGCTTCTCTTCGTTCCTCATTTCAGAAGGCCCTCCAGTCCCAGCCTGGTTTCGCATTCCTGGTCGGCGGCCTTTCAGGTGGACCGGGCCTGTGCAGCCCTGTCCTGCAATAAAGAGGGACCGGGGAAGCTGGAACGGAACCTTGAGGTAGTAGGCAAACATCCATCCTAATCTAGATTAGACGGAACAAACAAGGGGCCCAACAAGGGGCCCTACACATCAAAAGACGGATGGGACTTGTAAACCAAACATCATGCTTATGAGATTGAATGAAGCGCACTCTTAGATGCCGCCAGCTTCTCTTTATATATACAAGATATTACATGAGTTTGTTACATTCGTGATAATCACGAGATAAGTCAAACTAAATCTATATGTTAGATTCTATCTCTAACGTAAAGATCACAACCAACACAGTTGGACAATAATAAGAGTCTTATCATCTGACATACCCCCTCAATCACAACATGCAAAGATTGAGATTGGCTCGAAGATTACAAAGACGCCGGCCTGTAATTGCCTTTGTTAATCAGCTAGTTGATCTTCTGAAGGGATATATCGAATGTCCAGCAGCCTAGCTGCCACTCTTTCACGAACAAAATGAAAATCGATCTCAACATGTAATGTTCTTCCATGGAAGACTGGATTTGCTGATAAATATGTAGCTCCAAGGTTATCACACCACAATCGAGCAGCCTTTGGGTTAGATATACCAAGTTCTCTAAGAATAGACTGAACCCAAATAACTTCAGCTGTGGCATTAGCTAAAGATTTATACTCGGCTTCGGTGCTTGAGCTAGAAACCGTGGCTTGGTTTTTAGAACTCTAGGAAATCAAATTAGGTCCAATAAATACAGCAAAAACTACCGGTTGATCTACGATCATCAAGACATCGCGCCCAATCAGCATAAGAAAAAACACTTACTAGAAAAGAATTTGCCTTCTGAATCTTAAGTCCAAGGGTTAAAGTATTCTTCAAATATCGCAATATTCTCTTAACAGCAGTAAAGTGGACCGTAGTAGGTGCATGTAGAAATTGACACACCTTATTAGTAGGAAAGGAGATATCAGGACGTGTCAATGTAAGATATTGCAAAGCCCCCACAGTACTACGGTACTTAGTTGCTTCATCAGCACTGAGCGGATTTCCAGAACGTATTGACAATTTTTTCGCGACAGAAAGAGGTGTCTCAATAGCCTTGCAGTGTGTCATACCCATGCGAGACAGAATGTCATTGACATACTTGTCTGAGAAAGAATTATACCATCACTTGTCTTCTTGACCTCAATTCCCAAGAAGTAGCTCAGCTCACCAAGATCCGTTAGTGCAAAGTCCATACGTAAGTTCTTCAACAAAGAATCAACAGCTCCCTCAGAAGAACTGACGACGATAATATCATCCATAAATTAGCAAGAATATTATAACATCATCGTTGGAGAAGAAGAAAAGTGAAGTGTCAGCCTTAGAAGCAACAAAGCCAAGTTGCAACAGTTTAGAACTAAGCCTGGAGTACCAAGCACGGGGTGCTTGTTTGAGACCATATAAAGATTTTTAAGTTTGCAAACCAGATCAGGATGGAGAGAATCCTCATACCCAAGAGGTTGGCGCATATATACATCTTCCTCCAGAACACCATGCAAGAACGCGTTCTTAACATCTAGCTGACGAAGACACCAGCCCCGAGAAACACCAATAGAAAGAACAAGACGAATGGTGGCTGCCTTGACAACAGGAGTAAAAGTATCCTCATAATCCAGGCCATAACGTTGCTTAAATCCTTTAGCAACTAATCTAGCTTTATATCAATCAATGGAACCATCAGATTTTCTTTTGATCCAAAAGACCCACTTGCAATCAATAATATTTCCATCACAAGGAGGAGAAACCAGATGCCATGTTCTATTGCGCATAAGTGCAGAAAATTCATCATCCATTGCAGCTTTCCACTTTGGATCAGTCAGCGCATCCTGTATAGAAGCTGGTTCACCAGTAGTAATCAGATTACCGTAAGGGACAGTGCCATCCGTGCGAACCTTTGGTTGCCGGAGGCCAGCTTGCAGTCGAGTGCGCGGTCGTAGAGTTTCAGAAGGCTGGGCCGAGGCAGCAGGAGCAGTTGGAGAAGCAGCAGCATGAACCGACACATTATCAGTGCCATCAACATGTGAAGTGGAAGGATCAGGTGTCGATGACTCCAGGATGTGCTGGACAACAGTAGATGGCTGGTCCACAGGTGCAGAAACCGAAGAGGAAGCCATGCCTGTCCCAACAGCAGTTGTAAACTCGCAAGCTCGTTGCGCCAAAGGTGAGACCGGCGCAGCTGAGGAGACAACACCTGAATCAGCTCCAAGGTCACCACTAATATTTGCTGCATCAACGTTGGGATTAACTGCAGCAAGGTGACGTAGATGGTGATTCGTAGGCCCACCAGATTGTCCAGGTTGGTGAGGGACGTCACCGCGTACTTGATCAAGCTGCACAGGAACAACCTCAAGAGAAGTATTAGGAGTATTAGTCATAAGTTCAATACCGTTGTTTGTTGGGACTAAGGTAGGATCAAGGAGGGATATTTCAGGACGCAAACGAGCACCGGCACTGGGATGAAGTTGTGAAAAAGGAAAGACTTGTTCATCGAAGATTACATCTCGTGAGATGTAGACTCGGCCGGAGTTGACTTCAAGACATTTGTAGCCCTTGTGCTGGTCACTATAACGAAGGAAAACACAACGTGTGCATCGAAAAGATAACTTACGAGTGTTGTGAGGTCGAAGGTTAGGCCAGCACGCACAACCAAAGATATGAAGCAGATTGTACTCGGGTTTAATGCCAGAGAGACGTTCTAGCGGTGTAGAGAAGCCAATAACTTTAGAAGGTAGACGGTTTATAAGATAGACGGCAGCGTTAAAGGCTTCGCACCAAAATTTTTGGGGCATTGAAGCATGAGCTAGAAGAGAGAGTCCAGCCTCAACTATGGGGTGATGCTTCGTTCGGCCGGCCCATTTTGTTGGTGGGTGTGTGGGCAAGACACGTGGTAAGTAATACCGACTTTGGCAAAGAAAGGGCTAAGTTTTTGATAGTCACCACCCCAATCAGTTTGGATGGTAATGATTTTACGGCCAAACAATCGTTCAACACGTTGCTGAAATTGATGAAAGCAATTAAAAACTTCAGATTTATTTTTCAGCATATACATCCAGACATATTTGCTATAATCATCAATGAAGAGACATAATAATTAAATCTACCAATAGAAGAGGTGGCAGGGCCCCAAACATCTGAAAAAATAAGCTCCAAAGGAGATGATGACACACTAGATGAACAAGGAAACACGAGTTGATGACTCTTAGCTTGCATACAAGCATCACACATGGACTCAACTGTCTTAGAACTAATGTGTGGCAATTTATTATAACGAAGGACTCTCTTGACAATTTCTAATGACGGGTGACCCAAACGACCATGCCACCTAAATGTGGTCAGCTTGGATGCACCATGGACAGACTTCTGCGAGGGGATAGCATCGAAGGAAGGCAATGGATAAAGGCCATTCTTACACCGGTCGTGAAGCAGCAATTTCTTTGTGGCTCGATCCTTGACAAGAAAATAATCAGGGTGAAGCTCAAAAAAGGCATTATTATCAGATGTAAATTTATGAATGGATAGAAGGCTTTTGGAGGCATGAGGCACACGAAGGATTTGATTTAGATAAAGTGGACGGGAAGAAGTATGAAAAACGGTACGAGCAATATGACTAATATCCATACCTGCATCATTGGCTGCGTGAACCTGATCGTTGCCATGGTAGGGTTCCCAAGTAGTAAGCTTGTCCAACTCTAATGTAATGTGAATCAGTTGCACCGGAATCAGCATACCAATTTGTATCAACGCCATAGGACGTGACAATAGCAGCAGTCTTCTCGTCGTCATCGCCGGTGAAGTTTACATCAAAATGTTTATAGCAAAACCGTGTGTCTAGGCTTTTTGCAAAGCTGAGACACAGGCCGAGACCCCGAGTTGTAGCCACGACCTCCTCAGCCGCGGCCAGGACCAGAAGTGCGACCGCCGCGACCATCATGAGGGCCGTCGCCACAGCCGCCACGACCACGGCCAGGAGAGGCCGCATTGGCGATGATGACCTGCTGAGCATCTTTTTGAGACTCGATGCGAGCCTCGGCCATGAGCATCTATCCGTACAGATCACTCAAGGGAACCGGATCAGTCCGACCATAGACGTTCTCAATGAACGGGTTGAACTCCGCACCCAAACCTGCAAGAATATAGGAAATAACCTCATTGTCATCAAGATGCTTCCCAGCCGCCGCTAGATCATCAGCGAAGGCCGTCATCTTCTTGAAGTACACAGCACATGACATATCGCCCTTGCGAGTCGTGGCGAGTTTGTTGCAAAGATGTACAATCTGAGAGCGAGACTGCGAGGCAAACATGCTATGAAGTTTGTTCTAGACTTTGGCAGAAGACTTGCAATGCGCGACTTGGACCAGCACCTCCTTGGAAAGAGAGTTGTTGATGAAGCCAAGGAGGAGCTGATCTTGGAGAATCCATGTCCTATACGCAGAGTTTGGGACTTGCACCGTCTTCGTCTTGTCGGAGGGATCCACATCGGCTATAGTTGCCGAAGGACATTCAACGTTGCCCTCTAGCAAATCAATGAGCTGAACGCTACGAATAGCAGACAAAAGCTCCGCCTGCCATAGTGAGAAATTGTCACGAGCAAGTTTCTCAGCTATGGGATGGGAGAGGAGGGTTGAAAGTAGGGTGGATGACAGGGGAGGAAGGGACGCAGATGCGTTGGTGCTGGCGGCCATTGAAAAAAAAAATTTAAGCTAGATGTATTTGGAGGCTAGCTCTAATACCATGTGAGATTGAATGAAGCGCACAATCTGAGGTGTCGTCGGCTTCTCTTTATATATACAAGAATATTACAGGAGTTTGTTACATACGTGATAATCACGAGATAAGTCAAACTAAATCTATCTGTTAGAATCCATCTTTAACGTAAAGATCACAACCAACACCATTGGATAACAATAAGAGTCTTATCATCTCACAATAAGCACTTCCATCGTTCAGAATAATCTCCGTCCAAATGATCTCATTTTTGTACTTCGAGTTTCACTTTATTATGCAATAAAGAGAGTGGGAGATCATCAGCATCACTGCTCATCATTATTGCTTATGGTTATGACTCCCATCACATTCTCCCGTCCCTGACGACCTCCTGATGACCTGACCCCACATATACAAACTAAAGGGACGGTATTCCAAACCATTACAAATAATTACATTATTTTGTTATATATAGTTATTCTATTATCTAACTATCGCTCCAGACAAAACCGTCTAAGTATCTAGCTAATGATTATTTCATTAGCTATTCTAACTCTGCTAACAACTATCTCTAGAGGTTTTAGAACACCCCTATAACATAAGTTAATCTGTAACAATCAACTTGCCGGATTTGGCCTCCCTTGTATACAGTAGTAGTAGGAAACATGCCGACCACACTCATCGCCCACATGTTGGGCAATACAACGTGCAGGATGTTCTTTTACATGTGCTTCAATCACCGAGATCCAAGTCACAGGAGGGGCTTGTAAACCCATTCTTTCATCATGGTTTGTTTATGGAAAAAGTTTTTACGTCCCTTAACTATCACCCGAGTTTGGATTATTTCATCCGTCCGGCCTAAAACTAGATAGGACGTGTCGCCAAACTATTGAGAAAGTCTGATTTAGGTCCCTCGATGATTTGAAGAGTGGTTTTATCTAACATGACACACACATGGTAGTGGACCCCACATAGAAGAATGCCACATCATCGTCTTCTTATAAGGCATTCCGTCAAACACATGCCTTGCACATGATGGCTGGTAGCATCAACCGGGCCTCGCACTCGTGTTCCCGCTGTTTTGGATCATAAACTCATTGATCCCTTTCGCCATAGTGTTCCACCAGTCCTCCTACGAGTCCTCTACAACAAATGAACCAAAGGATCACCACAGGCCACATTATTGAGGTCGCCATGGTCGTGAATCCTTGTATGTTGGCGTCCACCACGCATGACGGTAATGCTACTCTTGTTCTATCCAATCCAGTGGCTTATCTGATGCCTTAACCTTTTCACCAGATCGTGTTATCTGTTGTTTTCTCCATTTCCACAGAAGGATGTGTGCATGCCATCTATGGCGGGGTCGAGGGAAACCCTAAAGCGGTATGGCACCAATCTCGTAGGCAGAAATGTTACAAGCGACTAGATCCATGGCCAGTCAAACCACATGCACCTTCACTACCATCTAGCGCAGAGTCAAGGGAAATCCCTAGGGCGACGTGAGGCAGCAACCTTAGAGGCTGGAGAGGATTGATGAAGGAGATTTGTGCCCAGATCAGGCTTCAACACTGCCATCTAGTATAGGGGTTGAAGAAAATCCTACGACGACGTGGGCCGGCAACCCCAAAGGTGGAGAGGATGTGAGCAGCGACATCTATGGTTCGCTAGATCAAGCTCTCCATCGTTGCCAACTAAGGGCAAGGTCTAGGGAAGATGCAACTTTGGAGGCGGAGAGGATGTGAGTGGCGACATCCATGGCCAACCAGATCAAGCTCCATCTCTGCCATCTAGGGTCAGGTCTAGGAGACCCTAGGCCAGCTTAGGGAAACAACCTTGGAGGCGGAGAGGATGTGATTGGTGAGATCTGCTGCCAACTGGATCAGGCTCCATCACTGCCACCTAGGACGGAATTGAGGGAAACACTAGGGTGGCGACATGTATAGGGAGGGTGAGGGCAACCTAGATGGGGGTGAGGAGGAGGGAGTGTCGATTTTTTTGGAAATAACGTGATGGGTGGTGGGAGTTCTTGGAGGAGTGGGTCGACACACGCCATTATGTAAAATTTGAGTGTCCTCAGCCCTGTGATTTGATCCATCCGACTTGGAAGAGGTAAAACTCTGGATATATGTTTTGGGTACATGAAGCTTGAGTTCTCTCTTTAGGAGATAAAAGGTGGTGTGGACGTAGTAATTATTGAGTTGATACTACATTATACTCTCTCTAGGTTGGTGATGGTGATCAAGGTCGTTTTAGTAAGATATTGGTCAAACATTTGAGAATATAAATCAAGAATAACTTTTATGTTGTTAAGTCTGAAAATATGAAAATTATATGAATGTAGATCTTTTTTTTTAAAAAGAGTTCTTTAATAGATACATATCACTTTTTTTATATAATTCAAGTTGTTTTTGACACAATGACATGTTTTTCAAAATGTAAATTTAATTAACTTTTATTTATAAAAAATAGTTATAAAAAACTGATATATGTACTATGATGCATCGGATAAGCCAGCAGCTGTCCTTTATTGTGTTCTTTCCTACCCCCTTATCAATTTCCAGGCTTGTTTTGCTTGGAATCCAAGGAGGCACAGGCACTTTGCCTCTTCCCATTCGATCTCCAATGGAGTTCTTTGCACGAACCACCTTGTACTTGTGATTATTTTTCTGAACGCTCTTTTCCGTGGAGTACGCATAGAATACAGCGTTGGGTTCTTTTCAGATACGCTAGAGGATTGCCTAGTGCTAATGATTGAGGGGCTAGTAATTCAGATCTTGGATCAACGCATCCATCCGATCGATCAGATCAGAGTGGAACGGGAGCGGCCGCCTTGGCCACATGGACTTTAGTACAGTGCCAGGGTGGCGGCTGGCAAATTAGAGAACAAGTCAACCACATGTTAAGTACTTGCAACATATAATGTACGTATTACTACATGAACAGTAGCACAGCTAATATAGTAATACAGAAATGAGATCCGGCCGAGTTGTGCGCTGCATGCTGAGCTTTTTAACAAGCTGGGCTGTTATATTGATCTTACGAAAACATATATATATATATATATATAGAGAGAGAGAGAGAGAGCAAATATTATTTTGTGGTGATTACACACACAAATATTAGAGCAGGACGCATACATGACTATTATTACAGATCATAACTTAATCAAGTGTAATGGTCTGATTAAGAATTTTCTTCATAATGCTAGTATGAAAAAATATCGCTCAGCCTATCATTTCTTAAATTTTTCTCGATATATAGGACAATATAATTCTAGTACAATTACGATAATATTCAAGCAACAATGGGGCAGCTAGCTCTAAAATTATGAGCAGGTGCCTAACATTAGAATACATTTGATTGCAAAGAAAAGACGTGATTGTTGTGAAGCCAACTACTACCTCCGTATTATAATTGTCGTTAAGAAAACATTTTTAGTTCAAAGTTTAGTACAATAATCTTTTCGTGTTGGGCCAAACAAAACATTCAGCTCACTTGAAATTCTCTGAGATCACTACATCAGATCGTTTCATTATTTTGTCCAAATTAAAAAAAGTGATCTTACACAGCTTTCAAATATTCAATTCAGTAAAACCAAGAAAGTGCCATAGGAAATACAAAAGCATGACCTACAAAAATAATCATAAAACGAGCAATATATATCAGCAGTAATGTAAGTTTTTTTTTTCTGCAGGAAGCACTAATGTAAGTTCTTTCTATCATGTTTTGCTGCCGTGGCAATGGCAACTTGGCCACAGGAGCACAAAAACACGTGTGACAGCTTGGGCCAAACCTCTGCCACGGTGGAAATTAAAAGAGGTAACTTGCGACTTGGGAGACTTTGATGCACTTGTCGGTACAATAAAAAAAAATGATGACAGACACCTAATCATCTTAAAGAATTCAGGGTTCCCTTTAGTTAGTTGTTACAAGTTTTTAATTCAGGAGTACTAGCTAGTGTCTCACTTGCAAAACGACAGCATAGCGTTTTTTTTAACAGCATGCAAAAAAGGGATATTTATAGCTAGTAGCTACTAATAATATACTTATGCTTTTAGTAGCAATGGCCAATCTGGCAAAAATAATTGCATTCCAGTTTTTCTTTTGTCGGCAGACTATATGAACAGCAGACAGCACCATTTTCTAACACACGAAACAACAATTTCCTATATTCTTTTTTTGTGTAGCAGGAACATTGCTGTCTCAACAATTTCTTTTTTTTTTGCCATGCATTAACTAGTTATTCTTAGTTTCTTTATTTTGTATATGACATTTGATTTAAACTTTAATCATCTCGTCTCACATCTGCCAGCAACCTCATATTATGCGAGTACCTCTCATTTTTTCTCAATTCCGAGCTTGCTTATCCTAACTAAAGTAACGGTTTTGAGAGTTGCTATTCTAGATGAACTAGTTGATAACCTCACGCGATGCGCCAAAATTTTAATTAGTTTTATACTAATAAAAAGTACAAAAATAAAGTAAATTATTTAATTTGATCATAAGATAACACCCTTTAACAATATTATAGTTTTTTCTTAATAAAAGTGATGGTATCTTAACAGTAAAGGGGTTGTCTTGATTGTTAGAGGTCACGAGTTCAAATCTCTATTTTAACTTAATTTTTATACTAATTCTCAATAACTCAAATGAAATGTATGATCTTTAAACTAATCAGATGGTTATAGTTTGTTGATGATGTAATCAGATTGCTGATGTGTGTCGATGATGTGGCGTGATATGATGCAAAAGAATTGGGATACTGAGAAATAATTTTTAGATAAAGGTAGATATGCTCAAATATAAGTGCAGATCCAAACAATTTCATCAATCTGTAACAACCGAGCATCACACCAACCATGAAAAGGTTAAAGAGCTTTGTGTTTGTTGGCTAGTAGTGTAAACTTATCATAAAACAAACAAAACGAGAGAACAACAGCACTCTTTATCCGGTCCCTTTCATCCAAGCTTTTATCTAGCTGGCAGAAGTGGCAGGTTGTTGGAATGGCGCCTTCCCAGACATGCTCACCTGCCATCACTGGTGATAAAAATAGGGAGTAACAATATAAGGAAAGTGAAGGGCGCAGTGTCAAAAAGACCATCTTTTCTCTTTCTTTTTTCTTTTGTGCAATCAATAATGCTGCTATACTACTCTTCCACAGTTCCACTCCCCCACCTCTCTATCTGAGCATTCACACGCACAGCACAGCCGCACAGGCACACACACAACGCTAGAGCACACACTCTTCTTGTGCTCAGGAATTATTTATTGCCACCGCATCGATTCTTAGTACTGGGACTTGATTACTCACATTCGGGCATTCCCCTCTGCTCCATCCACTACGCACTACACATGTTCTTGAATTTCTCGTGATATTTTCCCCCAACCCCAGCCCACGCCAGAGCTGCATTTGCTCCGGGGGGATTTATAGCCTCCCGCTTTAGCCTCTCCTTCCTGTTCCTCCTTTTTTCTTCCCCAGTGGGGAGGTTGGCATCAGGCACAAGCAAAGCCAGGGTTCTTCTTGCAGTTTCTGCGCTCGCCTTTTGCTGCACAATCTGTCCGCAAGATCTGATACTAAGGCGGGGTGGGAGAGAGGCACGAGGGCTGGAGTAGTTGTGCTGTTCTTGCGTCGAATTTGTGGGCGATGAGGCCCGACGCGCGGCTGGATTCGGTGGTCTTCCAGCTCACTCCGACCCGGACGAGGTGAGAGCTTCCTAGATCTGCTGACGAAGCACTGGTGAAACGGTGAACAATTGTTTCTTTGGGTTTCCATTTTGGGGAACCCGGAACCGTGTCCAAGAACAAATTTTGCATTTTAAAGATTGTTTTTTTTTTTTGGTCTTTGTGACGGCATCATTTTTGTTGGGCTTATAGTAGTAATTTGATTTTGGGGGTTTTAGAAGCTTTCCACTTAAAAAACCGTAGTAGTTTTGTTCAGTTGCATTGTCCAATGTCAGGGGTGAATAAAGTTGTAATCTTGGTGCAATCTGGACTAGAAAATGATATTATCTCTGCAGTTATTTTGGGCTTGGTAGTTTCATGATGATTGCTAAATTTGGTAGTAGATCTGGTGACCATTGTGCATAGAATAGACTTTTTTTTCCCTGTAGAATATGACTGACTGAGGTTATCCTGGTACTTTTCAGGTTTGATTTGGTTCTGATAGCGAATGGCCGGAAGGAGAAGCTAGCATCTGGTTTGTTGAAACCATTCCTGGCACACCTGAAGGCTGCCCAGGATCAAATCGCCAAGGGAGGATACTCAATCACGCTCGAACCAAGCTCAGGAATCGATGCACCATGGTTTACAAGAGGCACCGTGGAGAGGTTAGTGCGTATAATTTACACAACTACACTAACATTCCTTGGTTGGCCATTCATATTCATATGTGAACTCTTTACAGATTTGTACGTTTCGTGAGTACTCCAGAAGTCCTTGAGCGAGTCACAACATTGGAGTTTGAAATCTTGCAGCTGGAGGATGCCATTGCTATCCAGAGCAATGATAACCTTGGATTAAGATCTGTAAGTACAGGATTGTAGATTTTGAGTTACATGTGCACAGAGATGACCTATTCTTGTTGCCATTTGGAAGGTGGAAGACAGTGGAAAAAGATTGACCGAAAGCAATGGAGGTATAATACTGCACCTTGTTCATTGCTTTTTATTGCATTAAGTTGTGCAGCCCATGAGGAAAAGCTACCATCAACTGTGACTATCTAGTATCTACTCTATCTACAAATAAGTGTGATTTTTTACTTCAAGAAATCATGCAAATTATTTATGCAAATACTAAAAATTAAGTACTTATTAAAGTATTTTTAATGATAAACAAGTCATACAAAATAAATAATAGTATATAAAAATCTCGAATACGATGAACGGTTAAACGTGTTTCCCAAAAATAAAAAATGACACTTATTTGTGGACGGAGGTAGTACTTATTAAGGAGTTTGATCTCATGTCAGGGGCCATTATTAGTTTGGTAATCATGGTCAATCTCCCAAGTAGTCAGGAATAAGGGAAGAGCCACTTTTATTTTACTTAAAGGGCTATGAAACCAATATATATGTGATTAGGGTACGAGATCATAACATTTGTAAAATCTTACTTCTAAAGGAAGATTGTGGACACCATCTTCAGTTTTGAGGGGATGATTGTAAAATTTTCTATACATTTTTTATTTTACTGCTACAGTGCTTGTGACATTATTTATCCATTAGTAGGTGCCCTGGTGAATTCTGATCCTAATGCAGATACTGCTATCGTTCTCTACAAGGTATGATTATGTGGATAAGCTATTCATTCTATAAATGTACTATGACCTCACACTACTAACTGACAGAGATGTTTAATTTGTAACAGCCAGGGTCACATTCAACGCAACAAGTACAGAATGAAAGTACAGCACAGGAGGAGAATTCAAAGTACTAACACATATTCATGTTTTTTTATAGATTGTTTTTCACAATCTTCTACTATCTGGTTAATATAACTGTGTAAAATCATACATCATAAATAATTAATCATATAGCATATATGTTGAAAAGGATATGAGAAAAGTATTATTCATTCACTGTCTCAGGTTTCATGATCTCTATTGAAGCATTACATATACCCTGAGATCACATTAGGTTTCTTGGTATTGTGATTCCTACACTAGAAAGATGTGAAAAAAAGTATAATTATATCGTGCATTTTCTTTTGCAGAATTCATCTTCTTAGAGTGCTCGAGACCCGCAAAACTATCTTATGTAAAGAGCAGGCTATGGCTTTTGCTCGTGCTGTGGCGGCCGGTTTTGACATCGATAGCTTGGGGTACCTGATGGCATTTGCAGAGCGCTTTGGTGCGTCACGCCTGATGTAAGTATATACATTACCATCACTTGATCTTTATGCTGGACTAAACTTGTTATCCTAATGTCATGACTGGCTGACTGCTTTTAGCATGACCTTAGGGCTTCGAATGTTCCTTGAATAATGCATCTTCTTGTTCATTTCTTTTTGAGCATGTCCTAAAATTAGGAAAGTGTTGATAGCTTATAGCCTGGTGTTTCCAAGATTTATTCAAGATTGGATTTTGAGCTTTAGACAACTGTGCTAAAGCCCCTATTTTTAGTGCTGTTTTCTTCAAGTTTTGGTCTGCCAATCTAATAACAATTGTGGTCATGACATCTTGCATGCTAACTGTCGTATTGTTGCCAATGGAACAGGAAGGCATGTTCAAAATTCATTGAACTGTGGAAGCAGAAGCATGAATCTGGACAATGGATTGAAGTTGAACCTGAAGCAATGTCTATGCGCTCTGAGTTTCCTCCGTTCAATGCATCTGGTATTGTTTTCATGGGAGACAACATGAAACAAACCATGGAGTCAGGGGCTGGTCCTAATATGGAGGCAAATGGCGAGGATGGAGCTAAAGCTGGTATATATTATAGCACTTTCTTGCAAGAAAGCATGACAATTTAGTTTTAACTTTTAAAAACAAATGCAATGACACAGTGGCAATTTTAATTTTCATTTGAAGCTAAGCATGCCAAATCAGCTACAACTATTTGCTGAAAGAATTGTTTAAAATTGTAACATTTTTTATGTCTTTTTTCGCACCAAGGAGCATAAATGAACTGTCAGCAATGCATAATACTGTCTTCAAGTGTAGATGCTACCCTATATTTCCTTTTCTGGATGGAATGGGTTGTAATTTTTCCTTAATTTTCAGTATTCAGCATATTCTTAGTTGATTGTTCCTCATGAACTAGGACAGAGTTCAAATATTGTGGGACTTGTCTCTTGGTTGAACTACTTATTTTATAACTGATGAAGCTGAAGAAATTATTTGATTTGTGCTTTGCAGATCAGAAGTCTGCCCAGCATATGGGATATCAAACATCATTTCCTCCCTGGGCAATGCATCCACCATCTGGTGCGGCTGTTTACCCACCTTATTCTATGCAAGGCATGCATTTCTATCCTGGGGTGAATCCCTACTACCCTCCATATCCTCCAATGGATGACCCCAGATATCACCACTCGGGAAGGAGATCTTCAAGGAAGCACTCCTCAGATAGTAAGGACTCAGAAACTTTAGATGTGGAAAGTGAACATAGTAGCTCTGAAAGAGGAAGCTCTCATGGTCGCAAGTCACATAGAAAGGGTAAGAGGTCAGGGAAGAAGAAGCCTAATGTGGTTGTCATCAAGAATGTAAACGTAACATCTAAAAAGCGTGGCTCATCAGAGAGCGAGTCGCAGTCAAGTTCTGATA
Organism: Oropetium thomaeum; assembly: GCA_001182835.1. Lineage (NCBI taxonomy): Eukaryota > Viridiplantae > Streptophyta > Magnoliopsida > Poales > Poaceae > Oropetium > Oropetium thomaeum. The sequence goes on along the minus strand of LFJQ01000015.1, from coordinate 341,949 downwards.
CAGGGTCTGAGGACAGTGATGATTCACACTCCAAATCAATTGAAGGAAAGCATAAAAGCTCAAGGTCTAAGAAAAAGGAGGGTAGGAAAACTGCTTTTGATTATGAGGATGATAATTGCAAGGATGAAACATCAAACGGCCAAGATGCTGACCAAGGCAACTGGAATGCATTTCAAAGTTTCTTGCTAAGAGCGGAAGAAAAAACAAGATCTAATGATGCAGACATGTTTACTGGTGAAAAAGAGCCTCAATCGTTGCGGAAAAAGAATGTAAACACTGTCGATCCTATTCTTTTAGCTGAGCGAGGTTCTGGCCCTGTCCATGACCGGAACACAATAGGCTTTGATTCAGCCAATGGGAGGACTAGAGCTGTCCGGATTGTGTCCAATGATGAACTTTTAATGTCTGGGGAAGGGAGAGGCTATATAGATGGTGAAATAAAGGAGATAGAAGCGGGTGGTGGAAGGTACAGGAGAGGAACAAGCGAAGACTTCATGGTGTATGGTCAGGAAAGGCAAGCAGATAGAACTACTTTGTTGGATCCTCTTGCAGAGGCCCGGTACAAGAGTCCCAATCAGCAGGACAAGCGTGGGAATTGTGTGGCTGACGAGTCATTTATGATTCCTCTTAGATCCAGTTCACAGGATGACTTTGGAGCAGAAAGCAGAACTACCATTGACATAGATGTGGAACTTCCTGCTGGCATTAAGAAACAATCAGATGAGAAGTCCGGAAATCAGCTTTTCTATGAGCCAGATGAATTGGTGCCAGAGCGTGGATTTGAAGATAGTTCATTTGGATATGATCCTGCTATGGATTACCAAAGTGACATGCTGATGCAGCATGCTGTGAAGGTGGAACATGAAAATGCAGAGGATGTCTCACCAGCTATTGACGATGATGTAAAGAAGTCAGAGAAAGGGAAGCTGAGGAATACAAAGGATGCTTCAGATAAAAAAAGGAGGGATGCCTTCCTAAGGAGATTATCAGCACCAAGGACCCCATTGAATGATGCACAAAAACGTGCACAAAACATGCGAGCATATAAAGCAGACCTTCAAAAACTGAAAAAGGAGCAGGTATTGCACATTTTGCTCCATATTTCTGCTCATGGTTCACTCATATTTGAATTTTTTCAAGGCTTGATTCTTCCATGTAGGATATAGTTGTCACTAGCACCATTAGCTCAATTTATATATCACCGCCTTCCCCTTTGTTTTTACAATACCTTCTACAAGGTAGATGTCTTTTTAATTACGTGTAATATAATACAATCTACCTCCAGGAAGAAGAAATAAATTGAACTCTCACAAGTTTTGAAGAAAATGGAAAAAAAAATATGGATGAAAATTTTGCTCTCTAAATGCTAATCTAGAATTGTTCCATTATGTTCACGCTCCCAAGTTATCTAGAATTATTCCACTATTAGGTTCTGTTCTAAAATTGATGGTTATACCATATTAGCATCTGTATATTCAACCAGGTAAAAACTTTTCTAACTTTCAGGAAGAGGAGCAGATGAAGCGACTGGAGAGGCTTAAATTAGAAAGGCAAAAGAGAATTGCTGCAAGAGGCAGTGGAAAGACTCCAGGGAGCAGCTCCCCGAAAGCAAATGGTGTCAATGGGCTGAGTAAATCAGTTCCATCCTTCACCGGGTTGAAGAAAGAAAAAACTGGGACAGCTGAATCGTTCAGCGATAGACTGAAGAGGCTTTCTGAGCCCAAGGGTGTTGCTGGGGCAGATCACTCTTCAAATCTGAAATCAGCTGGTACAGACCATTCACGAAGGCGAAGCATGGCATGAGTTGGATGGAGAACATAATATCTTCCTGAAACTACCGATGGAACTTGACAACCCAGCAAACCGTAGTGCGACTGCAGTTGGATCATCTTGTACAGGGAAAAAGGAAAGGACAGAGGATAATGCTGGTGACTCGTGTTATATAATTTGCCTGCTTCCAAGGTGTTATGGAGAATCGAAGGCGTTCTTATATTTTACGTTATCATTCCATTCATTAATTGAAGGTGATGGCTTTTGATAGCTGTAAAACCTGGTTTTCCCATAGTAATGAGCTATATTATTGGTGTACTATTATAGGATGAATTGGTTGGTATTTTGAGGTAGAATGAATTGGTTGGTGTTTTGAGGTCCAAAGAGCAACCATACAAACCTGTCTTTTAACTCTTACTACTACCTATTGTTGTCGGTAGGACAAAGGTTTTTAATTGAAAAATGAACTAAAACGTTGTCCTAGCAACAAGAAGTAAAAAACAGAGGGAGTACTACTTTGACCCAGATCGAGGGCAGGCAGACAACGGCATGCTCCTGCCAAAGGCCACAAGTGATATTCATCCTTGAAAGCACGAAGGAGAGCTGCTAAGGCTCGGGTTATCCCCATCAAACACACCGGAGTTTCCATGCTTCTACAATAACCAAGCTCCCAGGATGACTAACGAATTGACATCCTTCCTCTTTGTTGGAATACTAACGAGGCAGTGTCCACAATTATGGCAGCTTGATCTCTTTTCTTTTTTTCTCTCTCTTTGGAAACGGTGGAATAGAATTACCAAAGTTATGAAGAAGGACGCTGATACCTGAAAATAAACTTCATTATCCATATTTTACTGTGCTAAAATCTTGAATATATATTCCTCTTGGTTTCATGAAATCAAGACATCTTAGTTAAGTACAAATAAAGCTTAAATTCGTTGTATGGACGATATTGTTTAAAGCAGGAGGGGAATAACTATTTCCAGCACCATTTCAATTAAGTTTTAAAGCAGTTTTAAAAATTTCTTAGTATGGTTCAACTTACATTTTTACCTAACGTACACAGTTAATATCAATCCACATTACACATATATGAAAGTTATTTCAATCGACACATTTATAGCTCACTTAGATATCGTATCTAGGCGTTTTAGGCTATGATTCTGCTTGACAACTGTAGTTGTCAGAGCAATCAAACATGCGCTTAGAGCTGCTCCCTGTATCGATCAATATTCAACATGTACCTGAGATATATCATCTTCTTTATTGTTGAACCATAAGATTGTTATGTATTCCTAGCAAGCTGAACTCAACTCTCGTCCAGGAAGGACAAACCATAAAAGTGTATAAGATCATCTTTGGAGGATGTTTTTAATCCTTTTTTTTTAAAAAAAATTGAACTAATTCTTATGAAGTTCTTGTTTCAACAAAGCCCTAATATTATGTACACTAAGAACGTTCTAAAAGATATATATGTTGATAAATTTCTTTATACTTTATTTATGTATTGTTCAGAATGCTCAAAATGGCAACTGAACTGAACATAGGTGACCGCATATTGCTCACTGGAGTTGTCTTCCTGTCAGGTTTTTCCTTTTTGGGTCCAAAGTTATTCTCTTGAATGTAGAAAAACCAAAGGAACTTCCTGCCGCCTACTCCAGGAATATGTCTTCCTTGCAAGGTGGACCGTGTATCTCAACTAACACGCCAAAAGAACATCCTTACACAGCGCCACGTTGCCGCCGGCGAGGTAAAGAAGCCTCGCCTGCTTCTTCTCCTTTCCACGGAACCACCACCCCCGGGCCCCGCCCCCGCCCCGGCGAGCAAACCCTGAAACGGGTCAACGCAGAATGGAAGAAGGTTTCGTCTATGGAGTTTTGGACACCTCCGCGGCTGATCTGGCACACTTCGCGGCCGCGTTTCACTTAATTAAAACTTGCAGCTATGCGAGGTCCCCCTCGCTCCGCTCCAGAGGAGCTGTGGCGAAAGCGACGGCCTGGTTGTCAGTCGCTCGAAGACTTCTTCTTTTCCTTTAAATCCTTTTTGACAGACGAATGAAAGATTTAGGAGGACCAAAGATTGAAGCTTTTCTCGTAGCTTCCCCAGCCTCATTGAAACGGCCGGCCGGCGAGTCTCGTGAGTTTCGCGGGTCCGGCGTTATCTTCTGAGGGCGGCGCAACTGTGAAGGGGTTTAACTACTTACCAGTACCGGCTACTGCCGTTTTCCGTTCAGTTCCGAAATCTTTGTAGGTTGCTTCCAATTCCGGAGGAATCGTGGTCTTTTTGTTGCCCGAATTTGTTCTTTTCCTGTTCTCTGCTCGCGTCCTTTCATCTTCTCCCACAATTTTCTCTCTATCAGTTTTTCTGTATTTGTTAAAAATTATATTTCCATTTTCATTCTCTCGGCCATACGCCAAAATGGTGAGCGGGAACTTGCTCAACCGGCGGAAGCGCTCCTTGCGTGCCGACGAGCTCGTGAAGAAGAGCACCCTGCAACTGGTGAGAGCCTTTTCCTTCCTCTCCCCATAATTTTGTCCTACAACCTTTCTTGTCTGGAAATGTTTGGTTGCACATGTGGCAAGACTTTAATATCAACTTACGAGATTTGGTTCTATAGAGGATTTGATGGTAAATGGGAATTCTAGTGAGCTAATCTCTAGTCTGAAAATGTTTCCCAATTTGTTTGTGCTATTACAGTGTGCTGGTTTTTAGTGATTGTTTTGTTTGGGTCGTCTGAAACCTTTCTGAATTTGTGCTTGGCCCGTTTCTTACGCTGTTTAGAACATACCATATTTACTCTGACTGTTGCAGATCAAAATCTCGCATTTTCTCCATCACTCGTTAGTTGTATTAAAAGATTAGAAGGTTTGATCTGAATTCTGAATCAATATAGCAAATATCTTAAATCTGAAACATTTATAATTATAATTAATTGTAGCATGCAAAATTCATCAGACTCTCTATTTGGAAATAGAAGTCGGTCCCAAGCTTGATGTGATTTTGTAATATCCGTATTTAAGTTTATTTATCACTCACTTTAACTTTTATATACCCATTGTTTTTCCCCCATGACTCTCAGCTGGACTTTGATGATGGTTCACCACCAGAAGTTGCATGGAGAAGGAAACTAAGTAGTCATGCAAATAGACTGAGGGAGTTCAATGTTACATGCAGAGAGGCAATTAAAATGGTACAGAAAGCTGAACTATTCTGCTGAAGTCTTGATGTGATGTGTAATGGATCAACATGGCAAATGATTTTTTCTTCCTCAAATTTTAGATGAAACTTGGTCTCCGGCTTTGGTCGTTTATTCGAGAGGAAGCTTCTTATGGAAGGGTAATACACTATTTCTGCATTTCATCTCCAAATGTACTGTGTAAGCTAACTTGTTTTACAGTATACTTCTGTGGTTCAATTTTAGCTTGACACTTACTCTGGCAGAAAGCACCAATTGATCCATTCACGAGGGACAGCAACAGACCCTCAGCCTCACAGGGAGTACCTCTTGGTGGGATGGGGTGTGTGCTCAGCAATTATTGTTATGCAGCTAGCCTTCCGAGATTTATGTTATAAGGAGAAGTTACTGTGGACGCTAAATCCTTTCTTTCGTAGGTGCGGTAGCATTTCAAGAGGCTTTAGGGGGGAATTCAAGAATTGGCAGATATCTCCAGGTTCAAATGAAATGTCACCTGTGATGGCAAATCAATTTTCGGTAAAACTGGGACCTTTTCACTCTTCCTCTCTCTTAAAATAAAAACCAGATATGCTTGTTTTCATCTTTTAAATAACTTGTCAGGAAAGTACTTGAGGTAAATAAGGGCATGTTCTTCAGTGCATGTAAAATTTCATTGTTAGAATTGATCATGTTCGCGATACATTAATAAGAGAAATGCCTAATGACATAACTTTTCATGACAAACTTAATCTTTCTCATAGTTTGAAAAGGCAACTGAGTGTGACCTCAACTATTTCTAAACATATTTAATTTAGCCAGATAGGAATGTACAACATATGATGCTCGAAGTTTTCCTTTATTTCTCTTCCTTACAACCAAGTATTAGACTGGAGCTTTGGCTATTTCATTGCAAAATATCATGAAATGAATTTTTTTCTTCCAACCCCCTCGATGTGTTGCCTACTTTGTGAATCGGCATTGTACTATTTGGTTATTAGCTCATTGAAAATTCTTGATGTAACATTATTTGCAACATTAGACTTGCTACTTTTTGGAATAATGTTATATATTTTTGCTAGGAAACATAATTTTATAATTTTTTTTTCTAGAAAGAACATCTGAAATATGTATATGCTATGTTATTTGATTATCGCAGATCTTTGTCACTCGTGAAGGAGGAAACAAGAAATACTCTTCAGTTTTAGCACCTGGTCAACTTGATGGATTAAAGTATGATTTTCGTCCTTTTCCTTGGCTCATTAGAGGAACCATGTCTGTTTTTATATTTTTTTGTGTTTTATTATAATTTTAAAATATACATTATAACTCAATACTTTTCCTTTCAGTCTATTAGCCTAGAAATATTATAAATATATTTAACTGTCACAGTTATATATTCTTTTTTTAATTCGATTTCATTGAAGGATATGGTATTGTCTTAATTAGTCTCTAATTTTTTTTTTATGTTTCTTATGTGCTAGTTAAATATTGTGCAAACGATTGGTCAAAAGAAAATGCTACCCAGCACCCTGAACAGCCATGATTGGAGTTGTTACGTTTCCACAAGCGTGTGTAAACACTGAGGTCTATGCATGTTTGTGGGATGTCTTGTATTATGGTTCTTTACCCTAAGTCTTCTTAATACAAAGATACATAGCTCTCCTATGCTTTTGAGAGAAAAAATATGATTGATATTGTCTTGAACCTTCATATCCCTCTCCACTGTGCAACCATCAAAACCTCTGCATTGATCTGCAAAGAACCTCTACTGATATAATTGGTCCATACTATATCTCAACTCCATTACTAGGCCCAACCAAACTATCACACTCCCCTGAGACCTGCCATATGCTGGCTGTGTTGCACCCATCCAATTATTTCTTCTCATATGCACTTTTTCTCGAATACGCAGGAGAGCTGCGTATCATTGCATTAATAGACGAAGAAAGAGGTACAAAACAAAACACATGCACACACGTCCTAAGCTCGTTTACATTTACATTCGTGCCTTTTATACAAGAACAAGACCCTTGACCTGAAAAAAAAAAAACTTCTCATATGTACTGCTTGTAGCCATAGACCCAGCTGTGGTAGGATAGATTGTCACTTTCAATGCTACTGAAGCCTGATACTGTTGGAGTCTGCTGTAGATTTGGTCAGTGGCATTGACTGTGTGAGGAGGATTGGGGCCTCATGAAGGCACACACGCAACAATATTACTATGAGACAGAGGTGAAAAGGCTGCTGGGAGAAAAATATTCTCCTGTATTTATATGTTTCCTTTAGATGGTTGTGTGTGTTAAGGGTTTTTCTACAACTGTGGTTGAGAAAAGTAGGGTTTCAAAAGAATATGTTGTTTGTTCAGAATTTTGTTGGAGAATGGTTACATTAGCATTCGGTGGTGAGGTCCTCGTATTTTACATATAATATTTCTGTGAGGGTGAATGGTGTGTAGATTGAACTATCTGTAGAAAAATAATGTGCTGCTGATATGACTTCCAAACTGTTTACATTCACTTAAACTAGCTAGAGGCTTACCTAAACTTGATCAATCTTTGCTCTTCTTTCTGATTTCCTAGTCCCAGTTAAGTTGTGAAGCTATTTATTGATCATTTATCTCTTATTCTTCAGAAAACATAGTGATGATGGTATATCATCATGGGATTGGAAATTGAAGGGAGATCGTTCCACATATCATGCTTTATTTCCTCGAGCATGGACTGTTTATGATGGTAACATTACAATTATTGTCGTAACATGTTTTGATATTAGTTAGATATCAATCTATTTTCTTGCCTCCCTTTTTATGTCAATATCACATTTGACTGTATAACCAACAATTCAAAAAACTCAAGATAAATACTAGAAAGCAAATTGTTTACTGATCACGTTGAAGAATGCTTCTAAAATCTTAGAAACATATACTCCCTCTGTCCCAAATTACTTGTCATTGTAGCCTTCAACATTTGTTCCAAATTACTTGTCATTCTTGCTTCCCAATACATCGTTTTCTCTTCTCAATACATCTCTATCTCTATCTCTTGTTTTCGTTTTCTGTGCACCTATCTTGTTCTTCTTTTCTTAATCTCCGAACCCAGAGCTAGAACTACAAATAAAATGGGATGGAGGGAGTACATTTTGGCAAAGACAATATTGTGGGGAACATTCCGGTCATACTAATATAATATTCTCACCTGATTTTCCATTTTTGCTTGTTCTATAATTTCTTATATTCTAGAGCATGCTCTTAATTTTTAATCCCCTTTTTTTGAACTGTCAAGTGGTTTGACGTAATGATACTGCAACAAAGAAACAAATATAGACTGAGTACTGCTAAAAGATACAATGGACTACACATTGTTTTAGGATGGAGACTAGGATTCAAACCTTTAAAAGAAATTCCCTGTATATCATAATTTGAAGCTATAGATGAGCTTGATCTAAATAACATTGTCCTGTAAGCATATCTTACAACCTGATGTACTTACTATATTTCCATTATCTTCATTTCAATAAGGCTTACATGTTACTTCCTCCTTTTGTTTGAAAGGTGAACCAGATCCTGAACTGAAAGTATCTTGTCGTCAAATATCTCCATTTATTCCTCACAACTATCAAGAAAGCAGCCTTCCCTCCTCTGTTTTTGTCTACACTGTAAGCTTCCATTGCTTTTTTGTAGTATAGTTTACAGAAGTATAATATTGGCATAATGTTTAACAATTTCCATGCAATTTCCCATATTGTTAATCTTAATCTTGGTTTTGAAGATTCATATACTTTTCTGCTGTTAATCTTAATCTTTGTTTTGAAGATTGATGTACTTTTCTGCTGTCTTTTGAATATTCATATGGTCAGTGAAATCACTCACTGTTATGAGAATTGTTATTGTAATATTACTTGCATTTATTACTAGTATATGGTTGACAGCTGATTATGGTTTATAAAATTCTTCCTTTTCCTTGTTCTCATCTCTATATGAACATATTGCAGCTAGTGAATACTGGAAAGGAAAGGGCAAAAGTCAGCCTGCTGTTGACCTGGGCGGTACTTAGTACTACACTTCATTTACTTGAAAAAGCAAAAAAAAAAAAAGGATAATTCCTTCTATGCCATTGGCATAAACTTCAATGTCTTAACGACCACCTAAAAAATTTGTATCCCTTGAATGCCATGGCTTTTGGTGGCATGCAAGGGATTAAAATTTAAAATCAATGGCATTGAGGGAATATAAAATTTTTAGGTGGCGAATCAGGGTTAAAGGTTTATGCCAATGGCACTAAAGGAATTATTCCCAAAAACTAGTACACTTCATTGAGTATTTAGACCTAAGTTTTTTCTTCTATGTTCACGTTTTATTCTTGATGCTATACAGAATTCTATTGGGGGACTCTCAGAACAATCTGGTGGTCATGTAAATGAGCCATTTGTGTTAGTATGCAACCCTTAATAGTTGCTATTCATGCCGTTTCTTGTCCTCAGTATAGTGAAACGTGTTGTGTTCATGCAGTGGGGAAAATGGAATTTCTGGTGTTCTTCTACATCACAAGCAAGTCATCAACTTATCTCTCTTTTTTTCCTGTTTTCTTCTGTCTGATTTCATAAGCAATTTTCTGTCTGTCCAATTAAGATACGAAGAGCTCATAGATGCTCTACTAGTATCATCCATAAACAGCACATAGTTTCGAATGACACATCTGCTATTTATAAACTAGCATTGATTATTTGTAACATTGCAGGACTGATGGTAATAACCCCCCTGTAACATTCGCCATCGCGGCATGTGAAAACCAAAATGTAAATGTCACAGTATTGCCTGTTTTTGGGCTTTCTGGAGAAAGTTCTGTTACTGCCAGGGAGATGTGGGGCACAATGGTCCAGGTGAGTTCTCTATCAGTAATTGATCCTGCTGTAACGTTTTTTAGATGAGAGATAATGAAATGAAATCTTCTATTTTTATTGAAATAAATAAAACATTTCATTTCAATGACATACCATCTGATTGTTTAAAGGACGGTAGCTTTGACCGAGATAATTTCAATGCTGGTGCCAGCATGCCTTCTTCACTGGGTGATACAGTTTGTGCAGCAGTTTCTGCTTCCACCTGGGTTGAACCAAATGGAAGATGTACTGTTGTATTCGGATTGGCTTGGTCTTCCCCTAAGGTTAAATTTAAAAAGGGAAGCACATATTACAGGTAATATTCTTCATTCTGAACATATATTTGGTTATAAACGTGACAGATAGAAAGAGATCAACACAAGCAGGAACAGTTCTTAGAAAATGCAGAACAGGTGCGCTTCATTATATTAAGAAGAAAAGAGGGAACAATAACACCGTACAATACACAACACACACACACACACACGAGTGCAACACTGCCTTGTTACATTCAACGACAACAACAACCAAGCCTTTTAGTCCCAAACAAGTTGGGGTAGGCTAGAGATCCAAAACAAACAAGATTGAAGGAACCAACATGGAGAAAAAAAAAATGAATAACAACAAAACCAACCAACCAAAGGCAAGTGATGAACGAAAAAAAAGGTAAAAAAGAGTGAAGCACTCAAACATCAATGACCAAACAGAAAAATCAATGGCAGATTAAAATAAAAGAAGGAAAAGGTTGAAAGGCAAATCAAGGTTCCGGTATCATCAGTTTCCGCAAATTTCTATCTACGCTAACTCCTTAGCGATATTCAATTCCTCAAATCCCTCTTTACGGACTCCTCCCATGTCAAGTTTGGTCTTCCCCTCCTTCATGTTGTCGGGGCGCCTTATTATTCCGCTACGTACCGCTGCCTCTTGCGGCTCCGTTGGATATGTCCAAACCATCTCAAACGATGCTGCACAAGCTTCTCGTCCACTGGGGTCACTCCTAATCGTTCTCTTATATCGTCATCCCTAACACGATCTCTTCTTGTGTGGTCACATATCCAACGTAGCATACACATCTCTGCCACGCTTAGTTGTTGAATATGTTTCCTTTTGGTAGGCCAACATTCTGCTCCATATAACATGGCTGGTTGAATTGCAGTCCTATAGGATTTGCCTTTTAGCTTTTGTGGCACCCTAGTGTCGCATAGGACACCAGAGGTTTGACACCACTTCAATCACTCGACTTTAATTTTATGATTGACATCTTTGTTGATATCTCCGTTCTTCTGCAGCACTGACCACCTTGTTACATTCGCGTCTTTTTTAATATGGAAGCTCTTGTTGCACAACATGAATAAACTTCTCATTCAGAAAAACGCCGTGTAACTATTTTCGTCTTCTGTGAATTTGGACCTTCTTGACTAACGATTCCTAGATCTTGTCTCCACACTATCGAAGTTTACAGTTAATAAATACTTTTAACAATAATTTAACTATTTTAATCTTGTTATTGTGCTTGATTTTTTCTATACTGACAGGAGATATACAAAATTTTATGGAACCTCGCCAAGATCAGCTCTAAATTTGGTGCAAGACGCTTTGATGAGTATGTTTTCTGTAAACATCCATCACATACACATGCTATTTTTGCTTTACCCATTTAATGATAACTTTAACATATGATAACTATAATTGTTACCTTTCTTCTGATAATTGATTAATTAATTGTACTACTGTCTTCAGTTCGTATTTTTTCTAGTCATTTCTTGAGAAGATTCGCCAATTGTTCTGACAGAATATAAGCATTGGGAAGAAGAGATAGATAAGTGGCAGACACCCATTCTCCGCGATGAGAGGCTTCCAGAATGGTATGTGTTATACTGATTGACTTTTACTGAGATAGCTTTGCTCCCTTTTTATAATTATGTGGAAATTTTGCTTCATATTTTCCATAGAAACCTTAGATAAGTTCAGCTCTTCTTAACTTTCAAGATGAATCCTTGAAAATGTAAAACCTTAAGCATCTTGCCTTGCTTTGTACTCCTTTCTTCCTAATGAAATGACAACGCAGCTCTCCTGTGTATTCAAGAATGATATGTAATGTGTTTGTCATCTTTAATCCGTGCAGGTACAAGATTACTCTCTTTAATGAGCTCTACTTCCTAGTTGCTGGAGGAACTGTTTGGATTGGTACTAATCTCTTCTGTCATGGATATCATAATTGCAAGTGACATGTCAAGCTTGATGTGTTTAGAATGTCCAGAAAAAATAGTTAGGTTTGCATTTTTCAGAAAAATAAATATTTTCAAAAATGCATAACAGATTTTCCTCACATTGTAAGGTTTTGTTTCAAGTCCAGACCTGGTGCTGCGTTATCGTGTCTCCACTTGTATGCTGAGGACTTGGGTAGAAACCAGCCTCTCTGCAAAAGTAGGGAAAGGCCATCTAGAAATAACTCTTCTCTAGACCCAAAGAATTTGTGGGAGCCTTCAACGGTGGGTACTCCCTTTTGTGACCATTTGTTTGAGTGTTACCCATTAGACACCAGCATAAAAGGCAGTTGTGAAGCTGTGAGGAGCTTTTGAAATAAATAAAGTTCCTGCAAATCAGTGATGAACTACTGCTTATTAGTTGGTACCGAAAGAGCCCTTTTTCAATCCTAAGTGAGCGCCAAACAATTTGCTTTTCACTGTCAGTTTGCTTGGTAACAAAGTAAATATGATTATATTTGTTGGATACAATAATATGGATGTATTAGATAATAATAATAGTCCCAATGGGAACTATTATGGAGTACATGAGGGAAACCCTAGACATTGACTATTACATTTATACCCTTAACAATATTAAGGGGAAATTGCAAAAAAAGAAAAGGCTTGGTTGTTGTTGTTGTATTGTAAAAGAAGGTTCTGTTTGGGACTACAATTCAGAAAATGGTCCTCTTTTTTCAACTTTGTAAAATCAGTCCGGTTTCTAGTTTCCTTTAGTTATTCTACTAGAGCATTTCAGTAAGGTTCTTTCCCAGTCATAGCATACAATATCTCTGTCGTTTTAATCATTTCAGCTGTCAATTTATTTTCTTCCCGCAATAAAATTATTTTAACTTTTTACATATGTAATTTACAATTAGGAATCTCAGGATCATTTATATTTTTTGGTATTTGTATTTGCTTACTACAGATAGTGATTGTTTGGCGGTTAGTACTGGCGATAAGTTAAATTCAATACTTCCTGGGGGCAGTGATTGCAGTTCTACGGTTCCACTAATTGGTTTTAACCGACACGAGATTGATGATAAAGGAAATGTTGGGAAGTTTCTATACCTGGAGGGAATAGAATACTTCATGTGGTGCACTTATGACGTACACTTCTATGCCTCATTCGCTCTTTTGGATCTGTTCCCTAAGATTGAACTTAGTATTCAACGTGATTTTGCTAGAGCTGTTTTGCGGGAAGATAAAACTAGAGTCAGATTTCTTGCTGATGGTACCTGGGGTATTCGGAAAGTGATCGGAGCCGTTGCCCATGACCTTGGAGCACATGATCCTTGGCATGAACTGAATGCCTACAATATACATGACACAAGTAGATGGAAAGATCTTAATCCCAAATTTGTTCTCCAGATTTACAGGGATTTTGCTGCCACAGGTGATATGTCATTTGGCAAGGATGTATGGCCTGCAGTTTGTACTGCTATGGAATATATGGAGCAGTTTGATCATGATGGTGATCATATGATTGAAAATGATGGATTTCCTGATCAAACTTATGATACTTGGACAGTTCAAGGAGTTAGTGCTTACTGTGGTTGCCTTTGGCTTGCCGCCCTTCAAGCTGCAGCAGCACTTGCCCACAGCCTTGGACATGATGACTACGCTGAGAGATGCATGGTAAGATTTACGAAAGCTAAATCTGTATTTGAGGCCAGGTTGTGGAATGGTTCCTACTTCAATTACGACAGTGGAACAAGTTACAGTAGCCGCTCCATCCAGGCAGATCAACTCGCTGGACAATGGTACACTGCATCATCAGGGTTGCCTAACTTGTTCGGTGAGGATAGGATAAAGTGCACACTTCAGAAAATATTTGACTACAATGTGATGAGGGTTAAAGGAGGACGTATGGGAGCAGTGAATGGTATGCATCCGAATGGGAAAGTAGATGAAACTTGTATGCAGTCAAGGGAAATCTGGACAGGAGTAACATACAGTTTAGCTGCAACAATGCTCCTCCACGGAATGGAGCATCAGGCCTTCACTACTGCAGAAGGCATCTATATTGCAGGATGGTCTGAAGAGGGCTACGGGTATGCCTCTTCTTTCATCAGTATATTAAAGTCCTAGTACATGGTATATGCATTTTAATGTGTTCATAAATTGTTTTTATTGGAGATAAAATAGAGTTACAAAGGGTTTAGATATTATTTGCACTTTGTTTTTTAGTTAGTCGATTTGGAGTATCTCTATAAAGCTTATTCTTGTTCAAATGGCCGTTAAAGCTCAAATTCACTGCTGCTGCCAGGTAGTTCCTACTGAAACTGATAATGTAACCTTTTATTGTAATGTTTTTGAGTAACAATTCTCATGTACCTTTTTAATGTCATGCTTTTTTTGTAATGGAAAAAGAAGTTATTCGGCTGATAACAAATTTCCTAAAAAACAAATTCAGGTACTGGTTCCAAACTCCAGAAGCATGGACAACTGATGGTTACTATAGATCGCTGATATATATGCGCCCTCTTGCAATCTGGGCAATGCAGTGGGCCTTGTCTCCTTCGAGGGCGATCCTGCAAGCGCCAAAGGTAAATACAATGGAGAGGGCTCATATTTCTTCTGGAGCATTCCAGTTTATTCAGGGTAGCATCAGGAAGATGACGCCTAAGAATAGTTGTTTTGGAGGTGATGCCTAACTTGGATTGCTGATGGATTGAATTGTACCTGTTATTAAACAAGGAGCTTGTACAGAAAATGTATAGTATCTCGGGTGTAAACCTCACATACAGTGACATGTTGGCAAAAGGGTGTTTTTTACCCAGCACTGCCAACTCATGTGCAGCTCGATTACAATCTCTATGCTTGATGCAAGAGTGTAAACTGTCAGAAGATTGTAAGTATTGATATCAACAGACGCCTATATAGGCAATACATTGACATTGAACTATACATGCAGCGATCCTGTTATTACAACAGTGGTGGAGAACGAGTCATGAAACAGAACTACATTTGCTGTGCTAGACGGAGGTCTCGATCGCTCGTAACTGATGATTTTGAGAGAATCTAGCTAACACTTGAAAACAGACTCAAAACTTGAAATGGTGTAAATGATGCAAGAAACTTCAGCTCGTCAACCAAAGAACTAGTAATGAAGGCATCCAAAATAGTGTCCTTCAGAGTACACAAAGCATTATGAGCTGCTTTTCATGGTTGGATGCTCAGCTAGAAATAACTCCAGAGATCGGATCCTTAGGTCCTTCAGAGATCCCTCTTACAAAAAGAAATTGAGCCCCACAGCATATAAATGGGTATCGGTATCCTCCTTGGTTCTAGTGCCGGTGTGGCGTGACTCTTTAGTCGTTTGCTCGTTTGCTCCTTCGCTCGAGCCATGCATGATAGTAATAGTGGAGAAGAAAAATATTTTAATCGTCCAACTGATAGCTTCTGTTTTAGCTTCCCTAAAAATTTGCCAAACAAAAGAATCACTTACACCTCCACCTCCACTTCTCTAACTTTTATAAGGAGCTAAAAGCAGTAAAAATACTGCTTTTCTTGACTTCTGCAAGTAAGAGAAGCTGTTTTTTTTACAAGAACTATTTCTTAGAGAAACTTTTTCAGAGAATCTATAAGGCCCTTTCCCGATTATCTAAGATCGCTTCCTTTCAAGAAACTGTTGCCACAATGGTTGGAGTCGTTGGACGATTCCCATCTCGTTTGAGTACAGGTGAACAGTAACCACCACCAACTCCAACGCTTTGCATTTCCGACTTATGAAAAATAAAAAATCTATTTTTAGTCGATTAAAATTCAGACAGATTTCATGACCAAAACTCTATATAGGGACGCGGGTAGGTGGGTCGTGGCAGCGCGTGGCGACAGAGCATCTTAATTTTATACATTTGAATAATTTTTTTAATAAGACGAATGATCAAAATTATAGGTAAAAGTCAACAATGACAATAATTTAAAATGAAGGGAGTATTATTTTGTGTTTTGTATTTCCTCTAACAAAAAGTATTTTCAATTGTACGCTTCTCCACAGGCATGGTTGCGAACCAACAATGCCCTGCTTGCGAACCAACGATGTTGTCCTCTCTAACCTTGTTCGGTTGTCTAGGATTGATTTCAAACTTGATTTCCTTTCAGGTCTGGATCAAGTGGATCCATGTGTCACTGGAACCGTGTTGGAATCCATGCATGGCTCCTAATCCCACTACTGATATTGTGAAATTGTGTTCTCGGTTTAGGCAACAAAAATGAATCCATGGCAGTTTATAATTAGTATGCAAGTGTTAGCGCTCAGGAGAAGCACACAAGAGCAGGAGGATGTCACGTAGGAGCCACCGTCATCGTGTCGCCACACCGTCTTCCTCAACTCTGCATCGCCGCTTGCTACCTCTCACTCGCCCTCTGTAACAGACCGAAAATTGAACAATTCGAACTTGAGACAAATATTTGACTTTAGGATTAAACTATGTTTTAATTCCGTGAATATTCAACTTCGTGTTGTTCATGTCTCAAATTTTTCTTTGCTATCGAACCTTGGAGTTCCCAAATCAATAGTTTGAAATCAAATGTTTAAAGTTCAAATAAAATCTCAAAGGATTTCATGGCGCTAAGTATATTTGAGTCATTTCCCTTTTCCTCTTCCCGCAGCCCGCCTCTCCTTTCCCTTCCTTCTACCCACGAACGGCCCACGAGCAGAGGCAGCCCAGGCCCAGCCAGCCACTGTCCTTCTCCCTCCCAGAAACGATCAGAGCTGTAGCTCCTTTCGTAGCGCAGA
This sequence comes from Oropetium thomaeum, assembly GCA_001182835.1. Lineage (NCBI taxonomy): Eukaryota > Viridiplantae > Streptophyta > Magnoliopsida > Poales > Poaceae > Oropetium > Oropetium thomaeum. The sequence continues at coordinate 325,133 of LFJQ01000015.1, read as the reverse complement.
TGGAAACATGTGTCCATCGTCTGATCTTTCCGTTCCACCCACGAAACCTTGCCATGCCGACCCTATAATACCTTCTCCTGCTGATGAAAACATTGCTCCTCCCTTTCTGCGCCGCCAGGCTGCAGAAAGCCATCGCCACCACCTCCGTTTGTCTTCTCCGTCGTCGGCATGCCGCGAGAGACATCACTACCGGGGGTAGGTCGTGGTTCACACGAGTGCTTCGTCCCTCGCTGGTCGCAGCCATGTTAACCTCGTCGAGTTTCATGCAGCGACGAGGGAGATCGAACGGGTAGAAAATCGCCGCCGACGAGCTCACCTCCCCGCGTTTTCCTTCTCCGGTGAGTTTCCTGATCTTGTTCCTAGCATTTCAAGATCTCCTTCAAATACCCTCTCATTTGGCAAGGTCTTGAGCCACCTCGCTGTGGTTCGTCGAAACGGTAGTTCTTCGCCGAAATCTTCGTCGCGTTCACGTCGGAGCACCACCTCCGTCGCCTTCTTCTTCGATTCCGATTGCCTCAACCCTCTACGCGTTGAATTGACTCCTTGGTGAGCATCCTTGGTCCTCCCCGCACCCCTTTCAGTAGGATGGAGCTGCATAGTGCTTCCTATCATGTCCCCGCCGCATCGCACCCAAGCCACCAAGACCGCCGTTGTAGGGACCTCTCATCGAAGCTTCTCCCCACGCCATTAACCCTCTGTAAATCATCCTCGAGGCACTAGAAAGCGTATGCGGTGGTTAACGAGCGAAATCGAGGCCGTTTTGGATGAGTTCCACGAAGCCCAAATCCATGCAGGCATGACACTCGCTGCTGGGCATGCTCCGATCGCCGCCGAGCCTTGTTTTGTACCGAGTTAGCTTCGTGAGATCCTTAATTGCATCCCTGTACCATCAATTTCAAGTTTTGGGCACCGATTCGCGCTTTCCCCTCGTGCCGCCGTGCGGAACTCCGGCGAGCCCGCGCTGTTCCACCGTTGGTTTCCGGTGTACGAGATTCTGATTTGCAGGTGCGCAAGAAAGGGAGGAATGCGTTGGTACAGTTCGCGTCAAAATCCGGTGACCGTGGGTGCAGTCCGGCGTTACTCCAGCAAGCTGCACTCCGCGCGTCGCGAGCAGCAGAGAAGCCTTCGTGCCGCGGCTGCATGCGTGCCTTGGCCAGCTAGAAGACAAGCAGCAAGTTCCACGCATAAGAGAATGCAGCCCATGTGCCTTACTGCTGCTGCGTTGGCTGAGCACAGGACAGCTCTGAAAAATGCCAAACCAATTGCGTTGGGTTCGTAAAATGTTTCTCTACGCGTAAGTAAATATTTCAACTCATAAAACCATTGATATGATATTTTGTTTGTTAATCTCATTTTAATTCCTTTTTATCGATATTGATGTGGTCGCTTACTAAAATTGATTTGTTACAAAAGAATCAGCTAAGGAAGGACCTTCTATCGCATGCAACGATCAGGACACTAAGTGGAACCCTGACTGGCCAGGCCAGCCGCCATTCCTCGATCAAATTTGAATCCTAATTTAAAAATTGCATGATTTGATTTAAATATTTTGCATGCCAACCATTCAAAATTGCTAAATGCATTCCTATGCCATATATAAGATATGTTTCTACAAATCATAAGGTGCTCTTTATAATGTTATATTGCTTAGTTGGCTTAGTTATATATTATTTATACTACCTCACATATCACTTAAAATGAATTTGGGTGAAGTTACTTTAAAAGGTGCTTCTGAGTGAGTAATTAAATAAATCTACTAAAATTATTTTACCGGGGCATGCGTAGGTGCTAGGTAATGCTGAGGAGCTAGTTGGGTAGCTCCTATTGGGAGAGTGCCTGTAGCGAGCACAGCGTGTGGAGATTGGGCTTATGGTCTCCGTTGTGTTGTTGGTTGTGGATTTGTAGATTTTAGTGGATGGAGGATGTCTGTCCTGCTGTTAGAAAAACTTTTTGGCTTAGGAGTCCAGGCATACAGTACACACCACTCAACCCCATATGTGTAAGGCTGCTTTGAGATACTTGTCTGTTGGGCTGGCGCCTGGCCGTACGAGTAGGAGCATGGTGTTAGTGGGATTCTTGGATAACAATATTGAACCTTGTTGGGATGAGTTACTTCCTGCGGGGCAAGATAACAATATTGAATGATATTAAATGGTTTTGAAATATTTTTAAACATAACTTTGATAACCTAGCCTTTTGCAAATAAGCCCTTGCCTTATCCTTTATGTTACCCTTTGCACGCATTGCATAATTGCTAGGATAGGGTGGCATGCTGAGTACTCTATGTACTCACGGCTTGAACTTTGCTTTCAGATTCAGAGCTGGATTACAACTTTGGTGAGGTTGACCAGGACGACGAGCGAAGAGGGTCTTGTACCGCCATCAAGTGCCTGTGTTAGGAGTCCTGCCATTGTTACCTTTCCGCTACCATTTTCACTTGATGTTTTCGCTAGATTCATGTTACACTTTCATGGCCTGCATGCCGTGCTTGCGTTTTCAGTTCTCAGATGATACTCTGTAAGAATGTTTAAGTTACAATCCTCTTTTGAATATTCTGTTATGGGGTTTCTATTTATCGCCTATTGTGGTTGTATATTTCACCCTCCTGGAAGTGAAAAGAGGTAAAAATGGTCTAGAATTCCAAATGCAGAATTTGAGACTATTACAGGTGGTATCAGAGCCATACTTGACTGTAGAAATGAGACCCTAGAAACGGACATTAGATCGAAATCAAATCTTAATATCTGGAATCATCATGTGCTTGAAATCTTGTTTCTCTCTTATCAGGATTAGTTTTCTCATCAGACGTTTGATCTTAATATCTCTATCGTCAGTAAAACTTACCAAACCTTTCTTTGCAACAAATGGCTCCTCGTAGGTCCAGTCGCCTCAACTCTCTTCTTGAGGTAGCAGCACTCAAGGATGCGGAAGCTGAAGACTGACCCCTCAACCTTGGTCGAGGTCGGGGGACCGCGGCTAGGGGTCGTGGTGCTGACCGTGGACCTGGGCGTGGCCGAGCCGCGGCTCCTCCCCTGAGAGGGCGTGGCCGTGCCACTGCTCCTCCCCCGAGAGGGCGTGGCAAGGGTATAGCTATTCCTGAAGCTATCCCAGATGAAGAACCCTTTGCTGATGAGGAGCTGCATCAAGCTCCTAACCTGGCAAGGTGATATCACGCCAGACATGCCTTCTAGAGCGTCTCGTGGAATTTTCCACTGGTGGGCAGAACCGACGTGGTCCAGCTCCTGCCCAGGGCGTCCCCTATCACCAGACGGTTGAGGGACATGGCTTCTTTCAGGAGGCTAAACCCGCTAGAGTTTGATAACTCCGAAGACCCACTTGTTGCTGATGACTTGATCCGTGAGATTGGTAGGAAGCTTGACCTGCTGGACTATGATGACACTGAGTGCGTCAAGCTTGCTTCTCACCAGCTCAAGGGAGCTGCAGCTGCTTGGTGGATAGCTACTTTGACACCCACCCCTCTCCGGATTCCATCACTTGGGATGACTTCATCTTTGCTTTCTGCCAGTATCACGTTGCTGAGGGTGCTATATAGAACAAGTTGAGGAGTATCGTAATCTCAAAATGGGAACCATGTCTGTATCTGAGTATGCCAACAAGTGGACCCAGTTGAGCCGCTACTCCAGATGAAGTCTCCACAGAAGAGAGGAAGATTAAGTGCTTCAAGCGTGACCTGCATATTCGTATGGGACAGCACTTGGCGGTTGGTTACTTTCCTACCTTGAGGAGTCTGATTGACAAGGCCCTCATCCTTGAAGCAGCCAGAAAGAAAGTTGAGATGGTGAAGAGTGGCAAGAGGAAACCCCAGCACAGGCTGGTAGTCCTAGGAGTTCTCAGAGGCCTCATTACAGTGGTTCTTCTCAGCAGAGTTCTGGATGTTTCTCTCAGGGTGGAAGTTCTTCCTATGATCCACGCCTTTCGTCTCAGGGTACCTAGCCATCTCATCAGCAGAGTGCTAGGAGGTCTTCAGGCACTGGTGGGCAGATCTCTGTCCGTTGCAACGAGTGTGGTCTTGAGGGCCACAAGTCTTACTCCTGCCCAAAGAAGCTTCAGAACAACAACGCTTGCAGTGTTGCCTCTACTCCTGTCAGACCCCAACAGAGTGCTAGCTGACCAGCTCAGTTTTGCTTCCAAGAACCAGGGTCAGCAGAGTGTCACCAGAAGTCGTCTGAACCACAAAACTATTGAAGAAGCTCAGGATGAACCATAGGTTATCCTTGGTGAGTTTTTGGTAAATTCAAGCCTGGCAACTGTTCTTTTTGATTCAGGCTCCACTTACTCATTCATAGCTTAAAGCTTCGTTTCCAAAGAAAACATACCCACCATACTACAAAACCAACCAAACCTAACCATATCCCCCTTAGGAACCTACAAGTGTTTGTTAGGTTGTCGTGGAATAAAAATCCTCATAAAGGGAATCGAGTTCCTAGCTGATCTAATAGTGTTACCCTCACCTGACATAGATGTTATCCTAGGGATGGATTGGTTGTCTAAAACCAAAGGCGTCATATCATGTGAGGAGCGTGTGGTAACCTTAGAGAACCACCTAGAAGTGCATGTTGTCTTCTCCCCCAACTCACCAAAAGTGCTACCAACACTCAATAGCCTCCACGAGTTGACCATAAATCAGATCCCTATAGTGTGTGAGTATCCGGTCTTTCCAGATGAGTTGCTAGGACATCCACCTAACAAGGATGTGGAGTTTGCAATTGATCTCATTCCTGGAGCCATTCCTATTGCTAAGAGCCCTTATCGTATGTCCACTGCTGAGCTTGCTTTATTAAGAAAGGAGATTGACGAGTTGTTGAGCAAAGGTTTCATTCGGCCTAGTGCATCTCCATGGGGAGCCCCTGTTCTCTTTGTGAAGAAGGATGGTACGGATCGAATTTGTGTTGATTACTGTGCTCTCAATGAAGTGACTATCAAAAACAAGTACCCTCTACCTAGGATTGATGATTTATTCGATCAATTGAAGGGTGCTAAGTTCTTCTCCTCAATTGATTTGAGATCGGGGTACTACCAGATGAAGATTTGCTCTTGTGATATCCCGAAGACCTCTATTGTCAACAGATATGGCTCTTATGAATTCTTGGTGGTTTCTTTCAGGCTCACAAATGCACCAGCCTACTTCATGAACATGATGAACAAAACTTTCATGGATAAGCTAGACAAATTCGTGGTGGTCTTTATTGATAATATCCTTGTCTACTCCAAGACAGTTGAGGAGCATGAACATCACTTAAAAGTGGCATTAGAGAAACTTAAAGCAAATCAACTCTATGCCAAATTCAGTAAGTGCAAGTTCTGGCTCGAGGAAGTTGCCTTCTTGGGACATATCTTACCGATGAAAGTGTAGCGGTGGATCCCGAGAAAGTTAAAACTGTTGTTGAGTTGAACACACCTCAGAATGTGACTAATGTGAGGAGTTTCCTCGTCTTGGCTGGTTACTATCGTCGATTCATTGAGAACTTCTCCAAAGTGGCCAAACCCATGGCAAAGCTGTTACAAGCTAATGTCCTCTTTGTGTGGACGGATGCTCGTGAGAAGAGTTTCCAAGATCTCAAAACAAGATTAACCACTTCTCCAGTTCTCACCTTGCCAGATATCCATAAAGATTTCATGGTCTATTGTGATGCTTCAAGGCAGGGATTGGGGTGTGTACTTATGCAAGAAGGGCGGGTGGTAGCTTATGCTTCAAGGCAATTGAAAAAGCATGTGGTAGCTTATGCTTCGAGGCAATTGAAAAAGCATGAGCTCACCTACCCAACTCATGATATTGAGCTCGCCGTAGTGGTGCATGCCTTAAAGATATGGAGACATTACCTAATCAGTAATCGCTGTGAAATCTATACAGATCACAAGAGTCTCAAATATATCTTCACACAGTCCGACTTGAATATGAGGCAAAGAAGGTGGCCAGAGCTGATCAAAGATTATGACTTGGGAATTAACTACCATCCTGGCAAAGGAAACGTTGTGGCAGATGCTTTGAGCCGCAAGTCATACTACACCTTTCTTATGACAAGTCAATCCAAAGTTTTTGAGGAGTTGATGGACTTTGGTGTGGAGATCATTCCTGAGGGTTATCTGAACCAGCTTGTTGTGAAGCCTCTTCTAGGAGATCAGATTAAAGCTACCTAGAAAGGATCCAGAAATCGATGAAATCTTGGGCAAGATGAAATGTAATGCAGCCCTGAGATTTCGTGTGGGGTGATTAGGGTGCTCTTTGGTTTGAGGATTGCATTTATGTTCCGAATGTTCCTGAGGTGCGGAACATAATTCTTGATGAAGCTCACAATTCAAGGAATTCTATTCACCCTGGCAACACAAAAATGTATGAGGACCTCAGAAGAAGGTTTTGGTGGAAGGGCATGAAAGTGGATATAGCACAATTTGTGGCTCTATGCGATGTATGTAGAAGAGTCAAAGCTGAGCACCAAAGACCTGCTGGTTTGCTTAAGCCTCTCTCTATTCTTGTTTGGAAATGGGATGATATAAGCATGGATTTCATCGTGGGACTTCCCAACACCTCTAGTGGTCACAACTCTATTCTTGTGGTGGTTGATCGGCTGACCAAAGTGGCTCATTTCATTGTTGTGCATGAGCGCTATTCTGTGAGCAAGCTAGCTGAGCTATACATCGACAATGTCGTGAGACTACATGGAGCTCCACAATCTATAGTCTCCGATTGAGGTTCTCAGTTTACCTCAAGTTTTGGTGGAGCTTGAATGCCACCATGGGAACCAAGCTTGCATACAGTACTGCTACCATCCCCAGATAGATGGGCAAACAGAAAGAGTTAACCAGGTGCTAGAAGACATGCTTAGAGCTTGTGTCCTCACTTATGGAAAGAATTGGAAGAAATGTCTGACTTTTGCTGAGGTCTCCTACAATAACATCTAACAGGCAAGCTTGAAAATGTCTCCTAATGAAGCTCTCTATGGAAGGAAATGTCGCACTCCTCTCATGTGGTCCGAAGCTGGCAAGCGCACATTCTTTGGTCCAGCGTCCATCAAGGATGCTAAGGAAAAAGTAGCAAAAATCCGTAAACACCTCAAGGTTGCACAAAGCCGCCAGAAGAGCTACGCTGACAAGACGAGGAGACCGCTATCTTTTGAGGTGGGAGATCTTGTTTACCTCAAAGTCTCTCCCTTGAGGGGAACCCGTTGGTTTCACATCCGTGGAAAGCTTGCACCCCGGTATGTGGGCCCTTTAAAGATTGTGAAGAAGTTCGAGGATCTCGCTTACCAGCTTGAGTTACCACCGTACTTGGTGGGGGTCCATGATGTGTTTCACGTCTCTCACCTGAAGAAATGCTTGAGGGAGCCCGAGGAGCAGGTGCCACCTCAGGCATTGGATATTCAGGACTCGCTTGAGTATTTGTTGTATCCTGTGAAGATTCTTGATGATGCTACCAAGTGCACTAGGAGAACCAAGGTGAAGTACTGCAAGGTGTTGTGGAGCCCGAGGAGCAGGTGCCACCTCAGGCATTGGATATTCAGGACTCGCTTGAGTATTTGTTGTATCCTGTGAAGATTCTTGATGATGCTACCAAGTGCACTAGGAGAACCAAGGTGAAGTACTGCAAGGTGTTGTGGAGCAACCATAACGAACGAGAAGCCATATGGGAAAAGGAAAAAGACCTCAAGAAGGAGTTCCCCCACCTTTTCGAAGAGGTATCATAAATCTCGAGGACAAGATTCTGTATGGGGGGGGGGGATCTGTAACAGCCCAAAAATTCAACAATTCAAACTTGTGATGAATATTTGAATTTGGGATTAAACTATGTTTAAATTCCACGAATATTCAACTTCATGTTGTTCATGTCTCAAATTTTTCCGCATTATTTGTCTTTGCTATTGAACATTGGAGTTCTCAAATCAATAGTTTGAAATTAAATATAAATCAAATGTTTAAAGTTCAAATAAAATCTCAAAGGATTTCTGGACGCTAAGGATATTTGGGCCGTTTCCCTTTTCCTCTTCCCGCAGCTCACCTCTCTTTTCCCTTCCTTCTATCCACGAGCGGCCCACGAGCAGAGGCAGCCCAGGCCCAGCCAGCTACTGTCCTTCTCCCTCCTAGAAACGATTAGAGCCGTAGCTCCTTTGGTACCGGCAACGGAAACATGCATCAATCGTCCGATCTTTTCGTTCCGCCCACGAAATCTTGCCGTGCCGACCCTATAATACCTGCTCCTATTCACGAAAACATTGCTTCTCCCTTTCTGCGCCGCCAGGCTATAGAAAACCATCACCGGCGTGCCATGAGAGACGTCACCGTCGGGGGTAGGTCGTGGTTCAAACGAGTGCTTCATCCCTCGTTGGTCACAGCCGTGCAAACCTCGTCGAGTTTCATGCAGCGACGAGGGAGATCGAGCGGGTAGAAGATCGCCGCCGACGAGCTCACCTCCTGTCACATCCCCAAATTCTAGTCCTTTGTTTAGATGGAAATAAGCTTAATGACCTTGATTTTGAATTTTGACCATTTCCTGTTAAATGAGAGTTTTGGGTCCGGGTAACAAAATTGTTTATTTGCGGGTAACCTTTTTATTGCTTTTGCAAAATCTTCTGTTTTTGTAATGAAACCATGCCAATGTTTTTGCATGTTAATTAACTGCACATTAAAGTAGAATTTTGGAGATTTTATCGGAATGTTTTGAAAAGGTTTAACCCCCTTAAAACAAATTTAATCTAAGTTGAAAAATTGCAAAATTTTAGAAGCTGAATCCGGACTACTTCCTAAAACAAAAGTTGTTCCTAATGATGTCCTGAGTGCCCACAAAACTTTTCATAATTTTCAGAGCCCAAGAAGTATGGATTTCAATTGAATTTAGAAAGTAGATTCGAAATATTGCAAATTCGGGAAAAAAAATCAGATCGGCGCGTTGCGCCTGCCGCACCGCCGCGGCGCCCAACCGCAGTGTCACAGGCCGCGGCAGACACCAGAATCACTCTGCTCCCTCTCTTCTGTCCCATCGGGCCGGAAATCCCAATTCCTCCTTTCTCCTCTCTCTCTGCTCCCTTCCGCGCACGAAGAGGACGACGGCAAGCGATAAAAGCAGCGCGCCGGACTCCTCTCTCTCTCTCTCTCTCTCTCTCTCCACGCAACGCTCCTGACGCACCACTGCCACACACATTTCTCTCTTCCCCGCACGCGCGCCCATTCGCCGCTATTGCTGCCCCGCAACCCCCCTTCACGTGGACAGCCCTCCACGGGCAACCCCCTCTCACCCCCCCTTCAGCTCTCAGAGCAGCGGCATCCCCTCTGGTTCACTCAGTCGCCGGGAACACCATCTTCTTCAACCTTCCGCCGAGAGCACCGCCACCGCCTTTCGAGCTTCGAATTCGTCCTATCGGTACCATGTTGGTTCGATTCCTTTCGTCAGTTAGCTTCTCTCATCCTTGCGCTTCTTAGTGACAAGGTTTTGCCCACAGGAAGCTGCCAGTGAGGAAGAACTCGCCGCGCCGCCTCTACCGCCATTATCGCCACTGTGAGCTGCTCTGGACATCCACCTGACAACCGACCACACGGGTGGAAAGACCTACATGGAGAGTGGTCACTCAATCAAAATGGCCATTCAAGCCGTGAAATTTCAAGCGATGGGATCGCTCTGCTTTGAGATGAGCATTTTTGCGGAGATGCCTTTCCACTACCACCCAACCTTTTCGGATGATGGACTCGCTCCATCATACGTAGAGCAAGCCAACCCCAATGCACCGTATTTGAGCAGTGAGCTTTGGAGCTCATTCGAGCTATGAACACGTATGCTCACAACTGTTTTTTTGGCACTCGCCATTCTTTAGTCGTGCCTCATCCGTCTACATCGACTCATCGAATCCAACGTTCGTATGGGGCTGGTGAACGCGGACACGCTGTATGCTGGGGCGTGGATCAGTCCGATCCGAGATGTGGCACCGCCGAACTACCTTTTTCCAACGGTGGAAGGTGTTGCTGCCCCTCCCGAGCGTCGAGCAACTGCACGGGCATCTGTAGGACTTCGTGTGCCGGTTATACCACGCACGAACGCCACTGCAGAGCTGCTGCTAGGACCAGTGCAGTCGCTCAACTTTATCTGAGCACCGGAGGAACTTGATGTTCGCCTCTGATGATTCGGAATGTACCCTTTGCTTGCTGCCCTCCTTGTTAGATAGGTCGTTAGGATAATTTAGCGGGTCTTGGCAGCCACCCACCTTTGTGATAGGGCATTTGTTGTTTTCTAAAACTCTCGTGTTGTTCGAAATCGCCCATGTATGACGATGTGTTCCTTTTGTGTTAGGAGAGTGTTTCATGCATCCGTGTGAGAATCGATAGTACGAACCATTTGCATATCATCTCATGCATCGACATGCTTGTTTTAATCTTGTAGATTGCTAGTAGTGTTTTGATCACCTATTGTTGACTGGTTTATAGCAACAAAATGAAAAGTTTTGTTTTACCGTTGAAACGACTTGTTCAATTCCCCAAACTATTGCTGCTGTTTTGAGTTTTGTGTGCGGGGTTTTTAAGCTCATCAAACCTGAAATGTCAGTGTATGTTGATCGATACACCATGTCTTTCACCTCGTAGCAGCAATCGTTGCATTCGTATCACTGATAGCGTTCCAACAAATCAATTTTCCCGATTATGACACATCCTTGTTGTCATATGATGTATTGACTTGCTATGTTTTCCTTCCGGTCAAAACCACATATTCTTTCAAGGAGTATGCAGAGTTGTACCTCACTCGCATCGTGTTTCTTCAAGGTGTTCCAAAGACAATCGTTTCAGAGCGAGGCTCCCAGTTTGTCTCCCGGTTTTGGAAAAGCCTTCATCAAGCATTGGATACCAAGTTATTTCATAGTTCGGCTTACCACCCGCAAACGGGAGGACAAACCGAACATGTCAACCAAATCCTCGAGGACATGTTGAGAGCTTGTGTGCTAACCTACAGCAAGAGATGAGAACTTTGCTTACCTTTTACGGAGTTATCTTACAACAATAGCTACCAATCTAGCCTCAGAATGTCCCCCATTTGAAGCACTCTATGGAAGAGGATGTAGAGCCCCATTGAATTGGTCTGAGTCCGGGGAACGACCTTTTGATCCTGATTTGGTTCGCGATGCTGAAGCCCAAGTGCGCCAAATTCAGGAACATCTCCGAGTTGCTCAATCCCGCCAAAAGAGATACGCTGATCGTCGTCGGGTAGACTTTTTTCAAGGGTCGGAGATTATGTTTACCTCAAAGTTTCACCACCCCAAGGCACAAAAAGATTTCAAGTGAAAGGGAAATTAGCGCCACGCTATATTGGTCCCTTAAAAATTCTTGCAAGACATGGTAACGTGGCATATGAGCTAGAGCTGCCATCCTCTCTTGGCAATGTCTACAATGTCTTCCATGTCTCACAATTGAAGAAGTGTCTCCGTGTTCCGACCGAGGCTATTTCCCTGGAGCATGTCGAATTCCAACCCGACCTCTCTTATGTAGAGTATCCTCTGCGCATCCTTGCCCACTCAGAGCGCAAATTGCGCAATCGTGCAATCAAGATGGTGAAAGTGCAATGGAGCAAACACATCGAAGAAGAAGCAACATAGGAACGAGACGTGGAGGTCTTGTGTGCCGTAGGCCCCTTCTGGGTTGACCTAGCACTTTTCGTTCATACCACATGTCGAATATAATGGCAAGACAAGCTGAGTATTTCACTACGTACCAACGTTTGGCCGATGACTGCACGGTGCATGGAACGAGGGACTCACGTGTGCCTGCGAGGCCATGATACTCGACACCATGTGGATTTTCCAACCGTGTGGGCACGTGTGAAAAAGGTGGACATGAGTATCCCTTTGTGTAACTTTAGCGGGTTGCACGAGCCGTATGGTCTCATCGTGTGTGTACAGTTGGACTCTCCTGCAGGGTGTATAATCGGTTTGAATCGCCGTGGTCTCGGTTATGATCAAGCTCAGTGTCCTTTGGATAATATCGTAGAGTTGACACATAACATGACGAGAAATGGATTATGGTTGATGATGTACTTGATTTATGGTTACAGCATACTTATGGTCATGGGTTTAGTAGGTGTTTATGCCCGTAGAGTCTTTTACTTTTTGTTTATTCATATATACTTAGTGCACCTTTAAGCAATTAAGTCTATTCTTATGTCTTACTTACCTTGCTACTACCATACTGCATTATCTTTGGAGTCGAAAAATAATTCCCGCAATAGGGTAAGTCTTGCGAGTACCTTCGTACTCAACGTTTGTTGCTTAAGTTTTTACAAGTAGGATGAGTTGGTGTTCGGCTACTTTGTCCTCGCTGATGTTGACGACGGTGAGGAGTAGTGCGGGCGTTGGTGTGCTCGTGATTTGCGATGTTTGTGGGCTCAGCATCGTGAACCTTTGCTGTTTTATTTTTACCGCCACTACGACCACTCTATTCCTTAGGATCGCTTCCGCATTTTAATTTCAAGACTTATGTATCGAACCTACAGTCTGTAATATGACTTTAAAACTGATATAACTGAACCATTGTGACCTATGTGATGTATCAATCGTTGTTATTCCGACGTGTTTGGATCTTGGTCATTGCTTGAGAAACATATCGAAGGACTATCAGATTTATATTCTTTTTTATCCGATCGTATACTCGCATAATATTTACGTAGGTCAATTTGATAAACTTAAATGTTAATTGGACGATTCCTGACACCTCCCCGCATTCCCCTTCTCCGATGAGTTTCCTAATCTTTTTCCTAGCATTTTAGACATCTCCTTCGAATACCCTTCTCTTTCGGCGAGGTCTCGAGCCACCTCGTTGTGCAGGTTCGTCGGAACGGTAGTTCTTCACCAAAATCTTGGTCGTGTTCCCGTCGGAGCACCACCTCCGTCGCCTTCTTCTTCTATTCCGGCTGCCTCAACCCCCTACGCGTCGAATTGACCCCTTGCTGAGCATCCTTGGTCCTCCCCGCACCCCTTCCTGTAGGATCAAGCCGCGTAGCGCTTCCTGTCGTGTCGCCGCCGCTTCGTACCCAAGCCACCATAACCGCCGTCGTGGGGACCTCTCAACGAAGCTTCCCCCTACGCTGTTAACCCTCTGTACATCATCCCCGAGGCACTAGAAAGCTTATGCGGTGGTTAACAAATCGAATCGAGGCCATTTGGTTGAGTTACACGAAGCCCAAATCCGCGCAGGCATGGCGCTCGCTGCCGGGCATGCTCTGGTCACTGCCGAGCCTTGTTTTGCGCCGAGTTAGCTTCGTGAGATACTTAATTGCATCCCTATACCATCAATTTCAAGTTTCAGGCACCGATTCGCGCTTTCCCTTCGCACCCAAGCCACCAAGACCGCCGTTGCAGGGACCTCTCATCGAAGCTTCTCCCCACGCCATTAACCCTCTGTAAATCATCCCCGAGGCACTAGAAAGCGTATGCGGTGGTTAACGAGCGAAATCGAGGCTGTTTTGGTTGAGTTCCACGAAGCCCAAATCCACGCAGGCATGACGCTCGCTGCTGGGCATGCTTCGATAGCCGCCGAGCCTTGTTTTGCACTGAGTTAGCTTCGTGAGATCCTTAATTGCATCCCTGTACCATCAATTTCAAGTTTTGGGCACCGATTCGCGCTTTCCCCTCGCGCCGCCATGCGGAACTCCGGCGAGCCCGCGCTGTTCCGCCGTTGGTTTCCGGTGGACGAGAACGTGTGTTCCAGGTGCGCAAGAAAGGGAGGAATGCGTTGGTGCAGTTCGCATCAAAATCCGATGACCACGGGTATAGTCCGGCGTCACTCCGGCGAGCTGCAGTCCGCGCGTTACGAGCAGCACAGAAAGCCTGCGTGCTGCTGCTGCGTGCGTTCCTTGGCCAGCTTGAAGAAAAGCAGCGGGTCCCACGCGTAAGAGAATGCAGCCCATGTGCCTTACTGCTGCTGCGATGGCTGAGCCAGGAGGGAATATTCTTAGATCGGGTTAATTTCAGAAACTCCTTCTTCAACCTTTAAACCATAGAAAAATCGTAATAAATTCCAGACAGCTCTAAAAAATGCCAAAACAATTGTGTTCGGTTCGTAAAATGTTTTTCTACGCGTTAGTAAACCTTTCAGCCCATAAAACCATTGCTGCGATCGTTCGTTTGTTAATCCCATTTTAATTCCTTTTTATCGATATCGATGCGGTCGTCTACTCAAATCGATTCGTCGCAGAGGAATCAGCTTAGGAAGGACCTTCTACTGCATGTGATGATCAGGACACTGTGTGAACCCTGACTGCCCAAGCAAGCCGTCATTCGTTGACCAGATTTGAATCCTAAATTGCAAAATTGCATGATTTGATTTAAATATTTTGCATGCCAACTATTCAAAATTGCTAGATGCATTCCTATGCCATATATGAGATATGTTTCTACAAACCATAGGGTGCTCTATATAATGTTATACTCCTTAGTTGGCTTAGTTACATATTATTTATACTACCTCACATATTACTTAAAATGAATTTGGGTGAAATTATTTTAAAAGGTGCTTCCGGGTGAGTAATTAAATAAATCTACTAAAATTATTTTATTGGGGCAGACGTAGGTGCTAGGTAATGCTGAGGAGCTAGGTGGGTAGCTCCTATTAGGAGAGTGCCTGTAGGGGGCACACTGTGTGGGGGTTGGGCTTATGGTCTCCTACTGTGTTGCTGGTTCTGGATTTGTGAAATTTGGTGGATGGAATATGTCTGCCCTGCTGTTAGGAAAACTTTTTAGCTTAGGAGTCCAGTCATATAGTACACACCACTCGACCCCATATGGGTGGGGCTGCTTTGAGATGCTTGTTTGCTGGGTTAGCGTCTGGCCGGTAAGAGTAGGAGCATGGTGTTAGTTGGATTCTTGGAGTTGTGACTCGGATTCCATGAGAAAGGGATATCCCACCTGATAAGTGGTAGGCCCTTCATAACTATAGGGCCCTTTTGTCTTATGAACCCTTGTGGCCCAGACCTAAAGGTACGGTAGACGCCAGACAGCGCTTGTTGTTTATTGTTGTGTGGATTTCTATTATAGGCTACTGTCATGGTCTATATATAATACCACATCGTGTAGGTACAGGTGTACAAACTCTACATAATCTAGATCTATGTACATAGTTGAGTCCATCGGTATGGACAGATACTGGAGAACTTCCCAGAGATTAGTGTTGATTTAAAACTCTCTCTTCCACCTCTTTTAAATGTTTTTGACTCCAGCTAGACTGTGGCCCGGTTGGAGATTGGCCGAGATTAAATATTAAACCTTCTTGGGATGAGTTACTTCCTGTGGGGCAAGATAACAATATTGAATGATATTAAATGGTTTTGAAATATTTTTAAACATAACTTTGATAACCTAGCTTTTTGCAAATAAGCACTTACCTTATCCTTGATGTTACCCTTTGCACGCATTGCATAATTGCTAGGATAGGACGGCATGCTGAGTACTCTATGTACTCACGGCTTAAACTTTGCTTTCAGATTCAAAACCAGATTACAGCTTTGATGAGGTTGACCTGGACGAGAGGGTCTTGTACCTCCATCAGGTGCCTATGTTAGAAGTCCTGCCATCGGCTGCTGTTTTCACTTGATGTTTGCGCTAGATTCATGTTACACTTACATGGCCTGCGTGTCGTGCTTGTGTTTTTAGTTCTTGGATAATACTCTGTAATAATCTTTAAGTTACAATCCTCTTTTGAATATTCTGTTATGAAGTTTCTGTTTATCGTCTATTGTGGTTGTACATTTCACCCTCCTGAAGTGAGAAAGGTACAAATAATTACAAATGCGGAATTTGGGACTGTTACACCCTCGCCCTGTTCTCATTTCAGAGGGTACAAGATATTCCTTTTCAGGCCGATGAACAGCACGAACAGTCTGAATGGGCCAAGAACAGGCCTAACCGAACAGCCATTCATGAGAGGCTCCATTTTCAAACCGGGAGGGACCAATCTAGATAAGAATGGCCGCGTCTCCAAGCCCTCGCATGTCACGTCTCAAAATTTGGAATGTGAATCGTTTCTGAATAACAACCCTCAAAATTCTTATATTTTAAGTGATTTTTTAAAAAATTGAACTTTGGAATGGCTTAATTTGTTTCAACATTTTTTTATTATTTTAAGATATTATGAAATATGTTTTGTATATAAAATTGTATTTTTAAAAAGCAAATTCAAATAAATTGTAAATTTTTTTTGAATATATTTTTTCAACCAAATTTGATTTGATTTATGAAATATCACTTACCGCTTGGTTCCCTCTTGACCTATTTTTCTCATAAACCACACGATCTCATACGTGTCGTCCTACTTCTCTCTAAATCGTCCATATGGCATCGTTGATATCCATCATCGCCAACCCATCAAGACTCGATGTTTCATACTTCACTTCACATATTTTATGCATATAACTCGATCCAATATCAGCCATATCGATCCCACCAACCATGGAGGTGCAAAACTCAAGAATACGGAGATTAAACCTTTCTTTTATCAGTCTTTTTCTTCTAAAATACATCTCAGTTTTCTTTCCCACCCCTCCCACCTCTCCTATAAATACCAGGGCCTCCCCACATCCTCCCCCACCCCTCAAACCCTAACCACGTTGCCAAGCCGCCGCCGCCATGCTGTGCCCTCACGTCCAGACCCGCAGCGATTGGCATGCCCGTTCCCTGTGATTCGTCCAGCCAAATTCCATGAAATTTTACTAGAATATGCGCCTTGAAGTCCTCTACAACATTCCAAAATTCTCTGCAATCAAAGCCTCCATGCCTCCAGGATCGTAATCTTGGTGGCAGCTGTTCAGGGTTCCAGACAGATTCTACGCGCATGTTGGTAACTACATCTTGTTTTTTCGCAATTCCAATGTCCTCTGAATGTGATGGTGGGTGCCATTGGCATGGATTGGGTTTGACGGAATGCTTTCTTAGGCCCTAAGGAATCAGTCGGGGAGCGACCACCCAGGACAACGTGCCACCACAAGACTAAAAGTGGGATAAGCTTGGCTGATTAATTAGGTGTTTTTTCAGTCTCGTCCAAGTCAATGGCGGAGCGGAGAATAGAAGCTAATAAGCTATCTTTGGATCCGAATGGCGCAGGAGGGGACCCTTGATAAAGAATAGATATCGAAGGGCCGTCTATGGACAGGTATCCGACGGTCGCTTGTTAGCGAGCAAGCACCGGAAGATCGTCCTAGAACAAGTACCCAAGGTCGTTTCTCCTCTGGTGAAACCTTAGCGGGCTTGTACGTGCTAGAAGACCCTTCGGAAAGGTCTCGTAGTGAAACCCTGCCACACACCTAAGGAAGTGTGAATGTGAGTCGTGATCATGACATACAAGGGTGATCACGACTTGTGCGTAAAGTGGTGCCACCTCTGTAGAGTGTAAAATTGTCATGACAGTCGTGCTCACTGTTATGAGTGGTCTAGATCCTCACCTAAGTAGTTGAATGGTTTGGAAGATTGGGATGGATTGGGATACTTTGTACCTATGATCGGGTTGGAATTGGGTGGACTATTTCACCTTTTAATTAGGTTGCTAATTTATAAACTCAACCATTAATTGCTGCAAATTGCTTTATAGCCTTCCTTGTATTGGCCAATTATGTCATGCTTTCCCATACTTACGGAGTACAACATGTAATCACACTTGCTATCCACAAAACATATATATATTCCTTAGTGAATGAAGATGAGGAGCTGGAAAAGATTTGGATAGTTAAGAAGAAATAGACATGTAGTCTTCCGGTCGACTTCCTATGAAGATGAAGGACGCCTACGCATAACCAAAGCTTCGTAACTTTGATGTATCATTCTTAGTTTTAATCCTTAAAATCGGGTGTGACATCCCATGCCAAAATGAACAGGACCGCTTTTTGAAAAATCCGATCCAATTCAGTTTCAGCACACGACAGGTTTTTTTAAAAAAATATCAAATTTTAAAAAAATTATAAAAATTTATACAAATACTATACATAAAAAATAAATGGTGCCAGGTATTGAAATAAATTGCAGAAACAAATGTTGGAAGAAAAAAATATTATATTGTGTGTTTATGCCAAATATTATTGTAGATAATTTGCAATGGTAATCAAGCTAAAATTTTAGAAACACTTAAATCCTTTCCCTCTGACTATCAACATTTTTTTGCCTTTTTTTTTCAATATTCACGGTTTGGTCAAATTTTAAATTTTGAATTTTTAGTGGTTTATACTGTTTCTTTGGTTTTCATAAAATTGTTTTCCTAGCTTCCACACTGTTCTGACCACCAACGTAGAGCTTCGTCTTCGACACTGTTGCCACCACCAACTGACACAATGGCCGGCTAGTTGTTGCTTTTCTAATCTACTAGCTATTTTGCTGAGAGCTATATTTCTATTTAATCTACTAGCTATTTTGCTGACAGCTATATTTCTATTTAATATACGCAATAGTCTCACTAAAAAATATATACGCAAAAGTCGTCTCTAGTTTAATTTTTCACTCGCAAGTTTTCTCGGGAAGTCTGAAAGCAAGTAGTTGTCTCGGGAGGTTTGTTTTGATTAATAAGGCCACATAATTAATACACTGCTAGTTCATAATCCTTCATTCGTCAATAATAGGAGAAAAAAAAATAGCACACAACTCTTCAGTTTTCTGATATATCAGATCACCATAATGAAAATCATTTGTGAAGTCGACTCTGTTCGTTATTTTTCAACCTATACAATGTTGAATTGAGCAAATTAATTTCTTTGTTTGCCATCAAATTAAAACTTATACCTTTCTCTTATCTGTCATCCAAAATAAACACTTCTTTTATTCGCCATTGGCTCCAACAACTGCCAATCGTTGCACAAATAATCAACAATGCAACAGGAGTAATGGCCCTCCATTTTGATGTCCAAGTCAAGATCTAGAAGGTATTTGTAATCGTACATAGTGGATCAGATATTAGAAGGAGAAAATTGAAGTTAGTTTTGGAGAACAAAAATGCATGCTGCAACATGTTTCGATCTGCCCTCTATCATATGGTCAACAACAGATCTACGGGCAAATGGATAATTTGTTCTGAGAATTTTTATACTAGCATGTTGCCACACCAGCAATCGGGCAATGATTTACGTAAACAGGCATCATGGTCCGGCAGGTCAACGGTTACACACGCCACGCCATTTGAACAGGTGTTGCTTGTGGGTGTACGGTACAAATAAATTTCTTTTTGCGATCGTGCAAATGATCGAGCTGATCCGCTAGCTCCAGTTGTCTATAAGTACGTATAAGCCTTCCGGGCCGGGGTTGCCAATGGCGGTTAGCGCGAGCGCCTTCGGCACGCACGTCGTCCTCTGGTCGCTGGACGAGCTGATCCGGCTGCACAAGGCGTCCTCGTCGGAGCTCCGCGCCCATGCCAAGAAGCTCCGAAACAGTCTGCAAGATGAGCTGCGGTACTCGGTGGACGCCGAGAACCGGGTGCTCGAGGACGATCAGGCGCGGCAGTGGCTCGCGCAGCTGCGCCAGGTGCTGTACAAGGCGGACCAGCTCATCGACGAGTATGGCGCCGACGTACAAGCCCCGTCAATACTTGCACAGGTATGTACCCCTTTTCCTTACCTATTAATTCCGGGTTTTGATGTGGTTTTTTATTCAGACTTGGCACCAAACGGGTCTGGGCTCTCTATACGGTACTACTCCATTTTCTTTTTCTCGTCGTTAGGACAAAAAAATTAGTGCAAATTTGAACTAAAAAAACCTTGTCCTAACGACAAGAAAAAAAAACTGGAGGGAGTACCTTGATGCCACTTATCTGCTCATTAAGTTGTGGGTCTATTTTAGGGTATTAATTAATGCATAAGTATGCCTTTATGTTAATTATTTCATATATCTATTTAAAAAAATTGTTCCCAACATATTTTGTCTAATCTAATGGACATCCCAACCCGACGTGAAACCCAACGGGTGCGGATGCGGCTGCCATTCTAGCCACGGCTGCAGGTGCGGGTGTCATTTTCCATCGTGAGTGTGAGCACGTGTCGTTTTTAATCTAACCTGACCCGTTGCCATCTCTAATTTATTTATTGTTAAGGTAATTATTAAAAAAAAATATTGAAATGGGTCGTTCTAATTGCTGAAATTTTTTAACAAAAATACTAAATACTAGTTGTTGAGACAAATAGTTACAGATTGAAACAATTTATCGCAAGGTTAAAACGGAAGGGTTGTTGAAATAATTTATCACAAATGTTCAAATAGTTTATTATTATTGTTCAAATGGTGTATACAAAATATTGAGCTATTAAAAAAAGGTTTAACATTTTTTAAAATTCATTCAACATTTTTTTAAAAAAAATGTTGAAGCAGTCCATTCTAAAACGTTGAATCCATATTTTATAATGTGAAAATAAATATTTAAATTGTTTGAATTTTAAAAAATAAAAATCACTGGATCTTGTCCCGCAGTTTCATCTAGGTCATAAACTTGTCTCGTGTTCTCATTTAGATCTATAAACTTTTAAGTTGAACATCTATGTCCATGAATTTTGTTTATTACTTAGTCTTGACCACTTCAAAATGTTATAATAAGGGGATGGCTCCATGTGGTTAGCCTTAGGTGGCATGGCATCACTGTTATACACACATTGAGAGATTGTTTGGCACCGCTCCTACCCGCTCTGCTTCCACAGATATATGCTGCAAAAAGCCTGTAAAATAACTATAGATGGGAGTTGATTTCTTCAAGCTTTTTACGGATTAAACTAGGAGCTATGTTTTATAGCTTCATATGCTTCAGCTCCTACCAGTTTCTAACAACTACATGCTGAAGCGAGAGTGGAGAGGAGCAGAAACAAACATGCCCTGAGAAATCCCCTCTCCTCCCTACACGCTGAACAATTGCAACTTTCTATATTGCACCTCAAACTCACACAACAAATTGCCTGCCGAAGATTCTTTATACGCCGAACAATGCAACTTTCTAAATTACTCTGGAATGGATCACCATATTCATTTGAGAAATTTTTAGGTTCGCAGAACTTTCTTCTCATTTCAATGCTCAATATAAAAACGAGTTAAAACTATAAGATGAATGGTGTCGAAGGGATTAAAATTACATCGCCATGTCATAGAAGAGATTTACAATTGTGTGATGATAAATAAGGGTCTAAATAACATGACTTTATCCTCACTTTTAAATAGTTGACATGTCCATCCGTTGCTTTTCCCTGCTTTCCTCTTCCCATGTTCTCAGGTCATCGAGGAAGTTAACTGGCACTCTCAGGTCATGGCAATTGGCAAGAGCCCGACGTCCCTTCACGCCAGCCGTTGTCCCTTCCGTCCTAGCTCCCTACGCTCCGCATGCCATTTCTCGCTCACTCCCTTGCTGCCCGCCCCACCCCCCCCCAATCGCGCGTCAACTCGGTCCACATGTGCATCGTGGATCCGTCGAGCACGAGATCCAGACGGATGGCGAGTGGAGGGAAGAGGGCGACGGGCTAGGAATCTGGATCCGGTCAGCCTGCTGCACTGGATCAAAAAGCGGGAAGGAGAAGCCATGGATTCAATTAGGGATAATTTCTCATTGGCAAGTACCACCTGGCAATATACCATAGCCATGGAATCAACAATCCAATTAGCTAAAAAAGCTTTGTAATTGTAACACCCTCTTAGACGGATCGGGATAGCTATAAAATATTATTAACTAGGCGCTGGATAATTATTATCTAGACTATTAGCTAGTAGACAATATTTATTCCTACTGGTTTGGAACACCCCTTAAATTTTGTTGGGCATAGGAGGCTAAGAATTTAAATAGGATGTTTTTACATTACCATAATTTGTAGTTGCTCTTTTCTTTGCATACTGAAGCGTTGGATGCTTGCAGGTTGCACGTCGTTTCTCCAGAGACAGATACCTCAAGCGAGAAATAAGGATCTTACTTGAAAGTATACCCAAGAAACGTCCTCCGACGCTCACAGCTGTTGAAGGCAGGGAAGAGGACCACCTTTATAGACCTTGTAAATTGATCTACGATGGCAATTTGCTTGGAACAAACATTGAACTGGAGATTCCAAAATTAGTGACAAGTTGACAGAAGATCATGACCCATCTCAGCATTTCATTATCTTTGCAATCCTTGGTTTGGGAGGAATTGGAAAAACTGCAATGGCAAGAAAAATATTTGACGATCAAAGGACTAGAAGTGCTTTCAGCACGCGCATATGGGTATCCATTTCTAGAGGATCTACTGCTACTCAGTTATTATTAGCAATATGTACTGCTATAGGGGTTGGGGTTCTGAAAGGATCTGAAACAAGGAAAGAACTCAAAAAGCTGTTGGCTGTCAAAATTAAAGGAAGAAGAATCTTTCTGGTTTTTAATTTATATGAGGTACTCCCTCAAAAGAAAGCAGTGGTAATGTCGATACATATGGAAACTTAATTGAAATCCTTAAGGAGTTCCGTCAGGTATCTGAAGGAAGTCGTTTTTGATCAGAACCAGTGATGAAAACGTTGGTAACGAGATTATATCTGCTCAAATCCATAGATCATCTGAATTTTATTGTGTTCAAATCCACTGTTTACGGCAGTTAACAGTTGAAGATGGCTGGACCTTGCTATGTAAGGCAGCTTGTCTGGAGCAGGCCAAAGTAACGCCAGATCTAAAGAACATTGGCATAGAAATTGTACGAAAGTGCATGGTCTTCCTCTTGCCATCAAGGTTGTTGGGGGTGTTCTTGCACGATAAGGCTATGAACAGGACGAATGGAAATGCATACGAAATAGTAGTGCATTATCTCTCCAGGATCCTACCACGAGAACTGAAGGTGGAGTCAGGGGTAGCATCTATTTGAGTTATAAGGATGCTCTACCACATCTAAAGCAATGCTTTGTTTATCTATCACTTTTCCCTCCGGATTTTAAGATTGAGAAACACATGGTTACACAGTTGTGGATTTCTGAGGACTTTCTTGATGGTACAAGACATTGCCAGTCGCTTGAAGAGACATGTGATGAACTGAATATTGTTCGGCAAGATGAATCAAAAAGGAAGAATAATGGTGCAGGACTGGCACGAGAGCAGGACATTTATTTGTCATCCGATGAGGACATCAATATTTCATCAGAACAAGATGGAGAGTATAGTGCTCATTCACTGCTCCAGATAGTTGAGGATCACAGCAGTGGTCAGCCATCCAAAGGGACACCTTCCTTGAGTAGTGGTGATTCATCGAACAGAAGACCAAATACGCACACATATTGTTCAATACAAGAGACAGCTGACAGGTTATTCGAGGAGCTTGTGCAGAGGGGGCTTCTTGAACAAGATAGCAATATTAAAGGATACAAGATGCATGAGCAAGTTAGAAAAATTGCAGTGTCCTTAACTGAAAATGAGTCATTTGCTGGTGATCCTGCATATGTGGTTAAACTATCATCCACTCTGCATCGTCTCTCTTTTGTGAACAAGGGACTCACCAAAATTCCTGAAGAAATCAGAAGGCTAACAAATCTGAGGACACTTCTTCTATCTGGCAATCCGCTCGGTGAAAAAGACCTGGATGTTACATTCAAGAGCTCTTGCAGGTTCTTGACCTCTCCGATACAGAAATCAGCTCCATTCCCAAGACATTGGGAAATCTAGTGCATCTTAGGCACCTAAATCTTTCCTATACCAAAATAAGGGCACTTCCCAAATCCATTGGCAACCTCAGAAGACTGCGCTTCTTGAGTTTGCAGAAGTGTGAACATCTCATGTTCCTTCCCAAAAATATCCAGAAGTTACCAAAGTTGGAATATCTCAACCTTCAAGATAGCAATAAATAACAACCCTTCCTAAATTGCAGAATTTGCGGTGTCTTACATTTCTTCATGGCTTTGTAGTCAACACCATATCTTCATTGGAAGAGCTGCAGAACATGAGTAAATTGGCTAGCCTGCAAGTAAATATTAGAAAAACTCCACACATGACGGTCGCAAAGGGTGAAGTGTTGATGAAAAAGGATAATCTCAAAAATCTTGAACTTAGTTGCTGCATTGACGACTCACAAACTTTATCACCTGGGGAACAAGACAGACTAAAAATATTGCTCATGCAGCTTCGTCCCCACCAATGTTTAGATTCTCTTAAACTTGATGGCTATTACGGAAGTGCATATCCGGAATGGTTATCATTCTCGACACTTCAAAATCTACAGCAACTCATTGTGGTGAACTGCAACTTTTGTGAAGAACTCCCACCACTTTGCCCACTTAAGAAGTTAAAATTTCTCAGAATATCCAAGTGCTCCAAGCTGCGAAGAATCGACGTGAAATCAAGCCCTAGAATTCTATCATTTCCCAATCTAAAAGGAGCTGCATATTGAGGACATGCCAAACCTGGAATCTTGGTCAGAATTTGATTACATTGACCTGCCACTACTTCGAAAATTTTCTCTCAGAAGTTGCCCAAAGCTACAACATCTTCCACGTGCCTTGGAGCACTGCAAAATTCTAGCAACCGTGGAAGTGAGAGATGTAGAACTACTAAAAGGTATTGCGGACCTGTTTGTGAAAGAGTTGATCGTTGAATCAATGCCTGGGCTTACCATACTCTCAAATCTTCCACAAATGAATGTTTTGAGGGTCATAGACTGCCCGAAATTGGAAATGGTTTCGGGAGTGAAATCACTATTCCAGATTCACATCGAAGATTATAAAATTGATCAGCTTCCGAAATAGCTAGAACAGCATGCTACAAAGATAAAAGTATTGGACTTAGTGGGCAATGCAAAACTTCTTGGAAGATGTGAGCGCAATAAGGAAGATTGACCTGTCATTCGTGAGATTCCTCATGTACACACGTACCTCCGTGGCAGAAAATCATTCTTCTAATACACCCGGAGCAATGATTTATTCTTCCCATATAAGAGAAGTAAAGCAAAGGTACATGAGGACCCTTCAAAACCATCAGCTGTTATGGATCAAAAAGGAGCTAGTGTACCTTCAAGCTCTGAGGGTAGCAGCGATTCAGCAGCGGCGGAACCTGTTCGAGCCTACAATACTAACACGATGGGCATGGAAGGAAAATGGTTTTTTTATTGTTTTATTTTTATGTTCTGTTTTACATTTAATCTTGATCCTTCGGAAGCATTTTATGTATTGATTCTGTTCTACATGTCAGTGGTTTTGCTATTTAAGTTTTGTTTATAAAAACTCTGTATAATAGGGTGATCTAGCTCTAGTGTAGTATTCATAGTAACTATATCGGCTTGTATCAAACACTTCAACAATCTAGTGTTCAATAATGTGTGTTATCTATTTAAATTTCTTTGTACCTCGTCACTCCATTTTACATACTTCTATTTAAATTTTTCTTATAAGAACTATGTATCTGTAGTAACTGTATTGGCTTGTGTCAAACACTTGGACAATCCACTGTTCAATCCTGCCTCTTATCTATTTAGTTTTCTTTGTATGTCGTCACTTTATTTTATATGCTTCTATATTAATCTTGGGGATTATATCCAGTTATATTGTTTTTGTTGGGACCTTTCCGACATTTTATCTCTGATTTAATTGCTGGCACCGGTGACTTTTAACATTTTAATGTAATTTCAACGTCTCTTTTAACAAGCGTGACTCCATCTGCGGCGCAAGGTAAAATTGATAAGTTAAACAATCAGTATTAATTAGAGGTGAGACGAAGAGGGGTATAATGGTATTGCCTCAAAATTCTTTGCCATCGTCAACACATGGCCTTGTCTATGATCAGGCCAAGCGCCGGGAGGCCGAGACATCCAATACAGCATCCGAGTGCCTTTTAACTACAGGACACTCAATACATTAAGGTATGAGTTTTTTCTGCTGTCCGACCCGATATTAATTACAAATGTTGAAGTGGTATATTACAACCGTTGAAACGATTTATTAAAAGTGTTGAATGGTTGTTGAAACAAACTAGTTGATGACCCCGCGCGATGCTGCCGAATTTTGAGTATAATTTTGGATAGAAAAGAGTTAAGTTTCTTTCAAAAGAAATGTAGATTATTTAATTTTATCATCAGTTGCCTTCATAAAAAAAATGATCATCGGTCAACACCTTCAAATTTATATATAGTTTTACATAGACAAATAAGTGATGGTAGTTTAGTGGTAATTGGTATGATTCAATTCTAAGAGACTATGAGTTCAATTCTCCATTTTAGCATGTTTTTACATTATTTATAAAAATGTTAGTGAAGTGTATGACTAATCAATGGTTATTATATAAAGGTAGATTATCAAAGAAGAAATCTGAAATGGCACATGGCTCGAGCGAATTGATGAAAAGATTGTTGAAACACTGTTCAATTTCAATTTTCAAAGGTTAATAAAACAATTAATCATAATTGTTGAAATAGTTATTACTAATGTTGAAACGGTATATATAAAATGGGAAATCACTGTCTACAACAGTGGGTAGCTACCCACTCCCTTTTTTTTTCATAAACTTCACTATAATGTTGATTCATGTGTGTCATTTCTTCTTGCTAGGTATTACTTTTCATTTATGTTCATCATTAGCATCATGTTTGATAAAACTATTGATGCTCATTCGTGTCTATTTGTATCTATAAAGGACGACACTTATGGAGACCTGCTCTCCTGATCAACGGTGCACGCCGATGATCAGGATAGAGTAGGCTATATAGTGGCGCAACAGAAGGAATAGGCAAATTCTAATATCTAGATTAACTCTTGTGGGATTTCCCAAATTTAGGACTCCTCCAATTGTTAATCTTTTTCTTGTGTCCTTTGTGGTATGGGGTACATACATATATATATATAGAGGAAACAACCCTCCACATCAACTTTCATTAGCAATATGGTGCCAATAGATTATGGTCCTCTCTTTCTCCTCTAATGGTCTTTTGAGATTCAATGAGAATATATTATTAAAACATATGGGCTCATATTTCATATATTCTAATAGGATATGAGTGAACAACGCATTATAGGGTGTTATATAAAAATTCAGAGGGTGGGTAGTTACCCACCATCGTAGAAAATCCACACTCAAACATAAATTTTAAATTTTTAAGAGATATATTATTTTTAAAATTAATTCATCTAGAAAATGTTGAAGCAGTCTATTCAACATTTTGAATCAATTTTTTATGATGCTGAAATACTATATTTATTCTGTTGATTTTAAAATATTAGAAAATAATATATAATGTCAGAGCTCATTTTGTAGAATTAATTTAGAAAACCTAAGTAGTTAAACAGAATTAAAATTAAATTAGCATTCTAAAAAAGTACATTACACAGATTTTATACATCAAGTGTTCCGTAGTTAACTAACACCAGAATGCGCGCCAAGCACCAGCACCTAATAAGGCGCGTGCTTTGCCCTTGGGCGAACCCAGCACGCCAGCTCCACCGCCCACCGTGCAATTCTTCTTTTTCCAAAATACTTTTGATCGCTATCGCTAGTTTCCAACCTTGAGCACCTTTAGGACTGCCCAGATATTATCAAAATTCTGTTCAAATAATGATCAAATATTGTCAAAAATATAATTTCCAAATATTCTCAAAATGTTAATATAAAATGCGATAAAAGCATAATCTCAAAACAAAAGGTGAGTGTAAATCAAAAGGACATATCTGTCTTTTTACATTACATTTAACACACCATTAAGTTACCCTTACGGAGCCTAGATAAACTCAGCGCTCGTCTCATAAAAGTTGGAGTGCCTTTGACATCCCTGTTCATCAGTTGTGGTTGCCTTCTTTCAGATCGCCACGGAGTCAAGAGTAGGAAATGGTAGCAGCACTCTGTTTTGGAAAGACAATTGGATCATGGGCTGTTCGGTGAATGATCTTGCGCCCCGAGTCGTGGCTGCTGTGCCGCTGCGAATTCGTAACCAACGAACGGTAGCAGAAGCTCTTCTAAATCAGAGTTGGAGACGGGATATACAGAATGGCTTATCGATGGTTGGCCTGTTTGAATTTTTCCAATTGGTTGACGTCCTGCTAGAGTTTTTTCTTACTCAGGATGATGACAACCATGTTTGGCGACTGGAGGGTTCTGGACAGTACTCAAATAAATCAGCATATAGGGCCTTCTTCAATGGGTCTATTACCTTTGAACCACGGCGCCGTATTTGGAAGACTTGGGCTCCGGCAAAGTGTAAGATTTTTCTGTGGTTAGCAGTGAGAAATAGGTGCTGGACAGCGGATAGGTTGGCCAAACGGAACTTGCCACATCCTTCTTTATGCCCGCTCTGTGATCAGGAAGAGGAAAATATTCAGCATCTCCTTACTACGTGTGTTTTTGCAAGAGAGTTCTAGTTTCGGGTCCTTGCTCCCCTCAACCTGCAGGCATGTGTGCCATCCCATCGAGAGGCATCGCTTGCGGAGTGGTGGAGAAAGAGTGTGAAAAAAGTTCAGAAAGACAAGCGAAAAGGTTTCAATAAATTGGTAACAATGGGAGCTTGGCTACTTTGGAAGCACCGGAACTCGTGTGTTTTTGAAGGAACCAACCCATGCATGGAGGAATTGCTGGGAATTTTTCAGAATGAACAACACCTTTGGAGAATGGCGGGTGCTCGGCGGCTTGCCTCCTTGAGCACAGGCCAAGGAGTTGTTGCAGGTACGAAGACCTAGTGTGTGTGTTTGTGTGGTCGTGTCCTTTCTTTGGTTATCCCTTTAAAATCCTCTTGTAACCTTGACCCCTCACAGCTCGGTCCGGAGTGAGGTGGTTAAATTCTTGTATATGGGACCGTTTTTTCTCTCTATATATACAAAGATACACAGCTCTCATGCGTATTCGATAAAAAAAAACAGTAATGCCCATATGATTTATGCACTGCATTATATTTCAGTTGTCCTTGATAATTGTTCATGCATATTTATCCACTCCATGAATGTATTTGGACACCATGTAATGGATAAACAACAAACTGAATGATATTTTCCTTTGCAAAAATATTTAACACGAAAGAAACCCAAAAATATATTGGTGTTTGAGGGGAAAAAAAAACAAAAGTACCAAGAAGTTAAGCTTCAAAAAGTGTGAAGTGCATGAACTCCTTAAATTTGTCCGACTGTGTCATCTAGATTACCGTACTCTTAAATTACAAATCCGGCTCATTAATCTTAGCCTCAAGTGTCATTGAGGCACCTATACTTTAAAAATGCAAATCATACTCCCTAAATCATACTCTTAAAATAAAACTTTATACCAGTTAAACTGGTTAAATTAGGGAGTGATTATAGTCACCTCAAATTAGGGGTGAAGATTTATATTGTTTCTTATCTGTACTCTTTTGTATTATTTGCTCGTTTTGTTGTTTATGACTAGAATTGTTCTTTATTTTAATGTAGCTATGCTTATAAAAATCTGTTGTCCTTTTTTTGGAAAAAGAAGTATTTGAACTAGATGTAAAGAAAGAACAATTTTTTTTCCTGTTATCAGGGCAATGAAAACAATAATAAATAATATAGCAAAATGTACCGAACGAGCAAAATCCACCATTACTTAAAAAAAAGCACAATTATAATGCACACAAACCCATATCATATGCACACATTGGAGCTTAAATTAACCTATATGATAATAGAAGTTATATCTACAAAATTTAAGTTTTAATCAATTCAGTTGGGACAACACGGTATTTTAAAATATAAGACTAAAATGACATCCGAGGTAAAATATAGGGAGCTAGATTTGCATTTTAAGATTAAAGGGACCTCACTAACACCCGAGGCTAAGTTTAGCGAGTCGGATATACTATTTGAGAGTATATATAGGAGCTAAGTGACACAAACATACAAGCTGAAAAGGACTAGCTATAAATTTCACTCTATATAAAAAGTAAATCCTTGAACAACACAAATACCACCACCTCATAGCTGCGAAGCAATTTCTCTAAACTTATAATACCTCCATTTATCACACGGCTGAGAACGCGGTGTGAGGAATGAAGCCTGGTCCGAGATCCCCAGTAACAACGAACACTGAAAAAAAAGAGTTTTGCCTCACCACAAGGCAATCGAGGCCCTAATGTTTCGCTTTTGGAGATCTTGGATCAGCCTCCATTCCAAACACCAGGCTCCCCCCTCCCCTCTGCACCTCACCTCCCTCACAACAGCAACACACACACACACAGCCCATTTAATTAGAAAGAGCCTCTCTATATGTAGATCCTGGCCAGCTACGCCCATGTCCTGCAAACCACTTTCTAAAGTTATCAAACACATGAATTAGCTAGGGTTTGATCCAGGTTAGGTGAGAGCTGTAAGCTTTATTTTTTGCTCCTGCAATTAGACGGTGTCTTCTTCTTCTTGTCGTAAATTAGAATAGCAAGATGTGTGTAAGCTTTATTTTGTGCAGGGGGCCCGTTGCAGAACAAAACAGGGAGAAGTAGGTGCAGGCTGCGGGGAGCCTGAGGTAGTGGGGCAGCTGATGCACCGTCCTTTCTGGCAGTTTTATTCCTGTGGCAGATTGAATTGGGTGCGAGCTTTTTGTTTTGAATTGGAGCTGCAGGAGAACAAAGCTGGGGAGGGAAGCAAAACCATGTGGTGGTTTAAAGTCTTTGGAGAGTTGCAAGGCTGCCTCTGGTCACGTGATGCGTGCCAAGTACATACAGAGAGAGTTTAGCTACACGATTTTTTTTCTTTTTTAGACTCAAAGCACACACCATATAAACACACACACATTATAAATACCTCTAATAAATATTTATGAAATGAAAGATTGGACAGTTGATCTCGAGATTCAAAAAGTCACCATATACCCTTGAGCGATTTATTACTAGCGCATTGAAGAATAACCTGTAAATACAACTTTCGTGTTGAGTTTATTTAATTAGTACTCGAATAGGTAGATTCATGAGGAACCTAACTAGTTAAGCTAGGATCAATTTGCTATGTATTTTTAATTGTTGAATGAACTGTGTGAACATGAGAGGAGTGATTATACGATCTTTATTGATACTCCTCCATTTTAAATTAATTATCATTATTGTAGTAGCTAAACGTTCTATACGTTTTTTTTTTTCAAAACATAGCAAGACACCACACACTAGTCAAATGTATGAGCTCTCAACCCATATCTCAGCACACGCTCGCACGCGCGCGCACACACTCATGCTTAAATGTCAATTATAAACCTAGACACGTCAGCAAGAAAACTATACAATTAATACACATTATTTAAGTTTATAAAAGCATACAAGTAATATTTAAAAAATATTCGGTGCAGACAAACCTATTCAGCGGACTCATGGAAAACCATACTTATTACTTCTCACAAATTATGAAAATTTAAAAGAAAGTTCAGCTCCAATCTCTACTTTTTGAAAAAGATACAAAATAAACGAATAATCAAGAAACAAAAAGATAAAATCGCATGTTCTATATTTTTCTCCTCTTATGTCACTATTTGTTATTTTATATCTTTTTCAAAAAAAAAAAGATGAGTTTTGAGCTCAATTGTTTAGTGCAGTTTCTCACCATGTGAACTGCTAGTATACTGATTGTCATAATCTTTGAAAACTTTTAATGATGTTTTTTGAGAGGTGCAAATGTGTTACACATGAGGCAAAAAGATGCAGTCAACTTTGAAGAACTTTTAATTTTCACATTCGACTCAATATTCTTCTATTTTATAGGGGTGCAAGTATGTTACACACATGAGGACCACCGAACCTCTATAGTTCAAAAAAAAGTGAATTATTTATTTAAAAGTTTGTTCAATTTTAAATTTTTTGTTTATTTTTTGTAAACTTTTTTAGGGTAATACTTTTTATAAACTAGTAAAGAAGTTTGGAGTGTACCTTTTGGTCAACCTTTTTACACGCCTAATCGTAACAAATCGTCATCTAAGAGATTTGTAAGCTGTAGCTGATAATCTTTTCATTGTGATAACAAAGTTTCTCTGAAAATTGTATACTGCATATGAAAAGGAATTCTTTTAATTCATATGTAGTACCTACTTGTATTTTTTGAACTGTCCGATTATTCGACTTATCAATCCTGCACCCGGTCATGCATCTGGACGAGATTAGAGTGATTAGTTTTCAGGTTATTCGGCTGATCGGCGATTAATCACGACAATTCGTGAAATCAAGTCGCGGACGACCTATTTCAGCCCAGGTAAGACTTCGTTGGGCCAGCTGATTACGACGCAGTAGGGTTTGGGCGCATATGTGCCCACCATTTGTCTTCGTGATCCCTCAGAAAAAAACATTTTGCTCCAAAAAGAAAAGAAAACAAATTGTCTTCGTGGGTTCCGCTGCCTGCCGTTGCGCGCTCTGCGATCACTGGTGCTGCGTCCGGTGGAGGCAGAGCAGGCTGGGCCGCTGGGTTGACGGGTGAGCCGTGGTCTCTCTCTGCAGCGTCGCCGCATCGAGGGGTGGCCGGGCGTCAGCTCACCAGCTCCCTTGCCGCGGGCAGCATGTCGACCAACTGTGGAGGTCGCGCGGCGGGCGGGTCACTAATCCCTATCCCGTTGGCCTGGCAGTTGGCGAATGTTTCGGGGCTGTCGCTGCATGCATCAGAGTAAGGTGATTGCCTAGTCCGAATTCCTTTCACCTAGAACTCCTATACTCTACTTTTTTAAATCTGCTCAACTAAACTGGGTAATGGTCATCACTGTCACTTAGGTGTGAATATCTCTTGAAAACTTCTGCTTGCAACCAGACAAGCGATTCGAATTATGAATTTGTGAAGAGAAGCGAGAGTTTCAGGCCTGTTGACCCTGATAAGTTAGATGTGATCAATTTTAGACCATCCTCACCTGCTGATGTTTATGGTATTGTCATGTTTTCATGTTGATAGCGATCGTAATTTTCTAACTAATAGTAAGAAACAAGGTAATGCATACTAAGATTTGCAGTTTGAAGTTTTGGTTTGCCATGAAAGTGGCTTCTGCCGAAACTAAGATATTAGTTATGTTATCTTATAACGTAAAAAGTATTAAATGGAATTATTACCTGTATCATATCCTTCACCTTACGAAATTCTTTTAAATGAGTTAGATATCTGTCTTACTTCCATTATGAATGTATATCTCAAGGAACTTTCCAGTTTCTTGGGGAATAAATAGGTACATAAAAGTAGTACAGATCAGTTATGCAATTATGCATATGCAGTGCACATAGAGTTTCGGGGATCATACTGATTGACCTGGACGGCAATTTGTTTGTTAGTGTTCTCTGCAGTGCTTAAGTCTTAGTTTTCTCTGTTAGAATAACGTATTTGTACTGACTGGCTCAATAGTTTTCTAGCTATGTTCATGTTTTCTTATTGAGATCTATTTGAATTTCATCCTCAACTGCAGATGGTTGAAGAATGTGGGAGACGATTTTCTAGGGACGAAGGAGGAGAAGCATGCGATGAACTTGAACGGGTCCAGGAATTTTTGGATATGGTAAAGGAGATTTTGCCACCACCCTATCCAAAGGCAGAGGCAAAGCAGGAGTGAAAGTGGTGGTAAATTGACTTGTGTCAATCAGATTATCAGCATAAATTACATCTAGCTCATATGCATACATGTACTAAAGTTTGTTGGCTCTTCTTTGAGGTTTGGCAGAAGACCATGTTGCTTCAAGCTTAAGAGTTAAGATATCCATATCAGTTAACAATGTGCTGGGATATGTGTTTTAAAAAGAAAAGGTAAAAGAAAAATAAAAAGCAATAGTTTGTCAACAATGTGCTGCGCTGTATACCTGATTTCAGTTTTTCACAACATCATTATACAGCTGGTGACAGATCAAATAAGCTATTCAAAATGCCAAACTAAAGCCCTGAGTACTCAGCAGCGGTTTTTTGTGATGCTGGCAATTAACTGCCTCAGATGCCTCTTCCAGGGAGTTCCATCGATATGCTACTCTGTACAAACAATCATTTCCATATTGATGGGTGAAAAGAACATCAGAGCGAGCAAATAGTTGACACAAAGAAGAAACAGAAAATGGCTTTCCTTTGTAACAACTACATTTTCGGAAAAGGTCAATAGA
The DNA here is from genome assembly GCA_001182835.1 of Oropetium thomaeum. Taxonomy (NCBI): domain Eukaryota; kingdom Viridiplantae; phylum Streptophyta; class Magnoliopsida; order Poales; family Poaceae; genus Oropetium; species Oropetium thomaeum. Next base: position 291,194 of record LFJQ01000015.1, on the reverse strand, counting down.
AGAACGTGAAAGAGAAAACAATGCGAAAGCCATCAGTATGTATGTTTCGGTTTATGAGCCTTACAGATGGACTGATCAATGAGCACCTCATTTGAAGGTTAGATTTTCTTGGGAGGTTTCTGATGCCCATGCCCCGCCCTGGGAGCCTTTTCCAGCAGCAGTAGCAGCCCAACATTATTGCCACACCGGCCAATCGGGTACCTGCAAGCCATGGTGAAAAACAAGTTTACTGTCCAAATGCAATGAAAAAAAGCAAGAATATGCGCAGCAGGAGTGGAAATATAAGATGAACTCACTTGATGGGGGGTGATTTCTTTCGCCAGCAGATGATAGATGTGACCCACTGGATAGGAAAAGAAAAGGAATTGCTATCAATTTTTTTTTCTGGTACACAGTAAACTTATTAAGATTCGAATTCTCAAATTTTATGGAATTAATACCCGATTCCCATTCACAAAACATATCCCGTAGGATCAAATCAAAGGAGCTTAGTTACCTTGACAAGTGCAGCAAAGAGTGAGGTCCCAAGGAACGGCTGCCTCTTCACCACCGTCGTCCTGTGCATGATCGCCGGTGGCTGCCGTGGAGGCCGGAAAGTGACTGTCATCGCCTGCGGCACGTTGCCCCCTTTGTAGTAGCTGTGCTGCGCCACAGGCACCGCCGGAATTATCGGTGGTGCGGAGGCCTCCTTACACAGCTTCTGCGCGATCTCCTTGAGCAGCATGACCTGCGCCTTCTCGGCCCCCATGTTGATGATGGCCTGCCGCATGGACTCCCTGTCCGCCTCCAGCGACTGTAGACGGGAGCTGAGCCGGCGTACCTCCTCGTCCTCCGCCCACGGCACTCCTCGGCTGCAGCAGTCGCTGCTGCCGCCCACCGGCGTGCTGCCGCCGTAGCAGGAGCCCTCGGGAACCGCCAGCGGCACGCCGCCGTGGTGGACGGCATCCACGGTGTAGACCCGGTCGCTGCTGCCTCCACAGTCGTTATCATGGAAGAACTCGCCGCCGTCGCAGAACTCGAGGCTGTCGTCGGAGTAGACGCGGTGGCGCGGGAACGCGGAGCCCGGCGCAACACGGATGATGGGCGTGGTGGTGCTGACGGCCATCGGTGTCGCGCCAGCGCCAGCGCCGCGCTCGAGGAGGTGGACGCGGTGGGCGAGGCGGTTGAGCTGGTCGCGCGGCGTCTGCTCGTCGAGCGCGTCCGCCTCGGACGCCGTTGGCGGGTGGTCGATGAAGCACCGTAGCGCCGGGTAGTATCCCTGAGACGACGCCGCGGGGGACGGAGACGCGGGCGGGCGCGGCGTGGCGGCGGCGGCGGCGCAGGCCCGCCGCGGGGTGGACGCCCCCGACATTGCGCCGGGGTGGCTAGGCGTCTGCATCGTGCGCAGCGCGGCGTCGCGCTTGGCGAGCGCCTCCTCCAGCGCGGCGAGCTCCGCCGCGTCGTGGGCCATCTTCTCCTCGGCGTAGCGACGGAACTGGCGCGCCTCCATCATGGCCTCGGCTTTCTCCCGCTGCAGGCGAAGGATCATGGTCATGGCCTCGCTCGCGGCGCCCGCGGCCGCGCCGCGCTCGGCGTCGAGCTCGGCCTGCAGGTCCCCAAGCGCCGCCTGCTGCCGCGTCAGCGCCTCGCGCAGCGCCGCCGCCTCGTCGCCGATCTCCACCCGCACCACCGCGGGGGGCGCCTCGGGCGGGGGCCTCCGCTTCAGCAGGGGCCTCCCCGCCGGCGCCGAAAAAATCGGCGTCGGCGAGACGGAGGCGGAGGAGGAGGCCTGTGTAGGGTGCCCGCAGAGGGGGCAGAGCGGAGGAGGGTCGCCGGCGTCGGCCATGGCGGAGGACGGCAAGCGCGCATCCGCCGCGCGGAGAGGAGGCGCACGTGCGCGCGCACACGGCAGGTATAGAAATGGAAGGTGCGGTGGGAGGCGCGGGAGAGGTTCATTTTTGGGTTTCTTTCTCATTCGATTTTGCTAGGTTGTCAGCTGTTTTTAGAAGGGGGATGGATTTTTTTTCTTTTTTTTTTTTTTTGTGGCGATAAGGATGGATGTTTTTTGACTGCAGGAAAAGGATAATGGTAATTTTTGTTACCTTGAGCCAAGTTTTTTATCAACCAAAAGGCAACACTTCACAAATCTTAATTTTGTTACAAGAGAAATACCGAAATGTTTTCAGGTTGCTATTGGGTTAGATTCGTAACTAGAAACACATTGTCTCAAAACTAATAATGCGGCAATCAGTTTTTACCCTGACCTACGATCCTAATGATTCTAATTATGACTGCCATCAGTAAATGAATAATTTAAAAGCTTAATTACATAAAGCTACTCATAAACTCACTCGAGGTTGATCTCTCTTATAAGATGATTTGTGGCAAAAATATTTTGAATTATAGAATTTCAACATTCAAATCAGAATACTTATTAGAACAAAATTTAATTCCAATCTGAATATTTGTGAATTGACTCATACAAATCACCTGTTCTGGTAGATTTGAATCAAATAAATATTTTGAATATTTTTCAAATAAATATTTTGAATTATCTATGAAAATTTAAAATCTACTAAATTATTAGAAAAAAATAATTTATGGCATGTGGTGGAATGGGTGGGTTGGGGGAGATTTTGCCTAAAACTTGTGAACTTATGGCTGGGTTTAAGCAATTAAGCTTAATTTAAATTTCAGCAAGCCAACATCATATAACTGACTATATACGTACTGTACAATAATTAGATGAACTTAGCTGCAATTAGAATACATTGTATAAAGGGTATGCGATTCAACTACTGGGAACATGATATAATATTGCTATATGCTCATATCGCCTTGGCTTAAGAGAACTAAAAAGAGTCTAGATCATATTGGCATAAACAAAATTGGTACAAAGTGTGTCCCCTCTAAATCATTAATATATCAAAATATGAGCTCTTCTAGCGTCATACAATTTTTCATTGTAGACTTGATTAGAGGATAGAAGATTTATTAATAGATCATATTAATGAACACTAAACTCGAAAGAATGAAAATAGGAAAGGGAAATGAGTAAATAAATAAGCGTTGATAGCATATACCTTACGTCTATCTTTAATGGGCTCAAAAGCCCAAGAAACAAGTGCTAAATTAAGCCCATTACACTACAAGAGTCTACGTATTTCCCTACAGTTCTATCTTAAATGGCCTATATATAGTTTTCAGGTTCTAGTTCTATGTGCACGAGTGGACGACAGTTTAGTTAGTGTATATTGATATGTTTCCAACAGTTTTTATCATATTACCAGCAACATTATTCCCTACAACTTAATTTCTCAAAGTTATAACATTTATTTAAAAAATGTACTAAAACCTATCAGCCCTTTACTTATCCTTGTGAGGAAAAGTTACAACTTGTAGTGTAAGGAATGTAATCTGGTCAGAATTTTCCGAGGGACCGCCATTCCCGCCCGACACATACCCCATGCCCACATCGTTTCCAAAAATTTCACCGTGTGATGTTAATGGACGAGGTGTCATTTGTTTGGGTTTTAAGTGTATTGGGTGAAAATTTACCTCACATACAAGGCATCACGCTGAGGTACACTTCACATTTCGAAAGAACTCTAACGTGACTATAGCTGGCCAAAAGGGCCGGCGCGGAGCACGGTTGTTTTGGCCTGGCCCGAGCATGGACCGGCATGCTTTGAACCGGGTCGTGTCGGCCCGCGGAACGTTAAGGGCCATGCTCGAGCCTCATCGTCAAGTCCGTGGACCGGCATGGCATGGTCCGTATAAGCGTTGGTCTGCTTGGCAGCCCGCATAACCCATGAGGACCGTGCCAGCCCAGCACGGTCCGTTTTTATTTTAATATGTTTTTGTATTGAAAATTATCAATTTAAGTAGAAAAATAAGTACATTAAATTTATTCGGGCTCTAGCCCGGTTTGACACGACATGACCCTTTTAAAAACTGGGCCGACTCAGTCCGTCAAAACTGGGCCGTGACGCGCTTCGGGCCTAAACGTTTCAAAACCAGGCCGGCACAGCATAGCTCATTTATGAAAAGGGCCGTGCCGGCCCGGTTTAGAACTGGACCGGGCCGTTGGCCAGGTATAAATGTGACCGAAGCTTTTCACGGTGCTTTGGTTATTTTCTTTCTGACCCTTTTGATACTTGAACTCAGTTGTATAAAAAGATTTATATCTTGATAGTTTGAACAGAATGATAACATGGTCTTGATGGAACGTTTATTTCATCCTCCAGATTGGTCATTCTTCAGGGTGTTTTTTGTGTTATCTGAGAAAAATATATAGAAATAGTGTACCATTGCTAGAAATTGAAATATCCTTGATGATTTTAAACCCTCAAGGAAATACAATATACCGTCAGGAATATATCAAAACTGTCAGGAAAATTGAAAAACGTCATGCAATTTTTTATCAGGTTTAGCTTCAAAGGAAAATTTTATTTTGCTAACGGTTAACCCACACAAAAATATGACCTATTTCCTTGATGATTTGTACATGCTTATTGCGTAAATTTCTTATGGCACTATAATATCGATGAAAGATCATGTTCACACAACGTATGTGATGCACATGTGTAGAAACTCAGTGGTGGCATTAGGATCTCTTGATTCCCATGTACTCCCTGAGGCTCTCCCATCCTCCCCGGTGATCTCTCCTCCTTCGATGATCATAGTTCCCATCCTGCTGCCTCCACCATGTCGCCACCCCTGGCTAGGCAGGCTATGACGGTCTTGTCGGAGTTCTATGTTTGGTGCAAAACTCTAGTGAGATTCCTAGCTCGCTGATCCATCACAATCCAACCCAATCTAACGCTGCCTCGACCCCATGTTCGCCCCACCCTAAGACTGCACAATCGCCATCCTCATCACCACGGTCAGTGACGCGACCACGGCCTCGTTGGTCCATCCATGCCTCCGCCACTATCGACCGCCTCCCCCAGCACTCCTTCCAGGTCCGATGAGCTAAAGATGGCTCGACCACCCAAACAACCCTAAACGGCCAACCCACCCCCCCTCCCCCCCTAGTGTGCGGTCACAGGGATATTATTAGAGTCCATAGAGGTCCACAAAGGTCATGGGAGTTTACTGATCTCAAAATAAAGCAGATTGATCGGTGAGTAATTGGAATGATTTGAGCTTCAAAAATCGTTTGAATCATGTTTAGGCATGCTGTCCCGAAAAAACTTTGGAGACACGGTACAACTCTATGTCTGATTGCTTACACGCTTTGCAATTTTGTAGTACTGCTTTTGTGAAAAAAAAAAACTCTATCCACTTTATCACCCGCACCAACAGTGTGCCGTGACCACAGTACTAAGTACCAACCTCCTTCGTGATATATGTGCACTTGCTACGTATAGTACTGTAGTACGCTACGGCACACGCACACACTAGCTTGTTCATGGCTTTTTTTTTCTGGATGAAATCGTATATGGTTTGATCGTTTGTTTTATTAAAAAAATTATAATAAATATTATATATTATATTATATTATAATTTATAATTAAAAATATTTATATCATAATTAAAAATTACGTATAAAATAATTTTTTAAATAAAACAAGCGATTAAAAATGATGTAAAAAATTAAACGTGTCAACAGTATTAAAAAAAAAAAAAGAGAAGTAGCATCCGAATGCACTACTCCAGCCCCACTTCGATCTATCTGTCCAAACACCCGCTTTCTTCCCCAGGTCAGAGGGAACAGCAGCCTAACACCCCATCCGTCCCTCGCCATATCGTCGGCTCTGCCAACTTCCATGTGCACGTACACTGGATAAGCTAGCTGTCCACAGGAGCCAACGCTAGCTACGGCTATACGAACTGGCGTTTCCTTATCAAATCAACTTTACTAGCTTCCATATTTGGGTCGAGGTTGAGGTTGAGGTTCATTAGATCAACAACACAACGTACCATCTAGTGAAAAAATGTGATTCGTCTCGCGGACAGTCTGTTATTCGTTAGGGAAACTGAGAGTCGTCTTTTCCGTTGCCGGATTCGGCGCTCGGTTAATACGCCTCAGTCTCATGGAAGCAGAAGCAGTGTGTTCCAGAGATTGATCCGTTGCATTCATCAACACTCCAGAGATTAGCAAGAGCAGCGTTATTAGCAGCGCTCAGTGAAGGTAAATGTAAATTCGAGTGTGTGTGAATCTGCAGCCAGCGTTTCGGCGAGAACATGCCGACGAACGAGTCCGTGACAGCTTTAATTGGCGTCCGTGTAGGTGTAGCAGCAGCAGCAGTGCCCTTCTTTCTCCTCCGTCTCGTCTCGGTCATCGCCTCCATCCATCATGCTCGGCCAGATTGTCCCTGCACTGTTGCATGCAGACTCAAGCTGCAGCAGTGTAACCGTGTCTTTACTCCTCTCCTCATCCGTCCACCAACCGGGCTGCGCGTCCGCCCTTTATTGCGCCACCGGCATGGCGATTGGCGACCTCCCCCACCACCACATGGCCACGCCGGCCGGCGCGCACAGGTCGCCATCTATTAATGCTCACGCGATCTAGAGCTTCGCAGTGACGCGGCTGCTGTGCTGACTATATGGCTATATAAACGCGCTGTGAGCTCGCCAGACAAGGCACTGCACTCGGCCGGCCTCGAAGCTTCTTTCAGAGAAGAGAGGGAGAGGAAAGAAGAGCGCGCGGCTCTGCTTCAGCCATGGGGAGGAGCAATAAGGGGGTGGCAGCGCTCGCGCTGCTGCTCTGCTTGAGCAGCGTAGCAGTGGGCGCGTGGGCTCGCCCGGTCGCCGGCACCAAGGACGCCGCCCGCGACCAGAAGTTCCTGTGGCTGAAGAAGCACTTAGGCAAGGGGCTTGGGCTTGGAGGCGGGTACGGAAAGGGCGGTGGGCTAGGAGGAGGCTACGGTGGTGGCGGTTTCGGTGGAGGAGGAGGTGGCGGGCTAGGTGGCGGTGTCGGCCATGGCCTTGGTGGCAGGTTCGGGAAAGGTAGCGGGCTTGGCGGCGGCATCGGTCATGGCATTGGCAAGGGTGCAGGTCTCGGTGGTGGCTTTGGTAAAGCCGGAGGTCTTGGCGGCGGGATCGGCCATGGCATTGGTGGTGGGATTGGCAAGGGTGCAGGCCTCGATGGTGGATTTGGTAAAGGCGGAGGTCTTGGCGGCGGGATCGGCCATGGCATTGGTGGTGGGATTGGCAAGGGTGCAGGCCTCGATGGTGGATTTGGTAAAGGCGGAGGTCTTGGCGGCGGGATCGGCCATGGCATTGGTGGTGGGATTGGCAAGGGTGCAGGCCTCGATGGTGGATTTGGTAAAGGCGGAGGTCTTGGCGGCGGGATCGGCCATGGCATTGGTGGTGGGATTGGCAAGGGTGCAGGCCTCGATGGTGGATTTGGTAAAGGCGGAGGTCTTGGCGGCGGGATCGGCCATGGCATTGGTGGTGGGATTGGCAAAGGTGGAGGCCTTGGCCATGGCATCGACGGTGGGTACGGTAAGGGTGGCGGGCTTGGAGGTGGGTTTGGCAAGGGCGGTGGACTCGGCGGAGGAATTGGCCATGACATCAGTGGTGGCTACGGGAAGGGCGGTGGTCTCGGTGGTGGCATCGGCCCAGGTATCGGTGGTGGCATCGGGAAGGGCGGTGGTCTCGGTGGTGGCATCGGGAAGGGCGGCGGTCTTGGTGGTGGCTTTGGAAAGGGTGGCGGTCTTGGTGGTGGCATAGGCAGTGGGTACGGCAAGGGTGGCGGCCTTGGAGGCGGCATCGGTCATGGCCTTGGCGGTGGGTTCGGTAAAGGCGGCGGCCTAGGCGGAGGCTTTGGTAAGGGCAGCGGGCTCGGCGGTGGTTTCGGCAACGGCGGTGGTCTAGGAGGTGGAGGCGGCGGCGGACTCGGTGGTGGCGGAGGAGGAGGTTTCGGTGGCGGCGGCGGCAGCGGCATTGGCGGTGGATTCGGCAAGGGCGGTGGGTTTGGCTTCGGTTTCGGCAAGGGTGGCGGCGGCGATATTGGCGGTGTGCACTGATCGATATCCTTGTTGCAAGGCAGAGTGTTCTTCCGTTCCGTTTTGTACTATGAGATACTACAGATCATGTTATAGTGATATCGACCTGATGATGGTCACGTAATTAAGTTGTGAAATTTGCAGTGTAATATGTATTCTCCCTCGATTAGTTATGGAAACATCGTTCGTGCTTGTGCACTTTTGGTATTAATTATATACATGGTAGTTCATTTTGTGATGTTGATATATCAATCGCAGTATGTGCGTAATCAATGAAATATTCGTTGAAAATATGATTAGATACATAAATGTAGCTTAGCATGCTTTAAATTATGAGTACGCTTGCGAGGATGCAGCGCAGCTAGCTCCCTGATCCTATCTGTCTGAGCTGGTGCTGCTGATTGCTCAGAGACATTTGTGTTACAAGTACAAATATGACTTATCAGGCTTCGGCAGAGTTTGGCAACTTCCCGTTCAGCGTGTTTTCCACACTGTTTGTTCGTTTTCAGCCGTGCTGGATCACGTTACTGCTTTGGCATGTCTGATCCATGGGGATAACGGTCTACGGAGCAGCTTTAGCTAAAACTAGGATGGTAGGCGCGCTAACGCTGCGCCCGTTCTCCAGTGATGCACGGTTGGATATATCAGATGATTTAAGGCCTTTAACCAAAAACATGAAGGTTCATACAGCAATAAACCAAGGAAAATACATTTACCATAATGGCGATACATCTAACAAAAAGGGAAATACGGGATGCCTTCTCTCCAGACCATGTGACATGCTGCAGACTGCACGAAAGCGCTGGAGCAAGGAATTGAGTTTCCATTGATAAACATGTAGTACTTCTTGACGCTTCGTGGAAACATATGGAGAGCGAGCTGGGTTTCCTTCAAGCGCTGTAGTACTTAGTATTCATTTCTTGCATTAGTTTAAGTACATCTAGGTAGTGTTCTGGCTAATAACATATTTTCAACATATAACTAATTGCGTATATCACTATAAAAATAGTTAAAGAGAGAACAATTATCATTGGAAAACATATTGTCAACATCTAGGTAGTGTTCTGGCTAACATATTGTCAACATCTAACAGATAGTATGTATCACTATAAAAATGGTTAAAGGGAGAACAATTATCATTGGAAAAACAAAGAAGAGAGATAGGAGCATTCTGTAAAGTTGACCAAATTGCTAGTGTTTGGCACTATGTCAAGTAAATGTTTACATTGTAGGTGCAACAGTTGACCAAATTAAACTAAAGGAAGCAAAACTGAGTTACTTTATTCGGTCGTACTGAAGGCAATCTTTTATCTATTTCTTTAGATAAGTGAAGCAAGGGACTCTGTCTAAAAGAAAGACGCATCCACAATATTTCCTTATATTCCATCATTACCATCCATTTGTAGTGACAAATAGGAATATAAAGAGATCCATATGATGTTTTTCAGAATATTTAAAAATAGTAAGATTGAATGAGACTACATATAATGTTGACTGCAGCAAGAACAATTAAGTACTAACTTGGGTTCAATCAATTTGGTGTTTGTGTTGGTTGGGGACAGAAAGGGGGGGCGGGGTGGGGGGGCGCGTGGGGCATCAGCTATGAACCTGTAGGAAGCAACCATAACATCTAGTAAGGAGGTAGAATCAAAGGCTTCTCTTTCTTTCTCTATGGTAATGAAATAACACAATTATTAAAAATACGAAACACATATAAACATGATTAGTCATAAATAGTACTCCAATCAAGATAACAATATGTTTTAAAGGTAGAAGACATGAATGTATCTAGATTTATTTCAGTTGTGAATGAAAGTTCCTAAACAAATGTTCAGTATGAACCAAGTAATTACACCACAATGTCACTCCTGCGGTCATACGTATATAACTACTAGTCAGGTTGGGCGCTCCGTAAAATAATAATAAATTTTAAATAAAAACTTTTAAATATTTAAAATGAAAGGAAATTTATCTATCTAGTTATTTTAAAACATGCTATAAGAACCAAGAGAAGACGGTGTTACATTTGAAAAATGGACATATTATAAATAAATTTAAAGGTTATCAGATAAAAAATAAATTGATTGTGTGATTTTCTGAAAAGCAAATTTTGAACAAATTTGTACACATGCAAAAAATAATTTATTTAAATCTATGAGACAAAAAAACAAATGTAGGGTTCTTCTAGTAAAATCACCACTGTAATTATAAATCAATATCTTTTTATGGTATTGTAACAAATGATTATCACTTCTGAAACAATTTATTTTCACTATTGGAATAAATAACTTTCACTGTTGGAACAAATTGAAAAAGCAAGAATAAATACATTCTATAGAAATAAACTATTGATTTTCACTACTGGCAGTATTCACTTTCACTATTGAAACCATTACAAAACCATAGAAATTTTTTTGGAACAATGAACGGAACATTTAAGAAAGAATTCAAACTTCAAATTAAAAAACAAATACAATTTCAAACTTTCTAAAAAAATATTGCTTGTGGGATCTCATTTTGATGAATTAATTATAAGGAACACAGTGCTTCAAACAGATTTGAAAAAGAATTACGATTTACTTGGAAAATCAATTTGAAATTAAGATATCCAAGTTCACCTCGGCAAATGATACGACGACATGTGGTAGGACATGTGTCAACCCCAAGGATATCCACGGATGTCAAAATAACCTGGTGGCTTGAATCCCATGCTGGTTCAAGTCTTTAATAGATAATGGGCCTGATCGGCTGCCATTGCTTTTGCTGTTTGGGCAAAAGCTGTGCAGCCCAGCCGATCGGCTGCAGCCCAAGACTGCAACAGCTGAGCCAAAAGCAACAGCAAACCTACACCTATACCTCAGCAAGCCGATGAAAAAACTATCGCTCACGAGAAGCTTCGTTCGTTCCCCAACCAAAGCTTCGTTCCCCATCCAAATCGAGAAACCTACTCCACGACCACCGTGCCGGATCCCTTTCCCTCGACGCCGGCGCATTCGAGTTGCCGTTCGTGCTGCCACTTCTCTCTCCTCCGTTGCTCCTCATGGACGACTGGTGTGCCCAGTTGCTGTGAAGCCGGCGTAGGCACAGATCTGGTCAGAGAAGGCTCCACAAGGGCTCCCCGAGTTTCCTCCAAGGCCATTCTGTGCACGGCGTTGCTGCGTGGTGGAGGCTTGCTATTTGTTTGGTTAGTTCACTGCTTCATGTTTCCCCAAGTACATTTGAGTCTTGCTCATGCGCAGTACCAATGGAGGCCTGAAGCTTGATGACGGGTCTGACTTGTGAAAGTGGCCGGTAGTGCGCACGGTAGATATTCGTTGGTTTTATTAGCTCATTCCATGGATACGTTCTTCTTTTCTAGGATTTAGCTACTCCCTATTTGTTTCCTTGTAGTTACGTTTTTTCTTTTTTGGCTAGCTTACTTAGAGAATTGGAGCATCTGCTGTCCATATGCTACTTAGTTTTTTTTTTTAAGTTAGAGAGCTATTTACCAATCGATGAATGCTACTGAATAATGGAATCACAGTTGCAGAGTGTCATCAACATGGTCATCTTCTCCCCCTGACATTGCACGATACAAGCTCGTTTTACTCCGTCTAGGTGCAACTACATCCAGGCAAGTAGCTCTTCTTTTCTGCATCCTTTTAGTTACGTCTTCTTATTGCTGCAAGTAAGCAATAGAGGAGTTCAATTTTTTTGTTAGAAACAGATGGCAGCAGGCCGTGCGGACTGGGACGAGGACCTTACAAAGTTTTTGTTGGACCTATGCATTGCTGAGAAGGAGAAGTTGAACTACAACTTCAAGAAAGGGCTGATAAGAATAGGGTGGCAGAATGTTTATCGTAATTTCCGCGAACACACTGGATGGCGTTACACGGACAAACAAATTCAGAATAAGTTTAATAGCCTCAAGAGACTGTATACCGTATGGAAAAACCTGAAATCGGCTAGTGGAGGAGGTTGGAATAGTAACACTGGCACAATAACAATGGACGATGACTGGTGGACTGAAAGAATTGCGGTACTGACATGCCTTCCTATTTTTCATCTCAACTATTTACATGGTGGTTTAACCATTTACTGTCAATTCTAACATGTCATCTTTGTCATGCATATAGGAGAACCAGCTAGCCGATACATTTTGGAGGAGGCCGATTTCTCATGAGGCTGAGCTGGAGATTCTATTTGGTCGTATGGAAACTGAAGATGGAAATATGTTCTGCGTCCTTGGTACGGGAGACCGAACGCCAAGTCGTGGAAGTGAAGAGAACCATTCTCCACTATCAGATGACAACTCTATTGTGGGACGTGGATCCCAAACGTCTCGAAAGGAGCAGGTTGTCTACAGCCCACCGCCAAAGAGGAATAAGAGTATGGAATACTATGTCAAAAGCCTATCGGAGAGCCTTCTGCAAAAGAATAGGAATGAAACGAGGGCGCTTGGTAAAAACAAAGATGAAGTCAAACAACTGCTAAAAATTGTAGAAGAGGATGGCGTGGAGCAAGGGTCTGAATTGTATTTCATAGCCACTAACCTGTTTAGGTCTGTAGTGCATCGTGCATCGTTTGAAACACTTCTTGACTCGAAGGATCGTATTGCATGGCTCCGTTGGACCTAGGAGAACTCCAAAAAGAAGTGACATGGAGTGTGTCGTTGCACTGCTTTTGCTAGTGTCACTTACCTAGTGTCGTAACTGCTACTTATGTAGTGTCATTGCACTGTTGTTGGTAGTGGCAACTATCTAGTATCGTAACTGCTAATATGTATATGTACCTTGTACCTATCTAATATGTATACAATTTCATGTTTGTACCTATCTTACTTTTTCAGTAACGTAGTTTGTCTTCTTCGTCACTTATACTGACTACAGAGATCATTAAAAGGTATAATGCAATATTTTTAACACAGTTCCATGTTTTCATGCATAACACGTGTTTCTTATTTTTAGATGTCTACTTCTAAAACATCAAGTAACACAAGTTCGTCTGTTGGACAAGTTGATGATGAGTCCTCTACCTTATGGGACATGGGTGCAGTCTGTGTCTTAGCAGCACTTGCATCTTCAGCTTCAAGTGGATCTCAAGGCCAAGATGGTACACTGCCTATACAAGAGTTGATGGGTCGTCAATGGGTGGCTCTTAATCTCAAGAATCCTAAGAAGTGCTACAAAAATTTCCGTCTCCAGCCTGCTGCATTTCACAAGCTGCATACCACTTTAGTGATGAATCATGGTCTAAAGTCAACAATTCAGTATGAGTCAATTGAAGCCTTAGGGATGGTCCTGTGGGCATGAGCGACAAGACAAAGTCAAAGACAAATGGCTGAAAGATTTGGTAGGTCACAGGATATAGTTAGTAGGAAGTTTGGTGAAGTGCTAGAGGCTATGGTCTCTTTTGCACGAACTATTATTAAGCCTAAGGATCATAGCTTCAGTTGTGTACACCCTAAACTACGTCGGTTGTCACCGTACTTTGATGGATGCATAGGAGCTATAGATGGAACCCACATTCCAGTCACGGTCCATGAGCCAGCACATGATGATTTTATCAACAGGAAAGGATTCACTAGCCAAAATGTCTTGGCTGTATGTGAGATGGACATGCGATTCACATTTGTGGCAGCTAGTAAGAGGGGTTCTGCCCATGATATGGCTGTATTCCGGGAGGCAGTGAGCAAGTTCAACAATTTCCCTCACCCACCCCCAGGTGTGTAATGTAAGTAGTTGTACGTTATAATAAATTTTTACATGCACGATTAATGACCAGAATGTAGATTATTTTTTTTCTGTTGTGTAGGTAAGTACTATCTTGTCGATTCTGGTTACCCACTCCGTGAGGAATATATGACTCCATATCGAAAGAACTGGTACCACTTGAGGGAGTTCGAGCAAAAGGGGCCAGAAAATGTCTTTGAGCTTTTCAATTACTATCATTCATCTCTCCGTAATGTTATTGAGCGTGCATTTGGGGTGTTGAAGAATAAATGGTAGATTCTGAAAGGCATTCCATTTTATAGTATGGACAGACAATCAAAGATTATTGTTGCATGCTTTGCACTCCATAATTTTGCACTGGACAATAATGAACCTGACATGGATGTGGATGGTGGATACATTCGTGCTTTGGCTGCTCCAAATGTTTGTTCCCAAGATTGGTTAGCAGCGACAGCGAGCGATGAGATTAGCACTGTTCGAGATTGGATTGCAGCTGGTTTGTATGGTTTTGCATAAATCATTTAGGCTGAGATCTAGTTTAGTTCAGTCGTGGATATTTTTGGGGCATGCATTGCCCGATTAGTTCCATTGGAGTAGTTGGTCTGATTGGAATGCGATTTTCAATTGTAAAAACGTGTTCATCTGCTAATCTGGATTGTTTACATCCTAATCTAATATGATATCATTAGTTTCTATTATCTACAATATGTATACTTGAGTTGTATATTTATCAATACCGTGCATCAGATGTTTGTATTGGAGCAACAATGATCATATACAAAGCTGCAGCATAAGAAGAATATTTATTGTAATTGCTGTTGGTTGCTGCTGCTGGCTGGCTGGGTGTTTGCTGCTGCAGCCGTAGCTGATTGCTGCTGCAGCCGTAGCTGCAGCACAGCAAAAGCCATGGCAGCCAATCAGGCCCATTATATAAGGCACGTACAGGGAGAATGCACCACTGACCTGAAATTTCAAATTCCACATAAAACATGGAGTAGGCACACTTGCTTAGGTATTGCGCTTGCAATAGAAATATCATACAGTAAATGAAAAATACCATTTTCCTTTGAATTAAGGTTGCTGACCAAATGCAACCACACGTATTGTAGTGCCTGCACAACAAATTTGTTATAGTAGGGAAAATATATTTGGCTTCTGTGACAAAGATGACACGATTGACCAAATATGTCATAGAGGAACACAAATCACATGAACGAAACAATAAGCAAACCATCATAGGCAAAATGAATTCATAATATTTAGTACTTGATGCACAAATCTTGTAAATGCCTGAGAATATTTTAAAACTTACAGGTTTTGTCCTCTTTGGTGTTGCAGGTCACACATTTCTTTCTTCTTTTCGTGTTTTCCTAGAATTGGTTAAGCTTGACGGCACAGAGTGGCCGCAGCAGGGCGGAGCAAACACACCACTTGGGATAAAGAGAACTGTGGTGGTACCAGATTAGTGTTCAAGCGCCATCTTCAGCTACCATCTAGAGCACCCAGCGCAGCATTAGGGATATCAATGTAGAGCACATGACAGCATGGTCCACCTAACCTAGGACGGCCGAGCTTCGTCGAATATGCGTGTCAGCTTTTCAATAGGCTAGTACCTGGAATGGAGCTCGGGGTCGGGCAGTGCCTGAAGGTGGACCTGGTGGACTGGTCGCAACCAACACCAAGGTCGCAATGCCTCATGGCCGCTCATTCTGGAAACCAGCTCGCTCCACCAGATCTGCGGTGAGGCCGTCCGGCCGAACGCCTGGCCGCCATGCCTCCGGGAGGTTCACCGCTTCCGGTTCCGTCTCTGTCACGAGAGCGCAACAGCAGTCCTCCGCTCGGGCAGTTGCACCGGCAGCGGCATCGCACAACCCTTCCACTGCTGTCGCGGCCCGAAATCCCCGCGCGGATGTAGCGGCCCTAACCAGATGCTACACGCCGACGCGACGAGGTAGGAGGAGAAAGGTATAGGGGAGGGAGGAGAAAGGAAGGGCAGGGAAACGTGCAGCAGTGGCGGCTCGGAGAAGGAGGGGCGTGTGATATTGCGATGCTCGCGAGAGGAGGCGGCGGAGCGAGTCGACGGCGTTTGCATTTGGAGGCGATGGATGAGCAGGCGGCGATTTCGTCCACAGTTACGGATGGAGTCGGGTCTACGCGGAAGCCATCCGCGTTTGCCTCACACGACCAAGGGCACCAGCGGGACCCGCGCAAGACGCGATTGGTGTAAACGGACAGATCGTCCCGCTTTGTTATCGGACGGTGAAAAAATCAATGAAAAAGCCACATTCACTTAGAGAGCAAGGATTCCTTCCGCGCTAGGGAGTAACATATGTTGCGACTGCACCTGCCTATTAGCATGCTTTATAAATTTTAGTTCCTCTCGATGGCAATACCCGTTGTTTGCCGTGCCAAAAAAAAAAAATACTTGGCCTCCATTTTCAAAAAATACTGTGTTTAGGACGATAATTTTGCTGTATTTTCAAAATAGAATTATTGGTGTAATGATTACATTATATTTGAAAACCGAAGGTATTATAGTTTTTCTCACTGTTACTATCTCTGTATTTTTTTAAAAAAAAGATGTTGACACAATGTTAACTTTCAACATCATTTATAACCATTTAAAATATTTAATAAAAAATTATAATAAAATAGTTGTCATACTTTTTCGAATATACTTTTAAGTAATCTATTAGCTGGAGGGGGGCGATAACTGAAGTTACACGACTACTAAAAGATTCAATCATCATTAACTACCTTGCTATCTAATATTTTGCTCGCAAACCTTTATATGAAACAAACTATTAAATAAAACTTTCTATTGAATTACGAAATTCTCTCATTCAACTCGCATATTGTTGAGGGTCAATACCGGTGATGACCGGTATTACCGGCCCTCCGACTGCTTTACGTATAAAGCAGTGAGCGACGTCCGTCTCGCCCAACCTCTATGCCACGATGCGCGTACAGTGGCTCGGGCCCACAGACGGGTCCGCCTCGCCCGACCCCCTCGACCGGGGTCGGATCATCCGCCGCTCGACTCAGGCACCCAACCTCACCATGACGGGGTCGGGAGCTCGTGCCAGAGCCCGCCTCGCCCGACCCCAGGGGTCGGGCGAATCGCTCCCTCCCGACCCTCAGGGGTCGGGAGCGCCGCCTACCGCAACAAAGGCAATTGGCACTAAGTAGTTGAGTAATAAAAGCTCAACTACTCCCATGGCTACCGAAGCCCCCCGTACAAGTGAGGCGGTAACCGCCCACGTCGCACAGTGAGGGCAAGGCCGTCACTATGCGAACGACCCCCGTCAAAGCCCATCCCTTCTACCGGGACGGGACAGCCACGATTGACATTCTGACCAGGTACGGAAGCAACGGCGACTGGTCCTTCTCTCCTCCAAACCCTCGTCGGAGGACGCTCCACCATGCTGAAAAGACTTCCCTCGTTGACGGCCATTCCTGTGGCGCCACCGACCGGAGAAGCATCGTCGTGTCTGCGACGTCATCCACAGCGGCCGGCACGGAGTCTGAGGCGTCAACAGCGCGGCCTACAGGACGCACGGCCATGCCGTCGCCCACTCCCTCGCGCCGACCCTCTGTACGCCCACCTCCCTCCTTGCAGTATAAAAGGGGGAGGCGGGAGAACGACGTAGAGCAAGCTGAACATTAGACCACACGTAGAACACCAGAGACTTGGGAGCTCGTCCCTCTCTCGCCCGTTTGTAACCCCCTACTACAAACCGTCGCGAGTAACACGAGCAGCCTCATCGAACTGGACGTAGGGCACGTTGCCCGAACCAGTATAAATCCTTGTGTCCTCTCGCGAACCATCCGAACCAAAACACGCACTCCACGATACTAATTACTCGTCGGCCACAACGAACGCCGACACATATAATGCGAATAAGGGAAAGAAGATTTTTACGGTCCAACCAAACTCCCTTCTGTATGCTTAATGGTCATTTTGCACGTTCCTTATTTTTTTAAATGGGGTTCTTATATTGATTGATGTAGTATATGTAAACAATCTATAGTACTCATCATTAGGTAGCATCCAGAGCCATGATCGCTAGTTGTAGGCCCTGTTTGGATACAGGCCTAAAGTTTAGCCCCTTTTTTTTTTAGTCATTTTTCCCCCAAGTGGATCCAAACAAGGGGGTCAAAAACGAGCTAAACGGACTAAAATTTTTAGGCCTGAAGAGGACCCTAAACTGGGCTAAAAGTGGATCCATTTCAGCACTGGACGACTGTACCCCTGCCGGCCGACGCCACACATGCCTCATACCCACTCGGCCGCCACCCGCGCTCCCCCCCCCCCTCCCAATGGTAAAGATGATGAAGGATTATTTGACTGCGTCCACTAATATGTCAGCTGAAAGGAATAAGTACTTGAAGGCTGCTTGTACTGACAAGAAAGAGAGGACGTCTGAGTTGCATTCTTCAATTAGACAATGTCAGCAGTTGGCTTTAGAGTATGGGGCGAAAGAAACAAGTGCAGAGTTCTACACAGTTTCACAGATTTGCAAAGATGACTGCACTAGACACTTTTTCATTAACATGAAAACGCCAGAAGGAAGACTGGCCTTCTTACAAAGATACTGCAAGCAGCACAACCTTAATTAGATTGGCCTATGAAAGTATTCTGTCATCTTTAGTGGGGCTACGAACTCATGACGTCTATGTATCATATACACGTATTATCCCTATGTGTGATGTGAACCTACTTTCTTTATGTGTTGTGAACTTACTGTGATTATGTTCGATGTGAACCTACTATGACTATGGAGATGTGAACTCATTATCTATATTTGTGGTTTGTGAGATGTCAATCGGTGATGTTGTAAGTGATTTGTTATGTGCACATGTTAGAAATTTGGGACTTCTGAACTATTGTTTGATGAGTTTGTTCGCACTAGTGTTGCAGGATATGTCTGGCCAGACTGATTCAAGTGAGGATGAACTTGTGAAGCTTGTACTTGAGGAAGAGGAGAGACAAAAAAGCGAGGTCATGGATGGCATGTTCATGTTTGGTATGTATCATGAAACTTACTTCAAAAAATCTAAGAGCAGAAAGGTCATTTTAAGTGGTCATGATTGAGTTATGAGAAATCCACAGATGTTACAGAATAATATAACATGTTTAGGACGAGTAGACCATTATTTGATCGACTTCATGATCTATTGGTGCACTCATATGGACTACAGTCCACAAAAAAAAGTTCTTCGGTGGAGGCATTAGGAATGTTTCTTTGGATGGTAGGTGCACCTCAATTAGTTAGGCAAACTATGAATCACATGGAGAGGTCTCTAGAGATAGTGCACCGCAACTTTGACAAAGTATTGAAGTGTGTTCTTAAGTTTGCTGCTGACATAATTAGGCCATTGGACCCTGAATTTGGAACATTGCACCATAGGCTACAGAATCCTAGGTTCCGTACTTCAACAATTGTATAGGAGCATTAGACGGCACTCACGTACAAGTTGTGGTACCAAAGGACAAGGTGGTTCAACATATGTGTCGGAAGGGTTTCACTCAAAATGTGCTTGCTGTTTGTGACTTCGACATGAGGTTCACATTTGTTCTTGTGGGCTGGCCGGGTTCAGTACATGACATGAGAGTGTTCAATGATGCTATCCACAAATACAAAGATAAATTTCCACATCCTCCACCAGGTATCATGCTATCTATGTTGTCTCAGTTTAATGTTCTATGTGCACTCATGGTGTAGGTACTGATTATAACAAAACATTTGACTCGTGTAGGGAAGTTTTAACTAATGGATTCTGGATACCCGAATCGGTAGGGCTATCTTGCACCATACAAGGGAACAGAGTACCATGTACCAGAGTTTCAGCACGGGTCAATGCCTAAAGGTATAAAAGAGACCTTTAATTTTGCTCATTCGTCACTAAGAAATATTGTAGAGAGGGCATTTGAAGTTTTAAAGATGAAGTGGAGGATTTTATTGAAAGTGCCAAGTTATCCAATGAGAAAGTAAAGCGAAATAATTGTAGCATGCGTGGCACTGCATAATTTTATTTGAGACAGTAAAATTGAAGACAGGGACTTTGAGATATTTGATCATGATGGGAATGATGTTCCTCCAAAGGCTTCAACATTTGAACCCCCTACAAGAATTACTGACGCAAGGAGGAAGATCAAAGCATGAATGCATTCCGTGATCAACTAGCGAACGCTTTGTTTAGAAGATTATAAGGCGGATTTATTCTTTGCTATGCAAGCACAGTATTGTGTTGTGTAATTGAGCTACTATCCAAACTAAAATATTTTATTGCTGCATGTATGATGATCAACTTTGTTATAATTAAATGAGGACAATTTTATCATTTTACATTGCAGGACTAAAATTTAGTTCTAACATCCAAACACTCCTAAAGGACTAAAATTTTAGGGGTTAATTTTTAGGCCTAAACTTTAGTGCTGCACCTACTAATCCAAAACACCGGCATAGTTGCATTTGGAGCTCCCCTCTCCATGTAAAGTTGTTTTTAAACTTTGCTTTGATTTTCAGATCATTGTAGTTTAAAGCTTGACCTGTTGACGACTCATTTTAATGAATTTTTAGGTGGGAGGCTCTCCCCCGTTGAACCGTAAAAAAAGAAATGGTTGCATTATAAAGATACTAAAAAGGCTGGAGGTGGTAAAAACGCTATTGTTTGTACAAGAACTACTACAGCGATTCGGTATTGTACAGTGATTAATACCGAACCCCATGCCCCCTATATAGAGGTTGATAAAAGCAAACTGATAGATATTATCTTGCTTCATGTGCTACTACCCACCGCTGAGAAGAGTTATTACTAGTTTCATATCGCATCTGTGGTGAAAAAGTATTTGTGCTTTGTCTAGGATATACTCCCTATATTCTTTTTTGTGTTTTTGGTGTGTCACCATTAACCATGACCAATAACTTTCACTGTTTGTCTTATTCAAAAAAATATAAGAAATATCAAATGTTTTATTGGGATTTGTTATTATTAAAGATTTTTAGTTTTATATATTTAAACTAATATTTTAAATAAGACGAGCGAAAGTTTTTTGTTAAAATTAACGGTGATAAGTAAAAAATAATGAAGGAAGGACTGTATAATACTATCTCAAAGTTTAGTGACACTAGCATGAGAAAATATGAAAATGAACTCAAACTTTTTGTGCTGCATTTCGTCAATCCATCTATTTTATAACGGAACATGTTGCCTAAAACTGAGGCTATATATGCGGTTTGAGCCAATTACGATAAATTAGTGCTGGGGTATATTTTTAGGGACAATTGTGTAATCCATACTACCATATATCGCCTAGAGTTTGAGATTACTATCCATAAAACATTTTTTTATGTAAAGAACTGCCAAGCTATTATGTTTTGTACTCCCTCCGTCCTCGCTCCTCGTACGAGCGTCGGTTTCAAACCATCAAAATAGCCAGAGGACAAAAAAAAACCGTGTTGTCCCTCATTAAATGTCCTCATCCCATACTAGATTTAGCAAGAGGTCCACAGGTCGTCATGAAGGACGGCAAGACCGTGCCCAAGCTTCTTGCTTTAGGCCTCTTTGTTTCAGCTTATCATGGTGAAATCTAGACTGTAGATTGTGTATTGTGAAATTTGGGATTGTAAAACTCTAGAAATCAAAATCTAAGTATTGTTTGTTTGCTGAGATTGTGCAATCTAGCTTCAGTCATATATAGTGGGTCTCGGTGACAAAAGTGTAAATATTTGGGTCACAATCCGACAAAAGCTGATCCAGATCAGCTTGTGAGATTGTGGAATCAAAAAATAAAATCTAACCCTTTATTTCAACTTCCACTTATAAAATCTGGATTGTGAAATATAGGGAGGAAACGAAGAGGAACTTAGCCGGCTTGGGTTCGGCTTTCAGGTCCAACGCGAGGTCCTGGTGGACACGATGACGTTGCTCCGCGTGACCACGTCCGCCAAAACCTACCGCTTATTGTGAGGGCCAACATGGCGGCTGATCCGTCCCACGTCCATGCCGCCGTGCTCTGTGGTGCGCGTCATGGCATCCGCGTTCGCCCACACAGTGGTGGCCGTGACTACGAAGTCCTGTTGTATTCACTACTACAAAAAGACTCATCAGTACCGGTTTATAACTGTCATCAATACCGGTTTTTAGATCGACAGCAATATGTCGATAGTGATAATATTGACTTATCTATGCTGGATTATAACCGATACTGATAAGTAGATCATCAATATCGGTTCACCACAGGAGCCGGTACTGAAACTCTCTGGAACCGGTATTGATAGTTAATTATCAGTACCGGTTCACAACTGGAACCGATATTGATAGTTAATTATCAGTACTGGTTCACAACTGGAACTGGCATTAATAGTTATTTATCAGTACCGGTCATAACGATCTATCAGTGCCTGTTCTTGTTAAGAACCGGTATTGATACTTGATTCCAGGATAAAAATAAACCAAATTAGCAGTAGCATCACCCACATCTGAAAGTATCATCATCATATCATAAACATAGATAATAGACACAGAAATGAGTACCAGATAGAAATCTCAAAAACATTATTTGATCAACACAAGTACCATATACAAAGTCTTACAATTACAAACACAAGGAGCAAAAAAACTCTCAAACAACATAGGCCTCAAGCTTGTTTGTAATAATCTGATGAAATTTAACTACGCTTCTTATATTTTGAAGATTCTGACATAGATCTTTTAGAAGACTATGGCATAGATTTCGATTGTTGCTGGCCATCTGTAGACACATGAAACATACCGGAATCTGAAATGACGTGTTGATTGATATATCCTAAAAGTTGTTCCTGAACTGCTAGTATTTTTTGTGGTGAGATTCCTTTGGTTTGATCATTTACCTGCAATTTCAATAATCAAAGTCAATCACTTTTCACATGTGCAAATTGAAAGTAGTTCTTAACATGATGTTTGTCTTACATTAATTGTAAAGTTTGCATAGTCCTTCGGATGGACGGACGAATACATAGCTTCTTTAACGGGTTCAATCATATTGAGACATACATAGAAGCCACACTGATTGTTTCCATCAGGTTGTCTCCTACAATTAAACCTAATTTCGAACCTGACATCTTTTGTGAATGGAAGACACCTCCAATTAGCTTTAACATATCTGTGATACACCCTGTACATATATTCTTACAAGTTATAATTAGTGTTCATAATATAACAAATAAAAAACAAAACAATGAATTTACCTTTGTAAGACATTTTTGAGATTCTTCCAATCTGTTTCTGGTCTCCTTTTAGAGTCACTGACAATGACCTTGCTATTCTCTATGTCAATTGAAAAAAGGGCCTAATAAAAACTATAAAAAAACAAAAAAATCATAGCAAATGGTTATTCATAAGTAATAAACAAAGTGAACTGTATATTACAGTTATTCATAAGTGATGAACATATACCTAAAAGTGTAAGGTAGTAAAGTTTTGTTTTAGATTTGTGATGTCAAGAGAAAGCCGAATATGTAATCCTCTGTCTCTTTCAGCTGAGAAGATAGCATGGTTTGGTTGACACGCAATGCTCCATTATAGCAGTATCTTCGATTTTCTTGTCCTCAGACATTTTTAAAATCATTCTACAAAAAACCAAAATCATCACCATACTCTCCGCCTGGCGCTTGAACATGTAGCAAGGGGCGGTGACTTAGCCTATCCATCTGTTTCTGAACATCCTCAGTGGCTTCATCTAGCTCACAATCTGGGCCCTCGATGGGTTGGGGTACTCGTCTTTTAAGTGGCATTCCTACAACAAATGAAACATTAAAACCTGAAGTAGCGACGGGTAACCCTAGCCACCCCAGCCCCACCCAGAAACTCCTTCCGGATAAACCTAACCCTACACTCAGGCACCTACAGAATATCTCGAACGGAAACGGCAGACTCACTAGTTTGGCATGCAAAGTACATTGAAAAAAAGAGACAACCCTTTTGATGGTTTCTCTATGTTGGTTCCCAAGATTTTGTTTTGTAATTTTTATTCTGTTCAATAATATTCACATATGCTGTCTCAAATCAGGATCAATTCCTCTATCAATGTGGTGGAACATAATCATACTTTGAAGCCGTGTAATGCTTTGGAGATTGTGCGCAAGTATCCTTTCAAAATCTGACATGACAAATAAAAATATACTACCTCTTTGCTCAGAAATTTAGTTTTATTTTTTTCCAGTGCTACTGAAATAACTGCAGATATGATATAGTTGTCGATGCAACGGACAACCTTCCTACTAGGTATATGATCAGTGATTGTTGTGTTCTGTTGAACAAGGTAAATATGTTTTGCTGTAACTGATGTATCTACTAGTTTGATCTGGAATTTTTGTGCTCTGTCATGTTAGCTTATTGGTCAGTAACTAGGCTTCCTACTAGCTTATCAGTATGTTTTGTTTGTTTTACACATTGTTCTAAGCAAACTCTGATATTTATACGTCTTTTGTGCAGCCCCTTGAAATCCTCGAAAGCTAGTCACGCCATCCCCCACCCGAACATCAATTAATAGCAAGTACGAAGTACCTGATCGTCCGTCCCGCGAAAGAAGAGCACTCGGCGTCGCGTTGTATTTGGACCGATCAGTGACCACGACCGCAGCCGTCACCCGCCGGTCGCCGCAAGATCCCGTCGGTGGCACGGCGCTCAGTCCTTATTAATTGGCCGCCGATGACTGCCACTCGGTGGTGCATGAGTCAAGGGATGGGAGAAGGCCAGAGATCAGAACGAACGCAGAGAGAGCGGTGGGGGCCTGGGTCTAAGTCTGGGGTGAGGGGGAGCTGGGAAAGAGAAAGGAGAGAACGAGGATGAGAAGGATGAGAGCAACACGAGGCAGGAATGGGTGAGACAAGACTGTGGAGACAAATGGCGGCGGCGGGGGCAGCAAAGGCGATGGCCGCGAGCGGGAGAGTCGGCGGCGGCAGGTGAGAGCCGCAGGGTCGCCGGTGGGCGAGAGCAGTAGGGTCGGCGGCAGCGGCGGCGGCGGCGGGAGACTAGGCAGGAAGAGGCTAAGAAAAACGAAGGGATTTGGTTTTGGGGAGAATGAGTAACGGGCGCGAGCGGGGGTCACTTTTGAGGAAAAAAGAGTATCAATGCAAGTTCTCAAACCAACCGGTATAGATACTACACTATCAATGCCGGTTAGCACAAAAAACCGGTATAGATATTGTATCAATGCCGGTTCGACAATGGAACCGGTATAGATAGTGAAGTACCAATGCCGGTTTGAACCTCGAACCGGTATAGATACTATCAACATCGGTTTGAAACGGGAACTGGTATAGATATTTAACTATCAATGCCGGTAGTGTTTGGAACAGACATTGATACGTAGCTATCTACACCCATTATTAGTAACCGGTATTGATAGTGGGAATTAAATTTTAGAAAAAGGAAAGAAGCTCTCCTCTCTTCAATTTTTTTTATATCACTATCTCCTCAATGAAAAGTAGTAACTAATTAATTACTTAATAAAATCCTTGTAAAAGTTGAATAACTTTTTGAAATAACCATTACATGAAAAATGTTACAACACTACCATGCATGATATGAGTAGTAATTTTTTTAAGATAAAAGCAGGGGAGTGTCCTACTTGTCTTGTATTAATTTTGGATACAAGTAGTACTTAATTAACTATTACATGAAAACTTATTTCTTTCATCAAATAATGATAGCTTCGTCATGATTACGATGTATGTAGGTCCTCGTTGTCGTCAATAAGGGGGAGGATGATATCCTCTCCGAATGGAGGTAGGTCATCGAATTGATTGTACTCTTCCTCATTGATAACATCCTCAACACCAACAATATTTGTAGTCTTCCTCATTGATAACATCCTCAACACCAACAATACTTCTTTTTCCTTGTAGAGGATATGGCGCTCCTCTTTGTTACAAGGATTTGGATCCTTAACATAGAAGACCTGTGTGACATCTTTGGCAAGCACAAATGATTGTTCTCTATAGCCGAGAAATTTAAAATCGATGATTGTCATACCGTACTTGTCGATCTTTAATCTATATGGTAGTACAACCCATTGACAACGAAACAGATGAACCTTTAATTTTTCTCCAACTGAAGTTCCCATATCTCGTCTATGAAGCCATAGTAGGTCTCCTTTTTCCCATCACAATCATAGGCATCAATACGAACATCGCTATTTTGGTTACAGGTTTTGGTGTCT
Source organism: Oropetium thomaeum (assembly GCA_001182835.1). Lineage (NCBI taxonomy): Eukaryota > Viridiplantae > Streptophyta > Magnoliopsida > Poales > Poaceae > Oropetium > Oropetium thomaeum. Next base: position 265,341 of record LFJQ01000015.1, on the reverse strand, counting down.
TGTGTCCTTGTATAAAATGTATAGCCGTTAATGTCATACGTTTGATATGTATGGATCATAGTTGACGGCCCGTTAGCTAGCATTTCCAATAGTATATCATCTGCACTCTTTTCATCATAGTGAACCATTTTCATCATATGTAATCGCAGCCAAGTGTCAAAATTATCTATGCTCCTTTGCAATCCAGTCCTCTGACTTTTTTGGATTTATGGTTCATAGCATTTACACGTGCTTATTGACATATGGGCCTACCAGTACTAACTGTTGAAGAATGCAAAAATGTGCCTTGGATGAATGAAACATAATCGTTGACATTGATTGTTTTGTGTCCTCATGTTCCTTTCCCTTTTAGTCGCCCCTCATGTCTTGATATGGGCAAACCAATTGATTTTAAATCCATATAGTCAACGGCAAACTCAATAACCTCCTCTGTTGCCCAGCCTTGTGCCATGGAACCTTCTGGACGACCTCGGTTACGAACATACTTTTTGAGAACCTTCAGGAATCGTTCAAACGGATACATCTGATGCAAAAACACAGGACCAAGGTATTTCATCTCATGCACAATGTGAGTGAGAAGATGCGGCATTGAGTCAAAAAAGAAAGGAGGAAAAATAGTCTCAAGGTTGCACATTGATCAAAACATCCTGTAACTTTGTTAGCTTCCTCGGATCAATGACCTTTTGGGAGCTTGCATTGACAAATGAGCAAAGTTTTATTATTGTATCTTGAAACTTGTCTGGTAGAATACCTCTAATTGCAACAGCCAGTAGTTGAACCATCATCACGTGATAATTATGGGATTTCTTGAAGCGGAACTTCAGTGTATTCATGTTCACCAGTCTCTTGACATTGGCAGAGTAACCAGTTGGAACTTTTATCCCATGCAAACAACTGCATAGGCTTATCTTTTCTTGTTTACTTAGGGAGTAGTAAGCTGTTGGAAGTTTCTTTGACCCATTTTTGAGGACTGCATGATGTGGATCCTTTCTGAGTTTCATATCATCTAGGTCTAAACGTGCTTTGAGTGTGTCTTTTGTTTTGTCAGGTATGTTAAGCAAGGTACCAACCACCGCCTCACATACGTTCTTCTCCACGTGCATGACATCAATTGCATGACGAACCATTAAATCTTTCCAATACGGAAGGTCCCAATATGTTGATCTCTTTTTGAACAAACTATCAGGTGGAGCTTTTGTACTTCCTTTTCCCTTTCCAAGGACAACCTTTAGATTCTGTACCATCTTGAATACTTGTTTTCCATCACGGACCTTAGGAGCTTGACGCTTCTCGACTGTGCCATCACAAGCTATTCTATTTCTTCTACATAGGTGATCTGTAGGTAGAAACCTACGACGACCCATGTATACCACTTTCTTATAGTTTTTTAACCATATGCCACCAGTTTCATCCATATGCCATATGCATCCATTGTATCCTTTTGTGAGCTGTCTTGATATGCTACCAAGAGCCGGCAAATCTTGGATCGTTACAAAGAGCATAGCATGTAGAGCATAGCATCGTTCCATAGTACAAGAAGATCATCAAGCAATGGTTTTAGATATACATCTATGTCATTACCGACTTGAGTCGGTCCGCTTATCAGCAAAGGCATCATAAGAAACTTGCGCTTCATACACAGCCAGGATGGAAGATTGTAGATACATAGTGTCACAGGCCAAGTAGTATGTGTGTGTCCTGTGTCTCCAAATGGTTTCATCCCATCTATACTCAACCCCAATCTTATATTCCTTAATTCAGCTTTAAAGTTCTTGTATTTGTTGTCAAAGTTCCTCCATTGAATTCCATCAGCCGGGTGTTGAAACTTTCCATCTTTCTTGCGCCCTTTCTCATGCTATTGCATCAACTCAGCATTTGCTTTGTTAGCAAATAACCGCTTTAGACGAGGTATTGTTGGAAAATACCAAGCAACCTTAGCAGGTGTTCTTTTAGCCCTATTGTTCTCACCCATATCATCGCCATCAATATGTTCACTATTGGACTTGTAGCGTGATGAACCACAAACACGACATTCCTCCAAATTTGCATCATCTTTACAAATAACATGCGGTCAGTCTGACATGCATGTATTTTTTCCATTTCCAGTCCTAATGGACAGACAATCTTCTTAGCTTGATATGTGTTTTGAGGCATAACATTGGTAGGAAGGAAATCCTTCAAAAATTCTAATAATACAGTAAAACTTTTATCAGACCAACAATTGCTTAGCTTCATTTGCAGCAATATAAAAACAACATACAACTTATTGTATTCTTTCTTGCAACCCAAGTACATGGGTGTCTCATAGTCTTCTTTCATCTTTAAGAGCTTTTGAAATTCGCTTTCACTAGAGAAATCATCCTCCACATTACGCAACATTTCATCAAGGTTATCAACATCATTGTGCGACTTTTCATCTAGGTCATCAACATCATTGTGCAACATTTCATCTAGGTCATCAACATCATTGTCCCTCTCTACTGTCACATGCTCGCTATCCGTGTCTGACCAATATGTAGTAGGATTATTCGCTTGCACATCCTCCTCAACTTCATCATGTTTAGTCCAACATAAATATCCATACACAAAAGCCCTTGTAATCAAGTGTGTACGAATCTCTTCTCTATATCTGGAAACTTTTTCAAGTTTTTACAGTCACGACACGTACAACATATATAACGAATGTCATATTTGTTTTTTTGGCTTCTTGTATGTTGTAGCGGCTTTCAAAAAAGTTTCCAATCCAACAAGGAAGCGTTTAGTAAGAGTGCTACCATCATACATCCACGATCGATCCATCTGGTACATTAGAATTATTAGTATCATAAAAAAATTAATTATATATATATATATATTCATCGTCGAAATTACATAAGATCTTTGTTCCTCCATGTTTGATTGTTGAGCTTGATATGGGGGTGGGCTCAACTGATGGGACCCACCTTATAATGGTTCTCGTTGCTTCTTTCGACTACTAGGCGATCGCATCATCGACTCCTAAAAGAAATGAGATCGCATAATCTCAATCAAACTTAATGATTTAAAACCAAAATTCACAATGATACAATAATTACTAACAAAATTACATCTAATTTTCATTGCTACAAGTAACAATCATATAATAATTAATAATAATTTAGTAGTAAGAACTTAACAACCATATAACAATTCAAGCTTTTAAACCAAAATTATATATATTCAAAATTTGTTGTTCTCCGTTTTTCAATACATGTCGTTTAACACAAATGTTCGAATCAGCCTACAAAGGCTGTAATTAGCTGCTGTTGCGGCAGCCTATTATTTATTTATTTATTATTATTATTATTTTGGTCGGACTATTATTCATTTATTGACTACTTGTACAGTATTTTGTGCAGCTATAGCCTTTGTAGCCTTATTCGATCAGGGCCACAGTGGAAAAGAGCTAAAAGTTGAACAATAAAAATATGCATGAACGACATATATTAAAAAAAAATGGTGGAGTACCCATTCAGTCAACTTGAGCAATATCAAGATAAAGCAATCTTCAATTTATGAGCAATCTTAGAGAGTAATATAGATCAATCTTCCAATGTAAGTAATTTTAGAGAGTACAGAGCAAGCACTAAGTGTAGAGAGCTCGATCCACTAACCGTAGATTTTAAAACCGGGTGCTAACCTTAGAGAGCAAAAGTCATCGAAATGAGAAGGAAGAGCGCTTCACTAACCGTAGACAGCTTTAGATAGATTGATTTCTTCCGAATTTTGAATTATCCACCTGCAGCAATGAAACTAGCTCCTGTCTCCCCGACAAGCAATGTCCTCCTCGGTTTGGAGGAGGAAGAAGCACTGTTTATATATACTGTACATTTATATATACCGGTTCAGAAAAAAATCAATATTGAAAATGGACTATCAGTGTCGGCTAGTGTCAGAACCGGTATAGATACTTTTTTGCACTTTCAGTGCCGGTTGTTGTTGTGAACCGGCACTGATATGTTGTTTTCAGTACCGGTTCTACAAGCTCAATGACTAATTTGCGGCAGAACCTTTGGAACTGGTATTGAAAATGTATTTAGACCTGTTTGGAACAATGCAGCATTGATGAATGGGTATATTTGATGGTTTTTGTAGTAGTGATTGCTCCCATCGCACGATGTGTCCTTCGCAGTCATCGACCCAGCGAAGCTCAGAGCCATCCATATAGACATCGAGCGCATGAGACAACGTGGGTATGCTCCGGTGTGACCCTCGACGAGCAGTAGTAGCCATCGGCGAGGAGGCCAGGAGGGTTGTGAGGTTCTTGGACGGTAGCCGGCAGTCGCTCCAGTCATCTCGACTGCCCGGCATGGTGGACGCTTGTCGTTCCTCTTTGTAGCGTTGATGGAATGCTAGAGACTAGAGACTTCCTCGACAACGGAAACGAGTGGATGGGCTTGGTTCAGTAGAGAAAAATCTCTCTACGTGGGTCCCACATATTCCTAAGAGGCCACTTTTTAAGGACAGATTTTGAAACACAGAAGGACACTTATGAGGACGGAGGGAGTAGTCAATACCACATTATAACTCACACATGTTTAAATTTCAATTGATCTTGTTTTCGTTTCTTTGGGAGCAAATTTTGGTAGGTGTCCTTATACAACTTACAAGATTTCCGGAATTAAATCTTCATTCTTTTTTAGTATTTGTTTTGCAAATTATAATTTAAATGATAACCATAGTTTTTTAAAATATTTGGATACATTTCCTGTGTGGTTGAAGAAAATTGAATAACTTTCACAAATTTTAATGTTCAAACACATCAGCAATGTTAAAATTTAATAACTTAGTTCTTTTGGACTATTTATATCGTGGAAACCTATAAAATTGCTGAAGTACGGAATTTGTGAATTGACTTGGTTTTTCAACAACACACGATAAGTGCGTGAAAATTTGAAAGGAAGTTTTTAATACGTAGGCATCTTAAACACTACAAATGAAGTATGGAGTGGTTTCTGCAATTAACAATAATTCTAAGATATATTCCTCTAGATTTTTTAGCTGTCGTTTCGATAGCACTGAGCAGATCATTTTTAGTGCATTTCGTTGGTCGGAAACATCATGTGAACGGAGTGGTAACTTGTTATAGATCTTTGAAACATACCAGCAATTCCAAACTAAAGTTCATTTTTATTCTGTGGACAGTCAGCAGGAGAGTACGCTGAGAACAGCACTCAACTACTCAACTGGACCTGGACCACCATCACCATGGACCGAAGACGAAGATTGACCGTGCCCCACATCTCAGAAAGAAGAGAAAGGCGCAAAAGTCCCCCCAGAGTCAGACGAAATTCCCAAATTACCTCTGTAAACCCGCACCAAAAACGGCAAAACCCCAATCCTCTGCTCCGGTGCTTCCCCACTTCCCCACTCCGCTCTCGGCTCCAAAGCGCCTCGGCAGCCACGACCGCCGCCGACGAGATGGACGCGGGGAAGACCCGCTTCTCGCAGCACCCCTCCTCCGCCGGGAATGATCTCACCGCCGTCTTCCGCCTCCTCCTACCCCAATCTTTCAGCGACGCCGACACCATGGACCTCTACGCCGCCGTCAACCCCCTCCGCCACCGCACCGGCACCGCCGCGCTGCAGGTGCGCGTGGAGCCACTCGATTCCTCCGCCGGCGCCGACGCCGACTCCATCCGCGTCGCCGTCGTCCTCGGACCTACCTCCCCGGCCCGTCCCGTCGAGGCCTCCTCCTCATCCGACGAGCCCCTCGAGCTCTCCCCCGTGCAGGAGGCCCTCGTGGCCGTGATCGACGCCGAAGGGGCGCTCCACCGAGCCGACGATGCCGGCCGCGGCGCGCCGGGCACCGTCACGTGCCTGCTCCTGGTCGAGGCCGCGCGGCTCGAGGCGGCCGCCGGAAGGGGCGTCCTGGGGGGGATCGCCCTGGAGACCGGCGCCGGCGTGCGGGTCATTTCGTGGGAGATGAACGCGCCGTCGCCACTGGGGCAGCAGCCCGAGGAGGTCGTCGAGGTATCCCAATCGTGAACCGGAAAATCTCTCCTTTCCTATCTCTCTATGCACTAGCACTTGTATTTACTAACCTTTGATTCTATCTTCGATTGCTCTTGTGAACTTTACGTTCTGAAATTCTTCTTCTTTTTATATGGGAAAAGAAGTGTATTGCAAACTGGACGTGTGGCCACACGTGCGTCGTAATTTAGTGGACTAGTGTTACGGGGGGATTAAAAAAAGAAACTTATCTTTGAGCATGTTTGTTTACGTGATGAGCGCAGAAAAGAGGGAACATATACCTATAAAAATAGATTGAGTGCCACTTGTTGGAAAGTTTTTTTTTTTAAAGAAAAAACTTGTTGGAAAGGTGCGGTTGATGGCAGTATGAATTTTTAGCTCTAGGTTTTGCAATGTAATAGAACGGCTTGAGATAGAACTATTGAAATGATCTCTCCGTGTAACATTTGGGATTGTGTGCATAGATGCTACCGATCATTATTTATTCCTTATCTGCTCTTCTTTGAGCGGTTAGCAACTTCCTGGTTGAACTTAGGATCCGATATTTTTTTTTTTTGCCATTCAATATTTCACCTCTCCAACAGTTGAAATAAGCTGCTAAATTCAATTCCATTTTTTTTCTTAATATACTGCTTTATTTCTGTGGTATGCACTTGTTATATTGTTTAGTTAAGCTTTATGGTGGAGCAAGTGAAATGGTGTACCCTACACCTTACCAGTAAGTACTAATCAAAATGAACCTTTTTGTACGGAGGTCCTGTTCTATGAATTTTGTCATGATCAGATGATGACTGAACCTGTTATTTACTCTGCAGTTTTAGGCTCTTAGTTAGTGATTTGTTACTCTACAGTTTTAGCTAATGTTTCGTTTTTGTTTAATTTACAGATAACTGGAGACAGGTCCACTGTAAGGAAAGGTCTTATTGCTCTATCTAGCTGTCTTCAAGGTGATCAACTTGCTGATAGTTCAAGTTCTGTTAAGAAAGATGGCTCGATGCTCCCTTGGGCATCTTCAGAAATGCCTGATCCTAGTACAGGAATCTTCTCCTCAGAGGCATCCAGGGAGCATGAACAAAACAGTGTCCCACAGTTCGGTTATCCGCAAAATGTTACAGGAGATGTTGAAATTAAAGGTCGTCAGCAAATTTCGTTTAGACTTCTCTGTCCTATCAATATTGCTGGAGGTTTAATTGGCAAGAAAGGCTTGATTATCAAAGGGATTGAAGAGGAAACTGGTGCTTCTATTGATGTTAGTTTTCCTTTGAGTGGTTGTTCGGAGCGTTTGATAACAATTTCCGCCCTAGAGGTTTGATTTTGAACTTTAAAGGCCCTTGTTTTCATGGCTTTCCTTTGGTACATAAGATGAAATAGGTTTTTTCTTTTTTTTTTCTTTTTTTTTTTCAAATGTTGCTTTTCTACATCTCCCTGAGTCTGTAGATCTTGCTTGTATCATTGGTTACAATTACCATTTCATGCATCCCATTCTGAATGTCCTTAACTTCTGTTTCTGATGTAGAGCCCAGATTCGGACTACCACACAGTGCAAAGTGCTCTACTTCATATATTTGACAGAATGCAAGAGCTGGAAGTTAAAAAAGAGTCAATGTTTGATCAGCCATTTCAATCCACCGCCAGGGCCCTTGTGCTCAAGAGCCAATTTGGCTGTTTAGTTGGTTTAGCTGGTTCTATAATCAAAGAAATGGTGAGAGCTACGGGTGCGAGAATTCAGATATTGGACGAGTCAGAAGTTCCAGCTTGTGCCTCGCAATTTGAACTAGTTCTACAGGCAAGCTTTTCCTGACATAAAAAGTATTATAAATTTCCACATATAGTTTTTTCTTATTTCTTCTTTTTCACTTAACTCATCAGTTATGAATAGATTGCATATCCAGGTCAAATTAACCTTCTGAGTCTTTACAGTCCCTGGTTGCTACTACCTTTGTTTTTTTATTGTTAATGCTTTTTAGTATAAATTTGTACTAAATAACGGAGGTAGTACTTTCACAGCTTATTTTTCATTTGGAAGTTGTTTTTTAGTGATTACTTTATTTTTCTTGAAAGTTGCAAACCGACAGCAGCTCAGTTGGTTAGAGCCTAGGTGTGAGGCAAGGTTTAAACGTGGTGTACGTGCTTTGTGGAATTAAAAGAATCCCTTCATTAGCAGTCTAAAATTTTGTGGTGAACGCCAACTTGGGTGCCTGTATCTGGGCCTGGGCTGGTTTCTACCTAGGGATAGTTGCAGCATGCAGTCCCAGCACAGTCAATAGTGTCCAGCCCAAGCATTTGCATGGCCCTATAGGGTGATGCCGGGTTTTGGGGATTTCCTTGACGGGAGAAGGTTGAGCTTCTTCTTATAAAAATGCCATGGGGGTGGGTCTTTACCCCACAAGCGAGTTTTTTCCTTGATAATCTGCTCTTATATATCTCATCTGTACCAAATGTGCTTGAGTGGTGTGGTGTTTCTGCCTGACTAGTTTCAGTTTCTGGATATTTGTCCCATTAGGCAACTAGAATTGCTCTTTTTATCACTTGTCCACTTAATTCATGATGAAAAGCTATCCGGCTATGCCTTGGACTACCTTGTACCTGCTGAGATTTGTTTTTTTCGTTCTACAGATCACTGGGAAGTTAATGAATGTCAGGGATGCTTTATGCCTTGTCAGCTCAAAACTGCGGAATCATGTTTTCTCCCCCAACAGTAACAACAAAAACAGTTGGATTCCCACTTCAAATATTACTGAATCAAATGGAACCAGTGAGGTTAATATTTCTTCAACAGGCCAGAACTCAATTGATAGTTACCATAAGGTTAATTATGAGCTCTCTCCCAGCTACACAATTGGCTCGGTTGAAAAGCCACTCAGTGATTTCCAGCTCAGTTCTTCGGAACTTCAGGTTATCCTTTACAAAAAATTTATTCTATCGTTATACTTTGCACTGTACGAGTTTTTCTATCTTTCTGGATTTGTTAGCTAACAGTATTGGTATTTGGTAGGCTGGACAAGTTATGTATTAAAAAGTTCAGTAACATTAAAAGAGGAAATTGATACTTCCAAGGGTGCTCATCTTATTTTGTTCAACAATATACTCTTTAGGAAAAATTGCTGTCATAACACCAGATCTACTCTTTAACATACACAATATGACCTGTTACTAGTTCTTTTTTTTCCATGAATAAGCAGGAGACATGCATATCTTTTTGTTAAGGGAAAAAAAGGTCCAAAACATCATCACCTCTCAATCTGGACCTAAGTTGAGATATTGTTCAATACATATTGGTTTTTTTCCTTTTTCAAAAACACCATATAGATGAAACCATACCTAAAACCAGTTGCTATGGTTCCTGAATCTAAGTCCCATACAGCTCATAGCTTTTTGACTTCGGCTAGGCTCCAAAGATGGTGTTCGTCTTTGAAGCAGAGATATTCGGATCCGCCCCTTGAAACGCACATGCGTTGTGGTGGTTTCACAAATTCCATGAAGGAAACCTATTACTAGTTTCAAAACTATCAATGTCAGATAAGATGTGACACATAAGCAATAGTTGTATTTCTTTTCGTGAACATGAGTACGAAGCCAACAGCTAAGGATGGCGTGTATGTGTCAAGGGGGCCCAGCCCTACGTGGCAGCACAACCCTAGTTGATGTGGCCGCCGGTCAATGTGATGGCTCAACTACAAGACAAGGCCCAAAGAATATACAATGTAATTCTAACGGTCAATAACCTGATGTTATTGGCTACCAGTTTAAGGTAGTTTGGTGGAAATTCAGGCAGCAGTCCATCGGCTTGCACATCTAAATTCAGCCCATGGCTCACCATTAACTCCTATACAAAAGCCAGCTACTTCCTCCATATATTTAAACTGTAGTCACAATTGAATTCTTACATCAACTTTGACTATTCTCTTATTCAAAAATCAGTTCAAATATATAAAATTATAAGTTGTGGTTCAAATATCTTTATTGATAAAGTTTATTATAACAAAATATTTGATATTTATCATACTGTTTTGAATACCATGAATGGTCAAAGTTGATGCTAAAAGTTTTTTTGATGCTAGTTTGAAGTTTGATATGACTATTTATCCTTCCAAAGAAGGAGGTACAGATTTGTTAGATATTTGTTTCAATGCTACATGAACGAGTATACTATACCCAGAATGATGGGGGACCAGTAATTATTGACGTGGACAGTTCCTGATCAACCTAGAAGCTTTGGTAACCATGAATTCTGTCATGTGTTACAAACTTGATGTGATAGCCATGAACTCTGTCATCTTTCCTAGAATAGTTGGACTCTGATTGTGGCATGTTCGTGTAATTTCATTGCAAGTAATACTAGTAATTAGAGGTCTTGCATAATACAAGTGCCAGGAGCCAACATGTTGTGTAACTAGGTCCAATAAAGTTTTTCCTTCTCATTTGTGGAAAAATCGAACACAAAAGTTATTTGTTTTTCTTATCTTGTGTATGTGATGCCCACTACTGTTCTATATTCTAATATGCACTTCATGTTGTGACACTACTGAAACAATTATTTGGTGGCAGAAAGCTGAAAATAATAATGGCAATGGAATCAACAATTCAGATAATGGGGAGTGGAGTGACAATGGAATCAACAAATCAAGAAATGGAATTGCATCTATAGGGGAAAACAACATTGCGAGGTGGTAATTTTTCCTGTCTAGGTTTCTTCATTACCTTACTGTAGTTTTTTGTTGCCTTTATAACCTGGTCTCTGTAAGGTGATTATGATTATGCCATAGAAATTTTTTCTAAAAGGGTTCTAAAGGCTAACCTGAGATTAATTAGACAGAGATGACAGAACTACTATATAGCTTATTACGGTAATGCATCAAAATCAAGAGTTGTGGACCTTTTAGTTGTATGTTCATAAGTTGCCCACAAAGGCACCAGGCCTTCAAAGCCCCTCAATGAGTCATATGTCAAAAAATTTGAAGTAGAGCATAAAGTATTTTTCCTCCTTAAGTATACTCCTATAAAAAGATAAAAAATGTGCTTCATTCTAAGAACAATAATGGCATCTAGATAATTGGGTTTCAGTGATTATTAAGTTCTGTTGTTATTGTTACCATAAAGTGTTAATCATGCATTATCGTTTGAATGTGCTATCAATGATGAATTTGCTATCATCAACAGCATTAACTTTTTTTGGGCTCCTTTTAGCTCTGGCATATGGAAAGTTCTAAAACTAATATCGACCAAGTAATTGTTTAATAAACTTTCGAAGTCATTTATCCTCAATGTTTATTGTCTAGTAACTATTCACTTTCACCAATAGTACATTTCCTCAACATTGGCATATTGATAATTCAAATTGCAGGGGAGTCGAGCCTGCTAGGATTACTAGGATCACATATGAGACTGTGATTACTAGAGACATTCTACGTCTTGTCTATGGAGATAATGGCAACAACATTGTCCAGCTTAGAGAGGTACTGCTGCAAACTTATTTAAACTTTATGTTTGTTCTGAGTATGTTGTATATTGTATACAATTCAGCAAATACTGTACATCCTCGTTAGTTATGAATTCCTCCTAGCAACACAAATGCTTTCCAGATGATAGAGCACAATTCAAACTTCATTTTTCAGATTAAACATTGAGCAAATTTCACGAGACAAATGATCTCATTTGCTAAAACGATTGGAGCTAGACTTTCTTGAAGAAGTATTTACATATCTACTCTTCTATTAATGTTAATATAACTACAAGAAAAAGTCCATTTTACTCCCTTTAGTATGTCCAAAGTCTAAATAACCCCTTAACTATCCCTAGTTCGTTTTGCCCCCACATTTTCTTATCCTAGCTCATTTATACGTTTGAACGGTTTGCTAATCCCTCTTTGCTCATATGGACCGTGAGTCGACGGGATTGCCCCCTCAGCTTACATATGTGATTGATGACCAGGGTGGGGAGGCATGCCGACACCTTGTGAGTCACCCTGCTCCACATGGGCTCGATGCCTCGCCACAATTAAAGCAATTGTGTCGCAGACCAGGAGGTGAGGTGGCAAAACCAAGAATCTGTTATCGACGTATTTGTGGGACGCGTGTACCATCGTCGTCCCCGTGCGCCAAATGCCACAACAACATCAAATGGACGTGGCTAAGTTGTTGTAAAGTAGTCGGAGTCCAAAGGAGGTATTAGGAAGGTATCTTTAGCAGTATTCAGTTAGGAGTCTGTTTAATATTCGAGTAGGAGTCGGTTTCGGTTGAGTCCATCACCAACCTTATCTATAAAGGTTGGGCAGTAGTTTGTAATCAGGTTATAGAAGAAGAAGAGACTTTGCTCCTCCTCTTCGGTGCTGTGGTCGAGGTCGGGGCCTCGATCCATATCAACTTGGTATCAGAGACCAACAACACTCCGTCCTCAATGGCGAACGTCCCGATCGATCTTGTGGATGACTCCGCCAAGCTTGATCGCATCTTGGCGCAACTAGCGACGATCACCACACGTCTCAAATCGCACGACCAACGCATTGCCCGCCAGGAGAAGCTCGTCGCCAATGAGGATTCTGCCACCTCGCATCAGTCCGAAGGCGGCAAGAGCGGAGGTGGTGGCAACGGTGGAGGGGGCTGTGGTGGTGGTGGCGGTGGTGATGGCGGCAGAGGGGGTGGTGGGGGCAACCCGCATGGTTTCCGCTGCAATGATCGCGTACCAGAAGACCACTTTGGCCACAAATTTCTGAAAATCAGCTTTCCGAACTATAATGGTGAGACTGATCCATTGACATGGCTGACAAAGTGTGACGCCTACTTTAGAGGCATGAGGACTTTGGAGACAGAGAAGGTATGGCTCGCCACCCTACACCTTAATGGTGTCGCGGCCTAGTGGTATTACGCCCTAGAACACGACCGCGACATCATATCATGGGCTCGTTTCGTCGACTTCGTTAACCTGCGGTTTGGACCACCCATCCGTACCAATGCGTTGGCTGAGATCAAGGAACTCCATCGCACTGGATCGGTGGAAGATACCAACGCAAGTTCTTGGCCTTGCTCTGCATATGCGAAGACCTGTCCGTGCCACACCAGATCAATCTATTTACGACAGGCCTAGGGCAACCTCTACGCACCGATGTGGAACTGAAGTTGCCAACCAACCTCCAATCCGCCATGAGTTTGGCGCGCGCTTACGAGCAACGCGACGTGGCACTATAGACCCAAAGACCTTCCACCAGGACGTCGTATGCACGTCCAACGGCACCGTCGCCGCTAGCCTTACCTGCTCCAACAACGACAACGACGACAGTGGGACCACAGCCACGGTTCAGATGTCTCTCGCCGATGGAGCTCGCAGCCAAACACGCCAGCGGGGAGTGCTGTTATTGTCTAGAACCATACACCGCTGGCCACAAATGCACCACTAAGAAGATTTTCGTGCTGGAACTAGAGGATGATGATGATGCATATATTGTGGCCGAGGAATTGGGGATCTCGCTACATGTTCTGACCAGGCATAGCAGCACAAGAAACAATGCAGTTGGCGGTATCAATTGGTGGCAAGACGCGCAGCGCACTCGTAGACTCGGGGTCGATGCACACAATCATCAAATACGTCGCACAGGCGCACAACCACGCCAAGGACTCTCGGTGAAGGTGGCCAATGGCGATAGGCTTTCGAGTCCAGGGGTTTATCGCCGCACGCAGCTGGCCATCTGTGGTGAATAGTTCTCAATTGATTGCTACACCCTCGTCGTCGACGGGTTCAACTTGGTACTCAGCACCCGGTGGATGTGCACACTTGGGCCAATAGTCTGGGATTTCAATGCCCTGACGATGATGTTTTGGCACGAGGGCGACACCGCCAAGCTCGTCGGTGTCGGCGCAAACAGTCCGGCCATCACTTCTATGATGATGGGTAAGGAGCTTATGGAGCAGCTACTTCTTTCGTACGAAGACATCTTCGCTGTTCCATCAGGATTACAGCCGGTGCGTCGTCATGACCATCACATCCACCTTGCACCCGGAACAGCTCCTGTCGCCGTGCGGCCATACCGCTACCCGCAGCTCCTTAAGGATGAAATTGAGTGCCAATGCAAAGAGATGATCCAGTCAGGTGTTATCAGAGAGAGCACGTCGCCGTTCTCAGCGCCTGTCCTATTGGTTTGCAAGGCCGACACCTCATGGCGCTTCTGCGTTGACAATAGAGCACTGAACGCGGTGACCATCAAGGACAAGTTTCCAGAACCAGTGGTGGATGAGTTGATCGATGAATTGAAGGGGGCCAAATTCTTTACAAAGCTGGATCTACGTAGTGGGTACCACCAGTGTGCATGCATCCCGACGACGTGCATATGACAGCATTACGCACACATCAGGCACTTCGAGTTTTTGGTGATGCCTTTTGGTCTCTCCAATGCGCCCGCGACGTTCTAGGCCCTGATGAATGACGTCCTCAAGTCCTTCATTCGTCGGTTCGTATTGGTCTTTTTTGATGATATTCTAATCTATGGCTCATCATGGTCTGAGCACTTGCAGCATGTTAAGATGGTATTCCAAGCAGTGCATGACAATCAACAAGGACTCTAGCAAGGTCGAGGCGGTTGAGGCATGGTCGAGACCACGCACGGTGCACGCCCTGCTTGGCTTCTTAGGTCTGACAGGCTATTATCTCAAATTTGTCGCTAGCTACGGGGCAATTGTGGCGCCCTTGACGGTGCTGCTCAAACGGGAGGCATTTTCTTGGTCAGCTGAGGCGGAACAGGCATTCTCTGACCTCAAATAGGCCCTGATATCTGCACCAGTTCTTCTTCTTCCGTACTTCAGCAAACGCTTCATTGTCGATTGTGATGCATCCGGAGCAGGCTTCGGCTCGGTGCTCCACCAGGGTGCAGGCCCAATAGCGTTTTTCAGTCGGCCGGTAGCTCCACATCATGCATAGCTGTCGGCCTACGAACTTCTGATCGGCCTTGTCAAGACCGTACTTATGGGGGCATCCATTCTCTGTGCACATAGACCACTTCAGTCTTAAATTTGTTCTCGACCAACGCCTTACCACCATCCCGCAGCATACATGGGTAAGCAAACTGTTCGGCTATGACTTTATAGTGGAATACCGGCCAGGTGCCTTGAATACAACGATGGACGCTCTCTCTTGCCGCGACGAGGACACTATGACGGCATGCGCTTTGTCAGTTCCATTGTTCGACATCTTCGAGGTTCTACGTGGCGAACAAGCAACCAACACCGATGCAATTGCTACTTGTACACAGCTCGCAGTGGGTACGGCACCTTCAGGATGGACAGAAGTGGATGGGCTCTTGCTGTTTGAAGGACACGCCTTCGTGCCCAATGATTCGACCCTCTGGCCGCAACTACTGGACGATGCCTATGCCACTGGCAACGGAGGAGTGCAGAAGACTCTAAACCGGCTGCGCGCGTCATTCTACAATAAGCACATGCTTCGGCGCATCAAGGATTTTGTCCGTAGCTGCATCACATGCCAGCGCAACAAGACGGAACACCTCCATCCAGCCGGCCTCTTGCAGCCTCTTCCTGTTCCATCAGATGTTTGAAGTGACATTGCTATGGACTTTATCGAATGATTTCCCAAGGTCGGTAGTAAATCAGTGGTACTTACAGTGGTGGATCGTTTCTTTAAGTACGTACACTTCACTGCATTAAGCCACCCCTACACGGCCAGCTCGGTGGCTCGCGTGTTCTTTTGATCAGATTGTGCATCTCCATGGGCTACCTTGTTCCATCGTAAGTGACCGTGATCCTGTCTTCACCAACAACTTTTTGAAGGAACTCTTCCGCCTTAGTGATACCAAACTCATGCTCAGCAACGCGTTTCACCCAACAGATGGGCAATCAGAGGTGGCAAATCGGACCATCGTCATGTACCTTCGCTGCTTGGCGGGAGACAGACCGTGTTCCTGGTTGCAGTGGTTACCATGGGTGGAATACTACTACAATACATCCTTCCAGATGTCCTTAAGAACAATGCCGTTCCGCGTGGTCTTCTGACATGATCCGCCTACGATGCTCACATACCGTTCAGGCGCAGCCAGGGTGCCAGCTGTGGACCAAATGTTAGCAGAGCGGGATGAGTTTCTCACAGAGGTTCGCGAGCGTCTACTACTAGCTCAGGACACTATGAAAGCAACACACGACCGACGACGCCGAGACGTGACATTCCAGGTGGACGAGTGGGTCTGGCTTTGGCTCCAGCACCGCGCGGCGTCCGCCATCTTGATAGGACCGGCATCCAAGCTTGCAACAGGTTCTATGGGCCGTTTGAAATTACAGAGCAGATTGGGGAAGTTGCTTGTCGCCTGAAATTACCGGACAAGGCGCGGATTCATGATGTCTTCCATGTCGCGCTGCTCAAAAAGTTTGAAGGGACAACACCATCTGTCATCGTCCCCTTGCCACCACTGATCCATTGTCACGTAATTCCGACATCGGCTAAGGTGATACGTGCACGTCTGAACAGGGGTGTGTGGGAGCTCCTAGTTCAATGGGTAGGGCGGGACGCAGCTGACGCAACTTGGGGGAGCAATTGGAAGACTTTAAGAGTTCCTACCCTGAGATATAGCTCGCGGACGAGCTGTTTATCGGAGAGGGGGGGGGGGGGTAATGTTATCGAAGCATTTGTGGGACCCGTCTACCGTCGTTGTCCCTGTGCGCCATATGCCACAGCAACATCAAATGGAGGTGGCTAAGTTGTTGTAAAGCAGTCGGAGTCCAAAGGAGGTATTAGGAAGGTATCTTTAGCAGTATTCAGTTAGGAGTCTGTTTAATATTCGAGTAGGAGTCGGTTGCGGTTGAGTCAGCACCAACCTCATCTATAAAGGTTGGGCAGTAGTTTGTAATCAGGTTATAGAAGAATAAGAAACTTAGGTGCTCCTCTTCAGTGCCGTGGTTGAGGCTGGGGCCTTGATCCATATCAGAATCATACTCGGTGCCTCCCTGGGCGGTGCCAACATAACGACAATGCGCAAAAGCTAGAGATGACTTCCACTGCATGGACACGACTATTAATGTTCCAACTCAAGTGTCGCGGCGGTAGGGAAAGCGAGTCTCACACTCACACCCGTCTCAAAAACTTTGTCAGCACCTGAGAATGACATGTAGATCCAGATCTAGTATGGTCAGATTCAGACAAAAGCGGCTCCAAATGGTCATTGATGATTATGAGTTTGACCCTTATTTCAGCTCGTAGACAGTGGTGGTTGTTTGGGTTTGGGGCGAGATTCGGTGTGGTGGCCACGATGACGCGGTGGCTAACATCAGCCCTAGTGGGGGCAGCGTGATGCACAAAGTGTTGGTGTGCCTTACCACTCACGATATCGATTATATATGTCGGAGCAATCTCATCGTAATCCCAGTCTATAAAAGCAAAGAGGGATTGATAAGTTGATCAAAGGTATCCAATGAAGGGGTAAATAAACCAAGGGTTAGTCAAGGGGAGTAAAATGAACTTGTTCCTATGGAAAAAGTGGAGGCAGTTTGATTTAAAATATCTTAACACTCAGTTTCCGTGCTCTTTCAGTTAACAGGTGCGGAAATCAGCGTGTACGATACATCAGCAGAGGTCAATGAAGCTACGGTTGTGGTATCTGGACAACCAGATAACGCGCAGTCGGCTCAGCACCTGCTCGTGGACTTCATCCTACAGGGACAGTCGTGAGACCGCCAAAAACCTCGTGTCTGCTGAGTACGCTAACAAGCGTTGAGGTGAAGATAACAGAGTTAATGTTAGTACCTGATACGTACTTTTTATGTATGGCGAGTGGAGTATATACCGCGATTCTGGCGTATTTGACTATTTGCCACTGCATCGAGGGGTCAACCATTGTGACGGATGAACCTATTTTTTTTTTTTTTTGCCACTGCATCGAGGGGTCAAAGTGCGCTACTCGATTCTTGTTGCTGCTACTCTCCAGATGTGCAGCACTCTTTTGAAATACATTCAGGATTAATGAAGCTAAGATAGTATTAGCTCTGTTTTTTTTAACTGTGTTCAAGCTTGTTAGTTCAAATACTATGAATTATTACGTACTAGCGTTACGTCCAAGTTCTCTAATTCTGACGTGCAAATGTTCAAGAATGCATCAGGTCGAACTTTATACACTACATTGTAATTTGATTAACTTTGTTGATTAGTGTACTTAACCGCTATCATCAATCGTTTATTGGATTTTTATATTCTTGTGATTGTTCGTCCGCGCCCGACCAATTGGCATTATCCGCGTCATCAATTGATATTGAGGTCTTGCATGAATCAACCAACACCCAGTTGCAAAACACCTGATGAAGCAGCAACTACCACCACAAGCTTGCAACTGCAGCAGAATCGGATCTCTACGTGCTAAATTTGGCAAACGCGACAACGGCCGAGGGCATCGCGTCAGCCTATCCATTATTTATCAAATAGTGACCGGCCACAACACTCATTCCTGACGCATCTCTCTCACCCCGCTTTTCCGGACCCTCTTCTCAAGGATCGCCGGAGCTCCCGGGACATCACCGGCCGGCCACTGACAAGCACATCTGTAGAAGGCGAGCTGAGCTCAAAATGTTGGAAAGCCTCCTCTTGATTCAGTTTCAGAGGTAAGTCAGAAATGGGCTTCCGATGTTACAACTACAATTGATCCAAACTCTGGGCAAATATATTTTTTTTCCACGTAAAGGTTTTGGCAATACATGGGTAATTTGATCAATTTGAGCGAATATTGGTAAGTAGTGTGTGGTCATTATATACTCTCTAAGTTGTTTTGAGTTTTCAAAAAATATAGATGAACAAGGGAATTCAGAAATCTTCAAAATTGATATAGGTCACAAGGGTCATCGACGAAGTTTCGTATTAATTTAACTCGGTTCATAAAATATAGTCTGCATTTGCAATCTTGCATACCTCCCGGTCACATATTTGATGGTAGAGCTTTATTCAAGTTACAATGTTTTTGTGCAACTTTGTTCTTTTTGTTTTCTTGCACCTTTCTTCTTCTGACGTTGAGCACTTAGAACATTTTATAATTAATGAAGCCAGGAACAAAACAGCTGCTAGTATGTGACTCCACACTGTTCTGTTCCTGGCTTTGCTCTGTAGGTAGTAGGCACCTTTCACAAGTTTTAGTTTTGTGAACCGCCCCAACTCCGGCATGGAAGGTGGCATCCACAAAGCCGAGAGCACCGAGTTCAGGGACCTGCTGTACCTGACCTCGAAGCAGCCCTTCATTCTCCGCCTCGCCTTCTCCGCGGGCATCGGCGGCCTCCTCTTCGGCTATGACACAGGCGTCATATCAGGTGCTCTGCTCTACATCCGAGACGACTTCGAGCAGATCGAGAAGAGCACAGTGCTTCAGGAAACGATCGTGAGCATGGCGGTGGCCGGCGCCATCGTGGGCGCGGGCGCGGGCGGCTGGATGAACGACCGGTTCGGTCGGCGCCCGTCGCTCATCATCGCGGACCTGCTCTTCCTCGCCGGCGCGCTGGTGATGGCGACGGCGCCGACCCCGGTGGTGATCATCGTTGGCCGGGTCCTGGTGGGCCTGGGCGTCGGGATGGCGTCCATGACGTCGCCGCTGTACATCTCGGAGGCCTCGCCCGCGCGGATCCGCGGCGCGCTGGTGAGCACGAACGGGCTGCTGATCACGGGGGGGCAGTTCCTGTCGTACCTCATCAACCTCGCCTTCACGAGGGTGCGCGGCACGTGGCGGTGGATGCTGGGCGTGGCCGGGCTCCCCGCGCTGCTCCAGCTCGTGCTAATGCTGGCGCTGCCGGAGTCACCGCGGTGGCTGTACCGCAAGGGCCGGAAGCGGGAGGCCGAGGACGTGATGCGGAAGGTGTACCCTCCCGAGGAAGCCGACGCGGAGATCGAGGCGCTGCGGACGTCGGTCGAGTCCGACGCGGCGGCGCACGCTGAGGAAGGCCTGTGGGGGACGATGAGGAAGGCGTTCGGCAGCGCGGTGGTCCGGCGCGGGCTGACGGCCGGTGTGCTGTGCCAGGTGGCCCAGCAGCTGGTGGGCATCAACACCGTCATGTACTACAGCCCGACCATCGTGCAGCTGGCCGGGTTCGCGTCCAACAGCACGGCGCTGGCGCTGTCGCTCGTGACCTCGGGGCTCAACGCCGCCGGGTCCGTCGTGAGCATGTTCTTCGTGGACCGGGCCGGGCGGAGGAAGCTCATGCTGCTTAGCCTCGCCGGCATCGTGGCATGCCTCGCCATGCTCAGCGGCGTCTTCTTCGCCGTCGACGCTCACTCGCCGGACGTCGGCGCCGCCGAGACGGCAAGCTTCGGCGCCAACGCGACCTGCCCCGAGTTCGCCTCCGCCGTGTTGGGGGCGGCGGACACGAGGTGGACGTGCACCCGCTGCCTCAGGGCCCCGTCGGAGTGTGGCTTCTGTGCCAGTGCGCAGAACAAGCTGCTCCCCGGCGCGTGCCTGGCCATGTCCGACGCGACGCGACGCTCGTGCCGGACGGGACAGCAGCGCCGCGAGTGGTACACGCGCGGGTGCCCGAGCTCGTTCGGGTGGCTGGCTCTGGTGGCCCTGGGCGCGTACATCGTCTCCTACTCCCCCGGCATGGGCAGCGTGCCCTGGCTCATCAACTCCGAGGTGTATCCGCTCCGATTCCGCGGCGTTTGCGGTGGCGTCGCGGCCGTGGCCAACTGGTCCTCCAACCTCGTCGTCACCCAGACGTTCCTCAGCCTCACGCAGGCGCTCGGCACCGCGGGCACCTTCCTGCTCTTCTGCGGCGTGTCGGCCGCGTCCTTCGTGCTGCTCTTCCTGCTCGTGCCGGAGACCAAGGGGCTGCACTTCGAGGAAGTCGAGCAGATGCTCGGGAGCAAGGATTACAAGCCGTGGAAAAAGTCCAACCCCAAAGCCTAGTAGACATCACTGATTGGTTGCTGTGTAGACATCTTTTTTTCGTCAGGATTCAGTTCTCTTAGTTTTTCAGCTCCACGTAGGAGACTGTAGATCGATTATAAATGTAATAAGGTAATAAGGAGATGCTTCTCTTCTAATTCACACTCACTTCTTCTAAAGTTCACTAATCTGGTGACCTTGTTTCTCTCTCAAACATGATCCTGAATTTTCTTCCTGTTCCAGGCAGACTTCTTTTGGAACTACTGTACTCAATCTTTACTTCAGAGTCCTTTTTTTCCAAAAACGGAAGAAGACTTTACCACCGTTCAAACTTTGGGGGCTCTTGGGTTTTACAAATAACATTCCAAGGACGAGCAAATCAGTAACACAGTTTTTCAGAATTGTCAGTAGCCAAAGGCACTAAGGATGAATTTCAGAAAAAGAAACTGTGCAAATCAGTACCACAGTTCTTCATAGTGCAATGCACTAGTCATTCACCTCGTTCAAGTTGAATGAAATTTCCCAATCATAAATATATGTCGATGACATTATATTTGGCTCTACTAATCAATTTTATTGTGATGAGTTTAGCAAGATCATGACCAAGAGGTTTGAGATGTCAAATCTTGGGGAGTTGATGTTCTTTCTAGGATTCCAAATCAAGCAACTAAAAAGGGGGACGTTCATATGTCAAGCCAAGTACATTCAAGACATGCTTAAGAAATTTGATATGTTGAACGCCAAACCCATCAAAACTCCCATGCATGCAAATGGACATCTCGACCTCAACCAAGATGGAAAGGACATCGATAAAAAGGTATACCGCTCCATGATAGGCTCTTTGTTTTATCTTTGTGCATCTAGGCCTGATATCATGCTTAGCATGTGCATGTGTGCACGATTTCAAGCCGCACCAAAAGAGTGCCATTTGGTGGCCGTAAAAAGAATCTTGCGATATTTGGTTCACACACCTAACCTAGGGCGTTGGTATCCAAAGGGTTCCAAGTTTAGTCTCATTGGATATTCCGATGCGGACTATGTCGGATGTAAAGTTGATAGGAAAAGTACCTCTGGGACTTGCCAATTCTTAGGAAGGTTCCTAGTGTCGTGATTGTGACACCCCGATTTAGGGCTTAATAGGATTAATAGGATACTCATATCAACAAGTTGCAACTTCTTTTCCGGTAGCCTAGTTCCGAAAAACTTCGAGGTTAAGCGTGCTTGGACTGGAGCAATTTTAGGATGGGTGACCGACCGGAAAGTTATTCCCGGGTGCGCATGGGTGAGGATAAATGTGCGCAGAAAAGACTTGTGTTGGTCTGTGAGCCCAGCCTACGTCCTGTAAAAAGCTACCTGATATAAGCGGGCCCGGCCTCGAGGAGGTATCAGAGCCGACTCTCGCGGTTTCACGGGCGCATGTGTCGCAGTTGCGCAGGCATGGTGTGCATGCCTGGTGTCGATCCAGAGTGGTCACACAGCATGACACATGCGCTAGCACTGGACACATGGACGTGGCTAAGAGAGAACGTTCCTGGCTTGGGATTGACCGACGAGGACGTCGGTCTCTTAAGAGGGTGAGTATGTGACACCCCGATCCAGGGTTTAATAGGATTAATAGGATACTCATATCAAGAAGTTGTAACTTTTTTTCCGGTAGCCTAGTTCCGAAAAACTCCAAGGTTAAGCGTGCTTGGCCTGGAGCAATTTTAGGATGGCTGACCGACTGGGAAGTTATTCTCGGGTGCGCACGGGTGAGGATAAATATGCGTAGAAAAGCCTTGTGTTGGTCTGTGAGGCCAGGCTACGTCCTATAAAAAGCTACCTGATGTAAGCGGGCCCAGCCTCGAGGAGGCGGGACGTTACAGTGGTCTTCCAAGAAACAAAACTCCGTTGCACTATCCACGGCCGAAGCAGAGTACGTTACAGCCGGAAGTTGTTGTGCACAACTCCTATGGATGTGTAACATCCCGCCTCCTCGAGGCCGGACGCGCTTACATCGGGTAGCTTTTTATAGGACATAGGCTGGCCTCACAGACGAACATAAGTCTTTCTACGCACATTTGTCCTCACTCGTGCGTACTCGGGAATAACTTCCCGGTCAGTCACCCATCCTAAAATTGCTCCAGGCCAAGCACGCTTAACCTCGGAGGTTTTCGGAGCTACGCTACCGGAAAAGAAGTTGCAACTTGTTGATATGAGTATCCTATTAATCCTATTAAGCCCTGGATCGGGGTGTCACAGGATGCGACAAACTCTAAAGGATTATGGTTACATTTTGAACCGTATTCCACTCCTATGTGACAATGAGAGTGCTATAAAAATTGCTTATAACCCCGTTGGGCACTCAAGACATCTGGCACCACTTCTTGAGAGATCATTCTATCAAGGGGGATATAGAAGTGAGTCATGTGAGAACCGAAGATCAACTTGCCGATATATTCACCAAGCCTCTAGATGAAAAGCGTTTTTGCCAACTTAGGAGTGAATTGAATATACTTGATTCTAGCAATGTGACTTGAGATGGTGCACATCTGAAATATTTCCTTTATTGTTTGTTTGCAAAACAAAAGAATTGTGAAAATATTGAGTGTTTTTCAAAAGTACTTTCATTGATTTGCCATTTTCATGGCCTAACTTGATGGTGGTGGTCATAGATTATGAAATGCTGATTTGCTTACTGATCACCACTGATTAAGTGTCTATATATGTCCTACTATCTACCCATCATCTCATCTGGGTGAAGAAAAATCTTGTAGAGGGACTTCTTGATTGGTTCAGAAAGGGGGTTACCGGAACCTCCGTCTCCGTACCGGAAGTTCCGGCTCCGGAGACTCCGGTGGTCTGGACTTTAAAAGGTCACCCCAGCGGGCAACGGCTCATTCTTGTGCTTTCTCTCCCAAGCCCGAGCCCTAACTTCTCCAAATCGCCTCCTCCACCAAATCTTCGAATCCGTGGACGAGAAGAGTGGGAATCAACTCCAAATCACTCCCCAATCTCATCTCCAAGGGCCTCAACCCTCCCTTCAACAAGTTCTTCAAGTTTTGAAGATGGCTCATACCAAACACGCTGACACTCTGCCATCGGATAGCGAAAATGAGGAGATCATGCCCGTGCGCAAGGCTAGGGAGCGAGAGATGAAGCCAGTGGGAGTGGGACAGCAGCTGCACCCAAGCGGACCAAGAAAAAGGCTTCCAACCCAAATCCTTCAAAGAGGGAAAGAGACCAATTGACAGCAACACTAGAGCTCCACCACCTCGGGGTCAAATCCAATGGGACACCATGGATTTGAAGCCGAAGCGTTTGCAGTATGGTTTCACGTATGTGCTAAAGGAACCAAGGGTCGGCTACATAGGCCCTTGTGAAGCCACGAGGTATCCTATCAACTACGCTAAAGGGACCCACGATATCCTAAAAGAGCGTCATGAAGACCCTCGTCTTTATGAGAGAGAAGTCGGAGCTGGGGACTATCGCTTTTGGAACAAGTTTCAGATGGACTGGTATAGGTCCGTCATCCTTGCCAAGAGTCAACCCACCGTCCCCGTCAAATGGATAGATTGGGAAGACATGGCCAAGTGCAAAGACCCAATCTTTGACAAAATCATCTCGATGTGTGAGCAAAGAGGGATGAAGAAACTCATGGGCTTCAAGCGTGACTGGAATGAAGAAGTAATCGCTCAATTTTATGCAACCCTCTATATTGAGAGACAAGCCGATGATGAGGACACTCTACATTGGACAATTGAGGGAAATGAATACTTAGTGATCTATAGGGGATTTTGCCACTATCCTTGTATTTGGTGAGGAAGATCTAAGTAAGCACAAGATCAATTCCAAAAGGTCACTTGATGACAATGAAATTCATTTTCTCTACAACCCACGTTTTGGAAATCCGATCATTGCAAGACACAAGGAATGGATCCTTACTTCTAATATCTCAACAAGATCTTTAGAGTCACCTTGGATCCAAAAAGTGGAGACGCCAATAGTGTCATGGGTTACGCTAGAAATCTTCTTTGGTGGATGCAGAACATTGATGCTATTCGCTATGGATTCAATGTGTTTGACTTCCTTTTTATCTCAATTGTCCTCAACTCAACGAACCCAAAGAGGAGCTTGGGCTATGTTCCTTACATCATGGCAATGATTGAAGTGGTGACCGGCTTTAACTTTGTGAAGCTAATTTCCCACACACGCTGTAGGCTTCAAATTGACCCTAGGCTGATCAAAGTAAAAGGTCCACAAGCTCCATCTCCTCCTCCGGCATATGCGGCAAAATACAAGAAGACAAAATCATACAAGCAAAAGAGCTCCATCATATCCAAAGCTATCAAGGCGATATTCCAAGTGTGCACCCGAAATGATGCCACTTCAAGGAAGTACTACAAGGACACACATGCGCGCTTGGAGCGGATTGAGGAGCGTCAAGCACGCATGGCTCCCGTTGCTGAACTTAGTCCCCTTCCTTCGTCGGAACATATTCCAAACCCTTGGGACTATGTTGATCCAACTCAGGAGATAGAAGAGGAGGAAGATGAGGAAGAGGTCGAGGGCGAGAACGAAGAAGAAGAAGATGACGATGATGAAGAGGATGAGTGATCTTCTTACTTTTCTCCTTTTTGGTGATGTGATGCCAAAGGGGGAGAAGTAGTAGTTTATTTTATCTCTATGGACATGTATGGATATATATTTTATTGTAATAGTGTTTGGAACTCCATGGTTTGTAAAACTTAAATTATGTCTTTGTGGTTGATGCTTGTTGAACTTATTTAGTAATGTTTATGATGCTTATGTTATGATATGGTGCCTGGTGGTTCCTCTTTCATGCATTTGTGTGGTATACTTGTCATATGCATCACTATATTTATGTTCACTACACTTGTTGGTTCATTGTTGCACCCCACGAATGCTTGGACATAGGAGGAGCTCTCACAAGTTTCTTTGAAAAATATGTGCATTTGGCATTTAAGGCCGAAAATGTAAATTTACACTCATGCACAATTTTAGGGGGAGCCTTCTATGTCGAAGCATTCAAAACCTTGTTATAACCTCACTTATGAAGCTTTAATGGAGTTGTCATCAATCACCAAAAAGGGGGAGATTGAAAGTATATCTAGGCCCTAAGTGGGTTTTGGTGAGAAATGACAACAAAATTAAGGAGCTAATAATTTTTATAAAGTATGGTGCAGCTAATAAGGATACAAAAAGGAGAAAAGAACGACTTTAAACAAAAGAGGACCATCAATTTTCTGACTCGACGTATATGGAAGAAAAGGACGCTTGGCCTTAAGAAAAAGTGCAAATAATTGAGTCCTTTTATTTTTAGGAATGTCATACTATCAAGAGGGATGCAAACAAAGTGAAAGAGTCGATTAAATGCTCAAAATCCAGCTCAAATCGTTCAGTCCAATAGGAGGTTCACCAGAGCCTCCGGTCCCGAACTGGAGGGTTCGGTCCCCCTGGAACTTTTGTCCAGCAGGGGGTTCACTGAAACCTCCGGTCCCCCTCCAGGATCGCTCAGTACCAGGGTCAACGGAGCCTCTGGTCTCGGACCGGAGGGTCCGGTCCCCCTGGAACTTCTGCTCAGTAAGGGGGCTCCCGAAACCTCCGGTCCCGAACCGAAGGGTCCGGTGACCCTTCACACAGTTGACCAACGGCTCTTTTTGGAGGGCATGGGTATATATACCCCTTCTTCTCCAACAATTCAACCTCTTCGAAAATCAGATCTTGAACACCCTCTTGAGCTCAAAAACCTTCCTCTCTCACCCATCAAGTCATCCCTTTGCAAGATTAAGCTAGGGTTTGAGAGAGAGCAAGATTGAAACACCTAGAGCCTCTATTCCATTCTCTTAGCATTTGTGAGGCACTAAAGCTTGAAGTTGCATTTGTTGCTCTTGGAGCTTTTGCTCCTAGACGACTAGGTGTGCCCGTGGAGCTCCTAACTTTGTGTGGGAAGCCTCGGGAAGTTTGTATTACCCTCTACCGAAAGGGAATTGCTAGTGGAATAACTCAAGCTCGATCTTTGTGGTCGCTTGGGCGAGAATAGGGTTGAGAGCAACCCGGTCCTTAGTGGACTTCTCAACGGAGACATAGGGTTCTTTGTGAGCCCGAACTTCGGAAGAAAATCACTTGTCTCCGTGTGCTTCTCATCTTTATTGGTTTGCTTGTTTCCCTCTTGTTCATCAATATACTTATTTACATACTTTTGTCCCGATCTACTTATGTAGTTGGTTCCTTTCTAGATCTACTTGTTTGTGGTACTCCTATTACTGTTGAAGTCTTTCCATTCAAGTAGATTTGCTAGTTGTGCCTTCCTTTCTTGTACCTTATTCATCAGCTCGAGGACCACCGGACTGTCCGATCAGTAACCGGAGTGTCCGGTACTGGAGGTTCCGGCTCGGTACCGGAGAGTCCTGTAATTTAACTGTTTGTCAAGTTTCAATTTGCAGGGATTTTTAGGTTCGCCTATTCACCCCCCCCCCCTAGGCCACTTTCACATCCACATCACCCTAATTCTTTATAACCATTGGATCAACACCATATATTTATATCCCTCCGTCCATTTTATGTCTTGCACCATCCCAACCAGAAACAGTAGCAGTTCTCCATCAATTGATTAGCTGGAATGATTTCTCCACTCCTTGACGTACTTCACCACCATCAAAACAGCACACTAATACTACCATTTAAGGCTATAACTAACCAGCATAATGAGTAATCGGAGGTCTGCAATCAAGTAATTTTTTCATTTCTCTTCCCGTCTCCTCGATGAAACCGACTAGCATCAAAATTATGTTTGTATAATAAAGCATGGCAGTTACTAATCATCATAGCTCCGTTTCAATGCTCCAACATGCAGTCGTTTCTCTCATCACCCCATTCATTCCAATTAGTGCTCACTCTTTTCCAAATAAAAGGAGACAAAGCGGGCAGCTTCTTCTCCTCACAAATGCATGGTGACTCATTCTGTAAGGGTAAGTACCACTTGATTAATGATAAATTCCCTCAAACCTCTTCCACGTTCCCAAGCAATACATCTCTGGTCATTCCAACACGTACCCTCATTGCCAATAATATGTTGCCAGTGGTATGTTTCGTCATGGACTAAGAGATGATACTAACTAGTGCTTTTGGCTTTACTATATGAAATCACTTATATAGCCCATGTAAATTTATAGAGTTAGTCCAAATGGGGACAGTAAAAAATGAGTTTCGTCCTTAATGGTTTTGTCATCCTTATTTTATTGTCATACTTTCTAGTGTTTCCTATTATGTTTTACCGACATGTTTACATTTCTTTTATTTATGTAATATTTTTCTGAAAGTATGTTCTAAAGTCCCGCAGCAACACGCGGGGAATTCATCTAGTTATTCTAGTTACCACAGGCGTTTAAAAATATCTCAAGACAGAGCTCGTTCTTAACAGTTAAAAAATATTTTCAAATAGAAAAAATTGTTCCAACAAGCGTTTAGTACATGGAACGCACATGCTTTGTGTTGTTTACATTCGAATCATGAAATAAAAAAATAAACAATAATATCACAATATGTTTGGTAACTGACGTCTTTTTTATTTGATAAAATATCAGTGCACACTGCAAAGATATGAATTTTGCTGTTAACACTAAACTAAAAAATCTTTGTTGTTGGACACTACAAAATAACTGCAAAGAATTTTTTAAAGGAACCGTCGCGGCGTTAGGTGACTGAGATTAATCGTTCTGCTCGGTCACCTTCCACCACCCCGTCCACACCACCTTCTCCCGCACCTTCGTCGTCGTTCCCTGCGACTCCTCCCCGCCTGCCATCACCTCTAGTGACCGATGGCGCCGCCGCCACTCTGAACTCTCTGGCACGACGACCCGCCGTCTACCCCACCCACTGCCCCACGGCTACAGCAGCGCCATCACTGTCTCACCGCACCTCCGCACCGCCGCCTATTCCATCCACTACCCTAGAACCCCTCCTCTAATGTCGGCTATCACTCCGGCGAACCCCTGATAACATGTCGCATCCCAATGTTATAATAGGGATTAGTGCCAAAATTTTGCTAAATTTTTAAAACTTTTGTAATGGTCTAAAACTAATCTCTATTTTGCTGTCTTGCTACCATTTGTTCAGAAAATAAAAAAATATTTTTTTAATCAAATTGAATATTTAATAAATAAAGTGAGCTCCCTTAAGAACTAAAATTTTTGAAATGCAAATATACCAATGTTTTTACATTAAAATTAATAGCACATGAAAATAGAATTTTGGAGAGTCTGAAAATAAATTTATAATTGAAAAGAGCGGTGGTTTTTTTTTCGACAAGGGAAGATTTTATTATTTCACAATAATTATATTGAGTTAATACAATCATCGTGAAAGCCACTCCCGGCTTCTGCATTACAAGATGCACACAGCCTAAATAAACAAATGAACTACTTCTTGCTAGTGAAAAAGCAGGCGAAGATTAGATCGCCACCCATGCTCCTGGGAAAAATATTCCCTGACCACCTGTGCCAATTGATGACATGCCACTGTAACCAAATCCTGAAAAGCTGGCCTCTGAAGAACAGCCCAAGTATGAAGCCAGTGGATAATTGTATAGATAACCTGCAAAGGTGAAGAAGATGATTTCCTTTCAAAAACCAAATCATTCCTGCATAGCCAAATCGACCAAACAGTTGCTGAAGCTCCTAGTAAAACTAGTTGTTTCAAATCTTTGTCGACCCCTTGTAGCCAATTACCGAACATGTTCGAGACACTACAAGGAACAGAAAGATTTGTTGCTACTTTAATCACAGCCCAGATTGCGCGTGCAAATCGACATTCAAAGAACAGATGCTGAATTGTCTCTTCCTTGTGACAAAAGCAACAATTCTTATTACCATGCCAATTACGCTTCGCAAGATTATCCTTTGTTAGAACCACTCCCCTTCGCAAGTACCAAAGAAAAATTTTAATTTTGAGCGGCGCTTTAAGTTTCCATAGTTGTTTGTATAGATTGGGGACCTCTGAATGAATCAATGCCAAGTAGTGTGATTTCACCGAAAACTGCCCATTTGGGTGTAAGTTCCAGCGAAAAATATCCTGGTCTTGAGTTAAAACAATGTTAGTAATGCGTGGGAGCAACTCAAACCACGCTACTAACTTAGGACCTATGAGACTTCTGCGCCAAGATAAATTCAATGGGGAGGCTCCAAGAACTTCTGCTACGGTAGCCTGCTTATATCTAACAATGTTGTATAAGCAAGGATATTGTTCTCGTAAAGTTCTAGTACCTAACCATTTATGTTCCCAGAATCTAATTTGAGATCCATTCTTAATTGTGAAGGTACCAAAGCGTAGAAAATCACTTTTCACCTTCATAAGACTCGCCCAAAAATGAGAGTCCCCACTTTTCCAATACACTTGAGACAAAGGCTTGGAGCCAAGATATTTATTACGAAGCAATTGTTGCTAGGTGCCATCTGTCGATAGCAATTTGAAGAGCCACTTGCTAAGTAACGCTATATTCTTAAGGTCTAGATCATGGATTCCCAGTCCCCCTTGATCTTTGGGTTGACAAATAATATTCCATTTTGCAAGGCGATACTTTCTCTTCTGATCATCACTCTGCCAAAAGAATCTTGAGCGAAAGTAATCCAGTTTTTTAAGTACGCCTCTTGGAATAGCAAAAAAGGACATCATGTACATTGGAAGGCTACTTAACAGTGAATTAATCAATGTTAGTCGCCCACCTGTTCACAGGTGCTTGCCTTTCCAACTACTAAGTCTTTTTTTGAACCTTTCTTCAACCCTTTTCCAATCGGCATTTGAAAGCCTCCTATAATGTATAGGAATGCCCAAGTACCGCATAGGAAAAGATCCTTCTGCACATCCAAAGATTTCAGTGTATTGGTCTACGGCCCCTTGAGCTTTACCGAAGCAAAATATTTCACTCTTGTGAAAGTTTATTTTTAGGCCTGATACTTGCTCAAATGCACAAAGTAATAGCTTCAAGTTGCGTGCTTTGTCCAGATCATGGTCCATAAATAGAATTGTGTCATCTGCATACTGCAGAATCGAGATACCATCATCTACAAGATGTGGCACCACTCCACTTATTTGACCATCCTCTTTGGCTCTCTTTATTAGAATTGCTAGCATGTCAGTAACAATGTTAAAGAGTATAGGAGATAAAGGGTCGCCTTGTCGAAGGCCTTTTCTAGTTTGAAAGTAGTGCCCGATGTCGTCATTTACATTGATTGCTACACTTCCGCCTGAAATAAAAGACTCAACCCACGAAATCCATTTGGTTGAGAAGCCTTTCATTCGGAGTGTTTGTAAAAGAAAAGGCCACCTAACTTTATCATAAGCTTTCTCAAAATCAATCTTAAAGATCACTCCAGCTTCTTTTATTTCAGGATAAAAGAAGCTGGAGTGGCACCACTCCACTTATTTGACCATCCTCTTTGGCTCTCTTTATTAGAATTGCTAGCATGTCAGTAACAATGTTAAAGAGTATAGGAGATAAAGGGTCGCCTTGTCGAAGGCCTTTTCTAGTTTGAAAGTAGTACCCGACGTCGTCATTTACATTGATTGCTACACTTCCGCCTGAAATAAAAGACTCAACCCACGAAATCCATTTGGTTGAGAAGCCTTTCATTCGGAGTGTTTGTAAAAGAAAAGGCCACCTAACTTTATCATAAGCTTTCTCAAAATCAATCTTAAAGATCACTCCAGCTTCTTTCTTTCGATGTAGCTCATGAACTGTCTCATGAAGGACGACAACACCATCAAGAATGTTGCGCCCCCTCATGAAGGCCGTCTGAGTTGGGCTTATGATATGATCAGCAACTGTGTTTATTCTATTAGTAGCCACTTTGGTGAATATTTTGAAACTGACATTTAGCAGACAGATTGGTCTAAACTGTTGTATTTTGTTAGCCTCTTGATCTTTGGTATCAAAGTTATGACTCCAAAATTCAAGCTAAAAAGTGGCAGATCACAATTGTATAGATCATGGAACATACTCATCAGATCCTCTTTGATGATTTCCCAAAACTTTTGATAAAACTCAGCTGGGAAACCATCTGGACCGGGTGCTTTGTTATGTTCCATATTAAAAATAGCATCTTTTACTTCTTTTTCGGTAAATGAAGCTGTTAGGAAATCATTTTCCACTCGCGAAACTTGTGGTATATCATTAATTCTTGACTCATCTAAGAGAAAGGAGTTTTGCTCCGGTTCTCCAAATAGGCCTTTATAGAATTGAGTGATATATTTCTTAAGATTATCTTGCCCCTCAATCTTACCATTATCATGGTCTAAGGAGAAGATTCTCTTTTTCCTATGTTTTCCATTCGCCACCATTTGAAAATAGCGTGTATTATTATCTCCTAATAGGATATCTGTCGTTTTTGCTCGTTGAAAGTACTTGATTTCTTCTTCCCTAAGTAGTTTAGCCAATTGATCTCGAGACTGAGAAAGATTTTCTCTCTCAGTTTCTGTTAGATCACGGCTTTCTGCAGCAATATCCAGCTTATTTATAGTGTCCACTAGGTTGGCTTTCTGTTGTTTGTACATTCCATTAGTATTGGCCGCCCAACCTCGAAGGTATCGGCGTAGGGTACTCAGTTTACGATTCCAACGTTGAACTGAGTTCTGACCTTGTATTAGCTTTTTCCATATTTCTACGACCCGATCATAGAAATCCTCACGAGAAAACCAACTTAATTCCATCTTGAATTGTTTGTTGATCCCCGCGAATGCTGGTGTGCCAGTATCAAGCAGTAATGGTGTATGGTCAGATACTCCTCTATCTAAGGCACGTACCGACACCATTGGATATTTAAATTCCCATTCTGTTGTCATGAGAACTCTGTCCAATTTTTCAAAGGTTGGTGTCGGAAGAGAGTTAGCCCAAGTGAATTGTCGACCGGTTAAGTCTATTTCTCTAAGATCAAAGCTATCAATAACAGCATTGAACAGAAAAGGCCACCGATCGTTATATCTACTATTATTTTTCTCTTTACTATTCCTCAAAATGTTGAAATCACCACCTACTAAGGTAGGAAGAGGATTTTTTTGGCATGTACGTACGAGTTCATTCAGGAAGGCTGCCTTAAAATTATCCTGAGCTGGACCATAAACAGCCATTAAAATCCATTTAAAGTTATCATTCTTATTGCAGAGATGAAATTTTATAAAGAATTCCCCTTCTACAATCAGAGACACATCTAGCATTAAAGCATTAATTCCTAATAGAATACCCCCAGATCTGCCTCTAGGAGATAGACAGTGCCAAACAAAATCTGCTCCACCTGAGAGGCGAGAGAGATTCTTCTTTGACATGTCCTTTTTACCAGTTTCCATAACTGCCACAAAGTCCAAGTTATGTTCCTTGATGGCATCAGCAATGTATCGATATTTAGCCAAGTCGGATAGACCTCTGCTATTCCAATAAAAGCCTTTCATTTGGAAACCTTTTTGCTGGAGTTATTCTTTTTAATATTTTTTTTCTTGGATGATGACTTCGATTTCCTAGCGGTTGCCATAAGGTCACAAATTTTTGTGTCTAGGACCGCATCATCGAAGCCAACATCAGATACCTCCTTTACTAAGTGAGCGAGTAAGGCATTGTCATTTTCAACACCCTCGTCATCACTCGATTCAAAAGGATTGACCTCTTGGTCACAGTTTGTGTTTGATAATTTTTTTGTGCTCCCAGGTTTGGGAGAAACCACAGTTCTATCTCTGACAATACGTTTAAGAGCATTAAAAGCAACAGCGGTTTCTAAGCTATTCTTTCGCAAAGTAAAGCCTAGATTTTCTAGTTTAGAAGCACAACTAGCATCAGGTAAAGACTCTAGGGACAAAGTTGTATGAGTCATACCACACGGAGTTACTTGTGAAGGCGAAAGCGAGTGATCGACCTCCCTCCCATGTTCTGGTGAGCCATCAAGATTTTTCCAAGCTGCCCTTTTCATGGACTTCTGCAAAATGTCTTCATCTGCTATAGTTACCATCAACAGACAACACTTTGTTAGTACGAATGCTACGACGAAGTTCATCATTTGAACATATAGCAACAGTACATTGTTCAGGAGTACCATGACATTGTGGAACTCTGGATTTATTGAAATTCTCATTCCGAGCATCAGAATGACGAATTAGATCTGAATTTTCTAGTGTTGTGCTTTCTGTGACCTCGATAGAGCATCTTCCTCGTTGGTTTGTAGTTCTGGTCAGTACCACTTGTGTATCCATTATTGTTATTGGGCTTCCATCCATCTCTGGCATTATTTTCTCCAGGTTTTGATGATTGTCTGGCAGAGCTTTATTCATACTAGCAGTAAGACTGCCACCCAAAGAGAACTTTGCCAACTTGGCTGATGGCCTCCGGGATTCCAATACCTCTGCCGCATTGATGTTTGGTGGAAAAGGTGTGAGAGCAAATTGCATAGGAGCAGGACCAGCTGCGTTTCCGTTGCTGCCATTGGTCTTTTCATCCATGTTCTTCTGTTTCTTCATTTTGCTTTGATCACCATCTGCATTAGCATTGTCGACTGGCCCATTGCCATTGTCGTCTCGCTCCTTGGAGTTGTTTTCAGGAGGTAGAGCAGCTGGCACAAAACCCTCTGGTTCCAGAGTAAAAGTTACATTAAAGCCTTCCTTGCCGAAAACTAAATCAGTCGTATATGGGAGTAGCTCTCTATTCAAGATGCCCACCTGAACACGAACCACTCCCTTATTCCGGAATGTGTACATGTCGACATCCTGTGTTGCCCCAATTACAGATCCAAGTGCCCAAAAAGCAAGATAATGTCTCCAGGCATAGGGAATTCCAGAAATATGCACCCAAACTGAGTCAAGTTCGTAGGCTGGTGTAGCGTCGCCTGCTTCTTTCCATTCAGAGAAGGTAACAATCACCCCATGATTCTTCAAACAAAACTCTACATCATTCATCCTTTGGACATCCTCCTCTGAAGGGAATGGAACTAGGAAAGAGTCCTCACCATGAGGTAGTGCTTCCCAATTCCAGTCAGCACGAACATGTCTGGCAAGTTCAGTCTCTAATACTTTGGCCTCTAACCAACCACCAGAGATAGTGACCAGAGCGGTAGGTACTGGTATTGGAGTCTCTAATTTATAATCAAAGTCTGGAACCTTGAGAAAGCTGAACTCATTTTTCCCTGTTCCAAACAGTGAGGCATTCGGTTTGTTCATCTTCAGAATGGGACACTTGCTTGATATATGAGACTCTTTCTTGTTACAAACGACACAGTCCAAAATAGCTTTGCATTCATCGGCCACATGCCCATTGCATTTGCAACGAAAGCAATGTGGACTCCGCGGTTTTTTGGCCTTTTTCTTCTCTTCTACCTCTGCATCCGGTGCTACATGCTGCACATGAGCCTGCGGCGTCGCGCCTGAGTTCACACCGCCTTGACTCGTCTCTTCTGCTTGCGGCAGCTGTCACTGGCGAGGGTGATATTGCGGTCCTCCTTGTTGCCTGTTGAATCGCGTATGCCCTGGTTCCCGTCGATCGCCGTAGCCCCGGCCTGGGTGAGGTCCCCTCGGAGGCTGATACGGTCTTGGAGGCGGAGGTACGTGTGCTCTCGGAGGCGGAGGTGGAGCGCCACGCTGTGTCGTCTGGTCTCGAGCTGTCGGTTGGGCAGGAGGTCGTGCAGCCATGGCCGCGTACGAGGGGCGTACCGGCGGCGGGGGGTGTGGCGGCGCAGCAGAAAGGGGAATTTTTTGTTTCGTTGGAAGGGTGTGGTTCATACGATAACCCCTGTAGGCTTGTATGTCAATTCTGGGCCGTCCTGTAGGTCTGGGCCATCCTTTTTGTGTGTCCCGTTGTGTTGCTGCGGAAAAATTCAAACCAGAGAATTGATGATCCGTCTTCAGCGGCTCCCATTCAGCAGTGCGATCCACGAATGTCGCTGGCAAGAAATCACCGAGGACCGTGATCGACGCTGGACGTGGCCGGGGAAGAGGGCCTCGCCATGGACGAATTCGTACTCCATGACGGCCGGAAGGTCTCCCCTGAGGTCGTGGTGCGATAATCATGGCATTGTCATGATCCGTCTTGTCATGATCCGTCCCGTTGTTAGTATTCTGAGCCTCGATGATCTTGGCCTTGCCTTGATCCGTCGCTTTGATCACGTGATCTCCGGCCAAGCTATATTCATTTGAGTTCGTCTCTGGTATGATGGTCCTTTCCCACCAGCGTGTCCCCTTTGGAAATCCAACCTGTGTCCAAAACTCTTCTCTGAATTCGTCTTCAAGCTCTGACTGCAAATTCTGTTCTTCGCTCGATGCAAGAACGGCTTCACAGATCCTCTGACTTGCCGTGTCTTCATCTTCTAAATCTGTCAACCATACTGATTGCAAAAAGCGAACTGAACTAGGCGTACCTTTCTGGGGCGACAACTTAGGGTCCTCCTCGTCGTCGCTGACGACTTCCTCTGGTGATTCGACGTCGTGGTCTGTGGCAGCGACAACATCCTCCGAAAGGACCTCCTCGTCGTCAGTAGTTAGCATCTGCATCGCAGGGAATCGTAAGAAAACATTGGATGAAGCCGGTACGTTCGCGCGGCCCAATTTATTGGCGCCTCCGACCTTTTGTCAAAATGGAATCAGAATCCTGACGCAACCTGGGCCGAGTGGGCCAAGTGGGCCGTGATTCTTGCCCGCGTGCATATTATAATTTTGGAAAAAGTCAAATTTACATCCCTCCTCCTCAGACTAAGCAACCGAACTCTCTGAACTGACAAATCGGTCACGTCCGTTTTAACTCTCTCTCAGCTGTTTTGTGTCCGGTTTATTCTATCTGAAACTTGTGATCACGTTGATGACGTGACAAAGAAAAATACTTAAATTTTAAAAGATATGTAAAATAAAAAATTAGATAAAAAATGACGTTCATCAAAATAATCATTTTTGGTTAGGAAAAAAATTGATGGATGTAAGTGTAGTGAATGGGACGTCAGTGTTGAGACGCTCTCTGCCCCGATTTTAAGGATTAAAACTGAGCTCATCTATGCGTTTCTAAGATCAAGTCTTCACGCATATAGGAAAAATATATGTGATAAAAAAAAATCTCTATTAAATGGAATAAGAAATACAAAAATAACCAAAAATAAATGATACGTCAAAGTAGTGAATTTTTTATTATGCGTAGACGTCTTTGATCTCCATAGAAAGTCGACCGGAAGACCATATGCTTAGTTTTTCTTAACCATCTTTATCCTTTTCAGCTCCGTGTCTTTATTTACTGAGCAATATATGTTTTGTGGATAGCAAGTATGATTGACTAGTATAAGAAAGGCTATAAAACAGTTCGCAGCAATTAGTGGTTAAGTTTAGATTAACAACCTAATTACTAGGTACATGGCCAACCCAATTCCAACCAGATCATAGGTGCAAAGTATCCCAATCCATCCCATCCTTCCGAACCATCCAACTACTAAGCGCGAGGATCCAGGACGCTTTATAACCGTGAGCACGGTTATCATGACAGCTATACACTCTACAGAGGTGGCATCACTTTACCCACAAGTCATGATCACCCTTGTGTACCGTGATCGCGACTCAAATTCACACTTCCTTAGGTTTGTGGCAGAGTTTCACTACGAGACCTTTTCGAAGGGTCTTCCAGTACACGCATGCCCGTCAAGGTTTCACCGAAGGAGAACGATCTTCAGTCACCTGTCCCAGGACGACCTTCCGGTGCCTGCTCGCTAACGAGCGACCGTGGGAACCTGTCCATAGAACGGTCCTCCAGTTCCTGTTCTTTACCAAGGGCCCCCTCTTGCGCCGTCCGGATCCAAAGGTAGCTCATTAGCTACTATTCCCCGCGCCGTCATTTGGCTTTCACGAGACTAAAAGAGCACCTAATTAATCAGCCAAGCCTATCCCATTTTCAGTCTTGTGGTGGCACTATTATCCTAGGTGGCTGCTCCCTGATCTTACTAATAGGCCCAAGCAAACAATCCATCAAACCCAACCTGTGGCAGTGGCACCCACCATCGTTACCGTTTGCTCAGGCCCTTTATACCAACCTTGCCATCATTATACTCACCACATCCTTAATTATCATTCAATCATTTATATGCACCAATAATAATTATCATAATTAATAAGCCCTTCTCAATTAACTCAGCAACTAAGAAAGATCTACCCAATTCATACCTCAGTATCAAGCGACAGGAATAATCAAACAACTCTAGTAAACCCTATCATAGGTCTTCCCGCATAATGACTCAAACATGCAATCAAAATATAAAATGAGAAAGCATAGATGCAAGATGATCAAGGACACTTGCCTAAATAATGTTGTTTCTGCTCAGTGATCATAACCGTTGTTCTTGAAGTCCATCGTTCCAAATCTTGTGTTCATATCGCGTATGCGACTGACAGACAATTAAACAAGGAATCAAAGATATAACATACCATAATAAGAGCGAATAAGAATGATGCACGATGTTGGATAAGGAGGCTCACAGCAAAAAATACTCGACATTGTGATGACGGTGGAGATAGGATGATGACGACGACCAATGTTTGGAACGTCGAAATCCTTGATTATTTAGTGAAACCAAGTTAACACTGCATAGAGGATGTAAATGTATTGTTAGAGACATGGGTGGTCTATTCGTATGTTCTTGGATGTACGGAAAAACTGCGACAAACATACGAGACACAATTTCTGTCCTGTAGAGATATTATGATAAAGATGTGTGTGTTCCCGCATATGGACAGCAGGTACGGACATGAAATTGTATCAAAAATTGTATTGATATATGGAATAATATTAGGATGACGATTTCATCAGAACTTCACCTAAAAAGGAGATCAAGCGGTTAGATCTGCTAAAGGTCCTGCAGCGGCAGTTGGTGAGGAAAACACGTTTCTGGTGCCATCCTTAGGCGATTTGAGCGCGCCCTCTGGTAGAAACAAAGGGGACTTCCTAGAACACATCATGGATCAACGGATACATCAAGAGAAACATGAGTATTGAGAGATATAAGGATTGGATTACCGATGTACATGCAGGATCTATCTATAACACGGAACAGCCACCACCAAAATTCAAATCCCAGAGGCATGGAGGCTTCGATTGCAGCGAACTTCGGATATGTTGTAGAGGACTTCAAGGCACATCTTCTGATAAAATTTCGCAGAATTTGACTGGACAGGTCGCCGGAAACGGGCATGTCAATCGGCAGCGGCGGCACGGCGCGGCAGCGGTGGCCTGGCGGCGTGGTTAGGATTTGAAGGGTAGGGGAGGACGTGGGGAGATCACTGATATTTATAGGAAGGTCGGAGGGGTGTGGGAAAAAAGGATGTATTTTGGAAGGAAAAATCTGATAACGGAAGGTTAAATCCTAATATTTGATAAAAATCTTTCTTTTTGCAGATTCATGGTTGTTGGGATGAATATGATTGACATTAGATCGAGATACATGTACGAGATATCTGGAGTGGAACATCATCGTATCGTGTCATGACGTGGCTAGCCGTGACGATTTATCGTCATAATCATTCAGAAAACATATTAATATATTGTTGAGTTTTTCATATAAAAAAGATTGTATTTCATAACCAAAAACAAATTTATCTTTATATTTTATTTTTAGATTTTCATAGAAAATTGAAATTTATTTTGAAACCTTTTTAATTATGGTTTGTTGTTGAAAAATGATTCACATTCTGAAATGCGAATTTTGGGATGTGACACCTTTCGCCCGTAACTTCCACATGCGCCACACAACCTCGTCTTGTAGTGTCGCCTTTCCCACATGGTAAACTGTCAATCCGCGCCACTAGCCGTATTTATCGCACGGTTAGCCGTTCTCCACTGCACTGCGTCGATGTCTTATTGCCGGATGGCCACGGATGCACAACAAATTTAACGATCAAGCTTGCTCCGCGACATCGAGCCTTGCCGCGTAGAGAATATGATAAGGATTTTTCTCTATCTTTTTTCTTTGGCACTGACGTCCCACCGATTACATTTCATCATTTTCTTCGTTCATCAAATGTGATTTTTTTAATGATTTTTTCATCAAAATTTTTCATTTTTCATCTAGGTTTTACATATTTTTATTTATTTAAAAATATCTATTCTTATCAAATACGCCAAATCGGATGAAGATAATGCCACGTTGAACGTAACAGTGCCACATAACAGTTCAGGGAGTGCGGTTGTCCGATTTCATAATTGAGTGTGATGAATGAATAAGAGGAAATAGTTGAGGGAGAGTAATTGAATTTTCTTTTTCTTTTTTTTGTACTATTTTCATTTTGCTGTGCTCGTCACTTTAGCCGAGTTAAGCATGTTCTGTTTGGAAAAAGAGAAAAATAAACAGTTAAGGTAGTGACTGTTTCGGTAATGAAAATTAATCATTCTAGTTACCACAAGCGCTTAAAAATGTTTGAAGACATGAGATCGTTCTAAATAGTTTCGGACAGAAAGATTTTTCTAACAAGCGTTTAAAATTTATGGTACATGGAACACATATTCTTTGTGTTGTTTACATTTGATGAATCAAGAAATAAATAATGATACCACAATATGTATGGTAAACTAGCTTAATTGACGCGCTGTGTCGCGTCCATAAATCTTTAAAAAGTAGGGATAATATATTTAGTTTCTGGAAATAATCTGTTGTGCCTCAAACCATTTTTATCATCTAAAAATAACTCTTGTTGAAAAATATTTTTAACGTTTGAGAACATTTGATTTTTGTTGCTGAAAGAGTTAATTGTGTTTCTTAAATAATTGGCTTTTATTTGGTAACATTTATTTTTCAGTGTTAGAACATTTGATTCCCAATACTGAAACAATATATTTTCACTACTGAGACAATGCGTTTTCTTTATCAAAACATTTAATTTTCACTGAAGTAACAAATTTGATAAAAAAGTGATTTTTTAAAATTTAAATAACATATCCATGTGAGATATCGCTTTGTTAGATGAATTCTAAGGAGTACGGTGGCTCAAACAAATTTGAAAACGGAAGCACGATTTAAAGACAATCGATTTATAGATCAAATTGTATCACTTTCTTTCGTTCTCCATGCCTTTTCTCTCTCCTGGGACACATGTCAACATAAGACAATATTCACCAGGTCCCAAATTCTCTAAAGGTTTCTGTTGTGTCCCCAAACATTTTGAGCATTTAGAAATAACTCTTGTTGTAAAATATTTTTAACGTTTGAGAACATATGATTTTTATTGTTGAAAGAATTAATTTGTGTTATTCAAACATTTGGCTTTTAGTATTGTAACATTTATATTTTAGTGTTAGAACATTTGATTTGTAATACTGAAACAATATATTTTCACTACTGAGACAATGTCTTTTTTCCATCAAAACATTTAATTTTCAAAAAATAATAAAATTTGAAAAAAAAATATTTTTTAAAATTTAAATAACATATCCATGTGAGATCTCGCTTTGTTAGATAAGAAATACGGTGGTTCAAACGAATTTAAAAACAGACAGTTTGAGAGAAAATGGAGTTATAGAATAAATTGTATCCCCTTCTTCCTTTCTTCATGGCTTCTCTCTCTTCTGGGACACATGTCAGCAGATGACAGCATCCACGAGATCCCAAATTATCTTAAGGCTCCAAAACTTTGCCGATTTCAACTCTTTAATATATATATATATATATATATGACGTCTTTTTTCATTTGATATTACCGATTTTGTGGTCGTCAGTGTGCCACATGTTATCATATGTACATAATTTACCATTACTTATGTATATCAAGTTTGAACATAGGCTAGAATCAAATCTGACCACAATATAACACTTCTTTCCTGATAACATATGGTCGGCATATCATGTAGATGATCTCATTCTCTGTTTGTATATTTTAAATTATACTTAAATATATTTGTACAAGTTGGCTACGGGTCAAATATGCTTTGTTATAAATTAAATAATAAAAGAATAAAATTAAATTTATCACTAATCATGAAGCCTTTACTAAACATCCGTTCGGTGAACCTCGCGTCGGACTCAACACGCTCCGCCGTGTCGTCAGTTAGACACGCTCTCGATCTTTCGGCCCACGGAACGCCACGTGCTCCATCCGCCGCAAGCTCTCTTTGGACGCAGCTGTGTCTATTACAAATTGAAGTAGCTGGAGATGCAGCACACAAGGCTCAAAGAGTCCAGGTCTACGATCTTGTCGATTACGGTGACCAAGCACGGACACAACACGCGGCCACGATGAGGAGGGAATACGAGGCGGAGACAGTGGCGCGAAGCGATGACAGGAGCAACGGCGACGCGGCCTAAGGAGAAGAAGATGGACGGTGACAACGCTTGCGCGACCTAAGATATGGCAGCGGCGTGGAGCCCTTGCTTGCTGGACCAACGTCATATGGCATCGGATGGTAGATTGATGGTAGAGCATGGCGTCGAAGTCGTCGGTGTACTCGTCCTTGTTGCCGTGACGAGATATGAGATTTTATTTTATTTGTAATCCGATGATGTGAGAATCTCGGATGGATACGATGCTTTTGAATCGTAATAAGGTACGTCTTCAACGTTTGATTAACTCCTCACAGACACGATAAGTTGAAATTCAGCACGAACAGACCCACGGACAGACATTTAATGTTTAGTACATTTAATAAATATTTGTATATGAGAGTATTATCTCATTAAGAGTGTGAGAGTGATATTTGTATCCAACCTAAGTCATTTATTTCTCATATCACTGAACAGGATATATAGTTAAGTATATAGTAAAAAATGTTTCTATTAAGTTACCTTATATATTGTATCTTGAGATGATAATAATATCATATTTGATAC
Organism: Oropetium thomaeum; assembly: GCA_001182835.1. Lineage (NCBI taxonomy): Eukaryota > Viridiplantae > Streptophyta > Magnoliopsida > Poales > Poaceae > Oropetium > Oropetium thomaeum. Next base: position 222,696 of record LFJQ01000015.1, on the reverse strand, counting down.
AAACATCCCGTAGATCCAAATAGATCAGGAACTCGGATACGACATACTTCCTCTGTTCTTTTTTTTTTGTCGATGTTGACTTTGATCAATAACTTTGACCATTCGTCTTATTCAAAAAGTATGAAATATCAAATATTTTGTTAGAATATGATTCATTATTAAAGGTTTTTGAATCCTAACTTTTAATTTTACGTATTTGAATTAATTTTTTAAATAAGATGGACGGTCAAAGTTTTTAATTAAAATCAATGGTGATAAGTAACAAAAAAAATAGAAAAAAAAAGAATGGAGGCAGTAGTCCATATCAACGAGGATCGTACGAAATTCAATAATCTCTTGTGGATAAGCTCCAGATCTTTTAGCACGTGACGGCTGCGACGGTTGGATCCAAGCTAGAGCCGCCAATCGATGGAGGAGGTGTAAGATGTCGTGCCGATGGAAGAGAGGGTGGTGGCGGTGATGGCACGAGATGGTTAGGAGGAGGCCACAGGTGAGTGTCGTCTGCGGCGCAGCGAGAGGAGTCCGTGACGATGGTGTGCAGCAAGCGGTGACTGTGCGGCGGCAACTACTTGCATTCATTTCACATATATGGTACAAATAAGTTTGTTGTTTCTTTTTGCTAAAATCTTACAAAAAAAATATGCTGTAACACGACGAAGTGTTTCCATCTTGCTAGTTATATGTCTACTTCTTTTTAGATCTTCGAATACTCTGAATTGTAAACTACTTTTGTGTAGTAAGCAACGTAAATACCTCTATCATCAAATTTTGTATAGTTTTTTGTAAAGAAAAGTTTCATTTTACTACTCTATGCTATGGAGAATGTTTACTTACCTTTTGTGCTATTTTTTGGTCCGTTTAACCCCATGTTTTAAAAAGCTATCTCACAATTCACCTTTGACAATTCCTAAAATGGTTTTCACTGACGTGGCAGGTGGTTTAGAGTGTTAACGACGCCATGTCAGCGCCGATGTGGACAAAGTTTTTTGGTTCACTTCACCCCCTGCCGGCCTATGATCTGGTGCATGTTACTGAAATCAGTAGAGGTGTAGTTCTAGCATGGGTGTCGTGCATCTATTTTTTTTTTCCTTTCTCAAATTTAGCTACACTAAGAATTTGTATTGCCTGCTGCCAAGCTTTTATGTGAGGTCTATTTGGTATAGATTCTAAAACTGTTTCTACTTTATTTTCTTTAAAAAATTTGTTAAACAATTTTAGAAGAAGCATCTACATCCCAATCTCAAGAATCATTTTTCTAATTTATACTAGGAGCTAAAAGCATAAAAATGTAGTTTTTCATAACTTTTCCATTCACTGTTATATTAAATGAACCGTAAGAGAAGTTGTTTTGTCAAATATTCCTATAATACAAGTTTTTTTTAGGAGGAGCTGTTTCTTAGAAGAGCAGCTTTTAAAGAAACTCTTTTCTAGCGAATCAGTACCAACAGCCCCGTGGTGTTCCAAACTGTCACATCCCAAAGTTTCAATCTTTTGTCCATTTAGAAATGAGCTCACTGCTTTGATTTTTGATTTTGACCTTTTCCTGTTTGAGCATTGTGGGTCAGGGTTTCAAATTTCGTCGACTTCGGGTAACCCTAGCTTGGGTGATGAGAAGTCTTCTGTTTTCTTATTGGAACTACTCTAATTTTTTTACATAACAATTAACTACACATTAAAATAGAATTTTAGAGATTTTATCAAAATTTTGGTAGAGGTTTAAACCCTTTTAAAATTCTAACAGACTTGAACTAGGTTAAAAATTTACACACTTTTAGGGGCTGAATCAGGGCATCTTCCTTTAAACAAAATTGTTCCAAATATAATTCCTTTAGTACACTCAAAAAGTTTCAAAAATTTCTGAGCTGGGGAGGTGGGATTTTCATTTGACTCAAGTGAGAGTATATGAAACAATTCGAATCCAAATTGAAAAAAAAATTGTTGAACAGGGCCGCCGCCCTCGGCAGCCACTGCCGTGGCCAGCAGCCGTGGATGGCAGCGCGGCCAACGCCGACTCCATCTCCCGCGCCATTACTTCTCTTAGCAAGATCTTGCCCAAAAGATCTTCTCCCCTCTCCCCTCTCCCTTCCTCTCTTCTCCCTGGCGCACTTTTCTCCCCCTTCGCACGGCAACACCACTGCCGAGCCACCGCCCTCCCACGCCAATCGCCGCCCGCCACTCCACCTCGCCAATCAACGGCACAGCCACCTTTTCTTCTCTCTTCCTTTCCCCTTAGCTCATTTTCACTCATGTATAAACCCGCAAGCACCTCCCCTTCTCCTTTTTCCTTTTTCTCTGCCTCAGTCCGCCGCCGCCATTGCCGCCCGCCCGTCGACAGCACATTCCGGCGACCCCCGTGCCCCGCCACCTTGCCGGTCAAGCTCCTCTCAACCTCCGTCGACTCTCAGTCCATCAAGGCCCCCGGCCGTGCACCAGTTTCGCCGGAACGCTGCCGCCTTCCTTTCGGCCGAGAGCATCGCCACCGGTCGCCCTTCTTCGAAATTCGTCGTCGTGGTACCTTGCCTTTCCAATTACTCTCGCCGGCTATCTCCTCTGATCCTTGCGCACCCCTTTGACACAGTTCCGGCCACAGGTAACCGTCGACGACAAAGAACACCGCGCACCACCGTCGGTCATCACTGAAACCACCGCATAACCTCACCGTTGCCGACCACCGTGCCGTCTCCCCCGTGGCCTTCATCCTCTTCAAATCAATTCCACGTCTCAAGGTGAAGCTCCACGATCCTCAAATCCCCGCCCTAAGCCTCTCCTCCGGCAAGGATTTCACCGGAGCGCCGCCCTCTGCCATGTCGCCCCTGTTCTGCCTCCTATCTTTTTTTTATTTTCTATTTTTCCATTAATTAGCCAGATCTTGTAAACTGTGCAATAAATCATGGAAAAATCTAAAAATTCTAAATCCACTTTTTTTTGAATATCTGAACAATGAACTAATTTTATGTTAAAGCACTTTTTCAAAAATGTTCCTGGAATTTCCTCAATTAATGGATGAATTATTTCTGTTTTTGAATTTTATTTGAAGTTCCAGAAGGTTGCTAGGGTCGATTTTTGTACCATGCATGTATCTTAGCATGGTGCACTTCCTACATTTTTACCAGGATTTTACAGCAACATATGTGCATGCATGTCATTAATAATACTCCTAAATGTCTAGTTAAATTGTCTTTTTGTAAAATGCATTAGGAAAGTCTTCCAAAAGCCTAAACCCTTAATCAAAACTTTAGTTTAGATCCTCACTGGTACCTCAATAAAGTTCCATGATTTTTCCATAGGTTTTAGTGTATGTTTCTGATTTTATAAGTTTGAATAATAGAACATTGTTAGATTTTTAATAAATTCTTGGAAGCTCAACTTGACCCCAACCCAGTGCCAAATGTCTTATTTTGGAAGCTAATTTGAACTAAAAATGATCCCATGCCCGTAACTTAAGTTTGATTTTTCATCGGAAAGTCGTTACCACATTTACGGTGTCGTTACGGTATTTCTCGACATCGTAAACGGGCAACGATAGTCGGTAGGCTTGTGTTCCTGGTAACGCGAGCCAAAAACAATCAAACATAGTATCGTAGTAACCCCTAGCCACTTGGTCATGTCAGTGCATGAGATGTGTTTTGGGATTTTTCTCGGAAACGATGTCCGTGTGCTACCCGATATCGGGACCGGAACCCGGGAACCGAGAACCCGTTTCCGGAATCGGTAAAACTGTTTTCAGCATAACTTGAACTGTAGATATCCATTTGACTTGGTTCTTTTTGTGTTGTGTTCGTAGACTCAGTAGCTACCTCTCTGCACCATATCGCATCATTTGTGCATCATGGCATCATGGCATACATCTCATACCAACGCGTTTTTACTTTATAGAGTACGATCCGTCGGAGAGTGACACGGGTGCTGCTGAGGGAGGAGCACCAGAGACTGATCAAGTTGCTGAAGAGAACACCACCACTGCTACTGAAGGCAAGCACCTCATATTGCTATCCTAAGTAAATATTTACAGTTAATAAATATGCTTACGTATAGGACTGCATTAAGTCGGGCATAGTGGTAATATCAGAAAAAACCTATTATTGTTGTATGTTACCCCTCCTTGATATTGATTACGTCACCTTGTCAACTGGGTATTGTGTCTTTGTTCGAGTCACGAAATGCTTAGCCCTGCTTAGAATAACGGTAGAAGTCGAGTGGTAAGTGCCACTCGCGAGTATAGGATGCACCCTGTTACTTATGGACTTGTGGTAAATTCATATGATGGTAAAGATTGGAAATTGTTAAAACTGAAATTCAGACGGTGGAATAGGAGTGCAGCAAGACCTGGACTCTTGTGTGCCGTAGGCCCCGTCTAGGTTGACCTAGGACCCTGCTGTGTTATTCTTGGCCTGAGCACTTTCCGTTTATACAACATGTCGAATATAATGGTAAGACAAGCTGAGTATCTCACTGCGAACCAACGTTTGACCGATGACTGCACAGTGCGTGGAACGAGGGAGTTACGTGTGCCTACGAGGGCGTGATACTCGATGAGGGACTCATGTGTGCCTGCGAGGCCGTGGTACTCGACACCATGTGGATTTTACAACCGTGTGGGCACGAGTGTGAAAAAGGTTGACATGAGTACCCCCTTGTGTAACTTTAGCGGGTTGCTTGAGCCGTACGGTCCTCAGTCGTGTGGGTATAGTTGGACTCCCCAGCAGGGCGTATAATCAGTTCGAATCCGCCGTGATCTCAGTTATGATCAAGCTTAGTGTCCTTTGGATAATATCATAGAGTTGACACATAACATGTTGGGAGTTGGAATATATTGGATGGTATATGTGGTCTATGGTTACATAGTACTTATAGTCATGGGTTATAATAGGTGTTCATGCCCGCAGAGTCTTTTACTTTATGCTTATTCACATATGCTTAGTTTTAGCTTTAAGCAATCGAGTCCATTCCTATACCTTACTTACCTTGCTACTGCCTCATGCATTATCCTTAGAGTCAGAAAATAATTCCCACAACAGGATAAGTCTTGCGAGTACCTTCGTACTTAACGTTTGGCTTAAGTCTTTGCAGGTGAGGATGAGTTGGTCTTCGGCTACTTTGTCCCCGCCGATGCCGGCGAGGGGGAGGAGTAATCCGGACATTGGAGTGACCGTGATTTGCGATGTTCGTGGACTGGGCATCGCAATCCTTTGCTGCTTTACCATTATAACTGTTGCGACCATTTTATTCCTTAGAATCACTTCTGCAATTTAATTTTTAAAATTTCAGGACTTATGTTGAATCTTGGTTTGTAAGAATATTTAAAATTAATGTAATTGAATTAATGTGACTATGTGATGTATCACTGTTGTTACCGATATGCTTGGATCTTGTGCATTGCTTGAGATGGATGTCGGGGGACTGCCGGGTTTACATTCTCTTTTATCGGGTTGAGTACTCGTATACCATACGTGGGCCGCGAGTCAATTTGGTAAACTTGAATGTAAATGGGACGGGTCTCTCACACAAACCACTAAACTTAATTATTATATGCTACAATTATCTTGATGGTTTGGAACAGCATGCCTAGCTAATGGTTCTAAAATATTTATCATGTCCGTAGGTAAAAACTAGTCTCTCCGTTATAATAGTGAAGTTTAGGACAGAAAAAGATAACTGTGGACATGTCAAAAGAAAAAAATGGCGATGCAGAGACATCAAATTGGTTATTTGAAACGTCATAATTTCCAGGATGGAAAGTATTTCATTAGCTATTCCAACTCAGATGTCAATATATTAGTTACTATCTATCAATGGCAAGAACTTTAGCTTTGGAACATCCCTTTAGCTTCTATGGTAGCTATAAGTTAAGTCCTGTTTGTTTCAGATTATAATCCACTGATCCTGTTTGTTTACGTTTTTCTGGACCTTCGATTATCTAAAAAACCTGCTTCTCGATTATCTTGCTTTTTAGATAAGCGAGACTCTGAATAAGCAGGACGTTTGGATACGCTTATTTTGAGTTCGCTTATCAGTTCGATTGTAATACCTCATTTTCTTTACGAATTGAAGATGAATCCAGCGATCGCAATAATATTTGAGTTTGATAAATAAAAATAATCTAACAATAGTGATGAAGATTAATAGTTAACTCAAATATCCTAATTTCATAATCTAATACAATAGCGATTAACCTACAAATGGTTCATGAAACCATTACGGCAGCAATAGCATCTTGTCCATCTAAAAGGTCCAACTAAAAAAAAACTCTAGCTACCCCCTATTGTCCACCCTTGTTTTTGGAATTATTCTCCACCTTTTTAATCCGATGGTGTGAACCGTTATAACTAACTCTCAAGCTAACAAACCTCTTTTCTATGATGAGCACGAACAAAATTGAAGAAACTTCACAGAAACAATGGCAACAGTTCCGTCCATTAAACTTAACGACGATACATGATGCTTAGATACGATAGTCAACCAGTCCCAGACAAGCTTCGTACCATCTCCTAATTAACCTAGGATTAGCTGCAAAGGAAAACGGTGCTTATTTACTTACATAGGAGAGCAAGGCTACAGCTGAACTCAATACAGTTTCTCAATAGGGGGCGCCGCGCTGGAGAGCTGCCGTCGCCCGGGGGGGGGGGGGGGGGGGGGTGGGGTTGGCGACGGACCGGAGGGGCGGGGAGCTGTCGTCGCCCGTGGGGGTTTGAGGGTCGCGGGGGGGGGGGGGGGGGGGGGGGGGGGACGGGGGGTGGGAAGCGCTGTTGCCCGCTTATTCCAAAACACGGAGCCGAGGCTGCGGAAGGGAAACGCGAGGTCCACGTTCGACGCGGCGGGCGCGCAACGCGTGCGTTTTACGCCCGCGGCTTATAATCGGACCGTCTGTGTGTGATTTTCCGCTTATTTTGACCCATAAGCCGCTTATAAGCATATCCAAACAGGGCTATAATCTACGTATTATAATTTAGAAGGTTAGCAAACAGACGGCTTATTTTCTCAGCGTATATAATATCCCAAATTATATAATTCAATAATCCAGATAAGAGAAGCTTATTTTAACTTATTTGATACAAAAGTTGCAATACTTATACAACTTTTAAAGAACTTATATAATTCGTAATTATAATCTGGATTATATAATCTGCTAAGTAAACAAACAACCTCTTATTCCACTTTAATTTTACTGTCTTTTTTTTTCTTTTTCAACCAAGTAAGAACAAAAGCTACGTTCACTGAGACATGCATTATTCAATTTGCTTTGCAGCGCATATCTATTTTGTAGGACAGCACTAAAAAATATTTATAAGTTAGCTGTCCGATCTAGATCTAAGTGTTGTTTCTTAATTGAAAAAACCCCTAAAAGCACCACATTAATTCAGCCTTTTTACCATGTCATGCCACGTGTCACAACAATATTTGTCGAGAAAAAATTAATATGCAGATTTCAAATTAATTTTTCTAAACCGTAACTCCGTTTTTAAACCGTTTGAACCATCGTGTTCCTTACAATTAATCCAACAAAATGAGATCTCATAAGATGTACTTTTTTAAAAAAAATTCGAATTAACTTTTTTAAAATAATTAAATTTAATTTTTGGATTCCTAAATATTGCATCGTAATGATCAAAAGTTGTAGTTGTAAAAATAAAATATTTCAACTGTAAAATGTAACTATTCAAAATATATATGTTTACATAAAACATATAAAAATTGAATCATTGTCACAAACGTGTCGGTGTTGAGGTTTGGTTTAGAGTTAATGTACTCCCCACCACCGCTTTTTATTGGTTACAATAAGAGATGTATATTTAAAAACAAATAGACATAGATTTGTTTTGAAGTTCATCTATTTTAAGATTCACATTTATTTATTTATTTTTGAATACATATATACTAATTTTATACAATGTTTTTCTATACAAGATTTTGAACATAAGTTTGTTAGTTTCATTCAACTTCATTTGATCCCTCAACTATTTTAATATTTTTTAATCAATTTGTATTCATATTTTGCAATTATACATATTAATAATTTAAATTTTAAAATTCTAAATATTTTAAAAGATAATAGGCGCAACGAAACGTACAGGCTTAGCTAGGTTAGGACACATGGCAATTTTTCCTCATCTCCCTGCGACAATAATCACCGGCTTGCAGCTACTGTTTTTCTTACTCTTTCCTTTGCCACGCACATTTCTTAAAAGGAAGCGACGCAAAATCAATAACTGTAAAATGCCATGCTGATCCATCTAGTGCATTTATGTATTATCACATAAAAAGATATTCATCATAATCACCAAGAACTGCTAAATATTTATTGTAAAGACTTGAATTAGTCCCCAAGGCCTCGCGGATGCTACATAATCCCTACCTAAGTAGAAAAAGCAAGGAAGCAAACCCCTGGCAGTTGCGCTTGCGCGGACTTCTGAACCCTAGATCATCCACATAACACGGCACTCTCGGTGCTGTAAGGATGGCAGTACTATACAACTAACACCTAGTTACATGCACTGGTCCAGCAGCCTTTGTGAAGTTGTCCATAGCAATGTTTATCTATTTCTCCCGAAGCAACAAAATCAACTTGATTTAAGCTTGCCAGCAAACAGTCAGATCATAAACCCCATTTCATGGCCAGTTTGCTTAGGATGCTCCGTAGAATCTCCTCGCATCTCCTTTAGCTATCGCCTGATTCTGAAACCAAAAGGTTAGATCAGTAATCAGTCATGTCTTATGACTCAACATGAGACCTCCGTCAACATAATAAGCAAAGGCCTTTATACATGTTCGTACCTCTTTGCTTTGTTAGTCTATTCTGACAGTTTTCTGAAACTTCCTTCACAGTAGAAGATTCTGGAACATCCGAACATAACTTCGACCCTTGTGCAGAGGTTGAAGTATCCAACACCTTGTCTGTCACAGGAATGCTGTGCTGTTCAAGCATCATCTGAAGACATTTTCCTTGTTCCTCAATTCGTAGCTGCAAGCTTCTTTGAATCTGAAACACAAAAAATGGTGGAAAATAAATGGAAGAACTCAGCAAATATGCTGCAAAATGCAATTTGAAGACAAGGTTAACACAACATTTCAGGGAATGTAAATGCATTATATGTCACTGAAGGTCAGTTCCATGCGGAGCAAAGGAAAACTTAGATTGCATACCAGCTGCTAAAAATGTAAGCACACTATTTCTTCATCGTCCTAGCTATGTTTTTTTTTTTCCCTAAGAATTCAGATAGACAGGTGCTGCCCTAGAGATCAAGCCAGTCAACCCACATGCAAAACGTGTTGAACAGCATTAGCATATACTACTGGAGCATAACTTGAAATGAAATATTACAATTAAAGCTTGTCCTTTTCCAAGAAAGATATGTGGATTAGACCGTTCTGTAAATCATGGTACACCTGTTTCCCCCAGTCTATTTTCTACCCACAAATGATACACTTCAACATATGCCCAAGATTCACAAGATCCTCGTTACAAACAACAAGATTCCCAACATATAAACTAAGTACTGCACGTACATCCCAAATGAGTTAAAAAGATTTTGTATCCAAATAAACTCTAACATAGCTAGACCTCATCATCTTAATGCATCCTGCTACTTGAGTCTACTTATTTCTTCTGCATGCTGACTGTTTTGCAGGATTGTACTGAGTACTGGCCTATTTTTTCAGTAGTTAAGAATATACTGAACAGTTCTGGGGTTCTGGGGATAGGAACCTATGTCAAAAAAACACTAAAGCATAAACAAAACCTTTGTAGGCTTATCAATGAAGTGAACTGAGATATACTGCCCCAGCAGACACAAGGTATATGGAGTGAACTCAATTTTAAAGCAACAGCATGGTGTTATCTCACAAATCATTAGGGTACCAAAAAGGTATCTATTTCCATTCATGGTTAATAGTGACAAAAAAAATGGATCGAATGGATTCAATTTGGATTAGTCAAGGGCTGGGCATGCTGGCACCATCTTGACTGGTCCTCCCACCCTCTCACCTTCTGTGCTCTTCCTCTCCTAACCATTTCTGGTTCTAAGTTACCAGCCAAAGCGGTGCCCAGAAACTGGCATCATCTGTATCGTCAGCCAGGGAATTAAACCTTACTATAGAATTTCTGAGATGTTTCCATATGAAAATAAAGTTGAATTCTTTCACCACTAAAACGTGTCAGTACTATATATGTACTCCAAGACTTTACTGCAAGTTGTCATGTGAAATCGCACGATGCTATTAAATGGGACCAAAATTGAAGTAAATTGAAGTTGTAGCTGGAGAAAAAATGGGCATAACTGGCTCTATTATTGTAAACATGTACACGAAACAAACATACAAAACAAAAATAATGATAAAATAAAATATATTCCCTCTATTTTGATTTATATGACATTTAGGACACGAGTTGCACTAAAATTAGTAACTTCTTGACCTAAACATCCTATGATAAAATGGAGGTATTATGCATTTACCACAACCTCTAAATTCTTTCTGCCATTTGGAGCTCTGACATATAAAGCGTAAAAGCAACGATAGAACAACTTCTAATATTACCTCAAGCTGTTCATGAAGTCGCTTTTGAAGATCTAACTGGAGCCGAAGTGCTTCAGTGATATCAAAATTCCTGCAGCGAGAACTAATGTCAGGATGTTATACACTAGGCCAAAATGGCAGTAACTGTCAAACCTGACAAGCAGGTGGAATGAAAAGAGTTTAAAAAAGGAGATTAACAGTTGTAAAAAAGACCAAAATGACTGCTATTGGGTAGGGGTGGGCATGGTTCACCATTGGATATCCATGGATCCCCTCCAGTTCAAACAAATGAACCTAAAATTTCATTTCCCTCAAAATCAAAGTTTAATACTCCCTCCATCCCAAAATACTTGACATTTCAGCTATCTCTAGTCTTCCATAATACTTGACACCATTGCTTCCCAATGCACCTCTATCTCTATCTCTATCTCCCTCGTTTTTTGTGCACCAAACTTTTCCACCCCTCCTGGTTTCCTATGCCCAACGTTACAGTGTCCAATATTATGGGAAAGGGGGAGTACATTGTTTTAGCTAGAGGAGATCCTGGATAGATCCAAGCCCATCCCTACTATTGTATGGTTGAGGGGGAAGAAAAAGAGAGAACACATCCAAATGAAGATATGAAAGTACCCAGGTCACAAAAAAATGAAAGTGTAAAAGTTGAGACTCCCAAAGGAATACACAAATGGCAAAACATTGGCAACACTGACACCCTTTACCCTTTATTATTGCAAAACAGAAATTTTGTTGTCATCATTCATATTTGCTGGCAACAAAATTTGTCATCATTTTAAACATGACAAGTTTGTTTTTTCTGTTTTTTCATCATATTCACATTAATATCGTTAAGATAAGTTTCATGTAGATTGTACATTTACCCTTTCAGGTCAATAGATGGAATCTCTTCTTTTGATGCCACCTTCTTTTCTGAAGAGCCTGAAATCTCAATTTTAGGAATCTGGTTAACTCTTAGAGAAATTATAACTAAGAAATACTACCTCCGTTTTTTAATTGTTGACGCTTTTTAGTACAAATTATTAAAAGACGGAGGTAGTATACAGGAAAATTGACATATGGGATGTACAAAATGCCAGACCTTCAGATAATTCTGGTCTATATCGAGCTGTTCTGTATTTCTGGAAAATCAAGTTAATTCAAAATCAGATAGATAATAGTATTTCAAATCTATATCCAAGTTAATAGGGAGGAATAACAGACCTGGAGATGACTTTTTACATGATAAATAGTCAAATTATCGGCCTTCATTAGCTTAAGCACACCTTTTGGAGTTGCTTCTGCAGTGATATAAGAAAAGTGTCAAAACAAACAGGTCCACCCATGAGACAAACTTAATAAGTCAGATAATACGTACTTTCACTGCCACCAAGTTGATTCACAGCATCGACAAAGCGCTCATGAAGCTCAGGAGTCCATCTCATACGTGCCTTGGCAGTATGAGAGCCGGTACTGGATGATGGTGCTGCAACTGCCAAAGGTTCTCCAGATTGAGATGGAACTGCTTGCGGAGTAGCTGCTTGGTGAAGTGAGATTGAAGGTTGCATAGCTTGTCCCGCCTGAGCAATCACATGTTTATTAAAACAATAGGAGTAGAACCAATTCTCATTAAACATCAAGAACAACCGGCTAAGGGTAACAGCAAAAATAATATTGACAATCTACCTTGTATGGAAATTGAATGTTGCACAAAATAAATTAAACTCATCCCTAATATCAAATTCAAAATAAATTTGTGAAAAACATGGAGCCTAACACAGTTCGACATTAACATGTTCGTAAATTGCGTACACTTGCTCCTTTGAGAAAGGAAAATGAACTGCAAGGCACAGAGTCAAAATATTAAGGCCAATCAACTTGGCCCTTTTGATCTTGGCACTAACAAGCACGAATTGTATATTTCAAAAAAGAAAAACAAACATGAATTGTGCAGCTAAGAAAAATTGACGCTATATTGAATTAATCGCAAGCCAAGCTCCTAGATGAGAGCTTCAACAAAGTCCTCAAAGAAAAAGACAGTATACTCAAGGTAAGGAATGACTGGGTGCAATAGTAAGAGATGACTTGTATAGTTTGAGCTTAGTTATGCTTGCTTGTTGCTTAGTAATGTGCAACCAACAAAAAAATTGTGTACCACCTTATACACTACTTCATTTTACGATGCAAAGTGGAGCATTTCAGAATGGTGGAGATGTCAAAAAGCAAAATAGTTTCAAGGATATGAAGTAGAAAACTTTCTTCATATTAGTCAAAATGATGTAGGGAATGGATAAGTTAGAGGGAAACCATATACTACTAAAGCTTTTGTTTTTACAAATCATTTCCAAGAAACAATAAACCATGATGTTGACTCTGTTTACAACTTGCATACCTGCTGGTTCTGAGTAGATACCGGATTATCAACAATGTCCTTCCACTCATCATTCATTAAATCGGTCCACCATTCGCTTTGCTTACTAAGATCATCTGAAGCAACAACAGAATTGTTCGCACCAGGAACATCACCCGAGTATCCAAGCATGCTGTCAACTGGATCAGGGCACCAGGTTGGTCCAACATCTCTAGGAAAATCGGTTAAGGAAGGCTCAAAGCCTCCATACTGTGATCCATAACTCAACGCCGAAGAAGTTGCAGTACTTTGTACTTGAGAATTATAAGGATTGGAACTGGAGTATTGCTCAGGGCTTGAAACTGAAGAGAATCTCACAGCTGGGGGTGAACACAACGGCCCGACGGATCCAGTACTGGAGTGAATCTGACCGCGAATCGGAGCAACGTTAACCTGAAGATTTGGTAGTGGGGCAGTCCTCAATTCCCTCTCCATCAGAGCATTCTGTACATTGGGAAGCCTTGTGAAGCTTTCATCCAGAGAGACTGGTATAGACGGCAGAGATGTCGGAACAGTCACAGGAACTCCAGAACTGTAGATTTGGTTGGCGCTTAATCTCTCCATCTATAATTGCTCAGAAACTTCAGTTACCACAAAGACAATGATCACCCAGGCCAATACTTCCCGTGCCTTAACTTCTCGAATTCGCTACTCGCCTCGGATCAATGCATCTGAAACAAAATGAATATAACTATGTGTATCACGATAATCAAATATATGAACACAAAAATAAAATGAAGCATACACAGTGCACCATGTAGACCGACTTGAGTTGCATGAGTAGAACGATTCTTAGGGGAAATGCATGACTAAAGAGCCTAGTCCACCCAGGTTGTTGAAACGTGTGATCCTCATGGTCACAGCAATATGGAGAATCTGTGACCCCATTTTCCTTGCAAAGATATCCTCACCACTATATGCAAAGCCAGGGGCTAATCAGAGCACCACCAAATGAACGGAGGGCACCACAAAATTTTCACGACCCCATGTTCCCTTCAGTGAATATAAGACCAATCTCTATCCACCCACCATACTCGAGCAGAGCAGAGCACGGCACGGCTACCGATACCGAAGCATTTGCATATAGTGGTAATCCTTATTACCGGCGCCCCGCCCCTCCCTACATACAAACCGTCGTAACCGCGAAATTCGACTCCGTCCGCAGCATCAATCCAACATGACCCCCCAACGGAATCGAATCCTTATCCTAACCGAGGACCGCGCGACGGGGAGAAACAAAGGATAGCTCGAATCTCATCAGGACCGGAGGGAGAGGGGGGGAAGAGAGAGGGAGGAAGGAGTGCGAGCGAGCGAGAGGAAACCCTTACCACACCTCAGCGGTGGCGCCGGCGGCGGCGCGTCGCGAGATCGGCGGAGCAGCTGAGCGCGCGCGCGCGCGCGCGGTGAATCAAATCCCTCGCCTCGCCGTGGCCCTGGCGCCTCCCTGCAGCGAGCGAGGAGCGAGACAGGACAGGAGAGATGAGATGGGGAAACGGAGGCGGGGGCGGCCCTTCGCGTAGTGGACCGCCGGGCGCACCCGGCCGCGAACGCTCCGCAACCCCAACCTCGTCCGACACCGACCTGTGGGACCGGAACTGCTGCGGGCCCGGGCTTCCGTGGGCAGGGTAGGCGGATGCGGCGTGTGGGCGAGCGGTTTGCTGCGCCTGATGGGAAAACGATTCTCGTCAACTTGTGGTGGGCTTAGTTCGGTGTGAACCGTCTGGTGGGCCCTTCTCACAGCGGCTGCGTCTGCGGTGGGCCGCGCGCGGGTGGTGGGTGTGGAGGATGATGGACGGTTGACGGCCGCCGGTGATGCCCCCGCCCCTCTTTCGGGTTCCGTCTAGGCGTCCACAATTGGCACCGGGGGAGGGTTGCTGTTGCGGCGAGGTGGGCTACCATCCGTGATACCGCTTGAAACGGTCGGGTGGCTGGTTGCAAAAGGCCACGGCGCAGTGGAATTAATTTTTACTTTTTGATCATTTTAGAAAAAGTTTTTCACAAATAAACTCTTCAAAAAGGCATATCCAGAATTAGACACTTCGCACGGCTTCGTCTCATATGGCGCCGTGCCGTTTAAACACGGCACCAAATCACACGACGGATCCAGTTTTGAATATATTTTTCTCAAAGGTCCATTTAAATAAAACCTTTTTAAAGGAACTAATAAGTAAAAATTTCACCAACGCGCACTAGTGCCGCCGAGTTGTTTGCAACTTTGCATGGCTTATCATTATCGTTTTTATCTCTAAAATAGGATACTTTATGAAAAAAAAAATAGTTTAATAACTCCTCCTTGTATGTAACACTCTGACAGGGAGAGATGATCACGCCCTGAAAATATGCATACAACAATGCCGGCTCAGTGTGGAAACAAAAATAACAGTTTAACCCATATGTCTCCAACGTCCAATGGGGAAATGATCGCACTCCAAAATGGACATATAAAATGCTACCCAATTCTCACAAAAATATGTCCAGACACGCTTGTAAGAAAAAGACACAAATAAAAGAACGGATATATTATGTGACATTGACATATATGTCGTTTTATAACTTTACTCATAATTTTTCAAAATAAAGAATCTAATTCAAAACATGAACATGAAAATTTAAAACTGGAATTTTTAAACTTCTTTAGCTTCATTATTTAAATACGTTTTATTAAAAGATAAAAGTAAAATAGGTAAGGAAATTTCTATCTTTTCACAAACATAAATCATTTTGTACGAGAGTATATCATGAGTTAAAAAAAGCGAAGACAAAATCACGATTTTCACACCCATATGGAGCGCTTAGAGGAATTTTGCATCATGACCGTTGGTTGGGAAGTATGTATTAGAAGTAGCTGGGGTATGAATCCTTCTGGTTTCTTAAAAACCTGTTTCTAGAGATTAGTTCCCAAAAATTGTTTTCTGGTAAAAACTATATGGGCTGTTTCAAAACTAGTTTCTAAAATCTGGAATCTAGTTTAATAACGTTTCCTTTCTATTCCATTCGGAGCGAGGGACTTCCTTTATTTTCTCTACGGTTAATATGAGTGATATTTTCATTATAAAATACATTTGAACTCACAAGATTGAATGAGTGTCATTAGAAATAAATCATCCCCAACATGTTTGTAAATCCACAAATTTCATTACTATCTGTATAATCCCTTCCAGCAGTCAAATTTGTTCATATAATATGCACCCTGATTCCACCAACACCAAATCCCTCATTTTCCACGCTACATTTGAAATCTCACCTGGGCCACGCCCCCAAAAAAGATGATGATCATATTTCCCTATTTCAAACTATGTAGAAACCAGAAATACCCTATCAGTTGCTGGAGTAGTATTTTTTTTCAGTAGGAAACGTTATCACAAACTTAAATAAACGTGTTTCGGTACCTCTCTCTCTATTTGTATCTGATCACTCGTCTTCAAACGCGTTGTAGAATAGAAGATAATTTTGCCCGCACAATGAATACTTAGACGTTTATATTAGATCATGATCTATCTAAATTCCAATAAATGAAGTCAGCAGTTACACAATCAAACAGCTCTACTTTTCTTTATATGATGTAATGCTACTAGATACATCACTAATTAAGAAGAATACAATCGGCAACAAAGAACTTAAAATAAGTTTCACAAAACTAAAGTTGAAACCATCTTGTATTACATTATTACACAACCTCCCAGCTAGTACAACAATATAATATAGCAACATGCAACACGCTAGCGCATATACATTAGGAAAATCCCTTATATGTCATGGACACATATATGATATATAGTAGGGATTAAAAGTTTTACCAAGAAACTGGATACATTATGTACCTCCACTGACTGTAGCAGCAATTTGGAACAAAGCATGTTATATTGACAATAGTCATGGCACATCACTCATAACATCGTATCTTCGACAGGTTCTGAGACAGGAAGCTTCAAGCAGCACACTGCATAGTAAAAATACCGGTGAGTGCTGTCTTTAATCACAGTAACTTTCCCAGTTCTGATGTTGTATGAAAAGAAGCCTCTCGGTCTTCCTGTCAGTGAAGAAAAGAACCTCCCTCTCCATATCGATAGCCATAATTTCATAGTTACAAGTCCAGAACCAACCATCTTCGTAATAAACAAAGTCATCTCTTCCAAGTGCATCACTCATACTAAGACGATGCTCCATAACCCATCCCTCAGGACATAATAATCATGATTCCAAACAAGAACTGTGCGACCATCCTCCTCTGCCACTGCATAGTATAAGGTCCCCCAGGACTGACCAAGGCAATCTCTAAAGCAATGATCTGCAATACAGTCTGAAGTGTGGAGTGGTAACTTAATTGTCCAGTTTGAGGGTAGTCTCCCAGTTTGTGCTGTTTTCAATTCCTCCAACACCCAAACATCATGATCTGTATGTGTATACAAATATCCATCAAGGAACACATGTGGTCTTCTAGAAACATCGATCGAACCATTCTGATCCAACAAATCATGATACACAAGCCATGTGGAATTGCGAGATGAGAACATCTCAACTTGGTTCATACCATATACAACATTACCAGGGCAACGATCATAGCAAAACTTGAAGACACAAAAGTGTGGTGAAGTTGATGGATCAAAGCCCAATTTAATAGTATAATCGAATATGTTGGCTTTCGCTGAGCATCAGGAAGTTTTTATCCACTCGTGTTAACGGGTTACACACAATGAAGCAAAAAATGTCAGAAGAAGTTTCGGCGCTCCCATACTCACAAAGGATTAGGCCATTGCAACAATCTACTAACTTAAGTTGTTCATAATCTGGCAAGAAACTAAGACTTCCATTAATATCTTAATTATACTAACAAGCTGGATAGCATTGTTATGGTCCTGGTAGAAAAAAACAGTAGGAACTTTGGGCAGTTTTTGGCAGTACTGAGGATCTGACGAGAAAGCAAGCCAAGTTTTGCAGACACATTTAAAGCGGCAAAAAGATCTGAATGGCAACCGGGAGAGGATTTCAACTATTATATCATCACGTAATATGACGGAAAAAGTCTCCACCCTGGGCCCCATCAATTTTGTTTTTTGCTTCAAACTTAGACATAAGGAAATTGTGATGAAATTCAGATATGAAACTGCTACAATAGAAAACACAATTTCAACTTTCAACACAGATTTTTTGGGAGATATTTTTGGGATCAAAGCAATCACAAGTTTTGCAAAATAAAAACACTTTTCAAATCTTTATTATATTGAATTGAAGTAACATAAATGAGTGATTTATCCATTAAACTGAAAGAGAGAACTAAAAAAATATGCAGATAAAAGTTTTAACACAAAATGGTGATGTGACTTTATACATAAGCTATATCAACCAACAAGTTGCATGAACCTTTAGAGGTTGGCTTTCAAGTATCAAATTTACACTGATGAAAGTACAGTGATGCAAGATGGTCATTCAATCTGCTTGTTGCAATTGATATGAAAAAAAAAAATCTAGAAGCAAGGTACAAATTTAAAAATGGCTTATTATAGTCTACAATTGTTTTCTCAAATACTACGTGTTTGTATCAGGAGAGGGAAAAAGGACCTAATCCATAAACACGCACTCTTGACGGGGCCAAACAAGTGGAGCTGGTAATACAAAGGAGAAATAATTGGATGGCTACAAGCAAACCAGCTTACACATTCCAGGTTTGCAGAATTAGTGCAAAGATTCAGTCAAAAAAGATGGCTACATTAGATGACAGGTTTCTTGAAACAATGATCTTCGCCATCAAGCTATTGTTAACAGCTTCAGTGAATGACGAGGTGATCGTTTTTTGAACAGTCACACAGAAGTGTCCAAACCCATACTAGTTGTTGTAGCATGTGTCAAGGAGAGGGAATCAGACTAAAGAGGTTCGGCTATATATTCATTTGCAGAAGCACATCTCACTGTGAAGTCATTGTCAAGGTGGTGAAGATTCAGCCTACCCTGGAGATGACAATGAGGCGGTAATACTATAGTAGTATTTGGTTGAAAATTGGAAACATACATTATTTCTGCTGATGAGTCAGATTGATGCACCTCAGAGGCACCTAAGATGCTGTTGCCACCTTCCAATTTTCAACCCAAAAACATGTGGATACAAAATCTATCCTCACCACTAAAATCTTGTATACGATAAAACATATTGACTTTACAAATGATTCATGTACAGTACATATTTGTAAAAATTCGAGAAACACACTTAAATGTCTTATTTCTAGAATCATAAATGCTGAGGTACACCATCAGCGTCCGCTTGATATTCTTTTTCAAGTGATTATACAGTTCTTGTTTTTTCTTTCTTTTGCGCAAAAAAGGGACTATAAAGTTCCCAGTGTAGAACGTATGTCTTTTTACATCAAAAGATTGATCGCCATGTTTCTAATTTTATTATGCCGATGTCATGTTTGTAACTGTCCAACTTCCAATTGGTTGGTTGCTCGTGCAGTCTTAATGCCTATCCAGCTTGGAACAGAGTGTCATCTTGCCCCTCTAATAGCAAACATGGAAACAAAAGAAAGAAGAGGAAACATTCTCCCTGCACATGCATATCTGAAAAATAATGTTTTGGCAGTTCATAGAAGTAGATTTATCTACAAGAGCTCATTGATCTGGGCGAGCAACCGAGTTTCAGTATCCGCAGTCCAATCATCTAATCTTGTGCACTCTATCTGAGTTTCAAACAACCTAGATGTGTCAATTACGGGTCACCACGAAATGAAGGGAGCCTAATAGCTGATCGTGCTTTAGAATGGAAAACTTACAAGGATTGAGTAGCTACAGAAATTAGATGTGGATCGGCACGAAATTAAGGAAGCTAATAGCAGATCTTGCTTAAAAATGGAAATTTACAGGGATTGAATACCTAGAGCACTACGGTTGAGAGAGAGAGAGAGAGAGAGAGAGAGAGAGAGAGAGAGAGAGTACCTGAAGACGACGGGGACCTTGAGCGCAGCAAGCCGGCAGATTGACGTCGGCGAGGACGGGGACGAGGTAGAGAGGGGAGCCTGGCGAGTGGCTAGTTGCTATTGCGACTTTGTGTGTGAGTAGCGAGGGAGTGTTATTCCAGAAAGACAGGTAACGTCTAGAAGGACCTACGCTTGGGATTCTTCGTTTGTTCCAGCTGGGTTTGTGGTTAGGGATGACAACAAATCATGTCCGGATTCAAAACGGCTTTCCCACTTGCACCCACGGGAATAAAATACTCTTCGTCGATTTTAACCAATAACCTTGATCATTCATTTTATTTAAAAAAATATATAATATAAAATATTTTGTTATGATTTAATTTAGAGGTAATTACTTATTTGACCTTGTTTTCGAGACGCTATGCTCATTTAACTCTGTTTTTTTAGTTTTCGCGGATCTGACCCTGTTTCGAGAAAATAAAGCTCCCGTCTGACCCTAATCTATTATACTTTTTTCACTGTTAGCTTTCAGAATTAAAAAAATTATTTAATAAATAAATCATATCATTAAATATCCAAATTTGCCCTGACTAACCATAATATCCAGCCTAGCCCGTGCGTCCTTGACATATTCTCTCCTTCTCTATCTCTTCTCTCTAGCGGCTACAGATCTGGTGCACGGAGCAGCGGCGCGTGGAGCCAGGCAGCTGGCGCGTGGCTTGAGGTGGGGCGCGGCCGGCGGGCATGCGACGAGCACGGCCAGTTGGCGCGCTTGGCGGCGCACGGTCGGTGTGGTCGGGGCGCGGCGTGGCGGGCATAGCCAGCGGGCGTGCGGGTCCAGACGCGGCCAGCGGGAGCGCAGTCGGTGCGGTGGGTGCACGATGCGTACTAAAATGTCTCAATCCGAGGAACCAGTGAGGTACTTTCAGACTTTTTTGGTTAACTCAAAATAGATGCATGTAAGGAGCGATTTAGCAGACCCGGTAGCTCATGGTGGTCAATTTATTGTGATTTGTAGATTGAATCGCAACAACTTAACTATTGATGTTAGAATAAAGGCGTATTTCAGCTTGCCAGATGATGGATCAAGATGATATTTCAGCAGTCAGAATTTAAGGACAGTGGTCGATATTTCTAAAATTACATTGGATGAATTAGTTAAATTCATAGGAGAAAAATATTATTGGGGCAGTAAGCAATACATTTTTTTGTCTCGTGCACTTGTATATGATAATGTTGACATCAGGTCTGATGAACAACTGAGTGAGTGGCTGACTTTAAATGTTGATATTGGAGTAGCACATATCGATGCTGAAATATTTAATTTTGAGGGGCCATTACAATGCTCACCGACGAAATGAATGTTTCATCCTAGAGTGAGAAACAATCATAGTACTCCATCTATACCTATTGTGCAGCTACCATTTGAGCCACATAGTGAACTAGAAATGAGAAAACATGTAGAGAGTACGGCAGCTAAGAAAGCTAGGACTATAAAGAGAGCTAAAAAAAAGACGTTTGCATGATGATGATGAAGCTATACGGGTTGATGAGGAAGACACATATTCTGACTGTGATTCATTGGCTGCACTTAGCGACAGCAGTTATGACTCTGATCTAGCTGCATCATCTGACTCTGATTATGACTCTGATTATTCCCCTGACATTGAAATCTCTGATCATGATGACGATGATGATATCCCTGCCTTTCCATAAGATGTTGCTGATCCTTGTATTGATGTGGGTATGATGCTTTCAGGCGTTGACTAGTGCAAATCAGCAGTAACACCTCATGCCATTTTGCATGATTACGCATTTACTACTGTGAAGAGTAAGGCACCATTTAGAGCAAAGTGTAAAAAGGCGGACACGGGATGTGAGTGGGTATTTTTTGCCAATACCAGCAAGAAGTATACAGGGTGTAAGGTATACGAGCTCATAATAGTTTAGGCATTCACTACTTATAATACGATTTTATGAACTTATTTAATGTGATTTTTTCATATAGGTTAATAGGTGTGTTGGCCCACCCACACTTGTACTTCTGTCAATAGGTGTGGTGACATAATGGCTACATCAAGTTGGGTAGCTGACAGGTCGGTGGAGTTTTAGTGGATAATCCGATAATGAAACCAAGGGAGTTGAAGAAAGAGATTCAGAAGAAGTACAAAATGGATGTCTCATATCACACAGTTTTTAGGGGTAAATGGAAGGCTGAGGACATGATCAATGGAAAGTGGGATGACAGCTATGATTGCTTCCTTCTTATAAGGCCGAACTACTTAGATGTCTTTCTAGGAGTGTTATTGAGTTAGATACGGAAGAGCATGAAGGGAATGCATGTTTTAGAAGATTTTTTATTACTCTCAAACCGTACATTGATGATTTCCTAGTAGGATGTCGGCCATATATTGCCATAGACTCTACCTACTTGACTGGTAGATCTAGAGGTCAGTTAGCAGCAGTTGTTGCTGTGGATGGGCACAACTAGCTATTTCCTATGGCTTATGGGGTGATCGAGGCAGAGTCTCTTGATAGCTGGAAATGGTTTCTCAATAATGTCAAGAAAGCTATTGGTACTCCTGTTGATTGGTCATTAGCACTGATACAGGTAATATGATACTTGAATGTACTTTTCTATTGTATTTTGTGTGTTCCAACATATTCAACTTAAAATGTACTCATTTCTTGTGGCAGAGAAATGAATTAGGACTGCAGTAAGTGAAGTGTATCCAGGAATAGAACACAAGAAGTGCATGAGACATCTCTGAAAGAACATGAAGAGACAATTTCACGGAACTGTGTATTCTCAGAACATGTAAGCTGCTGCCAAGACCTATAGGAGTGAGCGATATGACTATCACATGAGTAAATTGAGGAGGTGAGTCCTAAAGTAATGGCTTGGTTAGATCAAAATCATTCCCATGTCTAGAGTAGAAGCAAATTTTCTGAACTATGCAAAGTAGATTACATTAATAACAACCTCTCAGAATCATTCAACAGTTGAATGTCACATACCAAAGGATTGCTAATTGTGGATATGCTTGATACGATTAGACAAATGATCATAACCAAGTTTGATGTGAGAAGTAGGATTGCTAGAAAAATGAAGGGTACAAGCATCCCAAAAATTATTAGAACACTAATTGCTCGATCTAAGGCTGTCAAAGACCTTGAGGTTTTGAGTTGTGGGGATGGATCAACTGAAGTTACTGCATCTAGCATTACACATGCATAGACCAGGGAATTTCCACGGGAGAAGAAGAAGTGGCTCTACGAGTTCTACCTCATGGATCATTGTACAATCTCGCTCTAATCCCAATCATTAAGGATGAGATAGCAAGTGCTCAACGAGAAGACAAGGGAATGAAAAACATCAGGCTCAGGTTAAAACATAAAAAGATGTAGTGTTTTCGAGAGGATAAGGACGGGGTGTTATGGTTCAAGGACAGATTAGTAGTCCCAAAGAGTCTTGTGCTCTGAAAGAAGATTATGGATGAAGCTCATCTGTCAAAATATTCCATTCATCCCGGTAGCAATAAGATGTATCAAGACTTGAGAAAGAGATTCTGGTGGATAAGGATGAAAAGGAAGGTTGCAAAATATGTGGCCGAGTGTGACACCTGCAGGCGAGTCAAGGCGGATCATTTGAAAAAGCCCGGACTCTTGCAACTCTTCAGTGTTCCCGCTTGGAAATGGGAGGATCTGAGCATGGACTTTATAGTTTGGCTACCCATGACCGCTTGACGCCATAACTCCATCTGGGTAGTCGTGGACTGTCTCACAAAGTCCATTCATTTCATACCGGTGAACACCAATTATCGAATGAAGAAGTATGCAGAGTTATACATCGCTCGAGTCGTCAGTCAACACGGGGTACCAAAGACCATCATCTCCGATCGAAGAGCCCAGTTTGTTGCCAGGTTTTGGGAGCAACTACATGCGGCTTTGGGTACCAAGCTAATAAGAAGTTCCGCGTACCATCCCCAGACCGACGGACAGACTGAGAGGGTCAATCAAATCTTGGAGGACATGTTGCAAGCCTCAGTGCTAAATCATGGCGGGAATTGGGATGAGTACTTACCCTTGACAGAATTTGCTTACAACAACAGCTACCAGGGAAGTATTCAGATGTCACCCTTCGAGGCGTTGTATGGTCGGAGTTGTAGGACTCCGTTGAACTGGTCCGAGTCAGGTGAGAGGGTAATACTTGGACCAGACCTAGTTCAACAAGCAGAAGAGAAAGTGAGGTCCATCCGATCTAACTTGAAGGCCGCCCAATCCCGACAGAAAAGTTATGCTGACAAAAGACGACGGCCCTTGAGCTTCGAGGTGGGTGATTCGGTGTATCTGCGGGTCTCGCCTACCAAAGGAGCACAACGATTTGGGGCGAAAGGCAAGCTGGCTCCAAGGTACATCGGTCCGTTTCCCATCCTGGAGAAGTGTGGACCGGTAGCGTACAAGCTAGAATTGCCAGCTCACTTGTCAGGGTTGCACAATGTTTTTCACGTGTCGCAACTGAAGAAGTGCTTAAAAGCCCCATCAGACAAAACTGTACCAAGAGTGGAAGGGTTACAACCGGATCTGACTTACTCCGAGAAGCCTGTGAAGGTACTCGACGAGAAAGAACGAGTCACCAGAACCCAGACCATCAAATTTTATAAGGTGCAGTGGAGCAATCACTCTGAGAAAGAAGCCACGTGGGAATCCGAGGAATTCCTTCGTGCACATTACCCCGAAGTCCTTCCACCATCACTAGGTACCACCAACTCATTCCTCCTTGTTTCTAAATCTCGGGACGAGATTTCTTTTAGGGGGGAGGGTTGTAGCGTCTCGCTTTATTGCACCAGGCTCTAAAAGGGAAAATTAATCAATTGCAAAGAAAATATCAAAAATTCAAATATTAAAGTAATTAATAAAATCTCTAGTAATTGTTAAAAAGGAGTTAATGTCATTAATCCAAATTGAGGTTTAAATACTTGCTAGAAATCCTCGCAAAATAAAAGTTAGTCAAAATGTGAAACTATTAGTTTAAACCTTAAGTTCAAATTTATTTTAAGTCATGAAATCAATTTCTGGGCTCTTGTCAATTTCCTGAGATTTTGTGGGTTTTTCTGAAAATTTGATCACCAGTGGGACCCACTGGTCAGTGGGCCCCACCGGGCAGCCCTCTCTCCTTCTTTTTCTTTCTCTGCTTCTCTTTCTTCCCTCCCGTGCGCTCACTCTCCCACGCCCCGATCGGGGTAGGGCGCTTGCGCCACCTGCCGCGCGCGAGCGTGGCGAGCACGCGCGAGCCGCCCCGGTGCGTTTAAGGGCGCCTCGTTGCCGTCGTCTCTTTCTTTCTCCCGCTCTTCCTTCTCTGCTTCTTCCTCGCGCCGTCTCTCTGTTTCTGCACCGAGCAGCCCGCCGAGCCGCCGCGCACGGCGCTCGCCGCCAGGGGCCATCTTCCTCGAAAAATCGGCGCAACGAAGCTTCCCCTTCCCTCTTGCGCTCCACCGCGCCGCGAATTTCCCTGAGACTCACCGGATTTGGAAGCGCCACCGTCGGAGACCGCCGTCACAGGGAACCCCCTCCGGTGAGAGCCCTCATTCGCGTAGCATTGGAGTACTTTTTCTTGCCAATCGAGGTCCCCGGAGCATGGTGGAGCTCTCACTCCGGCCATTTTCCAGGGCAAAGCCTCCGTCGCCGGATTGAGCGCCGCCGCCCGCCATTTCTCCTCGGCCGAAGGACGCCACCGGTGA
Source organism: Oropetium thomaeum (assembly GCA_001182835.1). Taxonomy (NCBI): domain Eukaryota; kingdom Viridiplantae; phylum Streptophyta; class Magnoliopsida; order Poales; family Poaceae; genus Oropetium; species Oropetium thomaeum. The sequence continues at coordinate 197,131 of LFJQ01000015.1, read as the reverse complement.
GCACTACCCTCCGGTGAGGGCCCGGCCCCGTCCCCTTCTCCCCTAGCTTCGCCGCGTCGTGGGGAGACTTTTCGGCAAGGTTGCGCCGCCGGTCGTGCGCCGCAGCGCCGCCGCGCCTTTGCCGCCGCCCCGGCCGCGCCGCCACTCGTCGCCGCCACTGCTCCGGCACTCACCGTGGGTCCCACCGGAGCCAGACGAGCTCGCCGCGGCGAGCTCTGGCCGATGGTGCCTGCGCCGCCGGCAGCGCCGCCGTCCATCCCGACCGGCTAGGGCTCGGCCCTAGCTAGGCTTCTCCATTTTTCTTTGGTCCAAAAATTCTATTAATTCGGCTGGAAATCCAATAAATCCTATAAAATTTATTTTTGGTCAGAAAAATATAAATCCCACTATTCTGGAATCAGTGAAAAATATAGTTTTTCTTAAAAATATAAAACTTCAATGAGTGAAATTAATAATTTTTGGAATTTATCTAATTAATCATAAATGACCCAAAACCCTAGTTAACTGAGTTTCAACCATTAATTTTGGAGAAAATTTGCATAAAGCCCTAGTGTGATTAGTGTGTACCTTAATGTTGAGAAGAGCATAAAATGTCTTTTAGAGTTGTTTAGATGCTAATTAAAACATTAATTTAATTTAGGTCCAAAATCCTTTCTCGACAAACCCTAATTCTTTAAATTGCTGTCGACCATTTAAGTTTTGAGAAGAGTGTTAAATTGCTGACGTCACATTTGTAATTGGATCATGTAGACACCGACCTGAACGAAGTAGCCATCGAGGCGGACCCCGACTTTGCAGAAGACACCGTCGTCGCTGATCAGGAAAGCTATCCACAAGGCAAGCCCCGGTGCACTACTGCTTTTTAAGTTTTTCTTTGCAACAGTATATGTGAGTCATGTGATGTGCATTTAAGTCGACAGGAGTTGAATGAAACCCTAGATGCATATGTTTTGCAGTAGTACCCATTTGAAATATTGGTACATGTAGCCTGCTGTAGCTGCTATGCTTATGATCTCTCCTCGGTAGAAGTCGAGCAGATTGGACACTGCTCGCGATATGTTAGGAATTGATTGAAACTTTCATTTTCGATAGAGAATTATTTTAGTAGATTCAGATTTAATGGAAAGAAATCGGGGTCAGACAGAGAATCATAGGAAGGCAACAGACCGGGTTTCTGTGTGCGGTAGCTCTGTCTGATCCGTGCGGCACAGTTGGTTGAGTATTGAATGTACTGCTCACATGCTAGAACTATGGGAACCAGTAAACCTAGGTAGCCTAGAGACGGTAAAGCTGAACCTACCTTACGGTGTCTGATTGGCGGCGGTCTAGGGTGGACAGTGTGTGAACTCCACAGGCACCGTCCAGGACGGGTGATCTGGTGGGACGCGGCACTATTAAGGTAGCGTAAGAGGGAATTAGCTTTGCCAGATCTGGTGCGAACGGTTGCCATGTGCGGTCCGGGACGCGCACGTGTCGTGTGACCAGGTTAACCCTGCAGGTGTAAATCGTTTCGAACCGCTGACACTCTCAGTCTAGAGTCTACTCAATCTCTCTGTCGCATATGTTAAGAAGTGAATAGAAGAAGAATGATGATTATGATTGTGATGCTTCACTAATCATTGTTTGTGAATATGATTGTTTAGCTACAATGCCTACTAAAGTTTATTTTTCTCGAACTTAATTTGAGCTGAAACTTGAAAGTAGGAAACTACTTAGTAAGGCGTGTCTTTTTGCAACTACCCTACCTAGTGTCAGCCGTGCATGTCTAGGTGTCGGCTGTAGGCAGCCTGTTGACGGGTCAGACTTGCTGAGCTTCTTAGAAGCTCACGCTTTGCAAGGCGCCGTTGGGCAAGGCCCCTTGCTTTTGCTTAAAGTCAGATCAGAGTCTGTATCTTTATCTTCCGCTTCCGCTTGAAGATTGTAATCGTTTCCACTGTTTGTGAAAACTGTTTCCGTGAACTGAAGACTCTGTAATAACACTCATGTAATATTTTCTTCTGTCTGAAATCCATGCTTTTTACTGCTTGTGTTGTACCCTGTGAACGTTCGCTTCGACGAACGTCGCTCAGAATAGATCCCGGGAGGAGGATCTCCCCCGTTTCAGGGGCGTCCGCCACACTGTGAACCGTAGAGGCGGCGAGGGCTGGGGTGCGACCGTCGAATGGCGCGTTAGATGCGGCGGGCAGGGCAGGAGCTCAGCGTCCAGAGCTTGAAGGTGCGGCGGTGGCGGCGGCTGGATTGTCCTGCGGTGGCTAGGTGTCCTGGTCGGGGGTGGCATGGTCAAATTGAAGACGGTGGCCCGTGGTCGAAGTGAAGGCGGCGGTTTTGAAACGAGATAAAGGAAAGTTACAATTATAAATCTACTAATCTACTAAATCTATCTACTAAATAAAAGTCTTAGAGAGTTGGAATACGTGGTCAATGAAAAATCCGGTAATTTGTGGCTCTACGACTGGGTGAAGGATGTAAATTAACAACGTGAGACGTCAGATTTGAGCGAAGGACATTTTTTACCGTAATTGTGAGGGCCTAATTGAGAAGGGGGAATTAATTATAAAAGGGTGGATTAAATCGGAGTGGTTGTGTATGGGCGTGTAAAAATGCCTCCCTAGCTAGGTTTATTTACGACTGTACGCCGTATCCATATATGGCCGGATTGTTGCTACAGAGGTCGGTTGAGTATCCAGCGGCTGAACATGGCGTAGCACCTCTCCGGCTCGTACTCCGGCGCCGTGTGCCCGCCGCCCTTGATCGTCGCAAACGTCATGTCGTCGGCGTAACCTATGGTGAACCCGGCCGCCTGTCCGTCCAGGTGCCACGCCCGCCACTCGTCGACAACGGAGTAGTTGAGCGACCTGACCCAGGCCTGCGTGCCCAGGTGCGGCACCATCAGGTCGTGGTCGCCGCTGTACGCCAGCGCGCGGTAGCCTCGGGACGTCAGGTTCCGGTGGTACTTCAGGACGCTGCCGAGCTCGATCGAGTAGGGCAGGTCGCCGTCGTGGCACCGCACCCATTCCTCCTTGCTCCCCTGCACGACGCATGCAGATGCAGGTGATTATTGATCAGTTCATTATTATTGTTATCGTACCACAAATGTAAAACTGATAATCCTTGCGACCTGCTGTGTCAACACAAATTACTACTCACCTCCTTGATCCCAAGGGCGTCTCGGGTGCGCCTGTCGTTCGCCCAGTAATACGACAGGTAGTAGCCGTACGTCTTCACAGTCGTAATCAGTAAAAGAAAGAAACGTTAGTAATTAATTAATCAACAACTCACTCACAGGAAAGAACAAGTCCGTGGTCGATGTTGTACTTACGATACAGCCAAACGGAGGGCGAGCAGGTGGATGGTTCAGCTTCATCTGCTGCCGCCCCGGTAGCGCAATAATAATCTCCTCCTTTCTTAGGATCTTTCTACTACCGTCCGAGCCAGCGTCGTCGTCCGTTCTGCCGTTTGCAACATCATGGTCGTCGTTTGGTCCAGCAGGAGATGCGTAAACACACGTGTCTAGCAGGATCTGGGCCTGCTGCACTTCGTTGGTGAGCTGCATGCAAGAAAGACAACAACTGAATTCAGACAGACAGTGTCTTCACATACATGACAGAGTATAGTAGTACGTGTGTGTTCTTACGCTGTAGAATCTTCCCAGAGCTTGAGCGCACAGTGCGTCTGAGGGATTGATGTAATCTTCCCCTTGGCAGTGCCCCAATATTTCCTACGTACAACAAGCAAAAGAACATGGCATTCATACATACATAGTCAGTGGTACTGTACACGAAAAGGGACTTTAATTACTCCGTAATGATAGACCGGCAGTGCAGAACAAGATGACGACAAGGACGAGATTAATTGATTGAAGAACCAGTAGTACCTCATACAGTTGATCTGATATGATACCAACTCCGTGAGCATAAGGCACTCTAGCTGTTACATCGACGCTTTCTCCAGTTGCCGGGTTACCCACAAGATATCCCTGAAATGAGAGCACAGAGTGATAAGGCCACATTGTCGGTAGTATATAATATGCACATCTAATTTGGGGCAAAAAGAAAATCGATGCATACCGTCAGATTAATGAGGGGCCTCATTCCTGCTTCAATACCTGAACGAAGAGAATAATGCTGTATATAAGTAGGTGCCAACTGGATCGTCGTCTCTCACATAGTAGTACAATATAGAGGATAACATTAGTACCTTCCGAAATCATTTGCGCAAGGAAAGGTACGAGCTTCCCGGCATACGAGTCTCCACCGATGTAGAAAGGACTAGCGAGGTACTTGGGGTGCTCACTGAACCACTGACCCGAGTGAGGGATCGTCAAATTAATTACAGGTGCTGATGAGGTTTTTATAGTAGAGTACTGTATAAAGAAAGAAAGCATATGGTTAATTACCTTGATGAGGAACTGATGAACCTGCTGCGTGGACGATAAGTCTCCAACCTCGTAGCCTTTGGGTTGTCTTGAAAAGGAAAATCCAGCTCCGACCGGGGAATCAACGAAAAGGATATGTGACACCTGAAAAATGTCGAAAACATTAGTATTGTATTAGTCTACAGACGGACACGCAGCATATCCTTTTTTACCCTCTGTTTTCGTATCCTATGAATAGAATCGGTACTTCAGATTTTACTAGTAGTACTTAGTACCAGTGCAGAGATGCTAAAGACCAATGGAAGCTCAAAGCACGAGGTTTCTTTACAAAATTTCCACCATGTTGGTGGGGACCATTTCGATCATTCTTTTTTTCTTAATAATGATGGTGAATGAAACTGTCAAAGTGATGCTATAATTTTAAGGTTGGTGGAAGAATAGTGCGGATAGTAGATATAAGAGGATAAGACCTTTGACCAAGAATTTTGGTTGTAGTGTAGGCGTGGCAGCGTGCCGTTGTAGGGCTCCAGGACGAACCTGATGGGACCTGTCAGTGTCAGTGGTAGTGCTAAATCATCATCACAGTAGGTCCGTAGTCGTGAATTATGCCGAAGAAGAAGGTTGGTAACATAATAATAATTCAGACTCATAGTAATAAACTTTAGTAAAGCTCGGAAACGAAAAGACATGGTATACTAGTAGTATTTAGTACCGATCTCGTATGCGAGGCCGCTGAAGACGGAGCATCGGTCGCCGCCGGTGAGCCAGAGGAGGAAAGGCGGCGGCGGGGCGCCGTCGTCGCCGGGCTGGTACGACTCCGCCTCGACGAAGTAGTAGAAGAGCTCGGCGCCGTTGTCCGGGTCCACCTCCACGTACCTGCGGCCGCCCCGAGATGATCAGTCAGTCCCTCCGGTTCGTTGGTGCAGAAAAGGAATGATGAAATCCACAAAAGCAACCAGTCGATCGAGGAGGAAAAGAAGAGGTGCCCACCCACCCGGTTTCGAGGTAGAAAGGGAGGCGGCCGTCGTAGCCAGGGAGGCTGGTCACCACCTTCCCGGAGCCGGAGACGGAGGAAGGCAACAAGGCAACCAGGACGGAGAGGAGGAGGAGGAAGAGGCGGCACCACGACGGGCAGAGCAACCCGAACTCCATCGTCCTTGGATCAGATTGGACAGACAGAGAATCGATAGAACCCAGTTGCACGGTGGATGTACACGACCGAGCTCCCCAGCACTTTTCCGTTGTTTTATTCCAGAACGAGGTAGACGATGGGAGCAAGGAAATAAGGGACGCGAAGACGGCAACGGAAGTACTAGCACGCCAGTGGTGGAGCTTCGCAAGATTTGGCTCCTGCTACGACGCTTGTAGTATAGTACGTTACCAGGATGACGAAAGAAAGTCTCCATCACACATCACATCCCCTGTTCGAGTAGGAGACGTAGTACTATCCAACTATACTTCAACGAACTTTATCAAAAAAAAAAAAAAAAAACCATACTTCATCGAACTTTATCAAAAAACGGGCACACACAGGCCGGGGCTCCGCCGCTCTCATCACCTAGTAGTAGTAGTACCTCCTAGTTCTGTCTCGCGCGCGGCGGGTCCCTGTCAGTGTTGCCTCAACGCTTACGCACACAGCAAGCTCGTAGTAGTAAATATTATCATCATCTCCTCTCCTCTCCTCTCTCCTGCGAGGGCGAGGGCGAGGGCGACGCAGTGATCGGGTTTACCACGGCTCCCAAAGTCCCAACGCACAACGACAGAAAGAGTGCTGCGAACGCACATCCGCCCCCACTTTTTCTACAAGCACATCTCATACGAAAACGATCTGTCCAGACTTTACATGCGGCATCCAAAGATATAAGCTACGCAGCTCGTCCTGGGTTACACGACAACCGCTGCTCGATCAAATAATAATGGAACAATATAATAATGATGTGACAAGAGACAAGACGATCAGTTTTAGCATTCAAAAAAGAATAGGTATGTGCTAAATAAATGAACGAACGTCGGATGTGCAGATAACAGTCAGGCAGTCAGCTAACGCGAACGACTCCGAGAATGGGTGAAACCCCACAGCTGATGCACAAAAAAGAAAATACTATCAGATAACAGCCACCATCAGTAGGGCAAATAACCCAACCAAAAACTATGTACTAGTGGACATGGAAGGAAGCAAAATATGTGGCGTTGTTCATATGTGTGTCTTTTCAACTGGATACCAGAACATCTGAGTTCTCACTGTTTTTTTGTTTCATTGCTCCACAATCCATCCATATACTCCTAATCAACTTCAGAAACTCAATATACATGTAATTTGTTGCGCATCGCCTAACTAATTTGAAGATTTTTTTTGCCATTGGACTCCTTTGATTCACCAAATTACAAAAAACTCAGTGTTGCACCCAGGAATCTAAGTCCTTTCCATCAATGCATATATAATGTTTAATATAATTCATTTAGCTAAGAAAATATCCAATTACTCAAACACGCATGAGCGGTTGATCTCTCTCTCTCTATATATATATATACGGTTGATCTCTCTCTCTCTCTATATATATATATATACGGAATGACATCTAAAAATGGATCTGTCAGAGTTGAATGAATCTTGATAATACCCCTCCATCACTTTTTTCTCATTCTCCATATCTATTTCTATCAATCTCATCCTTGTTTTTTGTGCACCTACCTCTACCAACTTTTCTTAATTCCCGTGCCCACCCTAAAACATCATGTATATTGGGACAGAGGGAGTAGATGAATTCATAAATAAAAGATCTTTTGAAGTGAAGAAAGCTGTCATCAATGCACTCTTTCTAACCAAAACAATGCAGGACGAAACAACAATAGAAGTTTTGTGGTCAAACCATATAGTTTCATCAGGACTTCTAATAAAATCGATGGCATATGTTATACTGATATTTTATATTCATAAGATCTACATTCCATGCTGATGTCTATCACCACAATATTGTGCGTTACTGAAAGGCATATTACCTCAACATTCTTTAGTTCAAACTCTGGACTATGGGCCAAGCATGAGTTTCCAAATGTCTCACATGATCCACTGCTTCCATGTAACCTATTCAATCAAATTAGATACCACATTGTTACCGTTCTTCACAAAATGAAAAAAAATGCATGTGGCATTGAAAACTTACAGATCTTCATCAACACACAGTGCAAAGTTTCCACCACCTCCAAATGCCAAAGCATCATTCATGCACAAATAGTAATATCTGTTGAGACCTGCATATTCTTCCAAGTGAGTAATTTTTTAACCAAAAGACATAACTCTTATCAAGTATCAGTTGAGCACAATTATAAAAATGGACAAATGCATATAGAAAATTCATTATTAAACAGCACAGTTCAAGTTAATATATTACAAAGCAGTGTGGTTATTAGAATTTCTATATGCAATAATCCACTAGCATACCTTTTAACTAATCCTGCAAAGTCCAAAGGACAAATACTTCAATAACTATTTTTACAAAAATTCAGCAAGAGTGGTCCCCTCTGGACAAAACGCTTCAATAACTTGAAGACTATGTCAGCAGACACTCTTCCTGTCTCATAAACCAGAGTCTCTTAACTAAGTGGTATGGAGCAAAATGTTTAGGAACTGGCCAAATCAAACTAAAGTTGAAAGACAGATCGGATATAACTGTAAAAACCTAGGGATATGTAAAACAATTATTCAATACCGATTACAATCTATCATTTTTTTTTGTAATAACTGCAGTTCTATAATCCATTCATTTCACATGGTTATTTTTTCCATATATAATACTCACCAGTTGGTCTGAAAAGTCTAGGTTCACCATAAATTGTTGTGAACACAAATGTCTGGTTTGTTCCCTGCTTAATAGAAAATTAGAGATAATCATGCATGTGTATCATGACTTTTACGCAGATTGACAAGTAGAATGTGCAAGTTCTCTATGGATGACCTGATATTTCCTTTTTTCTGTAGGCCGCAAAGGGCTGTTCAATAAGCCACCAAACACAGCACCCTGCATATCACCAACAATCTAATAAAAGAAAGGGGAACCATATTCAGAACATACCAGAGTTTTGAGAAGTATGAACAAGCAGAAGACCATAAAATGCAATGAGAAGTATATGGCCCGTACCAATAGAGCTGGACCCTCAACATTCTCACTTTTACGAAGAAGTGTTCTTAGAGATATTCCATGCTTCCAGGTGCTGCACTTCATTTGTGCAAAACAAGAAGGAATTACAAAGTGTTCCAATGAATTGTAGTGAAGCATTTATTTTCAGATAAAAAAAAACAATAGACATGACAAGCTAGATAATAGTTTACCTATAGAGCAATGTCCAGTGACATCCCTTTAAGGTCCCAGGGAGAGAAGATTGGAAGAATGCAAATAATTTTGGAGATATGAACACTGACTTTTCAGTGAGATAATGAAGACTGCTGGCACAGTCTGAAGTTGATGTTTCCTCACTTCCATTTGAGTAATCAATGGATCTGAATGACTGGAGAATCTGGTTATTACTAAAATCCCCATTCTTTTCATCTCTTTCGCTTTCAGAACCAGACTCCTCACTCAATTCAAGTGGCGGATCTTTCCATGTGAAATCATTGCCCCTCCATCGCTTAGGAAGAGATTCAGGAGGTAATGGTCTCAAAGTTTCCGAACAAGGTAAATTGCTCTCATGCCCCGAGTTTGAGGTTGGTAGGAAGGACAGCACATAAGATGATAATGATCCTTTCTTGGGAGAAATAAAATGTTCCGCTGGAAAGGAAATTGCCTGAAAAAATCCTCATCATTATAACATGCAAACTGCAACAGAAACGGAAAAATCTGAAGAATTAAAATTCATATTGTGAAATAGGTAACTAGTTAATAGAGAATTCAGCAGTATCTACACACTAATGATGGCAAGACTATACATGGAGCTAAAATAATAGATGAAATAGAATCAAGGCCAAAAGATATTTTAAATTGACAGATCACTGAACCAAGTCCTTTTTATTTAGTATATAATGCAATGTTGTGTTGCAAAGACCTCAAACTTGATAAAGATACAACATCAAATTAACTATATAAATCAATGTAAGGATAGGCATTTCTTTTCCTCAAGCAAGTTGTTAAGTCTTACTGGTGTAAGATAACTTTCTTGTCTAATAGATGAAAAAGGACAGAACAGTTTCCATTCTCCAAAGGAAAAGGGTATGGCCCATACAAGAGCCATTATTTCTAAATCAAAGTAGATGCACGACAATGCATATCAAATACCATATGTATCTATAGGTGCCACTGTTTCTCAGAAAACACAAATCCGCACAAGCCAGGGGTAGCAACAGACATGAAAAAGACAAACATGACAGTTCATCTTTCAAAGAACTCCATCCCCAGTTCCTCAATCTCCTTTTTGACCCGAAGTTCCTCACCCTTCTGAGCAACACACCGTTACTTAGAACAACGCAGCTCAAGTAAAATCTGGCAGCCGCCACAATCCTACCCCAGGACTGGAAACAAGCCTACAGGCGTCCGTGCCCAGGACCAAGCACCATTTTGCCAAGGAAACTGAAATGCAGATCCGATACAAGCCAAGGAAATATACATCTACCGGCCAACGGTTAAATCACCCTGGACGTAGGCGATCCTAGAGAAGAAGAAACATTCGATCTTCGATCCAAGTCGGTCGGCGCGAGCCCTCCGAGATCCCACCTTTTCCGATCGCCCGCAACCACGGGAACGCTGGCGGCAGAAAGGTGCAACCACGTGATCACAACTCCCTCGCACCAACCACCGAATCCACACGGAAACGGGAAAGTAAAATTGGTCGAGATCGGACCGGCAAAATGCAAGCGTAGGAGGCGGCGGGCAGGGGAGCGAGAGGCGGATCTTACCTGCTGTGCCCCGTCGGGGGCGACGGTGGCCACGGGGGAAGGAGGGGAGTCGGCGAGCAGGCGGGTGAGCCTATCGGCCACCTTCTCCTTCCACGCGAGCATCGCCTGGCCCCGCGAGACTCACGCCTCCGCTGGCGGGGAGGCGGAAGAAGCAAGCCGCGACGCCTGCAGTGCGGAATCCAGGCTTGGCGGATCGCGCACGCCGAACGCGTGGAGTTTGGCACCTTCACGACCGCATCACACAGGCCCGAGGTGCAGGAAGACACCTCATGACCAGGGAGCGCGTCGGCGCTGTCGAAGAGATTCGTCAACTATACTGTCTACGCCACGTGGCGTTTTAGAACACCGTTTCCTTTCTCTTTCATCTTTCAGGCTGAAAATTCACTTTCAACTCTTGCGGCAACGCCAATACTTATGTAAAAGTTCATTAGAGAGTTTATTAATAGTAAAAGTAAAAAAACTCGTATACTTTAAGAATTTGCAATATATGTTTTTAATAAAATCATGTAGGCAATTCTATTAAGGCAATACTATAGGATTTAGGAATTGAAAGTGCCACCCAAAGTGACCAAAAAGTAAAGACAATTTAAAGTTTGGTGTGAATAAATTGACAGACCATTTAAAAAACTGTTGGAGATATATATTATGTTCTGATGTCCGATAATATTGTTAGTTTTTTCTCCGTGATGTGTAATTAGAGATGCTTTCAGCTGGACCTCTTCTTTAATTAATACTTCCTCCTTTTTTAAATTGCTGTCGCTATTGACTTTGACCGTCAATTTTGATTATTCATCTTATTAAAAAAATTATTTAATTATATAAAATTAAAAGTATTGTCTCAAAAACCTTTAATGACAAATCGAATCCTAACAAAATATTTAATATTTTTTATATTTTTTTAAATAATATTAATAGTCAAAATTTATGGTCAAACGATGACAACAATTTAAAAACAAAGAAAATATAACACAACACAAAGATATCTTTAGATATAAAAATAAAAAAGGTATAGATGTTAAATATTTAACAATTTTTTTTACGATAAGTTGGTCTCTATGGCTGATTAGAAATGATCGTGTTTTAAATAATAAGATCATCAACACGCCATGGGCTGTAATAGACAACTAATACAAGACTTTATGCATTATACAGACACGGAGTGTGCTTAGCAAGGGAGAAGCTCGCGACAAACTTACCGGTGCTCATGGCGTTGGATAATGATTCCATTTTTTGTCTCTCTCTTATCTTACTAAACTCAGATTTTCTAGTTTAAAGCATATATTATGTTTCTAAGCTTATATGCATGGATTTTTATTTAAATATTACAAATTTCTCAAACTATAAATAAATGTGAAACCATAAGTTCTATAAATATATGAAATTAAAAAAAATTAAAAAATGCATCTTCATAAAGAGGGGCCTCACCATAGCAAATGTTACTTCCTTCCTTTTTTAATTGTTGTTGTTGTTTATTTTAAACAATAACTTTGACGATATGTTTTATTCAAATGTGTAAATTTAAAAGTCATGTCTTAAAAACATTTAGTGATAAATTTAATTATAATAAAATATTTAATATATCTCATACTTTTTTAAATAAGACGAATGATCGAAATAAAACAGTCAAAGTCAACAACGATAACAAGTTAAAAATGAAGGAAGTACCTTTTGCTAAAATTCCCAGACTGGCTCGGCTGGCTACGGAGACGGCCGGGACGAAGCAGAGTACACACAGGAATTCAGCAATACAGCTCCAGACAAATCTCCAAACGAGTCACACACTTGACATTCAGAAAAAAAAATCAACTATATATGGAAAACGTTACAAAATTTGAATGCTGTGCGTCCAGCAGTAGTTACCAACAATACATGGAAATCAATACAAAATTTGAATGCTGTGCATCCAGCAGCAGCAGTTACCAGAAAAAAAGGAGTTTACACGTTGCTTTTTGGCACTCGCCAGTAGTTACAAGGATTTTCTACCTAAACTAGCTGCTTAAGCTACTCTCATTACATCTATACTGCAGGAAGAGGGTGTCAACACACTTTGCCATCATCATCTGGAACCTCAAAGGGAAATGTGGTCCATACCCTTCACCAATTCTGTAAACATTCACATTTCTGCTGCTAGCTGATTGCACTCTGCAGACTGGTACGGATAGGCCAGCATACAATGCGGCATGGACTGCCAGTAGACTGGATGGCTGCGCATACTCTTTGGCAGCTCAGGTGGCCCAACGACGGACACTTCCAACTCCGACTGTGTACACTTTACCATGCCGTAGACACCAGTGATGATGTTTTTCATGAAATCTTCTCTCAGAGAGTAGGTATCAAGATGAATAATTGCCCGAGGGTTGAGGCCCCAGTAGTAGACAATGTTAGGCTTGTTGACCGAGCGATCAATGTCTTCCAAGGGGCATGGATCACACTCAACACCAATGTCTTCCAGCTGCAGAATCAAGTGAACATGATAGAGTTTATATTCTTATTCAAATTCAAAACAGATAAACCACTAGTAATACTATAGTGAAGCCAGAGCATGAAGGAAAAAGAGCTTTAAACCACCTTAATTTCCCTGTTTGTAACTTTGTCTTCTTAAGGGGATCACAGTAATGATCCTCTGTTCTAGGGCATTTTGTTCTAAACTTTTAGACCTTGCGGCACCCTAAGTTGCCTGTGTGTTTTTAATGTTACTATTGACATTTTATTTCTTCTATAATCCTAGGCAGATCACCTGCCATTCTCCTAAAGAAAACAAAACAATAAAAAACAATATGTGTAGCAAAAATACCTTCAGAATCAGGATACGGAAGCGGCATTTCACCCATCCAGCCCAATCACGTAGCTCTACAGATGTGGGGGCACATAAAGCAATGCGCAGAAACTGATGATACTTTGCAGCATATGGAAAGGGTTCAAAAAGCTGACTCCATTGAAAATCATGCCTCAATTGATCCTGAAACAAAGACATAAGGGCCTAAGTAATCAAATATTTACACCCAAGTGATTAGATATTTGGTACATAAATAATGCACAAGGGCATCAGTTGTTACAAAGAAAAATAAAACATCACAGCACAACAACCAGAGAATGTTTTCATTACATATGCATTCAAAGCAGATGTAATTGTTACGTCACTCCCAAGGTGTCAAGTTCATTAAAATTGGAATGGGGGTATTTAAGGGAAATTCAGTGGTGCCAATGTCAAGAGAACTGTACTGAATGCAGTATCTAAAATGGTCTCAGTTTATAACAAAGCCAAGAGGATCAAGGGAAGTGGGATATGTTTCATATGCCAAACAAGATAGACAAAGTGACAAGGTATTGATTATTTTTGTGCTTAGAAAATGATAACAGAGCTATGCTAACACGCAAGAATATTATGCTAAAACAAAGAGAGTATTTCACATGCGACACCACCTTACATTAAAAATATACAATGCAAGTACTTCTGAATAAATATCCACATATTTGAACAAAGTTTCTAATTTATATTTGACTGAGAATATAATGATTTTTGAAAAGTCATATAAATGCAACTATCCCTAGTAAACACTTTAAATAGCAAATGCAGCGTATGAATCATCAGATGAAATTAGAAGATACTTCTATGGTTCGTTTCAGGACATCAAGAAAAAGAGAAGAAAACGTGACCAGACTTCAGACTGACCATGATTATAGCAGAGCCACGCAAAAGCTCATCTTTTATTTTCTTGAAGGTGCTTTTTGTCACATTGGAGAGACAAAACTCTGGCGGAGTACAAGGCATCACTATGGGCATGAGGCGCCCGTCTGAGTGCAGGCAGTTCGTTGGCTGATCATGTAGCCTTACTGGAACATTCCAAGACCAGTGAGCGAAAGTCTGGAAGAAAGCTGTGAACAAACCGTTGACACTGGCATTCGGATATTTCCGACAAACATAAGCTGCGAGGATGGCTAAATGAATCCCGGCAAAGAAGCCAAGTTGCTGAAAGGAATGCACAAAGTAAGAATCACACTGTTCGACCAAATGATCATATATAGATGAACAGAAATTCATCACAGCACTGGAAGTTAAACCACATACATTACAATAGATTCCTCTCTTCCTAGCCCATAGCTTGAGACATCGCAACAGAACTTGAAAATTCTGCATCATGATTTTAGACAAGTTAGATATTACTAAAATGAACATAATTTAAGGAAAAAAATGGACACAAATGATGAGCAAATCAACAGTCATGGGTCAACTCAAAGCAATAAAGAAATACAAATGACATGTATTAAAATGCATGAATATGCTTTCAGGGAGAAAAATCAGAAAAAGATTCAATATGACTAACACTGATCATGCTGGTGCATGATAATTTCAAGGGGTAGAGAAACAACTATGATAAACTAAATAAGACTAGTTTCTGACCTCAGCATTTGGTACTAGCTGAACAATTCGTTCATTGACACGAATTCCAGATAGACTCTTCCAGCTCCGTGGGTCCAGTTTTTGTAGCATTTGAGAGTCAAGTGTATTTATGGCCTAGAAGAGCAAGGAAAAATCAGGAAATGGAATTGTCTATCTGAGTAATGAGTATGTATGTCAATTGTCAAACCAGAAGAGTCCCAAGCATCATGATATTTGCATATCGTTATAAGTCTGTATAAGTATTAGCTAGCAATCGTAGCATGAAACAGCTGGAAAAAAATTTCAACTAATGTAGAATGTCATGCATAATCACATAGATCCAATAACTGGAAAACAATAATATGCAAATATAGCATATGCTGTTCGACTAATACACCTCTTTTCCTTCAAAAACAAAAAAGACTGACAAATCTCTCATGTAGAACGGAAAAGTTTCTATCATGCTCGGGGCAAAAGTTACAGTTTCGACAATAATATTATAGTTACAAAATGGTTCATCCATCCATGTCATGATCTCATAGACGAGAATAATTCTACAGTGAATACACACAACATCTTATATCGATATAGGAGAAACTGTATGATATAGTATGAAAATCATTACAGAAAAAGCCACACAACAACAACAAGCATTACTGTCAGTGTAATCTGTTTACCTTTGCTGCATCGATAGCTGGAAGCTGAGCATATGCGAGATCAACTGCAATCCCATTAAACTTAAAGCGCATCAATGGAACCTTAACGTTTTCAATCGTCTGCATTTCTGATACTTCTGGCCTGCCCTCGAGATGTTGTCTCAGAACAACAAAGAAATGGTACTACATAATAGAGACAAGTTAATCCTGCATTGATATCAATTAAAGACATGAATAGAAACAAAGAAAAATGCACACCTCCAATGTTGAGGTGCAAGGCCCAGCACAAAGAGCATCGATGTCAGATTCTGGTCCATGAGCCTTGAAAAGGGGCACAAAAGATTAGTTAAATCTAGGGTTGATGTATCATCTTATAATCTACTTTAACAGGGCATATATTATCCTTGCAATTAATATGCATCATAAGCAGTAACTGTGTGAAAATAGAAGGTAAAATAGAAAGTGCAAATCAGTAAAATGTACAATGCAATACTCACAAAAGAGGGCACAAGAAACCGTTTGGACATTGATTTCAATCATCTGCGCTCATGTATAACGTCAATACCGATAAAGGATGTACTTCAATAACAATGTATGGCCAGCTAATTAATTGCCAAAACATGCACGTGAAGCATCAAATCCAGGCATAACATAAACACAATAGTTCAAAAGTCTAGAATTGGTGATAGGCAGTATAGCACACAACCAACAGGTCACAACATGCATAAACTGCACACGCCAATAAAGGCCAATCGGAATTCGAAATTCCCCAATGTGTCGTTGCTTACCCCTAACGTGTAAGATCCATAAGTCACGAGCGTAGCAGTCGTCGTCCTCTGGGGCACATTCTGGTCATGGGCTACCTCCTTCACCCACCAATGCGACACTATCTGAAACAACCGGGAGAACAAAGCAAATCGATCAGAAACCCATCAACGGCAGCATAGCATGAACCTGCAATTTTTTTACCCAGAATCCAAGACCCCAACCAGTTACCTTCTTGAGTTCTTGGATCACCTTCTCCCTCTTCTTATCATCCTCGGGCGTGGGCGCGGCCCGCTCATCCTTCAAGAACTGTATCCCAGCAAGCGCACATGACGGATATTAGCCGAAAGGAGCGTGAGAACATGATTGGGAACCGAAACAAGCCGATTGAATTGCCGGCCGGGCTCACCTGGACGAGAGAACAACTGCGGCGGCGGTCCACTTCGGCAAGAAAGCCGGGATCGAGCTGGCTGATGATCGGGTGCGATGGAGGAAGTTGAGGGTAGTAGTACCCGGGCGGCGGCGGAGGCGGCAAGAAAGCCAGGGTAGGGGACTCCGGATAGCCGGAGGGAGAGGTCTCGGCGGACCGGCCTGAGGGCCCCATTTGCCCGTACAGCCACCAGGAAGGGACAGGAGTGGCGGCCTCCAGGTTCGACATGGCGGACGAGCTTGTCGCCGGTGGCCCGACTGGGAGGGGCCGACGGAACATACTGTAGTTTCTTTTCTTGGAAGATTGAGTACTGATACTCTGATTGGATTGGATCGGAGGACGACGGCGGCGGTTATATAAGCTCAGAAAAGATTGAGGTTTATCAACACGAAGGCGGGAGCTTTATCAAAATTCAACTCTTTTGGTATCGGAGTCGGAGGACAAGAAGAAGATCGGAGGAGGAAACGAAGAATAGAAGAGACGGACAACCGCGCGCGGCGGTTATATAGGGCGGGTCGGCGGCGCCGCGGGGCGATCAAATCCTTTCCCTTTTTTTTCTAGGGTGCGCGGCGTTCAAAGCTTTTTTTTTTTTTTTTAGCACACACGAATGCATGAATATTCATCACTAGTCAAAGACATGTGTGTCGAAATTGTAAAATCAAAAATTAAATACGAGATTGCAAAAATCCTCTCACGAGTTGTTCAGAGTTAAATAAAATAAAAACTTCTTAACTTTAAAAGTTATCACATTTCACAAATTTACTATAATTATAGATTGCCTCCTAAAAGAATTGGCTCCTTAGAGACCTTCCATCTCAGAAACAAATAAGTAGCTAGTGGTCATGCAACTAATAACACTTATATTATGGACTTCTAGCAACCTATGGCGTGATGGTGATGTCCAAGTGAGGATGGATGCCGGCACGAAAGAGACTGTTGGTGATTGTGCTAAAATGTTGTATGATAGTTTGTGTTGCCAGCATTGTCGATATGGAAATAAAGATGAGCTTTAAAAAAGATAAGATATGAACGGAGTAATCGCTAGAAGGCGAGACACATAATGACATGAACATGTTCATTACTCCAAATAGTGAGATGATTAGATATTCAGCAACATGGCACAGTTATTTAAATACAAAGGATTCGCAGGTTTCTCTGGAGTTCATATTGTCCCAAAACAGGACAAGTGCTTAATTGATAGTTTGATATTTAGATGATACTTTACTCTTTACTAGTACAAATGCTCGTGTTAACGGCATGGTTTAAAAAACAGATTTGATTGATATTCAACATATCTAATTTTTTTTAGTATATAACGAAATCAATATTATAAAGCGATATACAATATGAGTCATTTCCTCTATCTTTAGTCTTCCAACAATGTTTTTTACTTTGCGTATTCTGTTTGTGCTATGAGAAAGAAATCAAGTCTAACTTCACGTATATACAAAAGAAGATAAAGAAATCATGTTAGAGAGATAAATTTCAATTCAGACAACACTCATCTCACCATAAATTAAGTTGCAAACAATATATTAATCGTGTTTGCCTAAATGCAGTTTTCAAAGTAATGCCTACATCAACTTGTTAAATGAACTACAATAAATATTTAAGAATAATATTTCAACTCACTCGCTCTTGCTCTCTAAAACACACATGAACATAAGAGAAAGAACACAGAACACGAGCAAATTTCAGCGCTGCACACCACTGTAGCGCCCATCACTTCACACACCGGTCACTGCTCTGCTCCATTCCGCCACAACGGCCATCCGTACACTAACCTTCGTGCATCACTGTAATGAGTTCCCACGCCACTAATCTATTGGTATCACTACATAATGCACTCACTTTGTGATATAGCAACTCACAATAACTTGGACACGACTAAACAACTCATGAAAACAACACCTAAAACAGGAATAAGTCTAACAAAAACAAATGATATGGCCAAGATGTACAGTAATGCACTTCACAAAATTAGAAAGGCTCGTCCCAGGGACATAAGGCATTATACTAACAATTAGAGTGAAGTACCTAAACAATATAAAGGACTACTTCCCTCTATGCTATTGGTAAAAACTTTGACCATACCATCTAAAAAACTTGTAATACTTCAAGCCATTGTTTTTAAAATCTAATCCCTTGAATGCCATGGGTTATAGTAACAAAAGTTGTTAGATGACAAGTTAAGGTTTATGCTAATGGCACTGGAAGATAGTAGTGTTTATATTGCTAAATACATGAACTCATTAAACGCAATAATAATTTATGTACAGGTAACTGTTCATGCCAAGTATTGAACAAATTGTGCTATAGTATAGTTTCAAGAATATAGAGTCATCATTTCAAGTAAACTATAATCAACTCATCAAATCACTAGAACATAGGGTCAGGAAAGAATACAAGAACCAGCAAAGAAAAGAGCTCTCTGCCCATGCTGAAAATTATGTCAAAAATTTTGTAGATTCTAAGCAAAGTAGTTAGGTTTATCATTACAGAACTACCCATTACGATGCAAATGAACCTAAGAAAACATAGTGGGCAAAATACTACTACTTCTGAGTATAACAACAAGCAAGCAATTTCTACTCATTTCACATATGTACATTAAAAAAATCCATGTTGAATTTCAATGAAGCATGTAAGTACAAGACCTAAAAGAAACAATGCCTCTTACAGTGATTCCTTCAAATTTGACCACGTCACTCTCATTTGAATAACAGAGCTAGCTACCCATACTGATTTGGCAAAAACTTGACAGTAGAGAGTATATTATCAAAAATATACAGAGCTTGCTAACAACTAACTGATAACATATACAATGATACATCTAGCTAGCAAATGGAAAGTCGAAGAGAATGAGATAATCTAATCTTGTGTTCCTGTGCCAATTAATTAAACAAGTAGTACGCACAAAAAAAATCCTGTGATAAGCTTTTGTTGAAGCCAAACAATGTCTCTTTTACCTACATACCATCCCTGCCAAAGAGCTCACAAATTATATCATGGTCGCAATACCTGCGTCAGCAACCAGATCTACTAAAATCCAAGCAAGGGGAAGTGAGGGAGCATCTGCACTTTTTCTTTCATGGGTGTCATATCTTGTCAAATCGAACGGGTCCATCGATCTTTCCCATGACAAGTCAGAAGGGTGCTCCCCTACGAGGTGTGTTACACTGGGCTGCTGTTTGCGAATCTAGGAGTGACATGCCAAGGAAAAATCAATAAAATCTTTAAAAATGAAAAATCTAGAAAAATATACAATTTTAGGGGGAAATGGCTCATCCATGTTACATTAATAAGAGGAAGTTACACCCATCAGTCTGGATACTAAGAGCAGGTACCATGCCTGATGTGATAATTATATCAAATATAGATAGGGCCTTCAACTAAAATACATATAATATTCTCTTTCAACTAAAATACCAACTCAACAGTTGCATACCTTTTTTCGTGAGTAACAGTTGCATACCTCTATATCTCATGTCTCAGTTTGGTTCTAAAATTATATGCCATCTAGATGGTTAGCTTCAGTTAATGTTCAGTTAGATTCAGAGTTTTAGTCTAGGTTCAGATAAAACTGGTGCCTACATTGTGCATAGAGATGCCTAACTTTATCAGTAAAGAAACACAAATACGACATTGCATTTGTACTCAGACCAAAAATCCAAAACCTGATCTATTACTTGATAACTTTGAAAATGAAATCATTTTACACTTACTGATTTCTCAGCTTCTCATTAGAAAAACAATGATTGCATATGCATGAAAACAATCCGTTGCAACTGACATCTGCATTCATGCTTGTCAATCTTCAGAAGATGTCACATGTTAACAGAAATTAAAATTCAAAAACAACACTACATTAATAAAGTAGAGTAATTTGGTAACACATAACTAAAGCAGAGTCAATTTGACGGTATGCTAGCTTTGAAATAGAGGACCTAAACAAGTTTGCCAGTATCAAAATTTTCTCCCTCATAACAGACTTCCAGATGTATAGCTACTGATTATGCTTGTATTTTCTGATCAATAGCCACTGACATATAAGAGTCATTATTATTGAAGTAGAATGAGAATACTGAATATATGCTATGGAGTACACTACAAAATCAGAAAAAGAAAGGAACGGCATGAGTAAATAATCACAATTTGTGTGACACCCCAAGTGTCACTGCAAACTTATTGACTAAATCTTAAACCCTAAGAATTTAACTCTTGCACTTTGAAGCAAAATTTACACTTGAGCTAATAAGCGATATTGTTTTAAACACTTCCAATAGTTTCCACAAAATTTTGGAGAATTTCTCAGAATGTTAGCACGTTTAAACACATGTTAAACACATGGATTAATGCCTCGACATCGCACCCGTTCCTAGAATTTCTATAATTTTTAGAAGCTGAATCAAGGCATGATCCAATGACATAGCAAATAACTCACTTAAACTCCACAAAAAAGTTTGGTAATTTTTGGAGCATTTTTGAAAAATCAGTAGATTTTGGACCCAGTACCAAAATCATTGCATAGCAGGTAAAAATTACATCACAACTTTCAAAACTCATCAAAAATCCCATATAAACCTAGCGATATTTTTACATTAAATTAAGTTCACTTCAAATTAGAATTTTGGAGATTTTATCAGAATTTTTGGAAAAAGATTTAAACCCCTTAAAAATTCAAACAAACTTGAATTTATATGGAAATTCATGAATTTTTAAAAACCGAATCAGGACTTCCTCCTTTAACGAAAGTTGTTTCAAATAATTTACTAAGTGCCTTAAAAGAGTTTCAAAATTCTCCAATCTCAGAAATATGGATTTTATTTAAATTTGGAGAGGGATTTTGAATTAACTGCGAAAAAAATCAAATAAAATCGCGCGCCGCCGCAGCGGCCAACCGGCGCGCCGCAGCGGCGCAGCGCGGCAGCCGCCGGGCGGGCACGCTTTTCCTCACCCCTGCCCCGTCCCGACGGCCGAGCGGGAGTTGCTCCTCTCTCTCTTCTCCTCTCTCTCCTTCCCGCGCTATAACTTTCCTCTCCGGTGCACGCCACCGCCCACATCCCCCCAACCCCCGTTGCCGCTCTCGACCACCAATCCTGTCGCGCACGCTGGTCGCCACCCCACTCTCTGCACTCTCGCGCGTGATAGCAGCATCTCTCTCTCTCTCTCTCTCTATTCTCTGTCGCAGCGAACGGCACCCCCTACTCACCGCTTCCTTCTTTCTCTCAATCTCCTCTGTTCTTTCTTCCCCGCTGAGCATGCAGGCCAAACAGCTCGCTCCACACTCTACAAATTCCACTCAATCCACTTCAGTTAAGGGTGCCCAGCATTCTACCTCGTTCTCCCGGACACACACGTCCAGAGAGTGCTAGCGCTCGCTGAATTTGGGTTTCTTCACCGCTGGTTTCTACCATCTCCATCGAGGCGCACTGTGAGACCCCTGTTCCGGTTGATTCAAAGCCTTGGGAGCTTGTCTTTCGTGTTGCCCGTACTCTCGTGCAGCTTAGGGAGCTTTTGGTTGCCTTGATCGTTGCTCCTCCCATCGGAAACGCCGTCGCCGGGGGCTCCCCTGTTTGGCCCACCGTCGCCGAGCGAGATGGCGACCTCCTCGTGGCCATGTTCCTCGATGCCGAGCACCGCGAGGATTAGGCGCAGCTTCTGGGCAAGGATTTAGAGCTCCCCGTCGCCTCCTTCGTTCCCGCGACCTCGCCGGACCTCGAGCTTCACCGCCGCTCATCGTTGCGTTGCTCCGGTGAGCTAGGCACCGCCAAACCTTGTCCCTGGAATTCCCCAAACCTTGTCCCTGGAATTCCCCGTGTCATGCTCATTCGATTGGTGTCTTCCCGAGCCACCCTATCACCGGCAGGGGCGCGCGCCGCCGTGCTCTGCCATGCGCCGGCGAGCTAGGGGGAAAGCCCTAGTTAGGGTTCTTCTTTTGGATTTTCTATTATTAGTTAAACCTGGCTAAAACTCCAAGAATTCATAAAAAATTGAGAATAATTCAGAAAAATATAATTTCAAATGATCTGAACTTCAGTGAAAAATTTAATTGCTAGGAAAAATGTAGAACTAATATTTTTGAAAAATAATTATTTTAGGCTTTATTTAAATAGTTTAAAACCTCAATAATGCATACAAAATTCGTAATACAATTAGGAAAAAGGAGATTCCAATTGATATGGCTTGTTACTGAGTTGTACAGTAAAAATATTAGATATGGATGTTTATAGCATTTAAATTTTATCATTAACTCAAATACTATTTTGGTTTGATAATTATATAATAAATCCCTAGGTTAATAATACTCATGGGTATGTCATGGAAAGTTATAACTAAAATCCTTGCCTAATTCATAACCCTAATATCAAATTGGTTACATACTATTGGATAGTGAAGTTAGTAAGTAACTAGCCATTTACATTAAACACCATTATTTGCTTAATAGTCAAATAAAGTATTTTCTAGTTTCAAGAAAAATTCCAGAAATAATAATGAAATTCGTGGAACATTATGAATGGGTCACAATAGAATTCCTACACCAAACTGTAACCCTAATATAGAAGTGAGTGCATAGGAAATTGTTAGGCGGTCAAGTAAATTATAACTAGTCGTTATGTTTAAATACCATTATTGCTTAATGATTAAATAGAAAGTAAATTTTATGCGATATTCATAGCTAAGTTCCTGACTTGGTTCATGACCCTAATGGCAAAAAGTGTTGACATGTTAGTTGAATGCTTAATCTAAAAGTTGCTTAAGTACGTAGTTACATATTACCAAACTTATAGCTAATAACAACCTTGCCCCAACCCATTCTCTTAGAGCTGCTAATTAAATATAATTAATTTTTAAGGCTAATAGTGACCTTGATCCTAATAGTCACCCTAATTAGAGATCTAGTGCTGGTGTCAATTCAAATGATTAAACAACAATTAACGACAAGCCTCTTAAACATGCCCCTATAAGAATAGTTGGGATTATGATCATAAGCTAGACTCTTGACCATCATTAATAATCTCTAAACAGTACAAGTAATCTAAGTACTACTAATTCCCTAAAGTGTATTACAATGATAGTGACCCTGATTTAATAATAATTCAATTTCTTAATTTCTAGTCCGGTTTGAAACAGGTGTAATAAATCGGTAAACACTCTAAAAATGGTAACAATGAAAACATCTTTTGTAATCTATGATGAAAACATCATATTACATTACTTAGTCGTAATTCATCTTATTCATGTGCATCGTGTAGACTCTGAAGCAAACGAGGAAGCTGCTGATCCGGAGTTTTCAATCCCCGATGAAGCAGCCAACACCAACTCCGGAGACCCAAGCAAGCCCCGGTACACAACTAAGTTTTAAAGTTTCTCCTTTTATCACTAAGTGTCATGATTGTACATTAGGTTTCTAGGAGTCGATTGAAACCCTAGTTGCATCTGTTTTCCCATAGGAAACCCTATCAGTACTTGGTTTAGGCAACCATTGTAGTATGCTATGCTTAGAATATATTTACCAGTAGAAGTCGAGCAGAGGACGCTGCTCGCGACTGCTAGTGTTTGATTGAAACTCTCACATGAAACATATGACACATGACTATGGATGATTAAGGAAAGTTAAAAGCTGGAGGATAAGACAGGGTACAAAGTAGGTCGGCAACTGGACTGGGTCCAGGGTGGCCGTAGTCTTGCATGATCCGTGAGGTCCGAGTCTGATCGAGCATTGAATGTACTGATCATATGCTGGGTACAATAGGGCCCAGTAAACCTACGTAGCCTAGTAATTGCAAAGTCGAACCTGCCCTATGTTGTCTGATTCGTAGGCGATCTGGGGTGGGCAGTGTGGGATCTCCACAAAAACCGTCCGGGACGTGTGTTCTGGTGGGATGCGGCACTGCTAAGGCAGGCGTAGGAGGGAATTGACTTTATAGGATCTGGTGTGAACGGTTGTCACGTGCGGTCTGGGACGTGCACGTGTCGTATAATTAGGTTCTCCCTGTAGGTGTAAATCGTTTCGAATCACTGTCGCTCCCAGTTTGTGAGTCTGCTTGTGAAACGCACCACATTATAATTAAGATGATGAGCTATCAGGATGATGATTGAGATATGATGATTATTATCTATTGTTCTATTATGATGTCTAGATCAGTGCAAACTAAAGTTATAATTCTAATCACCTAACCTGAGCTAAAACTTGACCAAGACTAGTTCAGGTAATGCGAGTCCTTTGGTAAGAAACCTACCCTGAGTCAGCCAGCATGTCTAGGTGTCGGTTGTAGTTAGCCAATTTGACGGCTCAGCCTTGTTGAGCTTCTTAGAAGCTCATGCTTTGCGAATACATAGTTTTCAGGCGCCGACGCATTTACCCAAGATGATAGTTACCAGTGGGAGGAGCCTCGTCCGGAGTTCGGGAACCTTGAGTAGGAACGTTGAACGTTGTGATTCACCGCAGTGGATGTTGTGTGGCTAGTAGTATGGTGCCACTGGGCAAGGCCCATACTTTTCCTCAATTATGAGAGTCGGAAACTGTACGTCGTTTGAAGTCTTCCGCTGTATTTCGTGTTTTCAAAACTCTATTCGTACTCTGATGATGTAACACCTAATTTTAATTTAGGAAACTATGTTGTATTAAATTCTCTCATCTTGTAAAAGATTGCTGTTTATTCTGCCTGTGTTGTACCATGTGTATGCTCGCTTCGACGAGCATTGCCCAACACGGTCCTGGCAAGGTGCCTGATCCGTCTCGGACTGAGTCTTCCGGGGCGGGTCCGCGTCAATTTGTCAGGCAGAGGCTGCTACATCAATGACGCATTATGATTTGATTAACAGAAACCTGGATATCTTCAGCCGGCGGGGGCGTCCACCCAGCGGCGGATTCAGCGGAGGTGAGAGGAGGCACCCGGTGGCGGACCCAGTAGAGGCGAGAGGATTGACACGACAGTGTCGTGGCTGTGGCAAATTCTGAAGGCGATCGGACCCAGCGTGGCGGCGGGGAGGCGGCGGCGGAGGTTGGACGTGCGGCGGTTGGGAGGCGTACGACGGCGGGGAGGCGCTCGGCATGCGGCGGCAGGGGGTGCTCAGTGGTGGGGAGGCGCGCGATGACAGGGGGCACTCGACGTGCGGCGAGCGCCCGAGGAGGGGGGGGTCGCTCGGCGCGGAGAGAGCGGCGACGGTGGAGAGGAGCCGGAGAGGCGGCGACGGTAGTTGTGTGCGGCGACGTGGCGCGTGAGCATGCGTGAGAGGGGCGTGGCAGGGGCGGAGACAAGATTTGTGCACGAGAGAGAAGAGAGAGACGGTTGTAGTATGACAACTGGACTTCTTGGTTGGCAATTTAGATTTTGTTTTCAGATAAGTTATATTTGGTATGAGAGGGGGTGTTGATCTTTGATTAGAGATCTGGGAACAATAAGGGGCCCTACGATTTAGATTAGAGGTATATAATACGTTGGATTTGTGTTGAGGACTCTTGAATTGAGTTAATTTACAGTTTTTTTTTATAATTAGAAGAGTATAATTAGAAGAGAAAGTATATTTATGGGGTGGTGGACGTAAAATGGATGCTTTGGTGCATTATAGTAGTAGGAAGCATATCATTTTCAAATATATTCGCAAGCGTCCGGCATGCCAGTCGGACGAGCAGACGGGCCGATGCAGAGGCTGTCGTGTGGGTCTGCATGTCGGGCTTGAGCGAGCCAAGTCATAGAATTTGGGCCCCCACAACGACTATCGTAGGCTCGTTGTCACACCCGGTTTCATGACAATAAACCGAGCTCAAGTGTGCCCAGCAATTACATCACACGAGAGACAGAAATATAGCAGTACAAAGTATTCCACCGTCTTTATTACATAGTTCGAGTCAAAAGTACAAAAATGCCACACCAGGGCTAAATGCGACAACGGACGAAGCTAGTGGACGAAGGCCCCACAACGCCACAGCAATCGAACGGGGGAACGCCCGCCTAGGAAGAAGAGTCTCCACCAAAGAAGCCTGCCTGGGGTGCATCCTTTGAATAGCAAAAATTGGCGAATGGTGTATAGCAAGGGTGAGTATAATTTATTTGCATATCTATTATGGAAGTGTCCATGTCGCTCATGACCGCGAGCGAGGCTATCTAGACAGTATATAACTCTGCAGATGTGCACAACTATACCCACAAGTCGGTGATTTGGTCACCCGTCAGTGACTATGTCTCCGTGTTATCACACACTTCCTTAGGTATGAAGCCAAACGACCACCGCATGATCTTTCGAAAGTGATTCCTAGACCGCTTGCAATCCCGCTAAGGTTTTGCTGACGTGGAAGCTTCCTGTTTCCACGGCAACCCCCTCTTGCGCCACGGGTAGTGTATGTTACCCACATACACATCCCCTGGGTCCGGACTACCCATCCGTACCCTTCCCTTGATCAAAGTGGTACAAAGGAATCAACAAACTACTTAATCAAGTTTTCCATATTCAACTTGTGATTTGTGCTGTTGTCATAGTTACGCATTCCATAAAGCAGTAAAAATGATCCCGAACAGGAACCACCCCAATCCCCCATTGTATACTACACAGAATACCTGTGTAAACCCACCTCATCATCCACAACCACCTGCCGGGACCTCCTATGCCATGTTGCTAACGATTAACATCCCATCGTGATTCTTAGTTGAAGTTGAGCATTAGTCAAGATTAACATTAAAGTTCATTGTTTAATCATCCTCAAATTATAGAAATACTAAGCATGACCTACCCAATATTAATACCCCACCACAGGCGACAAGGTAAATCAGGAAGGACATGACCATAGGATTCATATTAACTTGCATGCATTAAAGTGACAGATAGAAAGAATAGGAGCATTATGGTCAAGGACACTTGTCTGGCTCTCCGGTCTGGTAATAGTACTGTGGCGGGAAAGGAGGCAGAGGAAAATACTGCTGCTGGTCAAACAATGGCTGCAGGAAGTAGACCTGCGAAGGTGGCGGCTGCTGAACGTACTGACCAAACTCCTGGTCTTGGAAGTTCTGCAGGTCGGGCTATCCTTCTACCGCCAGAACACGACATCAAACAAGGCCACAGTCAATAATTAAGAAAACAGTACATCAAACAGGTACAAAATAGTAAACAAACAATTCTAACAGATTCTACTCGAAATGGTGAACGTGGCCGCGAGAACCGCTATAAACGGAGCTAGAATCAAAAGTTATGAGCTTTTAAAGTTGTGAGTGTTAATCTACAAAAACAGAGCTACTAGGGACCTATTTGCAATTATAGAAAATTAAATCTAACCCTACAAACAGTACAGAAGGACTAATATGTAAATACCGCTAATGAGAGGGACCTAATTGCAAAATCTACACCGATGGAATGATTTTCCATTTTAACTGAATTATTTTTATAAAATAAATCCATGAACCGGGCCTACGAGGGGCTGGTGCACCGAGTCCACGGGTCCGTGGACCCGGCCTACGGCGCGGCGAGGGGCGGCGCGCGTCGTTCTCGTGCTAGGGAGCACGATTCTCGACGACGTGAGTAGCAAAAGTGAGCACGGGGCACGGGGATCCTCACCGTGGGGTCAACGGCGATGATCGGTCGGTGGAGGTGGCGCGCGACGGCGAGCGGCGATGGTGGGGGTTCGGTGAGGGCTCGGGGACGCTCCGGGGCTCGATTCGCGCCGGTCCAAAGTCTGACGGGGGCGGCGCGGTGGCGTGAAGGCCGGCGTGGGGTTGATGCTTGCCGGCGACGATGGCGGGGCTAGGCGGAGCTACGACGGCGGCGCGCGGTGACTACGGTGCTCGCAAGGCGGCGCCGGTGTGGAGGAAAAGGGAGAGGAAGGTGCGGGAATCCCGTTTAAAGGGTGAGGGAAACCTATGGGCACGCACTCCCATGATGGATAGCGGCGAGCATTACAGAACGCGAACGGGGCGCGACGGTTGGCGATGGCGTTTTGCGTGCGAACGGCGACGGCGTGGAGCTGGGCCGTCTCGACGCTGGACTGGGCCGGCGCAGCGTGCTGCGGCCCGTGGCGACGCGTGCGGCGGGCCGGCTTCTGCGGCTGGGCTGGCGCGGAGCGGCCCGGCGGTGCGAGTGACGCAGCGCGGCACGGCAGGCCGACTGGGCCGCGATGGCGAGCGCGCTGGGCTGGGCTGCCCGGCTGGCTGGCTAGCCCAATAAAAGAAAATAATTGATTTTTACTAAATTAAACGCTAATTCTAGCTAAACGCTCAATCATACACTAATCAAGCTGCACTCAGCAAACAATTAAAATACTAATACAACCGTATTAAGTATGAATGCACCTTGGTCTTAATAATCTATAGCAATTTAGTTTATTTAAAAATTAATATTTTTAAAATAAAAAAAGTAAGACACACTACTATGTCTAAGTAAATTTTTAATAAAAATTTGAAACTTGGAAACCAGGTGTTATGCTCGTTAACAGCCGGCCTTTGTAGGCAGCATGAGCCCAACTCTCTCTGGAGTCTGGTCGTCTCTTCCTCTCCCATAGCAATTAGCAACTGTTCCTGAACCCTATCGCCGCCCTCGCCGCCACCGGGGTCGAGCAGGCCACACTCTCCGCCTCCACCTCTAATCCGCTCCTCCACAGACGTCCTCCAGGCAGCACCGCCACCCATTCCTCGACGTCGAGCCGAGCGCTGCCCCTTCGCCCTGTGAAGGTGGGATGGGGATGTCGAAAAACTCCAAGGCCGATTCCGATCCGGTGGACCTCGAGAAAAGAGCCGCCGTGATGGAACCGGCGGAGAAGGAGCTGGCCGTTGTGGATCAGAAGAAGGCCGACCTGATCAGGCGCTTGCTGGTGAGGCTGATGCAGTGCTGCTGCTACTCCCTTCCCCTAGCTACAATCCATCTCCTCGGCTTAGTAATTGCTGCCTTGCCCTTTGTGGATTTGCCGCTGTCTGCCGTGACCGACGGCTCTGCTCCTAATTGCGAACTGTGATGCTTCTGCCCTTGCTTAAAATTTTCCTAACTCAGCTGATTTGAATTGCGCTGCAACAACTAGTGTTGCTTTTGAATCTCGATAGAAATGTTTGTAATGTTTGCTACTTTCCCCGTCGTCAGTTTGCTACTTTCTTTCAGCGTCAATGATTTCCACTTCCTTTACACTATGGATGAAGATACAGTGACCTGACAACTGTTGTGTATTCATGAGTACTTACTAACATGTTTCCTGCTGACGTGCTGTTATCTATTCACATGGAAGGAAAGGAACCATATTGAACTTATAGTAACCTCTGTTAATGTTTATTGCTGGTCGATCAACATTGTGTGCCTTAATTTGAGGGATACAGATAACTGTGCTGGTATAGATATATACTATTTACTGGTCTTGTATTTTACATTTTGTAAATCAATGTTAAGTTAAGCTGATGAGAAATGCAAAACTAAATGGCTTTGGATCAACTGAATTGCTCCATTAAACTTTTGTGGCCTATCGCAATTGACACTCTTATTTATGCTATTTTGGATAAGGTACCAAAAGTTATTTCTATCACAACTTGTGCTTGTAGGAAGTGTGTTTCAGTACTCTCAACTCGTGTTTCTTTTTCTCTCGAAAATGCAAGAGAGCTGTGCTTCATTATATTTAGAAGAGAAAAGGGGATGACCCCAGCACAACACACACCACAAACATCCCAATTTCTGCCGATAGTTGTTTAGGTTGTATCTAACCCCTGAGCCCCGAACATGGGTCTACTAGATATGTACAAATGGCCTTTATTACATTGACATGAACCTGTTTCCTTATGTTATCTGCGTGCACCAGCACATGTAGTTTTGTTCATATCTAAGTTTCAGTCTACAGTCACAACAGTTACTGCATCTGCCTCCCAAGAGTTAATGTCATGCTTCTTCTGTCCACTAATTCATTTTATCTGTTTGTAAGACATTTTTTTTGTGGTGTATCTGCTATTTTTCTTCAGTATCTTGGCAGTGATGGTTATGGTTTCTGACAACTGGTGGGATCCGTGGCCAGGTGTGCTTTTGATATCGCCCATCTGCATAGCGACACTTTATCTGACACCTAAAATGAAGGACGTATATATTCAGCTCTATGCCACTGAGCGGACACCAGGAAGTGACTCTCTGACTACCAAATTGCTGAAAGAAGTAGACGAGTGAGTGAATAGGGGTGCTATTTAGTTTGTGCAGTTTGGTGCCTTGGTAGAGGTAGTAGTTTAGTGACCATATGGATCAGTATAAAATGCATCGTTGGTAACTTAAGCCAGTTCTCAGTTGTGTTCCCTTGGTGTTGAAATTAGGCAGGCACCATATGAGTGTGAATTTACTGTTTGGAATATTATGTAATGTACTCACTACTCAGACCTGCTTTATACCTCTATATAATTGGAGCTAAGTATATCTGTTCAGTTGCGCTCTTCTATGCAGATTCTTGTGGTCACTGGCTGTATAACAAGGGCTTGCTAGGTTGAACATTTAGCATTTATCTTGTATCAATTTAGCGCGTGTTGTAAAGTCAGTTACTAATGTGTGCACAATAGGCCTGGTGGAATTTTCTGTTTTCATGGAAGATTGATTCAAATTAACTACCTGTCGAGTGTTCTTTTTATTGTTATTAGAGGTTTTTGCACCCAGATCTTCTTTTTCTTGCATCAGTACTCCAAAGTTTTTAGAAAGTGCCTACATGCAAACGGAGCATTATTTGGTGGTAATTTGTTTGTCTGTAACTGATATTTATGCAACAGATTTCTGAAAGAGAATTATGGTGAAATTCATGTATGCAATTGTGTTTGTATGACAAATTTTGTGCTTGATCTGAATATGCATTTAATGACTGCATTTTTTCTGTGAATATAATCATGGGCACCGACAAGGATTTGCATGTGCACTCTCTGGGTACTACATCCCCACGTATAGGATTTTTTTTCTTCTGAACTAGATTGACCTTGCCTGACCTTGACCCAAGATATGAAGATGAAGATCAGTTAGCTATCTGTCGTGTCTGTTGCATCGCCAATAGTATTAATAGATTGATGCTATTTCGTTTTCAGAACTTTCAGGTATTCCGTTTCAGAGTTGCCTGATCGAAAATTCAGAACGGGCATTTGTAATTGTAGCCAAATGTTCTACTGTCGTCCTGATTTGAATCAGCATCAAGTCAATGAAATCCATAGCTCCCTAACGCATGAAATTGACATGATAGTATAATCCACCATAGCGGCACTCAAAAGATATTCATCATATGAGAGATGCTGTTTTAACGAAATTCTCATGTACCTTGGGAAATTATAATGTTGGTCTTATTATTTGTGCTCGCTACAAGGCAAGGCATATGAAAAATGCATATGTTCATTACTGTAAATAGTGAGATGTTTAAATATTTATCAGCAGGGCACACTTACAACGATTCGCAGGTTCCTCTAGAGTTTGAGTTCGTGTTTCTCCCGAAGCAGGATAAGTGTTTAATTGAAACATATTATCTAAACATACTCTTTTATGCAGCATAACTCTTTTTTCAGCAAGCATCCTCCGTGTTAGGGCTCACATCTAAATTGGTTTTGCAGATGGTTCATTCCAAAGATTCCATTTGTACTACTATTTTTTCCCCCCTTTCATTGTATCATCAAGTAGTGTCACAATCACAACACAGACAAAGAGGACAATGAGGAGCATTTTAGCCGGCTTTCCGTACCGCTGACATCATGAGGAGCATTTTAGCCGGATTTCCGTACCGCTG
Organism: Oropetium thomaeum; assembly: GCA_001182835.1. Taxonomy (NCBI): domain Eukaryota; kingdom Viridiplantae; phylum Streptophyta; class Magnoliopsida; order Poales; family Poaceae; genus Oropetium; species Oropetium thomaeum. The sequence continues at coordinate 164,937 of LFJQ01000015.1, read as the reverse complement.
ACATCATGAGGAGTTCTTTTGCCGCGTGCGACCGAAAGAGGCAGAGACGGCCACTGGGACTCTGTTTCCTTTTTAAAACACTCCAAAAACTGGATGGAAATATGTTATCTTGCTCAACTCTGCTTCAATCTGCACAACCGCTCCTCGTCTCTGCTTGTCGTCGCCCAACTTTTTAACATTGAGTTTATTATGGTCTCGCTTAAGTTTATGGAAGATAAGTATAGAAGCAATTCTATTTGAAGACCACCGTCATGCCTTTCCGTCAAAGAAAAAAAAGAAATCCATAGCAATAATTAATAGAGAGAATGGGGTGACTGGCAGGCAGACTCCTAATAAAAAGAACAGAGCATGAAAATAACACTGATGCATGTGTGTGTGTCCAACACAACACCGCCTAGTTCCTCTTAGCCACACGCAGGGAAAAGTGGATCGGTTCAACCGGATCAGATTGATAAACTAGCAGCGCCTTGAGCAATGCCTCCTTGCTTGGGTCTGCTAATCCCAAACTACTAATGTACGTAAGCAGAAGCAGGGCTTGTTCTCTTTGCGCTGCTGCGATCAGCAGTGGGCAAAGTGTACGTCACCACGAAAGTATAAAATGTTGTTGATGTATACCTCCTGCTGCGTTACTTAAGTCGTTGTTGTTAAGAGAACAATTGTATTCAAATTTGAACTAAAAATTCTTGTCCTGATGGGAACAGTTTAAAAAGGGGAGTACTATAGTGTGTTTTTTTTTTGGTTCATGCAGTAGCGTTTTCCTTCTGTTTCTCTAAAATATGCTGTATCATTTTAATTTTTATTATAGCTATAGATTCTCCTTGGCCGTGTTTGTATAATTCAGGAAATGCTTGTGTGAGCACATGACCATCTGCCCTTAAATGATCAGTTCAGATGTAGAAAATCCGGAACAATTCAGCAGAAAGTAGATTGAACTCGTGAAATTCACTTGCGGTACGGTTTCATATGGAGAGGACGATCAGCGAGTGATGTACTTAACCAAATTAATGAACGTGCTCTTCGTCACCAGCAGCAAGCTTGTGTTTGTTTGACACGGAACAGTAATTGTTTGACTTTATACTCTCCACGTTCTCTTTGTGAATTAATGGCCATATACTTGGGGTATGGTACGTTAGATATAGAGCAGACAAAGGCTACAGTTGTGAGCGTAATAAGAATGACACACAATACAGGAAGAATTGAAGGTAGCAATGCTGAACTATATATGATGTGTCTTCGTTCGTCAAGTCCTTGAAGAAGCACTGATCAGTTGTTAATGTTGATGTTCTTGTTGTCACCGTGAAGCAGGTAGTACTTCACTTCAGGTAGTGCCTGGAGAACTTGAGGATGCTCTGGTCAAAAGAAAAGAGGAACAACATCAGTTTTGCCATTAAAGGCATCGTAAAAACAACTCTGTGTGTGTGTGTGTGAAACAAGGCTCTTGCATCTCTCCAAGCCCAATGGCACACGGACAACAGAAAACAAGAACTCTGTGTTACAAGTCAGCCACGCGTCGATTATTTTAAAATGGAGGTGGTACTAACATAGTTCCGATTCCGAAACCATGAGATTACAGTTGACCTTTGTTTGTTAAGAAAGTTTCTACAAGGACAGAAGGACAGGCCAGGAAAATAGTACCAGAGGGTCTCTAATTTGTACATACCCAGTTTACACTTTTCAACGTACCAAACGAATTTAATAAATTTTTCAAGGAAAAAGGTAATAGCCCGTTCCATCGGTCGAAACCATGGGAACAATACATGAAAGTAATATTAATATGTTTGGCTAAGTTTATCCTCATCCTCCTTTAGTTGATGAGAGGTACACCGACGACTAAAGCAGGTCACGTCTCGCATTGACCTCGGGGTTACAAAAAGGATTCTTCCCTCCTACTGCACACCATTAGTAGTACAGGCTAAGATTTGCAAACTGGTCTTAAATACTTGTTTACTACTACTGTAAGTGGTTAATTATAAACCAGCAAGGATTGACAGGATCACGTGAAGCCCATGTGGAAGTTTATGCTACTATACTGGTGATAATAACGCAAGCTAAGTGTAGAGGAATTAATGCAATGCAAACCCAGGCGGATTGAAGATTCTGCATGCTATGCTACAGTAAAGTACTAAACCCAAGACTCTCGTAGCTTCGCTGCTGCCGACAACAATTATTAGTAGTAGCAGTGAAAGCATCGAGAAGAGAACTCACTCTGCAGCGCAGCGACCTGCGCCGGCGTGAGCTTCGCGGCGAACCCGCTCATCACCGTCTTGTAACTGTACAGCAGAGCCTTCCTCGCTCTCTCCTCGCTTCAGATTATATTTTGCGAAGGAACCAGAAAGCTTATTACTACTAGTAGTCAGGAGTGAAGAAGAAACCAACCAGAGCAGAGCGCTGGTTCATTTGTTGGGGAAAGGTATTATTCAGTTTCTCGTGCTCTGTACCTTCCGAGCGCGGTGGCGAGGATGTGCATCTGGTACCACTCGCTGTTGACGCCGGCGGCCGGGGGCCTCACCGTGACGATGTACACGCCGGCGACGCGCTTCCCCCTGCCGGCGGCCGTGGCGGCAGCAATGGTCGCGAGGAGGGCGAAGAGGAAGACGGCCGCGGTGTAGGGGCGTGTCATCGCGCCCAATAAATCGATTGCTTGGGAGCGGTGGCGTGGGTATGCTTGTTGTGGCGGGAAAAACCGAAGAAGCCATGGAGAGCCACTGGTGGTTTATATAGCCGCAGCGCGTGGGTTTGCTCGAGGTTTGTCAAAAACACAGCGCAATTAGTGAGCCAACAGTATACTAGTAAAGAGTTTTCTAAAATGACTACCAAGACAAATTCGAAAAAAAGAAAGAATAATGTGAAGTTACGTAGAATCAAACTCTAACATAATAAGGATAAAATCATATCAAACTCTATCGAAAAATCATGTTATCATAAAATTGTGTAGGACTCTATTTTTTTAAAAGAATTACATATGTTATTGTGCGCTGTCGAACAAATAAGTATCTATCGATATCCGATAATTTGTGTATCGACCCTAAAAAACAGAATTTGCAAAGAGACATGTTATAGTTTTCTCGAGAGCGAACGAAAACAAAAAAATTGTCACATCTAGATTGGTAAAGTCTTGCTGCGACATTGTCTTAGATTTTTTATTAGTAAAATCTTATTTTATATTAATTCTACAAATAAAATAAATTTTATTTTATAAACATAAATTCAGCTTTCGTAACAACACACGAATATACAACTAGTCAAAATGTTAAGTATGGATGACTCTCGTCAACTGACTTCAACAGTAAAATATGATGCACCCAGTGTGTTGTAGTAGACGTAGTGCCCCGTAGTTTGGGACTCGTGAGTTTATTTTTTAATTTTATTTTAAAGATGAAATAAGAATTATTTTACTATTTCTATCTCAGTGAAAGTGTCCATCTTGCTTTTGAGGAGTCAAACTTTTTTAACTTTGATAAACTATATATAAAAATTTAGTAATATTTATCATGAGTATTATATATTATTAGATTCGTCTTTGATTATAGTTTTATAATAAATTTATTAGAAGGTCCAAATAATCTTAATATTTTCTATAAACCTAGTCAAAGTTGTAAAAAATTTGACTTCTCGAAAAACGAGATGGACACTATCACCAGGATAGAGAGAGTAAATAATAGCCGGGTACGTGAACATGTTACAAGCACTCTGAATTAAATAAATATCTAGAAACTAAATTTTATCTAAATTATACCTACGTTGTGAATAGCTGCAGATCTCAAAATCACTGTACGATGATCTGCGGTATAGATGACCGCACGGGCAAACATTCGGGAAAAAACCTGAGAACGACAACCAACATTTATGTAGGTGGAATGGAGAAACTTATTATTTTTGGTGCCTTTTTTTCTTCTTCTTTCTCCCACCAAAGAGTAAGAAAGACTGATATGAAAATTGTTCCTTTATTGTGGTCAGATCTAACCATAACAAAACGAAAAAGAGACAGAAAAAATTATTGCATGGTGATGACATCATCTCCGCATTGATGTCGCTGTCCAAAAAACTAAATCTTCATATCAAGTCGATGAAGTTGTTAACGCCGTTGTCGTCCTCATCTTCAACATAGCCGTCATGGAGAACATGAATCCTCACCGTCGCCAGGGTTAGTTTTCTGTACTATATACGGCACTAGATTTTTGTGATTTGTTTTTTTATTAAAAGTTAGCCGATAACCACATAATAACATTGTTTGGTGAGCGACAGCGATACTTCAAACAACTGCATAACAGAATACTCGATAAGTGCCAAATATCCATTAATAACTACCAAAAAGAAATTTCACCATTGTCTCTTCCTAGCCGCATAGTAGGTGGGAGCTCTACTAACTGTCTTCTTCGCCAGTTTCGCACGGCCAACCCTACAAGATTCACACGTGCACCTGTGCTTCGTTTGTCCGGCACGCATGTGCCCAAACCGCAAACTTTGCATTACTCAACCCATAACACAATCCTATCTACACGGAAAAGAAATATCAGGGTTTGGCACGGCATTGAGTACAACTTTTTCTGTAACAGGGTTGAGCTCATGATATAAATTTGCAGCACATGTTCTTGCACAGAACAGGTAGATGAAGATTCCCTCAATAAGGGATTTCATCATTTAAAATTTACTACCTCGATTCATAAGCAGGTCAACACATCGACTTCCCAGTCTCCAGAACAGAAATTTTTATATTACGAATCAGTACATGTATTGCCATTGTTTGCGAGTCGTCAGAAGCTTGTGTGCAGTGTGCCGTACCTGCAAGTACTTTCTTTTCTGTGTGCTCTTGTGGTAACATACAGTTGAAAAAAATATAAGCAAGCTGAAATGTGCTGCATGGAACTTCTTATTCACAGTTTCGAATATACAACGCACCAGCTGTCAATGACCATCACACAACCTCCAAATAGAGTCCGGTATATTCTGCCAGCCCATGAGACGGTATAAACATAACGCTAACTCTTTTACCACCATATTATATTATATAACATATATGTATGTACTCCCCAGAAATAAGAAAAAAAAAAGAACTATGAATTGCACCTAAAATGGAGTCCCCCGCCTGCAACTTTATTTGGCCCCCTTGGTCTGATTTGCTGCAACAGACATTGCCCGAAGTCGTCCAGCAATTTCTGTGAACGCTGGGCGCTGTGCCGGGTCCGGGGCCCAACATTGCTCCATTAGCCGCCTCCACTCAGGATCACACGATGCTGGCACAGGAGGCCTCAGTGTGTTGTTTACAATCCCCCCTGCATCATTAGTGACACATCACGCACTAATTGAGGACATGAAATAAATGCCATGATCTTGGATCAAAATAAATCCACCAGCAGAGCCAAGTTTTCATCAGATATCAATATGTAGTGAACACAAGCACGGCCAATTTTTTTTAATCATAAACCAATATGTAAATTCACACAAGCACAACCGAACCTTCATTTCAGTTGTTGATATGATGCATTAAGCTAGTCAAGATATAAGGTAACAAGGTGAATTATGAAGGTGGGGAGAAAAAGTGGTTATCTGATTGCTGCATCGCATACAGAAAGAGTCTTAATGTTTTGATTGGAAATTCAGATAAGGTGGAAACTAGCACGTCACATACGTGTCACTGCTAGTTGGGATTGCTTTTGCAGAGGGTGTTCGCTCTATAGGCCTTATATTATAAAAAAATACAGAAAGAAGGATTCTGCTCTAAAAGTAAACCCTACAAATTGGGCCTCAGTAGATCAAGAGAAATTTGTAAAATGATGCAGGGTAGATGAGTTAAGGAAAGATCATTTTTCTAAAAGATACAAAGGAGAACCAACATTCCCAAGTTAAAGAACGGGCATAGTGAATGAACTAAACATACCTATAATGGCACCATAATGCATATTGGCATAAGGTTCTTCACCAGTGAGGATTTCCCACATAACAATACCAAAGGAAAATACATCGACCTGTGCAAGAGGAAACAACGCTTAGCGCCCTAATAATACCTTTTCCATAAATAAAAAATAAAAAACAAATATGGGTAAGTACAGCTCTCGAACTAAATTAATACCGAACATGATGACTCTGATCATGTACAAGCATGCTGGAAAAATCCAAGATCGTTCTTACCTTCTCAGACACTTTATTGCTGCTTCCATTGAGTAATTCTGGGGCCATCCATGGGAGAGTCCCCCTTACACCACCTGAAACCAGGGTATTTCTTTTTATTTTGGATAAGCCAAAGTCACCAACCTGTATGGAAATAATACATCATGAGCATGCACGTTAATTTAGAAGATACGTACAAAATCAACAGTTATCATTATAAATGGAATGCTGCTCACTTTACATATAGGGCGTGATTGATCTTTAAGATTTACAAGCAAGTTATCACACTTCAAATCAAAGTGCACAATGTTTTTTGAGTGCAAATACTCGAGACCAAATGCTGCATCCATTGCTATGATAAGCCGCTTACGACGGTCAAGATACCTATCAAGCAAGAAAAACACTGTTGATTACAGTGGAACAGCAAGTTAAACCCAAAGAATCACATAAAGCAATTACTTGTCCTTGCGCTGCAAGACATGTCGAAGAGAACCATTAACCATGAACTCAGTCACGGTAGCCAAGGTACCACCAGGCCCATCTCTCACAACGCCATAAAAAGCCACAACATTTGGATGATGAAGCTTCGAGAGGATTTCAGCTTCCCGCCAGAACTCATGTGCCTGAAACACCAACAAGTATGGAAAGTAAGATCCTGTTTGGATGCAATGGTATTTAGAAGCAAAAATCTTCGAAAAACTATAGTTTTTACTTACTGCACCCATAAAAAACCATAGATTTAAGATACTTCAGTATATTATAGTTTTGATCAAAACCAGGATGTGTATCGGTAGTCTTAGTACTTGTATTTTGTGCTGTAGTTTGTTGGGGAAAAAAGTTACAGTGCCCTTACAAACCATTATTTATAATCGTTCTTGTATATATACCATTAATTTTGTCTACTTTTCATATAAAGATTATATATCTTCTGCTACCTTGCATCGGTTAAAATCACCATGTGATTCCATGGAATAAAATCTCTCCAGCTATGTGCAGCATAACACGACACAACTAGAGGTTTCCCTAATGTACATTTCTCAAAATAAAAAGACACAAATAGCAGATGAAATATGATTAATTAGATACATGGAAATATCAAGTATGCAGCATAACCTGATAGAAGGCATATGGGTAGGCACATGAATAATCATGAGATAGACATTTGCAACCGTTTCTAAGTTTCAGAAAGGAAGAGGTGGGGAGTGAATTTTTAGAAAGCATGGTATTAGCCATACTTTGGTTTTTTAAACCACAGTTGTTTCTGCACCCAAACATGTCTAAGTTTTCAATACTTTATTTTTGTGCAAAATCATAGTATGCACTTTGTATTCAAACAGGGCCTAAATTTTGATGCTATTACTGGATTAAGCTGCGCAATTGTAGGACATTCTTTATAAACGTGAGGCATGTTAGCTATTGCTGATCCAAAAGATAACAGTATCCCTAAATCACCTATATGGTCCAGAGTTGCTATACTGCAATAGATAACAGTGCTGTGATCTTTAATCTCACGGTCTACTGCCATAGTTTTGCATGACTCCAAAACTAATGCCTTAACATCTGAAGCACAAATCCCAGTGTACAATAGTTGTAATTTAGAGCTTACTAATCTTTCTAGCTCTGAAGACCGTCCTGTGAAACAGCTCTTCTTTATTCTTTTAATGGCCACATCACTTCCCCTCCATTTTCCATGGTATACCGTCCCAAATGTGCCAGAACCAAGTTCTCTAAGCTCTTCAAGGTCTTCATTCTTGATAATCTGTGAACAAATTTTTGTAAGTTCAATATTCAAGGAAGATCCTTCCCAGATACAACTAGTGGTCCTTCAAACCACAGAACTTGACATTCTTTCTGGCTTATTTAACACAATAATTCATAAAGGATCAATATAAAGTCACTAAAAACCACGCACATAATCTAGAAGCCGTGGGCATTGCATCTCATTCAAATGGCTATTAAAAATCACATTTCATCAATAGAACGTACAAAAAGACGCATGATACAATCAAAGGACACTAGTGTGAAAAAAAAGTTCAGCAAAAACTAAGATTCAACTTACGGACTACTTAATGTATCAAAGATCAACGAGCATGTTTGATACAAAATATGCAAAGTTTGATTACACAAACGGTAGATTTCATCATGTTTTGTTGACATGTACAGTTTCACCATACAAATTATAAGTAAAAAAAAATAAATGAATTATCTGATTTGTTTTTTGGTCCGCCAGTTGTATTTGCCATAGTGGTTGCTCAATACTGAAGATAAGAAAGGAAAATTGTTGTGGGACCTTACAGCCACAGTTATGGTATGCTACAACATCCATATGTAACTGAAATAAGGAATAACAAAATCTTTCCACTACAGTATTAATCTCTCTTTAAGTATCCCTGTAAAATGGAGGTAGTAAATAGGCCCAAGCTAAGAGAACTGCCTGCAACGCTGAACCAGAATTATATAAGTTGTGACAATCATGTTGCCATGGCAATATTCAAAACTTATCAAGATACATGACCAGGTCCCTTAATGAAACTAGATCCTACGTGCAGGCTCAAGGCATATTCCAGGCAGCATTGCTCACAGGACCTTATCATTACAACTGCTTCTAATGTGGCATGGTGAAGGGAATGAGAATTAAGTCCTGGGTTTAGAATGCCAAAGGGTCCATAATAGAACTTGCTCCCATCAGTAAACGGAGTGACGATTAACTGCTGACCTAGTGGGAAGAAATTAGTTGTTGTTTTACTCCCTTAAAGTGGGAAGAAATTATGTTGTTTTATTCTCCTAGGAACATATTAGGCAACCTTCATAGGGTTAGAGCATATCCAAAAGTTTCCAACACTACTCCCAGAAACCAATGATTGGGAGCATTCTATTATATTTTGGGCGTGAAAAATAACTTCCCCAACAGTATCATATTTTTCATTCCCAAAACATTAACGTCAGCAAGGGTGGGGAGCTCTCTAATGTCCCTTCTCCTTCTAATGCACTTGCTACTCTTGGATCCTCACGTGGCCATAAACATGACTGCGCCATCAATGGTGTAGTAAATGGCCTCTGATTTCGGGCAGGTGTGAGCACATCTTTCCGTCATGTTCTGTCGTGACCTCACACAAAAGCTAAGGAAATGAACTAAATTCCATAAGCATATCCCCACACAAAAGCTTTGTCGATGCAACTTGTCTTATTGCCACTTCATGTATTCCTCATTTTATTGCAGGCGCTTCTTGCCAAAAAAAAAAAAAAAAAGCTTTGTCCATGAAGCTAGGACAATAGCAATTCAACTACCTAGATGTCAGTTTAACAAAAGGGAAGAAAGAAAACTAGAGAAGCTTGATAGTGACAGGAACTAAAAGTGGTATGCAAACCAAATCAGAGTACTACACATCGAAGTAAGGGAAACCATGACATCGCACAAGCTTATCTTAAAGAGACTTCGTCAACCAAGTTTGCAGTATAGGGTGGCCCAAAGAGACGATGTGCCAATACTAGATGAGCATGTCGGCAACTGAGACAAATGGTTGAGATGGGATGCCTCCTTACAACAACAACAACCAAGCCTTTAGTCCCAAACACATTGGGTAGGTTAGAGATGAAACCTTAGAGATCCAATACAAACAAGATTCAAAGAAAGACATAGGAGACAAAAGATGAAAGATCAACGAAACCAACCAACTAAAGACAAGTGATGAACGGAAGAAAAAGGTAAAAAAGAGTGAAGCACCCAAACAACAACGACCGACAAAAAAGCAATGGCAGATTAAAATAAAAAGGAAAAAAAGGTTAACAAGCAAATCAAGGTACTATCATCAGTTTCCATAAATTTCTATCTACGGATGACTCAGTTGGTTTCATCTCCATAAGAGGGATGCTACCTTGCCAAACAAAAAATGGGAGCTCTAATTGTTAGAGAAAGTCGGCCGAGTGACGTTGTCTTAGTGCATTGAAGATGTATACTTTTAGCAATGCCTCAAATGATACTGTGACCTTGAAGGATGTAATAGGATGATATAATCAAGGAATGGTCCTTTACATGCTCTTTTTTTTTTCTTGCGATGTGCACCAAGTTGTCACCACCGTGAAGCAGCATGACTTGCAATCTTGTTATTTTACATCATATTATTTGTCTTTGCTTGACAGCATTAAAAGACAGTTTTGATGTTTGAACATGGAAAAGGTAGTGGCAAAATTTTGAGTTTAAAAGATGGTATAACACATCTTTTTATGCCCCACCACCTCAATGTAACTAGCTTCTTATTTTGGCCAAGACTTTAATTTTTGTGGATTAGGGGAATGAACTTCTGTCTTTGTTCTCCTAAGCACATGAAAGGCAACCATTGAAGGTTTGGTGCCTGGGGCAGACGCCATAGCTAGGGATGATGGGAGGGGGCAGGATACGATGTGTTGGTGGGAAATTGAAGGCCAGAGCGGGAATATACATCGGTACCCACCGCATCAAGCACCTCAGCAGCACTTCTCATAGAGCGGGCGAGAGATGAGGGAGACAGACTGATGCTCCTCTGGGCCGCAGAACTCCTGCTGCTGCTGTAGATGAGCTCTGCCTAACTGCTAGCTTCGACTAGCTTCCACCCATGCTTTGGCTGAACGACGTTGGATCATGGGCTTCCTCCAACTCCTGCTCTGGCTTCTTCCTTTGCTCCATGAGAGATCCTCGTCTTCACTGACTAGCAGCCCCTTAGCTCAGCTTCATCCTCTCCATGTCTAAACCACCCGACTCGCCTGTCTCTATGCTCAGCATGTAAGCGGTCATGCCTTCTCCTCCAATGTTTCTATTTTTGTTCATGCCTTCTGCCTTCTACCATGTGCATCGCCTAGGGGGTTAGAACGCCACAAGATGGCGCGCCATCATGAAAACGTGGAATTTGATTCTAAATTTGACTAGTAGTTGACCTGAGCTCGAGTTTGATGACCCAAGATTAAAAGCTGAATTGGGCTTGCCTATGAACCAAATCTCGTCCTTGTTTTCTCCTCTATTCAATTTTCTCCATAGTGTCACAACCAACCAACACAAAGAACTGAGATCCCATAGACCTCACACCGTAGCTTCCCAGACAAGTAAAAAACACAAACGCAGCTTCAAGATCGACCAAGACTCATAAACATAGCTTGTTGACATGTATAGCATGCATGCTAATGAGAATAATGGGATTTCAAGCTTTTAACACGTATAATATTAGTGTCATTCAAGTGATCTACAATCCTTTAGTCCACAAGAGAAATTGCTCCTTGTTGTGGCATGTTCATGGCAAGGGATTTATCTTTGTTGATTTGGTGTATGAGTTGATCTCTTGTTTTATTCTCTCTGAACACATGAGGGGCAACCATTGAATGTTTGGCAATATGAGTTGGCCTGCCAAGCATATGGGAAATAATCAAGCAAAAACATAACTTTGTCCTGAACTTAACCTACCCCTACCTGAACCTCTTTAAGCAAAGACAAATTGACAAAGTAATTTAGTGTGTTGTCACTATTTCCCTTGACGAGGTCACAGATCACTCATGAGATATTTCTTGCATCCAAGCATGATATGAAATGCCACATTATCTCCTCCTATTTGCTCTAGTCACAAATGAATTCTTTTCATGGTGGAGCAATACAATCAAGCAAGATAATGATATTGGCCCCTCTATAATGGGATCAAAGGTTTACATGTTGGGTCAAGAAAGTGACCCCTCCAGACTAAAATAATGCTACATGAGCATGAAACAAACACACTAAAGCAAGGGAGTTGTTCCCAATATGACATTCCACATCTCTGATGGAACATGAGATCTATTGTTCCATTGTTCCACACTATAAACATCAAAATATTGCCTTTCAAAGCAACAAGGAATAACTTGCAAATCACTGATGTCGATTGTTGAAGGAAACACTTCGTACCTTGCAAGTTGCCATCCTTACAAACATCCATAACTCGGATGGCCCAATATTTGAATGGTGTGACGAATCACTAACCAAGATATACACACAAGATCTAACTTGTTTGCATGGTTCAATGTGGCAATGTATTTTATATGGAATCAGCATGTTATATTAAAACTCAAAAATGAAAAAAAATTTGACCACTTGACAAACAAATAAACAAACTTAAACCAATTAAAACGCAAGATTTTTTGTATAGTTTGATTTAGCGAATTGTAGAGCATTACGTCACAACGCACAACGGACTGGAACATTACATTGCATAAAACTTCAGCTGTTTTCCTTGTTAATATTTCAAATGTTTCAAAGTTTACTCAAGACAGATCCCAAGAAATAACATATATAGTTGATGCACCCAAAAGCATTAATCAGTTCAGAGTTCAAGTTTATAATGCACAAACAAACATTAGTAATATGTAAAACATCACTACTAGAAATGTGCATAAAGTCATAAACATCTATCCAACCAAAAGCCATTATACCTGCAAGTATTCAAAATTATTATCTTTAAAGGATGCATCCATGACCGGTCCAACAGGTCTGCCCTCTTCAGCTTTTGGCTCCTGATATCAAGAAAACAATCGCATAATCAACAAACAATATCACAAAACAGGGAAAACAAAACTTCAAACATTCTTTGTAGATAAGCGTACCTCAAACTCAGGAAGGGATGGCATCATCTCATGCATGTTTGTATAAGGATTATCAACCTGGAACCCTTCAACGTTCTTCGTAGTTGGCAGATTATCAGTCTGTGTTGTGATAAAACTAGGAGGTGGGGGTGAAATACCCGAATCAACATTGGTGTGAGAAGGTACTGAATGCGATTCTATATGAACATCGTTCGTAGCATCATGCTCTAACTGTGCAAGTGGGTAGACTCCCTCCTCAATCTTTGCCAGGTCAAGATCCTTGTCCTTATGTGGAAACTCATTTTGTGCAAGATTTCTGAAGAATGACCAACGCTGTGGTTCATAATTAGGCATGTTTAGGCTATGAACAGGATCAATGAAAGGACTGGATGATTGTGCTGCGGAGTTGGCAAAGAAGTCAGAAAGAATGTCAGGTGAGGTTCTCTCATCAGTAGCAGCAAAGTCTTTGTTCTGTGTGTTATTAGGGATAATAGGTTCCTCGTTAGAAACATCCAGAGAGCTGGTGGAAGCTGGAACAACGGATTTACGTTCAACATCAGTTCCTAGTAGTGCAGGCTTTGGAGCATCCCAACCAACATGATGTGGAACCGTAGAATTAGACCCCAGCTTATTAGTTGTTTCTACATCATGAGAATAATCCACATTCACTTTGCCTTTACCAGCAACCTTTTCTGCTGCATGAGTAACTTTCTCTTGATTTCTGTTGATGTCATTGGAAGATCTTTGTTCACCAAGTACTTGTTCGTTAAATGCAGATGTTTGTGGTGCAGAATTAACAAAATCTTTCTCAAATTCTATCAGAATATCATCAGCAGCTGGATTGTTCAAATTTATTTCCTGGGACATTAAATTTGATGTTTCAGACCCACTAAAGGCAGAGTCAACATTTTCAGTAATGTGCTCATTTGCATCACCAGACTGAGATTGAAGAATCAGAAATTGAGGATTAAGTGAATCATCAGATTTGGATAACCGGTTCAGAAACCCAGCCTGCTCCCTTGGAATTCGCTCCGAATGAAAAACTCGTCCAGGGTGAGGTGGTGGATTCTTATAACTGTGTTCCATCATATCAACCTGAAAATCAGAACAGCCAGATACGAAGGCTTCACTGGATTGGTGATCATCGTCACTAATCTCTGAATCCTGTGTTGTAGATCTAGCTCGTGATGCTGAATAGGTCTCCAGGCTCTTCACACTATCACTCGGTTGGAGAGAAGATGTCAAACCTTCTTCACCTGACATAACAGTGGGTACTCCTGAATGCATATAACTTGAAGCAGAGGGGTCATGACGGGTCATATGAGTACTCAGATTTTCAAGTGATTGAAAATAATCTATTTCATTATATTGATCAGGCATTTTAGCAGGAGCATGACTTTTCTCCTTCGATGATCCTTCTGCTATACCCTCTTGATAAAATGGTTGATCAAAGGACTGCTGTGAAGTAGTTCCTGAGTAAGGAGCATACTGGGTAGCATATCTATAATCAGGTGGTGCCGATAGAGGAACAGGAATCTGGCACTCAATGTCATACAATCTATCACTGGAAGTTGGGAAAGAGTGATCAGAACCCAAATGTTGTGTTCCATGGCTAGGATAAGAATGCAAATTTTCAGTTGTACCATCGGATAGGTCTGGTGCAATTGGTCTTGATAGCATAGCTGAAGGCGCAAAACTAGATGCATTCACTGGATGCAAACTTGAACCGTCCCTATTTAAACTTGCCTGTCCACTATCAATATTGAGATTAATGAACTGCTCATATTCATTGACAGATGTGTTCGCTAAACCATGGCCACTTGAAGGCTTTGCAGACCCGCCATCCATGCCATTTATGGCAGCAACATACTGGATTCCAGAATCACTATCCATACTACCCAGGCTAAAACTCATGTCATCAAACTCAATGGAGGAAACGAGGAAGATCCTAAGCTTCTGGGACCCATCCCCATTTTCAAGGAAGCTACATTCCTCCATCATGTTTCTCAAATCTTCATCATTGGAAACTGAGATCAAAGCATCAAGATCTTCACCAGGTAATTGATACTTAATAGCATGCGGTTGATTATAGATAGCTGATGTCTTCAATTTAAGCTCCTGCCACGAAATGTTCCGACTTATTCGAATTATACGTGTCTCACCACCAACATACCTAAGCTTTCCATCACTTGGTCGGGGCAATATTTTGCCCCCAAAGCTACAGAGAATTTTTAACCTTCTTGAGGTATCTGAAGCCTCAGATGAGGCATATCCAACAGACAATCCATGACTACTTCCACCACCGGATGGAGCTCGTGGAACTGACATAGTTGACACATACCGACTTCTGTTTTCATTAGCAATAGAAGCTTTCCTTTCAACCACATCTGTTTCCTGATTATCTGATGTCAAAAAGATTGCTGCGTCAAATCTAGTCTCTGCTCTTGTACGAGGAACAGCAAGACTTCCTCTAGAATCTTTGTGAGCAGCACCAGATGTAGAATGCTGATCCTGAGACAAGCCAGGAACGACATGTTTCTTGGGTATAGCTCGGTCTCTCATGAACTCAAGAGCAAACTCCTCCCCAGTTTGGATTGAATAATTGAGAACAGGCTTAACTGCCCCTCCCATAGAGTATTCTGGAACTGCAGAACTGGCACATGTTGTGCTTGAGGATTCACGCATAGCATTTCGAGGAGCAGAGCCAACATCTTTTCTTGGTTCCATGAAGTTGTTTTGGCTAGAGAACAATCCAATAGGATCTATAATTCATTGTTATCTTCTCCCATGAGCTGACAATAGTTCATTGAGATGTATGATTCTTATATTATTTGGAGAATGCCAAGTAAACAATAGCTCAACCTACAGCAAAGAAGCATAACACTAACATTTAACAATAATGCAACAACAGTGTGTACAAAGGGAAATACCAAGCATCTGGGTAATATTTAAGGAGCACACTGCCATGGATAACAAGCATGCAACATTAGAGTGCGTCCAATCTACAATACTAAGTATCTATATCGTAATTAAGGAAATAATATATTTATTAGCTTATAACTAAGGCCAACATACACAGTAGGACTGGACTAATGACGATAATAGCTCGTACACTCAAGGTGGTAAATTTCACAAGTTTGGTGCTCCCTTAGATAATAATCGAAGCATGAATAGATGTTGTCCGAAGAACATCAGCACCAGATCAGAGACACCACTTAAAAAAATCAAGTAACAAACATGCAAATCACACAGCTGGCTATTGAACTCGTGTGGGGCAGTTCATGTGGACTTGTACCAACAAAATGTAGATTCGTATGAAACCACCATAAGGAATGCATCAGGCAGTCCCAGATGAGCCACCCAGAAAAAAGCGGTTCTGTATACTGGTACAAACTCCTCTCCCAGGACAAATGCAGAGCAACAATTTGCAATCGCAAAGGCTGCTTTCATGTCTGCACCCACCATGTGTATTTTAACCCTTAGAACAAACTCTACGTATGACAAGCAGGTTCTAATTGTTTGATTGGGAAATTTATAGAGGCATTTCGATTACTGCCCGACGAGGTTGATTAGCTAGAAATCCACCCTATGCATGGAACGAACCAACCATTGCACTCAAGGTTTCGAAAGCAAAAGAAACAGTCAAGGAAGATATCATGACTCACCGGACGAAAGCAGAACTACCCCACAACTGTGTCTGTCACAGAGGAACAAAGACAGGCTCCAAACAGATGGCTCCTTACCATGCCGTTGGCTACCTTCAGAGATGATCTCTGATCAAAATTAAGGGTGTGTTTGATAGGGTGGTCTAGTGTTAACCTGGCTAAGATACTAACCAGGCTAGTCCAAACTAAGTTAAAGCAATGCAACCTCAAAAAAAAAAAGGTGGATGTTTGGTTGCTTGCATAGTCTACTTTTGGCTAGCATAAGATTTTGTTTGTTAGGCTGTTGTGTTTGAGGGTGGCTTGCATTATGCTAGAAAGAAAGCTGATGTATGGTGAGCAAAATCAAGCCAGGCTTAGCTTGTGCGATCAAAATCCTCATTTCCAGCAAGCCTGGCTTAGGACTGCTTTTTGCATTGGGTAAAGCCTGGCTTATCGGCTATACACGCAACCAAACAATGGAAAAAGTGAATTTGCTTCATTAGCTAAGCCTGTATATCACTAAGCCACCCTACCAAACACATCCTAAGTGAACATGAACAGCACTTAGAAACTGCATTAACAAATGCAACAATCACAAACCAGGTTACTGAACTGAGGACTGAGTATCATCGGACCTTGTTACAAACCAAATGCTAGGTACAGATGAACTGTCTGAACTAAGTAGTAAAATAGGCCGTATCAAGAAAAATACAGGTGGTATATTAGTCAGCCCGAACAAGTGCAGACGCTGTGGCATCCCCCCAGCACGTGGCACTTGGCAGTGCCACATCACCAGCGTGGTGATGAGTTAAAAACAAAGAGCCCTGTACTTTCGACAGACAACCCAACCACCAGGGTCCACCCGCGGCAAACGACTCCTAATCATCGTCGACCGAGGCAGCAGACCTAATCCACGCACCAACCACGAAATTCAACCTTACGAGAAGAATTCACAACGTGACCGACAAGTTCTACTAATTCGTTCGCTCGAAGCCGATCAGGACGCAGTCCCGGCGTTGGATTGACGCCCAACTGCAGCACCGACGGAGCTGGCTTAGGAAGGAAGCAATCTATGCGGCGGGAGCAACACGTCCAATCCCGTTTAAGGAACAAACCAAGTTCTAACCACTCGAAGCCCAGGCAAAGTAAAATTGAAAAGAGGACTCACCGACGGAAGCAGAACTAGTACACCGGACGGATCAGTGTAGACGGCGGCCAGCGGGCACCGGGCGGACGGCGCCGCGTCGTCCACCCACAGGAGCCTGGAACGAGAGCGGCGGCGGACTCCGGGATTCGAGCAGGGAACGGAGCGGCTAGGGTTTGGAATCAAGCAAAGCTGCAGGTAGGAGAGGAAGGAAATGGTTCTGTGAGGGGAGGGCGGAGCGGAGCGGAGCGGATGCAGGGGAAAAGGAAAGAAGGAAACGGGCGGAGAGGATGCTGAGTGCTGACTTAAGGTTGCGGCGGGGCCCACAGCACAGTACGGGCCAAATGATGATGATGTGTTTCTGAGTCTCTCGCGTGGGTGGGGTGGGGTGGGGTCTTTTTTGAGTCTGCTCGGCGAGGGTGAGCGGGTAAAGCTAATACGGGTGAGCAATGATGTTGGTCGTGTTGTTTAAACTCTAAAATTTAGAATTAAGAAGTTTTTTATACCCTAGCGACTGTATTGTCTAGTAGAGTAACTCAATAAATTCTTTGCATCATGATTTTTTGGTGATGCGAGTGGAAGTGGAGTTCTCAACTCTAAACTTCTTTGGTCCCTGTTCGATCATATTGTTAGACATCTATATCACAGAGATGAATAATATTTTATTAATCAGAAGCCACATGTTGACATATAATTCAAGACATACAAAAATCTTTCGATACCTAAAATATTCTCATCTCTGCGTAAAAGAGTGATCCAAGATCGATACATCTACTAGTATGAGCATTGCTAAACTAGCGATGACTAATAACCCAAGGTGGTTTACCATCTAAATTAACCTGTCAAGAGGACAATCTTCTCATCGAGAAAAATACTGTAAAATGGCCCAATTCCAACAAGCGTGTTATTTAGGACTTGTTTGCTAAATTGGGTGCCACGCATTCTCTAAGGGAGAGAGATCCAAGTTGGCTCTTTTATTTCTTGAAAGTACTACAGCCATTATTGATGGAATTTTTGCTCCTAAATAGTTTTAGTATAAGATTGAAGGATTTTAATGTTCCCAGGTTTGAGAAACTAGACATATGTAAACTTCATTTGTTTTACAATTTCAATATACAATGCAATCCTACATCACCCTAGACGTCCTCACCAAAATAAACAGAATATATGTTTAGGCGGTGGCAGATCGCACTCAAATTAAACGTTACTACACGTTTCTTACGATACCGTTGTTAGCGTACCTGCAGAAGAAGACATTACAGGTAGTTGTAATATAATACATATCCAAAGTAAAAACAACAACCCATATCATTGACATATGGGTCGCCACGAGTAAGCCACGTATGGGGATCACGTGTCCGACCTTCCCTGCGCGGCGACAGACTGCTCTTTACCTCAAGCAGCAGTAAAAGAAGTTCCGCAAAACCTAAGTAGTGAGGAACAAACTCATCTCTTGGGCACCAATGGTACAAGACACTACTGTTGCGAAAGTTTACATTCGCAATAGGTCCGTAACCCACACCTCGTACGGTAGAGGTCCGCCTTTCTCCCTAAACGACAAGGGGGTATACTATGTTACAACGAACATAATACCTCCTCCACACCATCCTGGTATAGAACGCTACTGCTGCTGACTCAACAAGAATTTCTCGACCTTTCACCGCAGTCGATCGGCGTACCTTACCTTGCTTGTTTGAGCGTAGGTGCGACGTTACAGAAATGTAAATTTAAACTGGGTTTAGTTAGCTCTTGCACTAGGTTAGCTTTGCTACCTGATACTACTTAGTCCTATTAGGCTCGTACCTTACTCGCGCGTAATTTTTGAAAATATGTCTTTAAATGTCTGTACCATTTCCCAACACGACTGTGATACCAGCTAACGCAGATCCGCCCCAGAAATCCGGGACGGATCCATCTCGCCAGGATCCAGTTGGGTGATGCTCGGCGAAGCGAGCATACACATGGTATAACACAGACAGGATAAACAGCAATCTTTTACAGGATAAGAGAATTTAATACATCATGGTTCCATAAATTAAAATTAAATCTTACAACATCAAAGTACGAATAGAGTTTTTTGAAAACACGAAATACAGCGGAAGCATTGAACGAGGGTACAGACTCCGACTCTCAGACTTTAAGCAAAAGCATGATGAGCCTTGCTCAGTGGCACCAAGCTACTAGCCACACAACGTTTACTACGGCGAACCACAACGTTCCCGCTGGAGGTTCCCGAACTCTGGACGAGGCTCTTCCCACTGGCTATCATCATGAGTATACGCGTCGGCGCCTGAAAACCACGTATTCGTAAAGCGTGAGCTTCTAAGAGGCTCAACAAGACTGACCCTTCAAATTGGTTATCTACTGCCGACACCTAGACATGCTGGTTGACTCAGAATAGGTTACTTTGCCAAAGGACTCGCTTTACCTGAAGCTATTCTTGGTTAAGTTTTAGCTCAGGTTAAGTGATTAGAATCAAAACTTTAGTTTGTACTGATCTAGTCAATCATAATTAAAGACAACAGATCATAATATTCCTCACAACGTTATTCATCATCAATCTCATTGTTCACTTCTTAACGTATGCGACAGAGAGGTCAAGCAAACTTATAGACTGAGAGTAACAGCGGTTCAAAACGATTTACACTTGTAGGGATAACATAATCGTACGACACGTGCGCGTCCCAGACCGCACGTAGCAACCGTTCCCACTAGATCCTGCAAAGTTAATTCCCTCCTACGCCTGCCTTAGCAGTGCCGCATCCCACCAGAACACACGTTCCGGACGGTTTCTATGGAGTTCCCACAACTGCCCACCCCAGATTGCCTCCGAATCAGACCCCGTAGGGCAGGTTGACTTTGCAATCACTAGGCTACGTAGGTTTACTGGGCCTCATTATACCCAGCATATGATCAGTACATTCAATACTTGACCAACTGTGCCATACAGATCAGACAAGACTACGGTCACCCTGGACCCGTTCCAGTCGCCGACCTACTATTATCCTGTCTGACCCTCCAGTTTTATCTTTCCTTAATCATCTATAGTCATGTGTCATTTGTTTCATGTGACAGTTTCAATCAAACCGTAGCAGCGCAAGCAACGTCCACTCTGCTTGACTCCTACCGTTAAATATATCTAAGCATAGCATACTATCTCAGGGGTACCTATACCAATATACCGATAGGGTTCCTAAGAAAACAGATGCAACTAGGGTTTCAATCAACTCCTGAAACACCTAATGCACAATCACGAAACGTAGTGATGAAAGGAAAAATTTTAAAACTTGGTTGTGCACCGGGGCTTGCCTTGGTGATGACAGCTTCTTCTAGGATCGAGGACTTCGGATCAGCAGCTACTTCGCTCACTTCAATGTCTACATGATGCGACATGAATAAGATGAGTTATTATTAACGATTATAATATGATATTTTCATAATAGATTACAATGGTGTTTTCATCATTACACCTAATTCTTTTTAAAGCTAACCCTAATTCTTTTTACTTCGACATTTTATAAAAAGCAATTATTCTTAATGAGTGTGGTCTAAAGTGAAACTTCATATCTTACCAGGAGACTATTTTTAGTTGACAGCGCTCTCTGAAATAGGAATTTTAGAATTTGGTTGAGGTCAAACTAAATTTTCTAGATTTTATAAAAATTCAGTTAAGTTTTCTGTTAATCAAAATATGGACTATAGTGGAACTTCAGATTCTACCAATAGATTATTTTTAGTTGGTAGTGCTCACTGAAATATAAATTTTGGAGTTTGGTGGAGATCAAGTTGAATTTTTTAGATTTTATAAAAATTCAGTAAAGTTCCTGTCATTTAAATTTATAACATCAGAAACAAATACTAAAACTTAGTGTAAAATCATGAAACTTGATGTAGGCAGCAGAAAGCATCTAATCTAAAGTTTTGATTAAGGGTTTGGATTTTGGGATGACTTACATAATGTAGTTTGGAAATTAACAAATTTAAATGGTAGTTTAGAGTATACATAGAGGCATGCATAGAACTTTGTTTAAGTTAAATCCTGATAAAATTACAGGAGGTGCACACTACCATGGTACACTAATGTTTCAAGTTTCAACCCTAGAACATTTCTGGAACTCCATTTAAAATTAAAAAACAGAAAGGATTAATCTTTTATTGAGGAAGTTCCATGAACCTTTTTGAAAAAGTGTTTCAGCAGTAAATTAGAGAGTTTTACAAGGACTCCAAGAAATTTGGTTTAGCATTTTTGGATTTTCCTCTATTTACTAGGCATTTTTCAAAACTAGCTAGATGATAGGAAATTGAAATAAAATCGAAATGGGGGAAGAATAGGGGAGCGGAGCAGGGGGGGCG
Organism: Oropetium thomaeum; assembly: GCA_001182835.1. Taxonomy (NCBI): domain Eukaryota; kingdom Viridiplantae; phylum Streptophyta; class Magnoliopsida; order Poales; family Poaceae; genus Oropetium; species Oropetium thomaeum. The sequence goes on along the minus strand of LFJQ01000015.1, from coordinate 143,112 downwards.
GGTGCCGAGCTCTGGCGAACTGTGCAGAGGAGGAGGAGGGGGGGGGGGTTAAGGTACAGAGGAAGGTGTGGAGAGCTTCACCAGGCTGATACGAACCTAGTGGAGGGTGCTAAAACCTTCGGGGATGACCGGAGATGGGGCTTCGATGGTGAGGTCACGGCGGCAGCAATGGTGGTCCGGCGGTGGCGCTCTGCATTCGTCCTCACCGGCGACAACCTGTGGACGAAACCATATCAAGGAGGTGCGCACGGATCAGAGGGAGTAGCCGGAGAGATGAATTGAAGCGAGAGGGTACCACGACGATGAACTCGAAGTTCTAATGGCGGCGGCGGCGCTCCCGGCCCGATGAAATGGTGGCGAGATAATGCGATTCCTCTTGTAGTGAGCAAAAAGGAGCTCTGGAGACTATGAATGGGAAGGTGGTGCGGCTGGGTTCGGCGTTGTATTGGGCTGTCCAAGGGAGAGTAGAGGGCGGCTATAATGGCGAGGTGCGGTGATTGGCACGCGCGGCGGCTTGGCGTGCTCGGGAGGAGAAAAGGGGAGCGCGAGAGAGAGAAGCAGGAGAGAGGAGGTTTGGCGTGTTGCTTTCATTGTGAGCGCGTCGTCGACGGAGGAGCAGAGAGAGAGAAGAACGAGCGGCGAGCGGTGGCCGTGGATTGGGGCGGCGGGCGGTGGCGTGACAGAGGAGGGAATGTGCGGGCGAATGAGAGAGAGGAAGGAAGAGAGAGAGGAGATCCGGCGCGTGATTCTCGTCGACTTGACGCTGCGGCGGGAAAGACGCGCCGGCCGGTGCCCAACACGGCTGCCAGCCGCTGCGGCGGTTGGCCACCGGGGGCGGTGGCCGATTTGATTTGGTTTTTGCAAGTAATTCAAAATTTCTTCCTAAATTCAAATGGAATTAGTACTTCCTGAGCTTGGAAAATTTTGAACATTTTTTAGAGCACTCAATGAATTATTTGGAACAACTTTAGTTAAAGGAGGAAGTCCTGATTCTGCTTCTAAAATTTGAGAATTTTCAATTAAGTTCAAGTTTGTTTGAATTTTTAAGGGGTTTAAAACTTTTCCAAAAATTCTGATAAAATCTCCAAAATTCTATTTTGAAGTGAACTTAATGCCATGTAAAAACATTGCTAGGGTTATATGGGATTTTTCATGAATTTTGAAAGTAGTGTTTGAATTTTTACCTGCTATAAAATGAGTTTGGTACTGTGTTAAAACTCTGGATTCAATAAAATTGTTCAGTACTTCACCAAAAGTTTTATGGAGGTTCATGGAAGTGTTTCAAACCATATTGCTTATTAACTTAAGTGTGAATTCTGCTTCAAAGTGCATGATTTAATTCTTAGGGTTTAAAATTTATCGATGAATTCTTAAGTGACTTGGCCCTCCTAGGGTTCCTCTGCTATTCCGCTGGCCACAAATTTCTCAAACAACCGAGAGAGATGACTATTTATAGGACCAACCACGTCCACTAGCCGTTATCCTCAAATCCCTCTGCGCAGTCAATCATCGTACCATGGTATAAGGATACCGTCATATGGGAGTACGACTGTAACTCCTAAACTCAACTCTTAAACAGGCCTTTTGGAGAATGGTACGACGACTATATCTCTCCTATCATCTCCAACTTAGCTCCAACAAGTGAGATCATGTTCATTCAATCACCAAAACATTCATACCTTTGGGAAACAATCGTCATGAAGTTATACTCGTCATACCGTACGACGATTGACTACGTAGAGGGATTTCAGTGTAACGGCTAGTGGGTGTAGTTGGCGCTATAAATAGTCATTCCTCTCGGTTGTTTGAGAGACTTTTGGCCAGTGAAACAGCAGAGGAACCCTAGGAGGGCCAAGAGTCAAGGAGAGAAGCACTCGGGCAAAGAAAAGAAGATCTTTGAGTGCTTGTGGGAGAGTAACAAGTAGTGTTCATCTACCTTTAGGCTAGTGGGCTTTAGAAGGACATCTTGGCTTGTTACTCTTGGTCTTATGGTAGGGCCTAGACCATTTAGGAGTTGGTGATTGAGCTTCCAGTGGACTTTGTGGAAGACTTCACAAGTTTGTACACGGTTTGGAACCCTCCGTTCAAAGGGACATCAAGAGAGAGTGCCCGAGCTAGGAGGCTTATTGTAAGGATCGGGTGACCGAGAAGGGGGGGTGGGGGGGGGAGGGCTGAATCGGGCACCAACTAATTCAAACTCTTCTACTTTTCTACCACATAGTCCAAACAATCAACTCCTAACATGCTAGTAGACATGTCACATAAAGCAACAAGCTAGAAGAGCTAACACAACTAGTAAGGAGAGATGAGGCTAGAAGTGACGATAGAGATACTAAGACTACTAGCTACAACACAAGCAATACACGACAGCCCTATGCAAGTCTAGTGGCTAAGAACCCTATCATACTAGTGATGCAAAAACAACAAACAAGGCAAACACACTAGCACGATAGCCACCAAGAGAGAAGGAAAACAACAAGCAACCTATGCAATTCTACTAGCTCAAGGAAAATCAACAAGAACAACAAGTTAGAGAAAGAGTGATAGAGAAATGTTGACGCGTCTATGGTTTTCCGAGGTATCGGAGGATGGCGCCTCCCGTAGTCCTCGTTGGACCACTCCCACCGAAGTCTCGATCCCTCCCGCCGTTCCCGAAATGGTATCACCCAAGGTGCGCTTCACTCCTCGAGTGAAGACACGGACTTCCTCCACCACCCTCGGGCAGCACCTTGTTTCCCGGTGATAAGCCTCCTAGCTCGGATGCTCTCTCTTGATGCCCCTTTGAATGGAGGGCTCCAAACTGTGTACAAACTTGTGAAGTCTTTCACAAACTCCACGGAAGCTTAATCACCAACTCCTAACCGGTCTAGGCCCTGCCATAAGATCAAGAGTAACAAGCCAAGATGCCCCTCCACAGCCTAATAGCCTAGAGGTGGATGAACACTCTCCCTCAAGCACTCAAAGATCTTCTCTTCTTTGCCCAAGTGCTTCTCTCCTTAACTTCTTGGCCCTCCTAGGGTTCCTCTGCTATACCACGACCAAAAGTCTCTCAAACCACGCCCACTAGCCGTTACACTCAAGTCCATCTGCGGAGTGGTATGATGATACCGTTGTACGATACGACGACTATAACTCCTGAACTCAACTATGAAACAGGTCTTCTGGAGAATGGTTCGACGATACCGTTGTACGGTACGACGATTCTGCTGAAACTAGAATTTGATGTCTTTGCTGTATCCTTGCTTCCAAGCTTCACATATCATCTTCCTCGGCTTCCTAGCTGCTCTTCAAGTGCTGTGGGACCTTCACACACGTTGTCCGCCACCTCTACACTAGTGAGACATAGCTACACATCCCAACCCCCTTTAATAGAATCATTTTTTCCTATGGACTCAAAACCTAGCTACATAAGCTCTCCTAGCTTGATCTCAATGCTCCAAGGTCTTGATCCATTCTTCAACCACGTACTCATTATGGGCTTAACATGGGTTGTCTTCAACATTTGCCGAGACACTTGTCTCTTGAGGTTTTAAATGGTAATAGGAGCTGCACTCAACAAGTGAGATCATGTTCATTCAATCAGGGACCGGCCATCCAGGATAACAGTGCCACCAAGAGATTAAAAATGTGATAGGCTTGACTGATTAATTAGATGCTCTTCCAGTCTCGTGCAAGCCAAATGGCGGAGCGGAGAATAGTAGCCAATGAGCTATCTTTGGATCCGAATAGCATAAGAGGAGCCCCTTGGTAAAGAAAAGGTACCAGAGGGCCGTTCTATTGATAGGTACCCTACGGTCGCTCGTTAGCGAGCAGGCACTGGAAGGTCGTCCTAGGATAGGTGGCTGAAGTCGTTCTCCTTCGGTGAAACCTTAGCAGGCGTGCACGTACTAGAAGACCCTTCGAAAGGCCTCGTAGTGAAGCCCTGCCACACACCTAAGGAAGTGTGAATGTGCGTCATGAACACGGCATAAAAGGGTCTACATGACCTGTGGGTAAAGTGGTGCCACCTCTGTAGTGTACAACTGTCATGACAGCCGTGCTCATGGTTATGAGCGGCCTAAATCCTCGCCTGAGTATGGATGGTTTGGAAGGTTGGGATGGATTGGAATACTTCGCACCTATTATTGGATTGGGATTGGGTTGGCCATTCACCTAGTAATTAGGTTGCTAATCTAAACTTAATCATTAATTGCTGTAAACTTCTTAATGAGCTTTTCTTGTTCCCCATGTCATCTTTTCGTACACTTGCGGAGTATGATAAGTTCTCATCCTTGCTTCCCCCGCCCCCCCCCCCCCCTTATTACTCCATAACTTCAGGAGGAGAATGGGTGTTCATTCCAAATGGAGAAGATGAACACTAGGCGTGTTGTTCATTGGTTGATCTCCTGTGCGATGGACACTTACGCTTCATTATCATTTATTTTAGACCTACGGGTCCCTTTATTTGTAATAGACTTTTGTTGTATTGCTCTGATGAACGTTGTAATAAATTGGATATGGATGTATTCTGAGATTCATGATGATGTCACAGTTTGTGTGTAACTTGTCCGGGGCACACAAGCGGAAGTCTAGTTTTACTCTTAAAAACTAGGCGTGACAGAGTGGTATCAGAGTCATATCGACCGTAGAGTGCAAGCCTAGTTAGATTGGATGAGGGGTAGGGGTATTTTACTTATGAAAACTATTTTGAAATGAAGTTTTCTCTTTCTTTCTTTGTAGTTGCTTATCTCCTTTTGTTTGCAAACCGTTAGATGGCTCGCATTAGGGTGACCGCTCGGAAGTTGACGGGAGGATATTTCCCTAGAGCTCACAGGACCACAAAGGACGCTCTTGACGGACCATTGAAAAGAGCTAGGACGGAAGAACCATTGGTTGTACCAGTGAAGCACATCTCCAAGGAGGTCGAATGGAGGTTCACTCGGGGGTAGGCAGCAGCAGATGCCGCATGGGAGGCGATGTGCAGTTTGAGCTACCGCTACCACATAAAGTTACGAGGTAGCAGTTTTTGCCTCTTTTCCTATCGGCAGCCAGGAACTGGGGTCTTCAACTGTTTAACCAACACAATGTACATGAACACGGAGACCGTGAAGAGGACCCAACAGCTGGCTATGAACCTAAGTGAGCAGATGAGGAGAGTCCAAGATAAGAACGAACAGTTGAGAATTAAGAAGCTTCAATTGGAGAAGGAACTGCATGCTGCGCAAAGGTGGCGCGAGAAGATGCTTCGCGATGAAGAACTTTCCGACAGTGAGGATGACTCAGCCAACCACTACTTTAGAGATCGAGCCTCCGGCGCTTAGGATGCAGTAGGGGTCCCTTATTGTAAGCGTATTAGATCGGTTGATTGTTTGCTTAGAAGTGTGTTTAGATTTGTCTTTGGTATGCTGATGAGAACTATGGGTCGCTTTGGCGTAATGCACATAGTCTTGTCCTTAGTGGTTATTAATAACTGAGTCTTTTAGAGTCATACCTTGATGCATATAGTTGGAATTGTTGTCTTATGCCTTTGATCCTTTTTGTCCGCCTCACAATCAGATGCCACCAAAAAGGGTCGCTGCCATGCCAGGCAACAATAGCAACAACCACAACTCCAACCCCAATCACAACAAGAACAACCCCAACCCCAACAAAAAACAACAACCCCAATGACAACTAGGTTTTCCAACAGTTCTTGGCAGTACAAGGACAGATGATGCCGGCTTTTGTTCAAGCCCTGGGCAATCTCCAACAACACGAGAACCAAGAACCACCTATGCCGCCCCGCAATAAGCTGAAGGAATTCCAAGACACGAAGCCCCCTTCATTTGCTCAAGCCAAGCATCCTATGGATGCGGACGATTGGTTGAAGACATTGAGAAGAAGCTAAGGGTGATTCAGTGCAATGAGTGGGAGAAGGTACTGACGCGTCCCACGTCCTCGAAGGCACCGCCTTGGATTGGCAGGATGCTTACTATGAGGCCCACGCCAGTGCTGACTGGGATTGAGTTTAGGAGTGCGTTTCGCTCCCACTTCGCCCAAGGGCACTATGCTATTGAAGAAGCAAGGAGACATGAGCGTAAGTGAATACCTCAATCGTTTCACTCAACTCTCTCGCTACACCCTTGAGACTATGGAAACTGAGGTGAAGAAGAAACAATTCATGTTTATGAGGGGACTACAGAAGGAAATCAAGCTCCAGCTGTGCAACAATGACTATGCTCACTTCTAGAAGTTAGTAGATAAGGTCTTGGTGGTCGAAAGCACCCGCGAGCAGCTTGAGAAGGGGAGCAAGAGGAAGATGTCATACTCAGGTCAGCCCTCAAGCAGTAACACTTGTCCCCGCCTCGGAGCCCCACCTTTCTCACCGCAGAATGCCACCAACCAAAACTTTCACCCCACCTATCCACCCCGCTCTAACATGCCGCCACCACGCTCCAACTCCTACGCACCACGCCCAAATGCACCGCCAGCTCCCCACCCCAACAATCCGTTAGAAAGCAATTATTATGTAGGGGTTATTGGGGCGAGAAGTTGGCGGTACATTTGGGCGTGGTACGTAGGGGTTGGAGCGCGGCGGTGGCATGTTAGGGCAGGGTGTATATGTGGGACGAAAGTTCTGGTTGGAGGCATTCTGCGGTGAGAAAGGTGGGGCTGCGAGGCGGGGACGAGTGTTACTGCCTGAAGGCTGACCTGAGTATGACATCTTCCTCTTGTCTTCCTGCTGAAGCTCCTCACGGGTGCTTTCCACCACTAGGGCCTTGTCCAGTATCTTCTGGAAGTGAGCATAATCATTGTTGCACAACTGGAGCTTGATCTCCTTCTGTACTCCCCTCATAAACATGAACTATTTCTTCTCCTCGGTGTCCACACTCTCAAGAGTGTAGCGAGAGAGTTGAGTGAATCGATTGAGATATTCACTCACGCTCATGTCCCTTGCTTCAGGTCGATGAAATCTTGCTTCTTCAACAACATGGTGCCCTTGGGGACTACGTGCGAGCGAAAGGCTGTGCTGAACTTGGTCCACAGTATGTGGTCCGCATTTGTGTGGGCCTCACAGTAAGCATCCCACCAATCCGAGGCAGCGCCTTCAAGAACGTGGGATGCGTAAAGTACCTTCTCCCGCTCATTGCATTGAATCACCCTTAGCTTTTTTATAAATAGTCTTCAACCAATCGTCCGCATCCATAGGATGCTTGGCCTGAGCAAACGAAGGGGCTTTGTGTCTAGGAATTCCTTCAACTTATTGCGGGGTGGCGGAGGTGGTGGGTGTTGATTCTGGTGTTGTTGAAGACTGCCCAGGTCTTGAACAAAAAGCATGCATCATCTGTCCTTGTATTGCCAAGAATTAGGTGGAAGGCCTGGTTGTCATTGTTGTTGTTGTTGTTGTTGTTGTTGTTATTGTCGTTGTTTGCAGTTGCCAGGCATGGTAGCCTTTCGAGGTGGCATCTGATTGCAAGGCAGGTAGATAAGACTAAAGGCGTGAGACCATGATTCCTAACTATATGCATCAAGGCAGGACTCTTCAAGACTTATTTATTGATAACCCCTACGGACGAGACTATGGACATTACGCTGAAGCGACCCATCGCTCTCATCAACACACCAAAGGCAAATCTAACACAATCCTAAGAAAGCAACAAACTGATCCAATACGTTTAGAATATGGGGTCCCTACTGCATCCTAAGCATCGGAGGCTCGATTGCTATAGTAGTGGTCGGCTGAGTCGTCCTCACTATTGGAGAGTTCCTCTTCACGGAGCATCTTCTTGCGCCACCTTTGTGCAGTGCGCAAATTCCTTCTTCAATTGTAGCCTCCTAATCCTCAGTTGTTCATTCTCTTATTGGAGTCTCCTCATATGGCCACTCAGGTTGGACTCTTCATATTCATGTACACTGTAGTAGTTGAATAGTTGAAAATCCCAGTTTTGGGCTGCTGGTTGGAAAAGAGTGCGAAACTGTTGCCTTGCAACTCTTGGTGATAGTGTGACACCCCAGGTGTCACCAGGGGCAAAATCGACAACTGTAAACCCTAATCCATAATTTCACTCACTTTAAAGCAGATTCAATCTTAGAAATAAAAAGGAATATTTGTTAAAATACTTTAAAGGGACACTAAGAAAAGTTTGACAAACAACAGAACACTATAGCAAAGTCCGGGAAAATCTCAATTAGCAGTGTCGAAATCTCGTTAACAGGAAGAAATCCAAACCCTAACTCTTGACCATCACAATTTCCATAGAACCCAAGCCATATGTTTACATAACAATTAAGTGCACTTCAAAATAGAATTTTGGGAAATTATTCAAGATTTTTAGAAAAGATTTAGACCTCTTAAAAATTCACCCAAGCAGAAATCATCTTGGAAATTCAAGAATTTTTAGATACCAAATCATAACTTAAACCTTAAATGAAAAGTGTTCCAAATAAATTCCTGAGCTTGTACAAAAATTTTCAGAAATTGTTGAGCTCGGAAAGTGTGTCATTTAATTAAATTACATTCGGACTTTGACTAATTAAAAAAAAAAGAAAAAGAAAAAGAACCGTTGCTGGGCGGGCTACAGTGCCCTCCGAGCGGCAGGACACCGCCCGCCCGACACGGCCGCTGTGGCGCACGTCGCCTTCATACCTTTGTCGGCGCCCGTCTCTCCCTACTCTCTTCCTCCCTCCCTCTCTCTCCCATTTACTCCCCCCCCCCCCCCCCGTCGCGCGCCGCCCGGGAGCAATGCGCCGCCGCCTCACCGCGCCGGCCATGCCCCTCTCGGCTCCCCTACTCCCCTACCCCGGTTTCCTTTAAATTGGTGCGTGAAGCTTCCCGCACTTTTCCCCCTCCGGATTTGAGCTCCGTTCGCCGGAATTTCATCGACCGCCGCCTCCACCAACGCCTCCACGGTGAGACCCCCTCTACCGTGCCAAAGCTTGATAAATAGCATGTTGCCGAGCTTCGTCGTGTCGAGTGGATCATGGAAAGCCGAGGTTCGACCGTCGGCGACCACCCCACCGCCGGCAATGGCTCGCCGGAGCTCGCTGGCGCAATCCCCTGTTTTTCTTTTTTCCAATTTATTTTCCAGATTATTGCTTTGTTTTGTAAAATCCATAGAAATTCATAGAAAACTCAAAAAATAGAAAACCAAAATTTGTTGGAACCCTCGTGAAAAGGAATAACTTTCTGTTAAATCACTTTTTATCAACTGACCAAGAATTTGCAGAATTAATTAGAAACACACCTTTCTGTATTTGAATTTTAATTTGGGTTCCAGAGCAATGCTAGGGCTAATCTTTGATCCACAAATACACCATGGCCATACACACCTCCTGGAATTTTGTGAAGAATTTAGGACCAGGAAATGGCATCTAACCTTTTTAAAATACTTCAATCTGCCTAGTTAAAATACCATTTTCTAAAGTACATTGTAAAAGTCATTTATAAGGTTAAAACCAAAATAAAAGTTTTAGATCTGGTGCTCAGGAATTCTCATAAAAAATTTCATAATTTTATTCTAAGTTTTACTAGTGCTTTCTGATTTTATAATATTTAAAAACAGGAATTTTGATGAATTTTTATAAAATATAGAGAATTCATCTAGGCCCCACCCAAAGCCCAAAATGCTTATTCGAGGGAGTTCTACCAACTAAAAATAATCTTGAGGAAGAATTAAAATTTTCATTTTAACCCTAGTTTAATAGCCGAAGGAATTAAATAATGTTTAACCGATGAAAAGTGTCGAATTAACTTAACTAAAGTTGAAGTTGTTGAACATGCCAACTAAAAGTCACCTCATGAGAGTTGAATAGATTTATTTAAACATCATTCACAGATTAAGAATTGAATTTAATCGACGGCGTCGAGTAATTAGGGTTAACCCTAATTCTTGGCGTCGCCTATCTAAACCCTAGATTACTATTGATAATAACAATAAGTTTCTTTTTCATTGAACTTATCATAATCCTACTGCATCATGTAGATTCTGACGCTCACGAGGTAGCTGCAGATCCGAGTTCCTCGACCCCCGCCGAAGAAGTCAACGTCAGCTCAGAAGAACCAGGCAAGCCCCGGTGCACAACGGATGTTTAAAGTTTTTCCTTTATAGCTCAGTGTGTCTTGTTTGTGCATTAAGTGCTAGATGTTGATTGAAACCATAGTTGCATTTTTTTCCCATAGGAAACCCTATCGGTAGCCGGTAGAGATACCCCTTAGTATGCTATGCTTAGTAGGTATTGCCGGTAGAAGTCGAGCAGAGTGGACGCTGCTCGTGAAAGGATAGGTTGTTGGATGAAACTATCAGTTGATACATTATGATACATGATGATGAGTTAATTAAGAAAGATAAAATTTTGAGGGTCACACAGGATACAAAGTAGGTCGGCGACTGGACCGGGTCCAGGGTGACCGTAGACTTGTCTGATCTGTGTGGTCCGAGACTGATCGAGTGTTGAATGTACTGGTCGTATGCTGGGTGTTATGGGCCCTGGTAAACCTACGTAGCCTAGTGATTGCAACGTCGAACCTGCCCTACGGTGTCTGACTAGGAGGCGATCTAGGGCGGGCAGCGTGGGAATTCCACAGAAACCGTCTGGGACGTGTTGTCTGGTGGGATGCGGCGCTGCTAAGGCATGCGTAGGCTGGAATTGACGTTGCAGGAGCTGGTGTGAACGGTTGCCACGTGCGAGTTTGGGACACGCACGTGTCGTACAATTAGGTTAACCCTGCAGAGTATAAAAATCGTTTCAAACCGCTGTCGCTCCCAGTTAGTGAGCATGCTCGTGAAACGCACCACATTTTAGTAAATAGGTTGAGACACAACGAGAATGAATTATGATTATTACTAATGCTATCGTTACTTCTGTTTTGTTTGCTTAGCTCAGTGCTAATTAAATTTATTTTTCTAATCACTTAACCTGTGCTAAAATTTGACAAGAGTAGTATAGGCTTGCGAGTCTTTTTGCAAGTAAACCCACCCGGGTCAGCCAGCATATCTAGGAGTCGGCTGTAGTCAACCACGTTGACGGGTAATTCTTGCTGAGCTTGTTAGAAGCTCACGCGTTAGCGAATTATGGTTTTCAGGTGCCGACATGCAGGACCAAGCAGGTAGCTTCCATTGGGAGGAGCCTCTCCCCGAGATCGGGAACCTCCAGTGGGAGTTGTGCGAGTCGCCGCAGTGAATTGTTGAAGTGGCTAGTAGCATGATGCCCGTGGGCACGACGCGTGCTTTTGCTTAAGTCCGTGTGTCAGAGTTTGTATCGTTCAAGTCTTCCGCTGTTTTTGTTTCAAAACTTTTGCGTACTCTGAATCATTGTAAGGCCTAACTTTAAATTTATGGAGTAATGTTGTATTAAAAACCTCCTCTCTTTGTAAATTATTGCTATTTATCCCTGCCTGTGTGGTATCGTGTGTACGCTCGCTTCGCCGAGCGTTGCCCAACAGGATCCTGGCTCAACGACTTACCGGATTCGTCCCGAGATGAGGTTTTCTGGGCGGGGTCGTGTCAAATAGCGGTAGCTCAAGCTGGACATCGTCTCCCATGCAGCATTTGCTGCTGCCTCCTCTTGAGTGAATCTCCAAGTATGGCAGTGGTGAGTACTGACCCAACTATTCCTCTTGAAGATGTAGTCCTTAGCCTTCCAATCATCTTGAGAGCCTCGGTCACACCTGGTGAAGATGTACTCATCATCCATGTCCACCAGCAGTGAGTAAAGCATTGCTCGCAAAGTCATCCCGAAGTATCCTGCCTTATCATTCTCGGATTGGCTGGCTCTTGCGGACTGGGGAAGAGGCTCGCCCCGATCTTCTTCGAGCTCCTCTTCCTCTTCTTCTTCCAATCCCTCTCCGTGTGGTACCGATAGCTTTCCTTCCGATTCCTCATCCTGTGGTTCCCACTCTACCTCCTCGGAGGTGTGCTCCACTGGTACAGTCGAGGGCTCCTCCTTCCTAGCCCTTTTCAGTGGTCCATGAAGAGCGCCTTCTGCGGTCCTACGTCCTCCCGTCAACTTCCGAGCGGCCAGCTTGGCGCGAGCCATCTAAAGGTTTGCATAAACAAGGAGGTAAGCAACCTCAAAGAAATATCCCTACGCCTCGTCCAATCTAACTAGGCTTGCGTCCTATAGTCGATATGACCCTGATACCACTCTGTCACGCCTAGTTTTTAAGAGTAAAACTAGACTTCTGTTTGTATGTCCAGGACAGGTTACACACTTACCGTGATGTCATCATGAATCTCATAATACATCCATATCCAATTACTACATCGTTTATCAAAGCAACACAACTAATAGTTTATTACAATAAAAGGACCCGTAGGTCTAAATAAACGATAAATAAGCAAAGTGCCCATCGCATAGGCAAACAACGGGTGAACAGCACAGCACGCCTAGTGTTCACCTTCTCCATTTGGAAAAAACACCCATTCTCCTCCTACAGTTATGCAATAATAGGGAGGAGCAAGGGTGAGTACTTATCGTACTCAGCAAGTATACGAAAAGATGACATGAGGCTATAACAGGGGAAGCTCATTAAGTAGTTTGCAGCAATTAGTGGTTAAGTTTAGATTAGCAACCTAATTACTAGATGAATGCCCAACCAAATCCCAACCAGATCATAGGTGCGAGGTATCCCAATCCATCCCAACCTTCCAAACCATCCAAATACTTAGGTGAGGATCCAGGCCGCTCATAACCGTGAGCATGGTTGTTATGACAGTTATACACTTTGCAGAGGTGGCACCACTTTACCCACAAGTCCTGAATGTCCTTGTATGTCGTCTTCATGACTCATATTCACACTTCCTTAGGTGTGTGGCAGGATTTCACTACGAGGCCTTTCCGAAGGGTCTTCCAGTACACGCACGCCCGCTAGGAGATTAGCCTTCGGGCACCTGTCCTAGGACGACCTCTCGGTGCCCCCTCGTAACGAGCGACGTAGGGTACCAGTCCATAGAACGACCCTTCGGTACCTATCCTTTACCAAGGGCCCCACTTGCGCCATTCGATCCAAAGATAGCTCATTAGCTTCTATTCCACCCTCCGTCATTTGGCTTGCATGAAACTGAAAGAGCACCTAAATAATCAGCCAAGTCTATCCCATTTTTAGTCTTGTGGTGAAACTGTTATCCTGGGTTGCCGCTCCTTGATCCTAGTATTAGGCCCCGAGCAAACATTCCATCAAAACAATCCATGCCAACAGCACCCACCATCGTTCTGGCTTGCTCAAACCCCATATACTAACCTCATCATCATCATAATCATCTCATTCTTAACCACCATCCAATCATTATGCACTGATATTAATTACCATAAGTAATAAGCCCATCCCAATTAACATAGCAAACTAAGAAAGATCTACCCAATTCTAGTAAACCTTATCATAGGAGTTCCCCCATATTGACTCAAGCATGCAAACAATTTATGTGATAAGAAAGAATAGGTGCAAGATGATCAAGGATACTTGCTTTCCTCCTGAGCTGGTTATTGGTTGAAGCCTTTTTAAACTCTTGGTCTTGCAGTTTCTTGATTGTCGGCTTCGGATCGTAACCGTCTACTTGCATACACGCCACACATACAATACAAACAAAGCAACACTCAATACAATGCATATAACAGTAGACTTAGTTTGTAGATGACATGAATGGAAAGAGCGTGGTTCTATTGGCGAAAGAATGGCTCAAAAACAGAGCTATGGTTTGAAAGTTATGAAGTTTTAAAATTCTAAGGTTCAATCTATAAAAACAGAGCTAGCAGGGACCTATTTGTAATTTTCAAAAGTTGACAGAAGGAATTCAACTAGAATAAAAATAAACTGAGGGGTTAAACTATAAAAATGTAGGGCCAGGTATTTTCTAGAATTTTTGGATTTATTTTCCTATGGAAAATTCCATGTACCGAGTCCACGCATCCGTGGACCGATGACGGGCGGCGGTCTACGGCGCGGTGGACCAGGTCCACAAGAGCCCGCGTCGGGATCTGTTTCCCACTGTTGGATTCGGATCCGACGAATCAGAGCGGCGCGACCTTCGGCGGGTGGCAGGTCGCCATTAGGGCTGGCCAGAGCTCCTTGAAATCGAGCTTCGGTTGGCTTCTGGCCATGCCGGGAGCACGGGGAGGGAGAGGGGAAGGTGGCGAACCTGGCTATAGCTTCGACACGCGACGGAGAATGGCGGAGGGCGGTGCACAGTGACGGCGAAGAACTGCAAAGCTCCGGCGGCCGCGTTTATGGGCTCGGGAATCAAGTCCGTGACGTGCACGCTGACATTCTCAGCGTCCATGTCAGACATGGTGGCGGCGGCGGCTTGGTTGCGTTGCGGCTAGGGTTTCAGGGCGCAGCGCGGGCTGGGGGGCACACGGGTGGCGGTGGGCCACGGCTGTGCCGAGCGGCACGCGTGCTTGCGAGGCCGCTGCTGCGTGCAGGCAGGCCGGCTGATGCGTGCAAGTGCGCGGGCGTGAGCAAGCCGTGGCGTCTGGGCTGCCGGCTTGGCGGGCTGCGGCACTGGTTGTGCCAGACAGCAAAAAGGGAGGAGAGGGAAAATCAAAAGGGGTTTTTCCTTTATAATTCTTGAGGAAAAAGGGAAAAAAAATGCAAGAGTGTAAACATGATGTCATGCCATGAGATGCACCATTTAAATATTTGTTTTCCAAAAGCACAATTTTTCCTTAACTAACAATGAGCTAGGCTAATTAATTGGTTCTTTTTATATTTGAAAAGTAGGGTGTTACAGTAATTAGTTAACCAATTACTTAGTATATACAAAGAAGATTAAGAAATCATTTCAGAGAGAGAAAGATAGGCAAATATATTTGGCTGGGTCACCTAAGATGCAATTGTAATTTCATTGCCAGTATATCAATTATTTCACTTGTATCTTTTTATTTATAAAACCTTATAAAAATGTAATAGATAATTTTGCTTCTAATTTTTTTTTACCGGAGTCGGCAGGGGAGTCCCCTACCTATTTTTTCTTTTATATATAAAGGAAAAAATTATGTACAGGCAGACGGTTCTAGACCGAAAGAAAGACCCTACAGAGTGTCTTAAACTATAAATTACATATTAAATCGTCCAACAAAAGCTTGACTGAAGGCTTGGCTCTATAAGAAACCAGCTGTAGCTCTCTTTTCAATCCACCACGCCATCTATCAATTGAAGTCTGCTCGCCTTCAAAGATCAGTGCATTGCGCTGACACCAGATCGACCAGCATCCAAGGATTAGGACTTCTGTGAAAATTTTTGAATTATACGCACGTCTTCCTTCCAGCAACATGTTATCAGGTGGGAGATCTAATCGCCAATTTATACTTAGGAATGACCAACACTGAGTGCTGAACGGACACTCAAAAAACAGATGCAGCAGAGTTTCTTCACAGCGCATCTGACATAGTACGCATTGATAGGAATCCAGGATCATAGTCTTGCGACGCAACAAGTTTCTGGTGTTTAGACGATCTCTCAGCAGTAACCAGAAGAAAAATTTCTGCCTGCTTTTGCAACATGAGTTCCACGTCCATTTGAACCACGGGGATGCATTACAGGAACCCATTAGCTTTAGGTATGCATTTTTGCTTGAGTATGCTGATCCTCACCCACAGATAGCTCCAAACATCATTGGTTTCAAGGGTCAGAGTGAAAGATTGAAGTTGGTGCTGAAGCGCAGACAATTGTTGCGAGGCAGTCCTCGAGAGCGGAAGCCAGAGAAGCTGTTCAACGTCCTGTTGTAGGAAAGCCTTGACAGATATACTTTTGTTTCTGGCAAACGAATGAAGCTCAGGATATTGGAATTTTATGACACCCAAATCCCAAGAGTCACTCCAGAAGCTCACACTGACACCACTATGCACTGAACATTTGGCCACCATCATGAACTTGTCTGACAATCTAAGTACAGCCTTCCACCAAAAGGACCCCTTGGGCGGTGCTAAATGCGGAGGGACTGCCCTTCTATACAAGTTCTGCCATGTGAGCTGTACCCAGGGCAAATTTTCCTTATTATAAAATTTATGCAAAAATTTGAGGAGCAGGGCAGTATTTTGTGCTCTCAGATTAATAATTCCCAGTCCACCCTGGTTTTTCGGTCGACAAGCCTTGTTCCAGGCCACCAAGCAAGAGCCTTTTTTGTTTATATCACCACCATCCCATAAACAATGTTTCCTATATTTATCAATTTGTTCAATAACTGAGGCCGACAGTGAGTACACATGTAAAAGGTAGGCAGCGCCGATAAAACCGAGTTCACCATGAGAAGTCGTCCAGAATATGAGAGAAGTTTGTTTAAACCCATTAGCCTCCTTTCAATTCGTGTTAAGACAGGTATGAAATCTACCACTGTTGGCTTAGTGGTCCCGAGAGGCAGCCCTAAGTGAACGGCATTGATCCAACCTAACAGCCTATTGTGCTGGCGAGGTGTTCCGCTCTTTCAGAATTCATATTGATCGGAACCAGGAAGGACTTGGCATAGTTAACATGAAGGCCAGTTGAATCAGCAAATGTACGAAGGAGTCCTTTGAGAACCATCAGCTGTGTGGCATTGCCTGGGAGGATGACCAGCGTGTCTCTGCATACTGAACAATAGGAAAATCACCATAGAAGTCAGGCCTCAAAGGATGTTTTAACATACCCATGTTAACTGCCTTATTGACCACTGACTGAAGGAGATCAGCCGCCATAACAAACAACAATGGTGAAAGAGGATCCCCTTGCCGAACCCCTCGCTTACATTTGAAAGGTCTGCCTACCACACCATTTAGAAGCACTGAAGAGGAACTAGAAACAAGTATTTTGTTTGATCCATGATATCCAGGTTGAGCTGAACCCTTTAGCCTGGAACATCGAGAGAATGGTATTATGTTCCACCTTATCAAAGGCCTTCTCGAAATCCAACTTCAGGATGACAATTTCCTTTTTGGATTTATGACAGAAATACAAGAATTGGTAAGCCCAGGCCAAGCAATCTTGGATAGTGTGGCCTTTGATAAAGCCATATTGATTAGTATGGACAACCGACAGAATAACACTTTGCAGCCTGTTCGCAATGATATTGGTGAGCAATTTGAGGGCAGAATTTAGCAGGGAAATGGGCCTATAATCATTTACTGTTTGGGGGCTAGCCTTCTTTGGGATAAGAGTGATGAGTGAGCCATTAATACTCGAAATGTCCAGGGCACCTGTTGCAAACTGATCATACATCCATTTAAAATCTGGGAGGATGAGATGCCAACATTTTTTCATGAAAGCTCCATTGAAACCATCAGGCCCAGGAGCATGATCGCTTGGCATGTCTTTGAGAGCTGCAAGAATTTCCTCCAAAGAGAAAGGTGTATCAAGAATTGGGAGTTGATAGGGCTGTATCAGATCCTCTAATTGAAACAGCATGCCAGTGAACTCAGAAACTCCTAAACGCTCTTTAAAAGAAGTCCAGAGAGCATTTGCTTTTAAGTTGTGATCTGTCACTTGGCAGCCATCCAGCAGAGTTAGTGAGGCAATGGTGTTGGTTCTATTTCGCATTGTTGCCATAGCTTGAAAGAACCTTGTGTTCTCATCCCCAAACTTAGCCCAGCGAATGGTTGACCTTTGCTTCCAATAAAGTCGCTTTGCCTCGAGTAATGACAGGAGATGACGCTGAAGAATGCGCCTGAAATTGTTGTCTATCCGTGACAAAAAAACGTTGATTTTCCAGTCCATCTAGAAGGGCAATAACCCAACTGCAATTGCTGATATTTCTATTCAGTTTGGACAGCTGTTTGCTCCATACTTTCAGACCCTTTCGTGTCTGTTTGAATTTCGCTGATAAGGTCTTGGCCGCATTTGCAAAGAAAGGAGTAGAATTCCAATGGAGATCAACCACCGACAAGAAATCTGAGAACTCCATCCAGAAGTTCTCAAAATGAAAAACATTAGATCTTGGCGTTTCAGAACCTAGTTTAACCAGAAACAGTATGTGGTCTGATGCCGGCCTTGCCAAAGGAAGAACTGTAGTATAAGAGTATTGCAAGGTCCAAGAAGAAGACGTGAACACCCAGTCTAACTTCTCCAGAAGGGGGTTATCTTGCATGTTGCTCCATGTGTAATCTCTACCCTGAAAAGCAATATCCACAAGATCCAAGTGATGAATCAAATCATTAAATAACATCATATCATTATGACTTCCTCTAGGCCTATTTCTGTTTTCTGGACATCTGACCAGATTGAAATCCCCCATCAAAATCCAGTCCTCAAGTTCAGAGCAATCAAAGTTATAGAGCCAAGATATAGATGCTGCCCGTTCAGCACGGGAGCAGGGACCATAGATATTTGTGTGATGCAAACTCCTTCCAGTGTCTATAACAGTGAATTTGATGGTAATTGAGTAGGTGTTAATAAGAACCACCGAACCATTAAAGAGATTCCCATTCCAGACTGTTAACAAACCACCAGAAGCCCCAAAAGAAGAGGAGAAGGCAAATTTATTCAGATTGCGATGACAAAAATGCTGTATATAAGAAGAGTCAAAGTGATCACGTTTTGTTTCTTGTAGATTGAGAATACCACACGAAGTCTCTGTGATTTTATTCCTGATGCAGTTCCATTTATCTTGGGAATTAATCCCACGCACATTCCAGCACAACATAAGAAGATTTCTTGTATTAGCCATTAGAAACATTCATCAGTAGAGAGAGCACATTGCTATCCACCAGGAAGAGCAAGTAAGAATCCAGACAGAGAAGCTCACAATAAAAACGCACATGATTATAAAAATAAGAGGTCTGTGGCCTATCGTTTAACAAGTCATGACAACCACTGATCGTACCAAAAGTATCAGCTAGCTGAAACAAAATAGACTGTCTGATGGAAACCAAAGAACTAACTGCTGCGGCACACAGCTGACACCAATAGAAACGACAACTGATTACATTAAACATAGAGCTAGACATTGCTAATATCATCAGCATTCAGCATTTCCTCGGTCACAGCACCAGACTGCATCTGAATAAAGCCGGTGGCAATGGCTTGAATATTTTCCACTGACAGATAAGGGGGCGGATCATCACGGGTTCCCGCTGGCGCGCCTACAAACAGGGGCATCTGAACCTCATTTGACACCACAAGGGCCATATACTCAGCATACGGAACCTCGACTGAAGAGCTGCTGCCACCACCGCTGTCGATACCGTGCCTCTGAATTCCCCGGGGTGCAGCCGCTTGCTACGGCGGAGACAGGCAACATCCACTGGTGTGCGCGGCTTACGGGCACGCTTCTTGTGTCCAGCAACACCCTTGGAAGGAACCTTGTCGCCAAGCACTTCTATGTCAGCATCCGACGATTCCAGCTGACTCCCAGGCACAAGGTTTTGCTGCATCTCATCAGACGTATCAGAAGCAATTCTCAACAGACGCAAGAGAGTTTGGAAGTCATCAAAATAAGGAGGAAAACGGGTGTCCAGGTTAATGACGAACTGAGATAAAGAACTGAGATCAAAACCGACCCTAATCGGACAAGCAGGCCAATGTAATATCACCTGAGTGAGAAGAGGAGATGCAACTTTCATAGGCAGGCGGGGGTGCAGGGTCAGACATTTTACTTCAAATTTCACATGTATGCACCGTTTTAGTGAGAAATTTTTGTTATACTATTATATTACCGACTTCGACACGTCGCCATACCTTAAATTGTTTCTGTCCTCCGCCACTGCTTGGTGATACACTGTGATGTGGAAGCATCGTCGTTAATTTACAATAATTGGTATAAGTAATAGGATATCATGCAAAAACAATTAATATAGGCACACATTTGATCATCTATTTAATTTTGTAGTATATACAAGTAGGCATTGCATACCACCAAGGCCGCAGTCGCAGCAGAAGACACAGACTCTGATGAAGTGCTCAGCTGCGTTGCACGTTCTCTGATCCGCGTGTTCCACAGGATTTCGTCGAGAGCCAAAAATTTTATATAGGTCAGAAGAAACCGTTTTTCAATCTCGATGCACTAGAAAATGATAGGCAGTTTTTTTTTTTTTTGCAATTAACAGTGCAACAAAATTTTAATCAGCAACTGAAAATGAGTAAAACACCTGGAGCGGGGAAAGACAGTTGTATTGTAGTTTTTAGAGCAGGAGGTTCCCCTACTTACCTTTTCAACTGCAGCAGTCAGGGGCGAATCATGTTCATCATCAGAAGCGGCAACCTTATTAACAGCAGATTGTCCAACTACTGGAGGTTGCGCTTGCCAAAAAGAGATTCATCTTTAACTGTATTGTTGAAATAATCCACAAGGTATTCCTAGAATTCGTGAAACTGAACAAAACCAAATCTGTAGGGCACCACCCTTTCCCAGCCCCATCCTTTCTCAAGAAGATACTTCGTTCGCGTGGAGCGCGCCGACAAGACAACAACATGATAAAACACAGAGTAAGAAAAGATGCATCGTCGGGAAAATGGCAGGTCCAAGCAGGAAATTTTGCATTGGCACTCAATCGCAAACACAATCAAGCAAGCAGGGAGTTTTCCAGACGAACGTACCTCGGTGCAGGATGACACACATGGGCGGTCGTATCCACACCATATCGTGCTCGTCCCTGCCATTTTGCGCACCATCGGCCCAAGCCAAGCAGCTGGATCTGCCGTACTCGGCATGGCGCCGGCAACGACGGTCCTCTTCGCTGCTCTCCACCATGTCCATGACGACGCGCGCTCTAGGGTTTTTGCTTTGCGAGGTGGGCGGGGGAAAGGATGAGACGGCGGCGTGCTCGTTTTCTTCCTTTTCTATAGGACTACTTTTTTTTTTTTTTTGAGCGAATCCTTTTCTATAGGACTGGGTGCTTCCATTCCATGTGCTGGTTATCGTAGCCCACTAATGGCCCAGGGACTGGAAGCCTGCACGGCTACAACAATTCTGAAGCAGCAGCAAAGATGTAAGGAAGGCCGCGTACCTGATTTAGACTAAAATAACGGAAAACAGGTTTCCAGCCTTGGTCGACAAGAGATTAAGGCCAGTTAACTCTAGCAGCACATCCATCTCCTATTAATCACACCATGGAAAGAGGAAACATATTTATATTGATAATAATCCTATTATTACAGTTCTATCTAGATGAGTTCCCCGCGCGTTGTTACGGGAATATAAAAGTAACTTTGAAGGTAATATTGGACAAAGAAAATATACTTGTGAGTAAGAATTTGAATATAAAATTAACATTTGCGAACAACATATAACAAACCCCTTCTTGAAAGGTCTTTTTATGAAATTGATGAATACGCAAAGGATCTCTAGTCTTATAAAATGTATAAAAGGATCCATGATTAGAGTAATATCCTGAATAGATACACAATAACTAAAATAATGTGAAAGTTCCACCTCTACCTTCATGGGAAGGCACCCTCTCTATTCTTCGTTTTTCCTTTTTTGCGATGCCTTTCTAGTGTTCATTTATCAGATATGTGGCTCAATTTCTCTCACTATACCATTGAAACTCATTTGCACGAATCATAAAGCAAATCCAACACTGAGCATTGCGTGTCTTCCCACGAAGGCACTGCATCGATGGAGGCTGACAATTGTTATCTAAAAAAAAATGTTACACACTCCAATTCATGTGCAAGGAACCATAACTTTATATTGTAGGAAATTCAATGGAGAAGTGTAAAAGAAAAGAACTTGAGTTTGTGTCTTGGTAATTACATTGAAAATCAGAAAAAAAATCAAAACAACTTTAAATAGAGAAGATAATGTCAGAGGTAGAACCTGATTTTCCCATGCGTTGTTTTGTGTACATACGTGAGCAATGACAAAGGCATGGCCGAAGGTGAAGATATGATTGAGAAACAAATCGAATGAAATGCAAAATCAGCTAGACATCCTCTTCTGATTTCTTGCCATGCCAATGATTTAGTCCACCATCTGTGGGCAAAGGGAAAACAGAGGGCATTTTCTCCAAATCTCTACCATTTCAAACACAGATCATATGTGGAATAATCTCTTTGATCTAAGACGTCTCAAAGAGAACATGAAGTGGCGATGGATGTAGATCTAGACTTCACTATTCTAATAGTCAAGGAAATGAAAAGATTGGGTACCAATAGAAAGACAGGGTAGAATTTGTATTGTGCTATAAAGGAGATTTGAAGAGCAACAACGTCTATTAATTGTTTAGCTGTGTTTGGCATTGATGTAGTTAATGGAGGAAGAAAATGGGGGCCTGAGGTGGTCTGGTGTGTCGATTCGAAGCTAGAGGAGCTACAGTTTCTCGGAGGCTTGATACGGGAGTGCTAATTGGGGATTAAAATATAGGAATTAATGTTGCGATGTTACCGGTGGGCGCAAGAGAATTAAGGAGGGCAAGAGGAGCTCTACGGTTTTAGCCAAGAGGACCAGTGCGTTAATTAAGCCATGTAGGGCCATATGTAGTGAACACCATATCAAAGGACAGATTTTAGTGGAAGCAAATCATCCAACGGTGGAAATAATTGAGGTGATGTGGCTCAACCTAGTGTTAGAGCAATAGGAATTAATGGTTATTAGTGGGCCGTGTCTATTATAAAAGTATAGATTAAATCTCCTTTCATTATTGGCCAAAACTTGCATCACGAAAGTCTCCGTGCAGATGCAGGTAAAGTGTACCGTCCCGCCTTCTCAAGGCCGGACCCGCTTACATAAAGACATAGGCTGGCCTTACAAATCAATACAAGTCTTTTCTACGCTCATTTATGCTCACTCATGCGCAGTCGAGAATGACTTCCTAATCGGTCACCCATCCAGAAAAGAAGTCACAACTTATTGAGGAATATCTTATTAATCCTATTAAGCCCTGGGTTGGGATGTCACATAAAGCATTATCCATTTTGAGAATCAACATACACATTGATGATAAAGAAAATTCTCCAAGTTCTAAGCTATAAATAATAATAATAAATCATAAAGAAAGAGGGTTAAAAAGGATAAAATAGTGTATTTGCTATGCATGTTTATTATCATCTATAGAGGTGCATCAATATCTACATTTGTCGGAGCTTTTAGCTATGAATTTCGATAGAGTTTCATATTCCACAGAAAAGGGTGGTTTCACCGGCTATTTTTCTTTTCCTTTGGGAAAGATATCTAGGCCCTTGATCAGGGGCATGAAATGGTGAATAAATGAAAAATTGTGTCTAATTTACAAACTTCCTAATAGTTTGGTAGCCTCGTCTTGCAAAAGCTTCCAAGCCGCAAAAACATGGTGCTCCTCTGTCAGCGGTGCTCCTACTACAAATCGCAAGACGAACTTGCCAGAAAGGACCTGATCAACAAAGCAAGAGAATAGACAATATGCATTATCAATGAATAAACATTCCACAACTAGATATATGGAATTCTGAAGGATTTAAAAGTGTGCATACCGTATGAGAAATGAAGATCTTCCCACTTGAGTTGGTGGAATCCATTAGGTCATAGTTAAGTTTGTGACCATTATCTTCATCAGAGGGCCGAGGCAGAAGGCGAAAACAAACAAGTGAAAAGTTTCTCGGAGTAACTACCTATTATTAGCAAATTGGATTATTCTCAGACTGACTGCAAAAGAGTTTCCTGTTCAGCTATCCTCAAAAAAAGATATAGGTTGTCTTTTCAATCATACCTCAAATCTTGAATCGGAAATTACAAATTCTTCAAATATTTTCGCCAACTCGATGTGTTTCCTAATATAGGCTTGCAGTTTCTCTACGCCATAGAGCCTCAAAACCATCCATAGCTTAAGCGATCTGAAACAAAGCTCCACTTCTTAAGACAATTCTATACCAAACTTTGTGAAATTTAAGTGATCTAGAAAAAAAATATAAGTGAAATGGTGTGTACTGATCAAAGTTACGAGTAGTCATTTCTATATAGATTTACGATTATTTCGCTCGTGTTGATTTTGATGTTTAGCCAATTACAAATTGCTGTAAACAAAAGGATGCTTTTCAAGTTGTTTGGTTCAAATTATTAGTGAGAAACTGCTGCAAAATGAAGCAAATTTGATTCCTATTACTCTAATTTGCATGTCTACTGAAATGACACAGCCACACAGGTTGGCCTATTTAGTATTTTAGTTTGGTAATGAATATGGTAAATGGACTATAAACTACACAAAAAGTACTTTACGTTAGAAATGACGCTATGCATGGTAAAAAATGATAGTTTCAATATATACAAGAATATCAAATTCAATTTTTTTTGGGGGCCATGCTGCTTATATCCCTGGTCTGACTTCCAATGTTGATTTTACCCTCATTTTTGTAGCTCATAGATTTTGTCCCCGTCTTTTTGAGCAGAAGCAGCACTTTTCCCTTAGCCCGTTATATCAAGTAGTCCGTTACATCAAGTTAAAGGTGTTAAATCTGATGTGCATAGACTGAAATGCACTTCTTTTTTTATCCCTCTTTTTTTTCTTAATGTTGATTTTGGTCAATATTTGACAGTATTTCGTTCAAATGAGTGGGCTAGCAGGAAGTCAAACACCGAAGTCATCAAGTGTGATCCGGTTCTGTCGTTACAGAACCATAGCTCCACTTCTTAAGACAAATCTATACCAAACTTTGTTCAATGTAAATGGTCTAGAAAAAAATAAATATAAGTGAAATGGTGTGTAGTGATCAAAGTTTTTTTTTTTTTTTGAACTGTACAGCAGGGGGAGCCCCTGCTGTTATAATTTTTTTATTTATATATAAAGAAAGGAAAAAAAAACAAGTTGTACAGGCCACTGGGCGGTTGTACGAGAGAACAAAGAAAAAAGAAAACTAGCTATACAAGGCTAATGCTGCTTCAAAGAGAGGTTAGGAGAGAATCTGTTAGCCTGCAACTTAGCCTCCTCTAGGAAGGACCTCTGGGAAATCTGGCCTGCGCCTGTTGAAGATGAAGTTATTCCTTTGCTTCCAAATTGTCCAGGCCCCCAACATAAAAAATTCAAAGAACAAGGGGTGCACCGTGTGCTGTTGCCTAGCTTGCACCATCATATCATGGAACCGGAGGTCCTCTCCCCAGTTTAAATTGATGTGTGACCAGCATTGTTGACTAAAGGAGCAGTCAAAGAAGCGGTGGAACGCTGTTTCTTCTCTCCCTTCTGAACATAGTACGCAGGTATAGGTGTAGTGATCAAAGTTACGAACAGTCACTTTAATATAGATTGATGATTATTTTGCTCATGTTGGTTTTAATGCTTAGCCAATTCCAAATTGCTGTGAACAAAAGGATGCTTCTTCAAGTTGTTTGGTTCAAATTATTAGTGGAAAATGCTCCAAATTGAAGAAAATTTAAGTCCTATTACTCTAGTTTTGCTTGTCTACTGAAATGACACAACCATGCAGGTTGGTCTGTTTATTTTCTTAATCAATATGGTGAATGGACTATAAGCTACACAAAAAGTGCATAGGTAAGAAATGCTGCTGTGTATGGTATAAATGACAGCTTCAATGTATAAAAGGATGTCCATTCAATCCTAAGGTATAGGCTTTAGGCAGCAACAGAAAAAATTTTATTCACAGGGCAAGAGCAAAATGGAAGCATACTAGTGTTTATTTCCAAGAAGCATACAGAAAAAACAGTTTGTAGTAGTTACAAGGAAGATCTAACAAAAAGAATCATAAATAATACGTATGAATAATTGTGACAGAAATAGTCATATGACTGCACCTGAAACGGCGTCCAAGCGGAATTTGCCAATCCTTGAAATCAACAACAGAATTTGCTTCGGAAGCCTGAAATTATTAGATTGTTAACGCTATTTTTTCTCAAAATAGATGATTAACACTATTGCCAACACGGTAATAAATTTATAAAGAAACTAGAAACATTTTACATAAATAGTTGTCAGATGTCAGATGAACTTTGACATGGAAGCCCTATTTAATATCAAATGACGGTGCAGTCCTTACCATTCTGTACATAAGTTTCTATCCTCAATCCATTGCCATAACAGTAGTTTGAGGCTTTTAGCCAAACTAAAAGAAGCCAAAATACCAAAATGACATGATTTACAGTACAGAGGCAAGAAAGTTGATTTTTCATGTTAATGAAAGCTCTAACATGCACCACTTGCAATGAAGTCAAATATGAGTAAAATGCAATGATAATGACTGTTCCGTTAAGGTTTCTGTGACAAACTATGATATGTGATCACGGTTTTTTTTTTTTTTTTTTTGCCGTTCACTCTGTAAGCGACAATACTTTCATCAACTGAAAGCAAATAAAGAACACTAATTTTTAGAGAAAAATAATTGTAACCTTGTTCTTGAGAAACTCAGGGTTTGTAGACAACGATTGTATGAGATAACTCTTGTCCTGTAATATGTGATATCAATTTGCACATTATTAGTAATCAAATAGTATATCAAGTACTACCTCCGTTTTTATTTTGTTGACCCTTTTTAGTACAAATTTGTACTAAAAAGGGTCAACAAAATAAAAACGGAGGTAGTATCAAGTATCCCTCGCAAAACAAAAATAGTATATCAAGTATGATAGTTAGGAAATGCATTAATACGGGAGAATGTGAAATGCAAATGGGATTCATCACATATCCTACCTTCACCCATAGCAACGAACAATCAAAGTTTGTGAGGAACCATTTATGTGCATTCATATTAACCGAATCAGCTTCTTCTACTCCATCGAGGTGATGTCTGTATTCTGGGCATATGCAGGAACTTCCAGCATATGCAGCATCGATGTGGAACCAGATGTCATGGGCCTAAAAGATCAAATGAGATAAAAATATGATCAAAGTGCACAGTATAAGGTATAAAATTGGTTTTTTATTCTATCATAGAAAATCCTCGGTTGGTTGATTGTTTTTTATTCCATCAGAGAAAATGAAGCGGAGCCTTGGTGCAGCAGTAAAGATGTTGCCTTGTTACCATGAGAACATGGGTTCATGTCCTAGAAACATGCTCTTGCAGAAATGTAGGGCAAGGCTGTGTACAGAAGACCCAAAGTTGTCGAACCCTTCCCCAAACCCTGCACAAGCAGGAGCTACATGCAATGGGCTGCCCCTTTTATTCTAACAAAGAAAATGCACCAGTTGTGTTCTGAATAATGTAGGAAATGAGATACCCACATCAAGGGCATATTTTTTGCACCACTGAGTTCTATATACTTGCAAAGCATCAATTTTCAAACATTTTTGATACCAAGATTACAAACACATGCGATACAGTTAGCACATGATGTACATGGCTAGATATAATTCTTGTCTATTTGTATTCCTCGATATCTAGGATGAATTGTGTGAACTTTCAGGTGTGACCAACTTCATGTGTGATGTACATGATTTATGGTCGAATTTTTTAAATGATGCAACATGTTGGATTCATTAACGAGAATATGGGAACCAGTAAACACAATCCATGGTGTAATATATTAAGCCAGAATCATTCCTAGCGATCATATCATGTCTAAGCACCTTTGCTATTTGTCCTAGTTCAAGCAAGGGGTCCACAGCAGCGGAAGATGTCGTGCCAACCTGCAATAAATAAAATTTCCCATTCAGAATAGAATGTTGCTTCCATTTGGAGAAAAATATAATTAGTGCTCTGCAGGTTGTGTCTCGAACACAAACAAGTATTACATGGTCTACTCTAGGAAGTTCCACAGCAGAAAGTATGGCTTAATACTTACTGTTCCACAAATGAAAAATGGTATCAAGCCAGATGACAAATCAGTCGAAATGGCCTCGATAATTGCTTCAGGTGCAACAGCGTAGTTTTTACTGAAGTCAGCCTTCACAACTCTGATGTTCTCTTGGAAAATCCCTGCAATCTACAATATATTGCAGCTCAGGAAAGAAGAAATGCATAGGATTGCCCACACATTGAATTTCCATTCAATTTGTTTCTCTTATATAATGATCGCTATCTGCTGAGTTGTATAACGTGATAACATGAAATTATCCTTCTGACGACCATCTCCATTTATACAACAAATTACAGTCTCACAGTTCTCTCTCTGCAGAGCTAAGACTTGTTTTTTTTGGTGCACATACCTGGCATGCCTTTTGCAGAGAAGAATGAGTCTGATCTGAAGCATAAACAACTAGTTTGTGAAGCGATGTCTTCCCATGCTTCCTTAAAGTTCTGTCTCGGGCAGCCAAGAGTACAACAAGAACTGCTTCACTGGCAGTACCCTGGATTACCCCTCCACCAAGAGCTGTAAAGAGCCAAAAAGTGAGTAAACATGGAAATATGACTTGTGAGCAACCAAGATAAATAAGCAACTATTTGTGCTTCACAAAATATGTATATAATGGTACTAAATCAGGATAGAGAATTACTGTATAACATTGCTATAAATTAGATATGTTTTTTTTTTCAAGAGAACTACCTCAAAGGAGGCCCCTACAGTGGTTAGGTACGGTGCCAAGAAACTATTTTGTATATTGAGATCACCAAACATATCAAAAAGGATGGATCATGCAACAAAATCCTATTACTCACTTACCAGTTGACAAGAATTGGCTTGGAAGCTTAAGCATTTTTGCAAACCAGTCCAAGACAATAACCTCTAACTCAGTCGCAGCTGGAGAGGTTATCCAACTGAATCCTACAATGTTGAATGCAGCACTAAGCATCTCCCCAAGAAAGCCAGCGGTGCTACTATTGGAGGGATAATAAGCAAAGTAGTTTGGACTTTGCCAATGTGTTACTCCCGGTACTATCTTCTCTTGGATGTCTGTGCAGTACAGCATTTATAAGAAGTTAGAATAAATGAAGCAAAAAGGGTTCTGTTTGCTAAGATTTGGAATGAACTTACAATATAACCATCAAGAGCAAAATGCGCCCTATACCTTTTTTCAGAACTATCACTTATAAGTCCTATGAAGATGTTGTTTAACTAGTGCAACTGGTGTCAATATCTCTTTAAAAAGAGTATTAGTTTGATACCACTGGCCAAATCAGTGATGACACTTATACATTGATTCATATAATTCTTCACAGCTATATATAGTGCTTACATGTAGGGGCTACAATTCCATTTTGACTAGCAAAAATTCGATCCATGCTAACACTACTAACACTGATCTGACAGGCCATACCAGCAGAATAGTAGTTTGAAGGAATACGGATTTTTATTACCACTTAAATTGGTCATGGGCCTAGATCTTCATTTCCAAAGTTAATGGACCTAAGTAAGAATGTAAGAAATAATTAACGACCTCGTTTGCATTTCATACTCAAGTATAAATAAGATTATGAAGGGAAAAAGAAAAATCTCTACATTAGTGCAGAATCAAAATTATCATTACCCTGAAAAAGGTCATCCAAAGTATCAGATTTGTTTGGAGCTGCATCTGGAAGAAGTTCCTTTAGATATCCTGGCTGTGGAGAAATCAAAAGATCAATGATTAACATATTGGGATGGCAGCAATGCCCTCTAAAAGAAGGATCTTTCCACAGTTTAAACAGCTAGTACTGAATTTTGCACCCAGCTCTTCACATGGTAACCACCATGACAAATAATGAGCAAGTGCATCAGTCAAATTATTCTCATTCTTGTCCTTCGAATATGATCATATCACTCAAATTACTATCGGTTCTCCTATGACTTCTTTTATGGTAATTACAGTTAGAAAAGCTCCTGCTTCTTTATTTTATTGAAATAAAACAGAACAGTTCAAGTCATTAGAGAAGATAGGAAGAGTTATAGCACCAAAAGATATAATCGCAATTCAGAAATGGGTAGGGATGGAGTTCAGCCAGGTTTCTATACAATATGAAAATTTCCCTATTACTCGTGATGCAACCGAAACCCTTAAGATACTTATAAGTATGTATTGTTGTAGAATTGTCATGTATTTCAGTTTTCTGTGGATTTCTGCACAGAATGCAGGTATCAAAAGCTGGAGGATGGAAATTCCCAGGACATCCGATCGATACTCACATGAATGAAGCCCAGCCCAGTAAACATCCGACTCTCCCCAATCCAGTTAAGCTTCAGCATAATTCAGCATTGTGCATGACATTCAACTCCATTTTCTTCCCTTATTATTTCTTCAAAATATGCTCTTGTAACAAGAGGCCCAACACCCCTGGACCACCAATCTTAGCTCCGCAATTTTCTTCTATGGAGGAGACCGGTTTGATTACACCTTTTTGTTTATTGATGTAGCATGATGTTCCTTTATGGCCCATGATTCAAGTAATATGGACTCATTTTTCAGCGGGATACATCGCAGCACACAAGCACATCGGCTAGTCATAGATTGTACGTTCCATAGTGATTTGCAGCAACAACCAAAAGGGTTGCTCACTAACTAGAGAATGTAGGAATGCAGCGTAATGCATCCTAAAGTGGCACAACGCGCGTAATTGCTGGCGAGGAGTATATATAGAAAAAAAGATAAGGGGGGGCGTGGCTTGCCTGGACTTGGCTGAGGACGGGGAAGGCCTCGATGGATTTGTAATAGTCAGCGATGAAATCAACCATCCGGTGCCCACACTCCCGCAGCTGCTCTGCGTCCATCGGCCGCAGCGACCCGTCGCCGGCGCCGTCACTCCCGCTGCTCCCGCCATTACTAGGCCCGCTGCCGACCCTGGCCAACATCGCCGGCAAAACAAGAAATCAAGAAAACAAAAACAGAGTAAACTGGGGATAAGGGAAAACAGAGCAAGAAAGAAGGTGCGAAGACAGGAGAGATTGGCACGAGATGCTTACATGTCGCGGAGGATTCTTCAGCAGCCCAGCGCGCGCCGACGGTATGACGGGAAGCGGAGGCGGAGGCGAGGAGGGAAGGAATGGGAATCACCGAATCGGTGGATGGGCTTCTGTTGTTTTGTGTGGGGTTTAAAGCAGATGTTTTGGATGGATGCGTGCGATCCTCTAGGATAGCATAGCACCATGCCGCCACCACCGGGATCCATGAGCAACCTTTTCAATCTTTTGACGTCGTATTTTTATCTGATATTATATTAGTATTTTTTTTCTTCACAAATTAAAATTTTGTTTTTTTTCTAGAAAAAAATGCAAGTTGGAGGAATACTGTAATCACCAATTGGGCTCGAATAACCTCAAAAGAGGAAAAAAAAAATGGGGCCCAAAATGCCTCGCATTACGCCGATAGTTCGGCTTGAAAGAGCAAAGAGTCCTGTTTACCTACCACAATTTCAACTGGTGTCCTACTTTTCTCCCAGCGTCAAAAACCAGATATGATCATCTTGTCTTTAACCCTATTCTGTCACATCGGTTCTACCAAACCTTAGGATCAAGATTCATATATATGATGACGTAATCAGAACCAAAACAAGTTGTACCTAAATGCGGCGATCATACACTAGCGGAAGACTCCATAACTCCACATATAAACGAGAGCAGCATGTCCAGAACTTCAGGATGGTGATATAAACTATTCTTTCTTCATCTTCTTAACAGCATTTTATTGGAAATGAAAAACGGAGGAACAACAATCGATCATACAAATGTAGGAAAGTATAACATAAAAGTTTATATCAAGAACGGCAATCCAACTATACTTAAGATCATTTGAAAACATTAGCATTTACTAAGTGATATACCATAAGTGACCTACCCCCACTGGCGGAGCTACTTGAGGGCCAGCATCATGCCATTTATGCTCTAATTTAGCCATTGAAACATATATATTTTCAGCTGACGTTAGTTTGTCTAGAAACAAATTCATATGTCTGTTGATCCGAAACATAACCATTCCCTCGCAATTAAAACTTCAGTCATTACAATGCGATCTCACACAATGTTCATGCATAATATTCTTTGTAAATAGTCTAGCCTGATTCAAAAATGTTGCTATTACATAATTTTAACATGTGCAATCCTCTGTATTTTGGTTCACCTCACAAAATGGCCCTGCTTATTTTTTAGTCTGGCTCCATCATTGCCTACACCTGTCCTATATTTAAAGTTATCCTCATTTTCTACAACTGCAACATTTCAAAACCACGCAACAGGTTATCTGCTTGTCACCATCAATACGATACTCTTCCCAACCATGGTTTCCCCATCATATCTAACCAACCAACCCAAGCTCATTAATAGTGTGAAAACTTCACAGTGAGCATGACTATTATAATGACCTTTGGGCCATGTTTCGTGTGGGAGCCCATTAGAATTACTTTCAAGGGGTCGTGCACATCCCTAAAACCTGTCGTATACAACCGTCACCATCATTAGAATTTGAGTTGGATTCAGAAGTTTTGCCGTTAATTGCTTTGTGAGAACCAGCTTGTCATATTTAGTCATTCATCTGCAACTTTAGTTGCATTCTTCCTTGCTCTTATCTATGTCCTTCAATTTACAAGCAAATAATAATAGTCTTCTTGACGAGGTCTTCCGTGTTCATTACGATGTTCGGAAAGTATCATTTTGAAGTCGGATCAATTGATCTCGTGACTTTGCCCAAATTCATGAGTTATCAGAATCTGTTGGAAGATTAAAAGCTCTGTTCCCATCAGAAGGGAAGTGGAAAGTTCCAACGACAAGGGAAGTGGAAAGATGGGGTTTAATCAATGGCCAAGCGTAACGTACTCAAACTAAAGCCAAGTTCAAATTTCAACTGGTACCTCAAACAATAAAACCTAAGCAATTCAAGTAGGCCAAGAACCCTATCATACATGCTAGTGATCAATAGATAAATGGCAATAAAGCAAAAGATAATTAGAATGGACACCCTATGTAATTTTACGTACAAAGATACAAACCAAGTAAACTAGAGCAAGTAAAAGGGAAAAAAGGCTCATTATTCGTGTTGGGGGAAGGCCCATCACTCCCCCATTTACGACCCATTAAAGCCTGCTGACTAACCTTCCGTACGAAGGCCCATCGAGATTACAACCCTATAAGTTTAGTTACTAAGATGCCCATACCAATCTATATGAAGAGGAGGGGTAGACTTGTAACTAATTAGGCTGGGGTAAGTGGCCATGAAGCTATAAATAGCCCCTACCTCCCCTCTGTAGAGGGGGCATTCTCCTTTCCCCCGCACGGAGCTCCAGTAGGACCTCCATAAGTGGGAAGGCCCATCACTCCCCCATTTACGACCACTGAAGCCTGCTGACTAACCTTCCGTACGAAGGCTCATCAAGATTACAACCCTATAAGTTTAGTTACTAAGATGCCCATACCAATCAGTACGAAGAGGAGGGGTAGCATTGTAACTAGTTAGGCTGGGGAAAGTGGCTATGAAGCTATAAATAGCCCCTACCTCCCCTCTGTAGAGGGGGCATTCTCCTTACCCCACATGGAGCTCCAGTAGGACCTTCGTAAGACTTACTTTCTGGAGTACTCCTTCTGTCATCCTAACGAATAGTCCTTCTACATACACCCATCCAGAGACACCCTTTGGGCTGACCTTCGGAGAACTTCTACATTCACCAATTCAAAGGTACTCTTCGGGCTGACCTCCAAAGGACCTAATATGTTTGTTTGGACTCGTATCTCCAACAATTCTTGTCTCGAGGTATCGAAAGGATGGTGTCTTTCTCTAATCCTTGTGGGACCACTCTTGTCCAAGTCTAGGTCTTACCCAACTTCATTAAGAGGGTGTCCTCCAAAATGGAGATGCAAATGTTTCTCGACTATTCGGTGCAATACCCCACTACGTTGTAGAAAATCCACAGTCTATCATAGGACATATACCTCCAACAAGTCATTACTCAAAAATAAGTATGCATAAATAGTCACCATATTATATATACAGTGTTTGAAACTACGATGACTAAAGCTTATCTTGATACGATGATCCCACCATACTTTACTTTGATCAGTCTCCTCTTGGCGTTGCTCTATAGCCTCTTAGTACTGCCGTAACTTGGTAGCCAGGGTACCCGGAAGACATGATTGGTCGAGCACGCCGAGGCCCATGATATGAAAATACAAGCCTACACAGGGTGGCCCAACTCTGAAGGAGATGAGTTACCAACACAAGGAAGCTTAGAGATAGAATCATACTAGGATCATATGTTATAAAGACTAGGACTCTGTCATTTAACCTGCACCCCGCATATATAAGGTGCGCCAGGGCTCGCTCAAAGGGCCATCATTTCATAGATCCACAATCAGCAATACATACCACCAGTACACATGACGTAGGGTTATTATCCTCCAAGAGGCCTAAAACTGTATAAATTGTGCGTCTTCTGTTACCATTTTTCGTGGCTCAGCACCTACCCATATACAAATCTATTGTGGACGATACGCGGTTCCGGCCGACGACAGAAACGTCAACAAGTACCATACTTTGACTACTTTTGTTATCTGTCCAGAATGCAACCTCTCTATATAGAGAGAATAAT
This sequence comes from Oropetium thomaeum, assembly GCA_001182835.1. NCBI lineage: Eukaryota > Viridiplantae > Streptophyta > Magnoliopsida > Poales > Poaceae > Oropetium > Oropetium thomaeum. Next base: position 108,905 of record LFJQ01000015.1, on the reverse strand, counting down.
TGTCAAGTTGTATTGCTCATCATACATGAGAATTTATACACGTTCGCAGGACGTTGCCGTAACCAACGGGCGAATGTGGAGCAAGAGCTACTGGAGAGATGGAGAGATTGCGCCGGGAGAAGCGGTCGCCGCTAACAGCTAACTTACCAATATCTGTAACTCTACACCCCCCCTCAGTTTGTGCGTCTTTACAACCGATGCACAAGCTGGTTCTAAAGTCTTCAAAGACGGATGTTGGCAATCCCTTAGTCATGATGTCTGCATACTGAAGATGCGTTGGCACATGTAAGATGCGTAGTTCTCTCAGGGCCACCTTCTCACAGACAAAGTGTATAGCCAGTTCCATGTACTTGGTTCTCCGATGATGCACATGATTTTTTGTAAGATAAACAACCGAGATGTTGTCAAAATACGTCACCGTTGCCTTAGATACCGGAACATGAAGTTCACGGAGAAGTTGCCAAAGCCAGACGCATTCAGCAGTCGCATTGGCCACCGCCCTATACTCGGCCTTAGCGCTCGACCTTGACACTGTGGTTTGTCGCTTGGAGGACCATGATATGAGGGACTCACCAAGGAAGACGCAGTATCCCGACGTCGACCGCCTTGTGTCTGGACAACCGGCCCAGACCGCATCGGAGTAGGAGGTCATGGTGGCTGTTGCAGAGGCATGGAGCTGGATGCCGTATGTCAAGGTCCCTCGTATGTAGCATAGAATTTGCTTGACGAGAGCCCAATGAGCATCACACGACGCATGCATGTGTAGGCAAAATTGGTTCACGGCGTAAGTTATGTCCGGCCTTGTGAGCGTGAGGTATTGGAGAGCGCCCGTGATGCTGTGGTACAACAAGGCTCGTAGGCAGGTTGTCCAGTGTCGGAGGAGACTTTTGGCTTGGTGTCGACCGGGTGGAGGCAGGTTTGCAGTTGAGCATTCCAGCATGGTCTAGGATTTCCTCGGCATACTTGGATTGGCAGAAGAAGAAGCCCGAGGCAGTGCGCTGAACTGATATCCCAAGGAAGTAATGAACTGGCCCAAGGTCTATCATGGCGAATTTGGAGGACAGATGCTGCACAATCTTTTGTATGAGATGTGTACGAGGCTGTCAGTACGATGTTGTCGACATACAACAGAAGATACGCCATGTCACTGCCACAGCTATAGACGAACAACGAGGAGTCTGAGCCAGTCGACTGGAACCTGAGATGAATGGGCTCAGTAGCAAAGTACTAGAACCAGTGTCGAGGCAATTGTTTGAGGCCGTAGAGTGACTTGGATAATAGGCAGACATGATCCGGTTGATTTTGGTCAATGAAGCCAGTGGGTTGCAGTAGACAAGCACGGATAGTTCGCCATGGAGGAAGGCATTCTTAACATCCAATTGGTGCACTGGCCACCGGCAGGAGGCAGCAAGGTGGAGGACCGTGAATATGGTTGTCGGCTTGACGACAGGGGGGAAGGTTTGATCGAAGTCGATCCCCTGCCGTTGGGCAAAGCCACACACCACTCATCGCGCCTTACGGCGTTCCAGACTCCCAACAGCTCGTAGCTTGTTTTTTAACAGCCACTTCCCAGTAATGACATTAAAGCCTGGAGGGCATGGGACAAGTGTCCACGTCCTGTTCTCCTACGGAGCCGAGAATTCTTTCTTCATTGGAAGTTTCCAGGCTGGATCGCGCAATGCGTTCTGGACTGTAGTTGGTGGTGGCAGTGGCGAAGTGACGGCTGCATTGGCATACTTTTTGTTTGGGAGGTGGATGCCATCGTGCGCGCGCGTGATCATGTGATGGCGTAGCGGTTTGTGGGGGTGGGGGGTGGGGGAGGGGGGGGTGGCGATGCTGTGGAACGAGTGTGACCAATGTCGTAGGTCGAGGAGACTCAGCGGGCGGCGAGGGTGTCATGGTCGGTGGCGTTGGTGACGCAGCCGGCAGCGAGTGTGTCATGGCAGTTGGTGTTGGTGATGCGGCCAGAGGCGAGCCGTGAGCAGAAGCGCGTGATGCTGCAGCAGGTGAGGGTGGGCGGTAGGCAGCAGGCTGTGGTGCAGGTCGTGGTTGAGGAATGTGGATAGGGTATATAGTCGATGTTTTGTGCATCCAGGTGAACTGCTGATGTGGCAATGCCCTGAAAGGAGAGATGGACTTGTCGGTGACGTGACGAGATGTTAGTACGCGCTGAGTTGCCGGATTGTAGCGGCGATAGCCTTTGGTGTCATTTGTGTAGCCAAGAAATATGCAGGGCATTGATCGTGGAGCAAGCTTGTGCGGTGCCGCGGCAGTTGCGTCAGGGAAGCACAAGCAACCAAAGACCCTGATGTGATCATAGGCTGGCACGTGGCCTAGGAGGAGTTCGTATTGCGGCGGACGCGGCAAGGCCTGCGATTGAGGAGGTATGTGGATGTGGCGAGTGCATCGGACCAGAACATGAGCGGTGCGGCGGCGTGCAAGAGCATCGTGCACATGCTGTCGCTGAGGGTGCGGATAGAGCGCTCAGCACGTCCATTTTGTTAGGAAGTATATGGGCAAGTGAGGCGAAGAACTATGCCATGGCGAGCAAAGAAAGAGCGTGATGTGGTGCTATCAAATTCCCAGCGCTTGTCTGTCTGAACTACAGGCAATGTGGTGCTGAAATTGTGTGAGCACAAATGCATGAAAGGAGATGAGTGTAGGGAGAACATCAGATTTATGTCGCAACAGGAAGGTCCACACAAAGTGAGAGAAATCATCCAACAATACTAAGTAATATTTGAATCTAGAGTTGTTAGGAATCGGTGATGTCCAAACATCATAGTGAATCAATTGAAAGGGAACAATGGACACATTGGAGGACGTAGGGAAGGGCAGTCGTACGTGTTTACCCACTTGACAGGAGGAGCACGTATGACTATCAGCCTTAACACAATGGTAATCAAATGAACATAAAATACGACTAAGTTGACCATGTCTCGGATGGCCTAGCCACGCATGCCATAGCGCGGTGTCAAGGGTGACCATTAAACTGCAGTGGTGCTTGCCGGTGGTGGTGGACGATGTGCGCACAGGGTAGAGCTCGCTGGAGGAGTCACATCGGAGAATAATCGTGCCCATGAGGAAATCCTTGATGGAAAAACCAAGGGGGTCAAAGGTGACAGCAACAAACTTATCATGGGTGACAGCATGAATAGAAATTAAGTTCTTGATCATGTTGGGCGAAATGAGAACATTATTAAGATGTAAGGGTGATGAATTTGTGGCAATGGAGGTGTGACCGATATGTTGAACAGGTAGAGGAGCACCATTTGCAACTATAATATGGGAATGAGGAGGTGGTGGGGAAGAAGATTGCTAGATACCAGGGTTGTTGGCCATGTGTGAACCAGTGAAGGTGTTGAGGATCCATTCGCTGCCCCCGGACTACTGGCCTGCGGGTGGAACACTTTGGAGAGCGGAGACCAGACCGGCAGGGGCTTGGGTCGGGGCTGTGCTGCCGTAGTTCATGTTGGTGAAGTCCGGCAGGAGGGAGGCATTGAGAGCCGGTTGCTGAACGTTGCCGGCATGAGGACCAACAATAGTTGGCATGGACGTTCGCTAGATGGGCATTGGCCAAGCCTGCACGACGCCGGTCCACAAGTCGTAGGAGGTGTTCCACGGCGCACCGCCGCCTGAAGCAGCGGGCGCTCTAGGGCCGCCAGATGTCTTTTTCCCGTCATTTTGCTTGTGCTTCTTGCTGTTTTTGCCATTCCTGGCGTTTGGATGTGGCGGGTGCGGCGCAAGGGGCGGCTTTGGCGGGCCCGACATCGGGTGGGGCGGTGCACCGGGCCCACACCTGCCGTGCACGCCACAGTGCCGGAGGCCGCGGCCGCATCAAGTAGAGCAGAGTTAGCCTCCATCTTGACAGTGTGGAGCTGCCGCTTCTCATCTTGTACAAGGTAATCTCGTACGGACGAGAACCTTGGCATGGGCTTGGTGGCTGTGATGACAGAGATGGCAGTGCTGATCTGGAGTTCAGCCTGTGAAGTGCATTGATCACCATGGACGGGTCGTCAACCGGATGCCCGAGGTCGTGTAGCAGATCAGCATGCTGCTTCAGCTGACTGAAATACTCAGAGACGGTGAGATCACCTTGGACGAGGTTGTGGAAATCCTGGACCGCCTAGACAGCCTGCATATTGGCGTTGTTGAGGAAGAGGTCGTGAATCGTCGACCAAAGGCCGTGCGCTGTGGGTTTCGCCACCCGGATCATCTTATGAGCTTGGTGGAGATGGAGTTGTACAACTATGAGATGATGCATTGATCGATCTGAGTCCACTGGATGTCATACCACATTTTCTGGGCATCGATGGTGCCGTCGATGTGGTCCTGCAGCCTGAACTTGCGGAAGGTTCATCGAAGAAGGAGCTCCAAATGGAAAAGTTAGAGTCGTCGTAATCCAAGACGCGGGAACGTGGGAACAGATGTTGACATGCGGAATTGTGGCGGCAGCAATGGGGTTAGGAGTGGGATCGGCAAATGGTTTGGAGGTAGAGGAGCTGGCGATGGAGGAGGAAGGGCTTGTCGCCATTTGTAGCGGAAGTTGCGGGAGGATCGTGTTTAAGCTGATACCATGTAGAGAGAATAATCGCCGAGTTGTATTGCTCATCATACATGAGGATTTATATCGTTCAGAGGACGTCATCGTAACCAACGGACGAACGTGGAGCGAGAGCTACGGGAGAGATGGAGAGACCGTGCCGGGAGAAACGGTCGTGGCTAACAACTAACTAACCAATATCTGTAACTCTACACTCTAGAACATAGTATCATGACCTCTTTAGAACATAGTACGATGACTCCCACTGTACTATGCGTGGACCACCTTCTTTGATTGTCTAGAATGCATCCCTCTCTAGATCATTGTGCAATGACTCTAACTAAGATGACTTTGGGATTGATGACCCTTTTCTGCTGCCATACTTGAGTTACAAAGTTATTTCAGTGTGGTGGGTGTTATATGGGCGCCCTTGTGTTAGACTAAATATTTAGTGGAAACCACCTATTAGGTGGAACCGTGAAAACCCTCTCAAAAAACATTATTAGAAGTTTTTAAAACTTATGAAACTTAACATATGTATAGATAATATTGTTAGAAACATGCACATAAAATTTCAGCTCAAACCTCGAAATGCATTAAAAAGATACAAAACAAACAAATCATCAAGAAAAAGGACAAAATAGTGAATTTGCTGTATTTTTGTCCTCTTTCTATATACTTTGTTATTTTTATATCTTTTAATGAAGTTGAATTTGGAGCTGAAATTTTGTGTGTACGTTTTTCACCATATCATCTTCACTTATGACAAGTTCATAATTTTTCAAAACTTATATATATGTCTTTTAAGAGGGTTTACATGGATTCCACCGAGTAAGTGGTTTTGACACATACCCGTACATATGCGTACATACTATACACATGACCTATCATCACAGTACTTAGGCGGCTAAGAGCAGTCTACGGCAAGTTATGACCCTACCTTTTCCAATGCCTTTTTACTATTGACTCATAAAAAGCTCCTAACTACCTAGTAATCCATATAGATTAGCAACATATAGTAGAGTAAGCACTAAAAACCTAGAGGTGTCTTTTATATTTGTTTGTAGCACACCATAAGGGTGGGCCGGCGCGCGGATATATCTACATTTTCTTGTCTAGACTGTCATACTTTCGGCACATGCGAGTCCAAAGTAGGTACGTGGAGAGAGACATGCATGGTACCCACGTGCTGAGTGAAAGATTAGAGCATAGGAGTGATTTTTTGTACATGCTATATATTTTACCTACTATCGAATAGTCGTTAATATTTACTCATTTGCACATGATTATTTTTTATGGACCAATTCCATATTCGTTTATCGTGCAAATAATCATGTTACATTTTTTTTATTAAGAGAGAACTTTTACGAATGCTCATACTATAGTATTTTTAAAGAAACATCTTCTCAGGAGGTGGATATGCAACACAGAGTAAAGGAGCTTCAAATGGAGGATATTGTATTCTGTAAACTTATACAATCAAGTAAACAAGAAACAAACTACTCGTGCCATATTCAAATTAGTATTGCCGTTAACTTAACTTTTAACTTCAAATATCTTAAGTGAGAAAGCAAATTGTTACAAACTTTATGATAATTATCATATACTTTATGAGTAAATAAATGAGGAATAGCCAAAGTTCATCTTAAAATTCAACAACGATAATAATTTAAATACAGAGTAAGTAGTAGATAATCGTTTTTTTAGCTCACACCCTCTCCACAAAGTTCTTTGATCTCTTGCACAACCTAACACAATGTTCAGGTTACATTTGTAAATTTTGTTGCAACTTGACAAATAAAATGTTTGATACATTGATATTGATTGTTTCAAAATATGACTGAAAGATACATAAAATCTTAGACGTCTGACAAAGGAGCAAAATCTCTTTTTATTTCGTATATTGCTCCTTTGCTTGTCAGTGGTCCAAGAGGTATTGCTCCTATCTTCCCAACACCGTAAAAGATCTCAAGTAGAGTATACCATTTGAATGATTTAGGACTGAATGTTTAGATTTAATTGCTTATCATAATTTACTAGAAAAATGTTTAAGTTGTTTCTAGAAATTTGTAGGTACTTGCAGTGTATTTAAAGGAAAGCATGATAACAGGTCGAGTCACTGAGTTCCTGGCTCGTGCTAATTTTTGTAGCGCTTAGTTCTGCGGTTGTCATTGTAACTGCTGAAACTGTTCTGAAAGGAATGCAAGACGAACAACATTCTGACGATTTGTTGTTCACTACCGGATTTCCACCGTATGCCGAGTGCCTTTTGGCACTAGGCAAAACCGTAAAAGCACTCGGCATCGTGTTTGCCGAGTGCCGCGCTCAGCATAAGACACTCGTCTAAACTTTCGTCGGTGAAGACATGTTTGTTGAGTGTTTTTGTCGATCACTCGGTAAACACTTTGCTGAGTGCCTGAAAAGGTCTGAAAAGTTCTCGGCAAAACAAAGCAGACTTGACGGGGAAAACATGGTGACGGTCTTTGCCGAGTCGGGACGTACGGCACTCGGCAAAAATGTGATTTAAATTTCTTTTTAAAAATTTTTTGCCGAGTGTCGAGCGCTCTGACACTCGGCAAATATTTCCATTTATTTTATTAAAATATTTTTATTGCGTTTTCTGCCGAGTGCCACGGTAAAATCACTCGGTAAACACTTTTCTCGAATTTGTGTTTGCCAAGTGTTTTTATATTGGCACTCGGTGAACACAAATTTCAGAAATGTTTTTTTTTTGTTTTTTTATTGCATTTTGTTTCACAACCACAATATATGAACCATAAACAGTAAGTAGGCCACAAACAATATTCAGAACCACAATATATCACAAATATCTTTATAACCACAATATATCACAAATATCTTTATAACCACAATATATCACAAATAATTCTTACAACAACAATGTCTCACACATAGTCTCAAATAAGATCATGACATTACAAGATTCCAAATCATAAGTGTCGAGTGCGACATTCACAAGCATAAGTTAATCACAATCATAAGTTTATGACAATCATAAGCGACAATCACCAAAAACCATCACCAGTTTGACCACGGCAAGCCTTGCGATTGGTTATGAGGTGGTACATCATTCAATGCCGTTGATTGTCTCTGCGCAAAGAAGAGAGAATTGCATGTGTGAGTTCCATGCGTGATACCTAACCTAGGAATTAGTTTGATACCTAACCTAGGAATTATTTGCATGTGTCAGTCTACATGTACAACGAAAGCTATAAACATTCATACTTACAGTCAGAGAAGTGCCTTTTTCCGAAGGTATAGGAGAGAATTGGATCAGTGGCAGAGTTTGACCCATATTCTAAGCCATCGTTTGAAACCACGAGTACATCTGGTCCATCCTCAACCGCTCGGCCTCCATTCTCACGTCCACCTCCTCCTTCATCTTCGCCTCCATCTGCTGCTGTATCCTCAGCCACTCGGCCTCTATCCTCGCCTTCATCTCCTCCTCCATCCTCGCCTCCAGCTCCTCTCATAGTTTCCTCTCTTCTACCAATTAGACCTACAATATTTCAAACCAATGTTACAATGCAAAACTCACAGTATATAAAAAACAATGAACAACGAGTAAAACAGAAATAACCAAGAGTGCATCCATGCGGTGCTATGAAGTGTCCGGACGTGGACGTATGGCCGGGGTTTCGCTAGTGCTCCTACCTCGAATCTAGGAGAGAGTGGGAGTAGTGGCCGTATCGAGTGTGTTGTCACCAATCCAGTATCTCCCATGCTTCTTGCCTCGTCCCATCCTCATCATGACTTCTCCATCAAGGTTCTGCATGGTCGGATCGTACTCTGGCCCATCGACCTGTTTTGCCATCGAGGTGTACTTACTGAGATGGCTGTGGATGGTCGCATTGCTGTACGCTGAGGGCAGGTCCACCGAGTTGAAGTCGAGGTCCGACGTCGCCTTGCCCTGATGCGCCAAGGCCCATGCCTTCAACTAGAAGCATGGCCGACCACCATGTGACATGGACTGCAAAACAAAAACATAAAGATGATTAGAAATTATGCAGAATCAAACGTTAAAACAAACAAAAGAATTCGCATACCCATCTTTCTGCGTATTGCTCGAGGCTAAGGTTCCCTTGATGGTGTGGTGCACCTGGCATCATCAAATGCCGCTCCCTACAAGCGTTGTGCGTCTCCTCCCACTCATCGGCACACCACTTGTCCACCATTTGTGCCCAACATTGGAGATGACCGGTGCACCACCACGGAGGCACCTACAAGTCAAGTAATTCAAATTAAAATGTACTTAATCTTAAATAAAAAAATCATTATTAATGTTCTATATTTACCTGCATGTATTGTTCCCGGGTCAGCTTCATGTTTCTTGCTTCCTTTTTTTGTATCTTCTGTTCAAACTAGTTGCTGTAGTACGTAACTACAACCTATACGCGCGCCTCATAATGCACGTCCTTCACGAGTTTGTAATAGGCTTTATGAGACACCCTAGCCGCCGCGCCCTCATATGCCTCCTGACATCTTAAAAAATCCTGGATATACACGCGATGTATCTGGTCATCAGGTAAATAAATGCGATGTATTGAGCAATGTACCGTGAGGATGACTTACCCACAGCTCGGCCTTCACCCGCTCCGCCTTGTTGATGAATACCCTACCACTATCATCTGGTACATCAGGGAAGTCAATGTAGTGCTCCCACGTGTAGGCTGGCTCCACCACTCCGCCATACCTAACCAGACGAGGGAAGTTTTTTTTGCACAAAAGTCCCAGTATGCCATTAGGAAGAAATTTGTGATCACCTGCAGCCACAATCATCCAACTCTTGCCCAAGAGATTAATAAAAAATGTTTTGTTTCTTTCCTGTTATTGTAAACGTATCAAATGAAGTCTGGATGACATCTAAAGTTACTTGCCTTGCCCCACTAGGTTGAATTAATAGACGTTTCTCAAAAGGTATTGGTCGTGGCGGGAGCTTTGAGGGACCTCGCAACCAGACCTGCAAACCAGAGGAAGAGGAACCCCCGGTCTCCTCCTCCTCCTCGTCATGCTCCTACTCCTACTCCTGCTCCTACTCCTTCTCACGCTCCTCCTCCACCTCCTCCTCAGGCTCAGTCTCAGGCGATGGCTGTTGAGTATTTGCACGCCTCCTTGACCCCTGGGCTGCTTCGTCTCCTCCTCTGCAGCGGGCCTTCTTTGGTATAGCAAAAATAAGTTCCTCAAACCGCCCACCAAGTCCAATCACCTTCAATTAAAGAGTCAAACAATAAATATAAATAAACAAGTATTTCTTTTAAATATATGGATACATAATTATAAAATAACATAGTCTTACATATATTAGAAATAATCATCATAATCCAGATTAGCTGGATCACAAGTATCATCATCACTATCATGCATATCGACATAATCATCATGATCCGATAGAGTAGTGTTGTCATCACTATCATTATCTAAATGTAATCATGTCGTATCCCTAAATTTCAGTCCTTTGTTCAGATAGAAATAAGCTCACTGACCTTGATTTTGAATTTTGACCATTTTTTCCTGTTAAATGGGAGTTTTGGGTCCTGGTAGCAAAATTGTTCATTTGTAGGTAACCTTTTTGTTGCTTTGCAAAATCTTCTGTTTTTGTAATGAAACCATATCAATGTTTTTGCATATTAATTAACAGAACATTAGAACAGAATTTTGGAGATTTTTTTTGGAATTTTTTGAAAAGGTTAAACGCCCTTAAAAATTCAAATGAATTTAATCTATGTTGAAAAATTACAAACTTTTAGAAGCCGAATCAGGACTTCTTCCTAAAATAAAAGTTGTTTCAAATAATGTCCTTAGTTCCCACAAAACTTTTCATAATTTTCGGAGCCCAGAAAATGCATATTTCAATTGAATTTAGAAAGAAGATTTGAAATATTGCAGAAATTCAAAAAATAGACCAGCACGCCGTGACAGCGCAGGCCATGCCAGACGCCGGCACCACCCGCCCCGTCCCATCTCTGGCGGGAATTCGGCCTTTTCCTCTCTCTCTCCCTCTCACGCACTCACTTCTTCTCCTCTGCGGCACGGCAGACGCAGGTCGCCGCCCGCCGTCTCCAATCCACGGCCGCGGCTCGCCGCTCACTTTCTCCCCCACTCTGTTCTCTCCGTCGATGGCGCGCACGCGACAAAAGCCACGTGCCAAACCCCTCTCTTCTCCTCACCACGCAAAGCTTCTGACGTGCCATTGCCGCACACATTTCCCTTTTCCCCACGCGCACGCCCATTCGCCGCCATTGCCACCGGTCACCTCGCGTGGACAGCACGCCACGGGCGATGCCAGGCTGCACCACCTTGCCATTTAACCCCCTCCCAACCGCCTTCAGCTCTCAGAATAGCAGCACCTCCTCTGGTTCACTCACTCGCCGGAAACACCATAGTCTTCAACCTTCCGCCGACAGCACCGCCGCCGGCATTCGAGCTTTGAATTCGTCCTCTCGATACCATCTTGGTTTGATTCCTTTCGCCACCTAGCTTCTCTCGTCTTTGCACTTCTTAGTGACAAGGTTTTGCCCACAAGAAGCCGCCGGTGAGGAAGAACTCGCCGCGCTGCCTCTACCGTCATTGTCGCCACCGTGAGCTGCTCGTCGCCGACCAATCCCCGTTCATCCCCGTGATCTTCATCACCGACCAATCGACTCCACGCGACACGGTGATGCTCTTAGACATGTCAATCGAACCCTAAAACCCCTCCTCCGCCGCGCGCATTGCTGGCGATGAACTTCTCCCGCCGCCCTTGTTCTGCTTTTGTTGTACTTCTGAAGTTCCCGAACTCTTCTGGAGTTGGAACTGTGCCAGAAGTATGTCATGGAAAACAGAACCCTCTGTCTGTTTCTGTTCTACTTCTAAAGTTTTAGAACTCTTCTGGAGTTGAAACTTTTGCAAGAAGTATGTCATGACAAACAGAACTCCCTGTTCTTTTTTTGCTTTATTTCTGGAGTTCCAGAACTCTCCTGGAATTGGAACTGTGTCAGAAGCATGTCATGACAAGTAGAACCCCCTGTCCTGGGATTCTTAATGATCTTTGGTATTGTTCTGGCCGATTTTGTAAAATGTATAATAAATCAATACAGGCTCTAAAAATGGTAAACCAAAATTCCCTAGAATTCTTGTGAAATGCTCTAAACATCTGCTGAAACACTTTTTCATGAAAGCCCATGGAACATCCTAAACAAATAATTTAAGATGTTCTCTTTCTAATTTAATACTGGAGTTCCAGAACTTTTATGGAGCTGAAACTTGCATCCGTAGTGTGTCTTGTCATGCAGAACTTCCTGAAATTTTCTAAGAACTTAACCTTAACAAGATTCTGTGTATACCTGTAATTAATCTCCAAACTACCATTTAAATTTACTACCTTTTAAGATACATTGTGCATGCCAACCAAAATTGATGATACCTGTTCAAAACCTCATTCCAGTAACATTCTAGTTCTTGCATCTAGTTTCTTGAATTTATCTTGTCTTTAGTATCTTTTCTTGATTTTCTAAGTTTTAATAACAGAAACTTGTCAGATTCTTAATAAAATCTTGGAAGCTCCACTTGACCCAAAACCAGTGCTAAACATCTGGTATTGGAGGCTGTCTTCATCATAACTTGAGCAGTAGACCTCTGTTTGACGTGTTTCTTTTGCATTGTGCTCGTAGTCTTAGTAGCTACCTCTCTGCACCATATCGCATCTTTTGTTTGCATCATGTCATCATGGCATATTTTCTCATACCGACACATTTTGCTTATAGGGTACGATCCGTCGGAGAGTGACGCGGGTGCTGCAGAGGGAGGAGCACTAGAAGCTGACCAGGTCGCTGAGGAGAACACCACTGCTATTGCTGAAGGCAAATACCTCATATTGCTATCCTAATGCTTACGTATAGGATTGCATTAAGTCGGGCATAGTGGTATTGTCCGAAAATCCTATTATTGTTGCATATTACCCCTCCTTGATGTTGATTACGTCACTTTGTCAACTGGATAGTGTGTCTTTGATTCGAGTCATGAAATGCTTAGCTGTGCTTAAATTAACGGTAGAAGTCGAGTGGTAAGTCCCACTCGCATGTATAGGATTCACCCCGGTTACTTATGGGCTTGTGACGAGTTCATATGTTGATAAAAGTTGGAAAGTGTTAAAACTAAAATCCGGACGGTGGAATAGGAGTGCAGCAAAACGTGGAGGTCTTGTGTGCCGTAGGCCCCGTGGGTTGACCTAGGACCCGGCCGTGTTATTCTTGGCCTGAGCACTTTCCGTTCATACCACATGTCGAATATAATGGTAAGACAAGCTGAGCATCTCATTGCGTACCAACGTTGGCCGATGACTGCACGTTGCGTGGAACGAGGGACTCATGTGTGCCTGCGAGGCCGTGGTACTCGACACCGTGTGGATTTTCCAATCGTGTGGGCACGAGTGCGAAAAAGGTTGACATGAGTACCCCCTTGTGTAACTTTAGCGGGTTGCACAGGCCGTATGGTCCTCAATCGTGTGGGTACAGTTGGACTCCCCTATAGGGTGTATAATCGGTTCGAATCGCCATGGTCTCGGTTATGATCAAGCTCAGTGTCCTTTGGATAATCTCGTAGAGTTGACACATAACATAATGAGAAATGGATTATGGTTGATGGTATACTTAATTTATGGTTACGTGGTACTTATGATCATGGGTTTAGTAGGAGTTTATGCCCCCAGAGTCTTTTTACTTTATGCTTATTCACATATGCTTAGTACAGCTTCAAGCAATCGAGTCTATCCTATGCCTTAATTACCTTGCTACTGCCATATTGCATTATCCTTGGAGTCGGGAAATGATTCCCACAACAGGGTAAGTCTTGCAAGTACCTTCATACTCAATGTTTGTTGCTTAAGTTTTTGTAGGTGAGGATGAGTTGGTGTTCGGCTACTTTGTCCCCGCCGATGCCGGCGAGGGCGAGGAGTAGTCCAGACGTTCATGTGCTCATGATTTGCGATGTTCGTGGGCTGAGCTTCGCAATCCTTTGTTTTTTTATCTCTGCCGCCGCTGCGACCGCTCTAGTCCTTAGGATCGCTTCCTCATTTTAATTCAGGACTTATGTATCGAACCTACGGTCTGTAATATTACTTTAAAACTGATGTAATCAAACTTTTGTGACCTAAGTGATGTATCTTGTGGTACCGACGTGCTTGGATCTTGGGCATTGCTTGAGAAGCATGTCGGGGGACTATCGGGGTTACATTCCTTTTTATCGGGTTGCGTACCCGCATAACGTTCATGGATGGCGGGTCAATTCAATAAACTTGACCGTGAATTGGACGGTTCCTGACAAATCGTTCAAGTAATTGTAAGTCCTTCACATTTTGAACCTCATCTCCAACTTCCTGGTCAACAAACCTTTCATTGTCTACTTCCATTCGAATCGGTTGGGTTAAGTCTACCTCAAAACTACCTTGGAAGCCCTCATCTTGAAAGAACTCTCCGTCATATGTGTTTGGGTCTAGGTTATAATCTTCATTGTTTGGAACAGGTAGTTTACCGTGTTGCGACACCTTATACGCAACATCCCAACTCTTAAGACCGTTATCGGTTTGGCACGGGTATGGGAGATAATAAGTTATGTGGCCTGTTGAGCCACAATATAGACATCGTCTCCAGGTAAGATAGATGCTTGTCGAATTTCGACTAGCTGAACAATAGGGGTTCGTCTTGTTGCTTCAGGATCAAACCAATGGCATTTGAATATGACAGGATTAAGAGGTTCGCAACCATAAAACGTGAGTTAGTATATTTCTTCAATTCTCTAGTAATACTCAACCCCATCAAGGCCGGGCATAAAAACTGCATAATTTGTGGTCCTTCAATTGGGCCGTTTCTGCTCGTGTCTTGTTGTGTGAAAGAGAAATCCATTCACGTCATACCCGGTAAATGACCTGAGCCTATAGGCACAGCCATCGGCAACCTACCTCAACTCGCCACCCATAGAAGCATCAGTTTGGGCCTGCAAGCTCAAGCGGGATAGATCGTTTATTATCCACACGTATGAGAAACTTATAATATGAAACTAAGTAAGAGCTAACTAGGACATCACCTTCCGTTTGAACCAAAAAATGAAATTGGGCATTTCATTTCCTGCACCCTGTCTAAGTAGGGTCTCAGCTTCTTTGCGGGGTAGGTTCTCTTGATTCACGCCAAAATTGTTGATGAAATTCGCTGTCATAACGAGAAACAAGAGGGTTGGATGTAGAACAGTGACAATGTATTTACCAAGTTTATTGACAACTTACTTCATGTATGGGTCCACTTCGGAAAGGTTGGTCAACACATATAGCATGATATTGCACCACTCTTCATTTTTCAAGGTCTTTGGGGTGGCACCACTAGCACTTCCGAGTTGCCCTTGGAAAATGCTGAGGTTCGATTCATTTTCAGCAGCATTGTAATGAGAGGGTGAGTTATGCACGCTAGGAAGGTTGTCACCATAGTATGTTGTTGTGAAGTTTGACACCTCCTCCAGAATATATGCCTCTGCAATGGAAGCTTTAATTTTGCATTTATTTTTACATTTAGATCAAAGTACCTTTTGACATCTCTCGATTGAATAGCACCAACGGCCTGCACAGACCCCCCCATTCGTGCCTCGTATGGGAGGTACAAAATCAAATGCTGCATCGGATTGAAGAAGCCGGGTGGAAAGATCTTCTCCAACTTACAGAGCAACACAGGTGCCATTCTTTCCATGTCCGCACTCATGGTCCGAGATAACTCTTTGGCACAAAGCTGGCGGAAGAAATAGCTCAACTCTACAAGCTCTAGCCATACATGCTCGGGGACATAGCCTCGAACCATCATGGGTATGCCCATGATTGTTGCCCAAACTGCTTCGGCGACATTCTTTTCACTATGCATTACATCAATGGAAGAAGAAGGTCATCAAAATAGGGGAGCCTTCATAAGCCCGACATATGAGTCCACATATGTTGCTCACCATATCCAATAAAACCTCCTTCTTCTTGATTGACCTCGAGAGCATCTATCTGAGCCCGAACCACAACACCTATCATCATCTACAATGCAGGGTCTGTAACTACAACATCTTTCGTAAAGTTCTTGACATCTTGTCTGAATGCATGGTCAAGAGGAAGGAATTCTCGATGTTTGTCAAACGAAGAATACTTAGCACCCTTCCACAACCAAATAAACTTCAAAGCTTCCTTGCATACTGGGCATGGGAACTTCCGGTGAACACACCAACCGCAGAATAACCCATAAGATGGCAAATCATGCAAGGAGAAGTGGTACGAAACATGCATATTGAAGTTTCTCTTTGTAGCTCGGTCATATGTCCATACCCCTTCCTCCCAAGCACG
This sequence comes from Oropetium thomaeum, assembly GCA_001182835.1. Lineage (NCBI taxonomy): Eukaryota > Viridiplantae > Streptophyta > Magnoliopsida > Poales > Poaceae > Oropetium > Oropetium thomaeum. Next base: position 93,003 of record LFJQ01000015.1, on the reverse strand, counting down.
GACCAATTCATCAATCATAGGTGTTGATAGTCCTTAAGTGCCATATTTGACCGTCAAATCTCTGTATAAATAATAAAAAAGAATACACTAAAATTAGGAATATGTTTATACTAACCAAGTTCTACAAGTCTTGGTCAATATTTGTATGCAGGTGATTTACCCAGAATTATTGAGAGAAAAAGATAAGAAAAATATTATCTAATGAGGCATAAAAGAATCCATGGGCTATTCAACGTACAAAATCTGCCCAAATACCAAAGCCCACCATGAAGAAGGGATTGAACCCCACTCAGAAGAAGCCCAGACGAAGCCAGCCTGAGTGGGCCCACCACATGTCGGTCGACCTGGAGGTCGCCGACCTGCCAGTGGGACCACTCAGGCCCCACTTTGGCAGGAAGCTTCCAACCGACGTACCAAAGGTGGTGCTGACCGGGCTCGGGAGTTACCGACTCCAGGTGGCAGGAAAAGAGAGAAAGAAGAAGAGGAGGAGACTCACCCCCCAAGTTACCTCCACCTATAAATAGGACCCCTCTCCTCACTCTCTAGTCATCAACTCTTCACTCCACTTTTACATTTATTTTGTTGCATTAGAGGCCTAGGCTCTTAGGCTCTAGTCCTTAGAGTTCTAGAAAGGAAGAGAGCGAAGGCGGAGGTTCCCCAAGGGAAGCGCCGGCCTGTCGGTGCTCTCTTGGCATAGGATCCTCCACTAAGTCGCGTCGGAGTGGTGGCCTATCATCACTCTGCTTCGCACTTGTAGCTCGACGAATGCTTTATTTAATCAAGTAAGTATTCGTGCACACTTTAATCAAGTAAAAAGTGTTTATTCTTCGCTTGCTAGTTCACCGTATACTATTTAGTATATGCTTTAACTTAATTACGGGCCAGATCCCTGCGCAAGGATAAAGTAGTAATACTTTGTGTAGACGTGGTGTCTAGATAGAATATTACCTGTGAGTCGTGTATATCCCATGGAGCTAGAGGTAGGCAGCTTGAAGTGACAGCCTTGTTCGTCCTTTGTAATCCTCCACGTCCAGATACATAAGTAGCCTTTATAGTTACCAGAGTCTTTTCCCTTGATTGGAAGTAAACCAGAGGCCGAAGTAAGCGAGGATAGAATAAACCTTCTTGCTTAGATTAGGATTTATTTCTAAAAGTTGCCCCTCTATCCTTTGCCCACTTTTTAGTGAGGTTGTTCCCTGGAATTGACTAGTAGTTAGCCCACACACGTTCCCTGTGGAAATTACGATACCTTGAAACACTCTAGGGTGAAGCGCTACAGAGGTACTCCGTGCGCTTGTGGATTTATCTGTGATCGTAAGAAATACCAACAAGCATTTCTGACGCTGTTGCCAAGGAACGTTTGCTGAGTTATCTACGAACCCAAGTCCTTGTATCTTTTTACTTTTATCTTTTTACTCCTCACCCCTTCTACCCATCATGGAGCAACCACTCTGCGAGTACTTTGCTCAGCGGGGCGAGTTCTGCGAGCCACTGGGTTCTTCTCGACCTATTGAAACAATTAGCTACGAACTTCGCCCAGCTTTTATAGCCATGGTTCAGGAGCAATCCTTCTCTGGCCTTGTAACATCCCGAACTAAATTCTCGCTAATCAATTGTCAATGAAGGCTTATTTGTGTTCAATAAAAATCTCAAAACCCAACGTTAATGAAATCATAGGATCTAGTTAAAAGAACTTAAGTTCAAAATTTAAATTGAAATCCAATCTTTACTTTCTTTTCTGCTTCTCTTTTTCCTCTCTGCCGATGCAGAATTGACCCGGCCGGCCTTTGCCCAGTTGCGTCGCGCTGCTGCCGTGCGGCTGCTTGCCGCCGTCGCTGCTTGCCGTAGCCGGCTTGCCCGAGCCTGCTCTCGCTAGCGCCGCCGGAACCCACGCTCTCCACCGTCGCGCCGCCAGGCTTCCTCTATTCTCCCACCCGCAAGCCGCCGCCCGAGTCCCTGCTCCACCCCGGGCGCCGCTTCCCTGTTTTCTTTCCATGCTTTCCCGACCCCGTCTTTTGTGAGTCCGTTTTCGTCCGACCTCCGACCCAGAGGTCGGAGGATTTTTACGATTCGCCCGACCCCGACCCCCAGTGGTCGGATGTTATTTCCGTCTCGTCCGACCCTTCGTCAGCACTCTCCGCTTCGCTCGACCCGTCGTCCAGGAGGTCGGACAAGCTGCTTTTCGCTCCGCCTCGCTCGACCCCGAGGTCGGACAGACTCGTCGGACCCGAGCTCGGAGCGGCCGCGCCATTAATGCTGCCGGCCATCTTCCCAACCGTAAAAGCGCCTGGCCGTACACAGCAGTGCCGCCTCCGCGCCGAAAGTCTTCGTGATGGGACACGCACGCCTGGCGCCCATGTGCTGCAGTACACTGCCGCCGTGCCAACTTGCGCCGTGTCCTGGAGAGATAAAAGGAACGGAGACTGATAATTTCCAGAGACGAAACGTTTCACTCGTGCGCATTCATTTGCTCTTTCTGCACGCTCGTTTCTCTGCTCTCGTCTCCCCTGCCTTCCGCCATTACCGCCGAAGAGCTCCGCGGGGCCGAAACAGAGCAAGTTTCTCTCGTGCTCAGGTGAGCTCGGTAACCTATGCCCTGCCGACGGTTCCGTCATCCGCCGTTATCGTCTCTAACCGCCGCCCCATTCTTCCGCATTATTGCAGAAGTAGCGGCGTGTCAACATCTCTTTTCCGACGACCGGTCTCCGTTGTCGTTCGTTCTTACCGTCAGCCCTCTGGTAATCTTTGCCGTCCGACCAGTCTAGCTAAATCCCGTTTACTGAAACAACACACTAAATTTGTTAGAAAGAAATTCATGCACCTTCACTTCTCTGTTAATACAAGTTACCACCACCAGCATTGGATCCCTGTGTAAACTAAATTACCTTGCATCTTCATATGGGAACCGAGCTGCAGACGGCCACCGAGGCTGAGGAGGATTTTCCTGCTGCCGACCCCGCCCTCGACTGTGCTAACTTCTCCCCGAACCGAGGCAAGCCCCGATGCATACCTATGTTTAAAGTTTTACTTTCTCACTGTGCATGTAGATTTTTGTTGTGCATTAAGTTATGAGGCTTGTGTGAAAACTTAGTTGCATGACTTGTTAGGATCTCCTACGTGTTGTTCTGTTAGAGCCAGTACGTTAGTGCTATGCCTACTGATAGGGCAACGAAGGGATTTGAGTGGTATGGAGAATACTCAGGGGATTATTTATAGAAGTATTTGAGAAAGTCAGGACCCAACATTGTGTGAATAAAAATTGAGCACGGTGTCGGGTGCGGTTGCATTGGTCAAGTTTGAGTTGTGTACCGAATACATACTGGCATATAGGACCCAGGAAACCGACGTAGCTCATTGCGCAGTGTTTGGACAATTGGTGTGACACCCCAGGTGTCACCAGGGCAAAAGTCGACAACTATAAACCCTAATTCGTAATTTCACTCACTTTGAAGCAGTTTCAATCGTGGAAATAAAAAGAAATATTGTCTAAAATATTTTAAGAAGACACTACGAAAAGGCTGACAAACAACAGAGCATTTTAGCAAAGTCCGGAGAATTCTCAACTAAAAGTATCGAAATCTCGTTAACAGGAGGAAACCCAAACCCTAACTCTTGACCATCAAAATTTCCACAGAGCCCTAGCTATATTTTTACATAACAATTAAGTACACTTCAAAATAGAATTTTGGAAAATTATTCAAGATTTTTGGAAAAGATTTAGACCTCTTAAAAATTCACAGAAGCTATAATCAACCTAGAAATTCAAGAATTTTTAGAGGCCAAATCATGACTTGAACCTTAAATGAAAAGTGTTCCAAATACATTTCTGAGCTTGTACAAAAATTTTCAAAATTTTTTAATCTCGGGAAGAGTGCCAATTTATTGAATTACTTCCAGCCTTAATGAAATAAAAAAAAAAGAGAGACTGTTGCCGGGCGGGCTACAGTACCCGCCCGCCCGACAATAGGGCGAGCAGGGGCTGCGCCGCCCGGCCAACACGGCTCTTATGAGCACGTCGTCGGGCCGCCCCCCCTTGCCTCCCCCTCGGTTCTCCCCTACCCCCCCTCACTCTCTCTCCAACGCTCTCTCTCTAGCCTCCCCTCTCTCTTCTTCTCTGTCGCCTGCCCCGAGCTCGAGCCGCCCGACGCCGCCCGCCATGCTGCATCGGCCTCCGCCACCCCCCCTGTCCCCTACCTCTCCCCTACCGGGCCCCCCTTTAAATTGGCGTGAATCCTCCCCAATTCTCCCCCCTCCTCCATTTCTTCTCCCCCCCCCCGCGCGAAGCTCCCCTCAATTCCACTGCTTCCGGCCGCCACCCCCCATTGCCGCCGCCTCCACGGTGAAGTCACCCCCCGGCCGATTTCAATCAAATTTCCCTCACCAAACCAGCTCCTCTCCACCTCGTGAAGCTCCCAGAACCCTCCAATCCTCCGAAGGCGACCCACCTCGTCGGAATTTTGACTTCGCCGCCGCCACCGTCGCCCCCCACGGTGAGACCCCCTCTGCCGTGCCCAACCTTGATGAATACCATGTTGCTGAGCTTCGTCATGTCGTGTGGATCATGAAAAGCCAAGGTTCGACGGCCGGTGACCACCCCATCGTCGGGAATTGGCCGCCGGAGCTCGTCGGAGACTGTGCCCTGTTTTTCCTTTTTCTAATTATTTTCTAGATTATTGCTCTGTCTTCTAAAACCCTAGAAAATCACAGGAAGATCCAAAAATGCCAAACCAAAATTTGTTAGAACCCTGACAAAAAATTTTCTGTTAAAACACTTTTTATCAAACGACCAAAAATTTGCAGAATTAATTAGAAACACTCCTTTCTGTTTTCAAATTTTAAATCGCATTATAGAGCAATGCTAGGGCTAACCTTTGATCTACAAGTACACAATGGCACTACACACCCTCTGGAATTTTATGAAGATTTTAGGAACACGAAATGGCATCTAACCCTATTAAATAACCTCAATCTGCCTAGTTTAAATACCATTTTCTAAAGTACATTGTAAAAGTCATTTACAAGGCTAGACCCAAAATAAAAGTTTTAGATCTGGTGCTCAGAAATGCTCACAAAAAGTTTCATAATTTTTATTCTAATGCTTACTAGTACTTTCTGATTTTACAAGATCCAAAAACAGGAACTTTGATGAATTTTTATAAAATATAGAAAATTCATCTAGGCCCCACCCAAAGCCCAAAATGCTTATTCCAGAGAGTACTACCCACTAAAAATAATCTTGAGGAAGAATTAAAATCTTCATTTTAACCCTAGTTTAATAGCCGAAGTAATTAAATAATATTAACAGATGAAAAATGTCGCATTAACTTAACTAAAGTTGAAGTCGATGAACATGCCAACTAAAATTCACCTCATGGGAGTTTAATAGACTTCTTTAAACATCATTCACAAATTAATAATTGAATTTAATCGACGGCGTCGAGTAATTAGGATTAACCCTAATTCTGGGCGTCGCCAATCTAAACCCTAGGTTATTATTGGTAATGGCAATAAGTCTCTTTTTCGTTAAACTTATCATAATTCTACTGCATCATGTAGATTCTAACGCTCACGAAGTAGCTGCGGATCCAAGTTCTTCGACCCCCGCCGAAGAAGTCTGCAACAACACCGAAGAACCAGGCAAGCCCCGGTGCACAACCGAATTTTAAAGTTTTACTTTTACACTAAGTGTGTCTTGTTTGTGCATTAAGTACTAGGAGTTGATTGAAACCATAGTTGCATTGTTTCCATAGGAAAACCCTAACGGTAGTTGGTATAGATACCACTTTAGTCTGCTATGCTTAGTAGGTATTGCCGGTAGAAGTCGAGCAGAGTGGACGCTGCTCGCGAAAGGATAGGTTGTTGATTGAAACTATTTCATGAGATGGGCCACACGAATGTGAATCAGTAAGAAAGATAAAAGTTGAGGGTCAGACAGGATACAAAGTAGGTCGGCGACTGGACTGGGTCCAGGGTGACCGTAGACTTGTCTGATCCGTGTAGTCCGAGACTGATCGAGTGTTGAATGTACTGGTCGTATGCTGGGTGTTATGGGCCCCAGTAAACCTATGTAGCCTAGTGATTGCAACGTCGAACCTGCCCTACGGTGTCTGACTAGGAGGAGATCTGGGGTGGGCAGCGTGGGAACTCCACAGAAACCGTCTGGGACGTGTTGTCTGGTGGGACGCGGCGCTGCTAAGGCAGGCGTAGGAGGGAATTGACGTTGCAGGAGGTGGTGTGAACGGTTGCCACGTGCGAGTCTGGGACACGCACGTGTCGTACGGTCAGGTTTCCCCCTGCAGGGTATAAAATCGTTTCGAACCGCTGTCGCTCCCAGTTAGTGAGCATGCTCGTGAAACGCACCACATTCTAGTAAACTAGGTTGAATCACCATGAGAATGAACTATGAATATTCATATTGCTATTATTGATTCTGTTATGTTTGTTTAGCTCAGTGCTAACTAAATTTATTTTCTAATCACTTAATCTGATGCTAAAACTTATCAAGAGTAGTATAGGCTTGCGAGTCCTTTTGCAAGTAAACCCTCCCGAGTCAGCCTTCATGTCTAGGTGTCGGCTGTAGTCAGCCATTTGTCGGGTAAGTCTTGCTGAGCTTCTTAGAAGCTCACGCGTTAGCGTTTTGTGGTTTTTCAGGCGCCGTCATGCAGGAACCAGCAGGCAGCTTCCATTGGGAGGAGCCTCCCCTCGAGTTTGGGAACCTCCAGTGGGAGTTGTGCGAGTCGCCGCAATGATTGTTGAAGTGGCTAGTAGCACGACGCCCGTGGGCACGGCGCGTGCTTTTGCTTAAGTCCGAGTGTCGGAGTTGTAATAGTTCTAGTCTTCCGCTGTTTATCGTTTTCAAAACTGTTGCATACTCTGAAACAATGTAATATTCAACTTCTAAGTTATGAACCAGTGATGTATTAAGTTCTCTCTTCTTGTAAATTATTGCTGTTTATCCCTGCCTGTGTTGTATCGTGTGTACGCTCGCTTCGCCAAGCGTTGCCCAACAGGATCCTGGCTTAACGACTGACCAGATCCGTCCCGAGACGAGGTTTTCTGGGCGGGTCGTGTCAATTGGCCATCTCTTTTTCTGGGAGAACGGACCAGTATGGTGGATGAATTCACATTTCTGTTTTTCTCGGGCATGTGCTAGTGGGAAAGGCTTGGGGCCGTACAGGGACGCAGGGCGTTGCCTGGAGGACCATGTCCTTGGAGAGATGGATGTTGGACCAACTCTGTCGCGATGCAGTGAAAGGTGGCCACGTGTGACTCGTGGAGTGCGCACGTGTCGTGTTATTCGGGTTTCTCCTGCAGGATGTAAAATCAATTATAATTGCCGTCCCTCGCGGTATTGAGTACCACTTGCCCCTTTCTGCCGTGGCGACACTATAAAATGTGGTAGCAGGAATTGTGATTGGAGGTTTGGGAATAAATTTCAGAGCTGTTGTATTGCACTTGCTTGCTTAGTTGCTGTCACACTTAGTAAAAATTCAATAGCAATTCTCATAACTTGGCTAAAATACTGAAAAACATTAGTAGTGCTGAATTTTGCAAATACCTGCCAGTTGCCACCAATATTCCAGCATTCTAGGAGTCGGCCTTAGAAGGCCTATTGACGGGTAAGTCTTGCTGAGCGTCAGTCGCTCACGGTTTGTTGATTGTTGTTTTGCAGGTAATAGTGCTGACTATAGCCAGGGTGGTTGGGAAGAGGAGACGCCCTCGGAGTGGACCTTCGAGTGGGTCCCCGCTTCTCCCTCCTGTGGAGATTAAACACCATTGGGCTGGGGTGTTTAATCGAGGCGTCGAGTGTTAGATTTTTGCTTCCACTGAAATCCACGTGTTTGTTATCAAAACTACGTTACCGCACTTCCAAAACTTCTGAAATCAGTTGTAATATAACCAGAATTAATGTATCTTTAAGTCATTTATGCGAGTCCTTGTTAATTATTGTACTGTAAAGTCACTTGTTTCGGCAAGCGGCCCCCCCCCCAATGATCCTGGATGAGCAACCGTACGATTTTATCGGACAGGGTTGCGACAGCCTAGATAGTGAGAACCCCTATAATCATTTGCGAGAGTTTGAACAATTGTGTTCATGTCTAGTCATTCAAGGCATGATGCAAGAAACTCTCAAGTGGAAGCTGTTTCCGTTCTCTCTTGTTCGGAGAGCGAAGCAATGGTACACGCATACCGTAGGAAGTGTACAAGGGGAATGGGAAGAGCTGAGGAACAAATTTTGTCTCGTCTTTTTCCCATTATCCCGAGTCGTCTTCTGCGAAGGGAAATTCTCGACTTTTAACAGTCTAAGAAAGAATCCATAGGTGCAGCCTGGTCCCGATTTTTGATGATTACGCAGTCCAGACCAGACTTACTTCTGCCCAACGCAGTGTTACTTCAACACTTTGCTCTAGGGCTGAATAAGGAATCTGTCCTGTATCTCGACCTTGCCTTCGGAGGTTCCTTCTTACACAAGACACCGTCTGAAGCCAAAATTATCTTGGAGCGCATCCAACAAAATACTTCCTTCGTCGATGGCTTGAGTACACCTACGGAAGACGTCAAGGCGAGCAATGAAGAGCTTTTGAATCCCAACTCATATCCCAAGATCCAACACCTTAGCTCTCCCCAAACCTAGGAATATTTAGGAAGAAGAAATTCAACCTGAAGAAATTCCTTTCGTTATCGAGGATGGACTTTTTGAAGATTTTGGAAATACCTCGAGTTACGCCTATCAAAAGAGATCACCCATTCAGCCCTCTCCTCCTGAACCCGAAGAAATAAAAATTCATAAGGAGACGGTTAAAAGGCTGACATCTATTCTTCGCGATGAATGGTTAAACGAGACGGAAGCATCTTCTGAAATTCTTCGGATTTCTTTCTCTCTGACCACTATCTGCTGTAGAATCAGAGGAGTCAGTATGGAAGCTATTTACTGTCCCACGGTCAGAGCTAACATCGTCTCAGGGAATTTGTACCTCGATCTTTTAAACGATGTCCCCTTAGCTCCAACCACAAAAGCCTTTAAGAGTCCCTCAGGACCGATAATTGAAGGTGTGGGATCTTGCAACACATAAACGTGTTGACCTCTAACGCCGAAATTATCCTTGATCTTCATGTGTTTGATGTCCACAATTTTGATCTCTCGATAGGGGTCCCTATTGAGAGACTCGTAGACAACACCTCAACTTTAGGATTCCTCGATGTTAGCTTAGGGAAAGAAACCTTCTCTATACCCCTTGGCCAAGCCACAAACACCATAGTGGACCCTTTCCCTGATGAAGACTTAACGGAAGAAGCGATGGTAGCCTTTCCATTTGAATCGCCCGATACCATCCTTGAACATGATGCCCAACAATTCGTAGAAGAAGCGGATGAAACCGGGGAGACCTATGAGCCACCAAAAAATGAACTACCTCCTGTTGAGCTCAAAACTTATACCTCCTGGCCTGGGATATGCCATCCTTAATGGCGACCTTGAGAGCCCCGTCATCATAGGCGACAAACTCTCAGAAGCACAAACCGCTAGGCTAATTTCCACCTTGGAGTGATGCCGTGCTGCACTAGGCTACGCCTTACAAGACCTTAAAGGGATCAATCCCGCTCTTTGCACCCATCGCATCACCGTTGAGCCTGATTGCACACCTTCACGAGAACCCCAATGAAGGCTAAACAATGCAATGCGAGAAGTGGTAAAGAAGGAAGTAGTGTTTATTTTCGCTTGCTAGTTCACCGTATACTATTTAGTATATGCTTTAACTTAATACGGGCTAGATCTCTTGCGCAAGGTTAAAGTAGTAATGCTCTGTGTAGACGTGGTGTCTAGATAGAATATTACCTATGAGTGGTGTGTATCCCACGGAGCTAGAGGTGACAGCCTTGGCCATCCTTTGTAATCCTCCACGTCCGGACAATAGCCTTTATAGTTAACGGAGTCTTTTCGCTGGATTGGGAGTAAACCGGAGGCTGAAGTAAACAAGGATAGAATAAACCTTCTTACTTAGATTAGGACTTATCTCTAAAGTTGCCTCTCTATCCTTTGCCCACTTTTTAGTGAGTTTGTTCCCTGGACTTGACTAGTAGTTAGCCCACACACGTTCCCTGTGGAAATTACGATAGCTTGGAATACTCTAGGATGAAGTGCTACAGCGGTACGCCGTGCGCTTGCGGATTTATCTATGATAGTAAGAAATACCAACAATAGGCTCCATTAACAGACCCATATTATTTCTCGGATGTTCAGGAATTATCAACGACAAAAATATGTTCTGTCATTGAAAGAGGATGTCGGGGGGGGGGGGGGGGGGGGGATTCAGGGGGATAACAAACATGGGCCAACAAGCGTATGCGGCAGCCCCCATTCCATAAGGATTGAACCCATCTTTTGCCAGCGCAACACGTACATTACTAGCCTCATGAGCTTTCTCACGATGAAGATCATCAAAATGGGCCCATGCTTCACCATCGGATGGATGTACCATCATCTCAGGATTGTATCGTTTGCCTTTTTTATGCCATCTCATCTATTTCATGGATTCCTCGGTCATGTATATTACCGTTGGATCCTCGGTATGAACGAAAGGTACCGTGGAATTTTCACCGGGATCGCAAGCTATTTCTTTTGACCATCACCAGAGTCTACCTCCAGGAACCTAGAGGATCCACACTTTGCACAGTACTTTGCTTCCGCATGTTCTTTCCTAAATAAGATGCACCCATTGGGACAAGCATGTATCTACTCATATGGCATCTTAAGTGCACGAAGAAGCTTCTGTTACTCATACATGCTCTTTGGCAGAATGTGACCTTCCGGAAGTAAGCTGCTAAAAATTGTCAACAACACATCGAAGCCCTCTCGACTCAGACCAAACTAGGATTTGAAGGGCATAAAGCGTCCAATGCCATCAAGCCGAGAAACCTTTGTCTTCTCGTGAAGGGGTTTCTGTGCCGCACTTAACATATCGTAATACGCCTTTGTGGTTGCCATAGGCGCCTCCTCCATACATATATCAGTGAAGTGGGCTTCGTGATAGTCATCCAACATGTCTTCTATCCCGCCATCAGCATCATAATCCTCGACACGTGGTCTCACGACCTCTTCTCTCATACGTTGGGCTTCACCGTGATAGATCCATCGGGTATAGTCTGGCGTGAATCCATTCTTGCAAAGATGCCTTATCATGACTTCCTTAGGTTGTCGACGTCTGTTTGCACATCCACTGCAGGGTCAAGTGACCCGCGATTCTGCAACATTAGCAAATGCTCGTTGCAAGAAAGCATGTCTTCTCGATTCATTCATCAGTCATCAAACCTTGACTTGAGCGGCCCATGTACATCCACTCACGGTCATCCATCTTCTAACATATATCAACGTGTAACCATGAGTCTATACACGATGTTCCTATTATCTAATAGGTGAGGATAGGTCCTAATCCCACCCGAGCATGCGTAGATGAGGTTAGTTCCATGATCTGCTCTGATCCAAGACAGAATTTCGACAGCACCTCCCCACTGTTCTCCAAATACACATGCAACGAGGCAGATTGTGTATCCGGAGAGCAACAGGGAGATGTTCCGAAACTATGTCTCCGATTAGAGTAGACCATAGAAACTAACCCCATCTACGCATCCTCGAGTGGTCCAAAAAATAGGGACAATTCGAAACAGATACGGTTATATGTATGCAAGGATTTACATATTTTCAACCGTATCTCTTTGGAATGGGAGGTAACTAACTAAGTTACGTGATCTATAAACTGATACAGAAGAGGGCTTAAACCTTAGCTGTTGGTGGAGTGAGGCTGGCGACAAGGAAGACGACGGACAATCTCTAAAACAGAAAAAGAACATAATAGTGTCAATTCATAATGTTCACAGGCATGGAATTAAGATATCACTAAACAAATGATATGTATACAATGTCATACCATTTAATTTTTTAATCCAATGGCCAGAAGTATACACCAAAAGACTAAAATAAATTTTGGGCAGCACCTCACCTACATGGTGGGGTTGCCTCACCTGCAAGATTTACAAATAAACCTTCACTAGGACTTATAAGCAAATCATCATTTCATTCTAAAACTACTACTACATCCTACATCGTCACACTTACAAATGTCGCTAACAATTGCATTGCACATTAACAGACAAACTCGCACCTTTAGCGTTCCGAAGCCTAGCAGCGGGGGACAAGCGCGAGGACGGAGTGACGGGCGGGGGACGCGGCCGGGGGGGGGGGGGGGGGGGGAGGGGTGGGGGGCGGAGGTGCTCTGGTGCCGCGGCCCTGTGGGTGGCGCGGCCGGCACCTGACCGCCGGTTCACCCGAGCGCAGGGGCGGAGGGAGGCGGGCGGTGCGGCCACGGAACCACGACGGTGGGGTGCGCGCCGCGGGTGGAGGGGGCGCTCCGCGGAGCCGCGACGGCGGGGACCGCGGACGGCGGCACGGGTGGGGAGGGGGGGTGCTCTCGCCGAGGGCGTGTCGGGGCGGAGGCTCTCCAGTGGGGGCATGGACGAAGTGAAACACAAGTGAGAAGCGGACCCAGCCTTATCGGCGCATGTTTTCGGAGTTTCTCGATCCGACACTCGGTAAACATAAAAAAAATTTTAAAAAATAAATTTCTATTGTTTGCCGAGTGCTCCGGAGCGGCACTCGGAAAACATAAAACTTCTTTCTTAAAAAAATAAATTTCTATTTTTTGCCGAGTGCCTAGGAGCGGTGCTCGGCAAACAATATATTTGTTTTCTTATTTCTTTAATTTCTGTTTTTACATAAAAAATATCAAATGGCTGATAAAAATTACCAAAAAATCACATCAAGCCATATGTATTGTGTTTTGAATACACAGAAAAGTTTGAAGTTAAACTCCACGACAATCACTTTGAGTTCAAATCTTAATGGATGTTTTTAAATTTTATGAATCAACTTTGGGGATGTGTTGTTTTTAAAGTATTGTACGTGAGAACTTGTCCGAAATCTTTTCCATTTTCTACCACGGTATTCACATATGATATTATGACATCTTGACAAATTTTGTGATTTTCAGACTTCGTTTGCCTTTTATAGAATTTATAAACAATTTGTTCACAAGTTCATGGTCATAGTGCATGAACGTAAATTTCGAAATTTCCTTTCAATCCTTAGAACTAAACATTATTCTAATCTCAGTAATATGAATATCAATTTTCCATTCATTTTTTTCCATTATTCATATCAAATACAGGTCAAACTTGCACAAAAGAATCATTTAAATCAAATAAATTAACTAAATATAGAAAATAGATCCAGAAAAAATCCAAAATTAAACATGGCATACCAGGTACTGTGTGAAGAGAGCAGGAAAGGTTTAGAGGAGGAATGAAAAAAAATTGACATGTTTGCTGAGTGCCGCGCATAACGCATGTTTGACAAGTGTATTTTGGGGACACTCGGCAAACACCTAACAGTGTTAACTCCGTGTCGTACCCCTCGTATATTTGCCGGTTGCCGAGTGTCTGGTCCGGCGTCACTCAGCAAAAACTCTTTTTGCCGTGTGTTTCCTCTAGGCCGAGTGTTTTTCCTAGAGCACTGTTACGGTAACTTACACTACTTTAACATATAAAACTATTGCAATTAATCTTGACCCTTGATTTATAAAGGTAAAATCATCTTTTACTATATTATCAATATATTTACGATACTCCATCGTTTGAGTATAATCCAAATCATTTTCTCATCGACTCTCTACTGCCGCGATCCTACGCCCTACCTTCGAGTCGCCGAAGCCGCCTCCATGCCCAAATTAATCGTTGTCACGTCTAGATCCGCCACTGTCATGCCCATATCCGTCACCGCCATGCCCAGATCTATCACCGTCATATCCAGATCCACCGCCGTCAATGGAAGATCTACCGCCACCATGTCCAGATCTTTCATTGCCATTCTAAGATCCGTCGTCGCCATGCCAAGATCCATCGCTGCTATGCGGAGTCTATGCGTTGACTGTACGACGAGGTGCCGCGCGATTTCGTAGGAAGGCGATGACGGCGGCAGTCTCGCGTTGCATCGTGGAGATTGATTCACGTGTGAATAATTCTTTCATAGTTTTTTCAATTCTTAAACTACCCTATAATACTTGATAATATATTATTATTATATTTAGCAATACTTGATGGTTAGAAGTAGTGTAAACCGATGTAAACCGTCGGATCAAAGAAAATAAACGGTCCATATTAATTTCAGCCCACAAAAAAGGTACTCTTTTCTTACGGCACTCGGTAAATGCAATGTTTGTCGAGCGTCCGATTTAATACACTTGGTAAACTATTTGAGACTCAGGCAAATTGTGGATTTCCGGTAGTGGTTGTAGAGTTGAACTGACCACATCCATATCATGTCATTTAGCGTTATGTTCATCTTTATGCTACGACACACGCTAGCTGCTAAATATATCAGACACTAAGATCCAATTTACAGCAGAGCTTCGCTGACTTCAGAGAGAGACAACCTAGCTTCTTTTACGCATCTAGTAGTTGTTTAACATTGTGCTTACTTATGAAAGAGCACTCACATTTGTTTGAAATTGAGCTTCCAAGCGCGTTACAGCCGCCTGTTGACCTGGCCTATTCGTTAAAGAAGCAACCAGAAGATGCGCCCACACAGTAACCTGAAGACGCACATCTTTTTTGCCTTTAGATTACACTAACTAATTAAGAAAATATATATTAAGGTGATCAGCTATACGTTCTTCAAGTGACTATAAGATTATATATTCTCTAGATGAATGCGGGCCTACTGGCACTACTACATAACTTTCTCTTTTATTTACATCGCCTTTATCAGTACAAATGATTACGTGCATCTCTGATGATCCATCGTGCATGGCCACGTACATGGCTTTATAAGTACGACTGCGAGAGATCACTGAAATGAAATAATTGTTCAAACATGCCTACTGCCCCTCCCACACAGCAAAAAGACGCATGCATGCTGTCCCAACACCTTGCTTTCCTGCTTCTTCTGTTTTTTAAATATAATAATAGTTGACTTTAACTAATAACTTTAACAATTCATCTTATTTAAAACATTTACTCAAATGTGTCAAATAAGAAGTCATGTTTTAAAAATTTTTAGTGATAAACTTAATCATAACAAAACCTATAATATTTTTTATATTTTTTTAAATAAGAAGAATGGTCAAAGTTGATAATCAAAGTCAACTATAACTATAATTTAAAAACGGAGGGAGTATGATGCCAAGACAAATCTTGGTACTTATTGTGTTGGACACTGCTGATCCTGTTGACTTGCATCATCAACTTTGATCATCTATCCTAACTTAAAAGGTGTAATAAATATTATATATTTTAATATAATTGATTTACCACTAATTATTATTTAAAATGCAACATTTAATTTTATATTTATATACTAATATTTTAAATAAGACTAACAGTCAAAGTTTATATTAGGCAACGACGTTAATACTTTTAGAAGAGAGACAGTAGTTACATCTCCCTATGGTATTTAGTGTGAATTTTTTACTTCAAGCATTGATTGGCTGCACCTCAGTCCATATAGATTGGAGGAGATTGAGAAAGATACTAGTTCATCTTCCACTACTGATCACTCCAACCTCTCTTAATTCATATGGATTAGAGAGTAGCCAAACAAAGGCTCAATGGTTTAGCTATTGACCCCTTTTAAGTTTTCATATAGCTCCCTCAGTTCAGTACCTGTGAAGTCGAGGGTGTACCCAACACGCTACGGAAGGAGGAGCAACATGGTAGAAGGAGGAGGACAAAACAACAGGACGGTTGAGGAGGAAACAGGGCGACGTCTGGTGGGTTGCTGTGGGGATATGAAGGAGAGAGAGGTGATCAATAGAATATGGGCTATATGAAAAATAACAAGGACCTATTGTTGATGGTTGTTAAGTATAAAAATAAAGTCAATCTTGGATAAATAAGGACTTATATTTCATACATGCATCTTAGTTTAAAAATAATATAGTTTCACATGTACTTAGAAAGTTTGTGCATGTAGCCAATTATTATAGAAATGAGGCATAATTCGGCCATGTGGCGAAGAAACACAATTCTGACCAAGTACGGAACGTCACATGGACAGCACACAGATTCATGGACCCACAAGACAAGCTAAAACACCGAGAAAACTAACAAGCACCTCGCACCCACACTTAAGGCCCACAAGGCAGATGGCCTCTAAAGTGGGACCCGAGTGGGGCAGCAGGGGGATCGGCCGATTCCATAGGTCGGCCGACCTGCTAGTGGGCCCACTCGGGTTCTGCTTTGACATGGCGCGAGTTATCGTCTTTCCAATTCGGTTCTGAAGGTGGTGGCACGAACGAGTGGTGGGAAATAGTACAGAGAAGAGGAGGAGAACCACTCATTTCAAGTCTTCTCCACTTTATAGACCCCTCTCCCTCACTTCTAAACACATACAAAAGAGAGTTCCACGTGCAAACACACTCTCATTTCAGTGTTAGTGGAGTTAGAAATTAGTTTAAGAGCTCTTCTAGCTCTCTAGTAGTCTCTCCATAAGACTAGGTATGAGTCTAGTAGTCTCTCTTACTCCTTCTATAAGACTTTATGCTACTTTAATAGAATATAGTTCTATGTAAAATACCTCGCATGACTTGAGTGTTTTTGTTTATTATTATGATTGTCATGTGTTTAAACTTAGATTATTTACTAGTTACTAATAATGGTCATAAGTTTAAGTATATACATAATGATGCTTATATGTCTTATGTATAGTATATTTGATCATTGTTTTGACATTGTTTTATTGTGCTCATTTGAGTATGCTCTAGTCGAAGGACTAAGGTCCGCCGGATGGCTTAGAGTAATATTTAGGAATTTAAGTGTGGTGTTTAGATTACTAAATATCCATAAATGTCGTGCGACCCACGGAGCTAAGGGTAGGCGACTGGAAGTGACAGTCCTATCCACCCTTTATAATCCCTCATGTCTGGTCATAAGGTTAAAGGTGTATAATTGCCGGAGTCTTTTCCTTAGATTGAAAATAAACCGATACTCCGGTATGTCTCAGCCATGATCCCTTACTAACATAAGACATGTATATATACTAGTATATATATGTATATGTATCGAAATACCTCTAAGGGTCTAGTTTAGTATTAGACTTATTTCCACTCCACTAGGATAATTATAATTGTAGGTTCTTCTTCGTGTCACACTGGCTATACTTTTTTTATTTATCCTGCGTGAGTATGTGATACTTTAATATAAATAACTTAGTGCCATAAATCGTATGCAACACCCTTAAGCATCTTCCTTTTGGATATAAATATGATACCTAGAATATTCTAAGATGAAATGTTACTGCGGTACTCCGTGCGCTTGCGGTCTTTTCTATAAACTTTAGAATACCAATGTAACATAACTAAGGATTGTCCCTAAGGCAAAACTTACTTATGAAATACCAACACCTATATGAAAAATAATAAAAGGAGTTTCATTATGGTGCTTGTAAGGTACCTCTAGCTACCTCTTCTTTTGAATTAATCCTAACCGTTCAAAATTAAAAATTTGTACCGGACCCACCAATTTTGATACCGGACCACAGCTTAAAGTATCTTTTAGTTGGTACCTCTTTATTTTTAACCGTTAGATCTGATCCAATGAACAGTTAATATTAAATCCAAGCACCATAACAAATCTCTAATAAAAGGGTAGGTAGCTATCCACCAAAGTGTTCAGTTATTTCCCATTAAAATATGCAAGAAGTGTATAGGTCTCTCAAATTACAAATACTGGACCATAAAGCTACTCTTCAGTGTACACAAAGACTTGTACAAATTACAGTTTGAAATGTGCAAACAATTTCCTTTCATTCTTTTTCGTTTCATGAGAGTACGTTCCATTAATTCAAAAAACAATGGCCGATGATTAGACTACAAGATTTTCTAGCACAGCATGCAGCATAGCAAATTTTACGGTGCATTCTCACTTCTTTTTAGCTATATTAATTCATAAGAGCCGGTACGGTTAAAATATGATTCCATCAAGAGAGCTACATTCCCAATAGACACAATCCTACCAAGTTGACCCTATTTATTAACTGGAAAATTCTACATATACTTTTCATTTGTAGCCGACCACATATTTACAAGCCAAGTGAATCACAACCAAACGTGAATTAGGCCATTACATTTGATCCTACAAATAATGAGTGGGTCAAAGAAAGTGTGGAGCTTGTAGTATGCGCACAAAAATTCAAACCATATCCGACCCATCAGAAGCACAAGGAGAAGTTCACAAAGTCAAAAGTCATTGTTGAATTTTATCTTATTTTCCTCTATGATTAACTCTCCTGCCTGAAATAGAATTAATTCCTTAAAAATTGATATTTCCATGCATATATCTCGAATATAATAAATTCAAAAGTGGGAACAAATTAAGCCTCAAACGTTGACAACACCTTGAGAGTCACTGTTTCGGTCACATGGACAAACATTAAAGAGGTATGGTCATTGCCACAACTGAGTCACGGTTTACACCCCATAAATAGCCGTCGTCTCTTGAGCTTAGCAGTCGAACTTGACCTTGAAAGGCCTCGTCTCCACTGGTTTTCCCGGATCTCTCTCTGAGCTGATAGGTATAGCAACGCATCAAGGATTCAAGGGTGTTGGAATTACATTTAATAAGTAGAAAGTCACTCCTCTGCGATCTTTATCCGTCGATCTAGCTACAATTGTCGTCTCATCTATTATTAGCAAATCAGCAATTGTGTTCTAGATCTTAGAGAGGTCGACCTATTCTGTTATTCTCAAACTTCCTGAAAGAAAATTCGGTTTTAAGCGTTTCCAAACCATATTCTTGGTAATGGAATAAATATCTATATTTAAGATATATATATATATATATAGAGAGAGAGACACTATAACCGACTACGTGATGTAATACCAATGGAATAGCAAACAACATTTAATTTAGAGCTGCATTATTCTCGAAGAGATATAATGTGGCACACCAGAGTAAAGGCGCATTTCTCTGTGTTTTAGCTTGTCATATTAGCTTGAGAGTTTTCGTTTCGATCTCCTCTTCCTATACTTGAACTGTAGCAGTCAACACGTTCTCGGCCAAACACTTGTTATAGACCGGAGACAACAAGGATGTAGGACTGTGACATTTCAATGTTTGCACGCCAGAAGCATCGAAAGTAAGTGTTGCCCATATCTTGTCAACATCCACGAAAACATAAGAGCTTTATTTGACTTGTTTTTGCTTCTCTTATTAGCAGAGGCAGCGGGGCAATAATATTTTACTTTATTGCTGTAGTCATGAGTTCAAGAGACAGTTTTATGCGTGGAAGGGATCATGAAATTTGTTTCTCCGTCCCATCGTCATTCTTATTGATATCCTAGCGGACGATCAAAGCATATACTCTCTCCATTCTTAAGTTCGACTTTTAATCAACTTTACTCGTTCGTTTTATTCAAAAAAAAAAGTTAGTTTAAGAATAAATGGTCAAACTAAGTTGATAGTAAAAGCCCACGATGACAACAATTTAAGAACAGAGCAATATGTTTTAGCACGTCAGTTTCATATACGTACAGGCATTATTGTATAAACGATGCTATCAGTGTCATGTGTACCCTGAATCCGCATATGGCATTGTACAACTTATGTTTCCAACTTATTGGCCCCACTAACACAGCTGGAACTCACACAACTATGGAGTGGCCTCAAGTGTGTCAGATAAATGCCATATATGTAAAAGGCCATTGGATAATTTGGGCAACGCACGCGAATGGGGCATGTGTGGCGCTATGGACCCATGATTTTATACAACTGTCAGATCTAAAGTCCCATATTAACAATTCTATTCCGACTATAAAAAAGAGGCAATTATCCACCAACAATATCTAATTGCGCTTTATAACATGAACAGGTAGGTTCTGTCTTTATAGTCCGCATGTGCAGTACAGATGTGTTCTTAATTAATTAGGCTGGTTAATTAGCACGGGTGTGAAAGTGGCAAGTCAGTCAGCTAATTCCTGGTTAAAAACATACAGAGACTAGGTTCAGCGAGTGGAATATAGGGTGAGCCCTTCATTCTGATGTCCATATATATATATATATATATAAAGTACTGAGTCTGAGTTGTGTCCTTCTGATGACAGTCTCAATCGTAATCCAAATATTATGCACACACTTGGGTACTGATTGCCCAAAGCTCCTACGATTCGACTGTGGCCAAGTCTAGTTATTAGTTAGATTGAAAATGCCTAATTCCTAATGTACTTTGCTTGAAGCTAAAGTCTGTTATGGGTAGTAATGTACACATTCTGTTTATGTTTGTATCGACTCAAGCGAGCGATGCACTTTTTAAAATTATAATTTTAGGTAGTCTATGTTCACAACTTAGTTCGTCTTAATTAATTATTTCCCTAATGGTATGTGGAATTCTCCGTCACATAGGATTGTCACTTCCTCCGCTGCTGTGTAGGTGCTTTATCAGTTTTTATAACTTGAGATTTGTTATGGTGTTCGGAGTTAATAGCAACGGTTTGTTTTATCAGATCTAACAGTTCTTCAAGTATTTTATGTTGTGGATCTGGTACCAACATTTTAATATAAACGACTAGGATTAGTTCAAAATGAGAAGTATACTAGAGGTAACTTTCAAGCATCATAACAAAACCCCCTTATAATAAATAATAAACCATTCAAATACACAACCAGCATATTGGACACAAAGACCGATACCTGTTATTATCGAAAAAAAAACATCTCGTTGGACACCGTGTCTATATATTTATATCTTTTTCTCAACTTCAGTTAGGTACTCTTCTATGTATTACTCATGGAACCGACTGCTTTCTGATTTCAATCGCGCAGACAGGCACTTTTCGGCAGTCTGTCTGAGTATTCGATGGATTTACGATAACAAAGCACGTAGTCCTCTAATTTGTGGTGTTCTGTACTATACTTGTGTCACGTCCTAGTGGAGCACAGTCTAATACCACTATAACCATAAATCAATTCAGTTAGGAGGGGGCAATGAACGCCGTTGGCTCTGACTTGCAACCAAAACATAAAGGAGGCGCGCGGTGACGACGGTCCTGATGACTTGTTCTTTACCATTTTGAATAGCTGTAGGGTTTTCTTTTCTCTACCCATGGTAGTTTCATTATGCTTTTGGCGCCAAGTTTACAACAATATATATGCATGGTTTTTCCGCGCGCGGCGCCAACTTTGTTAGCACGCATGATCATCAGTGGTCAAAGTTGTCAGTCGCTTGATTAGAAGCACACTATACCATGATGACACAAAACTTTATAACCTATATATCACGTCCAAGTTTGCAGTCAGCTTTTGGTTGGTGTGGCATCGTGCCCACGCCCAGCATTTTCAGATGAGGATCTCTGTGCTTCTTCTCAAAAAGCTTGATACGAGTTCTCAAAGGATCTATATATTGCTGGTACTGGAATGATTGCAGATCCTCCTTCTCTCCAACTCTGTAGTCGCATCCTTTTTAAGATTGCAATAATGTTTGTTGAACATTTGGTTACTCCTATTTTTCTTTTCTCGAACACACGCAGAACGGAGAATTGCATATCTTTGTATTAACATTATTGTTGATGACAAACATTTCAAACAGCGTGCCAAAAAAGAAACTTATAGAGTAACTGAAACAAGAAGAGTGCATTTTTTCAAGAAAATGAGAAATTTTGAATGTGCTGGAATCCATCGCTTTCCAAGCAGCAGAGCAACATAACTTCCCCCCCAACCACCGTCCACCGAGCTAGCTTGTTGCTGTGGGCTTGATAGGGACGGCGGTGGACGTGGACAGCCAAGTGAGCTGGACGCACGAGAGAGCAGCCACAGAACAAAAAATCAAATTAAAATTAGAAAAATAAAAAAAGAGGCCCAGTTGGTCTGAGCGTTTGTTGTGTTTTGGTGGATAATACCGATGATGAGATGGAGAGGATGGATTGGGAATGTCGCTTGCAATTTGTACGCTTGGTCGCGGCTCTCTGTGCGCTACTGCAGTGAAGTTGAAAGCTGCACCTTGAAGGCGGCGGCCAGCAAGCCCGCGGATATCTCATATCTCCAAAAAGAAAAAAAAAATCTAAAACCGCCGGCGACAAAATTCAAATTGTTTTCGATCAATTTTTTTTTTTCAAATCCCAGTTTCTCAAAAATGATCGATACTATCATATACAATTTTCTAGTCAGTTACGCTAATAACTACTATGACTCTATTATGCACATTTACATTACAAAAGTTAAAATTATTATTGGGTAGCTTGTTGTTGTTAAGATCTCTCATAAATAATTTTAATTAGGAAAATATATTCTCATATCTACGCAAGAATGAAGTCCACACACAACAATCCATCATATATACAATATATATTTTTCTGAGGAGGTCGCACGAATCCAGTTGAAAGATACGTTCAGTTAGCGCAGCAATGACGACGGATGAAATGCCACAACGATCGAGAGCTGAGCTGAGCTGAGCTGACACATATCAACTGCCCACAACGATCCGAAAATGACCCGTCAGATCGATCGGCCGGCTTGCGATCTCCTCCGCCATTCGATCGTATTCGGAGTGAACGCGCGCTGCCATGCAGCAGCGGCCTCTCTCTCTCTGCATGGCTCGATCAATTGCATCGCACACTATAATAAACTCGCCCGCGGTCCACGCTGGCATCGTCTGCGCAATTTGCGCAGCTAGCTAGAGAGGGCTACGACAAGCTAACTTAGGTAGTTAGTACTCGCTCAATTGTGCCTTGCTAGCTGGCTCTAGGGTCCTTGTAGTACAGTATTGGGATCGCACAAGAACCATTGGAAGCTGTAGAGAACAAGCTAGGAGCAGGGGTCCGATCCTATACTATACTAGTATCTAGGATAATAAAGTGCCCTCTCCGGGCTTCCTTTCCATCTTTGCAATTTGGCCACTGTAGCGCCGATCGACGCATGATTGTTCATGGAGCAACTAGGAACGCTAGAGAGGCCTTTACACAGGCTTAATTGGAAATTTCCTAGCACTACGTACGCTACTAGATTGTTTTAACATGTACGACAAAAGAACTAATAATCCTAGTCTCCTCCTATAAGGCAATAAAAGTTGCAGAGACGATAGAGATGATGCTGATATAATCTCATCGATCGACGCTCCCATCATTTTCCCAAGCCGTGACAATACCACGGACGCGTCCATTCTCGTATCCAGCACACAGCAGCACACATGCAAAAACAGGTACACACAGCTGATTGGGTTTTTGACAACACTGATGGACGATTAGCTAGATTTGCAGCAAGCTCACTGTGTCGACATCCGGCTGCTATGCTGTGTATATATTCCCTTAGCTCACAATAATAGTACTGTTTTGGCTTACGCGATGCGAACGCGCGGTATCACTGTCGTCGTTTCATCAGAAACAGATCGACGATAATTCCAATTGCCTCCGAGATACGAAAATGACCTCTCGGTCGTCCGATTGACCCTGTGAATGAAGCGCGCGAATCAATCATTCAGCAAGCAGCTAGCTGCTCCGATCGATCTTCCATCACACTAGCTAACACATCCCCATATATGAGGTCCAAACATGTCTAGCTTCACTCACACGTTAGCTGTGAAATGTGAATACTACCACTCTCTCGCATGCAGATCTGTTTAATTAACCTAAATGTGAAGCTGATGAAATCCCTAATTAATAAGCTTATCTGTTGGCCTTTAATTTCTCCTACTAGCAGCCTAGCATGCTCATCGCATGCATATCGACCGGATGACTAAATACGCGCTTACTTTTTCTTTTAGCAAGTCGGGAGGGGAGGCCCCTATCTATAATTTTATAAAATAAAAGAAAGTAAAGATGCCATATTTACATCTCGTATGTGAGGGGGGGATGAAGATGAGTACAACAAATGGTAGAAACAAAAAGAAAGTAAGAGAAATTAAGAGACATAAAAGAAACATAAAGAAAAGAAAGAAGAAAGAAAGAAAACAAATGTATAGGTGTTGTGTCGCAGCACATCTCGATCGATCTCCATATTAAATGGATGAATCCAACACCGTATTCATTCTCCCCTAGCTAGCTAGCTGACAATTCTCGTCCATGTTCATATGAGCATTACTAACGAACTGTTGCCCGCAGCTAGCAGTTAGTCCTCGTTAGTTCATGAGTGCAATGATCAAAACCCCCTGTTTCGTTTTGAGGGGTACTGCTGGTCGGTGCGTCCATCGGTTTGCTTCCAAGGTGTTCACTGTGGCGCATCATGTTACAAAACATGGGTTCATCATTATATGAGTGGTGTGACCCAGCGGCGGGAAAAAGGGGCGCACCCCAGCCAGTTACGTTATATTCATCACACACTCTATTTTCCTATTTGGCAGTGTGTGCGTGTGCGTGCGTTGTGCACACGTCTTCACCTTCGATCCCGTGCCTGTTACGAGTTTATGAGGAACTCACGCATTTTGAGAAAATTATACGTGTATGAGTTTCCTCTCATCATAAATTTGAATGATTCTACCAAACATGATCGAGAATTTTCTAAAATTCTTGTTTAGAAAATGAGGAGAATAAAATTTGGTACCATTTGAACAAAAATGTTCTTAGCAATTGGACTGAGTGACTCTACAAGATATGATCGAGAATTCCTAAAATTCTTGTTTAGAAAATGAGGAGAATAAAATTTGGTACCATTTGAACGAAATGTTCTTAGGCATTGGACGGTAATATAATGCTACACCCCTTTTCGCCATTATTTCCCATGTTTGGTAGGCAACAGCTACTACTTCCGATGGAGCGCGCGTCTTGTCCGATGATGCATTCCGATAAAGAGAGAAGCTGATCGATGATGAGCTAGTGCCCTCGATTGATGAGCTTGTTGTAGAATATTAATCTACAGGGACTAATTAAGCAAAACAGCGGCCGCCGCGCCGGTCGGTAAGAAATAAAATTTTAGCTAGCTAGTAATAATAACCGCGTAAACTTTAAAATGAGAAGCTAGCTAGCAGAACAATTCTAAATTTTCAGCTTTCCTCCACTACGTACGTTTCATAATGTAATAACTCCGATCCCCAGAAAAGTTGGAGTTCCGATCCATCATGCCTGGCTGTACCGTACTTTGAGCTGCTGCTGTGCCCATAGCTAGATTACCAAAGAAAAGCGTAGTCGAGTTTTCTAACAAATTCATTAAGCAGTAGTTGCTGGTAGGCGTCTCGCTAGCTTTTCCAATTAGTAACTAGTATTAGGCCGATAGATGGATCGCATCTCTTGTTCTCAAAGAAACCGCGACGGCGGCCGTAAACCATTATATATTTCTTAGTGCTGCTCTCCTTTTCGGCTCTCACCATCAACTCACCCATAAACAAGTACTACGACTCTATTAGTACCAGTATACGAACTCCTCTTTTTCTTTATTAACTACCACCTAGGGTAAATCCAGAAAAATTAATGTAGTGTATGGTAATTTTGGGATGCTTTTAATTCGCATGCATGCTTGATGAGTAAAAAGCTTGTCTTTCACTTATACTCGGCTAACACTCAAAAACAAGTATATCTATGTAGCTCCACAAAAACCAAAGGACGACAGTAATAACAATATAAGGCTTCTAGAAGCATCATATAATTAATACAACTCTGGTATCCATCGTAATAACAATTTGTAAAAGAACAAGTTTCAAACAATTAGCGCGCGCGGTCTTGTGTACATAGGACTGCGACTTTTGACAACCGGCATTCTTGAAGCCAGCTGACCAGATTGAGGAGACACAATATGAAAATTTGAGAAACGAGTTCAAACATCAAAACCCTACCAACCGGCAAAAGAATCCCCTTGTAACTTGCTACAGGTGCTAATATAAGCAAAGTGTCTCGCATTCAGGCTTAATAATAAATAATCAGTGTTATTCTCAAGGCTTGGATCATCAACTGGTTGTTCATACTGCAGAGAGCAGAGAGATAGTGCCGCGCCCGCCGCTAATTTTTCTGATTCAATGCCACGCAAGAAAAGGTGTTTTTGTTTATAAAGTGGTAACTGATAAGCAGTATTCTCATCTCAGAATATGTACAATAATGCAACAAAGATAATAACTTACTTTATGATGAACTGCTGTCCACTTGAGAGAATCAGTTTAGCCACGCGCACTTCTTTGAATCGATACCCCTCTCTGAAGCCCTGATGTGGCATGCATGCAGCATTAGCTATCCAAATCAAGGGGGTTCACCCCAAAAAGCTCATATTCCCCTCGATTTAACTAATGTTCGTCCCCCGTGCTAAGAACCTAATTTGTTGCGATGTGAAAAAAGGTTTAATTAATTGCTTCACTTGACAAGCGAGTTAGTTTATTGCTTTTCATAAAAAGAGATAGTTTATTATGTACTCTCTTTTTTTTTTTGAGTTTATAAGTAAACAGGAACACGAGCTAGAAGAAATAAGGCTCACAAGAGAGAACGTAGAAATTGGCGTGAAAAAGCAAAGTAAGAGAGACGACCTAAAGGCTACTCCTTAAAATGAAGAAACTGATAGATTGGCATGAAAAAGCAAAGCAAGGACAAACGGTGATGAGGGAAAATGGAGATCGATGATGGACGAATGAAAAACATCCACTTTGCAAGAAAAAACAGACCTAGTTTTTATATAACGAAAAAGACCATCCACTTGTGTAATATTTTTAGGAAAACTTTGCATTTAAAGTTTGTGCCACGGCTATTAGTGATAAACACAAGCAGCTAGCTTAATTAGGAGAAATTAGTAAGAGACTAGACGAGCTATTAGTAATAAATCATGTGCCGCATGATGTCTACCCCCGGCCCCGGCTCTGTCAGTGCATGTATATATCAATATATGTCACAAATTAATACTAGTAATATATCACCGACACAAGCAAAAGCTTCTGCATATGTGGTATAAGCAACTGCCGTAAGCTGATCTTGCATTGGTGGATCATAATTAATAGTTCTGATTAGAGAGAGGCGGTGCTGATAAATAAAGCAAAATAAAAAGCTTCTAGCACGCTATCAATCGTAGCTAGCTAGCTTAATTGTTGAGGATGGAAACAAGTGTGTAAGCATGCATGGCAGCGCGTGGCCTCTCCAAAAGCTGGGGAATATGAATTAACAAGTTGGGAGGTGGCTCGCGCTCTTTCCTCCCGACTTCCCTCCACTTCTCGCAGGTCCGGTCAGGCCTCAGCCTCTCAGGTCAGTGTCAGTGGGGAGGAAGGAAGGAATACTATGCTATGCATGGCTGCCCATGCAACCGCTTTATAGCCTTGCTTATACACGCTCCATGCCACACTTCATCATCACACTCTCGGTCTTACTAGGTCAGGATGGATGAACTTGTTGTTAATTAGCATATATGTAGTAGCCGATCTAGCTAGTGGTTGATCATCAATTTGGAGGAACGTTTTGTAAATCAAATTGACAAAGCTTTTGCTACGACAATGATAGAGATGGATATATAGAGATATAGACCTTTCAAGTTGATATATTTAACCTGTCGTTAAGGAAAAACAAAGAAAATATCTCAGAGGATGAATAGTGAAACCACGGTAAAGAGGAGGAAGATACCAGGGGCTTATTAGGCCTTGTTTTGCAACAAAGCCTAGCGGGCACAGGTAGTGGTCTCAACCTGAGGCATTCGAAATAAATCGTAATAGCAAGAACCTCAAGTCTTGGCATCGAGATCCCTAACGTACGTCAATGACAGTCATTGACGTACGTGCAGGCCCTGTATCCTCACTGGCCCGCATGTAGTGACTCTACTGCCATTTGACATATGTCAGAGGAACCGGTTCCCAGGTTCTGACGAAGCAAATGAGGGCTAATAAATGCATTCTCTTTGTTGAAGAAATATTATCATCCCCATTATTTGTAGGATTTGTTCTCATGCACACACACACAGAAAGAGAGATGAAATCCTTTGAGAAAAGATCCTCTCAAATAAGTAGCAAAATTTTTGCCCACAGATCGAGAGACATGATGCACATATATCTGCCGTACCGGACCGGGTTGGCACGTCCCTGCCTGCCTACTATTTGTAAACCTTGTTAGGTAAAATATATAACGTTGATGTGTACTAAATGGCATGATGAGGCGGTAGTATAGTATAGTAGAAATAAGGACGCACAACACCATGTATCAACAGAACCAGATTCGGCTTTTTTTGCCGCGGCGGGAACGGGAATGATGAGGAAAATAACAAATTAATGCCGGCCGCGCGCGCGACCCAATACACACTACACACCATGCGCGCGCGCATGTCAACTTCGTCCCCGGAACGCGCTATTTAAACCCCGTGAGTGCAACCCCTCCTCCTCCATTCCTCCTACACACCACCACCACCACCATCTCCCTCTCTTTCATCTCTCTCTCTCTCTCTCTCTCTCTCTCTCTCTCTCTCTCTCTCTCTCCCTCCCTCCCTTCATAGCTAGCTAGATAGATAGCGAGAAGAAACTTATTATTAACCGACTGTGCAAGCAACACAAAGCAACGAATTAACAAGGCTCGTACAGAAGAAGAAGAAGAAGAAGATATAGAGAGGCGGAGGCCATGGCGAGCCGCGTGGTGTGGGTGAACGGCCCGATCGTGGTGGGCGCCGGGCCGGCGGGCCTGTCGGTGGCGGCGTGCCTGGGCGCGCGCGGCGTGCCGTCGGTGGTTCTCGACCGGGCCGACTGCGTCGCCTCGCTGTGGCAGAGGCGCACCTACGACCGCCTGCGCCTCCACCTGCCGCGGCACTTCTGCGAGCTCCCCGGGATGCCCTTCCCCGACGACTACCCAGAGTACCCGACCAAGCGCCAGTTCGTCGACTACCTCGAGGCATACGCCGCGCGTTCCGGCGTGCAGCCGCGCTTCAACCAGGCCGTCACGTCGGCGCGGTACGACGCCACGGCGGGGCTGTGGCGGGTGCGCGCCGAGGACTGCTCCAACAGCAGCTCGTCTTCGTCGTCGAAGGGAGACGTCGTGGAGTACATCGGCCGGTGGCTCGTCGTGGCCACCGGCGAGAACGCCGAGCGCATCGTCCCCGACTTCGAGGGCATCGACGAGTTCGCCGGTCCCGTGTCGCACGTCTCCGAGTACAAGTCCGGCGAGGCGTACCGCGGCAAGCGCGTGCTCGTCGTCGGGTGCGGGAACTCCGGCATGGAGGTCTGTCTCGACCTGTGCGACCACAATGCCCTCCCAGCCATGGTCGTCAGGGACTCGGTGAGCATCTTTTTCTGTTTCTCTGTGGCCATGACCCATGACGAAGGCATATGAACTAGACAACGTAGATACTACACGTATATAGTTCACCGCGCGCTGACTTGATCTTTCCTCTTTCTCGACAAGAAGGTGCACGTCCTACCGCGGGAGATGCTCGGCGTCGCGACCTTCTCCGTGGCCGTCTTCCTGCTCCGGTTCCTGCCGCAGTGGCTGGTGGACAAGATCCTCGTGCTCCTCGCCCGGGTGTTCCTCGGCGACCTCGAGAAGCTCGGCATCAGGCGGCCGTCGAGGGGCCCGCTCGAGCTCAAGAACTGCCGAGGCAGGACGCCCGTTCTCGACATCGGCGCTCTCGCCAGGATCCGATCCGGCGACATCGAGGTCGTGCCGGGAATCAAGAGGTTCTTCCGCGGCGGCGCAGAGCTCGTCGACGGGCGAAGAGTGGCTGCTGACGCGGTGATCATGGCCACCGGGTACCACAGCAACGTCCCTCAGTGGCTCAAGGTACGGCAATATCATAAAACATTGAATATGTTGTTGCGGTTGTATCCAGATACAGTGGGTCAGAGTAGATTTTATTTCAAAAACAGCACTGTAGCTAACAAAAAAAATAAATAAAACAGCCTGAAAACAGAAAAGAAAAGGTAAAAGGGAAAATTCCGATGAAGAACTTAAATACTATACTACCTATAATGAAGTGACTTTTCATGATCGTCACTTGATAATAAGAGGACAAAGAAAGGTGTATTGTACCGAAAAAGGCCTCTGAAAAAGGCTGGATAATGATGCCTAACAAAGTAGGGGGCGTTTCTAACGTTTAATTTGACAGTTCGAAAGTTGTTAGGTAGTACTAAAAGTGTCATCATCTCCACCATTGTCCCCCATGTTTTTCATTTCTTCTGATTATTATTAAAAGCTTGTTATCTAATAGGCCTCTTAATTAATTTCTCTTGTGATGCTGCAGGGAAGTGACTTCTTCACCCAGGAAGGCTACCCGAGGGTGCCATTCCCAGACGGCTGGAAGGGGGAGTCAGGGCTCTACTCTGTTGGATTCACAAGGAGAGGTCTCTTCGGCGTCTCCTCCGACGCCGTCAAGGTTGCGCAGGACATTGCCATGGCATGGGAACAGCAAACCTCCTCAAGATGAAACTGAACACGCGGATTTCATTTAACCTGCTGATGAAGATCGTCATTAACTTTCTGATGATGGAGGAGTTGCTAACTTCACATACCTTTGTCATCGAATCGGTGCTTGTCCAATAACGCTTGATACGGTCTGGCCAATAAACGCCGAAGCATCACATGCCGACGAAGAAGAGATGGTCTCCTAGGAATTGACGGTTCCGTCGTTCCTTACCTGGGTCCAAATTAAGAAACAGAGGAGAACAAATGGCAATTTTGGAGATCCCAAACTTGTTGCAAACTGCAAAACTGAAGTGCCATGGATGCTTTCCTCATAGAGGAGGGCGAGGAGGCCAGACTGATGTGTGTGTGCATAAAGTAGAGCCCAGATTTTGCTGTACCCATGGGCCCTGATCTATGTACAGAATGCTATGTAGTAGCAGTTATTATGTTGTGTATAGGTGTACTTCTAATGAACGGTTGGTACAAAGTGTTAGAGAGTTGACATGCATGTGTACTTTCTCGATGTATATTTATGCGCGGAGTTGTTAATGATAACCGTACTTTGACTTATTCTATTATCAGTGAACTTTGTAATTAACGAGTAAGCTTTTGCTACTTGTGCAACATAGCTACAGGAAAGGAATATGCTCCATTACTCTGCTGAGGGAAAGGAATCTAGATTTTGGATACCCCATACAAATGTATGGTTGTAGAACTTTCCCTTTAATCTCTGTATTATATTCATATGAGTCCATAATAACACTTAGCTCAGATGCTGAGCGGTTCCCCTCAGTTTAAAAGAAGAAAAAAAAAGGCAAAAATGTTTTAAGGAATCTGAAACTGTTTGGATTTTAATATGTAACGGCTGTACTAGAAATCACCACCTTGTAAATAACTAATGTTCAATAGAGCAACACAGAGTGGTCGATAAATACATTATCTTGTTTTCTTTTCTTTTCGAGCATCAAAAGCACGCACACATATATGTGCCTAATGCGATTCCTAACTTCGATCCATATAGAGAAAACAAACTTTTATGTGTTTGGCATATGTCAGTTTCTTCTAGATATTAATGTGAAAGTTAACTACTTTTGGAGAAAAGAGACCAGCAAGCATTGGCTCTACTAGAATTTCAAATGATACGTTTGGGGACACTGTAACTAAGAACCAATGTTGTGTTTCTCCATTGGAAATGGGGCCTGTAAGCTTTTCTTATCTTTTGTAGATTATTATTATTATTATTAAACGGGTGGCAGTCCTGCCTCTTCCACTAAAGAGGAAATAAAAGTTTACAACATCGGGTCCCAAGTAAACCCTCTTATATTTGTTGTGGTGATGAAGGAACGTCTGCATCGTTTGATGCGGTGGATCTTTTTTTTTTTTTTTTGGCAATTTTGGGGTCCATCCATCCTAGAGTTTGTAGTTATCTCGGCTACAACAGTTTCTCAGTCCGTAAAAATCACTGTCCTAGTCATTTTTACCTCGTCCCCCATCAACTCTGCCGCCATTCCTTAGTCACTTTCCGGTGATTCATCAATACCTCACGCCAGCTTCTTCCTTCCAGAAATTACTGCTGCTGCCTGATTGATCCAACCAGATGAAAAACCAGAGTCAAATTACCATCTTTCTTTGGAGCTTTACGGGAGAGAGAGAGAGAGAGGGTTCTACTAATTCTATCACTTGCAAATCTGCCAAGAAATCTTTATTGTTCTCTCCAAACAAGGATTAAGAAGAATAACCATATCTATGGTCTTGTTGTGACGGTCCCGTTTTGTGGGCATGTGCTGTGATGTACAAATCGAAGAATTGAATTGTGCGACGGAGGAGCCTCCGTCAAGCAAGCTTGAAGCAATCTGCTATCAAGGGAGGGCATTATTATGGCAGTAGACCTTGCGGGAACGTTCATAGGAAAACGATCCGCGCGGGGCATTGAAACCAGACGCGCGCCTCCCATCTCCGGGGTCGGTCGTTCTCGACCACGGGTGGGGAAGACGGGGAGTGGCGTCGTTTTCCGACCAATCAAACACGCCTTTGCTGTAGCGAATTGAAATACTGGCGAGCTACATATACGGATCCATTTCTGAGGGCTGACTGGATACGTACATTTGGTACCTCTCTCTACAGTCGACCATACCGCCGGGGAGGAAAGGAAGTGCTTGTTAGGGCATGTACAGTGCACCACGGGTCCCAATAGTGGCAGCAGCTAGCTTCCTTGTTCAAGACAAGAAAGAAGCTCGATCAGGTTTGCTTAACAGGATTGTGCTCTGCAAATGGTGTATCAAGTGGATTGTGCTCTCCTCTTTAAAGTCGTCGGCTACTTCGACGAGAGGGAGAGAGAGTGACAGATCGTTGGAAGCCATCCAATCTGACGGAAATACCCAATCGAGAATCATACGTGCCCATTCCTGTTCAAGCCAGCCAGCTGCTGGGGAAGAAGGTTCTTTCCTCACCCACTGATGAAGCGGTAGGAACACCCATCCATCCACTGATGATGATGCATCATGGGATTTCTCTACGCCGTCGTATCAGGCCTGCTTGATCATACCAAGATACCTCGTGTCCAATGATCTCATCCTTCCTACTGTACTACATATCATGTGGCCACGCTCCGGTAATAATAAGAACAGCCTTATTTGCATCCACCTGGATCCGACTTTCACTGTGCCAAGCATCGCATCAAACCAGAGTCCGGAGTGGTCCAAAACGCATCACGTCAAGCAGTGCAGCAGCAGGGACACGTTGCAGGTGCTTCAACAGCAATGGATCCAGAATTTCCAAGACATTCCTTTTCACTGATCCAACAATGTTTTCATGCACGCCCCCTTTCCATACCTGTGCGGCCTTAACTCTGGATCATATTCATATCACTCCAACATGAAGACTGCTGTCCAGATAACAAATCTGCGTCGTCGCATGACCGTTGCTCCACGAAGGTTCGTTCCAACTTAGCACATAGGAGGCGGCTTATTACTATTAGGCTTTCATCAACACTTGGAAAATATCACCTATACACAATGATACTAGGAATAAATTGATACTGCCATATGATATAGTACAGCACAAGATAAATAACCAACTTTTGAAACAGATGGTGTGAGACACCTTGGCCATGTAACAGAGCCACACGGATACGGCTGCCAAACGCGTACGGACAGCAGCCAGCACGGCAGGCGATGCCGATGCGATGAGGTTGGCGCCATCCCCTGCCGCGAGAAGAGAAGAGAACACAAGAGGCATGTCCGGATACGACCCCGTGGGCAGCCTCGGTACTGCACCCGTATCCAGCTCCAGCCGACGAGGCGCCCATCTCGCTGGCCGCGACAGCGACGCCCCGGGAGTGAATACGGCGTCGCTGTCGCCTCGGTCCAACGAGAGGGAGAGCGACGGCGCCGACGCGCCCCGGCGGCCCACGTGACCGCCACATGAGATCCCACCTCCGACACGGTGCGCTCGGCCACAACGGCGAACCCGAGGCGGCCGCACGGCGCGTGGCAGCTCGATCAGGATAAAAAGAAGAAAAAAAAAAATTTCTACAGTGCGTGCACAGTCGATCGTTGGGCCGGAAGACCGGGCCGACGTTGCGCGGCCGTGCGTCCGGACCGGACGGACAGCGCTCTCAGCGACTGGTCCATGGAGGAAGCAAGCGTACCTCGGGACCCAACAGTGGCGGTGGAACCCATCCACGTGAGACCTTCATGGGCGAAGCTTGATGGCGCGAGGTACAACTGAGTCCATGATTGGCTGGTTATCAGTGCCCTGTCAAGTCCCACATCGCAATTACTCCACCGAGAGCAACGCGCGAGACCGGAACACCACATGGCAGCCAGCAACATGGGGATCAGCACAGGACTGCAGTTACACAGTATGATGTAAATCAAGATCAAGTTTGCCATGGACTGGCGGTGGCTTTCGAAGAACAGGTCGTAAAAAGGTTGGTTAACACAAACAAAGCGTGTACCTGGTGCTTCGATGCAGATGCAGGTCTGCCACTGGTCCTCCTTCCTCTCGTCCTGAGAATTATCAGCATACTGTATTTCAGACAAGTACAACAGAGTCCAAATTAATACGGTGTATTATCACAGGTCAAACTGCAGCAAAAACGGATGGATAAATAAAACGACATAATGTGCCTCAGAGAACAATATTGCGGTGCGGTTGGAGCTTACAAATCATATTAAATGGCTCGAGACGTTATTAGCATGCCGCCACCTTTTAAAGCGGGGGGAACTGCCTACAAAAAGGATTTCGCTGCCTACACAAAGCATGCTTAGACCGGAACAATTATGACACGGCACCAACAATGATCCGAATGAAAGGCTACTGCTCCGCGACCTGTTCCAGTCAAGGGCTTGCTTAAATCTGATATGACACTCTTGTGCACGCATGTGACGGCCAGCACCTAACCAACAACATGGGAGTGCACGCTGAACAGTATGCCTCGCGGAATCTCAATCCATGGGTCATCATATTCTGGAAAGGATCACAAGACCAAACCTGCTGTCACCTTTGAAAGTGAAGAAGCCCGGTGATCCCATAAGGAAACTGGCTGAAAAGTCCAGAGGTGCCACACTGTTCACTGACCTAACGAAAGCAAAGAACAACCCTTTACAAAAAGATGCAACAATTGCTGAGCACGCAAATTAGATTCGAACCAAACTTGGCAATTCGTTCAATCTCAATTATCTAGCTTCTTTGTTTCCAAATTCGCATCATGTCCGGTTGTTGAAGATCACTGAAATCACACCAAAAATGTCGGTGACAACATTCTTATGGGAATTCAACATCATAGCCAAAGAAAGTACCAGGGGATTTTCCCTATAATACAAAGATGTGCAGCTCTCTTGCATGTTAGGGAAGAAAAAGGAAACTACAAGGGGATCCAAGCAATGAAATTGTTTATTAATCTGCATAAATGGAAGGATAAAAATGACATTCAATGTGGTCATGGCAAAGAAGAATTAGGTTGTTTGTTTCCAGTGAATCTGATGTTTGCAATCCATGTAGACATTAGTTGCTAAAGTATATTATGTTCAAATAGTAATTGGATTGTGTCACTTTCCTTTGAAGAGCAAAAGGCAAAGGACTTAACAGAAAAGATCCATGTCCTTGCAATAATGCGTACTCAATTTTGACTGAAAATGGCATGCGCAAAAGACAGATGCAAAATGTCAAAATAACAGTTTTTACACAGAGATGAGGCCAGGCAACACCGCAACAGTGACCTACATAGAACTCTAAAAGTGTAGTCCAAATTATGATCCTAGATGTTAGTATGTTTAATCCAAAAAATAAATGAACTTGATGTATCTGTAAGAGCTTTACATAACAAGTGTTGAATTGCTAGCAACCTCGATATGGGCACAGTATGGGTCATATCTCATACTGCACAGTGCATAACAGAAAAATACTTAATGGCTAGTTATAATTTGCCTATCACATCTTACATAACACTAATGTCAAGATGTGTGATGGCAGCAGAATAGAAATGCACAGGTCATATTTAAAATTCAGACTTCTGATCAGTGATCAAAGTCTTCATTTGAGAGAATTGAAAAAAGATTCAAAACCCATACCTAGCAAAACATACAAAAACAAATATGTCTATTTCCCTTTATAAAGGCATGCTGTGTCATCGTCTCGTTAAATTGCCAACCACAACTGCAGGCTATTCTAGTTGTACTCTATTTTAGAAGCTGTACATGTAATCCACTAATCCCAACTATGAAAACTACCTAAAATGGTTACAGAAGTTGCAATAGAGCAGCAGGTTCATCTACAAACAGCATATGTACAAGGCAATGAACTGTTTAGGAGTGACTATAGTATATGGAACTGGTTAGTAGATAGAATTGGAAGAACTGCAGTGGGGAATGGGGGCAGAAAAATTGAAATATATTTTGTACATAGAAGATATATGAACACTAGCCAGTCCCAGAATTTTCCTATAGTTTAGTCAGTCCCAGAATTTTCCTATTATTCATGAGCACTGGTAGACAACTAGAATGCAAATAACTAGCTCCTGGTAGACCAGACCAATAACTATATGATTATAACAGCTAACTGAGAAAATTATAAATATGAATGAATCTTTAGACACATACCTACTTAGAAGAAGTTAAATCTTTTAGTGCCTTCCTTCATGCATCTGATATTGAGATGTTAACTGACACCAACAATCATAGAACAAATGCTTCAAACATAGAAAACCAGTAAGGTTTTGCAGCAGTATATTAGGGAAAATCCTGCAAATGGCATATATTGGTCTTTCTCCAGATTTCCAATCAAGCTGAATGAATGTACAGATTTGTGTGCCTTCACAAGACTGTAGCATTGGCCCAATTTTCTACGACAGAATGAAAGCCATGGGTGTAAGACAATGATAAATTCTGATCAATGGTCAGATCATGAGGTCCAAGTTTCATCTCTTGCCTAACCCAACTTGCTTGGGACTAAAAGCCTCCTTGATTGTTGTTGTGGTCAGATCTGGCAAAGAATGGAAGATCTTGGACCTTTTGTTTTCAGTCCCACATTGTCGAAGGCTCTTTCTCCAGAAGAAAACAACGGTAAAGATCAAGACCATCTCCAACCAAAGGGAATGAGGATCCCTATATCTTGATTTCCACAACACAGCTACCCTTTTTCAATTCCACACGGACACTTCAACAAATTGAGGGTGCAAAGTTTCCATATTCAATGGACACAAGTTTAACAGGGCTCATCTGCAATTGAAATCATCGAATGTGAAATGGATTTCTTATTCTACTACTCCAAAAATTATGGTTTGCTGAAGATGTTCACAAGATAGCCAGATTGATATGAGTTCTTAGGTGAATAAAAACTTTCAACATAACCTACTACACTACAGCACGTAATTTAATTTGGCACTGATGCCAAGCCAAAAACAATGAAACAAATTCAACTATCGGAAGCTGAAAGAACACAACCATATATTTCCAAAACCTGCTGAATGACCTTCCTTTGTGATAGACATTAAAATAACAATGTCAAAACTCCAAAGCTCTTAATTCCTCATGTAAAAAAGTTATAAGTAAAAGGCATCCTTCAAAGGGTTCATCATGCAGATGCAGACTTTTAGGGCATGTATGCAATTCCAACTGTTAGAATAAAGCATGTGTGCAATTCCAACAGTTTGAACTAGCTTGTATTTCAACAGTTCGAACTGTTAGACTGTGAATAACTAAGCTTGTATTTCTTAATAGCTTGAGCACTTTATTGGTTGTTCAAGCTTCAACAACCAAGTTCGTAGGTTAAGTTGAAGATTTGCATCCTTAACCAGCCACTACAAAATTGAAACACAGTATGCAGATGCGAAACTATATCTTAATAACAAAACAAAACAATGTAGTATTTTGAGGATAGATGTGTTCCATGTGCATGCTAACTAGGCATTCCTATTAAATAAGGAACCAAGACACATGAGCCGAATGACTCCTGGATGCGGTTCAATTTAATGTATGGTGTGTTACTGATTATATAACTAATGTTATTTTGATCAAAATTTTGAAGCAATGTGTAGAAGACATCAAAGACTACAATGATTGTCGATGCTGACGTTTAAATTGACAGGGTGTTTTAACAATCCAGATTGCTGCATTTGATATGTAGTACTCAGTCTCTTATCTTCAGAATCCAGATTTCAACTTGAAAGGATTGTCTTAATTAGTAAGATGGAATTGATTACTAGATAGGCACCAAAATAAATGCAACCAACTAGCTCGACAGTCCACAAGACTAGTAGATGAAGTGTCATTTTTTTTCCTAACATGTCATACAATGCTCCATTCTCTGGGTCATCACTGATCAGACATCAAGCAAGCATTACTAAGGTATTGCATTTCAAACAAATTCAATGAATTTTGTTCAATAAAAAAGAGCTAGGTCTGTTATATGCCTCAAACCAGGCACAGGTTTGTACAGTCTAGTCATTGCTCCTGTAGTCCTGTCTCCCCAGCGAGAAATCCTAGGTCTCAGTATCTAGGTAGCCTTGATTTACAGTAGGGATGGAGGTTCAACCCGCGACCATGAATGTGGGGCCCAACAGGGCAGGTGACATGCCTGCAGGTCAGTCAGGTTTTATTGTCACCCACGGCTGCCCCGTTGGACCCTGAACTAGGCAAATTGGCAATTCAGAAATTCAGCCCAGCCCAGATATTTCAGCATTTCAGCACAGCCCTCAAGTCCACGACTCCATCTTCACGACCTTAACCCTAACCATATAGATGCACCCCAACCACCACCAGCCAGCTCCCATTAAATTTGTCCCATACCCCAAGTCCCTGATCCCCATCCGACGCATCCTTCCTGCGACTTGTAGCAAATCCGGCACCCCAGCCACCAACGTACAGATGCTGCTCCATGCCACCATTTTTTCCCCTCATAAACATAGAAGAGCAGCGCTTCATTATATTAAGAAGAAAAATGGGGTAAGAACGCATTACACCACACACACAACAGTAGCCCACCAGTGTACCACCACATCATGTCCCTGCCAAGTCAAATAGCAGAGGCCAGGAAACGCAGGATGGCCGGCAGGCCACCATGCACATGCATGGTCCTGCACAAGGATTTCTTACCTATTCGTTTGGGAATATGTTGGAGCTTTTTTGCATTGAAATAGCTTACATTGGAGCCTCTGATTTCAAAGCCATGCCAATGCCAGATTTGCATTTTTTTTTTTCGTTTTTATTAGCTGCGGACCAAAAAGCCAAATATTTATGTTCACATTAAAAAGGTCCTAGTTTGCTCATTGCTTGGCATGCATGCTAATCATGAATGCTGATAGCATAATCTTAAACCTTCTCAAGGTCAAGGATATAAGCTTTGCTGAACCATGGTGTCTTGGCTATCACCAACCACACAATGTCGAACCAGACAGGCGCCTGAGACCCACCCGACACCCAACAGGTCTGGGCGTGGGTCTCAATTTTTCACCTGAGGTCTTGTCACTAGTGGATTTCTGCTCCACCCGATTTGAACCCGCCTTGTTGCCATCCTTACTTTGGGTTCAAGTGATCCCACTTGTCAGGAAACCAATAAGAATTCAGTGCCTTAGTTGCTCATTGGAGACTGTGGCTAATCAAAAGTGCTTTATACACTAAAACAGAAGGAATAACAATACAAAACATTGTATTTATAGTATTTTTAAGTATTTTAGCAGCAAGTTTGTCATGAACTTTGTTGAGTAATAATGAACATGTTGGATTATGCAACTTTGCTGAAATGGATTTTAGAGCTAGAACCCTGGCCACTAACGAATTTTTCCTTAGTGTAGTTTTCGTTCACCAAAATAAATCCTTTCAAAAATTATCAGAAGTTTTCACTCAATACATCAAAAATTACACATATCATTTATAGTATTTTCTTTTTCTCCAACAACAATTATTGTTTTAGCTCATGTAAAGTATCTTGAAGAAAATAAATCCCAAGGCTATCTGATTAACCATAAGCATAAAGGACGTCGAATGATTTTGTTATCCAAGTTTTGTTTAGTTTGAAATGTTTAGCATTCTACAATTTCTGTTGAAACCTGGTGCCTGCATGATAAATTCATAATTCCTCTTGTAAATGCATTGCAATGGGGAACAAATGAACTCAAAATGTGTTTTAGTATTGTAAGATGCAAGAGTCATGATGCGCATATGTTTCTCAGATAGCAATTCTGTGAAATGTTTGCATATACTAGTAGGTTGTAAATATGAGAAGGAAACCCAGAAATCTATGATATGGCTGACTTTTTCATGAATCCATGACCGAATATCTTATAAACATAAAAACCATCCAACAGAATGTTGTTACTGGAACTGACAAATATCAGCCATATGTTGTCTACTTGTGAGAAACCAGCACGCCATGTCAACATCGGAACGTAACATTCATCAATCAGAAAGAATACTATGTTCGATGGAAAATGAAAATACTATCTATTGCAAATATAACAGTATAAAGGTTCCATGGTCATACAAAAGGCTTCAGAAGCAATCAAATCAAAGGAAAAAATCCTAGTCGTTACCCACCACCCTAACTCGTAAATTCTCCAAAATACTAAATCGACATTGTGATATCAGTGGACAACCATAGCTTCAAATTTAATTAACCATAGTTCATGGATATGTATTTTTCAAGCAAATAGACTTTTCTTTTGTTTTCGTTTTCAGTAACGAATACAGGACACAAGTCAATACATAGATATGAAGAAAGAAACTAAGCGAAAGCGATGTTGATGTATGTGTGGATGCATACATGGTAGCTTGACCAAATAAACTGACTTCAAATAGAAGATAATTGGAACCAGAGTTTAAGTTTCGTACTAAGGTCCTTATTCCAGATTTCAAGTATATAGTATAAGTTACTTTCATGGCTCAAATTGTAAATGATAAAGCAAACACCAAATTTGAAGCAATCAAATATTTAAGGATCTCAAAATATGGGATTGAAAGAACCAAAACTTGCCTGCAGAACATGGAAGCCATCTCGAATATTATGGACAGCATTTTGTTGATTGGAAACCAACCTACAACAGTGGACATATCGTCTATCACTATATCAGAAGTATTGTTATTCTGTTGCTGTAACTCCAGGACAACCTTTTTCATTGCAGTCGCTTCCAGAGTAGATGCAGCTAACAGATCACAAGTGTAAAGAGACCATACACAAGTCATAGTCATTCACTGGCTATGTTGGATTTACCCAACTACGACCAGGTTTCTTCTTCAATAATGCCTGATTAATCCTTTCTCTGACTTGTTCAACAACAATCCATTTTTCTGAAGAAGCATTCAAGTTAGACACAGAGACAAGATTTGATGGTTTCCATTTGTCCAGTCTAAGAAGAGAGCTCGAGGCTAAATCCTGAATTTCTTTGTTGCTATAAGTAATAGAGGCATCCAGAAGTGCTCCCCAGACACTAGGTCCTGGCTCTACACTCATTGATTTTATAAAGTCCAAGGCAAGGTCAACGTTCCCAGATCGACCAAGTAAATCAACCATGCAGGCACACATCTCCTGAGTTGGATGAACCCCGTGATCTTTTACTATGGAGTTATATATGTCAAGGCCTTTCAACACCAAGCCTGCACGGCAGCAAGCTGAAAGAACAGCGAGACAAACTATGCTGTCAGGTTGAACTCCATAAGCAAGCATCTGATCGAACAAAGCAACCGCTTCTATACCCATACCATGAATGCCATAACCCAAGATCATTGCACCCCACGAGATAACATCTTTACACCAGCTGACATCATCGAAGATCCGCCGTGCATAATGTAGAGCACCACACTTTGCATAGGTATCGATCAAAGCATTGTTCAGAGACACCTCTCCATGCATCCCAATTCTCAGAGCAAAACCGTGCAACTGCTTCGTCTCCACCAAACCTGAGAGGGCCTGAAAGGCCGAGAGCACACTAATCAGAGCAATCGTATTTGGCAAAACACCATCAGTTGCCCACATTTCCCGGAAAGCATCAACAGCATCCTCAAACATTCCATTCTCCATGTACCCTCCCACCATGGCGGTCCAACAAACAACGTTCCTCCGCTCCATCCGTTTAAGGACTCGCCGCCCAAGGTCCGGCTTGCTAACCCTGCAGTACATAGACACAAGCCCGCTAGTGACATGAAAATCATCTGCCCCACACAGGCCCATCCTCACAGCGAAACAATGCAGTTCCCTGCCCCTGACCAAGGAGGCACACGAAGGCAGGACGGCTGAGACAGTGAACCCGTCCGGCGCACAGCCGTCCGCTACCATGCGCCACACGAGTCCCCACACGTCGGCGCCGGGCGGCGTATGAGTGATGAGCGTGTTGTATGAGGAAGGGGTGCGAGCGCGCATTTCGTCGAACAGGCGGCGCGCGAGGTCGGGGCGGCGGTTTCGGCGGAGATAGAGGACGAGGAGCGAGTTGGCGAGGACGGGGTCGGCGTGGAGGAAGCCGAGGCGGAAGGCGAAGGCGTGTAGGGCGTC
The DNA here is from genome assembly GCA_001182835.1 of Oropetium thomaeum. Classification (NCBI taxonomy): domain Eukaryota; kingdom Viridiplantae; phylum Streptophyta; class Magnoliopsida; order Poales; family Poaceae; genus Oropetium; species Oropetium thomaeum. Next base: position 50,713 of record LFJQ01000015.1, on the reverse strand, counting down.
AGCGCCGGCGGGGAAGGAAGAGGCGAGGGCGGAGAGAGTGAAAGCGTCGGGGCGTCGGCGCGAGAGGAGGAGGCGGCGGAAGAGGTGGAGCGGGAGGTGCGCGTGAGAGGTGTCGGAGGCGGAGGCGAGCGCGGAGAGGAGGGAGTTGAAGACCGGTAGCGGGACGCCGCTGGGGTCTGCGGCGACGGCGGCCAGCCGGGCCGACACGGACGCCGGGAGCGGGCGCATATGGGGATGGCACGGCGGGAGTCGATCGAATCGAAGGTATGGGCAAAGCGTGCTGGGCTGGGCCCTGTTTCAGTTTAGGAAGCTTTCCTTACACTTTTGGCCCAGACTTCGTCACTAGAGCACATGGCCCAGGAACGGCTAACTGCCGTTTTGATCGCGTTCAGGTTTTCGTTTGCAAAACACTATACCTCCGTGTGATACACCCAGGAGTTTTATTTTGGGAGATGCTATTTTTAAATCGGCTGAATTTTAAAAAAATCTCAGTCTGACAGTCCTCGACACTTCTTCCACCTCCAGCCGCGTGCACACGCCCGCGCTTCGTCACCGCCACAGCACGCCACTATCGTCACCGTCGACGATAACTACCGGCCTGCGTCGCGGTGGCGCCCAACGCACCGCCCACACCCACCCGTGATTCGCTGCCGTCTCCGGGTGCCACCAGCGTCCGTCGCGCTCCCTATAGGGTGCATCATCAACTGAAAGCTCCACCAATTTTAGTCGGTTGAAAAGAAGCAAATCCTTTTTATTTTCAGTTTCAATACAACTGAATTATTTGTCTTATCCAAACAATTATAATAAATGTAATAAACTATTTATAAAAATAGAATAGTGAATTCCTTTTTTGTTTTGTTTTCTTTTTGATGTTCAGATATCAACAAGATTAGTACGATTTCAGACTAAAAATTAATCTTATCTAGACGATGACACTGTTATCACGGCTTTCTCAACCGTGTGATCTCTACTCGGTGCATCTATGGGTGCCAAGAAAAGTACTAGCTGTACTGCCTGGGCGAGGAGCGCAGTACAAGCTGTACTCGCTCCGGCTCTCTCCGCCACCAGTCCACCACACCCATGCTAGTACAGTACGTACAGGTACTGCTTCAGCTTCCAGAGCGAGGGCGAGAGAGATACTATCTGTAGGCTCTTGATGATGATATGGCGATATAGGCCGGTATTAGGGCGGCGAGAGTACAAGTGACCCGTACGCAAGGGAGCTCCGGCTGGGGCGAACCGAGAACACATGGGATTCTTCGCCGCTTGAATATCCCATTCCTGCAGCATGTGTTCTCAGGTCGCCCCCGCCGGACCCTCCTTGTTCATCGTCGATTCTCGTCGTTGTGGCCGCCAATGCTGGTAAGCACACTATGGTTTGGTCTCCAACGAGCCTCGGCATCCACTTTATGCGCGGAGCATGTGTATGTCCTTTTTTTCACGCTCACGAATTTTCGGTCGTCCGTAGAGTGAAATTATATATATAACCTCTATATAGTGAAGTATATTATTTAGTACCTAGATCTAAACTGTAATATTATTTATCACGATTATAAAGTGTTCATATTTTATATAGGTTCACTGTTTATTTTATCTTTCTTCGATTTGGTATTAGAGATATTTGTTAGTGAGAAATTTCATGAGTATGTAAAAAATGTAGTTTCAGACCTAAAAATTGTATTCGATCATTTCATTAACTTATAAAACTGTAAATATTATTTACCACTTCCATAAAGTATTCATATTTTTATTATTATCCATAAATTATTATATCCTTTTCATTCTAGGTCAACATTTTACTATCAAGCGTGGTGACCATAAAAATTATTATATACTTTCAACATTTAACTCCTGTAAACATTGCTTCGTTTATACAAATATGAGTACATATTTTTATGAACCAAAATTGTTATATGATTGGTACAAAACAAAACATTTACAGTTGCATGGTAGGAATTTTATATGCACTACACATATATGCTACTTGTTCCATGACCATATTATTTGAAACCAAAATATTTATCGTGAAATTGTAAAGTGTTTCTACCATAAATTAATTGGCTCTAAAAATGTTTTCACTTATGATCATCGCGCTTCATAGTAAATGTTATCTTAGAATAAAAAATATTTTACAACAACGATTATTATATATTTTCAACATTTTACTCCTGTAAACATCGGTTCATTTTACAAATATGATTATATATTTTTATGAAAAAATTATTATTGATTGGTCCAAAACAAAACATTTACGGTTTCATGGTCGGGATTTTATATGCACTACACATGTGTGCAACTTGTTTCATGGCTACATTATTTGAAACCAAAATACTTATCTAATGTTCCTATCACAAATTAATAGGTTCAATAAAAATGTTTTCATATAAACATATAAAATATAGTTGTTTATAATCATCGCGCTTGATAGTAAAATATTATCATAGATTGAAAAAAATATTTTACAACAACGAGCAAATTGATGAGCATGAACGTAAAAGGATGTAACAATTTATGGTTCTAAATAATAGGTAAAATGATATAATAATATTTATGGCCCGTTACGGTTCCAAATAATAGGTAAAAGGATGTAATAATTTTTACAGATCATGTTGAAAATTTGAACATTTTACGATCGTGTAAATAATATTTATAATTCTACAAATCAATAAAATAGTTAAATATAATTTTTATTACTTGAAACTATATTTTTACGTACTCATAAAATAAATTTTATGGTCGTCGCACTTGATAGTAAAATATTATCCTATAATGAAAAATATTTTATAATGATGAGTAAATCGATAAATACAAACGTAAAAGATGTAACAATTTATGGTTCCAAATAATAAGTAAACCAACCAGCCATCACACCACCCTGACAACTAGCCTTATCAGGCCAGCGCGGCATGACCAAAAGGTGGCCCAACCCAAGAATCAAACGTTGCATGGAAACAAGCCAACGTCTGCTTCCGGCTGTGATCATGGATCTTTTTTTTTTACCTTCAAGTCTGGACTTCATTATATAAACATTTGCTACTTCATACATTTTATTCGTACATAAAATTATGGTTTCAAACCATAAATATTCGAATCGACCATTACATGATTTTTTAAAATAGTAAATACTATTTAACACACCGTAAACTGTTGACGTGTGCTAGTTGAGACATTTCATCACGAGTACGTTAAAAGTATAGTTATAAACCATAAAAATTATATTCAATCATGTTCCTATAAATATTGTTTATTACGATAGTAAAGTATATATGATTTTTTTTAAAAATTGATTGGATTTGTAAAATCATTGTTTGTACCATGAAAATGGCGCCAGAATATTTCCTTTTAATATTATGTCAAAAATAACGTGTACGGGATGATATTATTTTCTTCCTTTTATATGTCTCATGCAATTTGGAAACCACTAGAGATTCCTTCAAATTAAAATATATGGTGAGATTTTGACCAATATAACCATAACTGGCGTGTCCTCTTTATTTGCGTGTCCTCTCTATTCTTTGAAACCGTAAATTATTACATCATTTACGTTTATGTTCATCGATTTGCTCGTCGTTATAAAATATTTTTCATTCTAAGATAACATTTTACTATCAAACGCGACTATCAAGAAACTATATTTTCTTTATGTTTATATGAAAACATTTTTTATTTGAACCAATTAATTTGTGATAGAAACACTTTACGATTTCACGGTAAGTATTTTGGTTTCAAATAATCTGGCCATAAAACAAGTAGCACACATGTGTAGTGCATACAAAATTCCCACCATGCATCTGTACATGTTTCGTTTTGTATCAATTGTATAACAATTTTTGTTCATAAAAATATGTAATCATATTATAAAACAAAGAGATGTTTATAGGGTAAAATGTTGAAAGTATATAATAATTTTTATGGTTGCATGATAGTAAAATGTTGGCCTAAAATAAAAAAGATGTAATAATTTACGGACAGTGATGAAAAGAGATGTTTTACTAGTCAGTGAAATGATTGAATATAATTTTTATGGTCTGAAACTATATTTTTGCATACTCATTAAATGTCTTACTAGCAAATGCCTCTAATATCAAATCAAAAAAGGATAAATAAAGATACAACGACCATGTAGAAAACATGGATAATTTACAATCGTGATAAATAATATTTACAGTTTAGATCTGGGTACTGAATAAGCTATTCAGTACCAGGTTGTTGTATAGAGGTTCTAATATATATATATATATATATATATATATATATATATATATATATATATATATATATGTTTATATATTCAGTACCCAGACCAACCTAACCAGCCAGTCAGAAGCTGGTTCGCATAGATGGTGCCACCAAGCGAGTCTTGATTGATCAGACGCATAATTCATCACATCCAGAAGCACATTTGAAGCGCACATGGGAGGTGGGGTCAGTGAGTTTTTGCTCCTTTTCTTACTAGTTTGCGTACCAAGTATTTTTATCCAGTTTTTACATTTTGAACTTGTAAAACCTAGTAACTATGATCATAAAAACTTGACCGTTATGCCAATGGATTCTAAAAGCATAAAAAAAGTCAATTCAAAACTGTTTTTCATAATCATACATATTTGGTAACAGTTTGACATGTAAAAATCTTTATTTGATTTGATTTTACCAAAGTCGAAAGTGTAAAAACATGTTACTTACACCCGTAAAACCTATATTTGAATTAAGAAAGTTGCAATTCAATCTAAAGAAGTTGTATTGTAAGTGTAACTAGATATTTGAACAGTAAAAATTTTAATTCAAAAGGATCTCTAAACCCTCTCATATAAAATTGTAATAAGTTTACATCACCTGATATATCAACTTTTTGTTGGCAACGATTTGGTAGCGACAATTTTTTTTCTATAAACATAAGACTTATAAATTGTAAATATTGGGCTTACGACTAAGTAGTTTGTAAAAATATATCATTATTTGTAATAGGTTTTACCGTTCGAATTTGTAAAACCTGTTAGCTACACTCGTAAAAAATTGACCGTAATTATAAAGGATTCAATACGTGTTAAAAAAATATGAATTCAAAGCTGCTTTTGCACAAGGTGTATTTTTGCACTCATAGTTTCAAAGGTGCGTGGTTTAATTTCAAATTTATTTTCATTGTATAAAATATTTGTGCACCCGCAAAAACTAGTTTTGTTCGAATTTTATACGCACCACACCTGGGTTACTTGTTTTCGCATACTTGTCTAATGATCATCATTATACTCGTGAAATTATATTTAGTTTCTATCATAAATTAATTGGTTCTTAAATATGTTTTTATGTTAATGTATAACAATATTAATTTTATGGTCATACTATTTTATAGTAAAGAATAAAAAATGTTTTACAATAACAAGCAAATCGATGAGCATGGTAAAAATTTGTACAATTTTATGGTTCTAAAAATATATTTTTATGGTGAAAAAATTATTTTGGTGTCATGACAAAATAAATTGTTTTCTATAAACAAATGTTTAGCAATAAAACTTTTATATTATGTTAAACATTTTTTATGTTGATAGAAAACAATTTATGGTCGTGTTAATAGTATTTACAATTTTACAAACCAACGAAATGATCAACTATACTTTTCATGATTTAAAACTATAATTCATTAAATATCTCAACTAGCAAATGTCTATAATACTGAACCGCAATAAGATAAAAAAAACAAGGACAACATACTGTAATAAAAATATGAATACTTTACTGTCTTGGTAAATAATGTTTATAGTTTTATAAAGCAATTAAATAATTTAATACAATTTTTATGGTTTAAAACATTACGTTCTCATGAAATATCTCAACTTGCAAATGCATATAATACCAAACCGTAGGAAGGTAAAAAAGAGGAACAATATATATCGCGACGAAAATATAAACATTTTGCAATCACGATAAATATTAACAGTTTGGACCTCTGCTATTCTTCACTCGGAACCAACAAGCGAGCCCAATCTGCACCTATCGGGTCGGGACACCGTGACCCATTAAGTTCCAGATCCAAACTTCTCCCTGGGCCAATTCCCCAAACGGTCCTAACCTTCCTCCTCATCGCCGTCGGAGCGGCGACCTCCTCTTCCGCCATGCCAATTCCCCATCGATCTCGGCCTTCCTTCTCGTCGCCGCGGGAGCGGCGACCTCCTTCTCCGCCGTGCCGATTCCTCCACCTCCACCTCAGATTACTGATGGACAACGCAGGACCAATCGATCATCGTAGCATAGCAGCTTCAGTTGTTTCACATTTGTTAACGGTTATTGCTTCTCGGCCTCCCGTGACTGGTGTTGGTAATTACTCTGAGGTGCCTACAGCTGTGGCGGCTACTGCTCGGTTTGGGACAATTGCAGCAGCTGCTCCAAATCCTCCGCAAAGATTACCAGTTAGTCCAGTATGGCTTGAGGATCCTTTGCGGTACAAATCAACAATGACACTGCCAATTTTTGTTCCACCAGAATATATTGTAACGCCTGACGTCGAGCTAGTGTTTATGCATGTGAGTTCCTATATTGATTGAACTTTTGCACTGTCCTTACTGAACGTTGGCCTGTATTTACTGAACGATTATTTTCTGTTTCTAGATTTGATTGATGACATTGGATTATATTTACTAAACGTTGGCCTGTATACTGAACAATTGCTTTCTTTTTATAGTTTTGATTGATGACTGAAAGGATTGGATTATATTTACTAAACGTTCGATTATATTTACTAAACTTTGTATTATATAAACTGAAACATTTGACTGTACTTACTGAAACGTTTGGCCTATCCAGGATCGCAAAATTGACAAGAAGTTCATCCCAAGTTTCGACATGTTCATCCCAAGTTTCGACATGAGCTTCGAGAGCATGGAACAAGCATTCACCTTCTACCAAATGTATGCAGAACTTGCTGGATTCAATATGAGGAAAAACAGGAAAAGAAATGGTGGTCGTGGGCAAGACCTCGAGTGCTCCTTTTCAGATCATAACCCAAAGAGACCTGGTGCAGACCACAAGCGTGGGAACACTACAAAATGGAAAGAATGTAAAGCAATGGTTCGTGTTGTTAGATCATTAGATGGGGAAAATGTGTACTTCAAAAAGATTGTGCTTGAGCACAACCACGAGCTCACAAGACCCCATCCATGACCAAAAACATGCGAGCCCACAAACTAAAGGATGGGAGAATAGATAACATGATTGAAGTCATGCATAAGGCCAACGTCAAACACGTCAGTGTGATGAGTGTGCTTAAAGAAACAGTAGGAGGGGGAGAAAACTTGAGCATACCAGAAAGGGATTATACAGAACAAGTAAATCTCCTAGTAATTGCTCCCTAAATATCAAATGTCCTACTGATAACTCCCTTTGTATCACTAACTGTTGTTCGTTGCTTGTTTTCTTTTATTTCCAGGAGAGCTGCTCTTGCTCGAAGTGAGGTACAAGATCATATACCCAAGTTGCAGAAATTCTTTGATGAGTGCAAAAGAAATTCTAGCTCGACGAGAAGAATGTTGTGAAGAACGTCATCTGGTGTCATGCAAGTCAGCAAGGAGCCTACAAAGGTGATTACTAAATACTGTACTCTAATTACTTAACATTGTACTCTAATTACAGAATACTGCACTCTAATTACTGAATAGGGTAGTCTAATTACTGAATATTGTACTCTAATTACTGAATACTATAGTCTAATTACTGATTATTGTACTTTAATTACTGAATACTGTAGTCTAATTACTGAATATTGTACTTTAATTACTGAATATTCTTTACTGAACGAGTGTTCTTTGAATGGATTAATAACTGAATCATAGAACAAAAAACATTTGTATTTACTGGGCTCCATGGATTTGTTTTGTTTTTTAGATTTTGGAGATGTGGTCACTTTTGACACGACCTACAGGACCAATTGCTATTCCATGCCCTTAGCAATCTTTGTGGGTTTCAATAATCAATTACAAAATGTAGTGTTTGCCCAGGCATTGATAAGGGATGAACGAATCGATACATTTGAATGGGTCTTCAAGCTATTTAGGGAGTGCATGGGGCAAGGATCCCATTACAATATTCACTGGTTAGGGGACTACCGACTTACAAAATCATTTTTACTAAATGTTATTAATACTTCTATATGTCTGTTACAGATCAGGACAACACCATGGAGAAGGCGATTGCAGAACTATTTGTCAATACACATTGTCGACTTTGCCGCTGGCACATGCTAAGGAAATATAAGGACCCGCTAAACCAAATGTATGACCAACACTCAAAGCTCAAGGACAGACTAATTTCTATTATAAACCACCCTCTGAATCCAAATGAGTTTGAATCTGCGTGGAAGGAAATGGAGAACGATTTCAATTTGCACGAAAGGAAAACATTTCAGATGGTGTGTGAACAGAGGGAGAGATGGATTGCTGCTTACTTCAAAGAGACTTACTGCGGCACCCTCCAATCAACCAACGTAGTGAAAGCATGAACAGAACAGTGAAAAGTGGGTATATTGACAACTCAACTCCAATACATGAATTTGCTAGAAAGTTTCTAGATGTGATTTGATCACACTAAGGACGCTGAAGAAACGAAGAAGTACAACTCACAGGTACGGTTGTGCTATTCATTCCAAATCTTCTCACGTAAAAACAAAAACTACTGAATGATATTTTGAATCTACAGAAGTTAATGGTATGCCCAAAAAAATGCAGTCCGAGCCAATAACTTCGACGTACTATCTATTTGAAGCCCAGCTTAGCAAGTTGTACACAAGGAATGTCTATAACTGATTCAAGCAGACACTAAAATCAAGCACAAATTTTAAGATGCGAGAAGACGTAGAACAAAACAGCTATTACTACATCGAGCACATCTCGGTGGAGACAGATTTCCCCTGGATCCAACATGCCTTCAGAGTTAAAGCTGTGTGCAATGAACAGTGCCCTGAAGAATCTGTCTGCAGTTGTAAGTGCATGACTTGGGAGTCTACGGGTAACTCCTAGGCCATTTTACTGTACTTTTTCACCTATATGCAAAAAAGGCTTGAGCAATAATTTTTTATTATTAACTACTCAACTACAAACAGGCTTCTTCTGTCCCCATCTGGTTCGCATGTTCACACACTTTAGCCTGAGACATATACCTTCAAGATATATATTGAAGAGATACACTAGACATCCATGTAACCAAATAACGTTTGATAGGCGTGACAATCAGTTTTCTTGTCCTGATGGTGACACAATGGCACGGCGAACAACATCAATACTGCATGATTTATTCAGGTTCCAGAGATCAGCAACTATGTCCTCTCAGGTGTGTAAAAAATTGAAACAAAATAGTACATGTTGCACATAGATTGAAAAAAACAATTGGCATACTAATTGAATTGAATTACCAACAGGCAATGGACAAAGCGAAGGTCCTGCTCATGGATGCAATTGAAATCCTTGACGCAATACCACCAGATGTGGTACTACAAGAGACACCTGGTCTAGCACATGCAGTTGCAACAAGTAATGATTCACCTGCTCGGCAATTTACTGAACCACAAGAGAATGAAATTTCAGCATCTGCACCACCAGTGTCGACCACCAAAGAAAGTCGTAGACAGTTGGGCGGGTTGATGGAATTGCTGAACCTCAATATAAGTGTGAAAAGAAGAAGAGGAGGAGGAGGTGCGGTAAATGTGGGCAGTATAACACTGGTCACAATGTTACTACGTGTGAAAGAGCATAATTAAATATTGCAAGAGGTGTGACTAAAGGCCAAGGGGAAGACCAAGGGGCCGGGCAGTGGGCGTGGGAATGGACAAGGAGGCACTGCAACTATAGTGGAGAATGTTTTGTATGTAAACGTAGACCTTATTAACTGTACATTTAAGTATTTATTGAAGACTATCAAATTTAACTGAAACAATCTGCATCTGAACAGGCCAAGAAGAAGTGCTAGGATGCCTAGTCGGTGGGGAGGGAAGGGTTGGTGCTACAGCAGACAACAATATAGAATATCATTCAGAAGCCTCGATTTCCACGAGAGAACAAGTTGAAGAATACGATGATGTCGAATCATTGTCAGAATAGTGAGAGGTGTTAGAATAGTAATTGAATTGTAATTTATACATACTAGAGTTGGAATCATTGTCGAAATAGTGAGAGTTGTTAGAATAGTGATACAATAGAATGAAAGAATAACTAAATGAAACCACAGACATAATGTGTTGCATTCAAAGAATTACTGAATAGAACGAAAGAATAACTGAATAAAACCACATGCCGAAGGGGTTGCTTTCACAGAATTACTGAACAGAAGGACAGAATAACTGAAGAAAATGAAAGAAATAACTATAATGAAACCACAGACACAATGTGTTGCATTCATAGAATTACTGAATCGAAAAAAAGAATACCTGAGGAAAAGGTATAAATAACTAAATGAAACCGCAAGCCGAAGTGGTTGCTTTTAGAGAATTCTCAATCGAAGCACAGAATAACTGAACAAGATGAAAGAAATAACCGAATGAAACCATAGTTCGAGTGGTTGCTTTAAGAGAATTACTTAATCAAAGCACAGAATAACTGAATAAAACCACATGCCGAAGGGGTTGCTTTCATAGAATTACCGAACAGAAGTACAGAATTACTGAATAAGACAAAAAAAATAACTGAATGAAACCACAGGCCGAAGTGGTTGCTTTCAGAGAATTATTAAATCGAAGCACAGGATAACTGAACAAAATGAAACAAATAACTGAATGAAACCACAGGCCGAAATGGTTGCTTTCAGAGAATTACTAAATCGAAGCACATAATAACTGAACAAAACGAAAGAAGTAACTGAATGAAACCACAGAGCCGAAGGGGTTGCTAACAGAGAATTACTAAATAGAACGACAGAAATAACTAAAGAAAAAGGAAGATATAATTGAAGAGTTTTGTTATGGTGCTTGGAAGGTACTTCTCGGTATCTCTTCTTTTAAATTAATCCTACCATTGATATTAGAAAATTAGTACCAGACCCACTCATTTTGGTACTGGTCCATCATGTTAAGTATTTTTTAGTAGGTACCTCCATATTCTTAACCGTTAGATTTGATCAAATGAAAGGTTGCTGTTAATTCGAGCACCGTAATAAACCTCATAACTGAATACAAGCACAAATCGAATGTGTTGATTTTAGAGAATTACTGATAGATTGACAAAAATAATTGAACAAATGACAAAAGTATTGAATGAAACCACAGAATGAATGTGTTGCATTCAGAGAATTACTAAATAAAACAAAAGAATAATTGAACAAAGGGTAGAAATAACTGAATGAAACAACAGGCTCAGCCGAAGAGATTGCTTTCAGAGTATTATTGAATGGAAGGACAGAATAACCGAAGAAAACTAAAGAAATAACTGGATACAATCACACCGTTCAGAGACTACCGAAGAAAAGGGAAGAAATAACCAAAGTAAAGGCCAAAATAGCTGAATCAAAACCCAGACCTTCTGGGTTAAATTCAGAGAATTACTGAATAGATCAATAGAAATACTGAAGAAAATGACAAAATAGCTGAATACAACCGTAGACCTTTTCGGTTGCATTCAGAGAATTACTAATAGTACAACAGAATAACTGAAGAAAACGGCAAAATAACTGAATGAAACCATATAATGGGTTGCACTCAAAGAAATACCAAATAGGTCGACAGAAATAACTGAAGAAAAATAACATATGGTTGGCCTTGCCAATGGAAGTACAAAAGTAGTTCTTCGATAAATTAACACAAGTCTTTGATGTTTTTGATATAATAATTTACAGAACTTTTTCCTCCCCTACAAACATTCCCATATTTTAGGAATTATGGACACGTGTTCACAAGAAAGAAAGTAAAAAACCCAGAAATGTTCTAGTCTTGAGAGCTTCCATCAACTACAGCATAATCCTCGATATATTGTGGAAAAGGCTTCGGAGCCTCGATATATTGTGCTTGTGGAACATCAGGTAGTGTAGGTATTCTGACCTGTACACGTTGCCCCGATCCTAAAAAAAAAGACAAAATAATTCAATAAAACAACATAAATTATTTGTTGAATCAAATGAGAAGAAATTACAGGAAAAGGGTACACTAACCGAGTCAACTTCCACATTGGAGTCAAGTTTTCGTGTATACGCATTGTAATGTTCAATGTACTTCAGGCAAAAAAACAAGCAATCATTACCAAGTTTTGTGTAGGAAGGTCAACATAATGCAAATCCCACTGGTTGGGATCTGGAAATTTGGAATCAGTAGACTTCTTCAACAGCTTGTACAATCCAGATTGTATGTTTTCACGCATTTTCCTACGGTGTCTATGCTTATCATCAGGTTGTATCCACTTTTGCGAGTCCAAGATATCAATTTGAGCGCGGTACATGTTAATGTAGTAAACTATCCAATGTGATCCACTGTGGATAGGTACAAACACCTATGAAAACAGAAAAATAAAATAAGTAATTGGTTATGAACACATAACATTAAGAATAGAAATTGAACAAATGTAGGCGAAATAATGAACCCACAGCAACAGCACGCAAAACTTCTTCCAGAGTGTAAAATTGTGAAAGATACCCAATTACATAGTCAAAATCTTCTGTACCCAACATAGCCGCATAATCTGCATAATTGGCTGCACTCTGCACAACAAGAAAAGAAGAAAACTAAGAAGCTACAGAAATACATAAATTACTGAATCCAATTGAACCATAGTATATTAACACTCAGTAATAAAAAATGGGGGGGGGGGGGGGGGGTATAACTGAATCTTTCTTGAAAACAATTGAAATTACTAACAAGAATGGAAATAACTGAATGTAAGCCATATAACTAACAGTAAAATAAAAATAATCTGAAGCAGGACTACAAAGAAGAGTTCTGATCGATAATTGTGTAGGAAAATTATCCTGTGACCACAAGCACCGGCCCTCATCTCTTCGTCATCATACATCAAACATTGGGCAAAACATTCAATGATCTGATTTTCACCCATGCAATCTTCAGCAAAACTATTGGCAATATCATTTTCATTCAATGTATAACAACTTAAGCAAAAATCTAGAGTCCTTTTCTCTGTGTATTGAATAAAACATCTCCTGTATTTTGTATTTCAGATGTTACCAAAGAAATCATCAAGAATAACTGAAGATGACATTGAAATCACTAAAACAAAAGTTATAGAAAAATAGAGCTCAAGTAAGAAGGACATACTTCCAAAAATCATCCTTGTCTTTCTTACCCAGCATTTCAGAACTTAAACATCAGAACTTAGCTTGAATTTTGTGGCGGACAACGCCAAACGTTACTCTCAAATGTACTCAAAGTCACCTACCAATCTATGTTACTGCAGGCAGGACCAACATACCCTTTCTGTTTAACATTAAGACAGGGCGGCAGGATGTATTGTTCAAAGTTTCCAAGCTGCCAACCATCATCATCATACCAATATTCTTCTGCTGCTCCTGCACCTGCTTCTTCTTCGAATCTACCTCGTCTCATTGGTTTGTAGTGACTTTAAATCACCACTGAAAGCCTTCGAGCGAGTGGCGCGTCGCTGTGGTGGTGTGAAGACCTTCTCTATGGGGGCCTATATATCAAAAAAGGAGAGAAAACAGTTGTGGTGATCTTAAAAAAAGTTAGACAACCAAAACAAATGGGACAGTTAAAATACACACAGGATTGGTTTGACGGTTATTGTGACGTACATAATGTTTCGCTGCATTGCCCTTGGCTATATGACAATGAAAACAAAGTAAGAAGCAAAATAAAATGATTAATAAACACAAAAACAAAAAAATAATATAATAATATGAATAAAATCGGGAGTCATTGAACCTTCTTTTTTGCTTGTTCCTCATTTCTAATTTCATCACGAAGCTGCTTCTAGGTTGCATCATCATCTAAATCGCGGAGAACATTGCTGATAGCATTCCCATTCTCATGGTCGAAATCAAGCTTAGCAAAATCCAGTGATTGGGATGCAACAGCAGCAACATCCGCCTTCACATAGCAAAAAAAGAGATATGTAGAAAAAATAGACGGGATGAAATAACTGAAGTGTCGAAAATAACTAAACACATTTCGTACAACTATATACAAAAAAAAAAATATACCATATCTTTCATGTGCTCCTCTCTAACAATAGGAATCCTTGTCCCTCCAATAGCACTGGATATATGTGTTGAGCATGGAGGTGATTACAGGGGCACAAATTGAGGCATACCCAGAGAATGATGTTGAGCAGCTTGAGAGCTGGGAGATTGAAGAGGTGTAGCTTTAGAAGCACGAGATGTAGTCGTTTGACAATCCTGCAAAAAAAAAAGAAATGACTGAGTTGTGTGGAAATAATTGAACACAAAAACATATATAAAAGGATCAATAAATTGGGAGTTTATTGAACCTTCTTTTTTCCTTCTTCCTCCTTTCTAATTTGCTTCTAGGTTGCATCGTCATCTAGATTGCGCAAAACTTCACTCATGGAGTTCTATTTCTCGTGGTCAAAATCACGCGAGGTGATACCCATTGATTGGGATGCATCAGTAGCAACATCATCCTTCAGGAAAAACGCAGAAAAAATAAAAAAGATATCACATAAACACAAAACAGGAGGAATTAACTAAACCTTATGAAAATAACTGAACATATTTTTGTTTAAAAAGAATTATGTTTTAAAAAAGTACCATATCTTTCGTTTGCTCCCCTGTAGTAACAGGAATGCTTGTCTCTCTAATAAGATTGGAGTTTTGTGGTGAGGGTGGAGGTGATTGGCTAAGAACGATATAGGCATCCTAGGAGGATCAACATCAGGAGATTGAGGAGGTTGAGGATTAGCTCCAGCAACATGAGGCATGGTCGTTTTGCGTACCTACAAAAGGAGAAAAGAATTATAAACACAAACATAGAAACTGACAGGGCAAATAATTACTGAATGAATTCAAAAACAACTGACAAATAAATGTATCACTCACTGAAACTAAAGTCTGCTTCCTTCGCTTCTCTCCTACTGACTTCCTTTCAGCAGATGCCTATATTTACAGAAAGTGATGCTAGTAATGAAGAGAGTGAAAAAATTAGCCAAACTAGTGAACAAATGTATTGAGAAAAAGATTTACTTACATCTGAATGCCGCTTTGCACGTGCAGCACGAGAGGACGTTACACCAAAATCACCTTCACTCGTCACACTTTAAAGGTTTTGAATATATACGCTTCACATCAGACAAAAGCTTCTTTTGAGCAGCCTCTATATCCTTTTAGCTGTCAGTGAACATTTTCATTGCTTTCTGCATTGTTTTCAATGGCACTGACAAACTATTATCATACTCTGCCAATGCATCATCAACATCTTGCTTCTTGTCATCATCTACAAAGGAAGCTAAAGCTCCTGAAAGCAAAGGCCGCAAGTGAAGCAAGCCATAAGAGAAGGGCTCTGCATTGCAAGTTAAGACACATGGCTTCCCCCCCCCCCCCCCCCGGCACCAACATGTGAAGAAAAAGAAGGTCCTTGAGCGACATCCTGCCCAACAGCACCCTCTTCATCCCCTCTAATGTGTTCATAACACGTTCTAGCCTTTTCTCTCAGCTAAAAAGAAAAGAGGAAAAAGTAAAAAAGAGAGAATTTACTAAATTAACACTGTTGAAAGAAAACAAGATGAAATTACTAAAAAAATGATATATTCTGCTGACAGTAAAATCATACAACAACTGAAATGATTTCACTTACAAGTAAGTGACCATAAGATACACTTTGGTCACGGGAAGTCTTCTTATCAGCTTTTGCAATCTTGTCGATCAAAACACTGTTGAAAAGGCTAGATAGAGGTATAATGACACAATCAGCAAGCATGTCACTACATGACAAATTGTCTAGGTAGTAGATCTGCATTATGAAAAAAATAAACAGATTTACTGAACAGAATGCAACAAAAATCAGAAAAAACTGAATAATGTTTCACATGATAAATGCAACAAATGAATAAATGAAAATTGCATGACACACCGGACGTTCCTTACAATGAGAAGAGGGGTGCAGCGACTGTCAGCGTTTTCATTCCAGTACACTCAAAAGATTTTTTGAATTTCTCTGCCTTTAACTTAATATCCTCAACACCAGCACTGCACCAGTCAATTTTCTTGATTGCATCTAAATCATTTGCAAGGAGAAACTCACTCCCAGTAATATCTATAGAACTGGTGGGGAACCGAAAAGCATTGAATAGAAGCATAAAGAAACACTTGAGAGTCCAATCATCATGCTTCTGCCTTGATGCAAATTCCTCAATAACCCACATAGGGACTTGATTATTCTTCAAGTTAGGCCGCCTTTGTTTGAGCTTTAGATTATAGAATTTGGATTGTGGATTGTAGATTGTGTAATCTGAAATTGTATAATTTGAAGTATAAAATTTGAGAGACTATTTGTTTTTTCCAGATTCCATAATCCAGCTAGTGTCATCTTACGTGGGCCTTAGTGGCGAAAGAGTAAATATTTATGCCACAATCTGGCAAAAGCTGCCTCAATTCAGATTGTGAGATTGTGGAATCTGAAAGCTCAGATTATGAAATCTGATCTCACAATTTGAACCCTTTGTTTCACAATCCAGGTTGTGAAATCCAGATTCCACAATCTGGAGGAAAACAAAAGGGGGCCTTACTATACTTCACAGTTTTTGTTGCCCCTTTTTTTTCTTTACAGGCATCTGGTCAAACATATCTTTTATTCCATTTTCATCACATAATCTCCTGAGAATATACAGCGATTCCTGCTTCTCCTTGGATGAGATCTCCGGCAATATCTGACTACCCCCCAAATGAATGACAAAAATAGTATGCACAGCCTGGGAGTGATTGGCAAATTTCTAGCAGCAAATTCTATACGCAAAGGATCTGTTTTGATATGGCTCATAAGAAACATAGCTAAAGCTCGATCATCAATTCCATCCAACTTAAATCCCAAAATTTAGCAAATCCAAACTCAACAGGCCTTTGCTTCAGTTCATTTGGTATATTGTTGATAACTTTAAGAATGGATGACGGAGAGCACCGAATGGTGGCATAATTTCCATGCTTAACAACCTGCCAAAAAAGACAAAAAATAATCGCTGAAAATAAGAGCAACAAAAAGCTATGATAATACATTGAAGAAAACAAAGAAATAACCAAATGAAACTAAAGAATGGGTTGCATTCAAAGAATTATTGAACAGAACGTAGCAAAATAACTGAATGACACCACAGAATGGGTTGCATTCAAAGAATTACTGAATAGAACGACAGAATAACTGAAGAAAAAAGCAAAGCCGAGTGGGTTGCATTCAGAGAGTTACTGAATGAAACCATGGTTTGTTCTTGTATGGATCAAGACACCGAGAAGGGGGGGTTGAATCGGTGTGGAAGAACACAAACGTCTAGTGGCTAAGAAACACGGTCCTAAGCATGTCTAGTGGCTAAGAACCCTATCATACTAGTGATATAAGAGCAACAAGCAAAGCAAACACACTAGCATGATAGCTACCAAGAGAGAAGGAAAACAACAAGCAACCTATGCAATTCTACTAGCTCAAAGGAAAAAATCAACAAGAACAACAAGCTAGAGAAGGAGTGATAGAGAAAGGTTGACGCGTCGATGTTTTCCTGAGGTATCGGAGGACGGCGCCTCCCCTAGTCCTCGTTGGACCACTCCCACCAGAGTCTCGGTCCCTCCCGCCGTTCCCGGAACGGTATCACCCAAGGTGCGCTCCACTCCTTGAGTGAAGACACGGACTCACTCCGCCTCCTCGGGCAGCACCTTGTTTCCCGGTGATAAGCCTCCTAGCTCGATCGCTCTCTCTTAATGCCCCTTTAAACGGAGGGCTCCAAACCATGTACAAACTTGAAGTCTTCCACAAACTCCATGGAAGCTCAAACCAACTCCTAACCGGTCTAGACCCTGCCATAAGACCAAGAGTAACAAGCCAAGATGCCCCTCTATAGCCCACTAGCCTAGAGGTGGATGAACACTCCTTGTTACTCTCCCACAAGCACTCAAAGATCTTCTCTTCTTTGCCCAAGTGCTTCTCCTTGACTTCTGGCCCTCCAAGGGTTCCCCTATAATTCCACTAGCCAAAAGTTTCTCAAACAACCGAGAGGGACGGCTATTTACAGGGCCAACCACGCCCACTAGCCGTTACATTCAAGTCCCTCTGCGCGACGGTACCGTCGTACGGTAAGACGTCTATAACTCCTGAACTCAACTCTGAAACAGGTCTTCTGTAGAATGTTACGGTGATACCTTCATATGATACGACGACTTTATCTCTCCAGTTATCTCCAACTCAGCTCCAACAGCTCCAATGGTATGATGACCCCGACGTATGGTACGAGGACTCTTCTTCTCCTGGCTTGGCCCAACTTATAGATCTTCTGGAAAATGGTACGACAATACCGTTGTATGGTACGACGACTCTTTTCTCCTGGCTAGCCCCGATTTCCAGTTCTTTTGCAAAATGGTACGATGATACCGTCGTACGGTACGACGATTCTGTTGAAACTAAAATTTGATTCTTCGCTGCATCCTTGCTTCCAAGCTTCAAAAATCGTCTTCCTCGGCTTCCTAGCTGCTCTCCAAGTGCTGTGGGACCTTCACACACGTTGTTCACCACCTCTACCTAGTGCGACATAGCTAGACATCCCAACCCCCCTTAATAGTACCGGTTTTTCCTATGGACTCAAAACCTAGCTACACAAGCTCTCCTAGCTTGATCTCAATGCTCCAAGGTCTTGATCCATTCTTCAACCACGTACTCATCATGGGCTCAACATGGGTTGTCATCAACATTTGCCGAGGCACTTCGCTCTTGAGGTTGTAGATGGTAGTAGGAGCTGCACTCAACAAGTGAGATCATGTTCATTCAATCACCAAAACATTCATTCCTTTGGGGCACAATGGTCGTGAAGCTAACAGTCTCCCCCTTTATGGTGATTGATGACAACACATGATCGAAATAATCGAAACCATAGAGATGATATATGATATGAATGAAAGCGCAAGGGTACTTGACAAAGTGAGGAATAGGAAGGCAAACCGAGTCAAGAAACCTTCATCTCATGTCATCATGTTGTAGAATTTGTTGATGAAGTACATGATGTTAGGAGCATTGCATGTCATGTTAAAGCATATATATATGAAATCTTCATGACCTGCAATGTTAGCCTTCCAATGATATGTGATATATGATGAAAGAAAGAAAGAGAGCACACTATCATTGAGCATCAAGGATATGGAACGGGACGAGATGATTTTGTATCTTGTCTCCCCTTTGACGGCACAACCATCAATGAATGATTGGCAATAAGCTTAAAACTACAAGACCGAATCGCGTGAGTGAAAACCAAGTGATCATCGATGAGCAAGAAAACAGGAACACAGAAAGGAACACCAAGCTCATCAATATCACGGGAACACAAAATATGGATGTATAAAGCTCAAGAGAAAAACATAAGTGCATACATCCATGACAACAAAATACAGAGTCTAGAGGAAGCCAAATACCCATATCTCACAAGGCTCTCCCCTGTGATACACAAGTCACGAAAAGCACCATTGTCACAGCTAGAGCAGCAACTCGAAGAGAGTCAACTATCTGAGTTCACGTCTGCGTTGATGTATTATAAATAAATTGTACAGAAGCTCATCCACAACGGCTATAAAAGGAGGAGTACCAGCATCGAAGGAAGCACGAGCAAGTGTGAGAGTAAGCCTGAGCTAGCTGAGCGACCACCTGCTTTCTCTTAATTATAGTCTCTAATACCCAACCATCACTCTATTTCTTATAGACAAAGCTATTGTGTGAGTTGCTACAATGTAATTTAGTTCGTGTGTTGTAAGAGTTTGGGGCTTCCCGAAAGGGAAAACCGTACTAACTATGTTTGTTTGAGTGAAGTAAGTTTTCCAGTCCGTCTCATGATGAACGAGTTTTTATGCTAGGGATCCTCTAGGAGAAGCCTTTGCACGTTCTGTTCTCGCTAACCCCTCATGAAGAAATAGGGTATAGAGAACCATGGTTCATAGAGAAGTGTTCTCTTCAGGAGGAACTGTCTGAGGAGATGATAAAACTTATCCTGATTAGATGTGACATGGATAGCTGTGGTGCCTTGCTAGTTAAACAGACATATGATAAATAGGATGAGTATCAAGTAGGACTTTTACAACCACTGCCTTTCAACCCAGCCGCTTATTGGTTTCGTCAACCTGCAAGATCCTGAGAATATAAATATTTTACATAAAGATAAAAACAGATTATTTTAAAAGTTTCAATTTTTTTATGTTTTATGAAATATCCTCCAATTTATAGAATATTTTGAAATACCGTTTCTATAATTCAGTTTACTTTTTGTTTTTATGTTATAGTTGGTCATGATGATATATTTATTTATTATTAATTTTTTTAAAAATTTTCTAGGGTCTCCCCTCACACAACAATGGATAATATGTTATCAATTTATTTATCTGGAGAAGGTCTCCCCCCACACGATATATTAATATTCATATCAATATATATTCAGAGTATTCATTGGTAGATCTATTGGTCTTATGCATGACCATCGATATCTATTTTTCCTTCATAGATACCAACATCCATATTATCATCTTTAAGAAAATTGATCAATATTATATTTCTCTTCATATTCTTTTTTAGAGTACCAACATCTCATTCATTTCTTTGCAATTTTGATGACATTTCTTCTTTCGGCTCTTTCTTCCATTGTGGAATGATCTCATCAAATCTTTCCTTTATTTTTCGGTCAATGTATTCTCCATGCAAAGGATCAATTTCTTTTTGCAGGACTTCTTTGTATGTTTGCTTTGATGTACCTTCATCGGCTGGTTCTATGAAAGTATTCTTGTTGGAGTCTTTCGTTGGGTCTTGGATAAATTCTTTTGTTGTAGGCTCAATATAGTAATTGGGCCCAATAAGACTTCTAGCGTAATATAATTCTTCAAGGGCATTGACATATCCTTTCCATGATATACGTTTCCCTTTGGTCTTCACTTCCAGCTTCAGACGTAGTACTTTTCAAAGGTAATATATTGCTGACACCAGATTTTAACCGAACCCACGAACCTATGAGAGCAAGACGAAGCCGACAAGTGAGTGAAAGTGAGCAAAAAGATGTGGTAGTTAAAACTCAAAGCCTACAAAATTTATTTGGCTCACACTCACCAATGGTTATATTGATCATAGCTCTAGAGAGGTGGTCTCACTCATCGGTCCAAAAGATGCTTGCAAAGCAATTTTCTCACATGCATGATATAGACTCAAGTTTTTTTGCTTTTTGTAAAGGCAAGATAAAGAAACTAGCATCATCTCTAAATCAAGTAGAACTTAGCATGAATAGAATGCACTTACAGATCTTCCTCCCCCACACTTGAAATCAAGTGTGTAGTGTTGGGATCTCCTTCAAAGCTTCTCCGTCCATCATCAAAAGTACCAAGATGTTAGAGTTGATGTAGCCATCATGTCCTAAGCATCGTGCGACCATTGTTCTTTTCAATTTTAACCTGTAATGGTTAGAGACTAAAAATACCCGAAGGGAAACTTACCTTTTTATTGAGATGAGAAGGATAGTCCGGGTTATCTCCCGGCAATGCTTTGATTATGGTCGCAAGCTCGACCATGGGGACCATCCTCTTTCAACTATCATTGGCGATGTAACCCCCAACTGTGATCGCCAATTGTTGATGGATGATTGAAGTTCTTTGCTGCAAGGTTTCTGCCAAATATGCAAGCACGAGATTTGAAATAATTATGATAGACAAAAGCACCTATAATCGTCCTTATAAACATTTTGCATAAGAGGACCATAAGGTGGTTGTAGTGTTCTCATGGCATAATGGGACACCGACTCTAGAGGTCTATTGTATGGGCATCGATCACGAAGTTTTTCAAGAAAGAAATTCCTACGCTCATTCGAAGTTTCATCGTTAGGCTCTAGAGTTGATGTCGCATGAACGCTCGTTGCCCAAAGTTTTTTCCTCCTCACTATTTTGTTGCTTAGAATTTTGAGGGGTTCCATACACCATTTAGGAAGAAATATATAGCACCAGATGGAGGAGGTTTAGGTTCAAGTGAGCGTTGCGATGGTTGTTGGTCTTTGGGTGGATCATGTGGAATGACAACCATCACGTCCATGATCAAGCACACCACTGATTGTAGCTCTGCCTTTAGATTGAAAGATGTCGGAATGGCCGGAGGTGGTTTCACAAGATTTTTCTCGAGGATCCTTTAGAATGCACCTTTTGGGTGATGTCCTTCTAGTAGGCAGCCAACGAGAAGATCGAAATGAAGGATAGTAAAGATATGAAAATCTAGATGACCCTCCATTCCTTCGATTTCGATAGATACTTCCTTTGCAATCCCACACAACACTCATATATTAGTTCCAAAGGACTTTTGAAGAGTTTGTCCTTCGAGGATAAATGTGTGTTTCCCAAGAGAGCATACGTGAAGGATTCGGACATGATGTTGGCTTCGACGGTGGGAATGTAAGGGGCTTCTACAGCAGCTCCTCTTATAAGGCAAGGCAACGGTATGGAAGGTGAAATGATTCAAATTGCTTCAAAAGACATTTCTCTTCCTTCACCCTTTCCCCACTCGTCTTGAATTTGTGCTCCTCCATGAACGTCGTGAAAAATCTTCCTCAAAAGAACAAGGAGGAGAAGGAGGATGGGAGACTGTAGCTTCCTTTGCCAAGAGAAATTCGAGTTGTTTTCGTAATCCTTCTCGAATTCAATTGGCAAATCAAAAGAAAGATATCTTTCTTCGTACGATTTACATGTGTCATGAGAGATTCCTCCCGAATCGTCCTTCTTTTGGATGAAGTGCTCCGACTTCTTTTCAACAACAGATTCGGAGGATCAAAGAGAGACACACTCATGACCCTCTCAGTCGGCTGATGCTCAGAAGGATGTTCTGCTAGATCATTCCTTGAGATAGCTAGCGAGACAGGGAAAGCATCTCTCCCGGGTTTGACATCGAGGTTTTCCACTGAGGCGGCATCATCAACTAGGAGTTCCTCAAGTAGATGTCCTATCAAAATGTCGCGGCCACATGAAAATCAAGGACACTCACAATGTATGCATGAATTATGGTCACGCCATGTAAAATCACACAACCTTCAATAAGGATACCCGAAGGGGTTTTGAAGTTTTTGGTGGTCGGGGCTAAAGGAACATCGCCTAGGAGGGGGAGTGCCAAGGAATAGTAATGATGTTTGCCCCAACCATGGGACAATACCTAGCGTTCACCATAGTCCCTCGGATTTCGCATTGGATGGAAAGAGGCATAGTAGTTTGGAGAATATATGGTGCGGCTTCACGCTCCTCCCACCATTCATTCTTCTGTGAAAATTCGACCTTCTTCATGGTCTCCTTAGGAAGATGTTTCTCAAGAGGATTAAAAGAAGAGGAAGGGATCTGCAGCAACTGCTGAAGGTGTGATTTAGGTATTACAAAGGTATTTAGAAAGAATATCCTCGAATGCAAAAGAGGACTCCGCAGGTTGAATTTCTCCTTCCCAAAGTATCCTAGGTTCGGGTGAGAGCTCAATGATTGAATCAAGGGATGTCGAGGTTGTAGGCTCTGATTCAATGATGGCTCCTTGACGCTCGACTTGATGTCCTCCATAGGATCGTTGATATTGTCAACAAAGGAAGTGTTGCCTAGGATACGATCCAAGATAATCTTGGCCTCTAGCTGCTCTTGTGTAGAAAGGAACCGTCAGCATCATTTTCGAGGTAAAGGTTAGATTCCTTGCTCAAGCTTACGGCAAACTATTGCAACAACACAGCGTTGGGCAAGAGTAACTGTGATCCGGATTAGATGAGCATTGAAAATTGGGACCAAGTTGTGCCTATGGATTCTTTCTCTGATTGTCGAAAGTCGAGAATCTCCCTTCACAGAGAAGCAACACGAGATAATGAGAAGAATGTCAGACAAAATTTGTTCCTCAACTCTTTGCAGTCATCCTGTATACTTACTATGGTATGTGTGTACCACTGATTTGCTCTCTCAACAAGAGAGAACAGGAATAGTTTCCACTTGAGAATTTCCTATGTTATGCCTGGAATGCCTAGGCACGAGCACAATTGCTCAAACTCCCACAAATTATGGTGCGGACTCTCGCAATTTAATCCTGAGAAAGGATGCTCCCGAACCGTGGTGTCATTGTGTGAAACAACCAACAAATGGTAGGCCTGACGGACCTCCCTTAGTGATTTGGAGAAGGGCATAGCGTCGCTGGAGCGGTGTACAACAAAGACATGAGAGGGTTTACCTAAGTTTGGACCGTCGTTATGCTAATAGTCCTATGTCCGGCTTTTCTCTATTGTGATGTCTTTGTGATGTTCCCTTTTGCTTCGGTAGGGGAAGGAGCCCCTTTTATATGCGAAGGGTGGCTCCCTTTACCTGATTACAGATGCGCTTCATCCTAATACTATACGAGCCGCCGACAAGTGGGACCCCCATGCTCAACATCATAATCCCTTGCTGGACAGGACACACGTTGGTGAGGGGCGGGGGGGGGGGGGGGGGGCGTTCCCCCGACTACTATATTTACTACGTCCCCGGATCCAATGGGTCCTGCTTCGCTCCTCTACGATGCGGGAGATCTCGGGGGGTGGATCTTTCCTCCCTCTTTGCAGGGTGGGCACCGACACGACCCCGACGCTCCGCATGGCTTCCCGAGGAATGTAATGATGCCAATATGGACTCAACGGGCCGACAACGCCACATGCCGGTGTGCCACACGCCATTAAGACGCTGCCAAGCCTGCAACACACTGGACAGCATTTAAGCGACGTGACTGACGTCCTGTCTTGTCTCTGTAGCAGTGTCCCGAGGCGCGTCCCCGGGATGCCCATAAGAGAAGTCATCCTAGGTCCCTCCTCGTTGAACGGCGCGATGGGCCGCTTGGACTTCCTGGCTCGCGAGCTTGTTTCGCCACGACGCTTGGGCCGACGTGCGGCCCAGGAGCGGGGGATCGGCCCGATCTCATTACACGAACACATGGCTATAAAAGTCAGGCAGAGTTCATAGCCGGATGTCTCATTGGGTTGAGAAGATTGTGTGGCTCGTAGAACTCACAACTCGGAGTAGAGAGCTTGCTCCATCCGTAGATAGAAGGGGTAAGAAATAAAAGGAATAAAAAGAAAAAGATACAAGGACTTGGGTTCATAGATAACTCAGCAACTGTTCCCCGGCAACAGCGCTAGAAATGATTGTTGATATTTCATACAGTCACAGATAAATCTGCAAGCACATGGAGTATCGCTGTAGCACTTCATCCTGGAGTATTCCAAGGGTATCGAATTTCCACAGGAAACGTGTGTAGGTTACCTACATACTAAATACATGGAACAATAACACTAAAGATGGGCAAAGGACAGAGAGGATAATTATGAGATAAATCCTAATCTAGGCAATAAGGTTTATTTTATCCTCGCTTACTTCGCGTCGGTTTACTCCCTATCCAGGGGAAAGATTCCGGTAACTATAAACACTACTATGTATCCGGACGTGAAGGAATACAAAGGACTAATTGGGTTGTCACCACCTATAGCCTACCTTTAGCTACATGAGATACACACCACTCATAGGTAATACTCTATCTAGACACCATGCTTACATAGTTATTACTACTTTAACCTTGCATAGGGATCTAGCCTTAATTAAGTTAAAGCATATACTATGCAATATACAACGAACTATCAAGTGAAGAATAAATACTACTCACTAGACTAAGGCAATATACTGATAAATTATGTACGAATACTCACTTGAATAAGAGAAGCATCCGTTAAGGTACAAGTGCAGAGCAAATCAAGACAGACCAAGACTCCGACCCGACTTAGTGGAAGATCAGACCAAGAGATCACCGACAGGCCGGTGCTTCCCCTCGAGAGCCTCTCCTCGCTCTCTTTCTCCTAGAGCTCTAAGGATTAGAGCCTAAGCCTCTAAATTATAGTTCCTCCTAGAGCTCTAAGGATTACAGCCCAAGCCTCTAAATTGCAGCAGCACAAATGAAGTATGGAGTGTTGATTGATGGAGTGAGTGAAGAGGGGCCCTCTATTTATAGGTGGGAAGACTTGAAACCAGTGGTTCTCTCTCATGCTAGAATGAGTGATTTTTCTTCATTCTTCTGACTGACGATTTCTAGCCACTCATTCTCTTCGGACCAGTCAGCACCGACATAGGAAAGACAGTGGGAACCACCTCACTAAAGTGGGGCTCGATCGGGCCCACTAGCAGGTCAGGCGATCCTGGGAATCAGCCTATCTCTTCTAGGCCCCGCTCGGCCCCATTCTTCCCTGGGTGGCTGTAGTGGGCTCTAATCGTGGGGTACGTGATGCCTGTGGGATTTCTCCGTGTGTTTTTAATTTGTTTGTGGGCTCTCCAATCCTTGTGCTCTGTTCAGATTGGTTGGACAATTGTCTTCTTCTCTTTTCCTCTCAATAATTATAGATAATCGCATGTATATAAATATTCACCAAAACTTATGGAACAGGTTAGTAATAAACCTACTCCTAATTTTAGTGTATTTATTTTAATTGTTTATGCAGGGATTGACGGTCAAATATGACACTCAAGAACCGCCAACAACACGCACGTCCATGTACATTGAAGAACTATCTTTCTTTTGCTCATGTTGTTCAATCAAAGGAAATAGTTCTTCATGCACCATTTTAAATTAGCAATGTGAGAGTAGAATTTTTTAATGTACCATTTGTATTTTCAGCTACTATTGATTTGAAATTCTTCTGAAATGGGCCCTCGGATGAGCCAAATTCCAACAGATACTTGGAATCAGCCCCTTGGAAGAGAATTTTGTGAAGTCATTGAAGGCGTCTTTAGCAATTGTTGATGAGATATTGATTCTGTACCTTGGTATAATGAAAACGAAATGGAGTTAGTTCCACGAGGCATAGATGGGCAGGACCATATGGCATGTTCTCCAAACTTGCTCTGGGAAGTAGAAACAATGCTTTCTTTGCAAAGGAGAATGAAGAGAAAACGACGCCAAGACAGGGGTCGCAGAAACACGCCAGGTTTTCCACCTCAAGGGCTCAAGGCAGCTCTATCAATAAAGCTTTCAGAGCAGGACGGGCCACGGGCCGAGTATTTTGGCTGGACGATGACTTGCGGGCTGATTTCCTGGGAAGGCGCAGAAGGACACATACTAGTAGTATACAGTACTCTGGCTCTGGCTGGAATCTCAAACAGATATGGTTTCGGAAACAAAGAATCCCGAACGGATCTCTGGGCACGCGCGTGCCCCGGCGGAATATGCCAGCACATCACCCAACCCAACAAGTTTGCTTCTATAGCAGGAAGCGAATCACGATTATGTATTAACATAAGAGGTGTTTCTTTCCTAACGCCTTTCACGTGATGTAGAATGGATTCGATGTTTCTCACACTAACAAAAGCTAAAGTTAATTAGAAACAAACAACCCCTTAGTAGTAGTACCTACCTCCATATTTAAATTGTTATCAAACCGTTCATTTTTAACATTGATTTTAATCATATTCATCTCATTCAGAAAATATCCTAAATGCTATATATTTTTTGTTTTATATACTTTATTCATAGAGGTATTTAAACTATAATTTATAATTAAAGTATTTTTTAATAAAATGAATGTCTAAAATTGATGTTAAAAATCAACTAGGACACCAATTTAAATACTGAAAGAAGCTCATTTTCGTCGCACTTGTCACATTGACATATGTCATGTTTCCTGGGTGTACGACGACCATATGCACACCAATCCAGGCCGGTTCCTGCTCTTCCGGCTCTCCGTATCTTTGAACAAAATCCATGGTTGGGCCCACTATGATACAACAGAATGAGACATCCACCGTTTTTTTTGTCAACCAGAGTAAACTTTTTTTAAAAAAATGGAAAATAATTGTCCTGTAAGGTTCTTAAAAAAAAAAGAAATGAGCGTTTAAAGTATGTGTTCCAGGAGCTGTTGTCATTTGTATCGGCAGTTTTTAAAGATCCTGACCATTTTAAAGTATGTAGTAATACTAAAGATACTTGACGTGCACCATCTATATCATGCTATAAACTTCCTATCAGTGTTGAATTTTTGTCTGAATTTTTTTTTCACTACCTAGATTCTTCACTGTTCATTTAGCATCCGTTTTGAAATAGAGGGAATTGCAAATAGATTCTATTTCGAATTTCAAATTTTAAAACAGTCCTTTTCTTTCAACAAATATATTGCAAAAATTGGTCCTGTTTTGCCCTTCCATTAGACTCGGCTGATTTTTTGAATTAACAACGAAGTATGAAAAGATGATTCTACAACCCCCCCCCCCCCCTCTTTCTCTTATCGTACAATTTGCAAAATTAGATAAAAATAAGGAACATATTTATAAAGGATATTTGTCTTTATGGTGCAATATATAACACTGTTAGCACCTCTTATTAATCGAAAATGGGACTAATTTTGCAAGGTGAGAGCATGCCGGCCAGGGATCGATCCCTAGCTCTCAGACCTTCAAAAGTAGGCAGGGTGCAAATGACGTCTCTCAAAAATAGAAATAAAGAAACATTTTTTGATAATTTGCTAGAACTGTATAGGGAAATAGATGAATTTGCATTAAAGAAATCTCATGGCTATGAAAAAGGAAGCTAGGAAAATGATCAACTTCCAGTCACGCCATAAAAACATTTGGAGAGAAGTGTAAATATCTTGTAGTGGAATCAGATTTCGAAACTGAATCTGTCTTTCACAAATCACAATTGACACTTATGCGGTCGACACGCGTGGTATCTAGTAAAAGTATATAATGCGACATTTGGCATAGCTAAGAGTATGGGTGTACTATCATCAAATACAGTAGTCGTGACCAGGACAAAGGAGGGTTCAAATCCTTGGATGATAACGACCTGCATCTTTGAGTAAACAAAACGAGCGAGAGTGGGAGCGAGAGCAGATAAGGCTGTTTGCAACATCTTAGTACTACCGCCTGGATCACAGTGCAACCAACATAGATTACTGTATCTTTCGTACTAC
Organism: Oropetium thomaeum; assembly: GCA_001182835.1. NCBI lineage: Eukaryota > Viridiplantae > Streptophyta > Magnoliopsida > Poales > Poaceae > Oropetium > Oropetium thomaeum. Next base: position 21,629 of record LFJQ01000015.1, on the reverse strand, counting down.
AGAAGTCCTCGTTAGCCAATCTGGACCGTGCACGTGTTTTTCTACTACTGGTAGTTGTCTCGTGTTGTCGTACCCGGAAGCAGCCGCCGTGCGTGTGGCGCGGACCAAGTGAGTGGGGTGGCCGCTGGCCAGAGCGCCGCAAGCCTGCGATTTCCGACGAGGGGACCGCGGACTAGCTAGTACAGTATTATAGCTAGGCTTTGACTTGCGCGGCGCCGCCTCCTCAGCCCACGACAACGCGCGCGCGTATTCTCTGTTTCTGTCACGTGTCTCGCGCTTACGTGCAGATGTAGGGTGTGATTGGTAGGGTGCATCACTCAGAGTCTGGTTGGGTCATAGCCAGGCTGATTTCAATCTGTCTGTACCGATGTTGGGTTGGTGTGTTTGGTTGGTTTCTCAGTTGATGTAGGTCTCGTTGAGCATGTGATTGGAAGGCTGCATTCACACGGATGTGGTCACCTTGACTCTGCTAAGGTCTGATTACCAGCCGCTATATCTTCAACAGCGGGGATGACGGAAAACACACGAACGACGAGCAAGATGTAGTGATGAAGAGGAGAGGCACATCCGTAAAGCGGTGAGCGCATCACACGAGGGTGTATCCAACGGGCCAGGCTGAGCAGTGAAGCTCATCTCGCGCGTTTCCGCTCGGCCAGGCCCCAGAGGGAATCTTGTATCAATCGGGCCTGGCTACGGGGCTGATGCGGGTTACCAAACAAGCAGAGACTGCACCGATTGAGTCTGGTTGGGACTGATGCAGGCTACCAAACTCACTGGTAGCCGTTGGGTTGGATTTGGATGGAAACAAATTTAGTCGCTCAGTTTAGATTATAGTCGTGATAGCAAACTAACTCTTGTTTAAAAATAAACTAAGATATACGGTGATGTCTTCATAAAAGGACGTTACGGTGTTATGAATGTGAGGGAAGCCGCGGTGTCACGGTCAGAGGCAGTGGTCGTGAATGGAATGGGTCTGATCTTCTTTTTTCAGATAGCATCGAGAAGCAGAACCATACTCCATGCTACTATGTAGAGCTTTTGTTGTTTTGTAAAAGCAACAGTTTTTCTGGCTTCGGGAAGTAAAAATAAAATAAAATAAAATAAAAACTCTTCCAAACAGGACTTTAACCATATAATCTAATTTTTTCTAACATACTATTTACATCCCCATTTTTTTCTTTGCACCAGCTTTTTCGTTTTCTTTAAAAAAATTTCATGTTCACTTCCAACTCATCTTCTATTGTGCGACCGAGGAAGTAGTATCTGTTTCGGAGACAACAGGAAGCTGAATCAACGAAGGTACGAGCAAATCATCCGAGGTAGTATCGTGCGAATCTCACAGCGCGCGCTCCGCTGCTTGGTTGATTCGCTCACAGACAGATCTGCACCAGCTTTTTGTTGTTGTGGAGGCCAGGGCCAGCCAGACAAACCGAGCCCGAGTTTCTCGCAAAGAAAACCGCGCACGCTGCCGTGCTGTGGCCTGTGGAGTCGAACGAACGCGTGCGGCGCGGCGCGGCGCTGGAAACCCGAGACGACGCCGGCCACGGCTTTGCGCGGACCGCCCGTGTCAACCGGCCAAATGTCACCATCCCCTTCTTTCACGCACTGGGCCATTTCATCGCCGTGTCGTACTCGTACGTACGTGTCAACCGGGGCTTATTTTATTTTGTTCCAAGAATAGAAATGTAGTACTACTACGCTGCCTTGATAAACATGTTCGTTCGTTTCGTTTTGTTTAAAAAATAAAAAATTACATTGCAGCAACGTTGAGCAGCGATGAATTTATAAATCGACAGTAAATCGAGAAAAATAGTATATTTAGTTCACGCCTGAGCCGCGAGCGCGAGGACCACACTCCCCCATGTGCCAACAGGGCGAGACCCGTCGTAGATCCATCCCCCCACACACATGGGCGTCTCAGATCCAAACAATCAATCATCACTATACTTCCTCACCCCTCCTCGCTGCTGTGATTATAAGGGAACAAAAAATAAAGCATTTTTTAATTTCTTATACCTCGTTTTTCTTTTCTAATAGTAATAAAGAGAGAAAAAAATCGATGCGTGATCTGAGAGGTTGGCGGAGGGCCCAATGATGGACATTTGCAAAAAAATTTTAAAAAAATGGGTGGTCCAGATTAACTACTTTTCATAAATCTCGTGGGGTCTTGGACAAATTATGAAACTATATGTCAGGTTCGAAACAGTGCTTCCTGCGTCCCTGCCGTTCCATTTTTCGGAACCCTCCTTTTCCTTACCCGGAAGCCACTGTGAGTCTAGGATCAGGTTTTCAAGATCTACATGTATAACTGTGATCTTTAAATTATTGTCTGTGACGATTTCTGATATTAATTTTTGCCATTTATCTTATTTGCCCTAGGACACAATAAAGTCTAAGAAGGATTCTCGCAAACATTTTTACCTCAGTACATAAGATTACATTAAGATTCAAGGCTAGATTTTTTAGCTTTGTGATTTTTCAAAAAAAACACATTTTTACTTTTTAATTTAAATATCTTTATTTTTTATCAAAGTATATCAATAGTTAATTTAAAAAAAACTATGTAGATAAAGGATGTAACTTTGAATCTTTAAGCAAAATTTTCTTGTGTGTGGAGATAAATATTCAAAATAACCCTTTCGCTCGTGATCGTAATTTCTAGGCAAATATTATTTATTCTTAATGTATTCTAGCTAATTTGTGCATGCAATTTGTCCATCTCCATGTCTCATGAGTGTCACTTGATCGTGCATTGGAATTTAGGGGTAAACCAAATACTGACTCCAATCTTCAATAGATGTTGTTTGGACAATATTTTAGATTTGAAAAATGAAAGTTTATTCTAATAAGAGAAATTATAATGTCATCGAAGGAATTATTTCAATTTTATATAGGTTGTAGTGCCTCCTCATGCGTGGATTTGTAAACCTCGTGTGGTATATGCTGGCTTAATATAATTTCAACAGTTATAATTGAATTTATTGTTGTAACAAAGTTGGGTCCATATTTTTTTCGAACGATTTCAAATTGTCTGTTCACAAAGACACAGGCGCCGGTGGTCATCCATGAATCATACGTCCAAACAAACACCTAAAAAAAATTAAACACTTATCTTTTTTTCTTTTGAGAAAGAAATACATCTCTTTCATTGAGTCACAAATCAGCAATTAATTAGCAATTAATCAGCGGCGTAAAAGGCCTCGCGCACACGCGTTACCAAATCGCGGAAGAGAACACGATTCCTCTTGCTAAAAAAAGAAGGAAAACAAAAACAAAAGTTCTTCCCCCCTCTCCTCACTCTTCAATCTCATTCTCATCTCCCCCGCAAGGCTGCCCTGCTTCTGCTGTTCAATCTCTCTCTCTCTCCTCTCTTCCCCGTCTCTGTCTAGATTCCAAATACTTTCCCCTGTTCCTGGGCAAGCCCATCACGAGGAGGGAGGCTCTGCCCAGTCTACGCTAGCCTGGGTCTAGAGAGAGAAGACGACCAAGACGAATACAACAGCGCCGTGAGCGGAGAGAGAAAGAGGAAAGAACCCTCAGCAAGGAGGCAAGGCAATAAGAGAAATCCCACGATTGCGGGCTACCGGTGAGCAAGAAAGGAAGCCTTTCTATTTTGCTTTTTGTTTATTCGCCGTGGATTCTTGATTTCTCCCTCCATTCCGCTCAATTTGGGTGCTGTGGCAGATCAGGCAGGGCGTGAGGTAGACGCGTTTATTGGATTTGCGCGGCTGTTTCTTTGGGTGGGCGAGGAGAGGGTTCGCCGGGCGAGGACGGACGGCGATGGCCGGCGTGGATGCGGCCAGGTACGCGCACAGCCCGGCACACCACGCCGTGGCGACGCGGGACCACGCCGCCCTGCGCCGCGTGCTGGACGCTCTCCCGCGGGGGCGGCGGCCCGAGGAGATCCGGACGGAGGCGGACTCCATTGCCGAGGAGGCCCGCGCGGAGGCCGTCTCGGCCGTCATCGACCGCCGCGACGTCCCGGGGCGTGAGACGCCGCTCCACCTCGCCGTTCGCCTCGGCGACGCCACGGCTACCGAGATGCTTATGGCGGCCGGCGCCGACTGGAGCCTGCAGAACGAGCAGGGCTGGAGCGCCCTGCAGGAGGCCATCTGCGCGCGCGAGGAGGCGCTGGCTCGCGTAATCGTGCGCCATTACCAGCCCCTCGCCTGGGCAAAGTGGTGTCGCCGCCTGCCCCGCGTCGTCGCTACCATGCGCCGGATGCGGGACTTCTACATGGAGATCACATTCCACTTCGAGAGCTCTGTTATTCCATTCATCTCCCGCATCGCGCCCTCCGACACCTACAGAGTCTGGAAGCGTGGTGCCAACCTCCGCGCTGACATGACGCTCGCCGGTTTCGATGGTTTCAAGATCCAGCGGTCGGACCAGACCATACTCTTCCTTGGGGAGGGGTCGGAGGATGGCAAGGTGCCGCCAGGGTCACTGTGCATGATTAACCACAAGGACAAGGAAATTATGAACGCCCTGGAGGGGGCTGGTGCTTCAGCCTCGGAGACGGAGGTCCAGCAAGAGGTCACCGCCATGTCGCAGACTAACATCTTCCGTCCTGGGATTGATGTCACCCAAGCGGTGTTGCTCCCGCAGCTCACATGGCGGCGCCAGGAGAGAACAGAGGCTGTTGGGCCATGGAAAGCCAAGGTCTATGATATGCACCATGTGGTGGTCAGCGTGAAGTCAAGGCGAGTCCCTGGCGCAATGACGGATGAAGAGTTCTTCTCATCTTGCAATGAGAATGATACTGAGAGTGAGGGTTTTGATGAGGTTCTCACTGAGGAGGAGAAGAAGCAGTTGGAGGCTGCTCTTAAGATGGATTCTCCAGGTGCCGGTGGTGATGACCGGCCTGACTCATTTGCTGGCCCTCGACATAGTTGCTTTGAGCCAAGGGAGAGGGAGATACCGATTGAGGACATGAGCATCTCTGGAAATGGGGAACATAAGCAAGATAAGAAAGGTTGGTTTACTAATTGGGGAAAGAGAAGTCAGGTTAGCAAGCAGGAGGGGATGAAGAAGATGGCACCTCCAAGGAGTTCGCTTTGTGTAGATGAAAAGGTGAGCGACCTCCTTTCTGAATCGCCATCAAATGTCCAAATGAGACCAGGAAGGCATTCTGTAGATGTTGTAAGAATAGATGACAACAAAAGGGTCAGAGAAAGGGATCATCGGAGAACTGTTGCTCCTGCAGAGAATGGGCATAGGCGCAAAGAAGGTACCAAAGAAAGCGAGTACAAGAAAGGTCTAAGGCCTGTTCTATGGCTCTCTCCAAACTTCCCTCTTAGGACAGATGAGCTCCTGCCCTTGCTTGATATTCTTGCAAACAAGGTGAAGGCAATTCGCCGTTTGAGGGATCTACTTACAACGAAACTGCCTCCAGGAACATTTCCAGTCAAGGTATGGTCTGTTAGATGTTTCTCCAGCATGTGTACTTGTTTTTGTTTATTGCTGAATCTATAACAAGCTTCAATTGTTTGATTATTACTTTGATGGTTTTAACATGATTGCTTCAATTATTTGTCTGATATTTTTTTTCTTGAGAGTTGACAATCCATTGTGTAGCAATATTTATAAATAGGAAACTGAGTGATATTGAGATAGCTTACCATTTGCAGAACAATATAATATGTGTACTGTCTAATGTTAATTGCATACAAGGTTTGTTTTTACAGAACAGCCAACATATTTAGATATTTGTACATGATACTTCTACATGTGTTATTAGCAAATCCTTGTGGGTGCATTGAGTTCTTACACTGTTGGTAACAATTACAGTACTTAGTAGCACAGAAAGAATATTTGGTATTCAGGTTCCAAGCATCCGGTATTGTGCCAGGAAGCAACCGTGACATAAAACTAGGATAAAGTAGGTAGCAAGTAGGTTTTCTTGTGTCGACAAGGTTTACTTTGCCACTAGATGTTTGATCCTCCCAATATAACACTCAAAGTTTGTTAGTTCCTTTCCTTCTGTCTTGATGTTTTTACTACCGAACTTAGAGCACTGACCACTTTCAGTTTCACTGAATAAATGTGCAAGGATAATTCTTATATATCTTCGGTTACTTAGCTATTACCTCCCAGTGCCTACAGGCTACAACCCATATCTTACCTTGTTAAATTGGTCATCCACCAGTGTTCTAGTCAGACCGCGGTGCTTGGTTTAGGATCTTATCTGGTTGGTTATCTATCACTCTGATGGCTAATTCATGATATAGTTGGTTTTTTGAAGGTAGCATATTGCCTGTATCCATTTTAGACTTCCAAGACACAACCTTTTGTCATCATCAACTCATGAGCATGATTTTTAACTCTTGCAGAATGCTATGCGCACCTTTTGGTCTTAATAAACTCCTAAACTAGATTTTAGACTCTTGGATATTGTGCATCTGACCTGTCGTGATAGTATTTACATGAGAATAATAAACTGGACTGCATTTGAGATCTCAAGAATAACCTGTCACTTTGTTGTGCACTGTAATATGTATTCCTCCTTTTTTTAATTCTTGACGTTAGGACATGGCTGTTTAGTTCATTGGTAGGTCTTTTTTGCTGTCTTAAATGACAGAAAATTTAGAATGGAGGAGTACATATTTAGCTGATATGGGCCTGATACGGGCCATGCATTGAGTACACATCTTTATCTGTATTCTTACATTTCTTTTAAAAGCCTTGTTTTTGGCTGTTCAATTTTCATATACAACTACATTGCGTTCTCTTCACTTGAACCAATTTAATTTCTTGTTAGTTGAGTTGACTATTTGAGATTTTCTGGCAACATATGATACAACACCAATATATAGATATAGCTTGCAATTTTGTATTTGTCATGCTTTTTTTATGGTATTGTATCTGTAGCACTTATTTAGACAAATTTTCAAGACTGGCTCCAGACACCATTTTTTAAATCCAGCTAATCAATTTAAATTTTACTGCAGATTGTAGGATTTGTGCCCTATTTTCATATCAATATCAATTTACATCTTTTACACTGCAGAGTTTATTGGGTCAGATGCTATAAAATAGATAAGACCTGCCTTAGACTTATGAAATTTGTCGCTCATGATTAATGGAACTGCTTAAAATTGATTATTTTATCATGAAATGCCACTCATTATATGGAACTGATAAAAATCTGTCTACTGTACTGATGTGGTGCATCAAGTTTATGCTGTAACACAAGTATCTCATTCCTTATTTATTTTGGAATGGAGATGATCCATTATGGTTTAACCATATCTTACATTTATTTCAATTTCTGATGGCAAATATACCTGATGATACTGTTACGTAGGTTTTTTTTAATGTCTTCCTTAAAAAAGCTTTTTTTTTGTCAGTGGTTTGGTTCCACATGTTGCCTTTCGTACCGTTAACATCGTTCGTTTCAATTAGGGAGCATTAACATAGATAACATCTTTTTTTGACTTTTGTTGGAAGATGTGGGAAAACCGCAGGAGACTGAATCCAAGGGACAGAATTGAAGTGAGAAATAAAAAAGGGAATTTAAATTTTATAGAAAAATACTATATGATTTGTTGGGTACACGATAAAATATTAATGGAATGCAACCCTGAACATATACCATCTAAGTTGTTGGTTGCTTCTGATTAATTATTTCCTTGATGTATTTCATAATGCTTATACAATATGAATGTAAAAAGAATGTATAATTCAATAACAATATTTTCCTCACAGGTTGCGATTCCAGTTGTACCTACAATCAGAGTGCTTGTGACATTCACAAAATTCGAAGAACTACAGCCATTGGAGGAATTCACCACACCGCCTTCTAGCCCTGACAATACCAAAAGCCCAGTAGTCCAGTCTTCAGGTTCCTGGATTCAGTGGATAAAGGCTCCTTACCGCCAGAATTTCTCATCAGCACCAGGACCGAGCTGTCGTGTGGAGGATATCCAGGACCCATTTGCCATTCCTTCTGATTACACCTGGACGACACCTGAAGAGAAGAAAAAGAAGACACAGGAAAACAAGAACAAGTCGAAGAAAGGCAGGAGCGGGGCATAGATAGATAGCATTGGTGGGTTTAAAGTTGTGTTGTGGGGCGTAAAGAGAAATACATGGTGATGCCCGATCTGACAAAAAGGATGAGTGGGAAGATTTGAAGGTTTCGACTGGCTTCAGGTGTCTGATGTCAAATGTCAAGAACCGACCGCTTGTCTTGTTTCAATGTTGTTAACAGATTTGTTCTCAACATTCTTTCGTTTAACCCAAATCATTTCAGTCTCAATATTATTGCAATCCTTCAGTATCTGTTAGAATTGATGATTTGTTTGGCGTTTATACGTTACTGCCAAAATGGCGTCAGTCTCATATTATTTTTCACAAATGCTGTTTGTATTATTTTGCAGTTTTCCGGGTAGGCATCATGTAAGCCTGCCTCTTGGGACCGTTTCCATTGCGTAGGTACGGACATATGTCGTATGCATGAGTTATGCACTACGCCCTCCGTTTTTTAAATATAATCAATATAATAGCAGTTGACTTTGACAATCAATCTTGAATTATTGTCTTATTTAAAAAATATGAGAAATATATTTTTGAAACATAACTTTTTATTTGACGTATTTGAATAAATTTTTTGAATAAGACGAATGGTTAAAGTTATTGATCAAAATTAATTATGACTATATTTAAAAAATAGAGGGAGTATATTATGGGCCTGTTTGGAAGAGCTTTACTCTATTTTTTTCTCTGCTCTCAACTTTACTAGCCAAACATGTTAGCTCCCCAACTCCAGATCCAGAAAAAAGGTGGAGCTGGGGCTAATTCCACCTTTTTAATGAAGCTTATGAGGAGGTGCTTCAAAAATTAAAAATCATGGAGTTGATAGAAAATTATCGCCACGCCACTTATTACAAAACATATCTAATGGATTCTTTTTTTGTTTTTTCGCCTGAATCGAACGAATCTTACATAGATATGAAGGAGCTCCCACCATACAAAACATATTGATTTGTAATGAGAAAAATATATATTTTTATAGGGATATAATAGACCTTTTTAACCAAAACATTGGATATCTAGAGCTGGAGTTAAATTTTAAACCAAACACTTTGTGGTGGATCTGTAAATCTGGAATGGAGCTGCTCCATGATGGAGTTGTAGAGCAGAGTTGATTTTTATGGAGTGAAACTCTCCCAAACAAGCTCTATGTAAAGGAACGTGTCAAAGAACTCGTGCAAGGCAAAACGATTTTCATCCATTGTATAGTTTTTTCAAAGTAGTGAAAACAAAGACTAAAAGAGGGTCGATATCCATGCAGCAGCTGTTGACAATATTCTACAGAAGCTTTTCACAGCCTTCTTTTTTGCGTCTTAAGCGTTTCACAGACCTCTGACCTTTATAATTTAATTTTTTTTGCAAAGTCCTTGAGCTATTTGTTGGGGACGAATCATTGAAAAAGCCAGGGAAAAGGCAGAGTGGTGCATCTTGGCTCTGATTAGGTTAGGATTTATCCATTTTAATTAGCAGGAAGAATTATGCTTTGTGCTGCCAGTTGCAGATAGTACATCCGTCTAGAAATCAAATAAGTAAGGTTCTTAAGATAACATTTTGGTGCAGGATAACATAACCCACCAAATTTAAACTCCCCATATAAACTTGATTAAAGGTACATGCCATCCTTGCTGAATTGCATTTCTCCCATGCGCTTCACTGCCTTTTGATACTCTTCCTTCTGAAACTCATCGAACCTGTGAGTGTCAGCCATCAAGAGTTCAGTATACTTCTCATAGAGTGTCCTCTCTCCTTATCCTTTGCTTCCTGCTGCTTTAGCCTGACCAACTCGAGGCTCTCTTTCGAGAGACGGAGTTGTACCTCTGACATTTTCTCTCGATCCTTCTGCGGCATGGTCTGCAGATCCACTGCACGTCTAATGTCTTCCTGCACCTCAGAAGGACTTGATACACTCCCTTTACGTTTCCTCTTGGTCTTTGACGCCTTGGAACCTTGTGGGTTTGTTTCTTTTTCAGGAACATTTCTGTTCATAGTCCTTGCATGCTCTGATGCCTTGGAGTCATTCGGATGTGCTTGCTCTGATGCCTTGGAGTCATTGGGATGTGCTTGCTTCTCAGGCACATTGCACCTTACTGCATTCCCATTCTGAAACTCATTGAGCCTTGAAGCTTCAGCCATTGGGTCCTCCTTGCCATGCTGTAACTCATGGAACCTCGAAGTGCCAACCATCAAATGATCTGTTTGCCTCTCAGAAGATCCCGTTTTCGTGTTCACCATTTCTAGCTGTTTAGAACTGATCAAATCAAGCTTTTGGTCTGAGTGCTGAACATTTACCTCCATCACATGCACGTGATCTTCTCATTTCATTTTGATGACCCACTGAGCACTGGATGTCTTCTTCCAACCCTGACGAAGATGAGACCTTGCCATCACTTTCATGTTTTCTTTTTGCAGGATGCTTTCCTACTCATCTGTTTCTTTTTCAGGTACATCGTCAGCATCATCAGAGGATAATGTGTAGCCCTCAGAAGACAATTTCGTTCCTCTGTTGTTGAGAGAAACAATGTAACTTTTCCAATTGGGTTGGTCCCAAACAGCTTTCCAAATGTGGCTCAAGGTGAACTGTTGTTTTGCCTCTTCATTGTACATTGCCCATGTCTTATCCATCAACTGCATGCTGGCAGAGTGGACATTGGAATATTTTGCTTTGACTCGACACCAGCACTCATAGAAGTAAGCAATCTTCTTGTTTAAGCCGATGCCAGCGCAGCTTCAATTGCATGGGCGACCTTCTACGATCTTTTGGGGTGTTGCTATTGTACATCTTCACCACCATTTGGCCAGAGCGCCTCAGTCTTCATATTATTCAACTTGAAACAATTCAACCAAGTGCTAACCTGCAGTTCCAACAGAACTATGTTAAGAAAATAAATTACCAATGTCCAATCAACATGACGTTAGTAAAATAAAAATTCGTACCAATCTTAAGTCCTCCAGTTCCGTCCAATTCAAGCGCTGAGTAGTTCTGTCAGGTTTAGTATTCTCATCATCGTCTACACTAACAGTGTCATGTTCGTCTGGAACAGTTACAGAATGTGGGGTGCCAGAGTATGATGTGGACATAAATGGAACCGCACCAGTAGGTGGAGGTGGCAGTGGTAGTACAGGTAGTGGCATAGTTCCAGCTGATGGGAGGTGGTGGTGTTGGCATAGCCCTCGCAGGTGGAGGTGGTGGTTGTGGCAGTGAGAATGGAGTATATTGTGATTGAAGAACAACATAATGTACGTTTTGCGGGTACATGTGTTGCTGTGGAAATTGCTGGTGAGGAAAATTCATGGCATATGGCGGCTGTGAAAATGAAGGATGCTGTGAAAATTGTGACTTATATTTAGATTTTGCAGAAATTCCACAAGGATATAAACAAATATACCCAATGATTGAAATTTGAAAAGGCTTTTCTTTTCAACTCCACATTTCTTTCGGTACTAATGATAGTATTGTCAGTAATTGTCTGCAGGCAGTTCACATCCCTGGGAAAAGTGGTTTGCCAGATAAAAAAAAGAGTAGCGGATTGCATCAAAGTATGAATAAGCCATCTACTTAGAAAACCATAACCAGTTAAGCTAAATGCTTCGTCCTATCATAGTGCAAAACATGTAACATGCAACTGGAAATACTATAATCTCTCAAGTCAATTGTCAGATGGGGACTCATCTACGGCCGGCGCAGCAAGAAGAAGATGGACTCGGCCAAGGAAACAGAAGCCAACGTGGAGTCTAGTTAGTTTAGATTTGTTTCAGTTGTTTTAATCCAGGACTTTAGATAAGTTGTTATTGAGTACGAATCGGAGCTCTCTGGACCTGCGTTCTATAAGTAGCGCCAGGGAGGACCGAAGGAGGGTAGTTAGGTTTTGTATCAAGTCGTGTTTCTTGCCTCGACGGTGCGGGGTGTTTGGGAGTCGCCAGGACGGCTCCCCCGCGCCGGCGAGGTCCAGGACCATGCCCGGTTACTTCGTTCAAATACAATCTTCGTCGTTCCGTTCCATCAAACGTGTCCCGTACCCCAGCTCGTGACAATCTGGTATCAGAGACCTAGGCGTCGATCACCATGAGCGAGGTGAGCACGAACTCGGGGATGGAGACGCAGGTCACGCTGCCGGATCTCGTCAAGCGCGTGGCCACCATCGAGAACATCGTCCGGCCGCTGCAACCCCTCGCCGACAAAGTAGCGGAACTCACACAAATACTAGCCGATCAAACACAGCAGCAGAGCGCGCTGAATCTCGCTCTCATCCGCCTCGAGCAAGCCTTGCCGCGAGCTTCGGCATCCGGACCTGGAGGGTTCCGGCAACACAAGGACAAGGCGGACACGGAACAAGACGACTACTCGCCGCACAAGTTGACGTTCCCGACGTTCGACGGCACCGGTGACCCACTTCCGTGGTTGAACCGTTGCGATCAGTACTTCCGGGTGCGGCGAACGCCGGAGAACAAGAAGGTGGATTACGCTTCGTTCCATCTACTGGATGATGCCAACTTTGGTACCACCGCCTGGAACTCAATGGCGGCACGCCGTCATGGCGCGAGTTCGTCCAGATGATCAACACACGCTTTGGGCCAGTCTACACCGACACCCCGCTCGGGGAACTGGCCCTACTCCGTCGCGATGGCTCTGTCAACGACTTCTGCTCCAAGTTCATGGCGTTGTCCTGTCGTGATGCTTCTCTGACGGAAGCACAACAAGTCCACCTCTTCACGGTCGGCCTAGGAGATCCGCTTCGCAGGGATGTCGCCCTCAGGCAGCCAACAACTTTGAACGACGCTGTCATGTACGCGCGCGCATACGAGCAACGATCGACCCTTCCTTCGACAGGCGGCACGACGGTAGGCCGTTCGACGGGCCGTACCACTGGCCGCGCTACCAGCGCCGTTCCTACACCTGTTGCCAGTTCGACGCCAACGGAGGGCAGTCGCCCTGACGCGACTACATCACGTGTCAAGTTCACGCCAGCCGAGATTGCGGATCGTCGTCGACAAGGCATATGCTTCCACTGCGATGAGAAGTACACACAGGAGCATCGACACGTCTGCAAACGTCTGTTCGTCATTGAGCTAGCGGACGACGACCCCGACGACGTTGAACCCACGATCTCTATTGTGGCGCTTACGGGCATTTTGCCGCGTTTAGGCCAAACCATTAAGGTCAAGGTGGTCATCGGCGGCGTACAGTTGACGGCGCTGCTCGACTCCGGCTCCACGCATAACTTCATCGACACGGCTGCAGCGCGTCGAGCAGGGGTGTCATTACAAGAGGATGGTGGCATGCATGTCGCCGTGGCAAATGGGGAGCGCATCGCCTGCTCCGGACGTCGCGACTCGTTGAAAATCAACATCGACACGGAAGATTTTGACAATTTCTTGCTATGGCCTGTCGCTGGGATCCTATGATATGGTCCTCGGCGTCATGTGGCTGGAATCCCTCGGCCCTGTTGTATGGGATTTCCTAAGGCGCGTTATGGGATTCGTCAGGAACGGGCGCCGCATCTGGTGGACTGGGGCAGACGCCCTGTCCTTGCCGCTGTCTGTTGCAGCGCTATCACCGGACATGATGGCGGAATTGCTAGACTCCTTCAGTCAACTGTTCGAGCTCTAGCACCGGAACGCTCTCATTGCCACCGCATTCGCTTGACACAAGGCACAGAGGCGGTCGCCGTGCATCCCTACCGCTATGCACATGCACAGAAGGCCGAGCTAGAACGTCAATGCGCGGAGATGCTTCGACAGGGCGTCATTCGGCCGAGCGCGTCGGCGTTCTCGGCGCCGGTGTTACTGGTGCGGAAACAGGACAATTCGTGGAGATTCTGCGTCGACTACCGCGCCCTCAATGACAGGACAATCAAAGACAAGTTTCCCATCCTGGTGGTCAAGGAACTCTTGGATGAACTACGAGGCGCAACTTTCTTCAGCAAGCTCGACCTGCACTCCGGGTACCACCAAGTTCGGATGCATCCCGACGATGTGGAGAAAATGGCGTTCAGAACGCATGAAGGCCTCTTCGAGTTTCTGGTCATGCTGTTCGGGCTCACGAACGCACCCGCTACGTTCCAGGCGCTCATGAATGAAGTCCTGCGACCGTTTCTCCGTCGGTTCGTCCTTGTCTTCTTTGATGATATCTTAATATTTAGCAAAACATGGTCGGAACACTTGTCCCATGTGCGGCAAGTACTCACAGCACTGCAGGAACATTGCTTGTTCGTCAAGCGCTCTAAGTGCTCATTCGGCGAACGATCCGTGGCATACTTGGGTCACGTCATCTCAGCCCAGGGTGTTGCCATGGACGCACAGAAGGTGGAGGCGGTGCTGGCATGGCCAGTACCATCAACGGTAGGTGCCGTGCGCGCGTTCCTTGGCTTGGCGGGTTATTACCGCCGCTTCATCAAAGACTATGGCGCCGTCGCGGAACCCCTCACAAAGCTGCTCTGCAAAGAGGGGTTTCGCTGGTCCGAGGACACTGAGGGCGCATTCCGTGCCCTCCAGAAGGCGTTGACAACGGCGCCGGTGCTGCAATTACCGGATTTCACTGAGGACTTCATTGTGGAATGCGACGCATCGGGTTCGGGACTTGGCGTGGTCCTCCACCAAGGCCACGGGCCCGTCGCCTTCTTCAGCAAGCAAATCGCGCCACGCCATGCCAAATTGGCTGCGTACGAGCGCGAGCTCATCGGTCTGGTACAGGCTGTTCGCCATTGGAGGGCGTATTTGTGGGGACGACCTTTCTTGGTGAAAACAGATCATTATAGTCTCAAGTTCTTATTGGACCAAAGGTTGTCTACGATCCCTCAACATCAATGGGCGAGCAAGCTCCTGGGTTATGATTTCAGGGTTGAGTACAAACCAGGAGCGACTAATGTGGTGGCCGATGCCTTATCGCGCCGCGACACGGAAACTGCAGGGGAGTTCATGGCCTTATCTGGCCCATCATTCCAATTGTTCGATGATCTGCGGCAGGAACTAGTGAGCGATCCGGCTATGGTGGCCCTCCGAGATGAAATTGCAGCAGGGACTCGCCGTGACAAGTGGGCGGTGGTCGATGAGCTGGTCACTTTCAACGGCCGCATATACGTTCCACCCACGTCGCGGTCCCTGCCCCATATTCTCGCCGCCGCTCATGATACTGGACATGAAGGAGTACAGCATACACTGCATCGACTCCGAGCGGATTTTCACGTTCCTGAGGCTAAGCACATCGTCCAAGACTATGTCCGATCGTGTGCTACTTGTCAGCGCAACAAGAGTGAGCATCTCCATCCCGCCGGCCTGCTTCAGCCACTAAAGGTTCCATCAGCATTATGGTCGGATGTTGCCATGGATTTCGTCGAAGGATTCCCCTGCGTCAACGGCAAATCAGTGATACTGATTGTAGTGGATCGCTTCTCAAAATACGCCCACTACATACCATTGGGTCATCCCTACACAGCAACGTCAGTTGCACGTGTGTTCTTTGCGGAGATTGTGCGTCTTCACGGCATTCCAAGTTCGATCGTCAGTGACCGGGATCCCGTCTTCACAAGCAATTTTTGGCGCGAACTATTCTCGCTCACCGGCATCAAGCTTCAGATGTCATCGGCGTTTCACCCTCAATCCGACGGACAATCGGAGGCTGCGAATAAGGTGATCACCATGTACCTTCGCTGTCTCGTTGGTGACCGACCACGCCAATGGCTTCAGTGGCTTCCATGGGCGGAATTCTGCTACAACTCGGCGTTCCAAGCGTCGCTGCGCACCTCGCCGTTCCGTGTCGTCTATGGCCGGGACCCTTCGTCAGTGCGCACTTATTCCCTGGCGAGGCGCGCCTACCGGCGGTACACCAGCAGCTCTCCGACCGGGACGAATTCCTCAGCGAGATCAAGGATAGGTTGGACCAAGCCCAACAATACTACAAACTGTTCTATGATCGCAAGCACCGGGGCGTGGAGTTCACGGTGGGACAATGGGTCTGGCTACGGCTCTTGCACAGACCGATGGCATCGCTCGACGTCAAGGGGCGCGGCAAGCTCGGGCCGAAATTCTATGGACCTTTCCACATTAGTGAACGCATCGGCGACGTCGCATACAAGCTGAAGCTGCCGGCCGGCGCTAAAATGCATGATGTTTTTCATGTTGGATTATTAAAGAAGTTCACCGGAGCTGAACCTCTCGCGCCAGGATCACTGCCTCCAGTCCGCCATGGGCGAGCATGCTTGGTTCCAGAGAAGATTCTAAAGAGCCGTTTTGTTCAAGATCATCATGAGCTATTAGTTCAATGGACGGGGCAAGCTGCATCGGATGCAACGTGGATGAACTTGGACGAGTTCTGCAGCTTCTACCCATCGTTTCAGCTCGAGGACGAGCTGATTGTCCAGGGGGGGAGAGGTGTCAGATGGGGACTCGTCTACAGCCGGCGCAGCAAGAAGAAGATGGACTCGGCCAAGGAAACAGAAGCCAACGTGGAGTCTAGTTAGTTTAGATTTGTTTCAGTTGTTTTAATCCAGGACTTTAGATAAGTTGTTATTGAGTACGAATCGGAGCTCTCTGGACCTGTGTTCTATAAGTAGCGCCAGGGAGGACCGAAGGAGGGTAGTTAGGTTTGTGTCGAGTCGTGTTTCCTACCTCGACGGTGCGGGGTGTTTGGGAGTCGCCAGGACGGCTCCCCCGCGCCGGCGAGGTCCAGGACCACGCCCGATTACTTCGTTCAAATACAATCTTCGTCGTTCCGTTCCATCAAACGTGTCCCGTACCCCAGCTCGTGACATCAATGTTGTGCAAGAACAATGATTAAAGACAATGAATTATTAATGTTCTAATCAGGTGGAGGAAGCAAGATGCAGAGGCTCTCCCAGTACTGAATAAGATATTTTCAGCAATGAAGTCTTTGGAAAACTAATAAGCACTACACACCTTGCACTCCATGCCAATAGAAGAAGACACAACATACTCATTACCAATTCAACAGTCAACAATGATAATATATCTTACAGTTACGGGCAGCTGTCATTGCACATATCATGAATAGTGAGAGTTAAACATAATATTCATATAATTTGTCCCATTTTTCCAGCGAGAAGGCAGGTGCGACATTTATCTTAATTGAGACCAAAATCATTTAATCAAACTTACCACGACATCCCCAATCTTTTGGGGCAGAAGACCATAGCATTAAAGATAATGTGCCCCAAATTGTTTTTACTGGGGGTTTATAACCTCTTTTTTTTTTTTGGTTGCTCTTCACTTTCTTAGAACCTTATCTTCCCTATATCTTTGCTTCTCATTGTTTATTCGGTTTCATAGCTAGCCTAACCAACTTGTTAGAGACTAAACGGCTTTATTGTTTGTTGTATTGAAGATGGCGTGAAGACCAACAGTTTGGCAAACTGTTTATTAGCATTTTCTCTAAAAACGAAGGGTAGTTATCAGAACAAAAACTATTCAGCACTTATAATGTGCAAGAAATTTTTTTTTTTTTAAAAAGGGGAGGTTGGGGATTTGAGAAAGTTTCGAACTTCAGTAACACTAACAATTTACAACAGAGACCGTATATTGAAAAGGAAACGCAATACCTGCAATCAAGGGGTATCTAACGCCTAATGTGCCAAAATACTAGCACATCGCAGAGATATATCCGAGATTTCAACTTGTATAAAGACAAATCGAAGCAATAGTGGACGGCGTACCCGTACCGCGGCAGAACGATGCACGCGAAGGGAAATGGCTAGCCGCGGCAGCCAGCTCCGGAAATGCCGTGGGCGTCAAGATCGGGTCCGACCCGAGGGAAGGGCACCGTGTCGACAGAGGGCGCCAGGTGAGGGAGCCGCCTTCGAGAAACCGCACGGCCAGAGTGAGTGCGCCGGAGTACATGGCCGGCGGCGGGTTCATTTTGGGGGGGGGGGGGGGGGGGGTTGTTGTTTTGGGCTGCGAACAGTATGGTACTAAGATTCTTTATTGGGTTCTATTAGTCAAATAATACCTTCAACAGTTATCTATATCTGCTCCCAATCTGTTCGCACTCCCCAAGCTAGCCTAAAGTCTCACTATATGTGGCAACGGCGTTCGCACCTCCAATCCTCTGAATCGCGTCGTTTTTTGGCAAAATTGTGCTCCCACGTCTGCAATCCCGCGCTACGGTAGCCAAATCAGATGCCCCCATGCCATTTTCTAGTATTTTAGGCACATCTGCAGCCCGCCTGTCCCAGAGTTAGGTTGAGAAGAAAGGAGTGGCAGAGACGCCTGGAAAAAGCAAGAAGGATTGGCGGCACTATCGGCGAGGAGGACGAAGGAGCCACCGTGTCGCCGCTCTCGACCTTTCCCTCCGCTGTATGCCATTGGTGTGGTAGGTAACGCCGCTGGCCGCTCTCTGCTACTGTTGTTTTCTTGTGGGCAGAGCTTCCTTATGGTTGGAAGAACGGATCTTGTATGCAGGTCAAAGAGCTCGCGGCCAAAGAGCCGGTGCTAGCCACGGCCAAGGACCTCAACTACGAGCTCCAGCAGTTCGCAGTCCGGTACTCGTTCGGTCGTTCCTTTGTACCTAGAATAGTCAAGATTTGGTATATTTTACAACTCGGTCTGGTGGCCTGATGTTCATGGCTCATGCTTCGTAATGAATTGTTTGACCTTATAGACTACTATTTTTTACTGCAAACCGAATCAGTTGTTCAGTGCTAGAATTGCAAGAATAAGATGTCGTACTGCTTAGTGCCCTAATATTACCCAATTCTAGCAAGAGCTCGTAGGTCAATGCTAGCAGCAACTGTGAGTCATGTCGAGCTGCATTGAATTTTTTTTTTCTGATGCAAACTGAATGAGTTTCAGTGCTAGAATTTGCAAGAAAATAGTCGTTGTACTGGTAAGTGCCCCAATATTACCCAATGCTAGCAGGAGCACATAAGTCAATGCTAGCAGCAAATGTGAGTCATGTCGAGCTGCATTGAAAATTGCCAATTATATCAGTTGAAACTGAACGCTAGTTTGATTCAGATTACAATAGCAAATGAATAGGATTAGATTATAGAATCCTATGCTGATTAAATGTATCAGTAGGACCTGGAATTGCTACTGATCCTTGTTGACATTAGACTGATTTGTTTTTTTTTCATATCTATAGGCGTTGTTGATAATGGAAGGGGCGCGCACATTCACTGAATTGTTGAATGAGGAAGATAATGATGTACCTTTGGGAGACCTGACTTAAGATCCCTCACCCATAGCATATAGTTCAGAAAGATTGAAGAATGCCAGAGAAAAGGGATGAATTTCAACGAGGATGAAGATAGACTTCTTATTTCAGCATGGGTGACTGCCAGTACAGATCCTATACATGGAACAAATCAAACAAAAGCTTCTTTTTTGACCAGAGTGCATATGTACTATCAAGGCAAAAGGGAATCATTAGCAGGTAGAAGTCAGAATTCACTGTTACATCGGTGGGGGTCCATTCAAGAAGCTGTAAGCAAGTTCTGTGGGTTTATAGACCAGGTTGAGACCAGAAATCAAAGTGGAAGCACTGTTTATGATAAAGTATATTTTGAAAAATTATATTTGTAAAATGTATTCTTATTTTATAAGGTCTATATTGAAACAATATATGATTATTTGTCTTATTTCACAGATCGAGGAGGCTGAGAAAATGTACAAGGCTCTATTAAAGAAATCCTTTCAATTCATACATTGTTGGCTTAAGCTGAGAAACCAACCAAAGTGGCTTGAGAAGTTGCACCAAATAGAAGCTTCAAAAACAAGCAACAAGAAGCACAAGTGAACTAAAGGTTCAAGTCCAACATCAGTGAACCCGGTAATGTGATAGTTGCACTCAAGAAAGTAGTGATGTTCTCTCTGAAGATATTGCTCCTGCAAATACAAATGCACCAAAGAGACGAATAGGTAAGAAGAGGGCAAAGGAAGCACTGCACAAAGATGGCACTGATGCATAATGCAAGCCTTAGACATTCTTTGGGCAAAGAAAAAGGAGTCTAATGTAGAGAAGGAGATTAAGAAAGAGGAGAGATATGCCAAGACATACGCAAAAGCTCTTTCTACGTCCCTTCTTATAGCTTCCTGTGCTTTGGCAAAATATTTTCTCTTATTACCCCATGGTTCTGATATGGTCTTCACTAGTGTAGCCCAGGACGGGTATATAATCATCTGCAAGGTAGTATGCATCGTATAATCATTGTCATTAATATTATAGTTCACTTTAGGAGCTTCTCCGTTAGCTAGCTTTGCAAGTAGTGGAGACCGGTGAAGAACATTGATGTCATTGAGAGAGCTAGGTAAACCCAAAAAAGCATGCATAGATCCTTTGAGCCACAGCTTCTAAAATTATTGTTGGCTTATGATGGTGGCCGGAATACATACCTTGCTAGGCGGAAGGACAATTCTTCCACCTCCAATGCATGCAATCAACTGAACCTAGCATACCTGGAAAACCTCTTTCCTCTCCAGAGGCAAGTAATCGAGGGTGTCGCTCTCGTTAGGTGTCCTCAAGTTTCCTCTCCAAAAATTTTGATTACAGCTTTTATAAACCTCTTCAGACTTTCTAAAACCGTACTTTCTCCAATACAGACATATTCATCAGTAGCATCTGCTGGTGTTCCATAAGTTAGCATACGAAATACTGCAGTCCTAGAACATTGCCTGCATTTCTCTTATGAACAAAGTAATCATTATGGTCTCTCACAACATCAATATACGTATAAATAGATCACGATTCATTCTATACCTGTGTGGTAAATTAAATAAGACACGTATATTAGTAATGTACTACGTATTACACTTTTGTAAAATAAATATTTACATATAAACACATATATCAGTAATATACTACGTACACTTTTCAAAACAAATGTTTACATACAAACCTTCGTCGAAATAGTTCTGGGCCGAAAGTAGCATCATAAGCTAAATAATCTTCACACATTCTTATATTTCCTCCTTCTCTGTCACGATACCTACATAAAAGTCCTGGGATAGAACCACGATGTTTTTTAGCATCTTGCGGATTGTTCTTAATGATTTGAGCAGCGGAAGGATAAACTCATCATCATCGTCCGAGGAGGATTCTTCTAAAAGTTGTCGAGACAGAAAGGACGATCAGCCATGACGCGAGACCCTGCAGTAGAATTTATAAATTGTTTTTGTTTTTTCTGTACTTCATGTAATACGTAATAGGTAGATAGTAGCACACATCCATGTTGATTTTTGGAGTTTTCCTTGGGTAGAGGAGCACACGCCACCGTGACGCAGGTGGCCTGTCGCTGCTGGACTTTGTGCAGCACCGTCAACGCTCGCCGGTGGCCCCGTCGGTGGGAGTACCGGAATCGAGAGAAATAGGGAAGGGGCGATTGGATGTAGTGACTGCTGAAAAAGTCCTATTACGGTGGGATTAAGTAGCATGTCAATCAACAAATCAATGTGGGTCCATATAAAGCTGACTTGTACATACTTTAAATCGTTTTTGGAATCACATAAAGGAAACAGTTGGAGTTGAGTAATTTTTTTACTCCCAACAATTATTTTTAAACTTCCTAAACCATGATTTAGGGTGTATAATTTTAAATAACTGTTAGAGTTGTTTTAAGAGCATCTCCAACCAATCCTTAAATTTTACT